>CM065330.1:68312-2568312 GCA_033032175.1 Saturnia japonica
TACATAATGTAAAAAAGACGCTCGTTCAAGTTTTCACAGGAGCTGTCATCGAGAAAATAAAGAAATGGAAATGGTATAAAGATTTGCAATTTTGATATGAGGCTAACCGCCCTTACATATTTAATTATATATTTTATTGTATTTGGTTCTGCAATTGAAAATATTGTATTACCTAGATAAAATACGAACGCATCAGTTCGATTAATTATTTTAAAGTATCAGCGAATGTGCATCTTTGTAACACATTTTCTAATAAGAAAATTGTTACTGTGAACCCTCTTCTGAATCGTATTAAGATCTAATCATCCTTAAGTGTTTTTCATGTACAAAGAAACACTACGTTTTATATTTATTCATTATAAATGATATAGTCGCTTACGACGAGAAGGCCTAAATAATTATTTACTGAATATAGCTTTGTAGAATTTTAATACACTGTTCCTATAAAACTTTCATTGAGATAAATGTCAGTTGTCGATGAGTGTTATAGATTATTAATAAATTTTTAAATAAAAAAATATCATTAAACACCCTTATTGTTCTTCACCCCTTCAATTCTTAATTTATTTATTTTACAAGACGGCTAGACTAAATTAGGTTTATTGTTTAATTTGTAAAATTGCCCGCTCATTGCACTAAATTTTATTAGTTATTTTGGGAGTAAATTTTATAAAATACAATTATTGTTAACACGACAGCCGGTAAAACATATTATATTTTATTTTGAAATATACAGATGAAAACAAAACAAAATTATGCGAAAATACATTTATTTTGGTTTTGGTAAGACAGGAAGTAACAATAGTGAGATTTCAATTTGTTTTTTTTTTCAGTGCTACAATACTGGAGTATATTTATAATGACGTAGGACTCGAGAGTTTTCAATCGAACCTGTGAGAAAGTGTACAGTGAGATATTAATTTATTGTATTAATATGATACTGTTAGATAACGCTTCGAGGAATGCTATCATTAGTTTTATTGTTTGTGTGAAGGTGTGCAATAAGAATACTGATAAGTGAGCGTTATCAACATATCAGTGTGCAAGTATACCTACCTCTATTCCTACAACTTATTTGTATCGAAGCGCGATTTGTCCGTTTTACTGAAGTTTTGAATACACGCTCTATGTAGATTAATTCTATATGATAATTATCTGAATAATGCGCTATAGGACAATCTCGTCTCTAGCTTTCATATCTATATTAATATTTCTGTTGTTAGTTAGTCTCTGTTAGTTCTGTAGTCTTCTGTGTATATTGTTTTTCAATTTTTCCTTTTTGACATAGCGTATTATGAACGATACTAATCACGAATATGTCAATAAAATATTTTGTCTGTCTGTTTGCATGTCCGGATTTAAGTCAAAAAGCTTGTGATTTGATTTGGTTTCATTGTCATTGGTCAATTAATAGGGTATAAGTATTTTTAATATTACTTTTAGAAATAGTAAGTAAAAATAAAGAATTCCCAAAAAAATACATTTTTGTAAATTCATAACCAATTTGAGGAAATTTTGTAAACAGGAAGTTTTTGTAATTTCATAATAATGAATAGGCTATTGCCCGGTTCCTATAATCAACGAGTCGTCGTTGTACATGCGCTACCATTCGTTTTTGCATTTATCGCAACGAGCCGTTACAGACGTTCCTATACCTTTTTACGTCTGCTACGAACGACGGACGGTTATCCGTTATCCGCCTACCGAAGCCCTCTTCGGCGTTCGCTGCGTTTCGTTATTACAGACAAGTTTATTTTGAATTCAAATAAAAACTGTAGTATATTTTTATATTCAATAAAGTATTAATAATTTTATTTAACAAATTTACTTACTTTAATTATATATTGTTTCTTTTTGTCGAAAATATAATTTATTTCAATTAAAAAAAAGGTTTTAGACGTACGTGCTAATTTTAACAAAACGCAACTGTTTGTTGTGAACAATGTTGAACGCAAACGTCGCAAACGCAACGCAAATACCTGAGCCGAGTCCTGATAGTTTCTTTATAAAAAACTATAAACAGATTTTGTGAACATAAATTTATTTTATTATTTTGCAATGTCTAGTTTAAATACTTCAGATAGTGAGTTGAGTGATTTACAAATGTTATCGGACTGGAGCGACTCGAGCTGTGATGAAGAACGTGGTGTTATTCGACGAAATTACAAAACAAGGATTGATCATTTCAATACCCTAAATTATTATGAATTTCAAGTCAGATTTCGTCTGGATAAGTCATCTGTCCAACATATCCTGAAGGAAATATATCCTTATTTAAGAGTGAAGGGATCCAGGTTTGTACATCATTTTCTCTTTCTTCAAAATATTCATTTTAAACATAAACAAGTTACATAAATGCATCTGTTTATAATCAGGATAACTTTAAACTACCTAAGTATGTAAGTAAACATTTTTTTTTCAGGAATCATGCTATTCCTCCACTGCACCAGCTACTATTGACATTAAGATTTTATGCGTTGGGCACAATGTTATTGTCAGTGGCTGACTTTGTTGGGGTCTCAAAAGCTTCGGCTTGCCGCATAGTAAGAGATGTCAGTTATGCTATAGCACAACTACACAGCAAGTATATTTATATACATAGCAACACAGAACAAGATTTTTATGGAATTGCTGGATTTCCTAGAGTTCTCGGTCCAGTTGATGGTACACACATTAGAATTCAATCACCATGTAAGTTAATATTATCTTAACATCACTTTTAAAATAGATAGGTATATACCTTCATAATTAATCAAGTAATATAATTAAACTTATTCATTTTTCATAGGTTCACACACGGGAGAGGAGTTTAGAAATCGTAAAGGTTATTTTTCTTTAAATGTGCAAGCAGTATGCAATGCTCAGTTATTTTTCATGAACGTAGTAGCCCGTTGGCCGGGTTCAGCTCATGATGCTACTGTATTTAATAACTCAGTACTAAGAGGTAATGTTATAGATAATTTCTTAAATTTACATAATATAAAGATTATTTCTGTAAATATTGGAATCCAATTACCAAATAATTATTATACTTTTTTCAGCTCAGTGTGAAAGTGGTTTATATGGCAACAGATGGTTACTTGGAGACAGCGCTTATCCCTTAAAACCTTACTTGTTAACCCCCATATTAAACCCTCAAACTAGGAGTGAACAACTTTATAATGAAGCCCATATTCAAACAAGGAACTGCATTGAAAGGCATGTTTATCCCAAAGTTTTAATAATAGCATAAGAAATAATTATGTATTTCAAAATTTATAAACTGATCTTCAATTAATTTATTTTGTTTTAGATGTTTTGGTGTGTGGAAGAGGAGATTTCCAGTGGTATCACTGACTTTGCGTTTGAGCCTATTAAGAGCCAATGCAGTAATCATAGCAACTGCTGTGTTGCATAATATTTGTAGGCAAAACAATTTAGATGACATACCTCCAGAGGTGGAAATTCCTACTGAAGAGGTAGTTCCTGTTGAAACTCATGCTGAAGATAATAATTATACTGAGAGAGCAACATTGATTTCAAATTTTTTTAATGCTTAGATGAATAATAAGAATCTGCAGAGCAGAATAAAAATCATTATATTAAAATATGTATATTGGAATAAACTTTATTAAATTAATAATGTATTTTGTTATGGCACTGTAGTAACTATAGTAATTAGACTAATACTACTACAATTTTTAAACCTAAAAATTCACCATACAGTACTACTTACTAAAATAAACATATTTAGATTACTATGACTAACTTTCTAATAATAAGGATTTTGTAATATACTAGCTGTTTTATTATAATTTTATAAGACAAACATCACCAACACACCTGTGCAGCCCTTCATAATCACAGAACATCACTTCCCGCAAGGACAAATTATTTTAATTTTCCATTATCTCCTAAACTATTTGTCCAAATAGCATGCTATAAAGGACAAAGTTTAACTTCATATTTATGATGAAGTAACTTTTGTTTGTAAGGATTAATATGCCATGACTAAAAATAATGCCTATAAATTACTTTTTATTTTTCAACAATTCTTTTTCACAAAATACCTATTTTGGCTTATGTATAAGAGATAGGCATATACTATCGCTGACTTTTTTTTAGATATACTAATGACCAATATTATTATAGAACATTGTATTTCCGTATCATTAACGATTACGCCAAATATCTGAGGGTTGTAGCCTAATCTTATAGCTTGGTCTGGCTATCATATAAAAAAATTATTTTTCAAATCCGACTGGGAGTTCCAGAGATAACCGTTTTTATACATACAAAAAACTTTTCCGCTTTATAATATTAGTATAGATAACGAGTTTATTACAGTTACAAGATATTTGTATCATAATTCTTACTGTTGTGCTATCTCTAAGCCTTGTTAATAGAAAATTTACTAAAAATATTTTTTTCTTTTTCTTCTAATTCTAATTTTAAAATTTTAATTTCTAAATCCAATTTTTCTTTCTTGGTATTATAATAATTTGTTATAGCTAAGTTACGAGTTACTCGAGATTCGAAGTCTGCATTCCTTTTACCTGAAATATTATAAAACAAACCTTATATTTACACAAAACAATGAGACCCAGCTACACATCTGTGTACAAATTTATTTTTTTACTGTTAGGTAAGGGTATTAGGTTGGATATTCAATTGTATAACAAAATAGGAATAACATTGTAGTTCCTTATGTGTTAATATGTTGAATAATGTAAATACTTTGAACTGGAAGTTATAAAGAATCTTAAGCAACAATGATTAGGTATATGTATGTTACCTCTTTTTGGTGTTTGTTGTTTTGACATTTGAAATCCTGAAAAATAGTTAGAAGGCCCAGCACTTCTATGAGAGTCTTCACATACCTCATTTTGTTTGAGCTTTGTTTTTTCTATGAAATAGAAGGTATATTTGAAATAAATACATTAAAAAAATGCAACAAAAAAATAATATAGGTTAATAAGCAAAATACAATACCTATTAAAGATGTATTAGGAAATTCTTCAATTTTATTGTCAATTACATCTACGTCCACATCAAGCACAGGACTACAACCAACACCATCATCACCAAAAGGTACTGTAAAACCAGTACAGGTAGACCCGAGAACTCCAGAAACCTTTTCCAGTATCTCATCTGGAGGAATGAAATCTGGCTTACCACCACCAGTCTAAAACATAAACGTAGTTAAATAAGCACCTAATTCTTAATACAAAATGTTTTTATTTGAAATACTTATTACGATGTTGTATGTAATGCAAAATTACCTTTAGGTTATTCATTCTTATTTGTTGCGCTTTTTTTCTAGCCGACTTTTTTAAATTGTCCCATTTTAATTTTAACTGTTCCTTGGACCGAGGAACAGCGCCACTCTTAGCGTTAAATACACACGTCAAAGAATTCCATGTTTCTTCTTTTGTTTTGTTTGTGGTGGCATTCGTCTCCTTGCTGGTCAAAATTGGATTGCTTTGAATTAGGTCCACAAGTAAAGCTACCTCGTCCTTGTTCATGCACTTTTTATTTTTCTAAAAATTATTAATAATTTAATGAAATAGGTAGGTACATACATACATACTGCTTTTTTCTATAAAAATACCTATTTAATAAATAATATAATTTCTATAAATTATTTTAAAGGAAATTATTTACGTACCAGTATAACAGCCATTATAACAAAACTTGGGTTTTATGATGTTTTTAACGAAAACACGGTAAAATACTCAAGAAAAATCAGTAGGTAATCAGTCAACCGGCCGATTTCGGTCCGTAACCAAATCACGAACGTCTAGTAAGTAGTAACAACTCTGTGATGTGTCAAAATGTTTATAGGAACACTACAAACTGCCATTCCCATACATTTGCGCTACCAACCGTTAATCGTATCCCTCCCTTCCGTACGTAGCCGGCCATTGGTAACTTTGCTTACGGAACGTTTTTTATAGGAACGCTTTTGTCTTACGCTTGGTAGGAAATACTACCGTTCGTAAGCAAAACGAATCGTTCTTTGGATATAGGAACCGGCGGTATATCAGTTCTCTATCATGCGTACAGACATACAGAGCGAGATATCGAGCGAGTGATAACTCAGCTCCAGTGTTGCCAACTACACCGTAATTACGGTAAAAACCGTAATCAGCATAAGTCTACCTACCTTAGGATTATAACTGCGGGAGAAAGAAAGTAATACACGGATCTGACCCGTTAAAGATCGTGTTTTATTAAAATCTTGCAAATTTTATGTAATATCTTTTATATTTCTAGTAAATGTAATAAGTATTTTTGCGAATTTCAATTACTATTTTCTCTACGTTAAAATACTTTTATTTTATTGTATTTACAGCAATCAAAATCAAAATCAAAATAATCTTTATTCAATATAGGCCCTAAAAGGCACTTATGAATGTCAAAACACTACTGCCGGTTCGGAAAATATCCCAGACATCGAGAAGAACCGGTAAGAAACTCGATCGGGTTTATCTCTTTTTTTTTTTTTGTTAACTGTACAAATGTTACAAATATAACAGGTACAATAATAATATATTAGTGGATGCACAGAGAGGGACTCACTTCCAGACATCACTATCATTCACTTAATGATCCACACTATAATAACCTTTTGATAGTAAAACCCGCTTGACATGGTCCTTGAACTTGTTGTCCGGCAAATCAGTAATGTGCTTCGGGATCTTGTTATAGAACCTAACACTATTACCTAAAAAACTTTTATTAGTCTTACTAAGTCTAAAACACGGTACGACTAATTTATCTTTATATCTAGTATTTACATTGTGCTGATCTTTGACAAAATCCAGCTTGTCTAAGTTTTTACGGACATACATTAAGTTATCAAAGATGTATTGGGAGGGCAAAGTTAAAATACTAAATTCCTGGAACTTGTTCTTTAGTGATTCGCGGGGTCTCATATTGTAAATTGCTCGAACTGCCCGCTTTTGTAATATAAATATGGTATCTACCTCAGCTGGCTGCTGAACCCCACAGCAAAATACCGTAAGACATTAAGCTATGAAAGTAAGCGAAGTAGACTAACCTAGCGGTGGCAATATCTGTTAACTGGCGAAGTTTGCGTACTGCGAATGCAGCAGAACTTAATCTTCCCGCCAAAGTTTTAATATGCGGACCCCACTGTAATTTTGAATCAAGGGTAATGCCCAAGAAGACAGTACCATCAACTAAGCCTACTAAATTCCCTTCTATCTTGATACTACTATCAACACTCCGAACATTGGGCAAGACAAATCTCATACATTTGGTTTTGTTTGCGTTTAGTAGTAAATTATTTAAAGCAACCCATTCAGAGATTTTAAATAAGGTGTTGTTTAATTGCCTAAGCTCCGAATCTATTCTTTTCACTTTGAATATAAGTGAAGTGTCGTCTGCAATAAGAACCATGCCAGCACCATTTTCAACAACGGACTGTAGATCGTTTATATAAACGAGAAACAAGAATGGTCCCAAAATCGAGCCCTGAGGGACGCCGACTCTAACCAATGATCCCGAAGAGGTTGCTCCATTTACACTTATTTTCTGACAGCGCTCTGTTTTCACACACACCATAGTGTTTTAGCTTAAGTATAAGCGTACTGTGGTCAACGCAGTCGAAGGCCTTTGAGAGATCACAGAACACACCGATTGCATCCTGCGACTCCTCCCAAGCCCTATATATATGACTTAGCACTGTTGCACCAGCGTCAGTGGTTGATTTAGATTTTGTGAAAGCATATTGCCGACTATCCAAAATCTCTTGTGCTTTGAAATATTGTACTAGCTGCTTGAGCATACTTTTCTCGAAAATCTTACTAATCGACGGAAGTACAGAAATTGGTCTATAATTTCCAAGATTACTTCTACAACCTGATTTAAATAGAGGAACTACTTTACTTATTTTCATTAAATTAGGGAAAGTCCCTGTTTTATGCACTAATTAAATATATTAGCCAGATATGGCTAAAGATCTATACAATTAATAAAATTGAAGTGTCTGTTTGTAATGTTAAAATAACAATTTTTTACTAAACGCATATGAAATTATATACGATACATATAACAAAAAGCCTTTTTTTTAATTCTGCCTATCTGTTTGTTTGTTCCGGGTAATCTCCGAAACGCTTGGACTGATTTGGACGTGACTTTCACTGTTATATATCTGAGTTTATAATTAGTAACTTAGGCTACTTTTATTTTAGAAAAAGAATTAGGGTTCCGCACAATTAAAAAAGCCGGTCATGGTGAATAAATTCGGGCGCTTAAATGGCTTACACTGAGTAAACCATAAGAGATATAGTAAATTAATGTACCAAACAATTGTAGACATTAAAAAGAACTATAAAAAAATCTAGGAGAGAATACGTCTATCTTCTAAGGAACGCTTACAATATGCATTTTTGTCTTTAATTCTGTAGTCCACGTGAGCGAAGCCGCGGGCACAGCTAATTAGTTAATATAATTCTCGAACATTCCCCCAATAGAGCGACATTAACTTGGAAATATTACGCGAATGAAGGCAGTAGGTATAGTATAATTTGAATTTAGATGAATACTTAGAACAAGAGACAAATAACAATTACAACATAGACCTGTTCAATGTACTTAGTTAGTACCTAGTATCTTATTTGACTACAGTTCTGCAGTGCTGCTATCATTATCGACAGACTGGTTGTTGGTGTGACGACGTTGGGTACGATGGCGATGTGGAGTCGAGTTCATTTTTATATTATACAGACTGGATCATTTCAAAGTTTCATTCAGTATTCAGTATTCCTAAATCCGCCATTATGTCAGACTCATCAGAGTGGATCGATCTCAGCAAGATAACTTGCAGTAGATTTACTTAAATGTATTAACTGTTAACGATATCCATCTCTGTATAGTATAATAAGAAATATCTACTTAATTAATAAATCCAATAAATAATAGTATTTACTTAATTATAAGTACTTGTTTTGCGTAACAAAACTAAAAAAAATATCCATCTCGCTAACATCATGAAGTTACCCATATAATATAATTATAACTATGTACATTTTAATACTCAAATAAACACAAACAGAGTGATTTATTGAGTAAACATTAAATAAAATAATAAAAATTAACGAAAAGACTCATGGCCACTGCAAGTTGGTAGAGTGCCCAAAAACCTGGCAGAATTTCCGCGTTGAATAGCGATTCTAATACGCCGCGCGAAATATTTGCCACCATTTGACGACTTGACAAATCCTTGTAAATTTTGTGTGCCGCCTGTCCCCACGAACCCAGAGTTTCGACCCCAAAAGGCTCAAATATGTATCCACTATCTAAGGTAACATACTTGCGCCGTTTGAGGCTTTCCGCCGCTTCCACAGCGGCACCAGCCCTGGTTTGGGTTGTTAGAAGATATGACGGTGCAAGAGTATCCACACAAGTCGCATCGCATACGAGAAGCCGTTCCATCTTCCAGAGAATGAGTTTCATTCCGTCCGAGCGTTTTCCATCGTCATGTAAATTCATTTTACGAACGAGAAACCTGACGCACGCACGAGGCAAGTTTCCACTTCATTCTTCTTTTACTTTATTAACTACGTCTGAATTTTGTGCTCGTATAAATAGAGGATTTAGAAGGTTTTCGTTACTTCTGATACACTCCTGTAAGAGTTTTATAAATCTCTTTTTTCGTTAAATGTTATCACATAGTGTTAACACTAATGAAGGAAAGGCTTATGGATATAATACCTAAATAATACTAGTATACTGTTTATATTGATTTTTTTATATATAAAAAAACAAGGTATTCAGAGCAAACAGTTTATTTCATAGCTGAATACTTAACTCTTATAATACAATAAGTGCAAATGTGCAATTTTTAAAACAAATTTTGTGATCTCCAAAACGTTCAGTTCTTCTGCTAATTCACTTTCAGATTATGACATAGTTATTCAAGTACAAGACTATTAATTCTTATGTTTTAGCGCTGAGTATTAGGAACACCTGAAATTGGCGTTTTGTTGAACTGGCCATTTTAATCTCAAATATCTGGTGTTTGGTTAAGAATTCCAAATTCAAATTTATGCTTGTGTATTTGTGTTTCTAATTTAGTGATTCATTTGTTTTCGCACCATTTGATTATTCCTAGATATCGTTATTTTCACAAAGTAGTAAACACAAAATACGCGTTATTTACGAATATGAGTTCCGTCTTGCGTGGCATCAGCGCTACAGAAACAGCTCGAAGGATTAATTATGTGTATGGGGAAGCTAATGTGCAAGAAAGCACGGTACGTATTTGGTTTCAACATTTTCGTTCTTTAAATTTTGACATACGAAACAAACCAAAACTAGTTGATAATGAAGAATGTAAGGTGATCGTGGAAGCGGATCCATCGCAAACTACGTCAGAGTTCGCAGCAGCCTTCGGTGTGAGAGATAAAACAATTTTAATGAACTTGAAGCAGATTGGAAAAGTGAAAAATCTCGAGAAATAGGTATCGCATAAATTGACTGAATCACACCAACAAACGCGCATTGAGTGCTGCGTTACATTACTCAACCTTCACAATAACGAGGGAATTTTGAATCGTATAGTTAATTGTGACGAGAAATGGATCCTTTACGATAATCGGAAATGCTAATCACAGTGGTTGAATTCAAGAGAACCGGCCAAATCCTATCCCAAGCGAACGTTGACTCAGAAAAAGGCACTGGTGAGTGTTTGGTGGATCAGTGATGGTGTCATAAACTACTTCTTCCTAAGATCTGTTCAGATGATAACGGCAGATCTGTATTGTCAACATTTGTAAACTATGATGGAAAAACTAGCCGTTAAACAACCGAGGCTGGTCAATTTCTCTAGCCCACTGCTGCTTCAGCACGACGCTAGACCTCATACTTCACGACAGATTAATTTAAAAGAACTGCAGTTGGAATGTCTCTAACATCCAACATACTTCCCGGGACCTTACTCCAACAGATTACCTTTTTATCGGAATTTGGACTTTTTCTGTCCAAACAACCTTCAAATATTTTATTGATTCTCGCTCCCAGAATTTTTTTCAGCAATGGAGTCAATGAACTGCTTATAGAATGGCAAAAGCGCATAAATAATAATAGTACATACTTCGATTGATTAAATGTATAATTTAATTTAAAAAAAAATCGTTTTACTTTTTCCATATAAAACGCTAATTTAATATGTAAGGACCTGTTATTTATTAGAGCCCTGCAACGATATCTTTTATATTTCCCTGTACCCTGGTCCCACGACTGCGTGCGTCTACTATAAAACGTGCGTTAAGAATCCTGATTCTTGTATTATAATAATCTATATTATATATAAATGAAGAACTGCTGATTGTCTCATCAGCTGAGAGCTCAGGTTACAAACTGAAGCTAAAAATCTAAAAATTGGTCTGAAAAACCAAGGTTATATGCCATAATAGAATCATAGTAAAGGATTTTTACGGAAAATCTAACATCTTGAAGTTCAAAGCATGAATATCTGTATCTGTATATAAAATATGATTAATCGGTATTCAAGGTAATCTCAATTCTAGAGTCATAGTCATTATAGACCAAGAGCTGGCTAGTGGCTACATAAAAACCTTGTCATTCGCCACATAGTTAGTTCCTATTTTAAAAAGATCTTTATGTAGAGACGAGTTCAAATCGTCATATCTGCCAAAGCTTAAAATGAGGGTGGATAAACAAAGTTGTCAAATATTGATTTTAAAAATAGGATAAGTGAGTTTTATTTACCAATATCCCTTTTATTTATTCTTAAGAAACGTGGAAAATTGTTGGTAGACAGATTGCTAGTGGCGAAGGTGTGAAAGTGTGAATATGCTCTAACATTTTGAAAAAAAAAAGGTACATTCATGCATGCCGATTGATCTATTATTATATATATAAACCATACGCATAAAGACTGATAAAAGGCTATGACAAGAACCGCGAAAGACGGTTATCAAAAGTACGTTGAATCTTAAGGAATTTCAACGAACTCTCACTGCATTTCCACTTAAAGTTATTATTATTTTATGTTATATAAAATCCTTAAGCATCATGAATAACTTTTAATTACTAAAAATAAAAGTGTAATGAGAGTTCGTTGAAATCCTTAAGATTCAACGTGCTTTTGATAACCGTCTGTCGCGGCTTTAGACATGACTTTTTGGTGGTCACTTTGCGTATGGCTTTTAAAATATATTAATTAAACATTAATAATGCGGTCTTTTTTTCTTCAAAATTTCAGGCCGTTTTCCCCCTGTCTTCCACCACTTTCCCCAATAGTAAATTGTCTAACAGCAATTTTTTAAGTTTGTTAAGAATAAATAAAAGCGATTTTGATAATTATAACCCATGTATCTTAAAAAAATTTAAACATATTATTTTCACCATTTTGACCAGCCATCCTCGCTTTAAGCCATGAGGCAGCGTTGGCAGAAAACAGGATTTGAATTCGCCTATACATAAGGATCCTTTTAAAATGGGAATCAGCCATGTAGTGTAGCAAATGATAAGGCTTTTTATGTAGCCAGCTCTTGTTATATGAACTCTATTTATCTTATTTACTCTGACTATATTCATTAATTTCATAATTAATAAACAAGATCTAACAATGTACAAACCACAAACGTGCATTTAAAAAACCTAATTAAATAGTATCAATATAAACGAAACGACCCTGGTTCGTTTGTTTTGTATAGCCTTGGTGCATTGCATAATCGTTGAGAGTCCCGTCTTAACTTGACACATTGCATTGTTCTCAGTGGTAACGGCGCTTGAGGTATCCATGGCGCTTGGCTACGCGATATTATAAAGGACTACGTTTTAGATTCAGCCATAAATGTGGCTGAATTGAATAGCAGCTATAGTGCAAGTGCTGAAGATAGTAACGAAATTTATAATCAGTGTAAAGTTGAGGGTCGAAACACGTACGGCAGACATTTTGCAAGGCCGGTCATCGATGAAAGTGATCCAGTCCTGAACCTTCTCATTCTGAGTGAAGTCTGTCAAATAAATACTTTACATGTTAATGAAGTTCAAATTATTATTTTCGATAATCAAAAAATTTTACCCTACATATACAAATGTCCATAAATTTAAATTAAGGTTAATAAATCGTAATAAATTAGCCGAAGAATCAGAAGTAATAATATTTTTTCCATTTGGAAGAGTGATAGACCTGTAAAGTCAGAATATGGTGAAGTTAAACCGAATCCTTTGGCGAGGAAGTTTGGATTATCTGAACAAGCGCAAACTGTATCATACCTTTGCATACCAGTATCTGGTTCGCTATCTGCAGCCTTATCTGTTCCATCTCGCTGCATATAGACTCCGTCAGCACCAATGGCGTACAAAACATGGTAAAATGGATAACAAATAGTGTTGATTGTAAGATGGAATTCTGTATAAAAAAATCATTCATAAAATAAATGTAAAAACTTGTTTTGAGAGCCGCAGGGGGTGTCCAGTAAAAAACACTTTAAACCAACCAGCTTGTGAACCACAGCCATCACTCTTATTGTCAATAATCTACTGACCCACGTATACTTACAGCTGGTGACAAATGCCTTGAAACTTGAGGTTACTTAAAAATTAGTTATGCAATTTCTAGATAGTTATAACTATAAAGGTTATCAATGGATATTAATTCATGCTCTCCGCTATTCTCTGATCTTACAACTAGGTCTGCTTCAGTTATTTTATCAAGTTCAGTTTTAAAAACAGTAAGTCAAGTTGAATGAAATCCTCGTCGGTCAACATGACGTCAGTCGATAGCACATTACAATTACAATTATTTTTTTATAGTGAAACGATACTCTTACCATTACATATGTATTTATCAACTTGTTTATTAATTCGAAATGAATTTATATTTTAATTTCAATCGATTTATTAACGCATTAATATCAATAAATAATTCTTACCTGTAATTTCATTTCGAGTATAACTTGTAAAACAATAATTGATAATATAATGATTTTACATATAAATGTTATGAGTATCTGAAACATAAAATAATATTATAGTAAAATGTACGTTTTTTTAATGACTATTTCGAGAATAGAAGTTATAGCACCTGATAGATACAGTACACTACACAAAACAAGAGTGGCAGGCGTCGTCGTCATTCATGCCAGCCTACAGAGACGCCTCTTTAAGGAATTACGTCTATACTAATAGTACTAATAGACAGAAACTATGACACGCACTATACTATGACTTGGTTAGGTCATAGTGACCCAGTTCAGTGCATTACGTTTGGGGATCATCCAGCGACTATGTAGTATAGTATCGATGTCGACAGTCACAGAAGATCGCTCTTGTACTTCAACTTAAGTTTATATTCCTTCAAATGAAGCGCAGTAGTTTTGCTGAGACACGAGTTATATTATTATGAATAAAATGTTGGCCGTAACGGGACGCCCGGCAGATGTAAAAAAATATTTAAAACAACAATTTCTGCGAGTGACTGTCCTACTGTACCAGTACCGGTACCTAAATGTTAATTTTATTTCTATATGTATGGTGGTCGCGATCCCAATCAACTGCTTTGACCGCCGGTTCCTATATCCAAAGAACGATTCGTTTTGCTTACGAACGGTAGTATTTCCTACCAAGCGTAAGACAAAAGCGTTCCTATAAAAAACGTTCCGTAAGCAAAGTTACCAATGGCCGGCTACGTACGGAAGGGAGGGATACGATTAACGGTTGGTAGCGCAAATGTATGGGAATGGCAGTTTGTAGTGTTCCTATAAACATTTTGACACATCACAGAGTTGTTACTACTTACTAGACGTTCGTGATTTGGTTACGGACCGAAATCGGCCGGTTGACTGATTACCTACTGATTTTTCTTGAGTATTTTACCGTGTTTTCGTTAAAAACATCATAAAACCCAAGTTTTGTTATAATGGCTGTTATACTGGTACGTAAATAATTTCCTTTAAAATAATTTATAGAAATTATATTATTTATTAAATAGGTATTTTTATAGAAAAAAGCAGTATGTATGTATGTACCTACCTATTTCATTAAATTATTAATAATTTTTAGAAAAATAAAAAGTGCATGAACAAGGACGAGGTAGCTTTACTTGTGGACCTAATTCAAAGCAATCCAATTTTGACCAGCAAGGAGACGAATGCCACCACAAACAAAACAAAAGAAGAAACATGGAATTCTTTGACGTGTGTATTTAACGCTAAGAGTGGCGCTGTTCCTCGGTCCAAGGAACAGTTAAAATTAAAATGGGACAATTTAAAAAAGTCGGCTAGAAAAAAAGCGCAACAAATAAGAATGAATAACCTAAAGGTAATTTTGCATTACATACAACATCGTAATAAGTATTTCAAATAAAAACATTTTGTATTAAGAATTAGGTGCTTATTTAACTACGTTTATGTTTTAGACTGGTGGTGGTAAGCCAGATTTCATTCCTCCAGATGAGATACTGGAAAAGGTTTCTGGAGTTCTCGGGTCTACCTGTACTGGTTTTACAGTACCTTTTGGTGATGATGGTGTTGGTTGTAGTCCTGTGCTTGATGTGGACGTAGATGTAATTGACAATAAAATTGAAGAATTTCCTAATACATCTTTAATAGGTATTGTATTTTGCTTATTAACCTATATTATTTTTTTGTTGTATTTTTTTAATGTATTTATTTCAAATATACCTTCTATTTCATAGAAAAAACAAAGCTCAAACAAAATGAGGTATGTGAAGACTCTCATAGAAGTGCTGGGCCTTCTAACTATTTTTCAGGATTTCAAATGTCAAAACAACAAACACCAAAAAGAGGTAACATACATATACCTAATCATTGTTGCTTAAGATTCTTTATAACTTCCAGTTCAAAGTATTTACATTATTCAACATATTAACACATAAGGAACTACAATGTTATTCCTATTTTGTTATACAATTGAATATCCAACCTAATACCCTTACCTAACAGTAAAAAAATAAATTTGTACACAGATGTGTAGCTGGGTCTCATTGTTTTGTGTAAATATAAGGTTTTGTTTTATAATATTTCAGGTAAAAGGAATGCAGACTTCGAATCTCGAGTAGCTCGTAACTTAGCTATAACAAATTATTATAATACCAAGAAAGAAAAATTGGATTTAGAAATTAAAATTTTAAAATTAGAATTAGAAGAAAAAGAAAAAAATATTTTTAGTAAATTTTCTAATAACAAGGCTTAGAGATAGCACAACAGTAAGAAATATGATACAAATATCTTGTAACTGTAATAAACTCGTTATCTATACTAATATTATAAAGCGGAAAAGTTTTTTATATGATAGCCAGACCAAGCTATAAGATTAGGCTACAACCCTCAGATATTTGGCGTAATCGTTAATGATACGGAAATACAATGTTCTATAATAATATTGGTCATTAGTATATCTAAAAAAAAGTCAGCGATAGTATATGCATTTCTCTTATACATAAGCCAAAATAGGTATTTTGTGAAAAAGAATTGTTGAATAATAAAAAGTAATTTATAGGCATTATTTTTAGTCATGGCATATTAATCCTTACAAACAAAAGTTACTTCATCATAAATATGAAGTTAAACTTTGTCCTTTATAGCATGCTATTTGGACAAATAGTTTAGGAGATAATGGAAAATTAAAATAATTTGTCCTTGCGGGAAGTGATGTTCTGTGATTATGAAGGGCTGCACAGGTGTGTTGGTGATGTTTGTCTTATAAAATTATAATAAAACAGCTAGTATATTACAAAATCCTTATTATTAGAAAGTTAGTCATAGTAATCTAAATATGTTTATTTTAGTAAGTAGTACTGTATTGTGAATTTTTAGGTTTAAAAATTGTAGTAGTATTAGTCTAATTACTATAGTTACTACAGTGCCATAACAAAATACATTATTAATTTAATAAAGTTTATTCCAATATACATATTTTAATATAATGATTTTTATTCTGCTCTGCAGATTCTTATTATTCATCTAAGCATTAAAAAAATTTGAAATCAATGTTGCTCTCTCAGTATAATTATTATCTTCAGCATGAGTTTCAACAGGAACTACCTCTTCAGTAGGAATTTCCACCTCTGGAGGTATGTCATCTAAATTGTTTTGCCTACAAATATTATGCAACACAGCAGTTGCTATGATTACTGCATTGGCTCTTAATAGGCTCAAACGCAAAGTCAGTGATACCACTGGAAATCTCCTCTTCCACACACCAAAACATCTAAAACAAAATAAATTAATTGAAGATCAGTTTATAAATTTTGAAATACATAATTATTTCTTATGCTATTATTAAAACTTTGGGATAAACATGCCTTTCAATGCAGTTCCTTGTTTGAATATGGGCTTCATTATAAAGTTGTTCACTCCTAGTTTGAGGGTTTAATATGGGGGTTAACAAGTAAGGTTTTAAGGGATAAGCGCTGTCTCCAAGTAACCATCTGTTGCCATATAAACCACTTTCACACTGAGCTGAAAAAAGTATAATAATTATTTGGTAATTGGATTCCAATATTTACAGAAATAATCTTTATATTATGTAAATTTAAGAAATTATCTATAACATTACCTCTTAGTACTGAGTTATTAAATACAGTAGCATCATGAGCTGAACCTGGCCAACGGGCTACTACGTTCATGAAAAATAACTGAGCATTGCATACTGCTTGCACATTTAAAGAAAAATAACCTTTACGATTTCTAAACTCCTCTCCCGTGTGTGAACCTATGAAAAATGAATAAGTTTAATTATATTACTTGATTAATTATGAAGGTATATATCTATCTATTTTAAAAGTGATGTTAAGATAATATTAACTTACATGGTGATTGAATTCTAATGTGTGTACCATCAACTGGACCGAGAACTCTAGGAAATCCAGCAATTCCATAAAAATCTTGTTCTGTGTTGCTATGTATATAAATATACTTGCTGTGTAGTTGTGCTATAGCATAACTGACATCTCTTACTATGCGGCAAGCCGAAGCTTTTGAGACCCCAACAAAGTCAGCCACTGACAATAACATTGTGCCCAACGCATAAAATCTTAATGTCAATAGTAGCTGGTGCAGTGGAGGAATAGCATGATTCCTGAAAAAAAAATGTTTACTTACATACTTAGGTAGTTTAAAGTTATCCTGATTATAAACAGATGCATTTATGTAACTTGTTTATGTTTAAAATGAATATTTTGAAGAAAGAGAAAATGATGTACAAACCTGGATCCCTTCACTCTTAAATAAGGATATATTTCCTTCCGGATATGTTGGACAGATGACTTATCCAGACGAAATCTGACTTGAAATTCATAATAATTTAGGGTATTGAAATGATCAATCCTTGTTTTGTAATTTCGTCGAATAACACCACGTTCTTCATCACAGCTCGAGTCGCTCCAGTCCGATAACATTTGTAAATCACTCAACTCACTATCTGAAGTATTTAAACTAGACATTGCAAAATAATAAAATAAATTTATGTTCACAAAATCTGTTTATAGTTTTTTATAAAGAAACTATCAGGACTCGGCTCAGGTATTTGCGTTGCGTTTGCGACGTTTGCGTTCAACATTGTTCACAACAAACAGTTGCGTTTTGTTAAAATTAGCACGTACGTCTAAAACTTTTTTTTTAATTGAAATAAATTATATTTTCGACAAAAAGAAAGAATATATAATTAAAGTAAGTAAATTTGTTAAATACAATTATCAATACTTTATTGAATATAAAAATATACTACAGTTTTTATTTGAATTCAAAATAAACTTGTCTGTAATAACGAAACGCAGCGAACGCCGAAGAGGGCTTCGGTAGGCGGATAACGGATAACCGTCCGTCGTTCGTAGCAGACGTAAAAAGTTATAGGAACGTCTGTAACGGCTCGTTGCGATAAATGCAAAAACGAATGGTAGCGCATGTACAACGACGACTCGTTGATTATAGGAACCGGGCATTAAGCTATCGATGTTTTATAATTAAACGTTAAAATGATCCAGTCAGTCGAATGGAACTCGGTTCCACATCGCCAACATTGGCCAAAGCGTCGCCATGTCGACATCCTTCAACATTGGGTCCAACAATCGGTCGGACCCGCCGCATAAGATGTTTCACATCAAAATTCTATTAAATCGTATAAACAAAGTTTGAGTAATATACTTAAAGGAAAACCGTGTCCTGTTGAAAATATGGAATTTCATCTCACCTCAGGAACTATGTACTTCTGAACATGTGACACAGTCTCAATCAAATCCTTATAAATCTTAATGCAGGTGCGCATGTCCACACATTTATCAGCAAACTTAGAATTTCTCAAACTATTATTAATCATATTCCTCAATCGCTTGATTTTGTTTCGCAGAAGTTCGAAAATCATAATTCTCATCGAATGCTTTAAGCTCACCATAATCATTAACACAATCAATAATAATAATACATAACCTTCACTTTCGACGTTAATATAATACCAAGTTATTATCGAAATAATCTTCCAGAAAGTGGACAAAATTAGTACAATGCTGGTGATCGGAATACTTTCATCATCACTGGTATGGCTGACAATAATGGAGCTAAGTTGTTCGCGATACCTGAAGAAGTACTCTTCACCGGTAATCCAAGATAAGATAATGTTGATCTCACAGTCAATAATAATAGTCGTAATAGTAATGATGTAATAAACCGGTAATGAATCTCCTTTGTAGAATAGCGAATATAACATAAGAGGCATCAAGATGCAGTAAAGCCTGATGAGAGCGGATATGGTTTGGTTTGATGTAAAGTTGTAGTAAAAACCGAATAGGAGTCGCAGCTTCATTAGCCTCTTTATAGTGAGCGTTGGGAATTCCATGATTTCTTCTTTTCGATATTTCTGAACCCGAAAACGTTGGATTGTCCGTACAGTTAGACGTGTAACGATGCAATGGAAACTACCTACCACACTAGTATGAGCTATAGTAGTAGAGCTATGTATATTTAGAGTTATTGATTGTGTTTGTTTAACGTGGAGCTTGCTGATTGGAGAATGTAATGCAGTTACAGCCATCAATTAATTTTTAAAACGCCACTATTGATCGTTTTTAATTTGTCTTACATTGTACATAGATAAATCAGCTTTTGTTTTGTAACTTAATATTATTTTATTAATAATTGAGGTTATTTTGTGAACACGGTGCTGTGCAAAATGCAAACACGGGATTGCAAAGAGGTATACAGTTATTGTTTCCATTATATATTGAAGAGGAAAAAAATTGTACATTTTTCTTTAATCAGTGGATTTAAACCTTCTTTACTTTAAAGAAATTGTACACGGTTGAAATAAAACCACGAGTGACTCTTGCAGCTAATCTGTACATATAATAATAATTATTATAAAACAGTAAACAGTCGAAATTTGTACATAAAGATATTTGAGAAAAATTACTACTTGGGTTAAAATCATGGATTATTTATTTGTTTGAACGCGCTAATATCGCGGACTAACATTCAGATAAGAAAAATTATTTTTGTATTTTATTTTATATCCTATTTGAGGATTAGGATTACGAGATTTATTGAGAAAGTGACTAAATAACTTCATTTTGCGGACCCTAAGCAGTGGAGCATTGGAGCAATGACCATGAACGTCAAGCAATCTGGCAAACTGTAGCCGCTGTAGCCGCTGTAGGCACTGTAGCCACTGTAGGCAAGTACAGGACATGGATACAACGATAGGCTGCTAAACAGGATGAGTTAGCTGCAACTCGGTTGACAGTTCATCGAATAAGTTTTGTTAAGTAATCTATATTAATATAATAAAGCAGAAAAGTTTTTTGTTTGTTTGTTTAAACACGGTAATCGCTGGAACTACCAATCGCATTCCAAAAATTATTTTTATTTATGATATCCAGACTCACGAGGGATACTATAGACTATAATCCTCCGATAGCCTTAATTATTGACTTTTGTTACGTAAGTCGGAAGTCGAGGCACTATGAAATGCTTTAACCGCGTGCGCTGGCATAATCGTTAATGATACGGAAATACAATGTTTCACAATAATTTTGGTCCTTAGTATATTTAAAAAAAAGTCAGCGATAGCATATGTATATCTCTTATACGTAAGCCACAATAAGGTATTTCGTGACAAAGGTTTGTTGAAAATGAAAAAGTTATTTAGAAGCATTATTATTAGACATGGCATGATAATCCTTACTAACAAAAGTTACTTCATCATAAAGAAAATTTTATGAAGTTAAATTTTCTCTTTAGTGTTTGCTAATTGGATACATGGTTTTAGTAGACAATTCAATATTAAAACAATTTGCACTTGCGGGAAGAACAATTATGATAGATTACAAGGGTGTGTTGGCGGCGCGGCGCGGTGTTTGGCGGATTAAATTAACACGGGTTAAACCGTAAATAAAATAAGTGTGCAAATTTAGAGAAAAAAAAAAAACCTAAAATGTGAAAGCCAGTATTATTTTACTTTTCTGCTCTTAGCGCGGGGCCCGTAGTAACTAGCAATTTCATCAATTTTACAATGCAGTTAATCCTGTACTGGGTGAAATGTTTATAACCAAACGATAACCAGGGAAAAGTTGTGGAAACGCCATCTAGTTTATACATATAATGAATACTATATTTTTAGTATAAAATAAAATTACCTTAAACCAAATAGCATGCTTCATGACAAAGCCGGACATCTCAATGACTGCTTATAATATTACATACATATTAATATAAATTAGTACTAACAATTATTGACAGTTCACTTGTTTTGTTACCTCTTATCATATTTTATATACACTCATCAAAAAAGTCTAAGCAACATGTACTAATTTAAATTTTAGGATGGTTCTTCACATTATAACGTTGCATTTTATTTTTAAAATAATATATTTAGGGTTCTATGATGTAAAAATAACAGCTGTTGTCTTTATAAGTTCTTTTAATAACAGAAATGAACAATATTAGAATATACTGTAGAAATTATGATACATAAGAAACTAAACTTTTTTCTTACAAAATGAAATTTCTAAAGAAAATGTATTTATTGTGGAAGAATAGAACAATTTAATACAAAGTATGGGCTCCTCTGCTATTCAGAACTTGTCGGCAACGATTATTCATTGAATTAATGAGACTGTTTATGTCATCTTGCGGTATTCGCTCCCAATGGAATTGTAGCAAATCCTTCAGCTGTTGGGTTGTTGTCGCTCCGTCCAAGTCCTTCAAAACACGTCTCTGGAGCATGTCCCATGCGTGCTCGATGGGGTTGAGATCTGGCGATTGTGCAGGCCAGGGCAATACCCGGATGTTCTCCTTTGCAAAGTATACACTGGTTCGCGAAGCTGTATGTGAACGCGCATTGTCATGCATTAACCTAAAATCGGAGCCAAAGGTTTGTGCAAATGGGTACACATAAGGTCTGAGAATATCCTCAATGTAATTTTCAGCATTCATGTTTCCATGTACAAAAACGAGCTCAGTTCGCCTGTTCTTCATAATACCCGCCCATAACATAACTGTTGAGCCGCTGTATGGATGAACTTCCTGAACGCACCTGAGCCTTTCGGTATTTCCGGGCCGACGATACACTCGCACCCTTCTTGTATCAGGCTTAAACCCGAATCGCGACTCATCGGAAAACATAATTTTATCCCATTGTTCCTGGGTTCATGTTATGCGTTCTCTACACCATTCATATCGACGAGTGCGATTCCCGGACGTATCGGTGGCACCTGATTGGGCGTCGAGCTCGTAGGCCGTACTCATGTAGTCGATTTCGCACAGTTTGAGGACTTACATCAACACCACTTGAAATTTGTAGCCTCAAACTTATCTCTCGAGCGGTTAACATCGACTGGCGTCTTGCAGTTAGTTGTATGTACCGGTCTTGCCGAGTGGTTGTACTTCTTTTACGGCCTGGATGTTGTTCAGCGGATTCTCCTGTATTATTGTAACGCTGCCAAAGACGACAAATAACACTTCTATGAATGCCAAAATGTCGAGATACCTGAGATTGATTACTTCCCGCTTGCAACATCCCTACAGCTCTTTGCATTTCATCTGCCATCAAATGACGTCGCTTTATGACGTAAAGAATATCTAACAATTCAATTTTGTCACTAACT
Source organism: Saturnia japonica (assembly GCA_033032175.1). Lineage (NCBI taxonomy): Eukaryota > Metazoa > Arthropoda > Insecta > Lepidoptera > Saturniidae > Saturnia > Saturnia japonica. The sequence continues at coordinate 91,411 of CM065330.1, forward strand.
ATATTTAAATGGTTGGTAAAATTATAAAATCAAGACTAAACGTAGCAATTAAAAAGCACATAAATTAAAAAAAAATCCGCAGTCATTTGAATTTTATGAAAAAACAAAACATAATCAAATTTTTTTTTACAACCAGCCAGTATGTCATCAATAAAAAAAAGTTTACTTACCTACGCACTTTGTTTGAGTAAATATTTAGAAATTAATTAATATAAATGGAAAAATTTGTAATATCACGCATGTTGCTTAGACTTTTTTGATGTGTGTAGTTTAGATAAATTAAAATAAAACACAAGTACATACACGTGTAACATTGTTGAAACATTAACAAAGTTACAAAAGCCTCCTGAAATAACTTCGTTACTTTACGTTACTTTGACAACGATTTTATAAACATCCAGTTATCGTTGCCAGATGATCACATTTCTTAGAATTTCGTAACTTTTAACTCAGTATAACGTGTAACTTTTGCAATTATGACAATTTCGACAACTTTTGAGAGTATTTATATTTTACGAACGTACCAAAATTAGTTACTAACTCTTTCAAAATACGTACTAAATGAAACACGTTATGACAAATTGACATCTACACCTTTCGAGTTAAAGCTAGATTTTGTTTGAGCTTGCTCGGTGCGGTGCCTGCTTCGTACTTCTGCACTGTACGTGTGCAATAAATAACGTTATTTGTATGTAGACACGCGGCAGCGTGTCAAGCCAAGTTCAAACTAACAGAATGGCGAGCGGTACCGTGTGGAATAAATAATACACGAACCATTTGGAGCTACTTTTTAGCCCCTCATAACTGAAAAATTATTTCACATAAACATATCAAATTTGGCTCATATATTAAGACTTGTGAGATACATATGTGCTCAAAATTTCATAAACGCACCTTCAATAGTTATTTTGATATTAACGTCCAAAAATTGGAATTTTTATCACTGACTGATCTATAGATCAAAACTCAAACCCAGTTACAGATGCCCTAGAAAGTTTAAATTTGGCATCCAGATAGGTAGTTGGATGAATACAAAGGAATAAATCAGAAACTAATACATTTTTATAATTTTTTAATTAATTGATTCTATTAGGAATACTTTCTTAAAGTACCCGTGATGTAAGAATCACCAATCAAAATTGATCACAGTCGGTCTTTATATGGATTTTAAGGTCTTCTCGTGAATATAACGAGTGGAATATCACTCATAATGTTTTTTTTAATCTATCATATATCATAACGTTGAACTTGGCTCTCATTTCATGTTTATGTTTTTATTGGCCGCAGATTTACTCGACAACTTTGAACTAGGCACGACATTTTCTTTAGAAATTTAATTTTGTTATGTATCATTTTTATTTAAATCTTTTTATTGGTTTGTTTAATACAGCAATTATGTACGTAGATCCATATTATTATTTTTTAAATCTTAATGTAATTCTAATTACAAAAAATAGGTTGTTAAATATTCAATAATTTTTTGATGTAATTCCTTGCATTGTTATCGCTGAAAAAAAAACGAATCTCTACCCTTTTCATTAAGGATTTAATTTTTCTGGAAACGAATCGTAACTTTTGACTCGTAACCTGCTGTTGCCGGCAACACTGCTACCAGTCGAAGTTGAGTTCTTTGCAGTTGTAACCGAGTCAACACGCGTCTTTCGTATTATAAAGAGTTATTCGAAACAATAAATCTACATCCTGAACAAAATAGGAATACTATTCAACGGATTCTGGTACCTATATGATCTCATTGCTTACTCCTACACCTATATATTGAAAAGTAAGTCTTTTTACATAATTTTTTATCATAAATTTGTAAATATGTCTTTGGAAAACATAAAGACACCATTAATTTTATATTTGTATTGAAATTACCAAAATGTTGATGCTTCTGATTTTAGTAACATTTGATTATATTATTATAACTACAATGATAGATTAATTATCTCCTCGGCTTATATACAAAACATTTTTACAGTATACATTCCGGTTAGCGCGCCAAAGAACTTTCAAGTTTTGACAAAGCGGCAAATTACTTTGCTAATTCTAATCGGCTCATTCTTTAAAATTGTGACGAAAGCATGTTACATCAAGAAGAACGTATTTAAAATGTAACTCACGATACTGACTTTTTTTTCCGAGGTAGAGATAGAAGACTTCTACTTTCGGCACTGAAAAAAAATGTCAAATCTCCCAATTCACATAACCGTGTAGTGTCACATTGTATGGGAGTGTAGTAATTTCCTTTATTATTATCAAAATGACAAGTGCTTTTAGTATTTATTTTTATATATTGAAGACTTATATAGTTTATCCTTCTGGCGAAGGAAGGCCGCCCTCCCGACTGCCGCTGGCGTACCGGCCCTTGGTGATGCTGGATGATGCGGGACAGCTGTTTGAACGGATAGTGGCTTCCCGTATCATCCGACATATTGAGGAAGTGGGGCCGGCATTGTATGATGAGCAGTTCGATTTCACCCGGTCCTAAGGGAGCGGGGCTCCCTCACGTTTCGACAGGTGCAGGTGCTGCCCGCACACTTTTATTTCGGATGGTACCTACACCAGATTGCACGGAGGGAGCCGACCACTGCGTGACACGAGTGCGATGCTGCCAATGACACCGCCAGCGCCGGGCTCTGACCGAGTATGGTGCGAACCACACCTTCGAAGAGGTAATATCGCAGAAGGTGGCCACGGAGAGGGCACGCGAAGACGATCCTCTGAGCGGCCCTCTCTGCCAAAGACAAACGGACGGCAGGAGGATGCGATTCATGCGACAACTCCCGCCGCCCTAGCCGAACCAGTGAAGACGGGTCGGGGGCCCGTCTTTCCACCGCACAGTTTCGGAAGCTGTGGGAGACAGTTAGTGTTGTACCGAACTGTCTTCTTTTTGTGGTGGCCCGGTAGTAGTAACTGGGCCAGTCGTCGGGGCGGCGCGGTAGAATGCAGTCGCGAACCCGTGTCGCCCCACTACGGCGGCGGAGGTACACCCGCCGGGACCCCGGGAGGGTATGTACCCATGACGAGTTTCTCCACGTGAAAAAAATATTTTGATTAGTGATAAGAAACTGCGGGACACGTCGAGCACCATCCACTAATATCGAAATTTTTGTGGCCATTACTGGTATTGGGTAACAATAATTAGTTTGAAGTCATTTGCTTTAATAGGACACAAAATCTATTATAAAATATCTGGTTATAATTTCACTTTAAAATGTGGTTTTAATTTTAATGATTATTTGCTATTTATGCCAATATAAAGTCCTTTATTGAGATTATCTATACAATTAATAAAATTGAAGTGTCTGTTTGTAATGTCAATTTTATCTTTATTAAATACGTATGAAAGTATATACCGTAATTAAAAGAAAACATTAATTTTTTTACTAAGATTCGTATGTATGTATGTCCGATCGACAGCATTTTGTAGTTCACGCGAGCGGAGTCGCAGGCACAGCTAGTATTTTACTATATCTGGTAATCAGTTAAACACAAGTCTTTTTTTGGCGTCTGGTATTGTGCTGAAGAGTAGAATGTACATCTGGTTCAAATAACTCTTTCCAAGCTTCAATTTATAACTTTATTGTTACTTAATAAATATAACTCTCAGATACCCTGACCCCTTTACATGCCTGCTCAAACTACAACACGAAGCAATCTACTTAGTATTAACATACAATGTTTTTGGTTACATAATATGACGACCTACACATACACAGCACGGCTGTCGGTACCTACCTACATTAGAAAGACATTGTGAGTCAATTGTAACATGTTTGAACTTGGGTAACAGAGCTCGTTCCACACTACAATAATTAACTAAGAACTTTTATACTGCACTCAACGCAAAATAATTTCAAATATTTGTATGATTAAGTTTTACCTATTATTGATTTCTATTGACACATTACTATCTAAGTAGCTACAGAACATTAAGGAGTTCTCTAAACATAGACTCATATGATGTTAGTCTGCTTAGCGACACAGTAGACACTCGAATTATTTACGAACTTTTTGCATGGCAACAATTTGCAAAACTAAGATGGCGGTTTATGATAATTAAAGTATTACGTAGATATTTTGATACTTTGTGCAGAACTTTTAATTATTATTTTCAAATATTTTGCCGCAATTTCATTCATATTCTTTATTGTTGTATTACATATCTTAAATAATGTACATATCCAATTTATATGATTATCTGACAGCACTAGAAAGCAGATCAATACCAAGCATAAAACTAATATGACTTCATCCCAACTACTGCAGTTATTATGATAAAACACAAGAGTAACTGTGAAACTTAGACAATTGTAAAACAATATAAATAAACCAATAAGTTATCATTAAATTATTATCTTGCCTTATTGTAGTTTCATAGGCTACTTTAATTGCCTCCTCTTCTGTGTCGAAACTCTGTAAGTAGTCGTCCATATAATGATTTTGTTCTATTGCGCTAGCAGCTTCCGGGAACTGATCTTGATGTTCTGCTGCATTCTTGTTCTTCACGAAGATTGCAGCACTAGGAGAGCAGGCGGCCCCAAATATGACTGATGTCATTCTGTATTCCTTGATGGGTCCTTCTGCTTGATTCCCCTTCCATAAGAACCTTAAGCTGTCACGGTCCTCTTCCCGTATCCGTATTTGAAGAAACATCTCTTTGATGTCTGCTACCACTGCGATCGGTTTCTGGCGGAAGCGCAGCAGGACACCAAAGAGTGACTGCAGCAGGTCCGGGCCGGGTAAGAGCAGGTCGTTCAGACTCTTCCCTCCCGACTTGGCAGCAGCGTCGAATACCAGGCGTTTCTTCTTCTTGGTGGGATGCGTGACGGCAAAATGTGGCCGCAGCAGGACACCAAAGAGTGACTGCAGCAGGTCCGGGCCGGGTAAGAGCAGGTCGTTCAGACTCTTCCCTCCCGACTTGGCAGCAGCGTCGAATACCAGGCGTTTCTTCTTCTTGGTGGGATGCGTGACGGCAAAATGTAGCAAGTACCACTTCCTCCTTGAAGTGGATTCTCCTTCGGCTTCTTCAGCGTATCCACTCTTCAATAGGTTCTCCATTTGGTTCTCGTATTCTATCTTCAGTTCCGGATCTTTCTGTAGCTTCTTCATTATCCCTTTCAGTCTTACTTCTGCGGCTTTGAAGTTGTCTGGCAACTCCTCAACATCATTTCTCCACAGAAGCCCGACTTCGAAGCGTCCATCTTCCAAGCGTTGACAGGTTCTCTCCAATATGTCCATTGCTCTCTGGTCCTGGTCTGTGCTTGGTCTCTTAGGTAGAACCCCCAATGATTCTACCGCGAAATGGTCCTTCATCAACTTCTCCAATGCTTCTTCACGTGCTGATACGTGTGCGCATGTGGTGAAGTTGACTGGTTTTGACGCGCCTCCATCGAACCCATGCAGCACCCATCCAAGTTGTGTGAAGGATGCTACTGGTTGGTTCTTCTTTCCTTTGCGCGTTCCTCTTGAGATGATGAGTTCCCAATTGTCTTGCCCTATTAACAACTTGGGAGAACCCTCTTCGTAATGCAGCTGATTCACCAGCTACCTTAGGTGTGCGCAGTTCTCTATGGTGCTCCTCTCCAGTCTTTGAGGAGGCAGATGCATGTCATCAATGGTGCGCACCCCGGTGACTGTTCGCTTCTTGGACTGGTGTAGTCCCCTTATCTGCATGTTGAGCTTCATTGAATCCTTGCTTACCATGGATTTTCCACCCACAGTCTCCAAATGAAGCGTCTCCTTAGGTCCTTTGAGGCCAACCTGTTCTGCCACCGTCGAGTCCAGGAGTGTGACTGTTGACCCCTCATCCAGCAGTGCCAGGACTTCAGCTGCTCCTGCTGGTCCATAGATCTTGACGGGAAGCATCTTCAAGTAGGCTCTTGAAGACCTGGTGCAGTTCACTGGTAGCCTCATGTTGTTGGCTACTTCTTTCCCATCTTCTTGCTTGGACTCTTCTCTGTCCTCATGAAGCAAGTTGTGATGCCATCGTTTGCAGGTTGTACATGAAGGTTGACGGCAGGTCTCTTTCCTATGCCTTCCGCTCAGGCACTTGTAGCATAGTCGCGATTCCTTCGCGATACTCCATCGTTTCTTCACAGGTGCTTGACGGAACTTTGGACATTCCCGCAGGTAATGTCCCTCGTGGCAATGTGGGCATGCTGCTTTGTCTCTTCCTTCTCTTTCGATCCCCCGCTTCTCTCTATTTGGCCTCTCTTGGTCCATGTGTTCGGTCGCAGTGTGCGCAGCTTGTCGCTTTGGTATCTGCCTCCTTGTTGTGGTGTCTGGTATCGCATGTGGTCCACAGCGATCCGCCATCCTGTTCAGGAATACCGCCATCATGTTGAGGTCAGGATCCCCTTCGGCCTTGTCCGCTACGTGGTCGTACCAGCGGTACTTCAATATCGCTGTCATCTTGTCGACGATGCTCCTCAGTATCTCTGGAGATTGCAGGTATTGTGGTTTTCGCAGTCCTCGTATTGCCGCCACGGTGTTGTTGACGTTGCCTGCTAGCAAGCTTACGTCATAGGCGTTGTCACTGATCGGTGGCAGTTTCTTTATCCTGTCCAGTTCTGCCAGAACCAGTGCATCCGCTCTTCCATAACTCCGCTTCAGGGCTTCCATCACTTCCTCCGGTGTGCTCTCGGAGTACAGTTGGCTGCGAACTCCCTCTCTTGCTTCTCCCTTCAATGCTCTTCTTAATCTTGCCATGTTCTGTGTGGCAGAGAAGAGCGGAGCGGTGTCTTCGTATACAGCTTTGAAGGCCATCCATTCTCTTGTGTCACCATCGAACAGTGGTAGTTGGTGCACGTAGTCTGGCTGCGGTGCCTGGCTCTGGATCTGGACTCCCCTCAATGCTTCAGTGAGGACTCTTGCAAGGCTCTGATAACTCTTCTCCATATCGGCCTTAGTGTCGGGTTCGCGTGCGGAAGGTGGGGGGGTCCGTATACACCCCTCCTTGGGTGCCTCCCCCTCGTGTCCCTCCTTGGAGACGCCCTCTGCAGCCTTCTGGACCCAGTCCCTGACTTGGTCCACCCGGTCTATTGGCTCTTCAATAACTGAGTCTTCTTCCTCGTTGTCCACCTGGATGAGTTCCAGTCGTAGCCTGGCAGCTGTCATGGCTGCTTGTGCCTCTCGCAGCTCCTTATCGGCCAGTTCGGCGCGGGCTTCCAGCTCCTTCCGTCTTCTTGAAGACCTGATGGATGCAGGACGGTTCTTCTTCACCGTTGGTGCATCATGGTCTTCCCTTGAAGCTGTTTCCCGCGTCGTGCCAGGTACACATAATACCCTAACCTAAGACACGAAAAACAACTGTTCTGTCGCCAACAACAACAGAATCACAAGTATTAGGCTTTGGAGTCCCAGTTTTAAAGTAACCTCCGTCTCTGTACGAACTAAAAAGTTGTCTATGACTCATCTTCGTCGTACCGTGAAGGTGTGGAACAATCTCCAGGCCAATTTGTTTCGTCTTTCTTACGACATCGAGTAACCATCAAGCGTAACATGAAGAGATATTTATGCAGGCCGGCCGCGACATGGGGGCGGCGACCGTCACTTTAACGATCTACCTACTGTAAAAGTAAATGCGATAGACGACACGAGTGCTTTGTCAGAGGCACGGTACGGCACGGTGCGGCACGGTACGGCACGGTACGGCATGGTGCGGCACGGTACGGCACGGTACGGCACGGTGCGGCACGGTACGGCACGGTACGGCACGGTACGGCACGGCGCGGTGGTAAGTTGCTCGAATAAGTTTAACACGTGTCTGACCGCGGGACACAGCTAGTAAATAATATAAAACTAACTTTTCTAGCTAAATCAATAAAAAAATATCTCTACGCGAGTTTTATAAATGTGATTTTTTTTGACATTAAAAAAGTCCTGCTTCCTACTATTAAAATGATATTTAGAATTTAACAAGTACTACGGATGATGAGTATCTGCAGACATGCGCTCACAAACTTAACTTTTTGTTTGTTCTGTATTCTGAGAACAATATGTAGTTTATTTTTGTAGATAACTGCAGATAAATCATAAATATATTTCGTATAAATAAAACAGATAATTGTTCGTATATAACTATTATTTCCGTCGGCGTTGGCCGCTCTTTTTCAGATGAGCTTACTACAAAATAATAGGTTCTATTTTGTGAAAGTACACGAGCTAGTACAAAGACGAAGTCCTTTAACTAGTAATATATGCACCCTCGCGTCGCGTCGCGCTAACAGACAACAGATGCGCTTGCAGACGCGCTAACAGACAACAGACGCGCTCGCAGACACGCTAACAGACAACAAACGCGCTCGCAGACGCGCTAACAGACAACAGACGCGCTCGCAGAAGCTATTTCTCGTATTTGTGTAATTTTATTTTCACCTTAATGTATTCAAGATCACTCACTATAAGCACTATTGTTTTAAAATCTGTTTGTATTGCAATAAACGATTGAATAAAGTTTTTTTTTTTCTTCTATTATGAAGTTATATTCTATATCTCTATTATGAAATCTGTAGTACATACATGTATTTTTTTTCTGATGACATTGTTTTTTCTTTTTGTCTGCCTGTTCGTATACTGATTTAATTAAAAAATGGCTTGATCAATTTTTATGAAATTTTGTACACGAGAAGCTTAGCTCATTATTCAATTTATATATTACTAGCGACCTGCCCCAGCTTTGCACAGGTGCAATTTACAAAGTGGTCTTATTTATATTAAAAAAATATATTTGATTGATGTAGAGTTTAGTATCGCTTTAATATTGATTGTTCATAACTTCATAGTTACGAAAAGTGCGCTTAGCTCGCGACTCGGTATTTTTAACTCATAGGTAGGCCGCGGCGCGGGTAGCAACAGCGGTGCAGAGTGGTATACCGACCAACCGTCTCGCTCCCAGTTATTTTTTGATTGCGCGTAAATTTGAATCTGTGACATCTTTTCGGTATTTATTTATGTAATATAGCGAGAGGGACAATTTTAATGTAATATTTTTAATTATTATGTTGAATATAAAAATGGTTATTGTGAGTCAACCTCAGGTGACATGCGCCATCGCTGACTTTTCTCTAAGGTTTTCGAAGAACTACATTTACTTAGTAAATTATTTTGATATATCTTTTAAGGTTTAGCCAGCTTAAGCGATTAGCCAAGCGCCCGAAAATCGATCTATTGACGACTTGATTACAAACCATTGAATTTTCTCTACTATACAAAAAACTTAATTGGAATGTATTATATACATATACTAAACTTCCGTAAAAAATCTCTAAATGACAGTGAGAACGATATAAATATTCGTTGCGGGGTTTAGAGAAGTGAGCGGACAAACAGACATACGCGAACAGCGACTTTCTTTTATATTATGTATTGATAAGAATAATAAAACTTTTAGAAATAACTAAAAACAATAGGTTTTACAAATAAATACATTTTCAACCGATTTTAATGAAATGTTGTAAACAGGAAGCATTTCACATTCCTCAATTAATGGGTTATAAGGATGGTCAATAATATAAGTGAATAAAATTACGAAATTAAAATAATTTCTGCGTAATCGACACCAGCGGAGCCGCGGGGCAACGCTACTGAGAAAGAAAGAAAAGAAAGGAAGAAAGAACATTTTTATTCCTAAGAACAAAACACGCTGAACATAAATTGAGTAATATTTTACATACACACAAAAAAAACATTAAATAGTTATAATATAAATGTCCCAGCTACGTGTCCTGCCATTAGGAAAAGGCGTCCAGTATGTGCCACGGGGCACTTAGCACTGCTTCTCATTTTGAGCACAATCTCATCTGATCCTAGGTGATGATGTGACCTAATAAGGTAAGGTAATAAGGTAATAAGGTAAGGTTACTCTAAGCCAAGATTGGCTGCATTGAGATCCTTGTCCATTCCAATGTAGATACCAGGTCACCCCTCCAGGTGCTAGGAATCAGAAAATGTTCTACCATCATTCTATGGTCTCATCATGATGTTTACCTTCACCGTTATCTCAGACTCATCGTAGGATATCATTTTACGTCGATCAACGCTTAGTTCGAATAGATATAAGGAGATTATCTGGTGACCGCGATTTCTTCCGCGTGCATACCTGCGTGGGCCAGCCGGTGGGTCCGGTGGAGCACCTGGCCACCAGGCGACATCGCCGACTCAACAACTAATTCACATACAATGCTTTATTTTTAAAATAGTACTATTGTCACGGTGCTCGAGAGATTTACAATCGTAGATGCTTCATCATGTTATAAGAAACAAGTATTGAATGAAAACAATTTGGACATTTTAACGTTTATTTCAAATCAAACAGAGTTTATAATATTATTGTTCACGCATTATCAAATACAATTAATGAAATAATATATTACAATAATATCTATAGTATTTCCTTTTAACTCATGAAAACTCAAAGTATCCCAAGTGACTAAGACTAAAGTGACTAAGTGGCTAAGGTGACTGGTGATAACGGAGGCCCGAGGATGATAAAAAATTTCAAGCGGCAAAACCTTCAATCTAACTGAATATACTTACATTGGTCAAATCCTGAAACGTGAAATGCCAAAGCAAAACCTCTTCACACAAACAAACAATGAAAGTTAAATAATTATATAGTTGTACTCATCGAAGTATTATGTATTACGTACTAGAGATGACATCTCAACCAGATCGCTTGAAACACGCGTTCGAGTGCATACACTCGCACTCACTCAGTCTGTGCCGGGCACTTGCTGCGGTTACACGTTTCAGTGTTAAATTTTACTTCATAAATATGCCTTCATGTACACTAAGATACTGTTTAAACAAAATGGAGAATAGAAGTAAAAGTCAAAGGGTGACATTTAATCAATAAATTCTATGTAGGTACAAATGCGCGCGTGCCCCGCACTCCGCGGTATAAAGTGTAGAATATATCATTTGTTCGTAATAGCTGCTGTAGTACCCAGTTACGTATAAATTTTTAAGAGACGGAAAATTGAAGGAAACTATTTCTAGATAAATTACGAAAGGTTATAAGTTTTATTATTGTGGGAGCGATGGAAAAAGGGATGGAGTGGGTAATGTACTGGATACTGAACTGAAAGAATATGTAACGGAGGTAAAGAGAGTGAGAGTGATAGGTTGATAGCTGTGAAAGTAATGAAAGTAGATGTGGTGATGAATATTGTAAATGCAGGCGCATCTCAGAGTGGATGTGATGATAGAGTGAAAGAGAAGTTTTGGGAAGATTTTGACGTGTTGATGATATATATATATCGGAGACGGAAGAACTGTTTTAGAGGATATTTTAATGGATACGTGGGAAGAAAGCATGGTTGATTGGGATTTAGGACCGATAATATACATAGTAAGCCTTACTGAAAGCTGCTATAGCCTTCGATTTAGCTATAGCGAACACAATACTTATTTTTTATATCTATTTAATAAAATCAATTCCGTTAAAGACTGCAAAGTAATACCTGGCGAGGCAGTAGTTCCACAGCACCGCCTATTAATATTAGAAATTAAAGTGTATATCAGGGAAATAAAAATAAAATGAGATTTGCACCCAAAATAAAATGGCACCAAATGGAAAAACCAGAGTATGGAAAATAATTTAAGAAACAAGTCGTGGGTAAAATAATTGAGATGGATGATCTAGCAGGAAGAATGGTGAATGAGTTTTGGACGGAAATGGTTGGATGTATAAGAAATATTTCTAAGCTTGTTTTTGGACAGTCAAAAAAAAAGGGAAAAAAGCAAGGATACGTGGTGCTGGAACAATGTAGTACAACGAGCATTAAAGGAAAAAAAAATACATACAAGGAATGGCAGAGTGTTGATGAAAGAGGTAAAGAAATAAAAAGAAAATAAAAAAACCACATATATGGAGTGTAAGATGAAAGCTAACAAAGCTGTTGCTATTGCAAGGGCCACAAGATATATTGTATCAAATACTAAAGCGCCCAGAGAGAAAAAAACAGCTGTACTAAATAGCAAAGGCAAGATAGAAGGGTGCTAGATATTTTAATTCTATAAAGTGTACAAAAACGACTTAGGAAAAGCGTTGACGAATGACGAGGAAAAAATAATGGAAAACGTATTTTCAACGATTAATGAATAAAGAGAATGTTTGGAGTGGAGAAATGCAGTGTGACTCGTTGAACATAGGTGTAGTAAGTGAGGTTAGTATTGAAGAAGTAAAAATAAAAGTACTACAAGGTATGAAGAATGAGAAAGCTATTGGACCTGATGGTATACCGGTAGAAGTGTGAAAGTATTGGGAAGGTGACAAGCGGAAATGGTTTATTTTGTTCTTCAATAAATTGTTACAAGAAGAGGCTTTCTCTGACGAGTGGTGCAACAGCTTTCTGGTGCCCATCTTTAAGAACAAGGGTTATGTACATGTTTTTAACAATTATAGAGAAATAAAACCTATGGCACACACGCTGAAAGTGTGTGAAAAAATGATTGAGAGATGGTTGAGACTAGACAGTGAGATATCACAGAACCAATTTAGTTTAATGCCGGGACGCAGTACAATGATATATAGTATAGTACATATTTACTTTGAGACGGCTCTGTGAAAAGTACAGACTAGCACATAAAACTTGCATATCGTTGACTTAGAAAACGCATATAATAGGATTCTCCGTGAGGTTCTTTGGTGGATTATGAAAGCGAAAGGAGTAGCTTATGCGAGCCATGTACAGTCGTGTTAATACATACGTTCTGTCTGCAGCTGTCGAAACCGAAAAATTCAATGTAACTGTAGGCTTGTAACAGGGATCAGCTTAAGCTCCTACTTTTTCCTCCTGGTAATGGATGCATTGACATTAGACACATAGGAGGAGGCACCCTCTTGTATGCCATTCGCCGATAACATTGTGCTTATTGGAGAAGAAGGGCCTGAGTGACAGTGTAGACTGGTAAAATGGCAGGAGAGATTGGAGAACGCAGGGCTAAAGATTGGCCGGACCAAAACTAAGCAGATCTTCTATGACTTTGGCGGTCCCTTCAATTACATTCCAATTATTTTAGATGGTGTATCCCTGCCAGTCTGTTGGGATTTTCGGTATCTTGGTTCTATCTTGCAAAGTGACGGTGACATTGACCGGGACATAGCGACCGTAGCGTAGTGTAACGAATATTTGTTGGTTGGATGAAGTGACGACAGGTCTCAGGATAAACTTGTGATCAGCGCATGCTCCTTAAACTTAATGAGAAAATCTATAAGACTATTATAAGACTCTTCGTTTTGTATGTATCAGAGGGCTGGCCTACGAAATTGTTGGATAAAAGGAGAGTGTAAGTAACAGAGGTAGCGAATGTTGAGATGGATATGTGGAGTAACAAGAATGGATAAAATAAGGAATGAGTATTTCAGAGGAAGCCTGAGAGTAGGACCAATGACTAAAAATTGAAGAGTAGAAGATTATGCTGGTATGAACATGTTAGGCGAAGGAATGAAAGTCATGTGGCGAAAAAGACATTGGAGATAATAATACAGTAATACAAAAAAAGGGAGTCCTAAAAAGACTTGGATGAACAGTCCGGTAAAGGATATGCGATTACGAGGAGTGAGTGTAGATATGACGGGACGCACCAGGGTGCCCATCCTACCTAGTGTGAGATTAGGGCACGAAGAAGAAGCTGCTCTAGTAGTTCGTACATAATACCTCAATAGTTCTACTACGTGAATACAATTTCATAAAACTAGACCAAATTTCGAAAATATAAATAAAAAATACACAGCACTCAAACGTGTCAGTGTATACAAATTTATTTTTATTATACCTACAAAGAGAGTGAGATTAAAGACATTGAAAACCGTGTGGCATTTTCGAATAAATATGAAACCTAACAGTGGAGTTACGCATAATAGACAGAAATTTGCTAATAGATATGAGAGAATTGGACAAGAGCGATAGTGTAGGTCGTACACAAGCCGATGAGGCACCACGACAACGAAGCGTCTACATTCACAACTCGCAGGATTGAAAACTTGAAGCGGCGATGCTCGAGGAAACTCAGGCAATCCAGTATTTTATTCTTCTCTTCTTCATCTAGGGATATCATAATATTAGAACCTAACCCAAAAATAAGTTTAATAAAAGTTAGCTGTCAGTTTTTAAAGACTTTTATGTTATTACTATGTGTATGGTGGTAATAATCTCTACCAACCGCTTTTAATCTATGCAAGTTTTAATATGAAACTTTGAAATGATCCAGTCTGTCTATTATAAAAACGAACTCGGCTTCACACCGCCAACGTTGGGGCCAAAGCGTCGCCACACCAACAGCCGCCAATGTTGGGACCAAAGTGTCGCCACGCGAATAACCGGTCTGAGCCGCATTATAGATGTTTCACATTAAAAATCAAGAGAAAATCTTTTAAACTGATTTGTAACTTTAGTAATTTATTAGTGTTTAATTCATTCAGAGTTAAACACAACAATTAGCAGTAGTCCTGAAGTTCAATAAATTAACTAAATGTATTTACTATTTAATAGGAATTATTACTATTCGGAGATAATATAATATATATCTCTGATATTATCAGCAAGAACTTGAACAGAAATGTACGCGTCGTGGTGTGTGTGAGTGTGTGTGTGTGTGTGTGTGAATATCTGTAACGATGTGATCTGACCTTTACACAGCAACAGTTGATTCGTTATCAGCAATCTCATGGCGTCTACTTGGTACAGCACGCGCTCCGCCAGCATGCACAATCCACAAATGAAGACAGCGCTCGACATTACAGAAAAAAAGTTGAACAGTGCATCCTATAAAATTTATACATTCATCTTTAGTTATGTTTTTAATACATCTAACATTATGAACTTGGGGATAATAAACTTTGTGAATCCTCGAGATCAAACCGCGATCAGGTAATTATAGAGTTGCGAGTTTTCTCCAACTAAAGAAAGCTACCCTGCAAATACAGCAGCGTGAGTTTGTTTTACCCTTTCTTCATATATCAAGACCTTGTAATAGTTTAGTTGTTTTACCTTAGTTACGTTTGTCTGTTTAGCGTCATATGTTTGACGTGCATACTTTATTATACAGAAATAAAAGAAGGAATATACCAAATTTTTAGAATCCGCCTTTGACCAATCTCACCTGACGTTAACAACAATGTAGTCGAATGAAGTAATGCGGTAAATACTGTTTCTCAAGTGTGGTTGCTAGACAACACCGAAAGTGCTTGACGATACATTCTAAATTTAAATATACTTCTACTTTCTGCCCTTATCCCACACTAGGTCGGTTCGGCCCAGCAGACCCATCACCTCTATACTCTTTCCTCGTACATGAATATCCTTCACCACACAGTTCGGACGCCCTTTTCTATACTACGGTGTTTAATAATAGCATTTCATTTAAAAAAAAAATATTTTCTTGTAAATCTTACCTCTGGAATCGATAGAACATGATAAATATTAATGCTAGTTTTTATCAACTTCTCTACGCAGGACAGCGTTATCTGTAAAAATACAGTTTAAAAGCTGTAAAGGAATCTAGATATGTATTAATAGGAACTATGTCCGTATACTAGAACAGACGGTACAGAGAACGGAAATCCATGTTAAACTACATTTTAACTGAAATGAAGCTCGCGCCAGTGGAACGACTTGAGTAAACACTTACTTTAGAAAAGGTGCTGTTTAAGTTGCGGTATACTATACAGTACTGTATAAGATTTTTCTTAATTGGGGCGATCCAATTCGTAGAATATCTACACCCTACAGATGATCACAGCCAAATAATCTAATGTCGTGTTCCTGCTATGAATAGAGTTTCCAGAGCACTTTGGAGTGGAGGGCTTCAAGATCCGCAACCTCTGGTATTATAAGCGTCCATATGCTACAATAGCCGCTTACCGTTGAGCGGGTCGTATGCGTGCTTATAAACTTTTTTGTATAAAAAAAATATTGTGTTAAATCTGCGAACCGGCAACCACCTTTTCCGCTAATAAGCTGTTTCAACCGAACCTTTTCATGAAGCACACACAACTATAAAATAAATATAAAAGCACCTTACCATCCATTTTATATGAATATCGACGTTTTGCAGAGTTTCAAGTAGGTTTTTATAAATTATTAAACATTTTTGAATTGCATTGTATTTAGTAGTAAAATCAATTGCTCTCAAATCAATCTCCAAATTTCGTCTCAGATGGCACATCTGTTGCCGTAATAAGTCAAAAATCATAATATTCAAAATGTCTACGAAGTAAAATGCCACAAGAATTAAGTTAACAAATAAATGTATTATACATTCTGTATAGGAAAATTTCAAGGCCAAGGCGTGGTAGATTACGAAATGGATAATCCTCGAAGAAATTATTAACATAATGACATTATTTGTCGCGACAAGTTCACTCTGAACATTCATATTCAAAGATAGTAATTGTTCGTAGTAATCCATGAAGTTATTATCAAAATAGAACGAGCCCAGTGAATTTCCAATGTAATTAAGAAAGAGTGAGGCGAGGACAATTTTATACGATACTCGTTCTTCCTTAATATGGAATATTAAATAATGAATCGTTACAATGCAAGCGAGCATGCCGCAATACAGTTTCACTAATAACGTTATGGTTTTGTTGTCTGACACTCTGTAATACATTCCGAAGAAGAGTCTTAGCTTCAGTATTTGCTTAACTGTTAATTTCAGCATAATGTATGTGTTAATCTGGAAGAAGATAATTAATTGAGTTTCAACCAATATAACTCCCATTTTCTTAAGACATTCAAGCCAACCTCTCCTGCACATGGTGCACCCTGCTGACTGCTGACTAACGAACGAGGAAATGCTGATAGCGGGGTGGGGGCCGAACAACCCGATTGGGATGCGAGTGTCCCATGTGGCGAAAGTTTTGATTTGTAGAGTTTCGATATCAGCCAATGTATATCCAGCTGCGGATGCTTGCAGGATGGCATGAAACGACGGCGGCAATATCTTTTGCTGTTTTAATTTATCACATTTTTTTTTTCTATTTAGCACGGTCGTTTTTCTCCTTCAGTAGACATTGGTTCTATTAATACTTGTACATCAAATTTGACTTATTGCTAAATGAAAATATCCTGATGACATGAGATGGTGATGAGGTATTTTATAAATTAATAGTATTGTCACAGATAAGTAACATGGCATAGCATACTATCACGCCTGTATCCCCGAAGGGTTAGGCAGAGGTGTATAATGTAAACCCACAGTTCGCCAAACTCCGAGCTACTACTGAGAATTTCATAGAAAAACCCAATAACACTTTGCTCGACTTGGGATTCGAACCCAGGACCTCGATCATGGCAGTCGCGTTTACGACCACTGGGTTAACGAGGCAGTTAAGTAGATAAAGTTAAGGAAAGATAGAAAGTAGTTAAGAAAGAGTTATGGCAGATAAGTAACACTCAAGTTAAAAATTTATCGCAAAGCAATCATCGCGTCGTTGCGTCGGTCTGTATGTCCTGGCACTTCCGTTAGTTGCATTTGAGATATAATCCTTTTTTTAGACTTCAATTATGAGGTTTTAAAACATATTTTATACTCAAGGTTTATTTTTGACCACTGTAATGTGTAAAATTGTAAAACCGTCACGTCCGTGTTCGCTAGCTGCTCGTCGCCGACTGGTGGACTGGTGGTACAATTTAAAGATCGTTGTTTCCATCGTGTTGTGTAGTTATTTCAGGCTTTACTGAAGCTCATGAAACATTGTATTAGTATGTGTGTAAATTGTAATGATGTGGGTCCCGTATTTATGAACCCTACGGATTCATGTTAACTGTGTGTTGGTGAGGGGAGGGCTTAAGCATAGATTATAAACCGAGATTTCTTTATCCCTCAGCCCTTGTGGTTTCTCACTCCTATAATTAACGTTATAGACATATATACTATACTGTGAATAGGTGACCCGTTCGAGCATGTCGCAACTTATACAATATAATTATTATAACAGCAGTCTTGTTAGTAACACATATTGTTCATAGATGGCGCCTCCTGCTTGTCAATTGGGTATTTTTTAAACGAAAACATAAATTTATTTTATTATTATTTGTCTATTTTTGAAATGAAATTTCTTTTGGGACGGTGTGAATTTGATTTTTTGTAACGAAAATGTGTAACGAAAAAGAGATAGCTATAAATGTCTACATAGGTTTTAGGCTGTGAGAGAATGAGATAGAATGCGTTTCTATATAGTTTCTCTGTCCTTAGTCTATTCATAATGTATTCAAAATATATACAAAGAGAGAGAGAGAGAGAGAGAGAGAGAAATTCCACTACTACCGCGTGTGAACTCGCACTCATTTTTTTAAAATTAATTACTTTATGAAAAATCTTTAAAAGGATGTTTGAAACTTTAATCCTTCTTCTGGCGGAAACACAATAACAAAAACCTTTTAGTAATAATATACGAGTATAGAAATCATAAACATGGTTATTTTATTCAGGCTAGACAAATTGTCAAACTTTGCAGACATTATGTTTTACTTATATTTAATAATTATTATGAGTTAAATGACGTCAAATGATGTAGGTACGGTACATATTTAGTACTTGGTATGAATCATCAAACCCATCGGCACATTCGAAAGCCTCTAAGAGATCCCAGAACACTCCGATTGCATTTTACGATTTCTGCCACACTCTCCAGGGTTACTAAGATAGATAATATGCCATGAAACGGTAGCAACAAGTAACTAAATGAATGTATAAATTCAATTAAAATGAACCCACCTCAGTGCTGCAGTGATAACCCTAAGCGAATTGGTTCAGCTGGAAGCGTGGAGCTTTGTCATTGGTGTTTGTGGTGTTGATACAATCATCACGTGTTATTTTTAAAATTTCAAACTTATTTGTTTATTGATCGATATACTATGTATGTAAAATTATACTAAGTTGTAGCTTGTTGTTTTTTTTTTAAATATTACAATGACTTGAGTGATCACTTTTGTTATATTTAAGAGTAATATGAGATAACATTTTCGCTTAGTGGAAATACATTTATATTGAAAGTATAATTATGTACAGGAATGTGCCGGATCTTTAAAAATGTAAATCATGCGATACGCACACGGAATTTTTTTCCCTTCGGATATCTGCGGATACAGATATTTGGTACAGCCCTACTTACGTACGTAAACACGTACCGCTTCACCTTGCGACATATTGAAGACTTTTTATGAAATCTTAAAATTGAACTCTCAATTTCATAATGAATTTAATCTTTCTTCGGTTGTTGGAGAGATTTCACTAAAGTTAGTTTTAATAAAGTTCAAAATGAACACAAATAACTGACTTTTAACATTATATTATAGAAATGTTTAATAGTTAATAAATATTGGGACTATATTTTAATTTTATTTAGTAAAATGAATCCATCTTCTGCTATGCTCTGTGATGCTCAGATGAGAATTGAGTCACTGTGACAGCGTTTTCTTCATATTGTATGTGAGGTTTGCAACCTACTCCATGTTTGCCTCACAGTTTAGTTCGGACCCCACGCCACCGCTGTTTTTTAATAACATCTATTAACCCTAATGATTGTTGATCTCGTAACCAGTGGTAGTGTTTATGAACAACGCGTCGATGGACGTGAGTTCGAATCCCTGGCTAGTTATCAGTTGAAAATTCATCGCCAAGCACGTAGAGGTGTGTTCCTGCAACTGCACTTGAGAGACAATCCCTCAACCAGAGCCGTCCTTAGCACAAGATCAAGGTAAAATAGAATTGTGTTTCACTTCATGATAAATAAACGATAATTACCAACTTTTACAATAAAACACTTTTATTTAAAAAGTCAACGCTTATTGCATGTAAATTATACATAAATAGAAACATACCGCTATACCTACCTGTTGGCGACAGAACTGTTTATTATCGTGTCTTGTGTTATGTTAATGTGTTATATTATTGTGTTTATGTGTTGTGTATGTATGTGTCATGATAGAATAGATCGATATAGATAAAATTATAGAGAAATGTTAGCGACTACGCTACATTATAAGTTGCATGTTATAGAATAAGTGGATACAGTAAGAATATTCAATTTTATAGTAAGTTTACGAACGGAAAGCGGTGATGCCGCCCGTAATTTACATTGTTTTGGTTCATATATGTAATATGTATTTGATGTATATAATATGTCAATGTTTAATGGATAGCTATTACAATAAGGAATATTTTGGTATATGTGTACAAAATGTATATAAAGAAATAAATATAGAGCAATTATCAGGGCGACCAAAGTGAAAACAAACATAAAAGTACAAAATACAGTGGGGCTCTCCTTACGGTAATTCTCCGAACTACTTAAGTTCGAAGAGGCGCCGTATGGGGCCAAGGTTCCATCCTGGCTACTAGCCACTTCAATCTGTACGTCAGTGACCTACCAAAACTTCCCGAGAAAGTCGAGGTAGGGCTATACGCTGACGATACAGTTAAATACTCCTCTCAAAGGCAAAGACTCAATCTCAAATGTAGAATCCAAAGAGCCGTGACCACTCTCGGGAAGTGGTTTAACGACTGGCGAATAGCCATCAACCCCACGAAGAGCGCAGCGGTGCTCTTTGACCAAACCGTCTCAAAGATACCGAAAAAACTCGAATCATCCCCTTAAACTCTTCGGTAATCCGATCTCATGGGTAAAGGAAACCAAATATCTCCTTTATATGTCACGTCACTCTGGTTAGCAAAAGGGCCGTCTGGACCCTCGCCCGATTGCATCCTCTGTTATGTGCTGCAAGCAAAATGTCCACGAGACTCAAGCTTACGCTCTACAAGATGTGTATCCGACCGATTATGACATATAGCTGCGTTGTGTTCGCACATATGTCAAGATATAACTAGAAATGTTTATAAGTCATCCAGAATAAGTTTCTTCACCGCCTTACCGGCGCCCCTTGGTATGTTCGTATGGAAGACCTCCATAGAGATATGGACCTTCCTTCGATACATGCTTATGCTAAACACCTTTCTCGCTCCTACTTCGACACCGCGTCGATCCACGCGAATTCGCTAAACAAAGCGGCATGTGTAGGAAATGTAGTTATGAGGACATGTATCCACCACTCACCCGCATACGGAGATCCTTTTCTTCGGGGTACCCCGGCTGAGTTTGTGGCTTAGGTTGCTGATCTTCTTAACAAGGCACTAGTCTACACTGGCACTAGGATTTATTACGGTTTTCAGGAGATTATAACCGATTTTATAATTTTTCTCAACGCAGTTGCGCTCAGAGCGGTTTGCAAGTTGCGAGATACAAACGTACTACGTTTTTTGATAGAGGGCAGCACTTGCGTTCGTTTAAAGTGCGTTAAGGTAGATAGGTGGACAGATACATTCCATTTTACTAATAAAACTAATATAGAAAAAGATTTGTGCTGACATATACCCAATGAAAATACGGAACATGCCGCCGACCTTAAAATAACTATCTTATTTTAAAGAAAACGATATAAACTAACTTAACATAAGACTACGATATGTTATAATAGTACCTAGTCAATAGGTAAAGGACAGACCTTTACTACAGGCCTTTTGGTAAGGGTGTTACCCATGCGTACGGTTACAACACGAACAACCCCGTCGGCACCCGGATGAAGCTTATGCACACGAGCCAGGTGCCACTGCAGCGGTGGGAGGTTGTTGTCAATTAGCACAACTACAGTACCCTCAGCGAGGGGTGTGCTCGTATTATCGTGGAACCATTTATTTCTTTGTTGAAGTTGATGTAGATATTCAACACTCCAGCGTTTCCAAAAATGTTGTACGGTCTGTTGAATGATTTGCCATCGAACGAGGCGACTAGGATTGTCAGTTGATAAGTCGACTTCAGGTAAGGAAACCAATGGTTCCCCAACTAGAAAATGTCCTGGTGTAAGAGGTAATAGATCACTGGTATCATTGCTCTGTACGCAAAGGGGCCTAGAGTTAAGTATAGCTTCTATTTGACAAAGAAGTGTATTGAATTCGTCGTGATTCAAGGTAAGTTGCGGTAAAGATGAGATTTCATACTTTTGACAGCAGCCTCGCATATGCCACCGAAATGACTTGCATAAGGTGGGTTAAAATGCCAAGTTATCGATAAAGTAGTTAATTTTTCATTTATATAAGCTTGAGTTGTGTCATTTTGTAAAAAGGTTTGCAAATCCATCAAGTACCGATCGCAGCCGACAAAATTTCGACCGCAATCCGAATAAACGTCAGTGCAAAGTCCGCGTCGGGAAATAAAACGGCGTAAAGCATTAAGAAATGCTTCTGTCGATAATTCTGGTACCAACTCCAAATGCACTGCCTTCGTTGACATGCACACAAAGACGCATACATAAGATTTGTATTTTATCGCGTTACGATATTTTCTTGACTTCAGAAAGAAATGTCCCGCGAAATCTACGCCTACATGTAGGAATGGCCTGAGAGCTCGCACTCTTGCAGCGGGAAGTGGAGCCATGGGTGGCTGCGGAGCAGACGGACGAGTGCGAAAACAACGAACGCAACGGCGCGTGCGCATTCGGACTGCATCGCGGGCAGATAAGATCCAGTAGTTTTGAGATAAAAGAAATTGCAATGTCTGTGGACCTACGTGCAAATGTAATTTATGAAAATAATCTATAAGTAAAGTCGTGAAGAAATGTTTTTTAGGTAAAATGATCTGATGCTTTGCATCGTAAGAAATTTGAGCACGTTGTATCCTACCGCCGACCCTGAGAAGTCCGGCTTCATCAAGAAAGGGCTTCAACTTTTGGAGTTTGTTCGTACAGACATCATTATCTTTCAAACGGACAATGTCGTCAGCGAACTGATTTTGCTGCACGAGACTGATAACTCGATTTAAAGCGAATTTTGTTTCAGGGACGGTGATGCAAGAAGACGAATAAGATTTTACCTTACGACATGTATAATAAAATCGAAAGATTATGGAAACAACGCGTAGTAATTTCGGTAATGACGAAAATCGTTCTAGAAATTGTAAGTCAGGAGTTAGTTGTTTGGATATAAAAACGTATTTTCGTCGTTCTTCATTTGTTTGTAAGTCAACATTGGAAATAGGCCAATCAGATTGGACCTGCTTAAGCCAGGTAGGCCCATTAAACCAAAGCTCATGGTCTAAGTTGGATGGTAGCACACCTCTGGATGCTGGATCCGCAGGATTATGCTCTGAGCGGACATGACGCCAGTGTGCGGCGGGCACGCGGCTCGTGGTCTCTGTGACACGGTTAGACACAAAAGTACGCCATTCATGCGACGATGAGCGTAGCCATGCAAGTGTGACCGCAGAGTCACTCCAAGCATACACATTTTCGATGGATAGAAAGTTAGTGTAGATATCTAGTATTTTATTAATTAGTTTTGATAAAAGAAAGGCGGCACATAACTCTAAGCGTGGAAGCGTTATTCGTTTCAAAGGTGCAACCTTTGTTTTAGCGAGAAGAAGATAAACATGAGCCGTGTCTTGAGCGTCAATGACACAAGCAGCATATGCCTTTTCGGAAGCATCCGAGAAACCATGTATTTGTATCTCGTTATTGTGATTAGGAAGCACGTGACGTGGCAAAGAGATAAATTGAAGTAAAGGAAGTTCAGATATGAACGTTGACCAGAGATCACAAACACCTTGAGGAGGAGCTTCATCCCAACCTGTGCCTGAAATCCATAGAAGTTGAATTAAATGCTTAGCAAATAATATGATAGGGCTAAGGAATCCTAAAGGGTCGTAAATTTTTTTGAAAACTCTGAAAGCATTATACGTTTCGTGCATTTCTGGGGATGAGACTCCACCTGATAAGAAAACGAGTCTAATTTTGGATTCCATTTGAGACCTAGAACCTTGACCGAAGTATCAGTGTCGAGTGCTGAAAGAATCAGAGCGTCATCTGGATTCGAATTGTTACTGCTAATGGCTGACAAGAAGTCAGGGCAATTGCTAGTCCATTTACGGTGTTCGAACGTTCCTGTTGTGCAAGCGGCAGTGAGCTCACGTTGCATCACAAGAGCGTCTTCAAGACTTTCAGCCCCTGACACGATGTCATCTACGAACACCTCATTCAGCAGCACATGCGAAACGATTGGATAAGACGCGGATTCGTCCATTGCCAACTGACGAAGCGTACGAAGTGCTAAGAAAGGGGCTGCAGCAACACCGAAAGTTACCGTACAAAGTCGGTACTCCTGTACAGGATCGTTAGGAGAATATCTCCACAGAATTCGTTGGAAATTCCGGTCTTCAGGTCGTATTTCGATAAAACGATACATCATTTTGATATCAGCTGTAAAAACTATCTTGTGTAGTCGGAATTTTAAAAGAACGGCATCTATGTCTTGGTGCAGTTTTTGACCAATTAGTAAGTTATCATTCAGTGAACGACCGTTAGTAGTCTTGCAGGAAGCATCAAAGACTACTCGGACTTTAGTAGTCGCAGAAGATTTTTTCACCACACAGTGGTGAGGTATATAGTAGGAAAACCTGTCAGCATGCGTAACCTCACTGACAGGTTCCATATGTCCCAAGCTTTCGTACTCTTGCAGACACTTAGTATACTCCTCTCGCAAGGCAGGGTCGCGAGAGAACCTTTGTTCAAGCTTGTGCAAGCGATAAAGTGCTATTTGACGTGATTCGCCGAGAAGAGGTACGTGTTCCTGAAATGGGAGGGAGACAATGTATTTTCCATTGTCACCTCGCTTATGAGTATTGACGAAGATTGATTCACAAAGAGCTTCTTCTTTTGTGACAGGCTTGACATCAGATACTGATTCAAGTTCCCAAAACTTTTGTAGTTGCATATCAAGCTGATATGTACTAACATTCATGCAGACTTGTGCTGGTAATGAATGAGCTATTTTACCGTCAAGTAGGTAATCCAAAATACTATTAATGGCCACGGGTGTACCCTGTGGGCCCTTAATAATATCATGCAACAATATACTGTCAGTATAATCTGATCCTAGTAGAAGTTCTACGGGACGCGCGGAACGTAATTCCGGGTCGGCTAGGAGTAAATTTTGAAGATGACTTATATGCTCGAAAGTGCTCGGAATGCTTGGTAAATAGCTTGTTATCTTGGGCAAGATAAGAGCTTCGATAAATAATTTAGGTTCTGATTTGTTGTGAGGCGTAACTTCACACAAAACATATCCACGTGGCTGCTCATTTTGATCGCCTATTCCAGTCACAGTCATGCTAGTCCTGGCACGATAACGTGGTAAACCAAGACGTTGGACGCACGACTCTGTAATGAGAGTGGCTTGAGAGCCTTGGTCCACTAGAGCGCGCACAAGACGGGGTGTGCAGGGACCCGCATCCATAGAACGCAAGTTGACCAATGCTGTGGTAAGTAGAACCACACAGTTATTCCTGTGGCCAGAAACACCACACACCGGTGTGGGCGAAGAGGAAAGTTCCACTACTGAGGTCAGCTCAGGGGAAGAGAAGTTACATTCGCTTGTTAAAGTAATATTTGAAATCATATCTTCGTGTATAGAAGTATGATGACGCTGGGAACACACACGACATTTGTGTCGCGACTTACAATCATTGATATTGTGGCCAGAGAGTAAGCAATTTTTGCAAATTTTATTATGTTCGATAAAGGATTTCTTTTCAGATAAAGTTAATTTATTAAAGTTGTCGCATTTGTTTAAAGGATGTGTATTATCTTTACAATAATTACATTTAATGTTACGCCCGGAATCAATGGCAGTCGCAGCATGAACGTTCATTAAACGCGTGGTATGTGCAGAAGACAAATCCCGCGCTTGTGTTCGTGCAGCGGCGCGCTGTGAGTCCGACTGCGAGCGCGCCATCGCTGCACGTGAAGCGATGGCTTGCCGCGACAACGAGTTAGGCATGCGGCGGCCTACTGCTCCCTCGCCACCCGCGCCTGCAACCGCACTGGGGCTGAGTGACGCGACGGAGGACATCACCTCGGACGCCGACAACTCTTTGTCTAGAAACTCGATAAGGTCACTCACAGGTGGGATCTCACATGGCGACTTCAGCGATAATTCGAAGCGTTTTCGAATATTCGGCGTAATTTTACGTAACAAAATATTCAACAGAATGAAACTCCATTGGGTGACCGGTAAGTCGAAAGATATCAACGCGGTTAAGTTTTCGTTATAAACATTTAAAATGTTACGCAAACTTTGTTCAACATTTTTATCATTGACCGGTTCGACATCAAGAATTTTGTCCAAGTGTTTGGTTGCTATAATTCGATCATTCTGATAACGATTCAGTAACACTTGCAAAGCGTTACTGTAGTTATCGCCAGTTATGGGAAGTGACTTTATTAAATTGTAAGGTTCACCTCGCAAGGACAAAAGCAAATAACGGAAACGTTCAACATTTGATAATTGTTCGTTGTTATGCACTAATGATGAAAACAAATCGTAAAATGCATTCCATTCTGTTATACCACCGTGAAAAGTCGGTAAGGCAATTGTCGGTAGCTGAATTTTAGAATGACCGTGAGAACAAGTGGTAGGCTGTGCGCTGGCCAAACTTTGTCTACGTAGAATTTTTATGTTATCCGCTATAATTTGAACTTTATAATATAAGTTGTCGAATTGATTACGTATTTCTAATTGTTCTTCAGGTTTAAACTCGCCGGTTTTAGCTAAAAGTTTTTCAATTTTACCTTGAATAAGGAAAAACTGCTTCTTAACATTGTTTAATTCCTTAACACGAGCACGGAATTCTGCTTCATCGGCAGAACAATCAGCCATACGTTGGATGCTATTCATAAAAACTTCGCGTTCAAATGTTAGTTGTTGAAGTTCCTTAGTGAATGTAAATAATAAATATGTTTGTATAGTGAAGTAGAGAGATAGTTAGTAGTTAAGCACGAAGCACACTAACAGCAATACGATACTATAAGATATTTCAATATGAAAGGTAATACTATTAGTTAGTGTTATTTGTAGTATGATAATACGGCGATATTGACCATGCAAAATTATAAGTGTGTCTAGTACGTAATACGTAGACAGCTAATTACAACCTGCAATATGAAGTTATATTATGTTAAGATAATGGTTAAATTGATTGGCGTAGCTAGCTCTGGAGCGCGTGCATAAGATAATAGATAAGACTTGTATTGTAGAAGCGAACGTCGACGCGAGCGCTAAGTGGCGTTAGAGAGAAAAAAAAAATTTTGTTTACCCACAAGATGAAATAAACATGCAACTGATATAAATTCACTATTTTACCTATTAATTCATTAGGAAATGAATTAGTACAGTTCGAAAAAACTGTACGCAGTGGTATTGTCGAAAAACAAATACGCTAAGCCTAGGTAAAACGGAAAGTTTCTTAATAAAAGGTAGTTTATGCCAATTTGATATTGAAAAATTATAGAAAATTGTACTTATAAAGACCTAATATGCCAGCACAAACCCTAAAGTCCTTGTTAATTTTTGATAATTTGGAACGAAGGACCAAACAAATGTGTAGGAAATGTAGTTACGAGGACATGTATCCACCACTCACCTGCACACGGAGATCCTTTTCTTCGGGGTACCCCGGCTGAGTTTGTGGCTTAGGTTGCTGATCTTCTTAACAAGGCACTAGTCTACACTGGCACTAGGATTTATTACGGTTTTCAGGAGATTATAACCGATTTTATAATTTTTCTCAACGCAGTTGCGCTCAGAGCGGTTTGCAAGTTGCGAGATACAAACGTACTACGTTTTTTGATAGAGGGCAGCACTTGCGTTCGTTTAAAGTGCGTTAAGGTAGATAGGTGGACAGATACATTCCATTTTACTAATAAAACTAATATAGAAAAAGATTTGTGCTGACATATACCCAATGAAAATACGGAACACGGCAGCTTCATATATTCCCGACCCCAATGCCTGCCGGAGTAAACGCCGGCCGCGTAACATCTTCACTGACCCGCTCGACCAAATCGAAACAGCAAACGCGCAAATCCCAGAAGGAGGGGAACGTGCATATGAGTATATGTTAGTTAGCTCGAATTTGTAGGAGTAGAGAATTAGATAGATCGCGACCTATTCGCATGTGTGACGACCGCCCGAGCCGAGGTTCGGCCACTCTGGCACCCTCGAGCGAGTCGTCAAAAACTTTCGCGGCTGAGTGCCCTAAGCGCTCGCCCCCAAGTTCGGTGAAGCTGTAAAAGCCGCAGCGGCTCTGTTTTTTGCATAGTGCCCCTAAGGCTAAAAGAGTAGTCAGTTAAAAAAAAAAACTGTATGGGGCACGGCGCAATTCATTGAGTACAAGATCAGGGACCCCAAAGCTAACAGTATAGACAGTTTAAAAAAATATATATGCGAAGCTGCATACGGTGCCTAGTATGAAATATGAAAATTTACAATAGATCTTTAGATATTATTTAGTCTTTAGAAATCTAAACATTGTCGGTTATGTAGAGCGAGGTGTTTATATTCAGATGCTAATACACCAGCTTATTTATGAACCCTAGAATCTGAATGGCCTTATGCATTTAGTCGTCAATGTACAACGCAAGATGTCGCCACACGTCGCTAGCGGTTCTTCTTTTATTAAACAACAGTTGGTTATTTTTTTTCCCGTAATTATTCTGCTTGTAAGTATTACATGTTATTATTATTTCGTAATCTAATAATTAATATTTATACTTGCAAAGCCGAACAGACGTCAGACGATATGAAGTACAAAAATAAGCCAGTACAACGAATTTCCGTCATAAATGTATGGTAATTGATCGCAATGTTGTCGGATATGACTTTTATTATGGCTTTTATGCCATGAATGGGATTAAGAAAAAAAACACTTTGTTATAGTACACTAAAGTATCGATAGATGGCGTCACTCAGATAATAATGAAACGCTGTTTTTTTTTTCTTCTGATAATTAAAGTTTGAATAATAAGGGTAATGATTTTGTTAGCAGTTTTGGTGCGGCGGTTGTGATGCGAGAGCTTTGGCTGACTCCCCCCTGTCCGACATCGGGTGATTATATTTTAAAAATTTAAAACAATTACTGTGGACATTATATCACTGTTTTTTATTAATTATTATATTATTATTATTTATTATTTTGAAGCGGTTTTTACCCGACGCGACTGCGAAAAGGAGGGTTATGTTTTTTGAGCGTATGTTTGTCTATTTCTTTGGCACGCTCTGTAACCTAAACGACTTGATGGATTTTAGCATACGAGGTGTCGTTAGATTCGTCGTAATTGTGTGAGTGACATAGGCTATATAATATTTAAGTGTGACGTCTGGGATTCAAATAAAAAGCAAAAATAGAAAAAAAATCTGATATTGTTGCAGTCGGATTTTTTTGTTTCCTTTTGAATAATTTAGCTTGTTGTAGCGCTTAGTAGAAGATAAAATTGAATGATGCGCTCGCATCGTGTGACAGAAGTACGACATTATTACGGTATAATAATAGTAATACCTATGAATTTATTTTAGTGATTTTTATTTTTTACATTGCGGTAAAATATTTTTACACAATAAAAAAAAATCAATTTACATTATTGTCATTGATAGCTAACTTTATCAAGTTGTTGATAAGTACCTACGTAGAATTTTAGATTTATTTCTGTTTTGTTACGCCAAAGAAGTATTACTTCTTGTATTCTTAAATGTGCGTCATCATGACGGGCAGCAAATATCACGATGGAAGCATCAAGTAAAGAATACACACGGTCCACTCCCTGAGTTTGTTATATTATCTATAACGCTTTCAAACTTTAATAGCTCTATGGTTTCGCACTTTCTCATTGTTAGAGCATGCATATATTCCTTCATAAGTTTTCCTACCTCGGCTACTATTAGCGCCATCTTCAAACAAAACCAAAAACTCACGTGCGACGAGTGACAGTTGAAAAAACAGAAAAGACAAAACGTGTCGCATAACAGAGCGCATAAAACTATTGCATCTCCATCGCAAATTAAAAGTATAAATCAAATAATAGTTAATTAAGCTCGGACTTGACAAACCCCCCGGGGTTCCATAGTGCTTCAAGAGTGCGTGATGTGCAGTGCGTAGAAGCCACGAAAATCAACATCAGCACGCCCGAGGTGAGTGGCCGGTAACATACCTATCCAAATTCCTACCCCGCGTGCTAGGGAGAAAATATCCATAACAATACACTCACAAATGGGTAAGGTAAATGGATAATGAGAACCATATAATACGGGGGAAAGTCGAAAAAAGTGTAAGCAGCAAATTACATTTCAAAAACCTACCAATTGGCGCTATTAGCAAAAGGGAATGATACTATTTCGTGATTTAATAGTTATACTGTTGTAAAACTTAAAAAAATAATTGAACAATAATAAACAACATTTGTGGAGTGAAAAGTTGTCCAAGTGGGTGAGAATAAAAAAAAACTTTTGGCGCTATCTTATAACGCACTTGCTACCATGGCGCCACCCTAATTTGACGCTTTTCGACGGACACTAATCTTCATACATAAAGATGGTTGGTACTCCTGGGTAGAGACCCTTTAAACTCTCATTCTATATGATATAACCACCACAGTCTTGGTTATTATTAACAGTTAGCTAACTTTTGCTGGAGTGCACCGCCGCGTCGGCTCGATAGATGGCAGTGTAACTTTTTATGGTGGTCAAGATTCAGAGTTCAACACTAACTTAAAATATCAATGTTCCTGAATATTGCCGCTTGTTTTAGTTTAATAATAATGAAGTTTTTTAGTAATCTGCTGAATACTACATCTCTACTGGAAGTCCTGCCGTTGCCGGACCTACAGCACAGTGCTGACGCTCTTCCTGATACCGGATCTCTCTTGGGTATCGGAAGCGATATCGCCGAGGGATTCCGTAAGTTAATAACCTTATTCTGCTAACAATAATTTTACTGTGGCGTTATAATCAGTTGATATGGGCAAAGAACAATATCAGCATTATCATTAAGAAAATTAGATACATTGTGTACGGATCTTAACATAACATACCATCACGCCTGTATTACCCGGAGGGTTAGGCAGAGGTAACCCATAACTCCCCACGCAGAATGAGGAGTTTATCTGAGTGTTTGAGTGTCTGTCTGTGGTATTGTAGCGCACAAACTGCTTCAGCGATTTTGATCTAGTTTTGTTTCTTAGCAAGGTGACTTGATCGAGTGTTCTTAGCTATGATTCAATAAAATTTATTCAGCCGCTTGAAGATTATCAACTTAGTTGATAAATACGATATTAGCATCATCCACATGTCTGATTGAGTCGACATTTGGTATTCTGTTACTTTAATTTGGAATCCGTAGTATATTCAACTCCTCACCAACTTACTGCAGAGTCTTAATAAATAGGTTACTTGTGTCTGGGGTTTATTAAATTTTAAATTTACCTTCTCATATAATGGATTAAAATGTTGATTCACAAGACAATATTTTTACAAAAAAACTTCAATAATTTAGATTTTATTCTAATACAATAATGTCATCATCTTCATGACTGTCCTCGCTTCTGTCCGTTACACGGCGTAAATACTCTCTATATTACTATTCTGTGTTACACGGGGTTGGATTTATCAATCACGAAGCGCTATTTACTCACTTGTACCAGATTTTCATTTCACAGTCCGAGACGCTTCATATCCTTCTGGAGATTTGCCTTCTATGTGGTCTGCGGCCTGCCTCGCCCTACAGGAAAGATATTTTCTGTAGTTATGGGAACACACTTACTCGCTAGTTACGTGGTTAATGAGTCTTTTCATTATGTGTCCCGTATCTTTGCCTGGAGTTTGAAAGCTTCTCAGTAATGGAAGCTACTTTAAAACTACCCGTTATAAATTCATCACGCCAGTCTTTAAGTGTGATTCTACCTGCCACACGCAACATTCGCATTTCATATTTTTCAGTGGTGTGCAGTTTTTATTCATATTACCACCATACACCATCCCACTACCGGACGACAAGAAACACGGCGAAGCGTCATCGATTTATAGTAGATATTTCACCAGTGTGCACAAAGCGTTTTGCTAGCCCATTTATAATGCGCACCGCTAAAGAGTGGAACATTGCCAGTTTTTGTATTTCCCGATAATTATAATCGGGGTATCTTCAAGTCTCGAGTGAATAGTAGATCACATCATGACTTACGATCAGGCGAGATAGTGGTCAAACACAATCCTATCCATAGAAAAAAATTCTTAAAAGCCCATGTTTCACTTATCGTCGAGTAAAACTGGTCTCATTGCTGTCTTGTAGACCTTGCCTTTCATTCTTATATGCATTATTGTATAACAGAGGACCCTCTTAATGTACACCGTTTATTCCTTCCAAACATAGTTCTGTGCGTATTATAGAAAGTTATTGATCAACCATCAGTTATAACTGATCATAAATATTTGAAGTTATTGATTCTGGGTAGGGCTTTACCATCCAATACCATAATGTGTACTAAATCAATTTGTCATTCTATTTAATATTATTTATCTGTTTCAGTTTCACAACGCTGACGGCTCCATATACAAGTCTTTAAGCTCTTACTTCCACGCCAGCAAGATGTCCAGTGACCGGTGCTATATAATTAAATAAATTAACTAAATCCTATTCTGTATTTTGTAGAGTGTAGTAAAAGTTATCATTCATTATATTGCTTGTCTTTGTTGATTCATCAATCGGTCCTTTAGCAGAATAATCGTTGCGATCGGTGATAAATTTGTTAAACGATGTTCTGAACTCCGGCACACAACGAACATGAACTATGTGAGGTCTTTAGCTGTCAATTCTCCATAAATAAGTAATTTTATCGCATTAGAATTGTGTCTTCAATAAAACTAAAATAAAAGTTATTATAATTGTTTGTAAAACAACGGTTTTCTAGACAATCGATACGTATCGATAGTTTTTTGAAAAAACAATCAATTACTCATTGACAGTCGATTGTTTTTATTACAGATTATACGTCACGCCATCCTCAATGACGAAAGCGAAACAAGACAGTTTTTTACAAAATAGAAAACCGAGTCCAATGGTTTTGAAGCGTCCATACCATACTATACCATACAGAGCTTAAAATGAGCGCGGACCCGAAGCGGAGCCGGCCGCCTATTATACAATGTGCTACGTCAATCTATACAGAGCGGGACCGCGCACCGAGGGCGCGAACGCGACGGAAACGTACCCTCGTACTCTGTATATAACCGACGGCGAATAACACGCTACGGTAACCAGCTGTCTGGAAACCAGTGCGTGCGAGCCCCTCTCACTACGTGCGACCAACCCTGTTCACACCCGAAACTACTAGGCGTGAAGAGGGCGAAACATCAAGGTACACACACGCAGTGAGGTGCCTGCTGGTAGGCGCGGCGATGACGTAGCACGGAGCGGAATGGACTGGGTCGCTGGCGGGTTGAACTTAGTGAAGATGCGAAGAAATGACACACAGGCACCACAATAAAATTTGCTGTATTCTTCAAGACAATACACTTTGTTAATACTATATCTTCTGGGTACGGTTACTTCCAGTTTCTTGAGTCTTGAGTCTTGAGTCTTGATTCTTCAATTTGTGGTACCCGTGTGCGCTCGTTTGCCCCGGCAGAACGCCTTTTATATGGTTTGCCGGAGAGCGAGACGGACGATGGCGTCTCTATCCGTACTGCTCATTACCAAACTTGGGTGTGGTCCGTTAACCGCGGTAATGCGCAGTGGTTGCAATATTGCTGTCTCTGTCTATTATTATTATTACTTGTATACAGAATAC
Organism: Saturnia japonica; assembly: GCA_033032175.1. Taxonomy (NCBI): domain Eukaryota; kingdom Metazoa; phylum Arthropoda; class Insecta; order Lepidoptera; family Saturniidae; genus Saturnia; species Saturnia japonica. The sequence continues at coordinate 125,085 of CM065330.1, forward strand.
AATAAATTGTTAATATCTCTAATTACAGTTATTCAATTACAATAAAAACTATTTCACATCAATGTAGACACAAATACCTATTCAAAAACACTAACTTTAACATTATAGGTTAATAAACACGGGAGATATAAAGCATTAAACATTGCAACCTTAAAACGTCTTGCGACTCGTTACATACGCACTATTTGAGCTTACAAACATTATAAAACACATACAGAAGGCTATTTTACTTATATAACACAAAACATTACGTATAACTTCTACAAAATATGAATTATTGACAATATATGATTTTAGTACTTTAAGTGATTATTTTTATTAGATTACGCACATTTTCATGACTTATATATTGTTCTTACATACCTACACGCTATAGTAACATATTCAAAACATTAGAAACATTTAATTATTGATCGTTTGTGCAAATTATTCATCCTTACAACTTATATTTACAAATGTTATTCTTATATCATTACGCTTAGGCTTATGCGTCGCTAACAGAGCTGAACTTTTACTTTGTAAAGAAGATACAGCTGACCGGGCGCGAAAAACCGTCACACCCTGTTTCGGATTCCGAGTCTCCGAAATGTAGTGGTGATGATACTCCTGATTTAATCAATCGAGTTAAGATCGCTGCGAATATCCACACCTTGGATATTGAAGCTGTCCCGCATCGTCAGCGAGGCATGCTGAACAGTGGGGAGGGGAGAAACGCAGATTTATTTGAAAGAAAACTCGCATACTTGAGTTTTCTTGGCATTTAACTCAACTAAGTTACTTGCTCCCCGTGTAACCTTATGTAAGCATCAATACTATTTGGCTTTAAGTTGATCTCTTGTCACTAAAATTGGTTCTTTGATATTGAAACCAATATTTCGTTCTGTTATAACGGATAGGTGAAAAATTCCCCTTGTTATAGCTAGTGCAATCACAGACTATCGCTTTATTATGCAGTCCATCTAGTATTGAATAAGATAAGTCGGGAGCGCGGCGCGGCTCGGCGGTCGGGCGCGTTCGCCAGATTTATAAATCGTATCGGTAAAAGTGGTTGTGAGCGTTGGGCTGATCCCCTCTTTGCAGTTCACTATAAGGGGACCGCGGAGAGGGTGTGACTGCGGGTGCGAAACGAGCGGGGGTGCAGAGAGGAAGATAGTCATAAGTATTGCCGCGTACATATATATTGTTACGCATTGCGTAACTTTTTGTAGGTATAATTATACATCATATTTTGTAAGAATTAATTAGGAGACAACTTTTAAAAAGTCAAGTGTAAGAGTATTATGAATCATTAGCAAGTGCTCCTCCTATACTCGAATGTAAAATAAATTTTGTTCTTTTTTTGTGTGAATATATGGTTTCTACATGGGGAGTTCATACAGAAAACTTTGGAAACAAATTACTTAAAATTTTAGATAGAACTTGAAATAAAAATCCGACGAAATATAAGTATGTCAAATGCATTTAAATGACAAAAAAATATAAAAGTATGACATTGAGGATGCAACATTACGAAAAATGTGTAGTAGAGACTCTAAGCAAAAGGTAAAAGTTACCTATTCACTGCACGCTTTTAAATTATACATTATGTACTTGAATTATTAATAACGTTTTTTATCCTGCCTTGTTGCTTATAGAACATAGACATAATATACCAATTTTAATTATTATCAATCTTGACCAGTATTTAAAAAAAAAATGTAAATTTTTTTATAATTGTGCGTACTTTTTAATAAAAATCTTAGCAACACTAGTAACTTAGGTACTTTTTCGGTTGACGTTTAGTTCGCCAATAGCGGCCGAATTAAGCGGATGGCTGTTTCGCGTGCGTGTTCCTTAGCTGCCTTAGCTGTGTAAATAATTTTTTCGGTGAGTGATATTCTAAAATACAACAATTATTTTAATTCAATAAAATTGTTAATGGCAAAGATTTTAATTTACTTTACACGAAGTACATTTTTATTTTACATTTAAAGCATTTTTGATAGGTAAGGTAGTGAAAGAATAAATTTACATATAAATTTTGCGTATATTTGTAAAGGATTACTTACATAAATAATGGATTACAAATGGAAGTACTATAATTATATTTTGTTCGTTGAAAAGTCCTTCGGAAACAATTAATTAACAAAATAGTAATGAAAATAATTTATCAAATTACGAAAGTGAATATTAATATTTATGAATCATTTATTTACGAATAATATTTAGAAAATGAAAGTAAACATAGCGAATACTTAGCACTTAGCAGGCTATATTTATTCAAAGGAAAATCCTTTAACCAGTGGTAAAATAAAACCGAATGAGGAAAGAAAAATTATAAGAACATTGCGGGAATAACAGAATCGATCAATCAATACGTAACCTCGATGATATTTTAGTATATTATGGATTACTTTCACTTATCTCAGGATATTTCTATCAGTGATCAAATTTTTTTACAGTGAAAAAAAATCGTTCTCACACATCGTTTGTCCAATTATTTTGATTGAATTAATGTAGGTAGGTAGAAAATTAATTGCTAACTATACTACATAATTATAATTACGTGTTTAAAAATCATTATTTAATATTGTATAGGCGGATATCGTATTTACTGTCCTGACAATAACTAGTTATTGTATATACTTACTACATATTAAATAAATAATTAAGTAACTAATTCTATGCAAATTTTTGTTTTATTCCTATCTCATTAAATTTTATTCGTTAAAATTAAAATTATAATGTGTATCCTATAATTTATGATATCATGAAATCACAACACTGGCACAAGTTACGTTGCTCTCAAACAAGCTCCATTGCATTCCAATATAAAGATTTTTTATCTTTATTTTATTTAGGAACTTGGGTCCCAGAATAACATGTGTATCATATCGTATCCTAGATTAACCTTTAACACAGCTAACTTAGTGCAATAATAACAATCTTTCATAAAATCCTTCCTTCCTTGGCATTTTCACTTGCTGGTGCAGCCAAAATTTTATGAAAGATACCTTGATCATACATTGTGATTAAACTATTTATTAAGAATTTTCGTTGAAGGTTGTTTGTTTCGGACACATTCTGTGAACGTTTTCAATAGGAAAACTGTCGTATTAACTACATTTACGCCACGTGACGCGAGATCGCGAGGGGGTGCACATTTTCTTTTGCGTTCCTATAGTTGGAACTGGAACTCAAAACGACGATATGTTATTATTTTCTTTTTTTTAATTGGTTGTATTGTAATTTAGAAAAAAAAACATTACAACACAAATGACACTGCTTGACCGCTTACTAATGCACAAAACAATAATATTTTTATTAAATTTAGGCCCTAAGGAGGCCCTTATAAACGTCAAAACACTATCACCGATTCGTACAAACATCTCAATTATTGAGAAGAACCGGCAAGGCAATACAATAATATTAAGATATAATGTAGTGGATGCACAGAGAGGGAGTCACTTCCAGACATCACTATAATGATCCACACTATAATAACCTTTTGACAGTTATTTATCTCTGCATCACCTAATGGTTCATTGGCAGAGAATGCCTTAGGCATTAAGTCCGCCATTGCGTATTTAACGCATAGTGTGTAAATAAATAAATAAATAAATAAAACCAGCTTGACATGATCCTTGAACTTGTTGTCCGGTAAATCAGTAATGTGCTTCAGAATCTTATTATAGAAAACTTTTATTAGTCTAATTAAAATCTAATTTAAATCTATTTCTAGGATTGAAGCTGTGCTATTCTTTAGCAAAATCTAGTTGTCAAAGTTATTACGAATATATTTAAAATTATTAAGAGCGTGCTGGGAGAGCAAAGTTAAGAATGTTAAATTCCGGGAACTTGCTCTTTGGTGATTCGCGAAGCCTCATGTTGTTTATTGCTCGAATTGCATGCCTTTGTAATATGAATATGGTATCTAACTCAGCTGCTGAACCCCAAAGCAAAATACCGTATGAAAGTAAGCGAAGTAGACTAACCTAGCAGTGGCAATATTTTAACTGGCGAATCTTACGTACTGCGAATGCTGCAGAGCTCTTAATCTTCCCGCCAAAGTTTTAATGTCCGAACCCCATTGTAATTTTGAATAAAGCGTAATCTTAACTACTATCAACACGCCGGACATTGGGCTAGACAAATCTCATACATTTAGTTTTGTTTGCATTTAGCAGTAAATTATTTAAAGCAACCCATTGAGAGATTTTAACTAAGGTATTGTTTAATTGCCTAAGGTTCGAATCTATGCTTTTCAGTTTTTGATCCGTAGTAAAATTCACTAATAACCATTACTCAGATTAAATATAGCTAAAATGGTAACCAATGGTTATAGTCCAAGACAAGCGGTTACATTTTCTCACAAATGTCACATATATGATAATCGGTTGGCTTAACTATGGCTCAAAAAACATGTGTTTCTTTTTTTACATAACCATCAAATTCATTGTCTTTTGTCAAATTCATTGTCAGTTGATGATAAATACAGTGCAGTGTGAAAACAACGGTTACGTTAAGAAGCGATAGCTCTTCACACTCGACCTTGCATCAGTCTACAAATACACAGCTAATTCCTTCAAATTGTAATGCCTATAAAATGTTTAGCTAAATATTTGATAAAAATAGGTACAATCGAACTAATATGACAGATCTGTAAACACATGCGTAAGATTGCGAACTTTAGATTAATAATTTGTGTCATTTTAATAATCTGGTACCGTTACGAGATACTGAATGACAGTAATAATTAAAAAGTAAGCTATTACAATTAAAATTTTAAGATTTTAGGTAGTAGTCATCATATAGTGCCAGTCAATGTATACTTTACGGTACATATAAAATGCACAGATATATTAACATCTAGTTCTCCACGAAAATGGGAAGTTTTTGAAGTAAAACGCGAACGAAAAATAGCGTAACCCAAGTATATACGTATTATTCACGAAAAATGCGTAGAAAGAACAGCCTGTCGGGTGACAAATAACAGCTTCATAATGTTGTCGAGAAAAATTTAAGCAATAACAGCCGACAGACCGCTCCACCGCTCCACGCCGGCACAGTTTCACAGGGGAATGGTATAATACGAATTTATCTTTCCACTTTTACACGAAACCCTATGTTTTCTCGCAAATCCTCCCTTCGCAACTTTCGTCATGTTTCATAGGAAATTTCTTCCAATTCCTATTAGTGACAGCTTTATGTTATATTTTTGGAATAAATCGAACTTGAAGTCAAAGTATATTTGTTTTTAGCTTTTCGCTTTTAAACGTTTTAGACTTTGGAGATTGGAGATTTTACAGTACTACAATAAAGCTATCAGATCAAAATATGATTGTAGAAACAAATAGATAAAGCAGCTAACAAAATGCACGCTTTTTAAAACTTACGAATATTTTGTAATCAATAATAACTCCACTAAGTTTCTTTAGTCCACATTAATATACTAATGCTATTAACTAATTCATTAAAGTTTGACTATTATAATAACTTAGAACTTACAATAAACCTTGAGAACTAAGGACTTAAATACAAACAATAGAAAATCAATGTGTCTGGCAAACTCTCTCTGACGGGAGCGGTACCTGTAACGATGGATATTGAATACAAATATAGACTATAATATAATAAAACGGATGAACTTCAATAAATCTAATAATAGTGGACAAATGTTGCTTCAAAACTAGTTGGTAAAATACATTCAATTTCTCAAAACCTACATAAGTTCTAACTCGATCTAAACTGCGCAAACGAATTATCTCTGCGCTTCAGTTTGGGTTTCCAATAAGTTTGTCAGCCGCAAATCCATCGCAAACATTTTTGCGGGCTTCCGAAATAACTTTAGGCATAGGGTTTGCTCAACCTTTCAAATTGTTTTCAAAATATAAGTTACTACGAACCGCCCGCGACTTTTTACACTTTAATAATACAAAACTTAATAACAATAAATCAACCTATAACCACCAGTTTGACGATAGCTTTCTATATTGAAAGAATTTTTAGAATCGTATCAATATTTCTAGAGATTACTTCCCTCAAAAATTCATAACATTATAATAATAGCATAGAATTATAAACTGTGTTTATTTTCACCTATTATATTTTTTTTAATTATACGTATGTTACTTATTGTTCGTGGATTACCTATAGGTAATTCTTTCAGAAAAGGTTCAGCCGATCCTGCGTCTATTTCGTATCCTAAATAACCTTTTAGAACGAGATTTCACCAATAAGTCCTCCTTTTATTGTCTATTTTCCCTTGAAATAAAATCTCAATAACTTTAACTTGTTTAAACCCTGAGATGATCCTAAACAACAAAATTTCCAATCGTTTTTTCATAATATAGTGTAGTATATTAATGGTGCAAGTTTACAATTTCCATCCGTCTCTATCATTAATAAATATAAGACTATTAGGAAAGCAATTAGTGTTGAATGGGCACTTCCAAACCAACAGACTAACGCAGTGTAATCAACCGTTGAGATTGCTTGCGGGGGACCTTGTACTGGTCCGATATAATCCCCCACAAATAATTTACTAGTTTGAAACAGGGCAACCATACTCCTCGATAATACGGACGAAGTTGGACGATTGAAAAGAACTAAAACCCTTTTAGTTTGTATAGTGCTCTTAAACTTTGCCGGAGTGAACACAATAGTGAGAGTTACTCGCCCTCAACAGACGTTAAGAAATGGCGTACTCGTGGCTGGTATACATTCTTTTGATTGGATGGGAACGAGAACCAGACCAAACTCGGGTGTTAACAGAAACACAAAACTATGCGGAACTGGTTTATTGCATGCGGTGGTACGTGTGTAGTATAGTAATGTATTATTGTGAAACAGCTTCACTAAATCACATCACAATAACAAAATACTAATATATTATATACAATATATGACCTGAATAAATAAATATAAGAAATTATGATATTAATCAAGAATATTAAAAAATATAACTCATATTAACGTTATAATAATCTCCAACAGAAATAATCATAGAAAGTAAGAGATGAGATGAGAGAGTACGATCAGAATAATTTGGCATCCAAAGTAGATAGACGCAAAATTGTATTAACAACAAAATAATGAAGAACAAATGTTACTGATGCCGAATTTGGATACCAGTTTGCCTTACTCTCAGGGGGTGTATGCAGAAAGGACTTGTACTAAATTAACAGTTGAGGGGATGAAAATACCGATGAACATATACAGTTGTGGTCATATAATTAAGAACAATTTGAAGTTCCAGATTTTTAAAATCTAAATCATGCATGTGTAGTTTTGTTCCTTCATAAAAGTAACTAGTTATATATTATGTAGAATTAGCCACATGAATAGAGCAAATGGGATTACGAACATAGAATATAATCGCTAACAAATTTGATTTACTTTCATTTATTCTCTGTAGTAATAAATTCAAATAAGTAATAAAGCTGGGCACATAATTAAGAAGAATTTATTAAACTGCTTGCGAGTTGTTTTATATGAAACTTAGATTAAATAAAGCACATTAATCTGAAGTGCGTAAAGAAAAAAGGAATTTATTACATTTTAAAACTAAAATTAACAGTTAGTTTAATGTCCACGGTTTTTAATTACTACTTTACATTGGCGAGGCATTGAATCTGTAAATTTTTGACATTTCGCAAAAGAGATAGAATTCCATTCTTCTTAGAAAACGTCGTACAGCTCTCTTAAATTACTACATCGTCGATTTGAAACCTTTTTCTTGACTTCGCACCAAAGATGCTCTATTGGGTTTAGACCTGGGTTGTTAACTAACCAATCAACGGTTCGTGCAGTATATCTTGGATCATTGTCGTGCTGGAATCTCTAAATAACCGCAAGCCCGTCTTCAGCATAAGGTAACATTGTTACTTCCAGTATATTTTTGTATTGGAATTGATTCATGTTTCCTTCTATCAGCTTAACTAGTTCAACACCATATCCAGAAAAGTATGCACAAATTTTCACATTTCCCTCACCATGCTTTAATGTCACTTTTGTGTATTTAGGGTCGAATGCTTTATTCCGAGAGTGTCGTTCCATCAGAACATACCCGGTTTATTTATGTCTCGTCAAAAAAAAAAAAAAACATTTCTCCCCTGTCTAACTATCCAGTTTTCATACCTTCTTGCAAATGCAAGCCGGGCTTGCCTATGGCACAGTTTCAACATTGTCACCTTTCTTGCTGTCCTTCCGTGCAATTTTTATCTACCAAATGCCTTTGAATAGTGCGTATCGAGATTGCTATAGGGTTGTTTTCACCAAAATATTGTTTTCTCAGCTCATTAGACCCTTTAAAAGGATTTTGTTTTGCCAGATGATTTTCTCTATTTAGGTACACGCTACACGCGGAACATTGTTATATTATTTATCTGGAAGATAATCTTATTTAATATCTACTTTATATTATTCATCATAAGTTCATTTGATTTACCTTATTATTGTTTTGGTGTACCTATTCTTTTATTTCCAGGATACCAATTAATTATAGGTTTATGTATTGATGCGTTTAGATAATTTATAACTTGATAATTTTGGTTTAATAACAGCTTTGTTAATATTTTAGGTTCGTATTGTTTACATTGCAATATTATGACAATCTCTGTCATTGATAATTCTTTGATAGTAATAGAGCATGCGCAGTTAGGAGTTTCTCAGGTATAGACAAATATTCTATCCAGGTTCTAGTTTAGCAAAATAAATCTATGATTAGATTTATTTTGAATTTTTAAAATAAGAAAAGTCTAGTAAGATGAAATTTTGAATTCAAACGAAAACAAAATAGAAAATTAGAACAGGGAGTATGACAGATTCTTCAGGATGGATCTGATCATGTTTTAGGAATTGTACGGCAGACCTTTGAATAGTAGTAACGTTAATATCATAATTATCATGTGTTTTGATAAAAACCAAATTATTGTACAACAGACCTGGGAGTCGAAAAGATAGTTTATTTTATAACATATTTATATAGAAAAGTTATTTTAATTGTTATAATTTATAATTTTAATATTAATATGGGTGAAATACCCTTTGTCAAAACGACAAATACTTACTGAACATTGAAAGAACACTACCGGGAAAGTATCACCTGGATTTTGTATTTATAATTCAAATAATAACTTTTCCTTTTACATATGAGGAAATCTCAATAGATAAGATATTTGGTGCTGCGTCGTCTGCTTGAGCAGTGTATCCTGATACGGCCTACACCGTGCTGACTTCTATTCTAGATCCTAGGCAAGGATCTCTACGCTGAGCTGTCGGAGCAAGAAGAACGTCTCGGTTACGGACATTAAAATTGTGTAATAATAATTTGTAAAACCTATATTAACTGAAAATTGTAAGGTATGCTGGAAATTTATACATATCTATCCTAAATTAAATTATAATCATAACAACATCTGAAGTAGTTTAATACGTGACAAATGCTTCACAACTTAGAAAACCATCGTTTTTGATAATTGCATTGAGATACGATCAATTCTTCTCACAAAGTTTTATTGTTACTTACCTTGTACAGTTATTATAACTTATTTTTAACCAATTTTTTCATATAAAGCAATCATCTTTAAAACTTTTACAGCACTAAATAGCGCCAAAGTTGTACGAATTGTGACCTAGAACCACAGAGCCACAGAATGTTCTCTATTTAATTGAAATTAAACTATTCAGGGTTCGTAATTATGTGACCAGCCAGTAAGTACTAGTACTAGGTTCAGATCTAATGCATAAAGTTTATTTATTTATTTTTTAGCCAGTCATGTATATCAACGAATGTACCGCTATTATGCAAAAGTTTTGCGATACCGAGAGAAATAAAAAAAATACATGCAATTAGTTATACTTGTTAGTTTCTTAATAGTTACACTATTAAATAAGCGTTTTTATATAACCACCACTGCATAAGGAAATGCTGCCAGTTTCGAAATTAAATTAGATATATGCTTTCATTTGCAAATAAAAATATCCATTAGCGTATTGTCATGTTTGGTTCCTCATCAAAAAGGGGATAAAGTATAAACAGTAATCTCTACTATTATAAAATAAATTTAAATTTTATATGTTTGGATGTAAGAATTACATTGAACTATTGATTAAACCCTGAAAATTATTTCATTGATTGAAAGTTATGTTCAGGATGATGTTTATAGGCTCTAAGTTATTAAGTTTTATAATGAACTAATTCATTCGAACTCGCGAACGATTGCTAGTGCTTAAAAAAGTATTTCTTCACCCTGATCGTAATGTTTTCCATCTTAAAGAGTTCTATAAAATGTATTGTGTCGTGGTATTGTAAGTACCCTCGGAAGCTAACTAAATGCTTCCTTCCACTCAATTCGTGAGAAATACGATCGCTCCCGCACATAAACACATGTATAGGTACACACTGGAACACTTCTAGCCACCCTTATCCCCACCCCCTGCGATTAGGGTTGGTAAAAAAAATTACTAAAAGAAGCTGTCCGATTATCACGTCAAGGCTCGCTTTCTATCGCTTCCGTCATCTAGGATGCTGACTTCCGCAGATGATGAATTTGTATTTGATAAATATAGTATTTAGACTTGTACTTGTTTATGTTTGTTTATGTATATGTATATATTAATATTATGTAACTAGATGATACCCGCGACTTCTAGAACAGTTGGACGAATCCGCATGAAACGGTTGGACCGATTTTGACGGGACTTTCACTGGTAGATAGCTGATGTTATAAGGAAGTAACTTAGACTACTTTTATTTTAAATAAAGAATTAGAATTCCATGCAAATAAAAAAACCGGTTATGGTGAATCAATTCGAGCGCTTAAATGACTTACGCGGAGTAAACTATCTATACTAATATAATAAAGCGAAAGAGTTTTTTTTGTTTGTTTAAACACGCTAATCTCTGGAACTACCAATCAGATTCGAAAAATTATTTTTATGTATGATAGCCAGACTCTCGGGAAATAGTATAGGATATTTAACATTAGGCTACAACCCTCTGATAACCTTAAATATTGATTTTTGTTATGTAAATCGGAAGTGGAGACCCTCCCGAACTGCTTTAACCGCGTGCGCTGGCTTAATCGTTAATGATACGGAAATACAATATTCTACAAAAATATTGGCTTTTAGTATATTAAATTTTAGAAAATCGGCGATAGCATTAGACCTATCTCATATACATAAGCCACAATAAGGTATTTTGTGACAAAGATTTCTTGAAAATGAAAAAGTGATTTATAAGCATTATTTTTAGACATGGCATATTAATCCTTACGAACAAAAGTTACTTCATCATAAAGACAACTTTATTAAGTTCAATTTTGCTGTTTATAGTATATTATTTGGACACAGTTTAGGAGATAATGAAAAATTAAAATAATTCGTACTTGCGGGTTGAATAATTATGATAGATTACACTGGTGCGTTGGCGGCGCGGTGTTTATTGCATAAAATTAACACGGGTGAAACCATGAGGTACAGCTAGTTTGTTATAAATGTATTCTATTGAACCCAACCAAAATGGAAGTAGCTAATATTAAAGTAGTAAACCTTTTAGTCTAGGTATTGTTTGGTACCTAGTCACTTATATCACACTATGCCCACTCTACAAACGAATATTTAATATAAGAATTTTGACAGCCCTAGATATACGATAAAACCTTTCCCCCCCCCTCTCGAGCGAAGCAGTCCTTCGCGATAACTGAGCAAACTACATGCGAACACAAAAAATTCGACCTAGTGAAATGTCGATATTGTCAGAACTAGTGTTGCCAGCCGCTTTAGAAAAGCCCTGGCTTTTTTGTTTTTCGAGCCGTAAAGGACACGTCCCGAGTAAGGTGTGTTTTATATCCCGTAAACGATAACTAATCAACTCCATACTATTTTATGTAAATTGTGTTTATTACAGCTTTCACAATTCGTTAATTGTATAGGCATGATCTTTGACAATGCTTTAGTAGGACGTTACATTTTTACTACTTCGGTCGCATTTTTAATTATTTCAAAGACAGTTTTAAAATTTCTAATTTTAAAGGATACATATTATTTATATGATTTTTTTTTCTGTTTGCGTACGTCTGGATTTACATCAAAAACGGCTGATTTTTATGAAATTTTGTACAATGGAAACTAATGTAATTGCTCGAATGAAAGGATATAAGATCTGTCAATATCTGGAATTCAGAATTGGAAAAAAAAACAATTTCATCGTATTTTTGATTAAATTTTGTAGACAGGAAGCCTATTATGTCGTTTCGTAAATGAAAGGCAATTAGAATTGTCAATACTCTAAATGAAGATTTCGAGACGAAAATAATGACTGCGTAACAAAAGTGGACGAAGCCGCAGGGCACCACTGGCTAATTATTACCTATAAAATGTTCTATCTTTATCCCAGTTATGCAGGTATATCATTTCTCGCACAATTCATTCTTAGGTCTCCCTTTACTCCATTTTTGTATATATGTATTGGTAATTTGGACACAGATTAAAATAACTGCAGGCTATTTATAAATTTTTATTTTTCAAATGTCGTGCCAGAATGAGGCAAAATTCTCCCAAGTTTCGCTTTTTTTGTACATTGTAATTGTATATTTTTCGCGGATCTGAATTCTGCAGTAGGCAACCTTACACAGGACGGTAGTGAAGCGCGTCCGCGTCACTATTATCGACGTTTTCGCTAGTTGGGTTCTGTATGTCGCATCGTTTATATTCTACGAGCGACGTGAATTCTTTTGAGTTGCTATACACTCCCGCTATAAAGTCAAAAGATCAGTATGAACTAACTTGCGCTCTACACGCGCCTGAATGATGTTCAAGCACCGCTTCTCTGTAATTATTCTTAAAACTTCCCGTTTGTACAAATTATTCACTTAAGCAAATAACTGTCGTGTAGCCGGAGCTTTCGTTACAAGGACCGTCTTCCTCTATCGACGCATAATATTAAAGAGGATAATACTATTTAATGTAAGATGGAGAATCGTGTCGATATGATTTTGGAATCCATACTAATGACTTTACTGTTGACCTGCAATATTAACTGAGCGTGATATGTACGTTTTGTAACCGCGCGCGCTTTATATGAAGGCTAAGACTGGTTTGAAGGCATTCTCGCTTGAGTTGTTGAATAGTGAACCCTCACGTTATCCACCTAGCTGCCTAACACGATCTCTTTCGATTTCGCTTCAACTAGTTTGAAATATGACATTAAAACGGTTGAAGCCAAAAAATCAGCCACGTGGACTAGAGAATGCCCGCTAGACTCTTGCTCCTCCGCTCCCGGCTAAGACAAAAATGCTTATTGTGGGTGTTCCTTAGAAGATAGACGTATACTCTCCTCAACTTTTTTCTAGGTCTTTTTAATACCTACAATTATGTATACATTGATTTGCTATATCTCTTATGGTTTACTCAGCGCAAGTCATTTAAGCGCCCGAATTGATTCACCATAACCAGTTTTTTTATATCTGTGCGGAACCTTAATTATTTTTCTAAAATAAATATAGTCTAATTTACTGCCTATAAGATCAGCTATCGACCAGTGAAAGTGTTGTCAAAATCAGTCCAACCGTTTCGGAGATTACCCGGAACAAACAGACAGACAGACAAATTTTTTAAAAATGAGTTATTAATTATAGGTATCGTATATAATTTCATATGCATTTAGTAAAAAGCTGTTATTTTGGTATTACAAACAGACACTTCAATTTTATTAATTGCATGTATAGATTTTCTATGAATCACTCATTGTTGTCATAAAAGCTAGTTTACGCTAGAGCAACTCTGGTTTCTAATTAATTGGCTGTCCAGATGATCCCGAGGATGATTCTGAATCAAGACACTATGACTAGTTTTTCGCTAAATGGAAATCGTGATAGAGTCTGTCCTAAGATACCAAGAACATTTTTTATTGCAGGTTGTACCACTATTTAAACAACCCTATTTTTGTCATTAAATTAAACGATCGTTGTATTATAAAAGTATTTCTAAATAAAGAAAATACTTCGTATAAATCGTCAATCATTGTCAATAAACTGGATCAAAAGCTTATAATAATAAATCGAAAGGTTTTATTCAAATTTCAGTGAAGCCGTTTCATTATTTATTTGAAAACAGTTGAGAGTTGAGTTCCTCATTGGAATCCTTTTTGTACAGCCGATATACCTTTAGAATCAGATTAGGACTTACTTATAAGGTCACAAGATAAACAAATCACAAACGACAAATGAAACCGAGTATTAAATTATAGATAGATAAAAATTAAACAAAACTAGCTTAACCGTGCGATTAAAGAATGTAAACAAACATAAAACAATCGAACAGATGTTAGGTTAGTTAGACATATTGCTAATAGATAGCGCCACCTATATGTTACTTGAATATATTGTCATTAAAAATTTAATATTTTAGTGTTCTTTTTAGAGATGAAACGCATATCCAGTAACTATTCGGTATCCGGCCTATCCAACCTTGTTTTCACTATCCGGATAGTAAAATTTAAAAAATTCTCATTATTTTACACAAAGCAAATCATACCACAATAGGTTATGGACACCGTTTATTTTTATAATCGCACAAAAATATGTTTGTTTTATTAATTAGTTTAGTACTCAAAATTAACAACTGGTAAATTGTGGTGAATGAGTAAATTTTCCGCATTTTTTGGTAAGAGTCGACTCTGCTCGGCTTCGTATTATACCATAGACCAGCTTCTGAAAATAGCCTTTCGCTGTAAACGCTACTGCCAGCTGCTGAAGGATAAATTCTAGCAAACCTTGACAACTGCGGGTACTGATTCAAATTAACTGACAATCGAATAAACAAACGAACTGAGAAACAAACACAAACTGATACGTTCGATAACACTCGAACGCCCCCGAATATTTCCGATCTCGTTCACCGCGCCAATATCCAAATCAAACTAATCGCGTCATGTAACGCTATAAAAGGCTGAATATCTGGTATTCGGTATCCGGGCACACCACTATCCTTTTCATCTCTAATTCTTTTCATAAAGACCTTTGTTGTTATATAAAATAGAGATAAAAATTCAATAAAGTAAAAAAAATATCAAATTAATTTTCAACTATTTGTAGGTATATATTTCATCATAACAAGGGTAAATAAGCTTTAAAATTATGTTTCAATAATTAAATTTCATGAAGAATTAACTTAGATATGGCGTTGCCAGGAAAAAATACATTTAATAAATATTATAGAATTATAAATGACACATTTTTTCCAGATGTATCGTCCATCGAGATGAGCGTAGAGCTCGCCGCACCCCACCCCGCGCCTATCTCCGTCTCGCTCGCACCCCCTATCACTATCACCCATCCACTTTACCTGTCTCGCTCTCTCCTCCTGACCATAGTTTGAGCACCGCAATGCCTCGCTGTGATTGGTCGTCGCTGCGGCCACGTCAACGTGTGAGCAACCTTCTATCAACTTTCTTCTTCTTTACAATCTTAAAAGGTAAGGAAAAATATTCTTATTTAATAACTTATAATGCGTAACAAAAATTCACATATTTGATTAGGTAATTGAACTAAAGCGCGGGGGAAAAAAAGTAATTTCCGGTACCATTCACACTAATTTAATTCTGCTAAAGATTACGGGAGATGGATATTTCTGACATATCTCCATATAATATTAAGACAATACAAAATACATTTTATTATATTATACTACGGACGAAATAAAAAAAAAGTATCTTATTTCCTATTTCACGATATAATCGACTTCTAGGCTATATTTCATTAGTATCCATCCAGCCGTTTAACCGGGATCTAGGGACAACATTCAAACATGAACTTTCTTATTTATTGTGTGGTTCGATAGATGAGTTTAAAATTGATTGAGATGAGGCAGGTTCTGAGAGGGCGTTTACTAGATATAACTCAATACAGTACTGTCATTTACGAATACATAGTACATACGATACATTTGCTAAGCGTAACGTCAGTACACTACATATAAGGGGTTGTTTTGAAAAAAAATTAACATAAGTTTTTGACGTGACACAACGTCTTATAATTCTATGGAGCCGGCTGCACGCACAAAAAAACATGACTCATGCGGCGTTACCTCGCTCTGAGGCGTTCCATTTAAGGCTTGAAGTGCAAGCGAGAGCGTGGAACGAGCGCCAAAGAGGCACAATCGGCTTCCGCGTTCGGCAGCGTTCGACATCTGTCTTGCATTGCATTAAAATGATACCATTCCATCTGTATTTTCTTATGACGTTGTCACGTTCAACTATCGTCAGTAAACCGACTTTACAGACAACCGATTTTTTTTTTAATATGTAGTAGTAATATTAAAAGTAACTAGTAGTAGGTGCCTACATAATATAAATGAAATCAATCTTATATCTAAAACACAGTGTTATGCTATAATTAAATTACATATTACCTTCATGATAAGGTTACTATCAAATGTTAAAATTGAAATAATATAATATCCTACGTCATATAAAGTTTTGTTCAATTTTTATGAACTGTCTCAGTTTTATTACCTTTAAGTATTGTTACATTAGGTTCATTTTCACATAAAACTGTATATGGACCATCAAATAATTTATCTAATTTCTTACCAGTTTCAATTTTTAGAGACTCGTTTGATACCTTTTTATTCGTGGACCGGTCCACTTTTCTCTACTTTTTATTTCATTAACTATTTTTATAAAATCTATATTATTTTCTATTTTAAGTATGCATAATTCTTTAATATTTACTTTATTACAACAATTTCTCAATATATCCGCAAATTCGACTAGCGTAAAATGCGACATAATAGGTCGGGAAATTTTTTTTTCGCATTTTTATATGAAAACTCAAGACATTTTTTCCATAGTTTATTTACAGTAGGTATATATGTGGCGTTTTATTCGATAACTTTCTACCATTTTGTAGGTAGAGACATGATCCCTTTGTTGTAGAAAATTTGGGAATTCTGATCAAAAAAACGCGACAAATAGTTTTGACAGCTCTCTCTTGATGTTAACCTTACAGAACCTAAAGAATTATGAAGAAAGCGAAACAGGTGAAAATCTGAAGGTGCAAATAAACTCTCTTAGTTGCTAAAGATGTGTGTGGTCTAGCGTTATCGTGATGAAAGATCATATCCTTCCGGTTGATCAATTCCGGCAGCTTTCTTTGAACTGCTTCCTTAATTTCATCAGTTGTTGTCAGTAGAGATCCGAATCTATGGTTTTCCAGGGCGGTAAAAGCTCATAATGAACAATGGCCTTCCAGTCCCACCATACACACAGCATCATCTTATTTCGAGTTAGCCCAGGTTTAGCCACAGTCTGTGAAGCCTGACCGACCTTTTTCGCACGTTCTTGTCGTACGTGATCCACTTTTCATCGCCAGTTATCAATCTCTACAAAAACGGCTCAGTTTCATTACGTCTCAATAATGAATCGCAAATTATTACACGGTTCATTAGATTTCTTTCAATGAGCTCGTGTGGTACCCAAATATCGAGCTTTTTCGTATAGCCAGCTTTCTTCAAATGGGTTAAAACTGTTTTGTGGTCAATTTCCAGTTCTTCAGCTACATCGTAATTACTGACATGCCGATCTTGCTCCACTTTTTCAAAAATGGCGTCCATTTCATTCGTAACAGGGCGACCAGAGCGATGTGCATCTTTAACAAAAAAAAAAAAATCCGGACTGAAAACGTTTGAACCAACTTTGTGCTACTCTTACTAACATCACAAATTTTTTTCGCTGCTTGAGTTGCATTTTTTCCATTTTTGTAATAATATTTTAAAATGTATCTAATTTCTTCATTACATTCAGTCATTTTTACAGACAGAAAAACAGCGGGAAACAACTTTTTTTTCTTTTTTTTTAATTTATAATGTAACCTTTTTAATGTTACCAAAACCAGCCAGATAGTACAGCCAAAGAAATTTTATTACAAATTTATACCTACGTTATGTTAAAACACTTTTTTCCCGACCTAATATTATAATCATCATTTATGTATAAAGTCGATTTATCCTTTTTCCTTTATAAATATCCTCAAAAGTCACATTTTTCTTATTTAATTTTTTACCATCAATAAATCTTAACTCTATACAGTCACTCGGTTTTCTTAATATTTCTGTGACTCTCCGTTTGCCAAACCTCGGTTCATCGGGCATATTAATAGACTTTGTGCTTCCTCTATTTTCCTTGCTTTGACTCACAATTTTTTTTTTGCTCTCGTCATTACAGTAGTTAATTTTTCATTCATAGATTTTAATTCGTCCGAACTTATGGTTATCCTACTTAACGCGTCGGCGACTGTGTTTAAACTTTAATGATCTTGTCGACGGATTTTTCATACCAAATAAATAAATGAGAGGTTTATGGTCTGTCATAACAGCAAACTTTCGGCCATATACATATGGTCTAAAATATTTTATACTCCATGCTATTGCTAAAAGTTATTTTTGTATTGTAGGGTAATTTAGCTCGGCTTTGTTTAACTGTCTACTAGTATATGCAATTGGTCTTAAATCCTTATTGCATAAAACTGAATCTATTGCTACACCAGATGCATCCGTTTGAAGAACGAATGTGTTTTTCTCTAAAAAATCTGGATACTGTAAAATAGGCGAGGACATTAATTTATTTTTAAGAATTTCAAAACCTTTTTGACATTCATTAGTCCACACAAATCGTTCATTTTTTCGACATAGCTTATTCAATGGTATTGTAATTTCTGCGAATGAGGGTATAAATTATATATAATAGTTACAAAAGGCTACGAAACGCCTAACTTCGTCTGCGCTAGTTGGAACTGGATATTTTTGTAAAACTGTAATTTTCTCTGGATCAGGTAGCTAACCATTTGCTGATACTACATGTCCTAAATAAAGTAATTGAGTTTTCATAAATGCACATTTTTGTGGATTTACTTTAAGATTCATATTTCTAAATCGGTCAAATACGTCCATTAAATTTTTATTATGAATAAAAGCATTTCTTCCAAATACTATGACGTCATCACAATATACAAAATATTTATCATAAGTGAGTCCTGACATAGCAATTGACATTGCTCCGGAGAAAGCGCTGGGACTTATCTTAAGCTTCATGGGTAAACGCTTCATCTGGCATTGCCCTGTACTAGTGGAGAAACTGGTAATGTTCCTGCTTTTTGTATTGTAACTTTACTTGTTAAAATCCTTGATGTAGGTCTAAATGTGGAAAAGTAAATACTTCCCGAAAGAGAATCTAAAATTTCCGTAATATTCGGCAAAGGAAATTTATCATCCTGTATTGAATCATTAACTTTCCGATAATCTATCACTAAACGCCATTTTTTATTACCGTCTGATTTCTTAGGTACTAAAAGTATTGAACTATTCCACTCACTACTTGTAGGTTCTATTATATCATCATGTATCATTTTCTGTACTTGTTTAACAATTTCAGGTCGCAACGACTCCGGTATTTGATAAGACTTAATGTAAACCGGTTTCGTATTATTTTTCACAGTTATAGATTGTTCTAAGGTATGTGCCGTACTTAATTTATCACCTTCTAAGAAAAAAATGTCAGCAATAATTTCTACTTGTTTCTTTTTTTCGGAACTTAAATGCGATAAGTTTAACTTTGGTAATAATTCTTTAACAGATTCTACTTTTTTTTCGGATTTATTAAATAGACAAACTTTATAATTTTCTAAGTATTCTAATATCTTGATGTTGAATTACAGTAGACTTTTTTGTCTTAAAATAATTTTATTGGAATCTTACCCCTATTTGGCTTTATTATGCCACCTGCCATAAAAACATTATCCTCTAATTGTTTTGAGTATATTACACAATCTTTATAAATGTTTTTTATTCATGTGTATATACATAGTCAATTGATTCACTACGCGGCGGTATAGTTAAATAATTCTCGGAGTCCTCTATCTTGTTATAGCGTCTATGTATTACTATAGTATGTACTGTAGATTTATTACATTGTAGTGTTAGCTGACCCGTAGGTAGGTCTATGTTTGCATTGTAAGTTCTCAGAAGGTTTAAACCGATAATCCCGTCTGCTTCACATGGTAATGTATCGAATAAGTAGAACTTATGATGAATTTATACACCATCGTCGCACTGTAACGTAATATAAGCATAGTTGTTGGCATGTACTTTTCCACCTTTCCAAAATACTGTTCTCTGTGTGGATTACTTTCTTTAGTTTTTGAATCGTTTATACTATAATTTTCTGTGATATACACATTTCGCTGTACCATTCGAGGTCTATTAGACGATCGAAAATTCCTATGTGCTCTTGAATGACCACGTCGATAATCATCTACAAGTCTTGTAACACTTGAATATTCCGATTTTAATTTTAATTTGGCTATTTTCGATAGCCTTGTTTTTAACACAAATGAAATGAAAAGTTTTTTTACTTTCGTCGTTTTTTTAAACAGGTACTATACATTTGTACACTGTCTATTAATTTTTCCGTAGTTTCCTCATTACCCTCCATTACTGGGAGCAGAGTGGCCGCAATTTTTAGTTCGAAACTTTCCATTTTTAATTCCTTCCGTTACTTTTTGGAACCTATATTTATATTGTATAATTTTACCGTAAATATTTTCTATGTTTTTACAAAGTATTTCTAAACTATACCCAGATAACTCTGCATTACACTGCTCTTTACTTAGTTTTTTTTAATATTAACCTGTATTCTTCATACAATGTCTTAACTTGTATGAACTTTATGAAACCTATTCCTTCCTGGCGTCTCTTTTCCCCCGATTTTCTTAAACTTTCTGATAGACTTTTTATATTGTCATAACAATCTTAACTTCTCCATAAACAAACAATGTATATATTTATAATCTTACAATAATACTTAAATGTCTTTAATTTTTTTTTTACGCAAAACGTATGGCGTTTTGATTTTTTTTTATTACACATTACACTTTTTTTTGGAATATTTTTATTTTATTTATTTATTCACTTTTCACCAGTCTTGAATACTTATTCTCCTGTTTCGATGTCGCCGTCGTTTGCTTCATTCTTGCGCCCCCTATATTCACGTGCCGAAAATCTAGTTTGAATTCGATGTAGTACTTCTCGGCGAATCTCTTTCTTTATCATTTCCTTTTGGCATTTTTATAACAGCCAAGGGTCACGCCTGTTAAAATAGTAAGGTTTTCATGTTTGTGTAACTCCGTCGTATTAGCTCCACTGCTGGCTGTTTGCGCTATCACCACATCCTTTGAATGAGATTTTCCCATGTTTTTGTTGTTTTCCGTGCCTTTATTTTAATTTTCTTTTTAATGAAATAATGACGTTCCCGACATGGTATCCCTTGCCATGCCTGGCGTGGCAGGGTCGCCATGAGATGTGGCAGGTTCGGTGTGTCAAATAATGAGACGTGTTAGATAGTTACCTTTTAATAACTTAATACAGTACATACGATACATTTGTTAAGCGTAAAGTCAGCACATTACATGATAATACAAGAATATTATATCATATGCACGGTTCCACTTACCTCATGTCCCGGGACGTGACTTCGATCCCCGGTTAGTGTTGGGAGTTCACTTTACAATTATAGTTTTTGTAATTTTTCAATAATTTGCACACGCGAATGATCCCTTTGTTATAACGTCTAAACGAGTACTCTAAGGCCCTGCACACAAGATGCTACGCAAGTCTTCGTTCGATACTTTCAGTGAGGACTAGTCGGCGATTATTCCGCAGATGGCGCTACTATAATCCCCATAGGTCCGTCGCTACTAAAACAGTAGAGTACCTACTTAAAGCGTGTCATTATGTCTGACTCAAGATACTCAAGTGATAAAGTAGTTCTCTTGTATTGTTATTACCAAAATATGAAAAATCGTCGAAGATGATATTTATTGGGTTCATCGTTTTATAGAAATAAATACAAACTGCAGGCTATTTGTTGCTCCCAAGGAGCTACACCTAACTTTAAATTGCAATTATTGTTTTAAATTAAGAGTTAAAATGTTTTAGTTTAATGTTTGGATGGATGTGCTGGATTCCATTTATAAAAATAAATAAAATTTAAATGTCTATTTGTAATGTCAATATAACAGCTTTTTACTTAGTGCATACCTTCCTCTCTCTTCCACAACAGAACCACACTTGCCGGGTTTCGGGGCTACAGTTTTACGGTAACCTCCATCTCGGCACGAACTAAAAAGTTCTCTATGATCTTTATCGTACCGTGAAGCTGTGGAACCTTCTCCCGGTCAGTGTGTTCCCTTCTTCTTACGACATTGGGTCCTTTAAGTTTAAGTGAATGGTTCGCGACCACCATGCATATGGTGATGTAACCGTCACAATATATCTCTTTTAGTTTATCATATTTTAGAGATCAGCCAGTGTATGACTACTAAGGGGATTTAAGGCTGGCATGACAACAGCGACCGTCAACGTATTACGACCTTTCCGTAGTTTCCGTTGTTTTTGGATTGTACTGTGCTTACAATCGAACACAGTGCAATCACTTTTGAGAAATTTTCATCTCAAGTGACGTTTGTTCATTTTTAACTAAAATTTCAAACACTTAATTTCGTGACCAAAGCGAGAGTAATATCATTAACAGTTCATCAACATAAAGCACATTTAACGTAATAAGAGAAATAAAAACGAGGAGTCAACTCGGCAAAATAAAAGCTAAAAAAATAGAAACAACAAAGATCTAATTTGTATTTTTGTAGGAGAAATATTTTCAGAATAAAGTGGCTTTAAGTCTCGTATAGCAAGATTCCGTTCGCAGTCGTATCTTCTAATGTAATTCATTATCGTTGCGTGTCGTGTTTCAAGATTTATTTACTCGTCTCTCAACAGACGAGCGTTGGATATCTATTTCGTTTTAACATCAATTTGTTAAAAACATTCGAGGCTGACATGACTTTTCCACTTTATGCAAATTTGCGTCTGACGACATTTATCGTCGTCTTGATTAATTTTAGAATAGGAACCTTAACCAAGACACTATGACGGTATTTTTACCAAATTTATAAGGATTATCATCAAACCATGCAAGAGTTCTTTGTGTTCTTTGAGTTCTTAACAAGCCTTATCCAAGTATTTTATGAAAAGTTCTTACATACTGTTTCGAGACATTTCTGAGTGCTTCCGTAGTAACTTACCCGTTCTTAGTTATTCATAAGTTCATCTATTCACAACTTAGACTTTAAGTTTTCATAAATTCAGATTTCTTAACTTTAGAGCTGTAAGTATAATTTGTGCTCGGTTTATTTACATTATTTATAACTTTGCATCATACACACGTACCTAAATGATTCGACTGAACTCTGCTAAGTAGGAACATGTTCGAAACACTATATAATGCGTAATATATCATATTATATAACTGAAAATGGCATTTCCTTTTCACTTGCGATGGTTGCAAAACGATTTTTTATAATTTTCTTTTTAAAAAGAAACTGGATAAATATGACATCATAATTACAAATTGTACGCGACATTTACTTATAAATTTAAAACAGTCAGATTAATACCAGTTGTGTCCGCGACTTCGTCCGCGTGTTATTTCGTGTATGAAAAACTGTGATAAATTAAGAATTATGTATGTGTTCTGAAATTTAATATCGGCGATTTATCTGTATTTCATGCTTTGTGAATGTCTCTGATCCCTGAGACGTGCTGTGGTGTTCACGTTTAGCTGCCAACCTTGGCTTACATTCACTACTTTCGATCCATCAATATTCTGCCATACGTCTACTAACGTTAATAAGTACGTACCGATGAATTATATGTTCCTGGGGCATGCGTTTCGTTCGTAAATTTTTTCTTAGTATCTCGTTTAGCAGAAAGACTCACTTTGATGATAGAAGTGGGTAATACCACTTTTACAATGTGTCAAATCGAATCTATATACTAAATTACCTGCTATCTTAATTTGTTTAGAATATCCAGAAAATATTGTACATGTAGGTATTTCGAAACTATTAAACTTCATGTCAAATATATATGTTCCATAAACATTTGGTCAAAATTCGTACTTGAAGACCAAAGGTCAACCTGCGCTAAATCAAATGAACCGGGCATAAACATTAAGAATTTTGAAACTTTGGACGTAATTAAAAATTCATATTTTTATTAAATTCTTACCAAAACGTTGAGAAAATTTTTCAGGCTTATAGCTTACAATATCCAGATAACAGATAACAATATTTAAAAAAAACCTAGCTATCTTTAAAGGCTGACTATTTATAATTAGGTAGTTTAATAATTTATAATAATAAAAAATAAGCCTTTTATTCCACGTAGTAAGAAAACGTAATAAAAAAAAAGGGTATTAATATTGTGCTTTGCATGGACCCCTCTCAGGTAAGGGTAAAGGCCTCCTCCAAGGATTTCCATTTTTCTCTATTCTTTGCTACTTGTAACCATTTTGTTCCTGCAGTTTTCTTTATATCATCCGCCCATCTCATGAAGGGCCTCCCAGTTCGACGTTTGCCTAGTGGCCCCTTCCATGTGGTTACATTTATAGACCACCTGCTATCCACATAACGGGCTAAATGGCCGGCCCATCTAAATTTTAGTATTTGCGCATAAGAAAGCGAGTCTATTGCTTTGGTCGTATTTTGTGCATTTTCTTTATGTTCAACATGCTACGTTCCATTCCTTTTTGGCACGAACTGATTTTGTTTTTAATTTTTTTTGTAAATTTCCACGTTTGGCAGCCATACGTTAGAGAGGGCAGAATGCATGTATCCATAGTTTTCTTTTTGAGCTTTATCGGAATGTTGCTTATAAATACTTCTTTTAAACTCCAATATTTGTTCCACGCGTTTTTAATTCTGCGCTCTAACTCCATTTCATTGTTGTTGTTTTTGAAACTTATTTGTTTTCCAAGATATATATATTGTTCCACGTACTCTAGCGGTTCATTTCCTAGTGTAATACACTTCTTGATGCTGTGTTAGTCATGGATTTCGTCTTTGACAGATTCATCTCCAATCCCACTCGACTACTGCCTAAATGAAGAGACTCAAAATATATTGCAGACCACAGCTAGTTTCTGATAGTAACACTATATCGTCTGCGAATCTTAGATGCGTTAAAAATTTACCATTAATGTTCAAACCGCAGTTTTTCCAGTCAAGTTTACTTATGACGGTTTCCAGTACAGCTATGAAAAGTTTTGGCGATAATGGGTCACCCTGCCTTACTTCTCTCTTTATAGGAAAGCTTTGACCTGTTCTTTCCAATTTTACATTGTTAGTGCTTTTACTATAAATGTTTCTTATAACTTCTATATATTTGTTCTCTACTTTTTGAGTTTTTAAGGCTGCCCAGATACTAGTGTGAGATATTGTATCAAATGCTTTTTGATAGTCGACAAAAGCGATATAGAGCGGTCTTTGTCTTTCCTGATACTTTTCAATAACTAGTTCTACAGAGTGTATATGATCTATTGTAGAGATTTTTTTACGAAAACCTGCTTGTTCTACAGGTTGCCATGTTTCGCTTATTCTGTTGTTAATGATCGAAGAAAATAGTTTATATAGAGTCGGTAATAGACTGATAGGTCTATAGTTGCCAATGTCATGGGAGTTTCCTTTTTTATAAAGTAAGATTGTTTGATTCGGACCATTGCGTAGGTATAGTCGCCGATTCTAAGATGAGATTAAAGAGGTGAGCCAGTGGCATTGCCAGTAGAGTTCCTCCGTACATTATAGCCTCGTTATTAACGTTATCTGGGCCTGGACTTTTATCAAATTTTAATTTCCTTACTGCTCGGAGAATTTGTAATTCATCAATCGGTTGAATTTTGTCTTCAATAGTAGTCTGAAATGTCTCTACAATATCCTGGGAGAAATCACTGATAGGAAGCTGTGTATCTGAGTTTGCATTATACAAGTCTCGGTAGTAGGTTGTTGCAATATCGATGATGTCTTTGCGTTTGTTTGATGTTCTTCCCATCTGTTTCAACCCCTCGATCCAAACTCTATTTGTTCGAAGTTCCTTAGTGGCATTTTTCAGGCTCCCTCTAACTCGAGATGCTTTTCTATAGTACTAGCCCTGTGGTTTTTGTAATCAAGTTTGATATATTTACTTGTTAACTTATAAAGGGTTCTAAGCTCGCTTTTTTGGGTGCGTGATTTATTTTTTGATTTTTGTAACACTTGTCTTCTCTTTATAAGCGATTGTGTTCTTTCTGAAAAAACTTTATGTTTCGTAGTGGATTGTGTGCATTATTTGTTGGTTTCCAGGCTCTTCATTATAGCATATATCAGTGAATCATAACAACTTTGAACATTATCTAATTTGGTCCAGTTTAATAGGTGCTTTTCAAGACTAGTTTTGTATTCATTTATGTCTTCGTCGTTTTTAAGAGTTTTTTGTTTATTTGTATAAGTCACTCTACTCTTCTGAGGTTTGGAGAGGATAATTGTGCTTCGAACTAGTCTATGGTCTGACGGATAATTTAGATTCAGTGTTTCTATATTTTGAAATATTTTCGGTTGATTAGTTGTTATGTAATCTATTTCATTTTTATATTGTCCGTTTGGGGATCGCCACGTCCATCTACGACTTTGTTTTTTCTTGAAATATGTGTTGATAATCGGTAGCTTCCTTTCAAATGCGAAATTTATAATATATAATGCTTTATTCTGTTTGTTCATTGTAATAAAATAAAATCTCTATATCACGCAAAATAAAAAAAGTATTACAATGACATTGTAGGAACACACACACATGCTCATATATATAGTGCATGTTATGGATGGGTGGGTGTCATGTGTCACTCATTATTTTCCCGTTCCAAATTAATGTAAGACAGGACAGTCCGGTTAGAGACGTCCATGTAGACGCACCTAAGTTTTGATATTTAATATAACAATTATATAACTTGTAATTGAGTGAAATACTAATGACTTATTGAACAAGAACTTTTATTTATTTAAATAACCGGGCTCGTCCCGAAACATCTATCCTAAAAATGTAGAACGAAATAGCTAATAATTTTACAAATTGTTATGTGTAACAATAAAAATCAAACCAAATTCGTAATAGTTTTAATCATGATAAACGTAAAATATAGCGTGTAGCGCCATCTATGAATACCTAATGAAAAATACATACGTATTTGTTTATTACTTCTAAGATAAAAGACTTAAATTAAGAAAATTATGCTAAAAAATTAGGATTAATTTCGTATAATTTCACTATATACTTAAAATATATTACAGTATTACTTAGACATACATTTTTTTTTAATGAACATAAATGCATTTTATAGACAATACAAATGTTCATATGTGTAAAAATAGATCCTAAATGTATCTTCAGACTATAAACTACAACCATACTAAATTTCATTAAATTTAGTCAATTCCTTTTTACTTGATGGGCGTTCAAAGATACCGACAGACAGACAAAAATTTCAAAAACTATCTAAATGTGTTCTGTCCTTGATTGAAACCCCAGTACAATACAGATTTCGGCTGTTTACTCTTTTATTTAACTGACTTCAACAAATTCAACAATTCGAATGTATATTTTTTTATGGATGTTCAGCCATTACTTCTTTGTTTATGAACCGATTTGGATGATTCTTTTTTTGTTGGATAGTGGATACCTCAAGGGTGGTCCCGTTTTAATTCCATTGGCATTGGACTTTCAACATCCAAGGGAACTCTTCAAAATCATCGAAGTTGGTGTTCTTTTTTGTTAAAAATTTTCTTGTTATAATTATAGATATATTATAATAACCGGTTATCGGTGATAAATTGTTTTACTCAATTCACCGGTGAGCGGAACAATACTGATTGAAAACGGTTTACTCGGTTTTACGGCACTGTTCGAGTTCCTGGTGGTAAGAACCACGTACAATCGAAATACATAGACGACCCACGAGAGATCACTATAGCATTGTGTGTGTGTTTCCCTTTATGTTCCCGAACATTGTAACACATTCCTGCAGGAGGATCAGCTTCCCCGTGATTTAAGCGAATAACTTAATTTCTCAGATCACTTCTCTTCTCAAATTAATCCAGCCCTTAAAACCGCGCACCCCCCGCTAGCGCCGAGACGCACCGCCGCGCCGCCTCGCCACCGACGACGCATTAAATTAATGGAGTGATTTAATTAGGCGGTGCTCTGGAAGATGTGAGTTCGCTTAAGTCCTTTAAGTCCGCCCCTTGTACAGACACATAAATGGTCTTAACCGAGGATACTTTATTATCAGTGGTTATATCAGCTACGTGTAACATTGCTACTTCTTGTTTGCATTCTGCGTGTGTAATTTGTTCTTTATGAAATAACAGTGTAAGTTTGATTATTTGGTATTTTTGTTATAAAACTAATAGAAAATTATAATGTTTAAGATGAATATTCAACAATATCTCAATGGCAACGTGTACGGACACCTTCTTGTCGGTGGACGTGAGTTCGAATCCCTAAAGTGATCCTGAGCACCCGGTCAAAGAAATTATCGCGATGAAACGATAGCATAGTGTTAGGGCGTTTTTTAATGTTCGCCTAGCGCCTGACTAGCTACCCATTCTTATGTTGAAAATTTGAATCTTTAGATGTGTTTCAGTAGCTGTACTTGGGAACCAGCCCCTCTAGACTTAACGTGCTATCAACTCGGTCCACATCGTTAGGTACTTAACATCGGATGAGATTATGTTCATAACGCTAAACATATAGAGAAAAATAACTAGTGTTACTTAATCAACATTCAACAAAATACAGTTTTAATGTAATTTTTATTGACTGATTATAATATTTACTTAAGCAGGATATTATTTGGCTACAAATCTTCTTCCAAAGGACTTTCAGGCTCCATCATAACTTCATCTATTTCAAGTTCAAACGTAGACGATAAATACTATTCGATGTAACATATCCGTTGATATGCTAAATGTTAATATCTAAGATGGCAGCAAAATGACCATGTGTTGTGTTACCTGTTACCTTTGTAGTTTAAAAAATACATCAGCGAACCTTATTAATGTAACCAATATCAATAAAACTGTGGTAATCCTTCATTTTTTTATTTAACAACAAATATTTGGCAAACCAGATAAACTTGAATTACAAAATAATTTAAAAAAAAATAAAGTTTATTTTAAAAGGTTTTGTATTTGTTTAGGAAGCGACAGTGAGAGTGAGAGTGAGAGTGAGAGTGCCACTCCGCTCCATACTTAGTAGGTACTGGTTGGAATATTTACAAATTGAACGCCATTTATTAGCGGAAACGGGAGACAGCTCGTCGATTTTTTAAAATCCCTCCATTATGTAGAACGGCTTATTAAACTCTCTGTTGAAGTACTAGTACGGACAGGATAACTCAACATGATAATAACAGAGTATGTATAGGAATTTTCAAAGAAAATAAAAACATTCATTTTCCATACAACAAGTTACAAACAATTGCTATTCATATGTCTTTCGTAAGTAGTTTTACAAAATTTCAACATTATATACTCATATACCGTCATGACATTTGTTTCATCTTTTAGAAGTTACAGCCTTTCAATGAAAATTTAATCAATATTTTTTTTATCATATGAGACTAAACGTCGTTGTGACGATTTTGCAAAACTTAAAAGAAAAATTAATAAACTTTAATTTCCCGTGTTCTGTTAAATCAGGTTCTTAAAAACACTGCTTCTTAACTCCGAACTCAGCAAAGAATCCTTATCACGCCGACAAAGTAATAAAATAAAATCTGAAAAAAAAATAGGGTACCCCTACCATAGAATAATAAAGTCCGTACTACTCTACTATACCGAATTCATAATTCTATGTCCCCTACACTTCTCACTAAATAGTTGCTTTTGAATATGTGAATAAATTTACGACAGTAGTACATAAATATAATGAAGTGCTCAGAGGTAAGTAGGCTTCACAAGTAACCGAGTAATACTCATCAACTTAAAAAACGTACTTTAAGAAGTAATTTCGTACAAATACCATTGGAAATAACGAGCAACACTAAGGTACACTACGTGTGGCCAGACACGAACTTCGCATTGTTTAAAAAACACAATTCACTAGTAAAGATATTTGTAAAAAATGGGCCTAAGTCGATCGAACGCATGTAAAGGATACATCAGGTGCTATTGTACATGTCATGAGTATGTTTGTAATACTAGCAGGCTTCGAGAAGTCTCATTTGTGGAAATAAATTTTAAGCAATTCACCTAATTAAAATGTTGTGTACTCTGTGAATGCTTTCCCTATCAGGAATTCCGAACGAGCGACTCCAATAAGAATGATTCACATCTTATCTGTTTTATTGACGAATAAACGTAAACCTTAGTCCTTAAGGGATTTGATTTAAATTGCCTCGGAGTCGGGGTGTCGCTTCCCCATCGTGCTGATATTCGCACGATCAACACAATTTTCATTCGACCTCTCGCTCTCACTTCGTTTTACGCGTATACCTTTCTCTTTCTGTTTATAAAACTGTTTGGAAGACACTTTTAGATTAGGGTTGTCATTGATTTTGTCTATTTGTCAAATTTACAATTATATATTTTTAACTTCAAGTATTATAGAAATATAGAAAAAGCACAAAAGCAGGTGCAATACGTGCAGGTTATGTGGTTATGTGACGCATAGCATCGAGTGCGACTATCACCATCACAACAAACCAAGAGGTTTAGCCACCAACTGCAATGTGCGTCGCATCCTTGTTAACCTCATCATGACATCATAACCTGCCAACAAAAAAAAACTACGTACGTTTTATAAATATCACTTCAGATAAATATTACCTATTGACAATACATGTAGCCGAGGATCTTTTAGAACCTTTTACAAAAAAGATCTTGCTCCAAACTCCGTTGGCATATCTTAATCTTAAGCCTACTGAGTAAAAATCTTAATTTTCAATAGATCTAAAGAATTGATTTCTTTTTCGATTTAACTACTAATAACATTGTAAAGGTGACTTTACTAAATACCGACTTTCATAACTTTATTATCAGTTAAAATAATCAGTTTTTTAATTATCATCAAGAGTTAGCTTATTGCTTTTAAGTCTCTCTCTCAAAGTGAAACACTGTACGATCCAATTGCCTATTAGTGTTTAGTAGACTGACTGTTCATTGTCTAACATCTAGAAGTCCAGCTTTGACACTAACTAGACATACAAAGCCTAATAACTTCACGAAACTCGGTTCCGTTACTTCCACGTTGCTAGTCATAAACTTGTTCAGAACAACCCTAGCCTATCTGTGTAGTACAGTACACACACACACAAACACGCACAAGTGATTGTGTTCGCTAATAACTTAGTAACGCACACAAAGCGAACCCGTATTTGCAATTCCCGCTTTAGTATTCAACATAAAACGACCCAATTGGTTCCAGTCATGCATTCAATGTAAATTAGTCTCAGAAAAAGCACCGATATATCTTTGAATCTGTAGGTCTGATGATATTAGAGAATAATTAGGTATATTTCTACTTACATAACGCTTTGAGACTCTCGAGTGGAACAATGGAGACTATAAGTATTGGGGCAGAATTAATCAAATAATCTGGATATTTCTACTTAAATTATAATATTACTATTAAACCCTTTTGCATAAAAACAGGCACTTAGATTTTTTTTTCTTTACTTTAATGAATATTAAAAGAAATCTGTTTTATTATTTTGAAAATGCATTGGCATGTTATTTGGAGCGTCTTGGCATGATTCCTTACGTTCCAAATTTAAATATTTTAAAAAGAAAATTATTTTTATAAAATTGCTTTACTAATGGCGCGAATTGCTGAAACTGTACTTTTGCTAATTATGTACCTAAAATTTTAAAACTTTAAAAGATATTTTCTGCATATTAAATAATTTAACCTTTCTTATTACATTAAATACCACTTTCTAATATGAATAGTAAAGCGATAAGGGCCATTGTTCCGTATGTGCTGCCGCCCTCTATTAAAAACGAAGTACGTTTGAATCTCATAACTTGCAACCGCTCTGAGCATAACTGGATTGAGAAAAATTATAAAATTAGTAAAAATCTCTAGAAAACCGTAACAAAACCTAGTGCCAGTATAGGCTAGTGACTTGTTAAGAAGATCAGCGACCTAAGCCACAAACTCAGCCGGGGTGCCCCGGAGAAGAGGATCTCATGTCCAGTTTGTGGACGGTCAGGAGGAGGCTTTTGACTGCTAATATCAGCAGTAACCGCCTGGCCCGAGGTCTTAAATTACTCCGTGAGCACCGTGTTGCTCTACTTCAGTTTGTTTGAAGTATTTTTTTGTGATGAAGCTAGAATCTTTTTGTGTGGAGAGGACTGACGCCGACGAGTGCTGCGAAGACCACGGGAACGCTATGCGGAAGTGTGTTTCGAAGAAATCACTCCATATGGCTGAGGCTCCCGTTATGTTTTGGGCCGCAATTAATTCGACGGAGTGTACGGAGTTAGTTTTCATATAAAATGGAACATTAAATGCACAACGGCACATAACGGAAGTCCTAATTCCACATGCACAGCCCGCATTGACTGCTCTTGAACAAGATTCCATTTTTATGGACGACAATGCTCACCCTCACCGTTCTAGCGACCTGGAAGCGTACATGCAAGACGCTGGGATCCGTCGTTTCGATGTGTCAGCTCGAAGTCCTGACCTCAATCCAATTGGGCATGTCTGGGATATTCCAAACAAATTGGTAAGATCAGTGAAACCTGCTTTACAAAATATTAGGCAGCCAAAATGAGAGTCATTGCAGAAGAGTGGAAACGTATTCCTCAAAACGTTATTACTAATATCATGGAAAACATGCCCAGAAGGATTCAAGCCTTGATTTTGGCAAGAGGAGGTCACATTCTGTAATAGGTTTCTACATTTGTAATTTTATTTAATAAAAAATAAAAACAAATACAATAATCGCATTTTTATTGCTACCACTTATTGTTTGGACGTGTTTATTAGTTTTATGGAGTTCATTGTAAATTAATTAAAAATGTGCCAGAATTCACTTCAAGCAAATTAATTTACACGGTTATAAGTGTACAGACTACGTCAAACAATTAAATTCAATTTAAGTAACTGAAAACGAAATTAAAACGTAAATTTCCTGAAGTAACCTATTTTTGCAAAGGAGTGTAGTAGCAAGAATCAACCGCCTCTGTGAATTACTTACTGAGACAAAATAATTTTAAAAAATACCATTCGTAGCAAACAGATAACAGAAATAGTAAAAACACAAGTTGATAAGGACAACAAATAAACCCTACAAAAACATGACAACAATGAATACAAAACTTACAAATTAGTTATATTGCTTTCCCCGGCAGTTTCCTTTAGGAAAGTTGGTAAACCGTCCGATATAATAGGGCTTAAAATAAACTTAATATGAACATAACAACTGCGATGAACAATAACAAAAGCAATACAATAAAGCTAGAACTAACAACACAGTAAATTAACGCTAACGTTCGTATAATTTGTTGCGGGACACGGAATGACTGTTGGACCGAGTTTGAGCCTCCTCGCGATCATCGTTTAGATGTTATCCTCTAGTTCCTGCGGGGACGGATCTAGTTATAGCTTCTATGATCTCACCCCCAAGTATATTCAAATTATGTAATGTAATTGAATTCCGTTGGAAATCCAAAGAGAATAAAGACATTAAACAATGCGTTAATCATACTTTAGATACCTCTAGTGTTACAAGCCCGGGCGCCACGCTTGTATGCCATATTAGCTCTATAACACAAAACCTGTGCAGGCAGTTCACACGCTGTAGAAGAAGTGAAACCTTCAGAAAACGTCAGAATATCTTTTTTTAAATCCTACATCAGCGGTACCACTCGAACTATCCAAGTCAATTCGATGACAATCAAACATATTCTATCTTATTCTCTCGCAGGTTAAATCCTATAGATGTATGTGTTTGTTTCCTTTTAGTGTCTGTTTTTCATATCATAGAGTTTCAAATCACAAACGTGCTAAAGATTTTTTTTTATCACATCTCTAAAAGTAGCTACACTTAAGTGGCAGTGGACGGGATACGTAGTTCGTAGAACGGATGATCTATGGGACTAAAGAGTTCTGGCACGTACCGGAAGACTCAGCGTGAGCAGACCAGCCACAAGGTAGACCGACGGCCTGGTATAGGTGGTTGTGATGATCTTTAAAAGATCAGCACAATGTTAATACTAGAAATAAGCGATAAATTAGTCGTACCGTGTTTTAGCCTCAGGAAGACTAATAAAAGTTTTTTAGTAATAGTGTTAGGTTCTGTAGTAAGATTCCGAAGGCATTACTGATTTGCCGGACAACAAGTTCAAGGACCATGTCAAGCGGATTTTACTATCAAAAGATTATTATAGGGTGGATCATTACATTATGTGAATGATAGTGATGTCTGGAAGTGACTCCTTCTCTGTATATCCACTAAATTATTATTGTTGTAAATTATTATTATATTAACACTTGTACAGTTGAAAAACGATAAACCCGAGCGACTTTCTTGCCGATTCTTCTCGATGTCTGGGATATTTTCCGAACCGGCAGTAGTGTTTTGACGTTCATAAGTGCCTTCTTAGGGCCTAAATTGAATAAAGATTATTTTTATTTTGACATGTACTGTCTCATCCAAAACACACTCACCAAAACAAACTATACACAGTCATGATTTAGTGTACTATTTAAACCGTAAATAGATAAAAATGAATGAAACAAAACGCGGCAGTACGACCCTGGTGTCTTTAAAAGCACGCGTAGGGCGGGAACGAGGTCGTACTAACGAGCCACCTACTACAATTTAGTTTTCATTGGAGACACGTGCCTCTCAATCATTGTTCGATAACAAAGGCCTTACTAACTACCACCAACGACAAACTCAAGTTAGACTGTTAACATTAAAAATTACTTTGTTTTGCTCAAGTATTTCTTTATGTAACAGAGCCAATGCAAACCTACGGCCAATGTGATCTAACTTAGACATAATTGCAATTCCTAGACGTTAAGCTACTTTTAAAACGGGGTCCAAATACTATTTCTTACATTTTCATTGTCGTTGACTACATTCGGATATTATTAATGGTCAAAATGAAGGAAACACAAGACAATTTTTTCTAAGAAATTTACAAACCCATATTACGTAAACTTAATTTTAAAATCAGAATCTTTTGTAAAATAATGTTGATATATTTTTTCGAGAAGCGAATACATTGTTAATTCTGCGTTATAATGTAATTATGCGATCATTTAATGTATTCATAGATTGAAGTTAAAAATGAAACGACCCCTAATAACCTTGTATACTGAAACTGTAGCAGTCGCCGAGCCCGGACCAGCCTGATCAATATTAATGTAGAAGGCGGAACAACAAATTTTTGATTACAAAGTTAAACACAATAACCTAAGTCTTCTGATCATTTGAATTGCGAAGTGGCTGATGGCGGGTGTGTTTTTGTGAGAAATTCAAGGAATAGACTTTTGCAGTATAACTTTTTTTTGTTCTATTGCCTCAATAGTGATTGCAAATTGACTGTAATTTCCATGTTCATTTGAATCATATTTAGAACTACATGGAACAGCAAACTCCATGAAGCAATGTGGATTGATTGGTCTACTAATTAATGTCGTTCAACTCTTCAAATTACCATATTTTTATTAAGTTTCTAAAGCAAAATCAAATAGTAAAACCAATAGTACTTACCTACAAATGTTTCAATATTATTAAAGTTAGTAAACCGAACAACCCGCAAGTTTGTATTTCTTTAATTCCAAACAAAGTTGTGAATACCCAACTCCACGTCATTTCACATTCCAGTTTTCCCCGCAATAGCGTTCAATCTACTCTCTCCAGCAATTTCAATGATACTCAATTACCGGCTTTACCCTTTGGCTGGTATTTCGAAAGCTGAATTTCGAGGAACGTATTTAGTTTTAGTATATGCGTCAATTCAGAGCTAGTGGGCTTTCAGTTGTATACGGCTTTGAGTGTCTGATTGCATGTAATTATATTGTCACAAGAAGCAATTTGTATAGCGATGATTGCATTATCCCGCGTATGTCTCTATAGAGGGAGATACAATGATTTATAATGTGTTTGAAATGTATCGTTGGTTGATAACTGCGTATTCTTTATACTGCAATGCGTACAACTGAGTCAATTTTGGAAGAACTATGTACCATAGAAAATCTATAAACATATTTATTATAAATGATATTAAGCTTCTCTTTCTTCGTATTATCTAGTCTGCAAGTTATGATCTAGCGTCAGCCTAACTCATAATGCTGATTTAGGTGGAAATTTATTTAGGTAAAATGCAAAAAGAATTAATTGTGTAATCTTATTCCGGACAGGAATCGCTTTGAAGGAACCGATGATATTCATTGCCCATAGTCCACTTTCAACTTGATAGTAAGTGACAATAAACTTGCATTTAGTGTAAAGACGAAAAGAATGAGGTAACAGCGGTCGGCACGCCAATACCACAGAGACAATTTAAGCAGGTTTTTTTTATCCTTTTTGGACAACAGAGTTTCCGCCTGAACACTGATTTCCTGTCCCTTTTGTTACAACATGATGATAACAATATTTATGTCGTTTTCAAATTGCTTTAAACGTAAAAAAAGTTAATGAGTTTTGTTGTTGATCACGAAATAAATTGAAAATGAAATGAAATAGAAAACCGACACTATGAAACATGGACCTACTGTCCACTAAGTACGGTATTAAACAAATTAAGTGCATTCTAATTCGGATTTGCATTGAGATGTGGCAGTCGTCAGTACTATAGTTAATTTCGACGCAGAGTTCATCGGCTTGTCCATAGATAAAGAATAACAGATTGTTTAAACGACAAATAAACCATACAGGAGCGTAGAAATGAAATAATTCTAAACTTTTTTATTCTAGAATTCTATGTGTAAAGATAACTAATAATCATTTAATTTCTATTTTGCAATCTGAATTAGATAATTATTGAAATATCCATAATACACATAACTTAGTTTAATAAACTGAATGTTCTAAAACTACAGACAAATTAGATGTAGTTTACAGTGTTGTAGTGTTAACATTTGGATTGGAGGTTCTTTAGTAATTTGTATCGTACATTTCCGAAACATTCAGCAGTTCTGCTCGCCGCTTTACACATTTTCTGGGTGTAACTGTAGGAGCTGTTTTATTTTATGTACGTCTGAACTCAGCTGTCTGTCCCGATAGTTCATTAACTGTACAGTTCACTTCACTATGGGAGACAATAAAGCCTTTTATTACTACCTTATCTGTACGTCAGCAGCACCAGCTAAATGCAAAAACCCGACGGCCGAGGCCCCTTTGTGTTATCCGCCTGGCTAATGACTTTATTTTGTTGAAGACTGTAAAAGGTATTGTGCAAAATATACTGTTTATTTCAGGTCTTTTTTGTTAAACAACTGTTTTCTTTAGAAATTTTATTTTTCTTTCAGTTTTAAGTTTATTTTTTCACCGGCTCAGTGGAATTGAAACATCTGATGTTTAGGTAAAATCTAAATAAAGATAAAGAACAGAAGCTAAAATTAGACAATTAGCATTGTTCGTTTGGTAAATTATCTTTTTAAATACGTGATGCATATATGTGTTTACATTGAAGCAATTGATAGTATTTGATTGTGTTTTAATATTCACGAATTTAACTTAAACTGAAATTGGGAATTTTGCCATTTTAATTACGTCACATTATTTAGATAATTCTTATTGAAGTTTTTTTTTATAAATATTGATTAATATAAGAGTAAAGTGACAATGCTGCGCTATAATACACAATGGCCATGAATGCATGTTTAGTATGAATAACAACAATAATTGTTTCACCCATAACTTTTCACGTTCCGAATGACTTCGCAGATACAAAGCCTTGCCTACGACTACTGAGAAATCAGTGAAGAAGAGTACGCCAATGGGGTGGTATAGCCCTCATACTCCAATTAGCTCTGCTACACCTGGATTTCGTGTCGTGATCAACCAATTCATATTCGATTATAATTAAAGGGGATGCTTTCGCGATGGCCGTATGCATTGTAGGCCGGCGCGGTGCGGCTTCACAATAACGTTTGTCTTGCCTTTATTACCTATCGATGGGTTTTATTATATCAATCATTCTGTAAAAATGAATTAAATTAAGATGCAATTGGTTTTTAAATTTTTTTAATGAAAGGGAATGATAGATTGTCTAAAAACCACGATTAAATTCAAAATTAATATTTCCGTGAAGCTCCCCATGTCTGATAAATACGTCCCGTTTTACATCACTCACTGCTTTACCAATTTAAGTTTTATCTGTCCAGTGAATACAATTTTTACAAAGTTCATATCTTCTCTAATAAAATATCGAAATTGAATAATGGAATATCAGTCATATAATTCTGAAGAATAATATTAATATGATGCTCTTTTGTTAGTTTCAATTAGTTTTTCATTCTCCAATTAATATATTATTCTTATGTTAATTCTCTTTGTTTGATGTTAATTATTTTATATTCATATAAGTAGTTCAATTTATTACTTCAGTATGTTGTCTGAGCACGTCACGTCACGTCGTTTTCGCTTCTAACTATAACACTATTTTTGTTTTATATTATGAATATTTTTTATTAACAACGTATTAGGGTATGTTATGTTGGTGAGCGAAAAAAGTGTCTTAATTAAGGATCGATTGTTCTGTCCGCAACATGAAATTTTAAAAGAAGTGTCGAGGAACGCTGCTGGTAAAAACTGGTAATAAAGAAAGATTCATATTCAAATGTCACTTATAGAGTTCTAATCCTATTGACCGAATACCAAGACAAGACTAATAGCTTTTCCGGGGTATCGTAGCCAATTCATCCGGCGCGGGGAGGACAGCGAGTGGAAAGGGTCTCCCCCTTGATGCAGACGCCTGGACGTCTCGAGGGATGGGGGTCGGTTGATAGTTAATGAGTCAGAATGAAAAGTTGCCAAAGAAACCGCTTCAGGCACAACGCAACGCGTAGCTTTGACCCCTTTATGAATTACGACAACTTATATAATTTGTCACGAAAGCGTCTTCTATTTAACTAGCCCTTCTTCTGACTCCATTCAGTTTCATATAACAAAGAATATATTTATTTTCTTACAGAAAAGTTCACGGTGGATGCGTGAAAGGATTGTTAATAAATTTAAAATTAGTAAAAGACGGAAAACTAAAATGGAACGGGGCAGTGAGAAGCTTCTCGAAACATCTCATTTCTTACATATTGCAAGATAGTTTACAAATTTTTTATGTATTTCTAACGTGTTTTGAGAACATTGTACACAGAATAATAAATTATCTTTTGTTTCCTGCACTGCAGAGACAGTATCTTATACTCCAAGTGCGGCTATAATTTAAACTGTGTTATGCTGTACCGACTTGCGCTGTGGACACTCTCATCCATTTCAGCTGTATTAAACAACTTAATACCTTATCTAACGTAGAATAAGTGACAAAATACTTTAAATCTAAGCTTTATAATGAAAGAGTAAAGAGTTGAAATCTGTACAATGGTGATATTTGAGAAAAAATAATACGGGGAGGTTTAGAATCACGGACAGAACACATTTCTATAGTCCAGCGGTGGTGTGTTTGGACGCCAATAACTCGACCCAATTTTTGAAATTTAGTTTATAATTTGAAGGTATATTTAGAATGCATTTTTACACATGTGGATATTTGTTTCGTCTATAAATTGTTATGTAAATTTATAAAAAAGGAATGTATGTGTATGTAATTTTGTAATACATTTACAATATTTAGTGAAATAAAATGAAAAATACCAAATTAATCCAAATTATTTTTTCTTAATTTTCAAAAAAAGCAATATATTTAAACGTATGTATTTTTATTTTCCAGGAGTATGCATAAATGGCGCTGTGCGGCTTGGTTTCAATTATCACAAAATTGCTTTGATATTTATTGTCACACTTACTTATATTTTAAGTAAGCATTTACATTCATATTTCAATGCTGGACTTTTATTCTTTTGCTATTTTTTTATTTTCTCAGAGCCTAAACTGAATAAGTTTTTTTTTTAGTTTTTTGTCACCCACACAATTCTAGAGTCCTAATCTCCCAGCTGATGTTTCTTAGACTTACTGAAGACTGCAGTAAGTTTTCTGTTAAGTTTACATATTTTATTTATTTAACTAATTGAAAATTATATTGTATAGTTTATATTCTAACAATGGTCCCCAAGTTAGGCATGCCTGTGCCTATATTTGACCACATGTAATAAAAATCTTTCAGGATTGATTTTAACGTATAATATATATCGTAAGTAAGTAAGATCCGTCACGTAGGGAACCAATGGAGTGCGGTCGAAGGGCTTCGACGTGTTTACCTTTACCAGATGAAAACATCTGAATTTATGTTGAGCTCACGGAAAGGTCGGAACTTACGCCCATTATTTTTCACAAAATCGAAACGCCGTAAAACGTATAAGTCCGTTTATTTTTAGTTAAAGTCAATGTATTTATAGTTTTCTAGTTTAGAAATGTGTAATTGGATATAAAGAAGCCTTGAAATATAATAAGCAATAAATGTAATTACTATTGAAGGGTATCTTGGAGACCAAAGTAGATCTCTGCTCTATCTAATACGCATGAAAAAAACTACATAATGTTTTTTTTAATCAGACTGAATTTTTAGCGTTCAGTAATTTTAGACATATATATTATATAGCTATGTACAAGTCTTAACGTAAAAATGATGTCTTAATATTTGACAAACTAAAATCTTCCCATAAGTTTGGAAATTAACTCATTTAAAGAATCGTACAAATCGGTCGTGACGTTGAAGCGTGTTAAAAATATTTGAACTGTTTCGGATTCTTTTAACAGATTTTAAAAATCGAGGAGGTTTTCCATTCAACCACTATATCTATATATTAATACGTGAAGCAAAAACTTCTATCCCTT
Organism: Saturnia japonica; assembly: GCA_033032175.1. Lineage (NCBI taxonomy): Eukaryota > Metazoa > Arthropoda > Insecta > Lepidoptera > Saturniidae > Saturnia > Saturnia japonica. The sequence continues at coordinate 165,964 of CM065330.1, forward strand.
TGCACGGAAGACTGTGAGATTTGGCATGGTTAAAGTTTGTGTGGAGAAGGAGTGCAGAAAGCTAAAATTTACCTATAATATTTGTTACTAATATATTAAATTAACACAGCGATCCCTAAACCGACAAGTGCCATTGAACTTAGACCCCCCAAAATATTGACATTGACACTCAACGAAAAGTGACAGCAAGTGATGTAGATAATACCTACTCATTGTTTAGGTTCATGAATACTGCAAATGTCAAATAGAAAATAGTGTATGACCAAAAATTCGTTTGTCGACGTAACTTCTTTGTTAATGACCGATTTAGGTGATTCTTTTATCGTTGGGATAGTTTTCGTAGGTTCGATTTTAATTATTGGCATTGGACAGAAAAATCCTCAAAATTATTTCAGTTGTTTTTTTGTTGTTTAAGATTATCTTTTTGATTACAGGAATGTTTTCTGTTGAAAAAGACGAATTTATTGAGTGATTTGAGAAGTCGAAGAATACTTGATATTGACTGGAGATGGCATTCGTTATCACCTCGATCTTAATAGAAATAAAAACATTCAAATACTTACAGGAAATATTTGAAAGTTTTCATCTGTGGGGATTTGTTTTGAAAAGGGTCGAATATTAATGGGTTCTTAATGTGTTCATAGATTAACGCTCGTCTTTGTATAGTTAAAATGATTGTCAACAAGTCTTTGTTCAGTGACAATAAACTCTGTATTACAGAGTCTGTAACCTTAGAAAGGTCACTGACGGAATGGAACGTGGCGCGTGGCGCGTGGCGCGTGGCGCGTGGCGCGTGGCGCGTGGCGCGTGACGTCAGAACATAGTATAATACGCGCTTAACTATATAATTACAAATTGTAAACACAAAAAGCTCAAAATCTCATAATACTGCTATCTTTAAAATTATATATTTTATTTGTATATTGATATTTTTGTTATCATATGGATTTGTAAATTTCTTTGACAAAGCAAGCTCTTACTATGTATCTGCAGTTTTATGGAACCTGAACATTCTTGCGACAATTAAGAGATATCCATGGTATTACAAGCGTCCATATGCTACGGTAGCCGCTTATCATCAGGTGAGCTGTATGCTTGTTTGCCAGTTTAGTTGTATAAAATAAACTATTCAATTGTATGAAGCTTGATTTAAAAAGCGTTAAGGGTTTTATTACGTTTTTATATGAAGGTCGTAACAAAAGTATCGGAGTATCCCGACTGCGGTTGATGCACTGGCCATCTAGACGCACTTAGCAAATCCAGGTTTATCTTGTCTTTGGGTACTTGTCAAACGCCAGCCATTAACATTTAAAAATATATACATTTTATATCTTCTTTTGTTTCCTCGTTTTATTAATGTTTTCCAAACCTGTACCGCTTCACGTTTCTGTTGAGAAGTCGTACAAGTGTTACCGAACGCGTATCTTTAGAAAAAAAGTAATCCCCGAACCTCGCGAATTACCTGCGGCAAAAAGCTTATTTTATATATATTTTGTTATAAGGAAGTGAGAAGTCTTTGATGCAGGTTTTAAACGAAATAAAGGTATATAGTTTTAAACCGCATGATTGAACGAACGAACCGATAGCTCGAAATAGCACGATCCGTGCGTGTACTGATCGACAGCATTTTGTAGTTAAAGCGAGCGCAGCCGCAGGCATAGCTACAGTATATCATATATTTAATGTACCATTAAAATTTTTTTTTAGGTGTTCATTTTTCCTTCGACTGCCATTACACTCACCGTCATTCCGATCTACTCATAGACCGACCTGTACATTTAAAAGACTTACAAAAAAGTTAGGGAGTCTGTCTTCTACAGTGAGCATTTTTGTCTTTAAAATAGCCAGGAGCGGGGGAGCAAATGGATAAATGTAAATCTCTTGTACCAACAACATTATGAAGTTAAACCCGTAAGTTATAATAACATAAATTCAGTTTACCGATTTTTAAGAATTGTGTAAAAATAATTTATGTCATTTAGATAATACAACTAGCTGTGTCCCACGGTTTCGCCCGTGTCCAATGTGTTCGACCGGCTTCACCGCGTCACTTCCAGCGCACTCGTGTAGACTATCATTTTATCTTGTCCCATACATCTTTTATCACTGCTTAATATTCATGGTCACTGGTCTGCTCCTCAGGGTAGTAGCGTTCTATACAGCCTAGAACCTTCCTGAGTAAGGTAGTTTCATAGAAGTGCCTATAGTATAGATTCGATTTAATATGTCGAATAAGTTATTGGTTTTTCCTCATGACAGTTTTATCAGTGTTATCTATCAGTGGGACAGGTTGAACTGAACCCTGAGGGCTGGGGGAGGGTGTATGTGGGGGTGTCTGCGCGCCGCGGCCGTGCGGGGACGTGCCGTGAATTTGAATATGGTTCTCGAAGAATGCGTTACACAGATTGCGGGAAATTTTAGATAGAGCGGACCCGAATCAATAACAAGACGCGGAAGGGGATTTATATATTCCAATAGAATTTATCGGCCACACGATGTTACTAGAAATACCTGGCTCGAGAGAATATTATATCAGTTTTAGTGGTACACGAAGCGTTCTAACTCATTCCTCAGGAATAGAGATATTTATGAGTGGTGCAATGCCTCGATTAGCACTATTTTGTCTGTGGCAATTTGTGAATATACGACACTATTGACGGGAAAGAATATGGCTAAAATGTGTATCATACTTTCCTAAAATATAATAAATTTTCTAATAGAGAAAATTATAGACAAGTGTAAGGATAAAGTATTGTTATTTAATTTATTTACATAGTGGTAGGGTAAAGTGACTGTTAGTTATGCGTCATAGATGTGACAGGGGTGGGGTAAACGCAAGGGGGGATCCGCGAGCGTAGGGGGTGCAGAGCTATCGAAGGCGCGGTGCGCGGGGCACTTTTTTTGCGTTACGGTCGCAGACAAACGCTCGTTGATTTTAATTAGCGCGATCTTGTATTTGTACCCTGAACGATTTACAAATTGGTTTTCGAGCCGAATCGTTTATTGAAGATCCCCCATTATGTTCAATACACCACGCAAAATGGTCAGAACTCGTGGTGCAATTGCACGGGAAATTCAAGAACGGTCCACCAGCGATGGACCCAGTGGGCAACTTAATAAGACAAGATCCGAAACGGCCGTTAACGAGAAACGTGATCAAAGTCCCGTAAAAGTGAGTAGCTTAAAAATTGAAGTTGGTGGCTGCCATAAGTCTGTTGGTTCTGCAAGTAGAAATTCTTCAACACGAAAATCGTTTGAAGCACGAAAAAAGCAACTACAATTGGAGGCAGCCGAGGCTTTAGCACAAATCGAAAAGGATTTGGTGCAGAAAAGGCTGGAAGCTAATGTCGCTGCACTAGAGGAGGAGTGGTCCCAGGGTTCTCACGGTGACAAGGAATCCTTACGTGATGTCTCCCAGAAGGTTGAAAAATGGCTCAATGGAAGTGAACAAGTAAAACAACCGCCGAGTGTTATATCTGCACAGCCGCCACGCCCTGTAGAAAAAACACACGACTACCTACCTGCGCCAGCGCCGCAATCAGATTTTGAACAACTAGCACATGCTATTAAGGACATTGCGTCTGCAGCTATTTCAAGCGCACCTAATGCACAGATGTTAAGCCGATTAAGTACACCGAAAGATCTGCCTGTTTTTTCCGGCGATCCAATGGAATGGTTATCCTTCAAACAGGCGTATCATGAGTCGACGAAGGTGTGTGGTTTTAATGAAAAGGAGAATATGTGGCGGCTGAGAAAATGTCTTAAAGGCCAAGCCCGAGAATCTGTCACAGCTCTGTTAGTCAGTGCTGCTTCTCCAGACGCCGTGATGTCTACACTACAGCTACTATTCGGGAACCCAGATATTATTTTATCCCGGATAATTCAAGATATCAAAAGGTTACAACCCATAAACCTGGAATATCAAAGAGATATTATTTCATTTTCTGTTAAAATACAAAATTATGTGTCAGCTGTACTGGCTCTGGGTCAGCACGAATACCTGCAAGGATTAAGCATCACGTCGGTTATTCTAAAAAAGTTGCCACCAGTTTTAATCTCCAAGTGGACTGACTACGGGTTCGCACGACTGGAAGAAGGAAAGAAAATCAGGCTGGAGATACTCTCGGAGTTTTTAAGTCAGGAGGCGTTAAAAATATCCAAAACGGCTGTATCCTTTAATATAGTTTCTAATGAGTCTAGACGTAAATATAGTCAATTATATCATTCTGTGTTAGTACAAAGCCAAAATGTAACAAATTACGAAAAGTGTCGGTTCTGTAGGGTAGGCGATCATAATTTACCTAATTGTAAAAAGTTTAAAAAAGCGTTATGTAAAAATAGGCGGACCTTTGTTAAGCGTTTTGGTATTTGTTTTAGATGTTTAGTGTCACGTCATAGTAGGGAGTCTTGCCTCGCACCCGTTTGTGATATCGATAACTGTGGTAGGTCACATCATAAACTACTACATTATAAAAACACGAACGCTGTGCCCGTTCAGAGTAGTGTCAACATTTCACAATTATCAGATTCGGAACCCACTATAGAAACTGTATCAAATATTAATTCATTTTCTAAAGTATTACTTAAAATCGTGCCAATTAATATTCACGGGTCTAATAGTATCATACGCGTTTACGCATTGTTAGATGACGGCTCAACTGTTTCATTGATAAGTTCCGACCTTGCAGAACGGCTAGGGTTGCGCGGACATAAAAAAACGATGCGTATTTGTGGTGGTTGGGACAACGCGGAACTTGTGTGTGATAGTGAGATAGTGGATCTAGATATATCTAATAGGGAGGGATCTAGATTTAAAATCACGGCAAGAAGCGTTAGTGAATTAAATTTACCTACACAGGCAACCTTAAGTACCGTGAAGTACCCTCATTTCGCTAACATACAAGATGAAATTATTCAACCGTTTTCTTGTAAGCCTGAAATTTTGTTAGGACAAGATAATTATCACTTGATAACACCGATACGGGTAGTTAAGGGGAAACCGAATGAACCGTACGCGACGCTTACTCCGTTAGGGTGGTGTGTTCACGGGCGTGTACCTAACTTACTCCATGACAGTGCGTCTCACTCCTCTCTTTTCATTCACGATAATCAAAACGAGCGTATCCTACAAGAGCTACACGATGATGTCCATCGATCGTTCTCGATTGAGTTAATGGGAATTACAGCAAAACCACGTAAAAATAGAGAAGATGTCCAAGCCGTCGCTTACCTGGAACAGAACTCCATACTGATCTCCGGGAAGTGGCATGTCGGTTTACCTTGGAAAGACGTCACGAGTTTGATGCCTGATTCTCTACCTACCGCCATGAAACGTTTTGCTAACATAGAAAATAAAATGAAAGCTAATAAAAACTTTGCCATAAGGTATATTGACAGAGTTCATCATTTACTGGATAATAGTTTTGCCCAGGAGTTAATCACACAACAAACATCTCCACGGACATGGTATCTTCCTCACTTTGGAGTCGATAACCCTAATAAAAATAAATTACATCTTGTATTCGACGCGGCCGCGAAAAGTAATGGTTTTTGTTTAAATGATTATTTTTGTACAAGGGACCCGATTTACTTATGTCACTATATGGTATGACGTTACGCTTTCGGGAAAATAAAATAGCTATAACGGCTGACATCAAGGACATGTTCTTACAAATTAAAATAATACCGGCTGATCAGAATGCATTGAGGTTTATATGGCGCGATAATCCAGGTGATCATCTTAAAACATATCTAATGTCTTCTTTAATCTTTGGAGCTAACTGTTCGCCGTTCATTGCACAGTTTATAAAAAATAAAAACGCCCTCAGGTTCGAGTCGAGTATGCCGGATTCCGTACAAGCGATCTGTAAACAACATTATGCGGACGACTATATAGATAGCATAGCGAGCGAAGAACACGCTATTCAGTTGGTAAAAGACATTGTTTACATTCATAAGGAAGGCGGATTTGAAATAAAAACTGTACAAATGTGTTAGATTGTTTACCGAAAGAATCTCTCGGGACGGCGGTGGTAAAGTTCAAAATAGGTCAAGAAGGTGAAGGAGAACGTACTTTAGGTCTTATTTGGTTCCCGAAAGAGGACTGTTTAGGTTTCGATGTGTCGTTTAAACGTATTCCTGAAAACATAATTAGTGGAACAAAAAAACCTACTAAACGAGAAATGCTAAGAGTTGTCATGTCAATTTTTGATGTCTACGGTTTTCTGTCTCCATTCACAATTAAAGGAAAAATTATGCTACAGGATACTTGGCATACTAATATGCAATGGGATGACGTCATTCCTGGGAATATTTACGATAAATGGATTAAGTGGCTACAATTATTAAAATGTGTTGGCTCGCTGCGGTTGCCTAGGTACTATCAAACGTTCGAGAGTGCGAGCGAGAGAGGAGATGCACCGCGTACAGGTGACGAATGACCGCAAGACGCGGTTGGCCACTACATCTATATTCAGATAATGGAACAAACCTGAGAGGCGCTGATGCTGAGCTTAAATTATCTATTCAAGGTTTGAATCAGGATACCTTAATGGCGGCAGCGATCAACTACGGAACGACTTGGACTTTCATTCCTCCCTCTAGCCCGCATTGGGGTGGGGCGTGGGAACGCCTCATACGAACAGTGAAGAGCTCACTTAGAGTGGTGTTGAAGGAACGAGCTCCTCGTGAAGAAGTTCTGCTTACATTAATGGCCGAGGTTGAGCAAATTGTGAATGGTCGTCCCTTGACTCATGTCAGCGTCGAACCTGGTACTGAAGAAGCTCTTACACCTAATCATTTTCTTCTGGGTTCCTCATCTAACCTGCCAGTTTTGGGTGAATTTAACGACTCAGATTTGTTTATGCGTAAACAATGGCGAATTGCACAGCGCCTGGCAGACGTATTGGTGTAGATAGGTAAAGGAAATTTTGCCAGATCTCATACCCAGGAAAAAATGGACACAAGAAGAGAACCCCTTAAAAGTGGGAGACCTTGTAATAGTCGTGGACCCAAACGCTCGAAGGAACATGTGGATGAGGGGGAGGATCGAGGCAGTATTGCCAGGGAAATATAAGCGCGTGAGGGTGGTTGATGTACGCACCAGGTTAGGCTTAGTGAGGCGTCCTGCGACTCGTGTCGCTTCTATACGTATAGGTTAGGAGTGCTGTTACAGCACTGGGGTGGGGAATGTTAGTTATGCGTCATAGATGTGACAGGGGAGGGGTAAACGCAAGGGGGGATCCGCGAGCGTAGGGGGTGCAGAGCTATCGAAGGCGCGGTGCGCGGGGCACTTTTGCGTTACGGTCGCAGACGCACGCTCGTTGATTTTAATTAGCGCGATCTTGTATTTGTACCCTGAACGATTTACAGTGACGGTGATGTGCTTTATAGGGTACATAGCAAACTAACCACCGATTTTTGCGACATCACACCAGCTGGCGAGCCTGCAAGCCTCTGCTACTCTCATAGCATCTCGATATTATCGGCTGATTCCGGCTTCAAATTACTATTATTTTGTTGTTTTTTAATTCTATAAAGGTTAAGTGTTATGATCACAATTTCATCTAATGTTAAGTGACGATGTTGCCCAAGATAGTAACACGCTAAGCCTAGTTGAGGGGGTTGGACTCTCAAGTGGAGCTGCCTGACCACACCTATTGGTGCTTGCATACAGATTTTCAACTTGAGGGTGGTAGCTAGCCAGACGTACATTGGTAAATGCCCTGGATTCATCACGATGTTTTCCTTCACCGAGCGTTCAGGCTTATTGCAGGGATTCCAACTCACGACGATCGACGCAGAATCCGAATCAGAATCCTTACTTCAAAATGTGTGGAACATAATAATGGTTTATATTGTTTGGGTTGGCGCTTCACCATAAGCTCTCTCTATTTTAAAGAAAGGTGCGCATAAAGATTTCAATCTGCTACCACTAAATAATGAAAACGACAACCCTACTGAAAACTTCCTTACAAACAAAAAAAAAAACAAAAATTAAACAAGAAGAATGGGAAAACTTTAACCGGAGGCGTGTCTTAAGAAATATTAAAATAACGCCTCGAAAATAAAAACCGAAGAAAAATGTCAAGTAATTTATCAATTCAAATAAAAGAAAGAAACTTACACAGTTACAGAATTCGAAAAGTTTACCTGAATGAAATATTTCATGTTTACTGTTGGTAAAAGTTTATTTAAAACTGTCTCGGAAACATGACGTCATTCCTATCGACCGTATCAGACCACGCAACAGTTACCGTCCTACGAGCCTACCGTTGGTACAGAAAACCAATAATCTTACACTAAATCTATTTATAAATTACCACAAAAAACACCACTATCATGGCGTTGCTAAGTGGAGTCAGTTTAGAAATCGTCGAGCGAAAATAATTGACGTGATCTATATGTTAGGCGACTAACAATAACTCATTTATAAGTTTCAACAACTGTAACATCAGTTTCTTCTACTTGGTTAAATAGAGTGGATGATACTGGCCGCGTATCAGAGCAAGCTAGCTATTTCAATCATCTGTTCGTAGAATGCTAGAATTCATGTTAATCACAACCAAGAGGATGCGACGACTGGAAAGACTTAGAAAGGAGCAGTAAGGGGACTTACCACGTATCCTGCTTGTATCTGCCACGATCCGAGGGTGCACCCTGAACTTCCTCACACGTCTTGAACAGTCTAAAACACTTTTAGAGCACTAGAAAGACGAATTTCACTAAATTTCCGATACTTTTATGCAATTTACCACGAAATTATGCAGAGCGTGCGTATCACTGCAGTTCCGCGCTGGCCATTACACCGTTCTTCATTATATGAACTAATACGCGGCAAATTTGCCCGAGTATTTTAAATACAATTGTGATCCAAGGAATAGGAGAAATTGTAAGGAAAAGGCATGTCGCATTACAGAATATTTTCAACAATAGGAAACAAATCTAAAGCTGGGTGTGATAGGACATGACATTTCTGTCCGACTTGATCACGACCACCATATACCAAGTATAAAACCAACACTCCCCGTCCTCCACCTTCCACCAACATCACGTACAGTGACGTCACTTTGCCCTGTTACAATAAAAAATGCATTACTGAATTTCCGGTGGTCAATGTTGTTTTGCTTAGCATCAGGCACTATAAATACAAAAATATGTGTTTCATTGTTGCCAGGTATCAACCCAGCACTATCAGAATGGAGTAGTTCCAAGCCATCCTTATCACCAGCCTCGACTCCAGAGATCGACGCGGAGCTAATCCGCGACGCTCCCCTCTACCCCCCTCTACGCAACTCCACCGACGAGAATATAGCAGCCCTAAACGAAGCTTCACACAACGATTTAGACTTAGAAACAAGCATTGAACAAACCAGGGTCGTGGAAACACAGGAGATCGATGAGACTGATGAAGTAACGAAGGTACAAAGAAACGTTATCGGTGATAGAGAAAAAAGGAATAGTGAACGCAGCTGGGAAAGTGGGGCTAAGGTCAGTTAGCTTTAACCAGTTTTGATAAGACTCGAGTCTCTTTGCGATCCTTTTAAACAATCAAACTTTTTTAGATAACCATAAACCACTATAGCAACTTATAATATATGTGTAAATATATAACAAAATAATACAAATTCAGCTTGACACAAAAAAGATAAAATTGTGTCGCGGTCACCAGTTTAAAGAAGGTTGCTTGTTCTTAAACAAGTCTTATCACATACTGCTGTTTGTGCAAATGATTGAATCCTATGTTGGAACTACAATTTTTATTTATTTATTCACATCCCGCATCTTTCCCTAAAGTAGTGACCTGGGAATATATTCAGACAATTCACATCCTTATACCATTATGGTGTAAGTTCTTTATTCTTCTGATATCAAGAATATAAAGAATGTATAGTATAGTAATAAAAGTTGCTTAACTCAGCTATAGGCATGATAAAGTTCAAAGAAATATAATCTTAAACTTTACATCCAGTCAAATCCAACATCAAGTCGTCGCGTCAAAACAGGCGATACTATCCTGAACATCCGCGGCGCAGTCCGGGACGCCATAGGGGATGCCGGTGCTGCTCCGGGACCGCGAGCCTCGTCCCGCATCGACACCTTTGTCATCCGACCCTCACAGCAGCACAGACCACCAGTCCCTGACCAGCCTAGAGCACAACCGTCTACAGTTCAGGTATTTAAGACCATTTTTATTAGTATTTGCAGTAAAAAAAAATCTATATGGAAACCCAAGGCAGTAGATCTTTCAGCGATATAAGCTTCATCTGCGTTTAGTACTGCACATTTGCTCCTATTACATATTTTTATAACAGCTTCACTTGATAGTGACTCCACTTGATATGACAGCAACTGCTAAGAAATTAATATCTATCTACAGCCGTTGTATTCATAGTAAAATTAAATATTTATTCTTTACTAAATTCACGGGATGAATCACCCCGTCAGATCACAGCGTTTTGCAGATTCAAACACTGAATAAATTAAAATTACTCATTGATATTACCAAACCAATTTTGTATAAATTTTAACCATTCGGCCACCAGGATGTGTTACCATATGGCCTTCACCACACTTATTAAAATTAAGTACTAAAATCACCACTGCATAAAAATAAAAAAATCAGCCCAAAACAAAGAGTTCATCTGCTAGAGTGGTCAAGGACTCTAGACAAAATAATAACCTTCGAGATAGCAAATTTTTTATTCATCAGGTTTTGAAGAATGAGCGAGAATTGCTAGTTGAGCCTCACACTCGAGCTGTCATCACATGTGACCTTGTGAACGTGACCATTCTAAGATGGTACAAAGATAAAGAGGTAAGGGAATCCTTTCATTTTAATTTACACGCTTGAACATCATCTCGTGTTCTATGAGGAGTTTTTTTCACAGCCGATTAGTCTGCCTGCATCGCCGACTGGTGTATCTGAAGCGGTTTGGAGGAATAAAGATACTGTAGTAATAGGAAGAGCGACGCGCGGTGACGCCGGGACTTGGCGTTGTGCTGGTATCGATCGCACCGGGACCACTGTCTATGGAAAGCCAACTCCCTTACTCATTTACGGTAAATAGATTAGTAATGGAGAATTTATATTTGAATATATTCATGGTACAAATGAGCAGTAAATGTGATTTCTTCAAATATTTGCCTTACATACGAGTACATGAACACCCTTCAAATATAAAGAAAACGCAATTTACTGTAAATCAACTAACATTTGTGTAATAAGGAAGTAAGAAACAAATCATTCTGTACAGAACCAGTGAGATCTGTATACCTGGCAGTGGATGGTAGAAGACTGGATGCTGGCAACACCTGGGTGCCCGTCAGAGACAAGACTGAGCTTGAAGTTCACTGCGTGGCTGAAGGTTACTTTCAAGATGTCTTAGTATTCGGTGCTAGTGTTAATGTAAGGGATACACTGTTAACAAACATCTAATACGAGTAAAATATTACGTCCTCACATATTAAATTCGTGTTTTGATGAAATAGCTGGCGTTTCTCTACGAATTCCATATTGAAATTTATATCAAATTTAGGCTTGTGTATTTGTGTTTCGAATTTAGTAATTCATTTGTTTTCACACAATGGAAAACTTAAAATATCGCGTTATTAACGAATATGAGTTCTACCGTGGCATAAGCACTGCAGATACAGCTCGAAAGATGAATGATGTGCATGGGAAAGTTAATGTAAAAGAAAGCACGGTATGTTGTTTGTCCCAACGCTTTCGTTCTGGAAATGTTGAAATGAAATAAACCCCGTGGACGGCCGGAGACCGTAGATGACAATGAAGAATCAAAGGTGATCGTGGAAGCGGATCCATCACAAACCAAGTCAGAGTTAGCGGTAGGCTACAGTGTAAGTGTTAAAATAATTTTAGTTCACTTGAAACAAATTGGAAAAGTGAAAAAGCTCGAGAAATGGTGCCGCATAAATTTACTGATGCACACCAACAAACACGCATCGAGTGCTGCATTACATTTCTCAACCGTCACAATAGCGAGGGAATTTTGAAACGTATTGTTACTTGTTACGAAAAATTGATCTTTTACGACAATCTAAAACACTGGGGTTGAACCTAGGAGAGCCGTTCAAATTGAACCCAAGCGACAGTTGACTCAGAAAATGGTACTGGTGAGTGTTTGTTAGACCAGTGCTGGTGTCATATACTACAGCTTCCTAAGATCTGGCCAGACGATAACGGCAGATCTGTATTGTCAACAATTGCAAACCATAATGGAAAAACTAGCCGTTAAACAACTGAGACTGGTCAATCTCTCTAGCTCACTGCTGCTTCAGGACAACGCTAGACCCCATTCTTCACAAGAGACGGTCGCTAAATTAGAGGAACTGCGATTGAAATTTTTCCGAAACTCACCATACTCCCCGGACCTTGCTCCAACAGATTACTCCTTTTTGTGAAATTTGGACAATTTCTTGCAAGGAAAAAAATTCAACTTCGATGAGGTTGTCCAAGCCGCCTTCAAAGATTTTATTAATTCTCTCTCCCACAATTTATTGAACAATGGAATCAATGAACTACCTATAAAATGGGAAAGTGCATAGATAATAATGATACATAGATCGATTGATGAAATGTACAATTTTATTTTATTTTATTTTTTTCATTTTACTTTTTCCTTATAAAACGCTAATTTCATAAATAAGAACGTATTATTATAGTGAAATCCGGTATTACAATTATGAACTACATGGTCAACTAAAGGATTCATCATAATAATTGATTTCAAAATTATAATTCTAAGTCAGCATTTAAAAATAACATCGTTATTGACTGTACTCACCACAATTAGACTATTTAGAAAACAATTGTAATTATGTTACGGGAAAAGTAAATGGAAATGCAATTTACCTGATAGTATGTAGTCACAGCTCATGCGTGCATGAGTCTACAACCAACTCCACACAAAATCACTGGCCCCTGTCGTATCTACTATTCATACCGTGATGCCACATAAATAAATCATGGAAAAAAGAAAAAGTGAATGATCGTGAGCCAAATTACTGACTCGTGGCAGAAGACCTCAACTTTGGAGTATAATAAATTTTCAAGGAACAGGAATTACCTCATAAATATAAATACGAACAGCTCACGTGTCAGAGCGTGTATCGATACAACAACCATATTATTCAGATCGAGATGAACGCCATTTGAACTTCTTTAAATATTTCAATTTTAAAATTATATATTTTTGTTATGTCAAAATAATTTATTTTCTAAGAATACAATATGGTTCTCCTCCGCAACTGAAGCATGGCCATCACAAACTAATTTTAAAGGATCAAATTGACCTATTGTTATATTTAGGAGGAACGCCATCACCGGAGCTGACATGGCGGCTTGCAGCCCAGGAACCGGCGTTAGATCATCGACCATACTTAAGAATACATCATACAAACTATTCTATAGGTAAGTTTATAATATTAAAGTTTAATTAAAAATTTAATTTTGTTTGATCACAATTAAGATTAACGTCATATTAAAAATATGGAATATTAAACAGCGCCAAACTTATTTCTGCGGGTTAGTTTTCAGTATCAATGTTTAATTCGTTTTTCTTACAGCTAGTAACTTTAACACTTGCGAACTCTGTATTGAGCCTTCCTACAAACCTTATTTTGAATCTATAGCTTTTCAATTTCAGTTTTAAGCAAAATATGAACAGTGGCTTCGTGATGCAATCATTACGTGAAAGTAAAATATTTTCAAGTGAACGACTGATTAGATAAGCTTCTACCTCTAAGCATTTAATCTAGCAGCTCTCTTTGAGAAACAATCGCCACTCTTCGTTTAACCTGTTTCCGTCATCACTCATATCGTTACATAACATCAAATGAGAATAAAATCAAATCTTTAAAATAGTCAAATTGGAAAATCTATGTTTGCAATAACCTAGTATTTTATTTTCCAAATATTTTTGGTATCAAGAAATATTATGAGTGAAAAGGATCTAACAGCGTTTTAGGAACAAAACATAGTAAAAATACCAACAGAAGGCGTGTCCTCGTCCCACGCTGTAGTGACAGCGGCTCGCGAGCTCCACAACGCAGCACTCCAGTGTGAAGCCAGACAACGTAAGCCGATGGAGCCGACGTCCGCTAGCGACACTAAAGTTGAACTTCATGATATTCTCATTGCCAAACTGGAGATCCACGTCACATGTGAGTTCAGAACTAATAGTCAATATCGTGGTCCATTACCCTAAAACAAGAGTCATACAAGTTTATATATGAAACGATAGTTATAATTAAATATCAAATATATTTATACCATTTCATCGATAGTCGTTTGCACTATCACTGATTCGCGCTCGAATTTCATATTTTGTCACCTATATATTAAATATGGTTCTAAGAAACAATTAATAATTTTTTTATGTGTGCGTGTTCCGTGGTGCCTTCCCTTACTTATTAATTTATATTTCATATTTGTCGTAAATTCTAGACTTTTCAGGATATTTCTTTAATGTTCGAGAATAGAGAATTGTTATAAAGACCATAGAAGTGTGATAAAAGTAGTTATTATACGGTAGATCCACCGTCGTTCGTAATATCACGTTGGCCCGGTTTCGGTGTATCCCTGTCGGCTGGTGCGTCCGCAGCCTTGCGATGCGATGTCGACGCCAACCCATCAGCTCGAGCGTGGTGGCAAAGAGATGATGCCGATCCAACTAGGTAAGAAAAATTCTAAAATTACTCAATCTTCTTTGCTTTTTTGTTTGGTGTATACCTCGTTTTAATTAAACAAAAGTTAATTTTCAATACCAGATTCATTGGTTTTTTTAGGGAACCCTTATAAGGTCACTTTGTTGTCGGTCTGTGTATCCGTGTATCGAGACACTTTTGCTTGAATAAGCCTTGAGATATAAAGTTGAAATAATCATCATAGTTGTACTAAGATCTAAGACCTCATGCTTCTGTAAACAAAATCGAGTTTCTAAGAGATACGGCTCTTCATAGCTAAAATATCGCCAACAGTTTTCAAAGTGAAAAAGTAAAGGAATATACTAGAAAATAAGGAATGTCTAGACCCGTGTGAAATTGTAATGCAATAAAATTACATTCATTTGAGCAGGCCGGCATGACAGTCACGACTGACGATGGACCTCAGATCCCACAGGTCACCAAACACCGTGCTCACCATCACATACGGTACAAACGGCTTTCATGCCGGCCTGCAAGCTTCTTGACATTTGGATACAAACCAACCGATCCCGGAACGCGACAATCCTGAGCGTTCCAATATGACCGGTCTTACACCTCGTGTATAATGGTGGAGATTCCAGTCGGATGCAATACTCGTGTCCTACAACCCAGCAATGTAATCATTGCTTTTATGAAATATCATTTACTTCACATTCCTCCCCCTTTAGCAAAGTTTAGTTTGCAAAAATGGTATTATTGTATAAATATCATAACAACTTTCTATATAGTTCTCCACCACCATTAGAAGCAGGAGATGATAATACCAAAGACTCTGCAACATTGCGCTGGGACGTACTGCGAGGATCTCATGCTGGTTGGTACAGGTGCCGAGCCACTTGGTTAGGAACTGAATATTCATCTATTGGATACTATCTGAACATTCTTGGTAAGTTCGCGAAACACATAATATGTCAGTCACACTGCTCTTACTAGTTATGATAGAAAAATAACAAAAAATGATAATAGTAAAAATACAATGGATAACTAATATCTATTCAATGTTACTCATGCAGTTTCTTATGGATCCATCCTAAGACAAGCAATTATTAGTTGTATAATCTCTGAAGCTGGAAAATTTTGATGAAAAGTGTAGAAAAAATGTATAAATCGCGTTGCAAACCTCCTATAAGGTGAACGTTTAGTTCCACAGAGGTTTCCCATTAAATGCCAAATTTCCCAAAGTTCCTCCTTTCGCGATGTAGATGCTCACTATGAACAGATTTGACGCAAATCCTAACCAAAATTTTAACACGGGTGAATGCTTGTAGGATTTTTAGTCTATTATAAAAATAATTGTAAGGTCTGTTTCTGTAGGCACTTCTGAGTGTAGAAAGAAAACCCATGTCCAAAGATATATATATATATATATATATATACATATTGTTGAAAATTACAAAAGGTTTATTATAAAAAGTTATGAACGATACAGAGCGGCAGTCCGTAGCCAACTGATCCAGCGCCTGCGCAGTGAATGCTGCCATACGTCATACCTATTCTTGAACTACATACAGCATATTACATTTATGACTGCTGTCAGCGCATAGCTTTCTTAAAAGACTAAGCATCAAAAAGGATATCAGTCCAAATGGAGAATTGCACGTTCTTTAAAATCCCTGCATCACTAAATGCAAGGCATTTTATAATATCTTAATTAAGTCTTATCATATCTTAATTATAAGTTAATGTAATTCCGAAAATTATTATTAATTATGATAAATGAATACCAGAACAAGATGAAAATGTTCAGACCGTAACTGAAGCTGAGGTAGACGAAGAAGATCCTGATCATCACAAAGTAGAAGTACCTATTGGTGGAAACGTACAACTTCATTGTCCTAAAGGTAAGTTCAAACATACGGTAATTTATTTTCTACAGTAAACAGTGTTATAAAATATTTGCGTCTATATTTAGATGCCCACATCTTCATGTTTTCAATCAAGTTCAGTTTTTCATGTTAGAAAAAATATTTTTGCTTTACATCTACCTGATTACCGACATATATGTTTGTATTAATTTCTAAATATGATTGTAAATTACCACAGTTATAGAAGTGCTGCAATATTAGATATAATTTATGTGTAATACAGTTTTCAACATAGGGATAATTTTAGTTTTTAGATATTTTTTTAACAAACTGTCTTGCTCATTGTTTTGATGAAGATTATGGCTTGCATTTTAAGAGTAATCTTAAATTAAGAAATTGTATATATTGTTCTTTTTACATTACCTTGTTATTTTTATTACATTATGTTTTTATAACTGATCTCCTTCATATCTCTAAAAATAAATCATATGCAATTCTTTAGTGATCTTTGAAGGTAATTTTAATTTATAACACTAATTTTGGCATCATTAGAAAAGACAAATAATTTGTAGTTTTGAAATGAAAGTAACAAACGAACAGAAAGTCTACTTGATGTTAATGGTCTCTTTTATTATCAAGCAAGACTACAATAAATTACAAAAAACTCGAGTGACTGATAGGTTGTTATCTTATAGAGAGATAAGTTTAAAAACTCGTATGCCAATATGTGCTGCCAATGAAATCTATCAGACAAGGATTTTATGCGAGAAAAACTGAATCTTGGACAACTTCTATCATCAACTTTCTTATCTGATGATGAATGTTTTGCATTTTGCACAGGTAGTGTCGGGTGCTGGTGGCGTAGGATAGTGGGGAATACTAGTGACAACTGGGCACCAGCTGGTTCTCACCATGCTCATGGAGTTTTAGGTAAAAGTTTATCAATAAACGGTATTTAAACTGTACGACTTTACATCGGTTTGTTAACTACTTGTTTATAGGGCATTTTTTCAAAGTTCCTTGTATATAAAATTTGATGTTTTGATTACCAAGGATATTGGTATGTTATGTTTATGGTTTAGTTCTTTTTTCATGATTTTTACATTTACAAGGTAAAAATTTAATTACTAAAAATACTACTTATAATACGAGCGTTATAAAATTTTCCAACGTAATTAATGTAAATTAAATTCCTTGATGGATATTTTAAGGTACCTTAGGATCCTATAAATTGATTTACTTAATTTACTTCCTTCTATATTGTCAGTAATAAAGTTATTTTCGTTTTGAGGAATCTTTACGTTGGCAAGATTCCAATAAGGGCTAACTATTTCAATTCAGTGTGATCTGGATATTGAATTCTTTATAATATATCCGATAGAAAGTAAAACATCACCAAATTATATCAGATTTACTGTTTAAATTCTATTCACCGTTTCAATGTTCAATGTAGAATAAAGCGTGTTTTAGCAATTTCAGAGCTTATCCCACCAATGAGATTTAGGGAAGGAAGAATACCATTTTTTACTTAACCAGGTATAAAAGACGCATTATATCAAGAAGATGGAGAGTACCGCTGCATTGGAGCGCGTGCCCCGGACCTCACACGGCTAAGAGAACTCAAAAGGGTAACGCTTAAAGTGACTGGTAAGTTTTTACTTTTTTTTAACTAGGTAGTCCATCTCAGATTGGACTATTGTGTCGTTATGTCTGGAAATGGAATGACTCTAAAATACATTTACCTGAATAAACCAATAAATACTTGATGAATATTTCCAACTTGAATATGGTATCTAATTACTAAACTCAAGAAACTATTTATGAACCCTATAATGCTCTCACTTCCTGACCCTTTCTAGCAATAAACAAATTACTTAAAACACAAAATATTTATAACATAAGTAGAGGGTGGTTATACCTGGCTTACGATTGCTCATGTTGATATATTTGCCATAGGAGGAGCAACAGCAACAGCATTAAGTGCTGAGCCGGCGGCTGGTGGTTGGCGCTTGGAGTGTGGTGCTTGCGGTCGTGGAGTGAAAGTTATTTGGGTCCGTCGAGGAGGAGTCACGACGCCTGCTTCTCTAGCTCCAGACCTGGCTCAGCATTGCTGGCGAGCCATACTGCACGTGTCTGAACCTGATGAGGTAAAATTTATATTGATGATGAATGATCTTGCGATTCATTTTATGTTACGTTTAAATTTTTATGAGACGAGTTGAATCCAAACCCGAATAAAACTATTTTAGTTTATCCTAATATCTAGGAATCAAATCTTAAGGTTTTACTATTTTAGCAAGAGACGGTGTCTTTAGCTTCTTTGAATTAAAGAAGCGACCCTTCATCAATGGCTAAGAATGATTTAAGTCAGCAATTGCTAAGTTCCAACACATCCGTAGGTATGGTGTGTGGCTGCAAGTAGTACCGGTGGCGCGGTGGCCGTGTTCCCCCGCCGCGCACCTCACCCTTCCCCCGCGCCAGCCAGGCATACGATACGCGCTCTGCAAAACTCTGCCTCAACATTACTGCCCAGTGTCTTTATCTTACTTATCTTTAGTTCAGGCTGAAGACTTGGTGATTTGTATTATTTTAGAGACTATGAAGTGCGGACAGGATTTAATATATCAATATGTTCATCCAGTTGTAAATGAAATATTGTCTATCCACTAACACATTCGGCTTCATGATCAATCAGAAATTAAAACTGCTAAATGAAAGTGTTGACTTAACTTAGATTAAGGATCACTATCAAGTGAAGCGTAAAAATTAAATAGGAAGATAAACTTTGCTTAGTCTACAGGCAAGTTTTAATAGAATCGGATTTGCCCTCAACATCAAACTATAACGAAACAAAAAAACTTCGTGGTGTATTTATTTATGAGTCACCCCAAGAGACAACATTCTAGCATTCGTAATAATCCAAAAAAAGACGTGTCATCAATAAACAATGTTGACCTACATTAGAGATGATTCAAAATTTATAAAAGATCTAAAATAAATGATATTCTACATTCATAGTGTTTTCTGTAAAATAATCAATTTAACTCCATTGCAATTCCAATTCATAATATAATTATCATATTTTATGACGTCAAGACTAATGAATCATAAATAAATACTTATATTCAATATTCTAATATATCTTCCATTCTAAACAAAAAGCTAGGAAATCAAGATTATTAAATAATATTGATTTATTAAATCCTTTCCATGTCAAACAAAGATTCACTAACGTCCTTAACGGATAACCTATATTCCGTTGGTCCTAGTCCTTAGTACCGCTATGACGTCACAACGGTAACGTCACCCCCTTACTCTAGTCTTCGTAGTGTCTACTATGTCATTATTAATAATATGTTACTCCTAAGTATTACACCTATGGTAGCTAAGCAAGTTCGCTGCGGATAACTGTTTTTTTTTTACATATAACTGTATTATAAGTGTTTCAGTGCAGTTTGTTAGTGAAGGAATAAGATTTATTTAGTCTTTTACTAAAGTTACATACAAAATTCGCTGTATTACATTTAGATTTTTTTAAAGAAATAAAATAATTGTAATATATAATGAAAAGACCAAAATCAATGTATAAACACCAATGCAAACAAGAAAAAAACCTTGAGAGATTTGTGTAAAAATTTAAACAAAACAAAAAATAATTTAAAACACGCAATAAAATTATTTGTAATAAATTCTTCAGTCATAAGTTATATGTTGTCAGAAAAACCTGCGGTAGTAAATAATATTTATATCCACGTATTTATATGCGCAGATCTATCTGAGATTTATTTCAACAGCAGCGAATTTGTTTTTACTTTGTCACCTGACTGTATCTTTCTTCGTTTAGTTTTACATTTCCTATTAATTCTATAATTTTATCATGTAATGTAGAAAACAGGAAATTAATGTGCCAAATTGTTAATGTTTTTAAAAATAATTAAAATAAATTTCTTATATAAATAATTTTGTATGGAGTATGAATTTAGTGAATTGTGAACACCAAAGGACATACATATTTATAATAAAGCGGTAGGGTGCTAGATTCATAAGCATGGTTTTAGAAGAATTCATACCTTGTTAATTTAAAGCATTCATTCAATAACTGCTTTAAAACTATATTCGCTTTCATAAATTCAAATACCCACAAAATATCTTTATATTTACTAGTTCTTTTTTTTATACTGATTTAGGCTGGACTAAAATTTCACGCGACTTTAAGTAAGAACGCTATCGAAGATGGTAACGTACTAAATCTAATGTACTAAACTGTTGAAACTAAGTTTACTTGAAAAAGAGCACGTTCTGCTTACTAACTCAACTAAATTCTGTTGTCATTATATATCGAAATTTTCATTCTTATCCAAACTTTTGCTCTTCCTCTGTTACTATGAACGTATGAAAGAGTTAAATAGCTTAGAGAACATACTATGTTCAATGAGTATTTAGGTTCATCAAATCCTTACCTGTATCTCTTAGATTTTATTCAATTACATCCTACATAACTTGCGCTGACTTAAAATATTGTAAGAAATTCACAAAATATGACATTTTAACTAATTCGGCTTGCTTTGAGCTCTGTAATCGTTATAGAAAACAATCAAACGTGAAGTGAGTACAGTGGTATAGACACGATACATGTCTAATGGATCTCTAATGCTAATGTATCTCTTCTTACCTTGACATGATTACAGCATTACTGTTATTTCGTGCTCATTTCAAATTATTGAATAGGTAAAATGTTCTTATAAATATGACATGAAATTATGAATTAGAAATTACATTAACATATTTAAACGAAATATGAAAACTTTCTGAATATGAGATGTAAATGTAAAGGCTTACTTCAATTTAACAAACCCATGTACCTACTAAGTTAAATTAATAATTTTATAATATAGTACAGGTTATTTGATACACAGTTAAAGTTGAAAGATAATGCCTTCTTCGCTTCATTTTTACAATTGTTAAAATAAATTAATTAAAAAGCTAGTATGAATTTTTCTAAAACTAATATGGGAATAGTATTACATCTATTTTATATAGTTGTCTGATTCATAAAACTAATATAAAATAAAATGTATCATAGCTTAAAATGAATTATGTAAATTTTGATGTCAATTTTAGATGCTCGCTTAGAGACGAGCCGCATTTTGTATGAATTAAATATAAACTGTTTGCTACAAGAAGTTTTGCAACAATTCCGTAAGTAGATGTGTAAGTGTCATATATTTTTATCGGATGTTCGATGTTATCATGTTGATTAGGTTTCTAGATTACGTTTCTATTCTATTCCGTCTATTGCTTTGTTTTTTGATATTGTTCATATAGATGTAAACTTTGCAGAAACATTTACCACTACCTATTTGGATTTTACGTTGATAAATCAATCTCAAAGCCAGGTAAGCAAAATTCTGCAAAAAGTTTATGTTTACTTTTACTGACTCTTAATCTGGCACCAATTTAAGATAGAACCTTCTAGACTCTATGTGTACTCTTTTATCTATTTGTCTACAACCAAATACAAATGAAAAATACAGACGCATGCATAATAGAAATTCATAAAGTAGCGGAAAATTATAATTGTTTAAAAGTCTCCAAATATATTTTTAAAGATATTCATTTATCAATAATAATGCTGTTATTTCCATAATGTATGGATGTCTTGTTTTTAATTCCTTATTAATATATAGGATATTAAACACCAAGAATATCGTTAAAGGTGAATATGTTGATATGCAAAGTTTGCTACTATTTGAACAAATGAATGTTGTTATTGTTAAGAATCGTGATATGGATGGGAGGTGCGGGCGAGTCGTTAACTCTATTATTAATCAATACGAAAGTTATTCAATTGAAATGAATTTAAAATCTCTAAACATTAGTTTAGTTAGGTGTAGTTAAATAATTATATTTTTGTATCGTTAATAATGATTAAAAAGTCAATTGGAATTATATTAGGGCACTCGAACTAGATATGTGCATTGTTTCTTAAAGAAATTTTCACTATGTCCCATGTGTGTTATATAAATACATATTAAGTATATGGTAAAATGTTTTATTTTACATAACATATACATTACATAAATTATATAATACTTACCTTGAACGAGGTAACTATCCGTCCACTACGGAGTTCGATCTAGTTAGTTAACGATCTGTTTAGGCCCCTTTTCCTTTTCCTCTAAATGTGTTCAAGCCGCATCCTAAAATACCTTCGTTTCCTTCATCATCAACTAACTCTTCTACCATTCTTCACTCTCCATCGTAGTTAATCTTTGAAATAAGTTTCTTCCTAGTAAGCAGTGCTCAGGTTTGCCCGCACCTCTCTATAACTTAGATGATATGTTAATCTTGCGCGGTATTATTACTGATCATTTAAACACCCATCCTAGTCTTTTAAATGTTTTTGAACAGTTTGTGGATTTGCTGACATAACAAAACAGAAGAATAATATCTCCATGAAGCCTTCACTCATAACTTATGAACTTTATCGTGTTTATTTGTTGTGTAACTCTGGTAAGAAGTTATCTTTTTTGTATTAGAATTTTTATATACATATTATGAGTCTAAAATATTTGTGTAAGTCCAAATGCTTGAAAATCCAATTGATTCAACACTTTTACTTAATTTTGCTTTGGACTTACGCCTAAAGATTAAAAGAAATTTTATGTTTAAAATAAAGATGTCCTTTATCTACCACAGATCTATCGTGCTATTCAATACTTAAAACTTGCATAAAAGAGATTGTTAATCAATGTACGTAAAATGGTTGTTATATTTAAAAATGTAATTTTCCACAAATAGGCAATCTTATTAAAATGTCATGAACAGAATTGAATTGCATTAATATTGGATATATTAGTGATGGAGTTATTACCTATATTCTTCAATAAATCCCCGAAATGTGTGTTTGAACCGCGCAAGTTAAACATGATTTTATCAACTTATGTTATTAATTCATGAGTTTTCGTAATTAGCGTCCATTCTGATACAAGCATGTGTATCACTTTCTGGTGCCAATACATTATATAAATAAATCATAATAGTATATATTTACATTTATAAATATACATTTTATTTTACTTTGATATTGAATGTACAATATCCATGTATTCATCATAATATGTCTATGGAATGTCGTTTACTGAATAAAATAAAGTAAAACAATATGATACTGTCGACTTTAATTTCCCTTATCCTTCTTTGTATCTTTTGAATGTCAATAATGTTCTACTGCGTGCAAATATCTTTCTTAATTCGCCGTACATAGAGCTTGTTTTGCAAAAACGATATGTGGTTTTAATGAAATTAATTTCGCTAAGTGTGCTTTCGAAGCCGGCGATGCGTAAAATCGAAGCAGAATATCTTGAAATTTCAGTAAAATTCGGGGAACGTTTAATATAATTCTAATTCCATTCGAATCCTTATGGAAATTTTATTATTTTGTGACTCTGTCTGTGTGTTGTTCATACTATGTCTTTGTTCGGGTCCCAATCTAGCTCTAAGCGAAATGGCACTGCGATTGATGGAGAGATTTCGTGAAAGGGTAAAGAAAGCGTCAATTAGACAGAGTTACTTTCGCATTTATAACAGTAGTAAGTATTTACATACAATAGACTATCTAAGTAGTAAACTTGAAACCACGTTGTATCCTTACACTCTATTGAAGTACTTAATAATGGACGCTTCTTCTGAACAGATACAGTAAATGAATAAATTACAAAACTAAAATACAATGTCGTTGACATGAAATCAGATTTAAAAATGAATCTAAGTAATGAACTACGATTTCATCTCTAACATCGAAAGAGACGGAGACAATTTTTAATGTCCCACAAATATAATTTAATGTTCCACAAAAGGGCATCAAATTATCAACGCTACATTAACCGCTATATACGAGCAGCATAAAGCACTGAAGGGTAAGCTCTGATAAACTGTTATAAGTGGGAAAAATTTCAATGGAAGTTAGGTACAGGTCTTATATAAAATATATTTTCAGAGTTTATCCTGGGTAAATTTAAATTATCACGATTTTATATCGTTTCTAACATTTAGTTATATTTTGTCAAATTTGTTCTATTCGATTCGACTCTGATCAAGACTTAAAAATGCGTTTTCAATCATTGTATATTTCCTTCTTTAGTGATATTCTAATTTCGTTGAAGATATATTTGGGATTTATATAATATGGGTATATAATAATTGGATTAGTTAATTGGGTTAAGATACGGCAACAGGCACAATCAGGTTTATCTATAATAAACCTTATGACAACAAAATTTGCTTTGTGTGGCCTTTGAACGTATTATCTAATAAATCGGTCATTTGTTTTGGAATATTTCCATAACTTGTATTACGTGAAACAATATGTTGTATATTCAGGCATTGATAAAAATTAGAGTCATTGAACAAAGTACTATTTTGTATGGAACATATATGAATACTATTCATATGTAAAGATTACGGATAAACAATTGGATCAAAGTAGTTTCTAAAATCAACAAACTCATGTAAATCGATCAACAACAAAAAATAATAAGTTGCTAACTATGCTGACTTACAAATAATATAATTAGGTATAAATAATCCATCATTGTTATAAATGTAGGCACTAGGATAGCAAATGTAACAAACAAGCCGCGGTATGAAATGTGTCAAGCTATTTCTTTTAAACAAACGTCATTTAGCCACGTTTTAGAACATGACAGATAGCGTTAGCATTATTTCCATCTTGTGAAGAACGATATACTTAGTTAATTGTTCCAATTGTACTGGACGTAACTGATTTTAGTTAAAATATCGCCCCGGAGTTGCTTAATTCCCCTTTAATATCCGCCAATATTTCCAACAACCGCTTTAGCTCTGTTGTATGAGGATCTACAGTTTTCGATATTTTTTCACAGGCGTGTCTACTTTGTCCGGTTCGAACATTCTTCCTATATGCATAAAAGGAACAAATAGTTCGTCTGTCTGATCGTCCGGTGGCTATTCCGTGGCATTTGGCACTGATTATTGGCACGGTGCCTATCTCTGTCGCCAGCGTTTTAATACAGGAAACCTATCAATTTACGCGTACATGATTATTCATTTCTTTATGGACGTTAGAAATAATGAGAATAATTGAACAACAATCAAGGAACCATTAAGGAAGGATGTAGTTGTTCACGGGGATTATGTATACTTCTCTGCAGCATTACCTAACTTCAGATATATTAGAAACTCCATTTACAATGTTTCCAAGTTGTTTGTTAAAAATAGCAACAGATATTTTTCAACCAGAGTGTCAGACATAATACCAGAGTGATTTCCGTTCCGTGCGAGATAACTCAGACATCACTTAGCCTCCTGTTCCCACACCTTGCATCCATGCAAGCTGTGTCACTTCCAAGTGGCAGCTGCCCGATGACCTTACTCGTTGTTGGTTACGTCTTTGATAACAACATAAAATATTTAACCTCTCACTTTTATCCATTCAAAGACAAGACAACTTATAATTTAAAAAAAAATTATACAAGAACGAGTGTAACCAGCAATGAACATCGACAATGGCCGCCATGTTAAAGGGGATATACAGATATCGTGAACAAAAAGTTCTTTTTGTCTCACCGTACGTATATAATACTAGAGAAACCGGGCACGCGATGTTGTGCCGTTTTGGAGTCCATAGGAAGCCTACATATAAATATTTATTTTTATATATAAAAAGAAGAAGAAAAAGAAAAAAGAGATGATAAAAATACTATAAAAAAATGTTTAAAATGTTGCGTTCATATAACATTAAATACTTTCGCAACACGGGCGAAGTCTCGGACAAAATCTTGTTTGAGAACAGTAGATAAAATACATGTATATAACTGTTAATCCAACATCAGTAATGTTTCTGCACAGATGTGATCATGTGACTGGAACCACTTCTATTTACTTCCAGTCACATTTTGAAACATTGACTAGATACTGTGCAGCCATCTCCCGGGCAGTGTTTTCCCTCCTTTTTACGACATCTGATCCTTCAAGCGTAACGTGAAGAGATATTTATGCAGGGCCTGCATGACAGCGGTCACCGTCGATGTATTTCGATCTCTCGGTGGTCACCGTTGTGTTTGAATTGTACTGTGCTTATCATCAAGGAGAGTGTAATATACAAAATACGTTTATTTCAAACGAAGCCCACGACTCGTCCGCTACTGCTTAGGTGAAGAAACATAATTTTAACATAAAGCCATATTAATATTGATTATACTTAACATAGTAGAAAAATCGCAACAAATATTTTCTTTGGAAGAAACAACCAACACTTTTGTAATATTTTCATTATTTACTGGAACTTATAATTGTATTTATTTGATTGTTATTTCAAGCCACTTCACAAACGATACAGCAACTTTATGCGTAAGTAATATTAAGCCAAATGATCCGTTACCTAATTTGGCTGTATCGAGGAATATGTGGCGACGTACCTGCACTTGGCGATGATGGCCTCACGCTGGTGTCGTTGAAGCGCGTTCCATCGCTTGGTGAGGTGTCGGATCCGACTAGGAACCTCGGTACGAGAATTAATCCATAGGGTTTCTATTGTCACAATCGTATAATGTCCACAAGAGATTTTCAACACACAACTGAATAGAGTACTATATTTTTTATAAGTAGGTCGGAGCTCGTCAAGCTGCCGCCGGACATGAATGTAATAATTTTCTTTTAATTGTTCTTGTTCCACGGTTTTCGCACCAATCGAAGAGCGGCGCGGTGGTGTGGACGCGTGCGCGGGAGCCAATCACAGCCCGGCAAGGCCGCCAACCACATATTACACTCACATTGACAAAAAGAACCAATGATGTTTCAGTGTTGTCACAATGTACTAACTAATTATTTTCTCTTACGGTGGCTACGTCATAGCTTGAAAAGGAACTTGAAATACATGTAAAATCTGAGATGTCTTATTTTCACAACTTTAAACAGACGTTTTTAAAAATTGCGTGTGAAATCCAAATATATTTAAAAGCACAATAGGAGGGGTGACATCGGAATTTATCATATGGCGTGGATGTACAAATTGGAAAATCGCAATATGAAAAATGTCTTCTTCAGAACAGAATTGTTTTAGTCTCAAAATAAAGCTTCTAACATATTAATCACAATTATTAAACATAAAATCAATGTAATTTACTTTGAATATACTTTAATTTAGACAATGATATTGACAGCACTCCTTTTGAAAAGTCTCTTATTGACAGATGGCCGACCCACAGCCATCAACACGACGCTCTTCTAGAGTGACATTATCAGATAATTAATTAATAAACATTAACAACCAGTCGTATTTCAATAAAACGACGATATATTAACAAAATAAACCGGGTATGCTTTTTTAACTAAATGTGTTAGTCAACCATTGGCTGTTTTTCCAAACTACCATCCTATGGAATTATTTTACTCTGATATTCTCCTGTCGAATCCCCCCAAACTATACTCTCATCGTCGGCAACCCTCTGAACGCTTAAATCAAGAATTAACTCGCAGCATTTTCTAACCTTGCAAACGGATAATGTATCGCTAGTAACAACCCTAATGTTGTTTACCTCTGTTCTCTGTTCAGGATCACAGAATTTAATCAAAACATTCCTAACCAAGCTACAGTAGGTCGGATAATAAATTCAAGGAGCACACCAAGCCGGTTAACTTTCTATAGGGTTCTTTATCCTAAGTACAGCAAAACGAGTGTAGCTCAACTTACAATAAGTACAAAGTACATCATTACTTCAGTACTGTTTCCATTATATGCTTGTTGACAGCTTTATCTCCGAGACTTGACGTAGCTTTATTTCATTAACCATTTGAAGAACTTCTCATGACTCTAAAGCTAGATCAGGTCTAGAATTAAATTCTGCTATAAAATAAATAAGGGAATTCTAAGAATGGGAATAATATATCTATACTAATATTATAAAGCTGAAGAGTTTGTTTGTTTGGTTGAACGCGCTAATATCAGGAACTACTGGTTCGAATGAAAAAAATGTTGTTTTAGTGTTGGATAGCCCATTTATCAAGGAAAACTATAGGCTATATAACATCACGCTACGACCAATAGGAGCGGAGCATCAATGAAAAATGTTGCAAAAACAGGGGAAAATGATTCCTTTTGAGAGCTTCCACTCCGTGCGCTGCGTGAATGGTTAAAGTTACGTAAGTTACGTAATGGAAAAAAAATTCGCCACAGCGTAAGGCTATCTTTTAAGATTTACTCAATATAACCTTTTTATGGTAAAAAAAAATTGTTCTAAAATAATGAATTATTTGCGAAGGTGTTTTTATATACATGGTATTAATCTTTATTGAAATAAATACATTATTCATCACAGGTATTTCATTTTGAACAAAATTGCCCTTTACAGTAATTCATTTAAATGAATATTTTAACGAAGTTGTGCGAATCAGCTAGTAATATATAACATTATAAAGGGTAACAAATTATTTATTTGTTTGTTTGAACGCGCTAATGTCTGGAACTATAAGTCAGATTTTATAAGGTATTTTTTATATTTTATTTATTGAGGGAGGTTATAGGTTAACTGACATTAAGCTACCACCTTTAGGAGGGGAGTAATTGCCATACAAAGCGTAGACTAGAGAGTACGATAAACTAAAACGAAGTCAACAAAGTGAAGCAATGATGGCTAAGTGGTAACGCGAACTGACACGCTATCAATCGACGCCAGTTCGAATCTCTACAATCAACTTGAACTTCCGATGAAAGAAAACATCGTATTGCATTTTCAAATTCCCGTCTGGCTAGCTCCCACCCCCAGTTGGAAATCTATCACCAAGCACCAATAGGTGTGTTCTGACATCTGCACTTGAAAACCAGTTTTCTACTAGACTTAGCGCGATACCATCTTGTGCCACATCGTCACTTACCATCAGGTGAGTTTGTTGCTAAACTATAAATAAGGTAAATTGAATATTAAACAACCCTCGACACAATTACCTAACCTTTCCATTGAGACCATTCTAATGAGCCCAAACACATAAGTTGGTAAGGAGTTAGGTATCCTACAAACTCTAGATGAAGTTCAAAGTTGCAACATCAGATCATGGTTTTTTTTTATAATAACATTTGCTAATAACAATAATACCAAATCTCAACTCAATCAAACCGATGGAAGACGCTCACATATATTTATCAACTATAAAAGAGCTGATAATCTTATAACGGCTGAACAGATTTTCTTGATTCATAGCTAAGAATACTCTCGATCAAGTCATCTTTCTAACAAAAAAAACTAGATTAAAATCGGTTCGGCCATTTGTCATCAGGGATACAGGTAAAACTTATAACCCGTCTTTTTGTGTCGAGGGTTTACAACACTATAAAGAAACTATATTACATTCAAACATCAGCCTGTATAAACCCAGTTAAATAGCTGACTAACTGCGACAAGGTTCCATTTCAATTTGTCACCTAAAAACATATGCCCGTTTCAAAGTAAGACTCAAGGATCTTGGCATCATATATCATACCGTTTCATATATCATAGTTGGAAAAGTTTTTAGGCATGTGCGCACTTTTGTACCAAAGGGTATGAAATTCATCAACTAGCCGACAAGAGACGGGATGGAGAGGTCAGACAGCGGCAGGAGGAGGGGGGGGGGACATTTTACTAATAGTTATGTGACAAAATATATCTGTATTTTTGTAATCAAAATCTGTAGTTGTTGTCTGAACATTTTTTTTTTTTTTCAAATTTTGTGATAGGCATATCATATTCAAGGATGGCTGATCACGAACTTGACACAAATAAATTATAAAAGAAAATTCTCTACCAGCATGCTATGTTTTCATCACAATGATTTCCTAAAGCTCAAGGTCATTGCAGGAATTCAAACCTACGTCGATCGAAGAGGTATTTGGATACGTTACCACTAAACCATCGTCGAATTCTGTTATTATAAGGTACATTTAAGAACATCAAAACAGATCTGAACTTAGATAAACATTCACGAATGAATTCGCTGACTCATCAGCTAGTCGCGTCGAGTTATGGAAAGATACATAAATCATTCACCAGATGATATATCTGGGCCTCTGAAAAACTTTACTTAGCTCCTTTCACAATACCCGGACGCAATGACACAGACGGCAAAAGGTTCGTTCATAATCAACGTTGGAACAAGCTGATGTTTTAATAGATTTATACAAATTTGTATTACCTAACTCGCAACAACTGGACTTTTAAAATCTATCAGTTTCTGAAATAATCATAATAATCATAATCATAATCATTTATTTTATACAATGTAATACATCAAGTATGGCTGAACCCTGTCACCTGAACTAGGTATAACCTGTGTCTCAGGTAACAGTGTCTTTCTCAATATACAACAATTACACGATTTCTTACTCTCAAACTACGAATTAAAAGAACAAAATAAAATAACAAATGAGATAAACTACCGATAAATGTGTGTGTGTGTGGGCGTGTGTTTTTATGTATATGTGTGCGTGTGTGTGCGAACGTTTGCGTGTATGTGCATGTGTTTGCGTGAGTGTGTATGTGTGTAATAAATTTGCTTACAAGCATATGTACACAGTATGTATGTGGTTTGACATGAGAAATCCTCACTAATCTTTGTGTAATGGCATATTTACTACTTTACTGCTTGTAATAGATTTTCTATTCCATAATAATCATATTTATATAGAATTTCCTTTAATGTATTTCTTAGTCGATGATTATTAAGATTCTTAAACGTATTATGTAAGTTAAGGGAATTATATAAATATGGGCCTTGATATCGATATGTGATACGAGCCAGTGTAGTTTTAATCTGTGGGACAGGAAAGCGATCAAGTCTTTTTTACGGTTTGTTCCCGTTAAATTGGAACTCATATTTTAGTGGTAGCGTCTAATACATTGGTAGATAAATAACTTTCGAACAGACAATACTTTAGCCTGCTGATACAATAGTGTTGTAGGGTGTGTATAGGGTAGCCGCAATAGCACTTTAAGAATTACCCTTTGTGCACGTTCAACAATAAGAAGTAGTGACCTAGACGCAGCACCCCACGAACAAATACAATATCTTAATAAACATTCACAAAGAGCCTTATACATTTGGATAAGGATGTTATAGTCAGCTACAACTCCTAGTTCTTTAAATATATATATAAGCTTCCGTATCCGACCTGATAATTTGTTAATATGTGCTTCCCACCTTAAATTTTCATCAATAGTAACTCCCAAATATTTTATACTTCTTGCTCGGCTGAGTTTAGCACATGAACATTCAACACTGTAATTTAATTGAATGCGATTACATGGATATGAATGTATTTTTATGCTATAATTGTCCTTGGGTCTAGTTTTGTTTGTGATACTGAAACAAATAAATTTTGTTTTATCCACATTTAGCGATAAAAGACTATTATCTAGCCACGCTAAAACCTTAGATAACCCAGTCTCCGCGTATTCACGAACGTCATTCCAAGTAGATCCATGGAATAAGAGAACCGTATCATCTGCAAACATTATTAATTCAGAATCACTCGTATCGGGAACCTTACACAATTCATTGATATATATGAGGAATAACGTAGGCCCAAGTGTACTGCCCTGTGGGACTCCATAGGTACAGTACTCACTATTACTTATATACTCATTTACACGTACACGTTGATTTCTATTCGTCAAGTAGTCTGCAAACCACTGAAGTGCATTTCCTCGAATACCAATATTTTCTAGACGTGTCAATAATATGGGCACTGAAACAGTATCAAAGGCCTTTTGTAAATCCAGAAACACACCAACACATTGGTCACCTTTATCGAGGTAGGAGGAAATCTGTGTGGTTACTTTTAAAACAGCGTCATCGGTCGATTTATTTGCTCGAAAACCAAATTGGTTAGGGGAAATGTAATCGATTTTATCTATATAATTCATTAACCTCTTGTTTACAAGTTTTTCAATTATTTTTGACAGAGAAGGCAGAAGGGAAATAGGCCTATAGTTACATGGAAAGGTTTTATTACCTGTTTTAAATATAGGTGTAATGACAGCGGATTTCAGAACGTTAGGGAATTGACCAGACTCGAAACTCATGTTACAAAGGTATGATAAAGGATGTATTAAAAATATTTTATAAGTTTTGAGAAAATTCGTTGATATGCTATCCCACCCTGGAGCCGTATTTGATTTCAGACTTGATATAATGCTTGCAATTTCTAAATGATCAGTCGGAAATAAAGACATTGTATTAACGGGGGTAATTATAGTTTTAGCGTGTTTGGCTAGTTCTATCTCATTGCTATTAATTTGGCTTAATGTAAGATTTGCTAGCTTGCATCCTATTGAGGTGAAGTATTGGTTAACAATGTTTAATGATTTAACATGGGTATTTTCAATTTCTAACAGTTCAGTACTTGTTTTCTTGTCACTCCCTAAATTACAAACTTCTTTTATAACGTTCCATGTACCTTTAATATTACCCAAATTTTTATTAAACTGCAACTTATAGTATTCTCTCTTTAATGAATTAATAATTTTGTTACACCAATTTCGATAGGAAATATACAATCTCATAGAATCATTCGGATTACTTTTAATTTGTAGATGGATCTTATCTCTACGGCGCAGTGATTTAATTACTCCTGGAGTTATTCATGGTTTCAGCGGTATATTTCGTCTTGTAACTTTTACTGTACTAGAGTTCGTATTTAAAATATATTGCAATTTATTAATCAACCTATTAAATCCTAGATTAACATCTGTAGTTTCATAAATTTCCTTCCAGGTCTCTTTTGTAAGATATTCCTTAATACTATCAGAATTCAAAACTATTTTATATTTCGGTGGTGATTTTTTATTAATTTTGGCATTACTGATATACAATAAAATAGGTGAATGGTCTGTTAGTTCATCAAATACTATTGTTTTCCATTTAGTATTACATTTCACCATAAAATGATCAATGCAAGAATCAATTCTTGTGGGGACAGTAATGCCTTGCCGTAGTCCGTACAATGCCATTAAATTTAAATACTCATGTACTAGGCTATTATTGGAATGTGGCAGGACATCAATATTTATATCTCCTGTGAAGATAATATTTTTAGTTTTTATGTCATGCATTTAATGAATCAAGGTACCTTTTGGGGTTA
This sequence comes from Saturnia japonica, assembly GCA_033032175.1. Lineage (NCBI taxonomy): Eukaryota > Metazoa > Arthropoda > Insecta > Lepidoptera > Saturniidae > Saturnia > Saturnia japonica. The sequence continues at coordinate 199,648 of CM065330.1, forward strand.
CGAAAACAAGGTGGCCTATAAGAACATATTATTGCATAATTATTATTTATATTCAAAATAAGACAATTACCGTCTAAAATTTCCGGTTCAGTAGTCACTACTTTAACATGTTGACGTACATAAACAACTACCCCATCCGTTCTATTAATACTATTCCTTGTATAATATACTAAAAAATTACTTACATTGGGTGGGATAGAATGTTCACTAGTCCAACACTCCGTCAAAACTAGTACGTCTATTTCTATATCTATGTTTGTAACAAACAAGTGAAATTTATCAATGTTACAATTAATGCTACGAATATTCTGGCTAATAATAAATAGTGAATTGTGATTCTTATCTTTTAAATTTAAAGTTTCTCTACAAGATGTGGGATCCCTTATTTTATTGCAATGTACTTCCCCTGTGTTATCAACATCTGAGATAATTGTTTTGTTTAAAAAATTGAATGTGCCATTTTATACATAGAATATCATAATATTGTTGTTCGGGAGACTCTATATGTGTCACCTCATTACAGTATATAAATAACTCACTTTTAAATGTAAAGCAGTTGATGTGTATGTTTGTGTAGGTATATCTGTATCTCAGCAAAGCAAAAAAACGACCTAACACGTGTTTATAATTAAATATTAAATATATAATATCAAAATATTCATTTATGAGAGAAAAAGATAAATATAGGATTTTTTGTATTAAAGTTAATATAAATGTTAATGTGACGTAAAGATCTAGTCATTTTTGGGTAATTTTTTTGAGATCGGTTTCATTATTTATTGGTATTTGCGGAGAACCTTCAATCTTCTTTAAAAATATTTTACCATGAGACGTCCAACAGTATGCATAATCGTTGTCTTTTGCAAATTTTCGTGCTAGGTAAAACAATCTTCTAGTGTAAGTTGTTAGTGTCTCAGAAATAAAGATTGGTTTTTTCGGACCTTCCAAGGATAGATGTGATGTGTTAAGTTTATCATATTTTTTAAACGTTTGTGATTTATTAAATTCTCTTACGGCTCTAAGTAAATTATTTTTTACTACCGTACTCACAAAGTCAACTACCACAGGCTTATCTACGCTGGATGTGGCATTGACTCGATATACATTCTTTACATCGCAGTTCTGAATACAAACGTTTAAAACAGCACCAACAGATTTTATAATATCAACTAACTTTTGTGAGTTCTCCATTGATGTTTGTCAGCGCCTAATGCTTTATCAATAGCATTTAAGTCAATTATTTATGTGGGGTACATTCATTATTAGTTTTTTCTTTTTATTATTTTTCGCTGCACCGCACACTAGGCAGTCTATGGTTGACCACCGCCGCCGCGAGTCGATCTATCTAAATTATATTAATCCCGCTTGTTGGAGTTGCTTGTGCACGCTGCACGACATCCAGCTGGTCCACTACTATCGAAGCCGCAAATCTGAGGAATTGGCCGAGAAGAAGCGCTGCCAGGCTGAAGCTGCAGAATACCACATAAAGGTGATCGTAGAATAAGCGGTGCAGCTGTTTCTTACTTATCCAGTTTCAAGGTAACTCTTTCTTACATATTCCTAACTCTTCCCGCTCGTGGATTAGCGACCCTCTATATTGCTTAGTTGACGCGTCCACAATGTTTTTGGTATATTTCTTATTTCTAAACCCGTTATTCGACTGTTACGTTCCATATTCTCAATTTTCGTTTCTAATATTTGTGTGTATTGCTGATTTTGATTATACTTCACTTCCAAATCATTCATTCGTGATAATAATTCATCATTTTTCTGCGAAAAGAAATCTATCGAACTACGAATATCCGAATTTTGATCTTTAATTTCCTTCATCGAACTTAAAATTGTTGAAAATTTTGCATCTTGATCTAATTTGAAGGACGATAACATGTTCATGCCGATACCTTTTCTTTTTATAACTCGAGAAGCAAATATTAAAATAATTAATGCACATTGGTATTATGCTATATATATATTAAATATGAGTAAATTTATAAAAAAGTACATCGATAAGTCAACGGAGGTGTTAATTTGAACGAATTCTCTAAAACTAATTCGAGTCACAAGCCAGAGTGACCAGCTCTCACGCTGTCCCTTTCACACATTGTAGTCTCCGCACCAAACCGAAATAACGGATGTCATTAGCCTAGTGGTCCTAAGCGTAACTGCTATGCTTAAGGTTCGATTCCCAGATCAAACATGTTAATGGTTTTTTTTCTATGAAATTCTCAATAGTAGCTCGGAGTTTGGCTCTGTGCCCGATTACATGGGACCTGAACATACCCGGCAAACTGTGGGTGTACATTAGTGTACCTCTACCTAACCTCGGAGAATAGAGGCGTAACGATAAAATGTATTATTATCTTTGATTGTACTTAATAAATTATTATTATATTATTAATTATTAGTGCACCTTGAACTGTTCCAATACATGCGAGGGCCCACAGACTCGATTCCGGTTACCAACAGAAGATTTTGTGATACGTGCCTCGCGATCTGAACTCCAATACTTGACCAAATACGTAAGGCATGACAGCTGTTAGCTGCGCTTTACCACTCTATCAAGTATTTAACAACATTTAAAAAAGCCGTACTACCACCACTATAGAGTATACAGTTCCATGGTTCTGCTACTGAACCCTAGAATTCATTATAGTATTTTAATCCACGTTGTGTCATTCCCCCAAAACGTGATACTTCCTTGTTAATATATAATATGTTTTATAAGTGACCACAAAGTTTTACATTATAAAAGAATAAAAAAGCACGAATATATAGAAAACATATTAAGATTTAAGACGTGATATTTATCTATGGTACTCATAAAAAAAGTCATAGAGCATTGAACAGTATGTGTTGGCGTGTGTTACTAACCCAACTCTTCAAAACAGAATATAAACGAGCACCAGTAACTGAAATAAAACTTTCAAGCATGCTTATGTACACACAGAAGGTCAAGTTAAATTATAAATGAACTAACAGTCGATAAGTGTATAAGCTGCTTTTACTGTACTGTTACAGAGTACGGACAAGACAAGACAGGCAAATTTTGAATTTTAGGTACTTTAGTTAAATAGAGAATAAACACATTAATATTTTGCAGCAATTTCAACATTTAAAAGCTAATTCATTAATCAGACTGATTTAGAGCACCCAGATTAATTTTTAAAATCATTAGTCTTTTTTTATCGGTTTATTTCATTTTTTGATTTATTTAATAATTGTAGGAAAGCTCACTGACTAATATAACTATGAAGAATTAAAAATAACGTAGTTAAATAAATGCCTTAGTAGTTAATCATTATATACATACGTGAAGCCAAAACTTTTTACCCCCTATTTAAGCGTATTGCATGCACGGAAGACTGTGATTTGGAATGGTTGAAGTTTATATGGAGGAGTGCAGAAAGTTATAATTTATCTATAATATTTGTTACTAATATATTGAATAAAATAAATTAATACTGCGAATCCTAACCCGATCATTGTCATTGTCAGTGCCAAAATACTGACATTGCCACTGAATGAAAAGTGACAGCAAGTGATATAATATTCATTGTTTAGGTTCATATGCAAATGTCAAACAGAAAATAGTCTATGATCAAAAAGTCGTTCGTCGAATTGCGATCATTGGGCGACCGCCAGTATATTAAAATATGACAGACCACTAAATACATATACGCATGTTCCTTACTTCCTCCCAGGAGGCAGAGGCATGTATGTATGTATTTAGTTAGCTCTAATTCCAGGAATAGTGAATTAACTAGATCGCGACTTTCTCGCATGATCGGTAACAGCCAAAGCCGAGGTCCGGCCGTTTTGACACCTTTGAGCATGATGTCTTGCATTCGCGGTTGAGTGCCTTAAACGCTCGCCCCCAAGTCACGGTGAAGCTGTAAAGGCCGTCTGAGGCTCTAGGGCTCTTATGGCTAACAATATAGTCAGTTCTAGAAAAAAATACAAATGTATATGAATAAATCTGTAGTTCTAATTTCTCGATACACAAACTATACAAAGGAAACAAATAACAACATGCCATTAATAAAAAAAATGGCTTGACCTATTTTTATCAAATTTTATACACGGAAAGTTTGTCTTTTTTAATTTACAGTCTGTAGCAGAGACAAGACAAAGACAAGGCTGTGGTAATTGTTACACTTTTGAAGATCGTAAAAAAAACTATTTTTTATAAACTTTTGTTTGTTTAAATTGCCATGTTAGTATGTTTGAGTTAAACAAATGCTATATCATTGTTAACTACATCCACTTAGTCATTTGAGCTGAAATTTGAAATACTTGTCTTAATTCTATAGAAATGCAATAATATAATATTATTATTATTGAGCTGAGTCGATGATGAGCCACGATGTTGGTCATACACAGTAAAACCTCTCAAAAACAGGCTATCCTTGTCGTATTTAGGTTTGTCGGATTCGTCTCGATTAGTACTATAGTCCTAAGTCAGATTCTACAAAAGCTTGTTTTTACTAATTTCTTTATTAGTCACAATATTTTTGACAACAGCTACCCCCCTCCCACATCTGTTTTAAAAACTTTGTCAAAATAGATTTTTATCTCACAGTACTTCGTTAGCCCGATATAATAACCCGGTTTCTAAATCCCTAGGGATATCCATCATTCACCAACAGGCCGGATAAAATTTATTTAAAATTTTATATACATGTTAAAAACTTTGATATATTTTTAAGTTATATTTTTTAGGCACGTCATAAAAATATTATAACAGTTAATATTGACGAGGCGCGCAAGAATTCTTTACCATGAAGTTGTTTGCTAAACCTCTTGGTTGACACACTTCACATAACATCGAGTTTGACTATTTAAAAAAGTACGTACACAAAGTACACGCATCCACTTTTTACCGGACTGCGAAAAAGCAGGGTTATGTTTTTCCAACGTATGTAGTTTATATGTATATTTATTTCTTTGGCACGCTCTGTAGCCGAAACGGCTTGATGGATTATAGCATACAAGATGTCGTTCAGATTCGCTATATTATACTTAAATGCGACGTCCGGGAGTCAAATAAAAAGTAAAAATAGAAAAAACAATTTTCACACAAGTTTCTTTGTTGAAGTCGGGTCTTTTGTTTCCTTTTTAATGATTCTGCTTGTTCATACTAATAAAGCGATATGACCACTCCAATTTACCTGAACGTTGGGTTATTTTTTTATTTGTTAAAACAGGTTTAGCGTTTATCCACAATCGCACCAGATGTAAAGTTACTATTAGTAAAGATATCCCACTAATAATACTACTAATATCATTAATGTGAATGGACAGATAATTTATATCCTGGATTAACACATAGGATACTTTTTGTCTAAGTAAATGTGATGGCTTAACTAACGACTGTTATTAATTTATGTTGTTTTACGACATCTTTGAGAACGATGTCACAGGTACGGCTAGGCAATAAAAAAAAAATATATATATTATTATTTTTTATGTTTTCGTTGCTGACCGTACAATTTTGTCAAGTAGCTAAAATTGATAAAACTTAAGTTTAAGAAGAATTAAATTATAAATGAATCGCCGGTCATAATATACGGATAAGGGTAAATAGATAGCTAAAACTTTATTAGGGTTTAACGGCGGAAGCAACACCCTTACAGAAATTTCTCCTCAAAGCAACAAAGCTCGTACAGGCAACATAATATTATGAGTTGGACTCAAAACTACGATAGTTTTGAGGTTAGTTATGGAGTATTATAAACACTCAAAATCATACGGACTACATGTTTAGTAAAGACTAAGTAAACATATCCTCGTATCTACATGAGCGTAAGAGTTCACAATGATTTGAAATATCTAAGGGCAATTCATATTAGTAAATAAATGGTTAAGGTATCATTGGCTAGCGTTTATATACAATACACGGCAATACACTACAATACAATACAATGCACCTTATTGCACAGCAAACAAAAAACCTACATATGTATAACTATTCAAATTATAAGAGTTATAGTGCGAGGCATCTAGTACCTACTAACTAGAACAAACTGGTTTATTTCGGTTTAACTCACTGTTACCACTACTACGAGACGCGAAAACATTTCCAAGCTAATTTACGATATCTATAGATAATTAGATCATCCGCAATAAGTAGAAATTGCCATCCCATCTTGTAATATTCAGAATCCGAATTCACGTCTTTTAACGCGGTATCCGTTTGCATCAGCACTAAGCCTTCATCGTTTAATCATCAGGCGTGTAATAGTACTCTAAAAGTATATAAAAATGTAAAAAAATATAATTAACCGAAAAGTCGAATAGTTACATCCCTAGGCGACCCAATCAAATTATCATAAACCAGTGGCTGGATCAATGCGCCTCGCAATTAGTTGAAGAGACGTTTTTATGAGCCCGAAAGTGTAGGGGACGGGAGTAAGGGGTCAGGGGGGCTTGCGAAAAAAGATAATATAGAGGGCTTAAAATAATCAAGAGCGGTCTTAATTTGAAGTTGCTTATTTTTCAAGTTTTTTTTCTTTAATGAAAAATCTTTAACAATAATATAATGATCATTATTAATTATGTGCTCTAAAATAATGAAATGTTTGTGTATTTGTTTGGATAGCTGACATTTAAAATTATTCAGGAAATATTGATCCGGCTATGAATAGACAAGTAGTGCCCCGCGGTTTCAGTCAAGTTTGTTTTCTCGGTTCCCATCGGACATACAACCCGCCCGCACTATTACTTCGTTCTCGCTTAGCTTACTTTCTAACATACACTTTGTAGCTCTCTGTTCCGCACCTAAGGGTCGTAGTGTGATGTTAGATTACCTATCATTCATGAATAGGATAGAACATGGTGAAATAATATTTGAGATCTGACAAGCGCCATATAAAAAAGAAAAAAAAACAGTCTCTTGAGCTTTATAGATAAGGGTTGCGATTTTAGATAAAATAAAATATAGGTTAGAGTGTATAAGGGCCTCTTATAATATTGTAATACCCGTGGGTAGTGAAAATGCTCTTAGATTTTACATAACTGATTTATTCGTACGTATATATATTATGTCTATATATTCACGGCTATCCTCTAAACATTATCATATCCATGTGTTAAATTTAAATATATAAGTTATTTACTAATTAATAACATATTATGTTGAAGAATGAAACAACTGTTAATATAAATATATACAAAAATGTTTACGTACGCGATCTACGTAACTGAGTTTTTTATATCATGACACTTTCGAACAATAGTAGAAGGTATTAATATTTTTCATCCTTTTTTATATGTTTAGACATATTTATTTACTTATTAGATGATAAATAATTTAATGGTTAGTAGATAATTTCGGAAAATAATATTTTCCTGTTTCTTGCTTTTCAAAGAGCGATGTTCCGTAGTCGGGTTTTTGTTTTTAAACTAATTTTTTTTATATAAAAAAATGCTTGGCCAGTGGATTAAATGACTTAATTGATTTATATTCAGGTTATTTTAGGCAGGTATATTTTGTTACGCTGAAAACGAACAATACACCGTTAATGATCACAGATTTGGAAGGTGTTGATTACCTTATTGTTCAGTGTATTTCGATATTATCTGTAATTATATTGTTTCAAATTGAATAAACTTTATATCCTAATTTTATGTTCTATACATATTATAAAACTCAACGTCTCTCTGTCTGTCTGTTATTTTGTTTCTTTTTACCCGAAAATCACTTATCCAATTTATATATTTTTTAATTTATAGCTTTGTTATCTGGCCGGATTAAAGGTTATATTTTGTAAGATAAAGTATCAAGAATCAATTCAGAAAAAGGCGCATTTGGGGCACTTGAATGGCTTATGCCGAGTAAACCATAAGAAATCCCGAAGGAGAGAGAGAGAGAGAAACCCGATCGAGTTTCTTGCCGGCTGTTGTGACGTTCATAAGTGCCTTCTTAGGACCTAAATTGAATAAATAATAATTTTGATTTTGATATATCAAAATTAATGTAGTACAAAAATGTTACGTCTAAAGAAGACATACAAAAAAAAAGTCGGTGACAACATATTATCTATCTTGTAAGGATAACAACAATTATTAATTTAAATTGGCCGGCGGACGACCACGATGTATGCGTGCGCTCAACCGTCGGGCATTCTGTAGTCCACGCGAGCGCAGCTGCGGGCGCAGCTAGTTTTTATATATAATTTGTTTGTACGTGTGTACGCCACTAAACTCCTCCTAAGCAGGTGGAGTGATTTTGATGAATTTTTGTGTGTGTATGAATGGGTCCTTAGATGGTTTAGATTTACAATTAGACCCGGTAGATGGCGCTACAATCGAATTGTATGATATTTCAATTTTATTCTATGGCGAATTTATTTTCGCATATAAGAACGTATAACCCCAAATTTTCAACCCCCACACCATCCCCAAATATTTTATCTTATTCTAATATCGAATAACTTGTATAAATTTTATATGCACGTGTTAGTGCTAAGCCGAATGGACCACTCAAATGTATAGGCCTAAGTAAGCATTTCCGTATTTTGTAGTTAGAGAATGCTCGCTTACTTAGGTAAAAGTGTAAATGACATTTGCTTAGAAATACAGTATCAGCGTTTCGCCATTACCTCACCTGACAACTTAAATAACGATGTCTCGATGTGCGGAACACGCTAAACCCAGTGGGAGGACTGGCTCTTAAGTCCAGCAGCTGGAACATACATATAAGGGCTTGGGGAGACACTAGGAGTGGTAGAGATACCAGGTTTTTGGGTCTTGTACCATGTAAATATTATCCTGGTGGTGATTATTATTAACTTTTCAATATTGGTCAAGACACCTGTTATTTTGTTAAAGACTTTAAAAAGGTCTCCAGGTGGCGAGAGAACGGTTTGAAGCCCGTGACGTTTGCAAAATTTTGGGCATTGAGGAGCTAAAAAAAAGTGGTATTTGCTATTTACTTGATGGTATTAAGTTTTTTTCCAAATACTTACTATTAGTGTCATATTTACCAATATTATTGGGCCACTGTCTACCACCCGGACAGACTTTCAACTTGATGACGGTAGCTAGACAGGCGCCAGGCGGGCATTAGAAAATGACCTAGTACCATACTATGACGTCATCACGATGTTTTTCCTCTCTAAAAACTCAGGCTCATTGTAGGGACCTGAACCCTTGTTGATCGATGCGATGTTCAAACACGCTACCACCGAGAAATCATTGCTTCAGGAAGATTATAAAAATAGCACCAGTGCCAGTGAAGTTGAGGAGTAAATGGTTAGCGTGGTATTGGCATTTCATGAGCAGGATTGAATATCATATAACTACAAGAATGTTAAGTATGAAGATGGAGGAGTATAGGAGTAGCGGAAGACCGGAGAAGGTGTGGATACATTGTGTCAGGAATGAAATGTGTTTATAAATAAAGTGGTAGAGGAAAATATGTTGATCCTACTTAGTTGGGAAAAACAAGATTGTTTTTCTTAATCGTTAAATCTTCAAGCTAATATTTGGCACCGTTATATAAAATTCTCAAAAAGAGACAGCATAATGTTGAACAAAATTAGTAAGGAGTTGTTAATTTTTATCCCTCGCGAGTCGCCCGCGGCCTGGGGTGGTTAAGGCCCTTCACACATTACACTACACAAGTCTTTGACGACATTTGTTGTCTTGAACCGGCGATTACTCCGTACTTGGCGCAACAAAAAAGCGTCTCGTCGTGTCTGGCTATTATTAGTACTAAAATAGGAGAAATCACCAAAGACATTAGATTCATCCTTTGTAGAAAGATATACATACCTGTTTATTTTTATTTATTTATGTTATAAAAGGCTAAGAATTTAACATGTGTTTGTTGTAAATTACTTGGCTGCATCATAAACAGCCTGCATTTTATTTTTCTCTAAATAGAGGGCTGAACCCTAATACTTTCTCCTACGGTAATTTCTCTTATTTTGATACTCTGTTAGTTGTGTCAGATATTATGACACATTTTAAGTAGGTACGTTACTGTTTTAGAAGCGACTGATCTACGGAGAGTTTAGTAGCTTCGTGAGCGGAATAATCGCCAACTAGAGTCGACGACGAACACCCTTAAAGGAAGTATCGAAGTCCTGCGTATTGTCATGACTGAAGGGCATTTACGTATTAGTATGTTATCTGTGCCTTTATGCGTAAGAATAGTTCCATAGAAAAGCACTGGAATAGTCGGTACCATACTAAAGTAGTTGATTTTTGGATAGTTGCGTAGCATCGTGTGTGAAGAACCTTAGTCCCCGAGGCGCCGCGTCGCGCCGCTGAGGCCGCGTTAAATCTCGTGTTGATTTTACGACAAACCCTTTCAAATGACTCCATTTACATTGTTTCCCTTTCGCAATTAGTTTTTATCTCTCAGAGAATTTCTTTTTTATTATGCTTGGTCGCGTCTTTAAAAATATTTTTATAATTAATAGAAACAAAATATAACTAGTAAGATATTGTTTAACGGTCATCAAGTTCATCATGTCTTTCAAAATGAACATTTGTGGTTTCTGGGAATGAGGAATATTGCAGCCTGACTTGTTTCCGACCACCATACATATAGTGAAAATGCTTACGTGCGCCGCGTTTCGGAATTAGCTGGTGTATATCCAGTTTGTGTTTATGCTTGTCGTCATAACAGTGGCGTATAGAGGTGGATTATTGATTTCTCGGTGGTCATCACTGTTCTTGGATTGTACTTAGGCTTGCCAATAGGCACAATGTCGAAACTTTGACGTGATATTAGAAAACGTTTCGCGCACATATTAGTAAATGCTAGCAGTCGCCCAATGATCGAAATAAGACCAGCGACTTTTTAATCATAGACTATTTTCTGTTTGACATTTGCAGTGTGAACCTAAACAATGAATATTATAATATATTACTTGCTGTCACTTTTCATTGAGTGACTTTGTCAATATTTCGGGGGGGTCTAAGTTCAATGGCACTTGTCGGGTTAGGATTCGCAGTATTATTCTTTTTTTTTTAAATATAATAGTAACAGATATTATAGATAAATTTTAGCTTTCTGTACTCCTTCTCCATATAAACTTTAACCATGACAAATCTCACAGTCTTCCGTGCATACATAATACATGTTCTTTCTTTAGCGTGTTCTGGCAAATGTACTTATCAGTTATTCCCTTGTCTAGAATGAGCATGTTTCTATAATCCAGATAAATGTGATTATGTTTAAAGAAAAAAAAGCTAGAAGTAAAAATAAACAAAAGCGAAAAGAAAACGTTTCCTTGATTATATTTATTTATTCATTCCACGAACTAATGTGAGAGTTTACACATTTATTTAGTCAATTTCCTCGGCGAAGAAAAATCGTTTCGTATGTTAATTCAATCAAATAAAATGCTAAAATAAATTACCTACAGTTGTCTTTTTTTGTAATTGCTCTGGATTATTTTTTTAACCAGGGTGAATCGATATTTCCTAGACATGCGCACATTAATTGAACAATACGCTGAATTTGGGGATTATTTAAGGATTGGGCGTTCGATTTTTATGTCAGCCGAGGAAGGGGTCGTTGGATATTAGGGTTGACTTAATTTATCATCGAGGTGTTTTGATTGAGTTTTTGACGGAAGCTCGAGTATATGTACGTAAAGTGAACTATAAATATATTCAGCAAAATATGCATATTGAGGTGGCACAACGGCAACCTACGTAGTTCCAATAAGAGAGCCACCATCTTGTTGGATCCACATTCAATATTAGAAAATAGTAACTGTGCCCACGGTTTCACCCGTGTTAATTTTACACGACAAACATCGCCAACATACCTGTGTTGGCAATTTATTATAATTTGTGTAAAACTATCGACATTTTTATGAGGAATAAATTCATTATTCAAATTATAATATAGCCTATGTTACCCGCTGATACTGTAGCTTTATATTAATGAAAGAATTTTTAAAATCGGTCAAGTAGTTTTTTTTTTGGGTTTATCCATTACACACAAAAAATAAAATCTGTTCTCTTTATAATATTGTTAAAGATTACGAAGGCTTATAAACAATTGATACTGGGAAGTGTATTTGCGCGGCGCCAAAACAACAAGACGAGATGTTTTGATAAAGTTTATGTGAATTGGTTTTTTACGTCAGTTTCATTTTTTTCATTTCGATTCATTTGACTTCTTATATGTTAATTTAGTTATTAAAATTATAATGTGAAAGAAAGAGATAAAAATATCTAGAAAAAATCTGGACGTATGACAAAAAAATTACCATAGAAACGCCATCTAGCTGGGATATAATAAACTATAGTTTATAAAATATCTACATCTATAATATTATTAAAATGATTAAGGTTTGCCGTAGCGCGCTCACCATGCAAAAACTACTGGATCGATTTTGATGATTGGTTTTTATAAAAAAATAAAAATATCACGATGTCTTCATTCAATAATAAGTTATCAAAGTTTTAGGAAACTAAAAAACAAAGTTTTAAATTTTTTTTATTAGCACTACGCGTTCTTCTGTCGTCCACACAGCACACGGCACGGCTAGTAATATATAAAAATCTTACGTGTGTCTGTTAGTAATCGTGTAACTTCTGAACAAATTTAGTGATAGCGTCGTCTGTTATAGAATGCGATAGGTGTCGCTGTAGCCGAGACATTAACTACCGAAAAGGGCAGATTGACGTCTTGGGCTGGCCTGGTGATTTATTAGTTAATTGCTTATCGTGACTTTGCCCAGCAATAGAATATATGTAAGCCAACTATTTACACATATAGTAACTTATTGTAAATATGGTTTCATATAATGTATAGTCCAAGAGACAAGTTCATATGCAATTCAAAGTATCCAACATAGAAACTTTACTGATTAAACTCCAGCTTCAGACTATTTGAACAAGCTTTCTGGAGAGCCTCAAGGACAATTGAACTCTGAAGAATAATAATTACATCCATACGTATCATAAAACGCAATATCTCTATGTCTATCCGTTTGTTAGTGTGCTTTAATTACGTATTTCTTATTAATTTCTAGCTATGTAGCTAGTCAGAACTAGCTAGGTTAAAATGTGTCTGTTTACTGTTACGGTATGTAACATAAATGTAAGCTCGAATGATAGTTATAATTGGAATTATAGGGATTTTTAGTCAAAGTTACTAAAACATTATAAAACATAAAACATTATAAACATTATAAAATCAGTATGAAATAAATAAAATAAAATTAGGTTGTGTAAAGTCACCAATAGACAATTTATGACAAGTTTTCCGGGTAGCTTAATACAAGTAGCTTATGTAGTATTTTTTTAATGAACTTTATGACTGTTAGTCTTTTTAGGTACTTTGGTGTTTGAATTAAAAGAATAGTGATTTAAAATAAAAGGGCGAAGAATGTGAATTTCAGGTTGCCTCAGAATCACTTTCGAAAATTTTAGACCATTATTGACTATAACAAAGAGATCTTCAGAAACGATTTGGTTTTAGTTAATAATATGCTAAATGCACAGAACAGGCTCTCAAGTGCAAATGCAGTAACACACCTATAAGTCATTTACAATAGATTAGTAGCTATTAGAAAAACCCCTTTTACCATGCTGTGGTACCATCATTACGTTTTCCTTCACTGAAAGGTTAAGCTGGTTGTTGGTTTGACCATACTTTACTATAACATGGCTTCATCACCTTCAATATACTCATATCCCTTAGGATAAAGAACGTAAAAGTACCCTAAGTAAGTAATACCTTTAATTATTACAACATTACTTAGTTATACAGTCTGTACCATCTCTTATTACGGCTTGAATCAAATGTATTAATTTTTTTAAAGCCCTAATTAGCGCTCCTGAATCATAACTACTTACATGAAAATAAAACAATATTGCTGGTAAATATCAATTCGACGCCAATTGAAAAAAAAACATTCACTGTTTTAGATTGGAGGAATTTTGAATTGTCATGTATCATTTTTTTTTTTTCATGATGAATTTGAGTTATTTAACCCTGCATAATAAAACTTGTTTATTGTGCACAATTGAAGTGAATTGGAAATAGAAATATTATGTACCACGAATTCTGAGATGCTGCAAATATTGCTTAAATGGAGTCCGCCATCTTAGAGCGTTGTTTGAACTTTGAATACAAGAAAAATATTATATCCACGTGAAATTTTCTTAATTCTATACAAACAAAAGTTTCCAGTTAATAAGAAATATTATAGATTAAAGTAATAAAGTTGTTATGCAGTACATAATAAAACATAGTAAGCAATAAATATTAGGAGGTCATTCGACGAGGACAAAGTTTTATTGTGTTTATATATGGGAAGCGATGTAAGTTGTCAGTAACGTCTGGTAACTTAATGAGATACGATTGTTCGAATACGGACAGAGTTACAATTGTTTATTTGTTGTACAAAAGCTAATAATATTGTATTTGTATTGTAACAATGTCGAAAAATATTATTATAACCAAGAATCAGAACTATATTATCAATATTGTAAATCTAAAGAGATTATTTTATTTTTTTTGTTGTTAGAACGCTCTAATCTCTGAAATTAAGAGTCACATTTGAAAAATATTTTTTTGCATTTTATAGCTTGTTTATTGAGGAAGGTTATGAAATAAATAACATAAAACTACGACCCTAAAGAGCGGGGCAATGACCATGAACGTCTACACGGATGCTTTAGTACTAGTGGTGTAGTGGAGAGTTATTCTGAAACTGTGGAATATTAGATTACCGAGTTGTTGAACAAAACTAATTAAAAACGCCCCGAAAAAAAAACTTATTTGTCGGTACATTATATAATCAAAAGTAACGCCATCTTTTGGCTATCCCGTACAGTTACATTGCCAGAAGACATATTGTGTTTGAAGGAAAGAAGGCGAGGTGTTGCTTGTACGTGACACATGATTTCTATTTTCCTATACTATGGTATAGGATATTATAATAATTGGGTTGGTTCTCTAATAAACTTGTATACCCCGGATTTTTCTTATAAGTTTTATAGGTTTAGTCTGTACTCAGTCGGATTGGAAACCAAAATTCAGACAGACAGACAGAAAACCAGCACTGTGTGGTGTCCGCTTCACATGCATCAGCTGAGTCTGTCCCATTGCCAAATTGTGTACGTAATTATATTTATTTGAAACTTGTTTTTGGCAATAGATGATTATTATTATTGTGCTTTATACTTTATTTTATTTGAAGTAGTTATTTCACTGCCGCGGGTTAAGTAACCAAACGACAGCGTAAAGGAAAAGTGATAGAAAAGATAGTGATAGTATTTGTTACATATCTAGAGACAAAAAAAATCTAATAATTGTGCACGTGTTTAATAGAAACAGGCTTTTGAAGCTAACAAAGGTAAGAGGATGTATTTTAAATGTTTTAAGTTATTGTGCAGTGTGTGTGGGATGACGCCAGTGGAGGAAATAACCACCGGTATTGTTATAACTGTATTAACTTTCCATTGACTTTTAATTTGAATAGATATTATTATTAAAATACAGTAAAATAAAATAAAAACTTTATTAGATGATAAAAAAACAGTCGAACTTAATTTCTAAAGCCGCAATCATCACTATTAAAGCGCTTTTTTAAAAGTGACCTTTTTATTTACTACACAAATTTTATAATATTTTAAATTTTACACAAAATGCTCGACATGAATTTAAAAACAAGTTAAAACACGTTTGATTGCACAAAGCGCAATACACAGAGGTATTGCGGAGTGTACATTTTTGTGGCGAACAATCAATCCTTTGGGAAATGTTGGAGATATACAAAAGGTTTTTTTTATTAATCGACCATATTTTGTATTGTATCTTTACTTTGGAAATATCGTATGATTAATAACGGTAAAGGTTTTCAAGTGATACTTGTTTTATCGCGTTTAGTAGTAATTATAGTGTAACATTGACAGTTGAGTGCAGATCATGTGACGGAAGTATGTCAGGATGAAGTGACTTATTAATGATAAATTCACATTGATTCAACTTACTAACTTTTTTATATTTTATTGTGTATGTGGAACTATAACATGTAAATAATGTATAAATATATATATATAATGTAATTTGCTTATTTATACTAAAATATAAGCATACCTAATATACACTGAGACATAAACACATACGGTAACTACAGTCAATACACTATCTGGAACGCACCGCGTCCGGCGTCTCTGCGTCAGTTGCACGAGAGCCATGGGCGAGAATGAACGTGCAACAAGTAAGTGCGTGCCGAGCCTGTGATAGACTTACAGTGTACAAATAAATTATCGTTGTATTAATAAACATTATTCTAATCAAATTCTCGTTAAATTATTTTAACTAATTATAGAAAGAACAACTACAATGAAATTCACCTTGTCATCATTAATGGGTAGCTTCTAATGTTGTCGGTACATGAGAATGTTTCTGGGTTAATTTTTTTATTTTGCTACGTACGTACATAATATAAAAAATAGGTCGGGGAGAAAAGTTTCTTCGCATTTTTATATGGAAACTCTAGACTTTTTTTTTCAAAGATTATTTACATTTATTTACAGTATATATATGCCGTTTTGTTCGATGACCTTTTGCCAATTTGTAGGTAGAGACATGATCCCGTTGTTGTAGAAACTTTGAGACTTGTGATCAAAAAAACGCGACAAATAATTTGGCAGTCCTCTCTTGATGTTATCCTTACAGAACCTAAAGAATTCTGAAGAGACCGAAACAGGTGAAAATCTGAAGGTGCAAATAAACTCTCTTAGTTGCTAAAGATGTGTGTGGTCTAGCGTTATCGTGATGAAAGATCATATTCTTCCAGTTGATCAATTCCGGCAGCTTTCTTTAAACTGCTTCCTTAATTTCATCAGTCGTTGTCAGTAGAGATCCGAATCGATAGTTTTCCTGGGCGGTAAAAGCTCATAATGAACAATGCCCTTCCAGTCCCACCATATACACAGCATCACCTTATTTCGAGTTAGGCCAGGTTTAGCCACAGTCTGTGCAGCCTGACCGACCTTAGACCACGACCTTTTTCGCAAGTTCTTGTCGTACGTGATCCACTTTTCATCGCCAGTTATCAATCTCTTCAAAAACGGTTCGGTTTCATTACGTCTCAATAATGAATCGCAAATGAGTACACGGTTCATTAGGTTTCTTTCAGTGAGTTCGTGTGGCACCCAAATATCGAGCTTTTTGGTATAGCCAGCTTTCTTCAAATGGGTTAAAACTGTTTTGTGGTCTAGCACTTTTCCAGTTCTTCAGCTACATCGTAACTACTGATATGCCGATCTTGCTCCACTTTTTCACAAATGACGTCCATTTTATTCGTAACACGTTTGAACCAACTTTGTGCTACTCTTACTAACACTGTATTAGGTCCATAAACATCACAAATTTTTTTCGCTGCTTGAATTGCATTTTTGCCTTTTTTGTAATAATATTTTAAAATGTATCGAATTTCTTCATAAGATTCACTCATTTTTATACAAAGAAAAACAAATGAAAAATAGCGGGGAACAATTTTTTTTTAATGTAACGTTTTTAATGATACCAAAACCAGCCAGATACAAATAGTATAGTATAGTATAGAAATGTTATAACAAGTTTATACTTACGTTATGCGAAAACACTTTTTCTCCGACCAATAGTACTTACAGACAAATTATTATTCGACTCTTTGTCAAAGTGTAGTATTCGCTTCTGCCAGTGTCTATATTTATTTCCCACGATAAAAATAGTTTCTAAATCTCAATTCTATATCGTAGTAGATGACTGTATTACTATTACTACTATTATTATTACTGTTTGTACTGTAAGTAGTAAAGTTTTCACGGTAGCTATAATAATTCCAACAACAATAATTTAAAAATTAATTACAAAAAGCAATTTCTAATATTTCACGGTTTATTAGCGAGATAACAGACGATAAATGTACAATGAAAATTCTTTGGTTTTCGAGGGGCACAGGCGCGGCATAGCGGTCCCTAAATGAACGGCAGTCACCGTCGCGGTAACAATAACGGTCCTAGCTCGCAATAAACACGTCGCTCGAGATGAGTGGGGGGATAGCAGAGAGCGGCCTGGTTAAGATCTCTTGTTCATTTCAAGTTTAGGATACGTACCCTCACAGTATACACTAACACAGTAACCTAAGTATTATAATAACTGTGTACATTCTAGAATTTTTGAATGTATGAATTGTTAGAATCTTTTTTGGGCTTGATTGTTTCGATCTAAAGTACGTGAATACTGCTTTACGTTGCGTAGATTATCAGATCATTTAATTGCATATTCACAAGATTCAATACACAAGGTTATCAGTGTAACATTTATTGCTCCAAGACTAATGTTATCTATCTCATTCTGTAGAGTAATAAGATGACATGTAACAAAAAGAAACGGAATGTGATTTTACTTATATATATATGGTGATTGCACCGTTGAGATTGCGGCGCACTAAATTCTATTTGAGTGGACTGTATTTGCGGGGTTGCGATTTTATACTAAAATTATATTGTGATCAGCCATATGGATTATATGTCCCCGGATCAGTGTGAAGGGCTATGGAGAAAATATTGCATAATGAAAATTTGGCATTTGTGGTTTCACCCGGCTAGCCCGGCTAGGTGGTTGTCTTCGACGTACTGCACAAATTGTTCTCCGTCACAACACTGACGGGCACTGAAGTCTATATTACAAATTAACACATACAATGATATTTTGAATATAAAGATACGACAATAATGTCGACACGCAATGTACGGAGCGAGCGATCCTTGCTAACGACGCGCGTACCAATTCAACCGAGCGAGAAAATCAATTCCGACGCGGCGCGGCGCGGCGAAATCGTTCGTTCGTCGTCCTGCATGCATGTCCCAAGGAAGGAGAAATAAGCAGGGATAGAAAGTGTCGCAAACTGATCACAATATCGCGGTAAATTTTAAACTATATAAAAGCGGGGAAACCATATGCCATGTAGCTTTTGACCTTATATGACTAGTGCTTAAATGGCCAACATTTATTTCGATGGACAACCTTTTGTACTATTTTTCGCGATGTGCATATTTTTAAAATGGCTAAGTTGTCCTTCTAATAGCACAGCCACTGTGCGGTCATTCTTTAGGGAACAATAGAGCATTGTTTCGTCCCGGCGCCCAACGCCCGTCCCGTTGTATCCGGGTTTTATCACTGATCCCGGGATTACTCGCGTCCCTATACTCGAAAGTATATACACTTGTTTTTCTTTGTTTTTTTTTTAATACTATTATACCGTAGCCTCTGACCACAATCATAATTAAGTGACGAAGTTATGGAACACACTAAGCCCAGAAAAGGCAAGCTTTTTTATGTAAATGAAGTGGTAAGTAACTCTGAAGGACAGTCGCTGAAAAAACCATAGGTACGTGTTTGGAAATTAGGAAATGTCTTTCCATTATGCAAAGTACTACTGTTTTGTCATAGGAATTAGTTTCTAAGCTACAATTAATAATGTAGTATAATAAAGAGAGTAAAAGAAGCGAAGGTAGAGACAGAATAATAGATGGGAGGATGATATTAAAAAAGTAGCTCGCCCAAATTGGATCCAAATAGCAAGAGATAGAGAAAGATGGAAATCTTTAGAGAAGGGCTTTGTCGAAGGATATGCTGTTTTACAAAAACCCGTTGTCGATGAATTAATATTTATCTTATTTGCGTTGTATATAATTAGCGTAAACACCTATTGAACATACAGTAACAAAGTCTTATTTTATTTATAATAAAAAACTACAATGCATTTAACAAAAAAAAAAATTTTTAACGAAAGCCCGCTGCTTTTATTGCACGTTAGTGGTCGTGGTTAAGGAGTTGAACGCAAATTCCTGAAAATGTGACGTAACATTAGTGAGCGACATCTGTTAGATAAATTTCAGAATACTTATAATGATAACCGTACCTAACAACCGAAAAAACCAACTTTTTTAAACATTTCAATTTTTTTTATAAATCTTGAGCAATATTTTAATTTTTTTATGGATAAATAAAAAAGTTTTGTCGTGTGGGAGTAAAAAATGTTTTTGTTTTGGCAAAAGTGATAATGATTATTATAATATGCATATAAAAAAACACTTAGGTACATCAAATTGACCTCATGACCGATGATGCATGTAATTAAATGTCAAGAACTGACCCGCGAACCGGCCGCGGCCGGATCCTTGTTAAGATGGAGTACAATGCGACCGTACCTTTTTCGTTTTCAATCTTACTCGACGAGAAAAAACGTCGACGAAATGGAATAATGCGAGCTGTTCACGCTCGCGTAAGCTCGACAACTTGATAGATGACAGTTTTTATAACGAACTCGGATTACCTTATGACTACGTAATGAGGATATAATATTTCTAAGTATAACTGGAAAGTAATAACGTTACTAAAATGTAATAAATATATAATCAATTAGATACAGACACAACCAATTCGAGTTACATGTAACCTTATTCGTTACTTTTGTAACTATTCAATAATTTGTATAATTTATTTTATTATTTTTTACTAGCTGTGTCCACGGGCAACTCTAATTAAACTGAAACAAAAGCATTTAGTTACATGGTAGTTTGCACTACAAAATTGACTTTATCGTCTTTTTTGAACTAAAGTTACCCAAATGTTAATGAATAGCTGTGCCCGCGGCTTCGCTCACGTCGACTACAGAATGCCCGCGCGAATTTTGCTCCCCCGCTCTCGGCTATTTTAAAGACAAAAATGCTTATTGTGGATGTTCCTTGGAAGATAAATATGTACTCTCACGGACTTTTATGTATGTTCTTTTAATGCTTATAATTGTGTAGTACATTAATTTGCTATATCTCTTATGGTTTACTCAGAATAAGCCATTTAAGCGACCGAATTCTGCTGATGAACATGTTGTACATGAGACCTTTTGCCATTATAGGATCCCAGCCTACAAAATTAAAAAATGTTTAAAGAGACTTGATGTTAATAAAGGATCTGGTCCTGACTGTATTCCTTCTATTTTCATTGTGAAATGCGCGCATTCCTTGGAACTGCCATTATTTATAATCTACAACGAATCACTAAAAACAGGAATATTTCCTCAAATGTGGAAAGTTGCCAAGGTTGTTCCTGTCCACAAAAACGGTGATATAAGCATAGTAACCAATTATAGACCAATATCTGTACTGTCCACATTTGCAAAAGTATTTGAGGCTCTAGTGCTACCTGCCCTACAAAGTCATACTAGGCATCTACTAACAGAACATCAGCACGGATTTATTAAATCAAGATCGACTTGCACAAACCTTGTAAATTACCACAATTTTCTGGTTAATGCGGTGGACAAATGTCGTCAAGTTGATGTGATATACACGGATTTCTCTAAAGCTTTCGACAAAGTGGGTCACCAGATGCTAATCAGCAAGCTAAAGTGCTGTGGCTTTGGGGGGTATTTGATCAGCTGGCTGGAGTCTTACTTAAGCAATAGATCTCAATATGTTGTCGTACGAGGTTTCGCTTCTGGAAGCTATAAAGCTTGCTCTGGGGTTCCTCAAGGTTCACATTTGGGTTCATGGCTCTTCAACATTTACATGAATGACATAATAATTCGTATAAAACACAGTTTGATATTCTTGTTTGCCGACGATCTCAAATTAGTTAGAACTATTCTAAACAGTAACGATTCTCTTCTACTACAGGAGGATGTCGATAATTTGAGCAACTGGTGTCGTGATTACGGGATGGATATTAACATATCAAAATGCTCTCACATAAAATTTACTCGAAATTTAAAATTAATTGCTACTAAATACACCATAAATGGCACGGTCTTGGCAGAAAATTGCATAGTGAGGGATTTGGGTGTTTATTTTGATTCGAAGCTAACCTTTTTACCGCAAATGGATACGATTATTGCTAAAGCATCGAAAATATTGGGATTTGTCTTTAGAAATTGTAAGGTGTTCAAAGACCACACAACCAGAATTACGTTGTATAATGCTTACGTTAGGAGTATTCTTGAATACTGTAGCGCGGTTTGGTCTCCTACATACAAAGTTCACCAACTTCGCATTGAACGAGTTCAAAAAAGATTCGTGCGTCATCTTACATACAACTCCCATCGCAGTAATCGCACATTTCACTACAATGACAACTTAAATTACTATCAAATGGACTCCTTGGAATTCCGTAGACAGGTTCTGGATTTGTCCTTCCTGCACAAATTTCTCAACGGTAATGTCGATAGCCCTAAGTTACTGGAAAAGTTTGGTTTAAGGGTCCCACAGAGATATCCCAGATATCCTGGTGCTTTGCTTCAGGTTCCTTTCTCAAGGACTAATCTTCCAAATCACTCCTTAGTAAGCAGGGTATGCAGATCTTGCAACGCTCTTGGTGACAGTTGTGATATATTCAGGGATTCTTATCCGGTTAGGAAAAATATAGCAGAGTGGTTAAGAGAGAAATAAGTTCTTGCAAAAGTTTAATCTTGTGAGTTATTCAGAGTAATGATGATTTAAACATTTATTTTTCTTTTTTGCTTTAGTTAATACATTTAGTTATTTATAAAAAAAAATTATTGTATAGCTGACATAGATTTTTTTTTGTTTTCCTTATTGTATTAATTTGTGTGTAGTTATTTGACTTAATTTCAAATAATTCTGTTTTAACCATTTTTCTTTTTTTGATTTGTATTCTTTTCATATATTTTTGTTTACACAGTGCATGCTGTGATTGCCTTAAAAGGCCAAGTGTATTTTATTTTTCAAATTGTTTTTTTTTAATGTAACTGTGTTTATTACACTGACCACTGGCGGTCCTAATGAATAAATAAATAAATGAATTGATTCACCATGACCAGTTTTTTTTAATACATGTGGAACCCTAATTCTTTTTGTAAAATAAGAGTAGTCTAAGTAACTCCCTATGTCATCTGCTATATATCTGTGAAAATCCCGTCAAAATCGGTCCAACCGTTTCGAAGATTATCCGGAACAAAGAGACGGGCAGACAGACAAAAAAAATTAAAAATTGCTGTTTTCTTATAAGTATCGCATATACATTTAGTAAAAAGCTGTTATTTTGACATTACAAACAGACATTTTAATTTTATTAATTGTATAGATTATTATAAGTTTAGCGTTATGGCGATAATCTCACCTGATCTTAAGTGACGATGTGGCCCAAGATGGTAGCACGCTAAGCATAGTGGAAGACTGGCTCTCAAGTGCAGCTGCCGGAACACACTTATTGGTGGTTGACGACAGATTTTTAACTTGAGGGTGGTGGCTAGCCAGGCGAGCATTAGAAAAAGCTATGGTTTCTTTGATGCAATGATGGCTCAGTTGGTAATGTGAAATTATCAGCTTTAAATTAAATTATACTATTAAAATGAGCGCGTGCGTGCGCCTACTATACAATGTGCTACGTCAATCTATACAGAGCGGGACCGCGCACCGAGGGCGCGAACGCGACGGAAACGATTCCCTCGTACTCTGTATATAACCGACGGCGGATAACACGCTACGGTAACCAGCTGTCTGGAAACCTGTGCGTGCGAGCCCCTCTCACTACGTGCGACCGACCCTGTTCACACCTGAAACTACTAGGCGTGAAGAGGGCGAAACATCAAGGTACACACACGCAGTGAGGTGCCTGCTGGTAGGCGCGGCGATGACGTAGCACGGAGCGGAATGGACTGGGTCGCTGGTGGGTTGAACTTAGTGAAGATGCGAAGAAATGACACACAGGCACCACAATAAAATTTGCTGTATTCTTCAAGACAATACACTTTGTTAATACTATATCTTCTGGGTACGGTTTCTTCCAGTTTCTTGAGTCTTGAGTCTTGAGTCTTGATTCTTCAGCTTGTGGTACCCGTGTGCGCTCGGTGGCCCCAGTAGGGCGCCTTTTATATGGTTCGCCGGAGAGTGAGACGGACGATGGCGTCTCTATCCGTACTGCTCATTACCAAACTTGGGTGTGGTCCGTTAACCGCGGTAATGCGCAGTGGTTGCAATATCGCTGTCTCTGTCTATTATTATTATTACTTGTATACAGAATACAATAAATCGTTAATATCTCTAATTACAGTTACTTGATTACAATAAAAACTATTTCACATTAATGTAGACACAAATACCTATTCAAAAACACTAACTTTAACATTATAGGTCAATAAACACCGGAGATATAAAGCATTAAACATTGCAACCTTAAAACGTCTTGTGATTCGTTATATACGCACTATTTGAGCTTACAAACATTATAAAACACATACAGAAGGCTATTTTACTTATATCACACAAAACATTACGTATAACTTTTATATAACATGAATTATTGACAATATATGATTTTAGTACTTTAAGTGATTATTTTTATTAGATTACACACATTTTCATGACTTATATACTGTTCTTACATACCTACACGCTATAGTAACATATTCAAAACATTAGAAACATTTAATTATTGATCGTTCGTGCAAATTATTCATCCTTACAACTTATATTTACAATCGTTATTATCGTATCATTACGCTTAGGCCTATGCGTCGCTAACAACTATGTATAGAAGCATTGTACATTTTATCTATACCGAAGTACATAATTTATTTATTCTTTTAAAGTGAAACTTTTATTAGATCGTCTCAAACTTTTTGGTCTGTGTGTTGCATGTCGCGTGACGGTCGGCCGCGGAGTAGGGATGGCGGCGCCTATAGTTCGCAGCAACTGACCGTGTAGTGTATAGACTATATTACTCATTTGTGAATTTTTACTTAAATGTCTATAACGTGAAAAAAAGTTTCACTTTTACCGTGCTTTCATAAAACCACACAATCTTTTTTTAATTATAATTAAAAGCAACCTGGTGGTAAATATATAAATAATGTACTAATATTTCTGCTAATTCTCCGAGTTTCGAGACAGAATATTATTTATGTCTCATTTCTTCACAGGATTTTTTCCTGGCATCGCCATATCTATGTTGATTCTGCATTAAAATTAATTATTGAAATATCATTTTACATCTTTTATTTCCTGCTATTGACGAAACATACACAAATAGTTAAAAATAATGTTTAGACAAAATTGATTAAAAACTTTTTCATTAGGAAAACAATTCTATTGATTCCAGTGAGAATATATTCAAAGCGTCATCTTCAATGTATTTATCTAACATGATATCAGTTAAATTGTTTTATGTAATTTAGTGTAATGTAACGAGTGTATTTTCTAATAGTCAGACTGGACCAGTTCAAAGTTTCATATTAAAATATGGGTAGATTAAAAGCTGTTGGTAGGGATCGCGACCACCATACACATAGTAATAAAATGAGCATCTTGAATAAATATTTTGAAATATAGATGCATAAACAACTTTTGTTAATTCGTGTACCAAAAGTTGGGTTGTGAATGGCCTTTTTTTCAAGGGAATAATAATGCCCGAAGCGAAGCCGACCCTTCCGAACTTCAAGGAACAATGGTTCGCAGAGCTTGTCAGTTAAGCATGTGTACATGGAACTTAATAGTATTCAAATAATTGAAAAATACTCCGCTTGCTACCTTTTCCTTAGCTAAGGGATTTTTTTTGTATAAAAAGGGTAGTCTTTAGAAACTGTTTTTGGCTTTGTGACTAGATTAAGTTTTCTAGTTTTTCTTCTTAATTTAACTTTGAAGGGTACAGTTAAATTTATTTGGAGATTTCTCTCCACTCGGGGCAGTCCCACTTGTGGAATATCTCCACCCTACAGAAGACCGCGGTTAAACTGGTTATGGTCCTGCGGTGAGTATGGGTTCCAGAGCTTCTTGGGGAAGAGGGATTCAAGGTCGACAGCACGCTAGTCGAAAATAATAACTTGGTAAAGGTGTTAGAGCATGCATATATTCCTTCATAACTTTTCCTACCTCGGCCACTATTAGCGCCATCTACAAACAAAACCAAAAACACACGTGCGACGAGTGACAGTTGAAAAAACAGACAAGACAAAATGTGTCGCCTAACAGAGCGCATAAAACTATTGCATCTCCGTCACAAATTAAAAGTATAAACCAAATAACAGTTAAGCTCGGATTTCACAAACCCCGGGGTTCCATAGTGCTTCAACAGTGCGTTATGTGCAGTGCATAGAAGCCACGAAAGTTAACATCAGCATGCCCGAGGTGAGTGGCCGGCAAAATACCTATCCAAATTCCTACACCGCATGCTAGGGAGAAAACATCTAAAACAATACAAAAGGAATAGAACTCCTCAAATGCAACAATTGGAAATTTATTACTAGGAGGCAATTGATAAATACTAGCTTCCAACGTTTTGGTCTAATTTTAATATATTGTAATTCATTCATTGAAACTTTGGTTTCATCCAGGAACTTTCCAGAAAGGTCTAATAGAGTGTCCAAAAAAACTGATGCGTCAACCGATATACTGATTTTGAAATAAGCAAAGAGCTAAATCCGAATAGCTCTTCCGCTCTGAAGCATAAGGGTGCAAAGAACTAGTTTGTTTTGAGTTGCGCCCTTATGCTTCTATAGTGAGGGTTTATGACGTCGTTATTAAAGATGGGAATCCCGTGTGACCGTAGTCGATGCGTCACATTTCCCGCTCAGGAAAACTATAAAACTTATGTTGTAATGCTTGCGAGGCACTGTGCCTATCACGACAATAGAACTGTTGCCATTGTTCTGTATTAATATTTGATTTATCTGGTGACAATTTACTTTTTTATATCTTTAGCTCTTTACTTGGATTTAATACAAAATATCGACTTTGCAGCAATAATAGAACAATGTTGAACAGGTTCCTTGGAATGTTGATATTTATAAAGTAAACTATAAATAGAAGAAATAAAATATCTGGAACCGTCTAGAATCTACTCGAAACATAGAGTATGTATTTGTGAGTACATCGCAGTTTACACACACATTCAAAGCTTATCGACCCGATTACGTAACGTATAAAAATAGCACACTTCTTTCTTAAAACAATACCGTATAATACAAAGCCATTCTAGTAATTTCGACCCTCATTTTATTTGAGTCTATAAGCGAGCCGTGTTCTGAGCCAGGACAGTTATATTTCAGACAACCAGGTTGATAGACAACAAGCGATAAAAGGAAGAAATCTGCAAGAGAATCATATAGTAGTGTAAACGAGAAATGATGTAAGTGCGATCACAGTATAGCAAACATCTGAATAGTAAGTTTATATGAATTTTGTTTCACTAGATACGAATAAAATATTTAAATGAAAAAAAATCGCATTTTCACTACCCATATATTGTAACGGTATTATTTGAGATGTGGCAACTTACATGGAACACCTTTATAAGATACCTGTTAGTTAAATACTTGTGACTCCTATTTAATCCCCCTAAGGGATCAATTTACGAGGATTCTTTAGTCAATATATATGCCCAAGTCCAGTGAAGCTGTAAAAGCCGCTGCGGGCTTCAGGGCCCCTAAGGTTAACAGTGTAGTCAGATCAAAAAAAAAAAGAAATAGTCAATATATAAGCAATTCCTTTGCAAAAATTCATGCTTAAAATGTGCCTCGTGTGTCAATAAGCCTTCAAAATTTTATTAAGTATATATTGTTTCCGAGCAGTGGTACGTTTTACTCTGTAATATTACTTGGAACCGATTCTAGGAGCCTATTAGCTCCAGTTGTTGCAGTAAAAATGTATGAGGGTAGTTTCAAAACAATTTCCCGCTGAATAGCCGAGGCGGCTGCGGGTAGCAGTATGTACGCGGGTATCGATTATAATAAATATTGATTGTGTTACCAAAGTAATATTTTTATAGTAACAGCTATTGGATATGTTATTCGATATAGTTTTAAAGAGATTAGGGCTCGGTCTAAAGATTTGGGTATCAGTCTTTCAATAGAGCTGTGAATATGTATGTTTTTTAATGTAACAATGAAGAAATGATGTCTCAGTTGGTAGCGTATACGGACTCCGCGTCGATCGACGTGAGTTCGAATCCCTGCAATTAGCACCAGCTTTCTGTAAAGGGAAACATCGTGATGACATGAAACCATGGTATGGTGGTAGGTCTTTTTCTAAGCCCGTCTGGCTAGCTACCGCCTTCAAATTAAATATTTGTCGCCAAACGCCATTAGGTGTGTAGTTTTCCACCAAGCTTAGCGTGCTTTCATGTTGGGTAACATCGTCACTTGAGGTGGGATTGTAGCGACAATAAACCTACAACTATAAAAAACAACTACAATGGCGCAGCGACCCTAAAGTGTATCCTGGACTCCGATACTAAAAGACGCCATTTCCCACCACTTATTCTCTTGAACTTCTCGTTTTATTATATTTTCTATTTACAAGCTTTTGCTGATCCTCCATGTCCCAATATCACTTAATGTTGAAAAACCAAAAATATCTTCTTTAAAATCTCCTTTCAATTTTTTTTTTATCAGTGTACGTATGTGTTTCTCTTTTTATAGTGTGGCTTTTTCGTTGCATTGAGTTTAAAATCTCAACGGTATTACAGGAGTTATCACTTCAAAACTTGAAGACAAAGATTGTTAGTGTTACGTGAATCCTTCGTGTATCTCAGCTTTTGGAAGCCACACATAAATCAAAATATATAAGCATGATATGCGTGACACAGTCACGGCTCGGCGTGGCGCTGCCGTCGCAACGCGTCGCGTCTATCTGCTTGTCTCTACGTGGATTAATATAATACGTGACCCGGAACGTTAACTGCAGTGTGAGACATCACGCAAATGTTAACTTTATTTCATATAATATTAATTACATTTTTCTTCACATGTTGCCATATAAAATGTATGAATTAAAAATTCGCATGCGAAAATGAAAAAGCACTTAATGTCATCCTTTGTGAATTGAGTCTTATTTATCTTGTTTAGTGTCGTGCTGCTCGGGAATATGTTTGCTTTACAGTGTTTTCAGTAAAATGTTTTTTTATATTTTATATTGTATAAAAAAGTAAACATAAATTAAATTTAAATATATAGATTATAATCCAGAAATTTAGACAAATTAATAAGTCGAGACGTGGCTATATGAATAATCAAATGAAATAAAATATACTTTACAAAGAACTAAGATCTTGGCAACACTTACCACCAGTTCGGATATCATCCCAGTCATCGAACAAAGTCAACAAGAAACTCGTGCAGGTGTACTATTTTTAAAATTATACTTTCTTAGGGATAGTGAATTTTTACACATTACAACAAACACTCTACACCGAAGTTGTTTGATAACCTTTAGTTTCATTTTTCTGAAATCAGTCACACTCGATTACAAATGTTAAATTCATTTATGTTTTTTTATATCCTTTTAATATTTTATTTCAATAAATGTATTTTGTTTAAATTTACTCTTTAGCTCTCAAGGTTACACAGAATATACGTAAAATCAGTATAAATGCTATGCGTGGGAGTCACGTTATAAACTAATGTTAATCACTTCGAAGAAGTGTAACGCCTCACGTATACATAAGTACATGAATCCACTTATTTTATCTGTGTAAATTATGTTTACAGTTATTGTTATATTATTTCAGTAGAAATACAGAGTGAGAAGATACAGACAAGCAGAATAATGAGAGACAGGGATAAAACTATTTACAAATGTGCATATTATTAAGGAAAAATATAAATACCACCAAAAATGGAAAAAGTTTGGATTACTTTCAGAATAGCAAAGTTTCTCACTCCTAAGAATACGCTTTAAAAAAATGCAAAATCTTTGCTGGCACAATTATATTATGAAATGTATTAAGAATTAGCTTTCATTACACATAATATCAAGTTGGAAAATAATCAAAATAAGTTTTTAAAATTCGCATCATTTCCGAACAAGTAAGTTATACTTATCCCTGATCGTGAGTACACGTAATAATCTATAATGCACTTATAATCATGTTTACAAGTAATAATCAATACCGTCGAATCATTTTAAACGATTATGCGATTTACTATATGATTTAATTTATTCAAGTAACGATTCGCAGAATACTTTTAAGTAAATTGATATCTGCAAGTAACCCAGTAAGCGTACCAGGAACATCCAGTTTGTTCGCAATTTCGCCTGTAAGCATTGTCATATATATCTCATAAACATCACGTAACACGTTACACCTGTACTACACAATGCAAATAAGCTTAATATCAATGATATGTGATCATACTTTCCACTGAAATCGTCATAATTACAGTTTTTTCAAGTCGGTCTTGCCAATCCAAAGGTTAGTTCAGTGAGTAATTACAGGATTATAACACGAAACACTCGCTACACATACGTACATACGACTTTATTCATCAATAACAGCACATACACATTACTGTATAAACATTTTATTTAGATCACAACATTCAGTGAAATTTACATTAAAGTTCTTTATTTTGCTTATGTGAGAGTTGCTTAGAATATGCGTCATCAATATGGTCATTAGCTTCATTACACATAGTACCAGGTTGGAAAATAATCAAAATAAGTTTTTAAAATTTCTTCATTTCAAAAGTAAGAACCATCCCCGTGAATAAAAAAATAACTTAATGCACTATAACATGTTGTCATTAAAATACCGTCGAATCATAAACGATATGCGATTTCTATATGATTTGTTTATTCAATAACCGATTGCCCAGAACTTTTAAGTAAATTATATCTGCAAGTACCCAGTAAGCGTACCAGGAACTCCAGTTTGTTCGCAATTTCGCCTGTAAAGTATAAATATATGCTCAAAACTCCGTCCTTTACACCTGTACTACACAATGCAATAAGCTTTTCAATGATATTGACATTTTCCATCTGAGTCGAATGCAGTTTTTCAAGTCGGTCTTTAAAAGGTTAGTTCAGGAGTAATTACAGGAAACACAAACACACTCGCACACATACGTACACACACACAATACGTACACACACACACAATACACACACTACACATTACTTAATAAACATCTTTTTAAATAGACTCACACACACTATCGTTATCGTTAGGTATAAGTATAAAATGTAATTTATTTATTTATTTACTACTTCTTAATTGGCACTTTAGAATTATATTGTAACTATTTTACAATTTTTAAAACGTGCTGTACAGTTTGTATGTCTTAAATAAATAAATAATAATAATATGACATTTTTTCCCATCCTTATAACTTCAGGACAATATCAGAGTACACGCATTTTTCATCATCACTCAATTATTTAACAAAAGCTTATACATTAAAATTAAAGGAGTTTATACCGTACGTGAATTCAGTGAATAATGGAAGCCTATTTCATATAATCGGTGTTTCTGAATAAACTGGTCAACGGCCATTGCGAGTGAGCTGGCCGGACTTTAAGCCACGGATAATCCTTCACAGAATTATTCACGCGGACTCTTAAACAATAAACCTGGGTTTCATAATGGCTTTATATTCATTCAATTATAATTAATATTTTAGTTTATAACTGATTATAGATAATGTTACGTGAGCCCGTGGAGTTCGATAAATCCAACTAATTTAGCAGTTTTTGCTTACAGCTAATTTGTGTTACTGCCCCGTTAGCCTAGTGGGCGTAAGCGCGACTACTATGATCGACGTCCTGGGTTCAATTCCCAGGTCGAGCAAAGTGTTATTATTATAGTTAAAACATATTCGGTGAAATGTGGGTGTACATTAGGGCACCTTTTTTTTTTTTTTTTTGTTAACGCGGAGTGGAAAACCCGTCATGGGTACACACTCGAATGGGGGGTCGAGTGGTTATGTGAGACTCATACTCACTAAAAAACTCCGCGGTGTACAGCCGCCCCATACTGGGGCGACGCGGGCACTGCGCTGGCATTCTGCCGCGCCGCCCCGGAGGCCGGCCCGGCTAACCGGGCCCCGGCCTAGTTAGGAGACAGCTATGTACACGATAGCCGTTTCCTCCTCCTGCCGAACCAGTGCAACGAGGAGACGGCCCCCCCCCGTCCCGTCTCCTATGGTTCGGCTAGGGTGGCGGGAGTTGACGGATAAACCGCCTCCTCCTACCACCCGTTCTTCTTTGGCGGAGAGGGCCGCTCAGGGGATCCCTCTCGCGAACCCTCTCCGCAGCCTCCTTCTGCGAGATGACGTCGGCAGCGAGAGATCTCCCCCAACAGCTACGACCAGAGTGCGGCGCTGCTCCACCCATGCAGCACACTCAGACAGAGTGTCTGCAAAGTTTTCAAAGTCGGCAAAGCGCTTGTGATACTATGGTAACATACGGTACGGTATCATGGTACAGTAGTCGCTTTCCATCAGGCGGGCCGTATGCTTGTTTGCCATATTTGCAGTACAAAAAATAATCAGGTTTACTCGTATGCCAGCATTTGAGCACTAACTTTTCCGATATTATGTAACGCAAGTTATTTTAAATGACGGGCAGTGAGATGTGGTGAGTGTACAGCGAGACGGGCAGAGGTGTGAGTGGCGAAGAGAGGTGCGGTGCGGGGGCGAGGAGAGAGAATGGAAGAGAGAGAGGGTGGAATGGTTACGAAAAGAACAGAGATGTCAAATAAAAAATTATTGCTTTACATGTTTTATATTTTATTATTAATTAATCTGCAATGCATCCAATACTAACTGTATGTGTAATTAAAAGTGCAGTTATTGGAATAGACAGTATTATTTTTATGAACCTTGCCGCTGTACTATGTTTTATTTTACCTAAAAGCATCTTCTAACTCCCACTAAGCCCCACCATAGCTTATATAAAACCATATTGCCATAAAAGTTGGTAAAGCAAATAGTGTAGTAGTTGTTCGATGGCCGCACATGTGGTGATTCAATTAAATCTAAACCACAGACACAGATAAGAGAAAACAGATAGCGCAGTTCGAACTACAATTATAACTGAATGAGATACGCAAAGTCTTCAAAAATAGACGGACGTTACTAAAATCGAAAGTTTTTTTTAATGGATGTTCATCTACAACTTCTTTGTTTATGAACCTATTTAGGTAATTATGTTTCTTGATCCTTGATGTTAACCTTATAGAACCTAAAGAATTCTGAAGAAACTGAAGCAGGTGAATATCTGAAGGTGCAAGGTCAGGGCTATATGGTGGATGCACTAACAAACTCAAACACAGCCAAACTCTCTGAATTTTTGCTGAGTGGCTAAAGTTGTGTGTGGTCTAGCGTTATCGTGATGAAAGACCACACCCTTCCTGATGATCAATTCCGGCTGCTTTGTCTCAACTGCTTCCTTTAATAAAATTAGTTGTTGGTAATAAAGATCCGAATCGATGGTTTTGCCGGGCTCATAATGAACAATGCCTTTCCAGTCCCACCATACACACAGCATCACCTTATTTCGAGTTAGCCTAGGATCATGTGAAGCCTGCCGACCTTAGACCACGACCTTTTATGACCAACTTTTCATCGCCAGTTATCAATCTCTTCAAAAACGGTTCGGTTTCATTACGTCTCAATAATGAATCGCAAATGAGTACACGGGTCATTAGGTTTCTTTCTGTGAGCTCGTGTGGCACCCAAATATCGAGCTTTTTGGTATAGTCAGCTTTGTTAAAATGGGTTAAAATTGTTTTGTGGTCAATTTCCAGTTCTTCAGCAACATTGTAACTACTGATATGATGATCCGGCTCCATTTTATGCGTAACAGGGCGACCATAGCGAGGTGCATTTTTAACATCAAAATTTCCGAAGTGAAAGCGCTTGAACCAACTTTGTGCTACTCTTACTAACACTGCATTAGGTCCATAAACATTACAAATTTTTTTCGCTGCTTGAATTGCATTTCTGCTTTTTTGTAATAATATTTTAAAACGTATCGAATTTCTTCATTAGATTCACTCATTTTTACAGAAAGAAAAACAAAAGATAAAATAGCGGGAACCAACTTATTTTCTTTTTATTTATCTATTTTTAATGTAACCTTTTTAATGTTACCAAAACCAGCCAGATACAAGTAGTACTACAGCCAAAGAAATTTTATAACAAGTTTATACCTACGTTAAGCGAAAACTCTTTTTCCCTGACCTAGTATGTTGTATTATGCAATAATGCGGTCAGCATTAAAGGGCTTGGTCAAGGCTAAGAGTGAGTTGTAAGCCTTCGAGTGATATTATGGGGCTAACATTAATCCTAGGTAATGAACAATCTCCACCAACAGTCTAGACAATTCCTGGTGATGCATAGACACGCTGCTGGGAATGAGTGTTATGCAAACACAATTAAACATATTAGTTATATTAGTATATTATACAATGATGGCACTATGATAACATGTATAGATATCACTTCGATAGACGTGAGTTCAAATCCCTGCAATGAGACTGAGCGCCCGATGAAGGAAAACATCGTGATGAAACTATAGCATGGTGGTTGGGCTTTTTCAATTACCTTCTTGACTAGCTATCACCCTCGAGTTGAAAATCTGTCGCCAAACTAAGCAATAGGTGTGTTCCGACAACTGTACTTGATAAATCTAGAAAAATCGTCTCAATAATACAAATATAAGTTAATATTATATTATGATGATATAGGCTCATTCGATCAAGTTGTTACGATAACTAACAGAGGGATACAAGATTATATGTAGAAGATAGATTACGACATTATACAACATAAAAAACTAATATATATATATATGGTTATATATATATTATATTATGGTTATATGATCCAAAAAAAAAATGGTTCGTTAATTTTGAATATACTTAAATGTATATCAAAGGAAGAGGCAATATTTCGAGACCCTACTAGAGTCGTTACATGAAATGCCTAGCAACCCTTTTGCTTGTCATATAGTTTGTGTCG
The DNA here is from genome assembly GCA_033032175.1 of Saturnia japonica. Taxonomy (NCBI): domain Eukaryota; kingdom Metazoa; phylum Arthropoda; class Insecta; order Lepidoptera; family Saturniidae; genus Saturnia; species Saturnia japonica. The sequence goes on from CM065330.1 coordinate 234,375, forward strand.
AATATACAGCCGACTTAACTTTAGAGGGTAGTTTCGTGTTCCGTCCCTTGTTGAGAATATTAAGGGCAAGAGGAAAGCGTGTTGTGAATAGTTAAATATGATAATTTATTATAAATAGTAATTTAATATAGCTGATTTTGCTAATTTTGCAGAATCCGTGTATATTTCTGTGACGCAGAAGCACAAGGGTGCTAATATAACTAGTTCTCTGCTTATTAATGCAAATTTAGTTAAATAAAACCCATTGGCTAATACAGTAATCGCTGCATGCCAGTTTGCAACCAGTTAATACCAGCTTAATACGCCCAATGTATATCCCTGATATCAAAATACAACTAACCAAAACAGGTCACTATGACTGGCAGTACGAGCATTAAGTGTCCGACCACACACTATAAATACTCTGAAAATATTCCACGTAGTACTGCAATCTAGAGGAATAATGGAAAATTATATAACCATTGCAAAACAGATTTTCAACTTAAAAGTGGCAGTGAACCGGACGAACGATAAGTAGACAATTTAAAATTCTTACCTACATCCTTATACTTGTCGTCTGTAATCAACATTACTGAATCATCAGAACCGAACATAATTTTTAAATAAGTTTTAAAATAAAAATACAGTACATAGCTTATCGTAGCAATATATAGCGTAGTAGATCGCTACGATTCCGCTACGACATTACTACGGCTACGCGTATCTTGTCGAGCCAGTGCGGCTACGACAGGTAAAACGAGTTTCCCAGAGGTTACTCACGATTTATTGGAAATGGATACCCGCCCTTATTTATTACTAGCTAGCTCTTAGGTAGTGTTAGGGCGCTGTTCTATGCAGCGATGAAGAGTTCATTTTCAAATAATCAAGCGTTTTGTTTATGTTTTATAATCTTCAATATTGTTTATGTTTATTTTAGGTAACTAACCAGTTTATTTGGTATTTTCTCACAAAGTAATATTTAATAGTAATAAAATATGTTTGAGATTAATATATTTAAAGATACAACAAATATAAAAGACTAGCTGTGCCCCACGGTTTCGCCCGTGTTAATTTTATCTGACAAACACTGCGCCGCAAACGCACCCATGTAGTCTATCATAATTGTTCTTCCCGCAAGTACAAATTATTTTAACTTTTCATTATCTATTAAACAAAAAACTTTCTCTAAATATAGAAAAACAATATTAATGTACATACATAACTACAGATTAAAATATATTATGAAAAGGAGTCCCTTTAGGCAAGGTTCCGAAGATACTGGCAGCGTTCTCCCTTTGAATAGCTAGACTAATTCTTTGTCCGAGGTAGCTGCCAGCTCTTCGGTCTCCTGTGATGTCGACTAACCTTTTTACTATTTCCTTAAAAAGCCTTGTAGCGCTAGGACCCCACGGGCCAAGGGTCTCGACGCCGAATGGGACAAAATCATATTCAGAGCCCAGACCCCTATATTTGCATGCCTTAGCTTTTTCAGCCGCCTCACAAGCCACACCAGCTCTGTTGCTGGTTCCAAGTAGATGGGAAGGGGCCAGCGTGTCTGAACAGGTTGCATCCCATACTAGCACCCGGCCCATCCTCCATGGAACCAAACTCATACCGTCCGGTCTCTTGCCATCGTCTCTTGCAATACCAGTCGGCTCAAGTAAACTTGGAACGTTGACGGTGGCAAGTGACCGGCGTATGATATCGTTAAGTGCGGCATGTCTCGAGAAGCGGCCTGCACTTTTTTGACATGACAGTCCGTGATGTCCTAGCTTGTCGACATCACTGCCACAGGGACATTTATGAGGAACGCAGACCGGAACCCCAAGCCGTAGACAGGTTGCGATTCGGAGCGTGTCAGGTTCAAGAAATGTTCCTGTATTTGACGAAGGATACGCTTGAAGCCAGTAGCCGGCCTCATGCGCACCCACGGCCAAAAGCCTAGCACGCGCCGAACCCGTACTACAGCTCAAAATATTATCATAAATCAATTTGCAGTTTATGTCGTCCCAGCTCCTCTGTGAATTTGGAGAAACTGGAAAATTTCGACCTGGGCATGCAATTAAGAAAGCGTTTCTAGCTTCTTCCAAGCCAGCAATCTCAAAGTATGAAGGGGATACCCTTAAAATTTTACTTATGAGATTTGCTGAACTATGGACAGAAGATAGGAAGGCTGGTAAAGCGACACTGGAAATTTTGCGAATCCCTAAACCACCATAACGGATGGGTAAGGATGCTTGGGTCCAAGATTGCTCGTGCAGCTGCATATTAAGAATCGATTCTAAGGTAATTTTGATTAAATCGTCTACTTGTGTCAAAAGATCTGGGTGATTCCAAAAGGAGCAGCAACGGAGCACATAAGACAGAATTTTAAGATGCAAAGAATTTTAAGATCTATTAAACTATGTGTTCAAATAGCATACTGTAAAGAGCAAAATTTTACTTCATAAAATTGTCTTTATTATGAAATATCTTTTGTTCGTAAGAATTATAATGCCATGTCTAAAAATAATGCTAATAAATCACTTTTTAATTTTCAATGAATCTTTGTCACAAAATGCCTTATTGTAGCTTATGTATAAGAGATACACATATGCTATTGCTGAATTGTTTTAGATATACTAAAGACCAATATTATTGTAGAAGATTATATTTCTGTATCATTAACGATTACGCCAGCGCACGTGGATAAAGCAGTTCGGAAGGGAGGCCCTTCCGACTTACATAACAAAAATCAATATTTGAGGCCATCTAAGAGTTGTAGCCTAATCTTAAACAGCCCATACTATTTCTTGTGAGTCTGGCTATCATAAACAAAAAGTATTTTTCGAATCCGACCGGTAGTTCCAGAGATTAGCGTGTTTAAACAAACAAAAAAACTTTTCCGCTTTATTATATTAGTATAGATAAATATCAATGAGGGAGAAAGACAGACAGACGGGATGAAATGTGTATTCCTATACATTACAATATATGTTATTACATTATACATCATTTGAAGCAATTATGGCTAAGTGGCAGCTTGTACGAACATCGCGTTTATCGACGTAAGTTCGAATTCTTACTATTAGCCTGAGCCAGTCGTCCCACTAGATTCAGCGGTTCGCCATCTTGGGTCATCTCACTTAACATCTGGTGACAATGAGTTTAGATACTAACAACGTATAACGAATAAAAAACATTATTATCAAATATAAAAGAAAAATACCGAAATATATTAATAATTAAAATATTAGGAAACTACTTAAAATTAAAATAATCTTATGTAAAAACAACATTTATAAATTATTATTATTATTAAAAAATATCAAACATAATATTAAACTATTTAAGTCAATACAAAATTAAATGTTTTTATGCGATTGAAATAAAAATTATTTAAATATCGTGACGCTTTCTCTCGTAACTGTGCCAGGACCTTAACAATGGTATGAATTTCATGTAAAAAATATTATTGTATTTTTGAAACATTATTAACTATATTTCACTTATTTAATCGTTATTATAATAGTAACTGTGCCTACGTCTTTGTCTGCGTTTAATGTTAAATTTCGTACATATAAACAGCGATAAAAGAAAAAACAGATATTATGTAGGTATACTGAAATTCAATATCGGTGATTTAACCGTGTTTCATGCTTTGTGAAAGTCTTGGATTACTGAGACGCAGCGTGGAAGGTATTCAAGGGTAGCAGTCAGCCGTGCCTCACGTTCTTCACTACTTGAACCGATACATATACGTCTACGCTTTGAACTTATACAATAATACAATCCGAAAGTTAATATCAGAAGTTGAAACACAAAATTTAATTCACACTCAACTATACAAGCATTTAGAATATATCCTACCACCATGTTACCCCCATGCTATACGATGTTTATCTTCACTGAAAACACCCTTAATGCAATATTCTAACCCATACCCTTTAACGTATCTAAGAGTCTACCGAGCGCCTAGAACCTTAAAAATGATCATTATATTTGTTGTGAAAATAACAAAAACTGCAATCAAAAATATTAGTAACCTAATTGCCATATTTATACTATGAGTATATAATTATTCTTAATTATTATTATATATATAAATAATTATAATAGATAATATTATATAAATAATTATTAATCATTATAATATATTTTTATTGTTAATGTTATTGTTTATATATTTGTTCTTGTATTTGTATATGTACGATATTAACTAGTCTATATTTATATTTTAACTATATCGTTCTTTCTTTCTTCCAATCTTTTGTAAGGTTGCCTGGAAGAAATTGCTTTAAGCAATAAGGCCGCCTGTTGTTTCTGTTCTGTAATTTTTTTTACTTTTTATTTTTATTGTACAGTGTATGTTTGAAACCATAAAGTATTTTCTATTCTATTCTATAGTTGCCAATTATCATCTGCTCATTTTGTTTTAATTTCTTTTGTCTTAGATAATTGTAAGCTTTGACTATTGTCATAGTTATTCTGTGTATAATTATATGATAAAAGCGTTGAAATCTTTTCCATGAAAATTTTATTTTTCAGTGATTTTATATATCTTAATCTAGATGTATGCAATATTTTATTCAAACACAAACAAACGCAGAAATACAGTTCAGTTTTATGCAAAGTACGGTTCCACTAATTGTTGCTTCATTTAAAATTCAGAACGGGAGGAGCTGGCCGGCAGCCAGCCAGCCTGCACGCCAGCCATCACGTCGGACCGTGGCCCGTGCCTCAACTTGGTTGGAAATATAAAACTGCATTTCCACTGATTTTGCTGGCTACAATACAAAGTCAACACTGAATTTATTACAAAAAGATGAGCTCGTGTTTTGAAGCTTTCGAGTTACTTTGAAGGAAGAAATGAACCTCCTAGAACTCCAGATGTTTTTTATTAAATATTTAGGTTTGTAACAATATATCGATAATATCGACGGAATATTATCGATAGTTATATCAATATATAATTATGGTAAAATTGCCTCATTAGCCTAGTGGTCGTAAGCGCGACTGCTATGATCGAGATCCTGGGTTCGATTCCCAGGTCGAGTAAAGAGGTGGTAGAGTAAAGGTTTTTCTATGAAATTCTCAGTACCAGCTCGGTGTTTAGTTTTGGGCCCGATTAATGGCAATAGCTCACCTCCTATTACATGGGACCTGAAAAACATACGGTGAATTGTGTGTGTACATTAATACATCTCTGCCTAAGCCTTCGGGGATACAGGCGTGATGGTATGTTATGTTAAGTTATGTTTGTTTATATTTGAAAATATTAGATATCGAAAAATATGTAAAATTTTAGAAATCTGTTTTTGTTATATTTAAATTATTCAAGATTCTGACTCAATCAATCGATCAATATAATTATACACAATAGTCGTGAATCATAGCATAGCGCAAGTTTAAAGTTTTTTTCAAAAGCCGGAGCGACTTACACAGTTTCTATTAATAAGTTGCAACGAATAGAATTGACTAAATTATAAATATTTGTATAAAGTACAGGTGACGCGGCACCCTGTGTTCCGCCCTTTTCTATAATTAACGGCTAGGTATATCACACCGTCACCTATAGGATCTTAACGTAACTATAAATCATCGTCTCGATAAAACACATATATTTTGTAAATATTAACTCAAAAATTGGCATATACGTCATTGTTTACGCGCCAACACAACTAAAATGGCAATACAGCGCTTCGCAACTCGTTTCTAAACGTTCATAATTTAAAATATTAACGATTTTTTTGTACTTTAAGATTCGATTGTCAAAAGTAACGATTACACACGTATAGACTTTCTAATTATTATCCCTACACCTAGAGGCTATACGCACACGCTTTGGCCATAACAATCATCCCTGGGAGCAGAGTTATTAAAATGATCACTGTATTTATATAATTATACTAGTATATAACAACTTATAAACGAATAAATAATAAAAGAAAACTAGTCCCTATGTTTAAACGTCCGCTGCACACAGCGCAAAACATGTTCGCTGTAAAATATCGTTTGTAAAGACACTCCACGAAAAGATATCTGCGTTTGATGGGTACTGTGCTGTGTGTAGGGGCGGGGGTGCATTACTAAATATACGTTTTCACCACTTCTCACTTGCGACATCAGACCATTTAGAAAACAAATCCGGCAAAAAATTATCAATTTATTCTAATTGTAATTTAAGTGATTTGTTTCATTTCATTTGGTCAAAGAGATGAGTTATAGAAATTGAGTATCTTACTGTTTATCTTATAGAACTATGAATGGATGTTAAAGGATTACATTTATATAATCTAACAGCTGTCATATTAGTTGTACAGGCGGTTCATATGTAGCGCCCCCTACATGTTACTTGAATATATATTATTTTCAATGGGTCTAAAAGAGATGGCATTTCTATTCCTAATAAAAAAGTTTATTTTTATTTTTTAACGAAAACATTAATTTTCTCTATGTAAAACTAGTTTATATTTCGTCAAATAATCAAAATAGTCTCTTTCGGTATACAGGTACTCCAACTGATATGGCGAAATTGTTTGCCGGAATATAATATAGTAATTGGTGTTTACGGGTAGTCTATGTGACTATAACCCGAAATAATCAAAATATCAAGTGATTTTCCACTTTCGTTACGTAAATGTTAATTTCTGAATTTATCCGGATTATATATATCATTTCAATGATTTATAGACTATGAAACTGATTTATCTATTTGTGTACAATATATTATAATACCAAATCACATCTCTCTGATCGATAAGTGTACAAGGGGTTATTTGCGTTGAAGCCTGACAAAGCCCAAGGGTGGGGACCAAACGTCGTTACCGCGTTGCTAGGGCCATTAACGCCGGTTTTTATCCTTTATAATCTTAAATTTTCGCACACTCTTTATTATTTATGTGTTTTATATCCTTTTTCATTCTTAAGGATAGGAAAAAATGACTACCACCAGGAAATCGTCTCTCTTTGATCAACCACTTACGTGACGTCACGTATCAAATTCACGCACAACGCTTTCAATAGTGTTCATCAAACATCAATGAATCGATAGTCATTAGAATTTATTGTCAATTAATCAATAAGTGAGGTTTAAGCTATCGATAATATAATTTTAATCGTAATTAAAAAAGAAGGAGGTTATCAATACGAAAGATTTTTTTTTGTCATTTATAAACCGGTTTTAATGATTCTTTTGTCGTTGAAAAGGGGATACCTCAAGAATGGTGGTTCCATTTTATTTTCATTGTCATTGGACCTTCAATTTCGGTGATACACCTGGGAACTCCTCAAATAAGTGAAGTTGATTTTCTTTTTTGTTAAAAATGTCTTGTATAAGGACAGTACATAATATTGTGCAAACAACCTCTTTGCAGCTCACCAAGGAATATTATTACCCCAGACGCCAGGCCTTTTTCTTTTGAATTAGGAATACGCTAGCCGTGGATGTCGTAACATGCAAATGACCTTTTTTTGCTCGGTCTGCTGTATATTATATTCGGTACTAAGAAAGAATCGATAGTCAATCGATTAGTCAATAGTTTTTTTTTTCTTAACAATCGATACATGAGATTTGCAAATAATCGATGTTTCATCAACCCTAGTTTGTGCTTTTAAACAGCTGTTTAAATAATAAAAATAGTTGTAGGTTATTTAAAAATGTGTACTTGTGTATGAAAAATTTCACCCCAGCGACACAGTAGAATACAAAAATCCGCCAGCTTTCGTTCATTTCTCTATATTTACACCTAGGGTTGACATATATTGTAAGTTTTTTTTCTGTGTAGATAAATAAACAAATAATATCTGAATTTGTACAAATAACAATTTTCAAACATTTTAAAGTTTAGAAAAATAAACTTAAAATCAACTAAGATGACGTATTTTTCTTAAGTGTAGTTGCACATTGTATATACAATTATATGAACTCAAATGTAAAAACCCTAATTGTATCCACTAACCAGAAGTTCCCATGTCCTAGCCACAGGCGATAACTGGTCTAGTAACTAATGAAAGTTTAATGTGAGATATCAATGCTTAAAGGAATTCCAATTTCTTCTCCCGAATTACTAATTTATAGGCAGTCACGGATGTCCAATATCGGCTGCGGGACGCGGGTAACACGTACAGCAAATAAGGACACTTTTTGTTAATAAAGTTCCTTTATCAAACAGCGCACGTGTGCGCTTATCCGCGTGACACACAGACGGGTAAATCGGTCAACTGAAAAACAAAAATCCATAGTTAAAAGAAACTTAGGTTAAATAGGTCTTTAAAAATGAATGCTGTCTGTTTGTGTCCCCTATGGTTTCCAAATCATTCATCCGATCGCGATGAAATTTTGGTAAGTTGTTGTATGTACACCCACGATGATTCTGTATTAGTACAAAAGGTGGCGCAGTTGTTATTTTATTTCGAAAACAATGAGAAAGTCTCGAAAGGTTATTTCGAAAAGCAAGTACCTAATGAATATTTTTATCTTCACCTACATAGGTGGGTAAAAGTACTTAAAAGTAAAAATTTGTATAGTATAACATAGTAATAGAATTTTTATCAAAGTTTATAATATTAGAATACACAAGGGAATCCTTTATCTGGTGTAAAAAACAATTGTTTTAATCATTTCAACACAACGAATGTCTCTTTAAGTAGGATTGTCATTCAATTTTAGCAACTGTGACATTCGTCCCCTTGAATTCCCTAGGAAATTAGGCAACACAGCTTGTACACTGCAAACGAAACCACTCGGGAGCTTAAACACATATAGAATCCGGGAGTTGACAACTTTTGGAAAATTGTTATAAACACTTTATATATTGAAAATGATACCTATAAATATATTTTTTTCATTAACACATCATAAAAAAGTAATTTAATTGAAATAAAAAAACAGGACACAAAAACGTGCAGTTATGGTCCCGTGACGTCATTTGTTGTGAAATCCGAATGTATTCGTTTTTTGAAGTGGTTGCGTTGGCAACAGTTGTTGTTAGAAAAATAAATAGAACTGAGAAAATGTGAATCCTCGTTAATATTTCAATCCTTAATTTAAATAAATAGAACCGTAGCGTAATAATATTACATCATTATTCATTTTAAATGTCATTTTGTATGATAACAGAGTCAAATGTGACAACTCACGCAAGAGTCTAAACGTTCATATTTCCTGAATGATGACGTCAAATTTTCTAATCGGCGTTTTAAACCACGTGACTTACAGACACTTACAGACAAATCTGTAGAGCAATATTATTTAACAATTTACGCTCGTAGGACGGAACCCTCCTTTTTCGCAGTCGGCACATTCTCAACAGAACAATCGTTCCAACTAGAGTTTCAAAGATACCTAGGGATCTGTTCCCTAACAGAGTTTCGATCGTCATAGACACGGTGATAAGCTTGTCACTTTGACAAAAGATTGTCGCTTTTCAGGTTCAGTCAATATAAGTTAATAAGTGATGATTAGTTGATCTCTCGGTAGTCATCGGCGTTTGTAGATTGTCACACAAGCGTGCTTTCCATCAGCTACACTCGAGTTGAATGCAGTCGAGGTCTGAGGTGAAGAGCGGGAGCATCGCCCCCGCCGTCCGCATGCTTCGCCTCGCGCGCCTGTACTGTAGTGATGTTAGCGTTGTCTTTGAAAACCGACTTACGTTTACAGATCGCGTTAACACTCAAATTACGGCCTCGTGTTATTTTTTTGTTTCTAATAATGACTGATCCGAGTCTGTCACGTTCTGTTAAAAAAAAACATGTTTTTATTCATTGACGATAAATGAATCTGATGATGAATAAATTTCAATTATTGTTTATTTTTTGTTCGATTTCTCTGTATGAAGTTTTTGATAAAGAAATGTGTAATAAATTATTACCATGTTTTTCATTATATTAACCAAGATGTAATTGTTTAATTTAAAACAAATCCTTATTGCATCCTCACTGCATTCAACTTGCTCGCATACTATAATAATATATTTAATTTAAGCCAGTTCATACGAAGTGAAGTATCTAAAGTGTAAGAGCTGTGTCGCAGTAAGCGGTCCCCAGCAGTAAATCACTGACCACCGCGCCGCGCCGCGCCGACTCCTATATCAGATCGGAATTTATGAGCAAACCCACACACAGTCTGATATACCACAAGTTTAATTCGATTTAATTTCAACTTGAATTAACTTCAATTATTTCTTTTAGTTTTGTTTTGTTGTAATACACAGAGTAAATATTTATAAGTAAGGTTGATTAAGCGATGTGACTAGTGTTATACAATATGTATTAAAAACCCCGTCGGATCCGTGAAGGTGCTATTAGGCATCGAGATTATATTCTGTTTATGTTATCTATCTCAGATTATAAGTAAAAGAAAAATAAGTTAAATGAGGAAACTTACATGGCAATACAGACGGCGCGGCGCAGGGTACCGCCATACGATCAAACGTACCACTGCGTCGCGCCGGGGCTGGCGACGGTGTTATCACGTTTTAAAAAAATTCTAAATTTTAGGGAGATTAAAACTAAATACGTTAATTTTAAATCGCAATAACATTTTTACTTTCATAATAAATACAATTTTGATATTGTTTTTTGATAATTTCATTGGGGGTTACCTATATACCCTCTTCGGATTCGACGGGGTTTTTTATACATATTATATAGTAAGGATAATATTGAAACTCAAAACCTGAAAGTGTTTGTCTTTTGACCTCAGATTATCTTTGGTAGGTGTTTCTTATATAATTAAAAAGGAAGGGCTTCACAAGGGAAATAAACAGTGTATTTAAATAATTAAAGACTAAAATTGAAATGATTAACAAGAAATAGGTGTTTTAGTGGTCAATATATTATTACCGGAGCTTGTAGGACGGCATGAAGGCGTCGATCTGCGTTGAATTATCGATCTAACGGTGTTCGCCGTTTTTTTATAGTAGCACGGTAAATTGACGGTACTATCCCCGATGTTGAGCACAGTACAACCCTAACACAACGGTGACCACCGAGGGATCTTAATCCATCGACGATCGCCGCTGTCATGCCGGCCTGCAATAATTTTAAAAGCGAGTCACTATGACGGATTTTCCACCACATACACCACGGTGGTCGCGACCCAGTCGGACAGTACAGCTACAGCCCTACCACCTCGCAATCATCATTTCCTAGTTCATATAGGTGAGGTTACCTTGGGTGTCTCAGTTTTAACGATGGTAATTCTACACCAGTTAAGCTCGTAATATTTGAATTCTTCTGTGCTTAGGGGCCACTCAAGAATTACGTAACTCAATTTTTTAAGATATTTGAGCCCCCCCTCCCCCTCCCCCTCTATGTAAAGCGCCGTAACATTTCTCTGTACCCCCTCCTCCTCCTTAAACGTTACGTAACACCCAAGTCAGCAAATCAGCATGAGAGCTTTTATAGACTAAGAACAGCTGATGATACATCTCCCTATTTTGAGGATATTACAGTATGAACGCACTTTAACAACACTGACTACAGCCATACAGTCGAGGGATTCCCCGTACAACTTAAACGAAAAGGGTTGCGATCTTGGGAAATTTTAATTGTGTCGTTTTTTATTTATATTAAAAAAAGCAATGTTACGTAACACGTTGTTCAAACCCCCTTCCTGCCGTGTAACGCATCGTAACGTTTTACAAAACGCCCCCTCCCCCCAAATTGCGTTACGTAATACTTGAACACGTTCTTGCCATAAGGCACAGTGACGTCATTATGTCATGTTAAGAAAATGATCCCTCAATATTAATTATAAACATATCTTGAACCATTTAAAACCGTTGCCGAAAGTAAAAAGCGCTGGAGAACAATAACCATAATTAACCCTAAAATGGGTAATAAAATATATTAGAACCCTACGAAATACAACAAAGTGGTGAATTTTTATTCTTTTACAAAACCATTTTACACCGGTCGAGTCTTTTTTAGTGACACTAACGTGACTTTATGTTCGTTTTGTTTCAAATCTAAACATTTTCGACTCAGTTATATCACGCATACAATATTTATACTTTATTTCAAATGTATTAAGTTTATTTTCGTTTAATATCTATAGAGAGAAAAGACTTTTTAAAATAATGGTAAACTTTTACATAACGAAATAATCAGAAGAATTCTTGTCTTATGTAATTGAGAATAAGATTTAATATAGTTTGAGTGTGTTACGGTAATATATGTGAGTCACTAATAATAGAATAAAGTTTTTCCAAAACGAATTGTCTGACTAGGACGTAAGGTTGGATTTTATTCGTCAATATTCTAGTCTCGAAATTTACTATATGTATAGCTCTACCTATAAACTGTTACCATCAATTAAAGATATATCTAGTCCATTTTAGAAAATAACTATTGGATTTCCATTCATTTCTTAAATGGGTTTCCAGTAATATTGAAGTGTCTGTTTGTAATGTTAAAACAACAGCACTTTACCAATTGCTTTTTATAATTGTATTTCTCTGTGTCTGTTTGTTCCGGGTAAAACGGTAAGGCAAAACGGTTCGACTGATATTGACGGAAATTTCACTGAAAGATGGCTGATGTTATAAGGAGTAATTAGGTTACTTTTATTTTAGAAAAAGAATTAGGGTTTCGCGCAAATCAAAACGGAAAATTGAAGATTCTGGGGCGCTTAAAAAATGGCTTACGCTGAGTAAACCATAAAATTAATGTACATGTTTGGTGATTTTAAAATGACCTCCAAAAAATATCAGTGACAGCATTTGTATGTATTCATTGTGTGTGATCACAATGTGTCCTTTTGTCTTTAAAATAACTTGGAGCGGGGGTAGATCGATTCTCGCGAATGCCCGATCGACGACATTCTATAGTCCATACGAGAGCAGCCGGGGGGCACAGTTAGCTAGTTGGTACACTGAGACGTGAGACTGCGGCGAAGTGAGACACATTCTACAAAGTGACAGAGCGTTTGATTAAAGTAAATACTTTCATACAATCCAACAAAAAGTTCGAACAAAAAGCTTAACCCAAACTTTGTCTGATTTTAGATTAATCCCATGAACCATCCCGTCCTTACGTATGTGTCCAAACAGCTAAAAAAAATTTATTATGTTTCTAAATTTTTCTGATCTTGTTGATCTGAAAAGCCAGGCTCGTCTCGCTATTACCCGCAACTCGGCACACCGCCAGTCCGTACTATTATTTCGTTCTCGCTTAGCTTACTTTCTTATCTAGATGTATTGTTCGACACCAAGGATCGCAGCGTGATGTTAGATAGAAATATAAAAAGTTTTTTTTTTCAAATCTGACGTTCCAGTGGTTAGCATGTTCAAACAAACAAACAAAAAAAAAAATCTATTGTGCATAATATTTATAAATTAATGTATAATCGATGTATAATATTTTAACCTATTGAATCTATGAAATCAAAACAAGCTATCAAACCATGATCTAAAAACATTCTTGGAATATTAATTTGCGTATCAGCTGTATTTAAATTTATTTCAAACAATCATTAATAACGCTAAACATGATTTTGAAACACGTGGAAAATCAGATTGGTGACTAAAATATAAGTGTATTAAATTGTATTGAACAATAACAACCCAACCCAATAGTTCGGGTTCGATTCTTGTTTACACGAAATAACTTAGTTTTCAAGCAAGTTTAACGACACTCCATGTTGACGGTATGTTCTAAGTTGCCGTCAAACCAAACAGTACCGTCGCGTTTTGCCGAGTGTTATGTTTTCTTTCAAAGACGACTCTCCAGGCGAATGTTTGTTTTACTATGGAAGTACCATTTTTAGTTCTTTATTTATATAACAGTTTTTATTTATTAGGTAATCCTTAGGAACTATTTTCACTGACAAAAGGAACTGGAATAGAATGGAAATGGACACTGGAAGTTTTTTAATAAATAAGTTTTTTTTAAGCCAGTGAGTGTTGATAAATGTTACAACGATGCCATGATTTTAATATTGAATACTTCGTCGCTAGGTATCTTCAAAAGTGAGAAAAAGAATATTGCTCAGTTGTTGATTCCCATTTAATAACTAATCAACTATAATTGACAGAATGAAAAGTTACAAAGGACCAAACCTTAAATTTAATTTAAATCTTTAAACCAGATTTAAGATTGACAGTTACATACTTTTTTAACACAACTCACACAACCAAACTAAATATATTGAAAGCTGAGATATTGGCGGGACTTTGGAGCTGCCATGTAATGATTTTTATTTGGATTCCTTTAACCTCGGTTTTTTGACCCTATATTGTGTAATATTGTTGGGATTTTGCGTGATATAGATTCTTTTTACCATACATGGAATGGATTGTAAATATAAACAGGTAACATGCATTTTGAAATGTCACAAAAACTCCTTTGCCACCATCTTGTACCATACTTGTGTATATAAAATACTATGAAGGCTTCAACATATTGACTCGTGCGAGTGCTTTTTTCGGCGCCAAATCAAGAAGAAGAAGAAACTTAAAGCTAAAACTATAAAACTTTTTAGTGCAAGTGGCTCTAAGATATTTAAATTTTATTCCAAAACTTTTTCGCTCGATTCCTTCCTTTCACATTGCGACATTCGCGGATTAGATTTCAAAAGAAGAACGCAACGTTCGAATTGTAAAGTTCGTGATTCGGAACGTTTCCCATACACTGAAAACTACAAGCGATGCTTTCTTTACATTTACTATTATATTTGACGATTTCAAAACACTTTTACCATCCATTTCTTACTTTTAAAAGAAAACGTTTTGCACTTTGTTCAAAGCCAGCAATGAAATTCAAAATGTGAATTTATAATAAAAGTCGATTATATAAAATTGTAATGGTACAGAGTTATGATAGGAAGCGGAAAAGATATTTCTTGAACTTCGCAGTCGAGATAAAATGTAAAGAAAATATTCACAAACATATAAATAGAATAGATGGCGCAGGCGGTTAGCTTGTGAACATTTTGCTTGATACTAAATAGTATAAAATTGAAATAAAAAAGAGCACATTACTATACAAATCGGGAACAAATAGGTAGCATCCAACAGTTTTATACTGGGAAAAAAAAGTTGACAGTGTGTCCACGGGCAACTCTAATTACACTGTAACAAAAGCATTTAGTTACATGGTAGTTTTCAGTATAAAATTGACTTCATCGTCTTGTTTGAACTAAAGTTACCCAAATATTAATGACTAGCTGTACCCGTGGCTTCGCTCACGTGGACTACAGAATGCCCGCGCGAATCTTACACCCCCGCTCCTGACTATTTTAAAGACAAAAATGCTTACTGTGGGTATTCCTTAGAAGATAGATGTATACTCTCCCGCACTTTTTTGTAGGTATTTTTGATGTCTATAATTATGTAGTGCATTAATTTGCTATATCTCTTATGGTTTACCCAGCATAAGCCATTTAAGCGCCCGAATTGATTAACTGTGACCACTTTTTTTTAATT
The DNA here is from genome assembly GCA_033032175.1 of Saturnia japonica. Classification (NCBI taxonomy): domain Eukaryota; kingdom Metazoa; phylum Arthropoda; class Insecta; order Lepidoptera; family Saturniidae; genus Saturnia; species Saturnia japonica. The sequence goes on from CM065330.1 coordinate 249,761, forward strand.
TGTGCGGAACCCTAATTCTTTTTCTAAAATTAAAGTAGTCTAAGTTACTTCCTATATCATCAGCTATCTATCAGGGAAATTCCGTCAAAATTGGTCCAACCGTTTCGGAGATTACCCGGAACAAACAGACATACAAAAATTTAAAAATGGACTTTTTGTTATAGGTATCGTATATACTTTCATATGCATTTAGAAAAAAGCTGTTATTTTGGCATTACAAAAAGACACTTAAATTTGATTATTTGTCTAGATTAATGTGTTTTGGAAATACTGGCCTCATTCCTAGACAGTTGCTTTAAGTTGCCGAGGCTGTATTTTTTAGCGCCCACCTTACGCATGGACGGCCTAAGCATCCTTTCACTTCAACTTCACCGCTGCGCAGCAGTACTTCTGTGATTATAAATATTAATCAGGGTACTACAAATTTTTATTTTTCAATAATTCTTTGTTTAAGATTTAGTGACCTTACCTTACGCCTCGGACAACTACAATAAATAGAGTTCAGTTTAGAGGACGACCGGCCTACATTTCATTCCAAATTAACAAAAGTTTTCTTTTTAAAATAGGGACACAATTTCTCTCTCTTCCAAACTAAGCAAAGTTTGTGTTATGGTAACTAAACAGCTATTATAATCTACAGTCTACATATATAGATATTTAACACCCAGACATACAACTGACAATAAAGCGCATCTTACAAAAGACAGTCATATGCGCGAATCGAACCCGCGACTTCTCAGCTTAATAATATTACGCCACCTGCGCGACTAAATATGTGAAAATAATTGCAACGAGAATACTAAATATTTGATAGTACTATTTAAAATACAATAGAATCCGAGAGGACGCGATACAATCGTATTCACAGAACAATATACCCTCTATAGTATCCAGATATTATTAAACATTTAAACCGATTCAGATCGCTCGTGTTCGTACTCGACGCGACGCGGTACGGGGCGCGGCGGGCAAGGGGAGCACGTTTAATTACATTCCATTGTGCTTTTATAGGAATAAATGCGACTCCAACTCCCATCGTACCAATATCACATTGATTTATTTCATTATCGACGCATACAACTACACTACTTTCCAAAAAAATACAGGCACCTAAGAAAATTTACGTTGTAAGGTCGATTTAAGTTATTTAAATTGAATTTAATTGTTTGACATAACCGATGTACACATCTCCTCTTGCGAAAATAAAGGTTTCAATCCTTCTGGCCATGGTTTCCACGATATTTTTAATAACGTTTTGAGGCATACGTTCCCATTCTCCTGCAATTACTCTTTTTAGCTCCCTGATGACTTCTGGAGCAGGTTGCACTGATCTTACCTGTCTCTTTAGAACATCCCAGACATGGTCAATTGCATTGAGGTCAGGACTTCGAGCTGGCTAATCTAAACGACGGACTCGAACTTCTGCATACACGCTTCTACGTCGCTAGAACAGTGAGCGAGCTTTATCGTCCATAAAAATGGAATCTTCCTTAGAGTATTCAATACGGGCTGTGTATGTGGTAATTAGGACTTCCATTATGTACCGGTGTGCTTTGAATGTACTGCCGTTGCATCGTTATTATTTAACAACAGAATTAATTTATAACAAAGATTTTCGTGAAAGTTCATGCATGTAAAAAAAGTTGTAGTCCCCTAATTTGTTTGACACTTACTTTTCATTTCGTTTTGTTTCGTATCATATATTTGAGTAATATATTTTTAAATCGATTTAAGAGTTTTTGGCGGTATCCTGAAGTGAGATGTTGTGGTTTTTATTTTTAATTCATTTACTTTAGGTTTTTGACCTTATATTATGTAATATTGGTGGCGTTTTGCGTGATATAGTTTGGTTTTTGTGTATAACTGAAGTGGATTATGAGTAGGCAAGAATTCTGGGATCCCATAAAAATTCCCTAGATCGTTTTAACTAGACGGCCACCATCTTGTTGAACGCCACTTTGTATACAATGTATATTACTACGAAAGCTTGAACACATTGACACTGGAAAATTTACTAAGATTTTAAAACATTGACACTGGCAAGTGTTTTTGCGGGCCCTAAACAACAAGAAGAAGAAGTCGATTTTTTTTTAATACAGTTTTATTTCGTAATTTTTAATTTTAAGTTAAAACTGTTTTTTTTGTAATAACTTGAATTTGACCAAGACTCTGAAATATTTATCCTTTAACCCCACACCCGTAGCTCGTATCAATAAGCTAAGCCATCACATCACACTTACACCTATTAATCCATATCTTGAAAACTACTTAGCCAATTTTGAAGAAATTTGCACTGTTCCCTAAGTTGAAGTAAATGTAAGCTAATAAAAAAGAGTCGGTCAAAATCGGATTAATAGGTTCGGCCAAATTCGTAGACAAACATACTACATACACTTATAAAATTTTGTATATTTGTTTGGAAGCCCTAAGAGCTTATCATATGTGAATATATCGCAATTCCAATAATATTACACACATACGTGTCGAATCGATAACCTACTTTTTTTGAATTCGGTGAATAACTCTAAAACGCAATAAACACAAATGAAAATACTAAATTAGGGAAAAGTAAATTATGGTAAATTATGCATATTTTACATATTATCACTGTGTGCAGTGGACTCGCATCTCTCTAGTTCGCTTGGGGGCTCTGTATGGTGCCGGGTGCAGTGGGAGCGGGAGCGGGAGCGGTATGGCGACTGACCGGCGACACGTGTGCGACAGCCCGTGAATAGTGCTACCGGCCGCGGCCCGTACTATCTCATGGTGGTTAAAATGCCACTCTCTAACTACAATAACTGACATTATTATTAAAAATTCCTTTATCTCATATTCGATACCGAGTTCAACAAGAATTATCCGATTCCTTTATCCATGTGATTTTGAACGAATAAGAAAACAAAGTTCAATGATTTTGAGGAGTTTCGTGGTGTATCTTCGGATTCAAAGGTCCAATGCCAATGAAATTAAAACGGGACCCCCCTTGAGGTAACCCCTGACCAAGGAAAAAAGATTCATCCAAATCGGTTCATAAACAAAGCTGAACATCCATGAAAAATATACATTCGTTTGAAGTAACCTTCCCCTTTTTTGGTGTCGTTTAAAAATATCTGGAAATAAACAAACAAGCTATATTTGTAAATCCCATATAACGCGACATGGGGACAGTAACGTGATCATACGCTGTATTGAAGGACGTGGGTTTGAGTTAATTCGTGATACTTTTAATAGAGGAGATCATTCATTCAAGACATCTATAGGTTTAATTAGCTACCTTGACAAATCAGTTACCTAGATAAGCTTGGATTGTAACTTTGATCACATCCCTATTTAAAATCAAGGGCGGATTTTGATTCATTGGCAGCCTATCAAAATTACGTTTTATAAATTTTCTATTTATTTTAAATGAAATATTTGCAGAATAATTACATAAAAAAAGTAATTAAGCATTGCATTAACAATAATAATTCTTCACCAATTGCCTATGAAAAATTTAGTTCGTAGCAACATTTTAATGCCTTTGAAACTTATCCGTACATCTGAAAATTGGAAAACGCGTTTCATGAATTTATGCTTTTAATATTCTTTTGTGGAACCGGAATGAACTGGTTTCCAATTACGTCCTGTCGCAATACTCCAAGCGTGCAATCGAATCATACTTACTTATTAACTGTATGCAACTGTACCTGAAAAAATCTAAATTTATATAAAAGGACGCCGTGACGAGCTATCAACAAAGAACTCATACCACTGATAACGTAGGATTTTTGGAAATTCAATCCCATAAGATGTGTAACGATGGTTCAAAATTTATATGAATATGGATTTTTTTACTTGGGTAAATATGGGTAATATACAGGCTGCAAATGCATGTACTATTATTGGAAAGAAGATTGTTCCCAAGAGAAGGCACGCAAGCATCCGTGTTATTTCACGACGTATATTTTGTGGTCGCCTTTAAATATGAGTTTCTATGGTTATAAAATACGATACAATGTTATTTTATGTTCCGCCATTGCAAATTACTTGAAATTCGTTTAGTTGGGTACTCAATTTACTAAATATTCTTTATTCGCACTACTCTATCATCGTTTAATAGTAAACAGAGATTCGTAACGCCTTGTGAAAATAAATAGCAATAACTTGCAATGTGTTATTAAAGCCATTCGAAATGGCGTTCTCTTTGCTTAAATAGTATTGTAGTAAATAGAAAATTGTTGTTTTAATGTTTTATTTACCTTTATTTTTTATTGTTATTTCTAGTGTTTAAGGCTCGATTCCAGAAACGGCACCGCGCCATATATGTCTGCCAGAAATTAGCATTTTTGGCACTACTGCGCTACGTGTGATTTGCAACACATACCGACAAGTGAGCTGTTAGATATCATTGCCCAGGAGTAGCAAACGTTTTATTAATTTATCTATGTCTGAGGTGCCGTATGTTATATCTACATATATGTTTACTAGCTGTGCCCGTGGCTTCGCTCACGTGTATTACAGAATGCCCGCGCGAATTTTGGCCCTGCGCTCCCGGCTATATTGAAACAAAAATGCTTATTGTGGGTGTTCCTTAGAAGTTAGATGTATACTCTGCCAAACTTTTTTGTAGGTCTTTTTAATGCCTATAATTATGTTATACATTTATTTGCTATATCTCTTATTGTTTACTCAGCATAACCCATTTAAGCGCCGAATTGATACACCATGACCAGTTTTTTTGTTAATTTGTGTGGAACCGTAATTCTTATTATAAATTAAAAGTAGCATAAGTTACTTCCTATATCATCAGCTATCTATTAGTAAAAGTCCCGTCAAAATCGGTCCAATCGTTTCGGAGATTACCCGGAACAAACAGACAGACATACAAAAATTTAAAAATGGACTTTTTGTTAAAGGTATCGTATATACTTTCATATGCATTTAGTAAAAAACTGTTAAATTGACATTACATACAGATACTTCAATTTTATTAATTGTATAGAGTATAGATAAATGGCCATGTCGCGAAGTCACGTGTATACGAGTACCTAAATCGTTTTGTTTTCTACATTATTTTATGCATATATTGCAGTTAAATTAGAATTCTACTGTGCAATGTTCCACAATCATTTAGGGAATCGTAAAATGGCCTTAGATAATAAATTACTATAAAATTATATTTATTCATAAAGTATTAAACAAACAAATTTGTATAGATTAAAATGTGAAGCAAAAACTTTATACCCTTATTTAAGCGTATCGCGTGCACGGAAGACTGTGAGATTTGGCATGGTTAAAGTTTATATGGAGAAAGAGAGTAGAAAGCTAAAATTTATCTATAATATCTGTTACTGATATATTAAATTAAATAAATTTATACTGAGAATCCTAACCCGTCCAATGCCATTGAACTTAGAACCCCCTAAAATATTTACATTGGAAAAGTGACAGTAAGTGATGTAGATAAAACTCATTATTTAGGTTCATGAATACTGCAAATGTCAAACAAAAAATAGTCTATAATGAAAAAGTTGGTGGTTGAATTTCGAGCTCAGGACGATCGCTAGTAACAATAAATAAGCCGATTATTACTTCTCATTTCATGCAGATTTTGCTTACATCTAACCAAAAATTATATTGTGATTAATTATTTTCTTCTTCATCATCATCATTGATATCATCGACCCATGTTCTTGTTGGACTTCCTTGTTTTTTTCCCCTTAAGTCCATTCCATACAACGGCAGGTCTTGTCCACGGTCCACGTCTTGTTTTGTCCTAGAGGACATGCCTATCTCTATAAATAGAGATCGGTTATATTATCTGTTAAATACAACTAAAGAGGCAAACAAGCGTACAGCCTGTCGGATAGTAAGCGGTTACCGTGGCATGTGGGCACTTGTAAGTCTTATGTGAGTAGCCTCAATATCACTAGAGCTTTTCTAACCTTAACGCCCCTTCTTCTAGGAGCTCTAGAAACCCTAGTGTACCGTAGTGGCCACTTAACACCAGGTGGGCAGTATAATTATTTGTTAACTTTTGTAACAGATACATAGAACTAAATAATGTACTATATTGTTACGACCTGTTACAACCCGATTAAAAAGATAGAAAAATCCTGTTCCCGAAATATCTCGAAACAACTACATACTTCTCACGACTTCGAAATAATGTTCGCGTCGTAAACAACCGCGGCGCATGTTTGTGTAAACATCGCAGTTTACACACACATGTATAGAGCTTATCGCCTCGATTACGTCATCGAGGAGGCATAGAAACTAAATATCAAGAAAGTTAGCGACGATTCACAATTTTTCTGCAATCTTTTAGTGTAGGTATTGAAGCGACTCATACGCGGCGCCGAGTTCAGTTCAGTTTGAATTGCAAAGCGATAACAACGAGCGATAAAAGAAGCGAAACCACAGTGAAATAAATAACAGTGTTGTGAGTTCGTGAAATTTGTAACTGTGTGGGATTCGAATAAATCTTCTTCAAGTCAATCATCAGCATTTTTAATACCCACGAGTGCAACAGTATAAAATTTTATTTTATATAGATCATAAAGTCAAACCTTAATTCGATGATGTTGGGATATTGGATAGTTTTCCTTTTAGTGGATATAGAAAATAGATTGAATAGCAATACCAATGCTAATGAGCACTTTACTATTCACTATAGTAACTACTGGACCACCACACTGGAGTCCCCCCGGTAACACATACATCTTTATTGTACATCGACATACAAACTACTGATATACGTAACTGAGGTGCGGGGGGGGGGGGTCACATCTTAAGCTTTGAGATACGTAGAGTCGGTCGAGATAGCAATAGATAATTAGGTAAGTGACTTTGTTAATTGGACATATCTTCAAAGTGGTGACCACGACGTGATATTAATCGTTTTATAATACACTGAGAATGAAATATTGTTGCTGAATACAATTTTAAATATTCTACGGAATAATATATATTTAATGTGTAAAAGAAAGGAGATACAACTGTAACAAAAATTATATTTAATCATTTTATCCTTTAACAGAATTATATAGTATTTTAAGAAATCTAGGTTGTTGGATTTGAAACAGGATTAACGATAAGTCTTGTCTGAGGCGAGCATTACAAAATTGATATTATTTTTAAACAGGAGCTAAACAACATTTTTAATAAAAACTAATTTAACCGGCAGAATTGCTGTCCTTTCTGATAGTTAATGGCTCGAGCACGGCGCCATCTCTGGGATTCTAATATAACTATGAATCGTGTTCTTGATAAAACAAATCTATATACAAATGAAATGATTGAGGTTTGCCATTGTGAGCGCATCACGCTAAAACTACTGAATTGATTTTGATCAAACATTATCCCAAAAATAACGATTTCTTCATAAAGAATAATTCTTTAGTTAACGTGTGCGGAGTCGAAGGTACAGCTAGTTATAACAAAGCTGAAAAGTTTTATTTTGTTTGTTTGTTTAAACGCGCGATTCGAAAAATTATTTTTGTATAAGACAGCTAGAGTCATGAGTTCATGAGGAATAGTTCTATAGGCTATATAACTTCACCCTACGACCATAAGGAAATGAACAATAACTATGAAAGTCAAGTAATTTGACAAACTCTAGGCAAACGTATAGGAAGTGAGGAACGAGGGTGCAATGGAGGTTTGTTGAATAATTTAAACACGGGCAAAACCATGGGGCACAGCTAATATATAATAAACATTAAAAAATTCACGTAGTACAAAACCTCTAATATATAGTGTCAATAAAAAATGATAATAAGTTTGTTTGTTCGTCACACAGTTCACTCACTCACCTCTCATAACATGAATCATAAAAATAAACGTAGAAAATTGTTACCTCGTGAGTCACTTTAATTATTATAATAATTATAGTTGTTCGTGGAAATAACAAAACAAGTTACCATTTACAGAGTTTTATGATTAACACAAGTACTTAGATAATATTTATATGATATTACATAATTGTAAGTAAACACTCTTGTAGCAGCGATCATGGAGTTTTACTCAATTCGGCCGCTATATAACGGCGACACAACGTTATGTGGGTAGGCAGCAAATTACCGGTAGCTTAGGCTTACACCGCTCGATCCACTCTCACCAGTACCAAAGACAGAACAATCTCACTAACCTGGTGATGGTCTAAGGCTCCAGACCATGAAGTCCGAGCTATTTAATCCGTCGCAGCGCTGTCCACACAATACACATATAAATGTATCAGCCATTAGAGTTTATTTATACTTCACGTCACCAACACAACATAGTTCATAAAAAACTTGCTGCGCGGTGAACAGGATGCACTTATTGTTTAAAATATATTTTAGTAGTTTTAAAAAAAGTTCCATAAATTAGAACCTCAGTCTGCAGAGCAAAGTAACGAACCCACTGAATTCGAACTTCTGGCACCAACCTACTGCAAACCGATAGATGTATCGCGGTCATTAGTTGAGGCATTGTTTTGTGATGTTGGCTGCAGCGCGTTTAAATTGTTTTGCGCGCATCTATTACTAGTGAGACCTCTTATCCCTGTGATTGGCGATAAAGGATCCAACATTAATTCGGCCCAAACAGCGCATGCTAGATTTTGTTTTGGTAATTGATGACCAACTTGATTAAAGGCTCTATAGAGGCACCGAATCTTGTATCTGTTGTGAGTAGGTAACATCACTAGTCGATAAGAAGGCGGGCTGTCTATGTCACTAAGTTTTAATAAACATTCTGTTTTTGTCAATGTGGCGTCGGGCGTTTATTTATTTATACTATCATACAATAAAGTAATAAACATTGTCTTTGTCATTTACTGTTCCAAGAAAATTCAGTCAGTTTTAACCTATTTGTAACAGTAAAAGCGCTCTCTAACATGGGGTATAATGGTCCCGTAGCGCGAATAACGATATTTATTAACATTCTCCACAAATCCAATAAGCTAGACATTTAACATGACGACGTTCCTGCAATCAAAAAAAATTTTGCTCGGTTAGAAAAGTAATGTTGATTCAGTAGTTTACCATTTAATAAAATTTAAGTTGTTTATTTGTTTGTTACCTTTGAATTTGTTTTTTCTTCTGTTTCTTTTTACTCGTTAAATTCTGTTTATCATGTAGTCTACACTTTTAATTATAGTAGCGCTAAGCAATGTTCTCTGTCTAATTTTCTTTACCAGTTTTAGTGTGTATTGTGTAAGCGTTGAAATAAATAAAAAAAAGATTGTATGGTTTTATGAAACCACGGTAAAAGTGAAACTTTTTTTCACATTATAGACATTTAATTAAATATTCACAAATGAGTAATGACGTCACCGTCACGCTAAATGCAACACACAGACCAAAAATTTTGAGACGATATAATAAAAGTTTCACTTATTCACAAATGAGTAATGACGTCACCGTCACGCGACATGCAACACACAGACCAAAAATATTGAGACGATCTAATAAAAGTTTCACTTATTCACAAATGAGTAATGACGTCACCGTCACGCGACATGCAACACACAGACCAAAAATTTTGAGACGATCTAATAAAAGTTTCACTTTAATAAATAAAAATTGTAAAGTCATGTTAAACCATGGTGCTGTAACAACATGGACAGCGATGATGAACATGCTAAGCCTGAAAAGCCTGCTTCTCATATGACCCTTATTGTCAAAAAGTTATTGTAAAGTAGATCATTGCGTACTCATAGTGATGCCTGGAAGTGACTTCCTTTTTACGCATCCACAAAACTGAAAGCATCATAAGAATATCATAACATACCATCACGCCTGTATCCCCGAAGGTTTAGGCAGAGGTGTACTAATGTACACCCACAGCTCGCCGTGTAAGTTTTTTAGGTCTTATCTATTAGGGGGCGAGCCTATTGTCATTAATCGAGCACAAGGCCAAACTCCGAGCTGCTACTGAGAATTGCATAGAAAAAGCCAATAACATTTTGCTCGACGTGAGAATAGAACCCAGGACCCCGATCATAGCAGTCGAGTTATTAATAAACATAGTAAAAAAATGTTAATTATCTTTCTTCCCAGTTTTTCTCAATGACTGGGATGTTTATCCGAACCGCTCGTAGTGGTAATGTCCAGACGTTTAGTGACTTCCGAGGGCCTAAATTGAATAAAGATATTTTTGATTTTATACAATATTGATGAAACTTTCAAATGATGGCTATTAGGTAAGAGCTAAAGGTTAGGTTAGATATTTCGAATCGAAATCCCGAAAAGGAATTCCGACTGTATGTGGCCATTCCATTATTGTGTTAATATTCCACATGATCAAAGATGAGTATTTTACATAAAATCTAAACTATTATTACTTTCTGTGGGAAATAGCGAATACAATAAGAAGTGACACTGTGAATCCGCGGTGCGATGCGCATGTGCACGCTGAGTTAAGCCATACGATTTGGCATTGACATGCTTTGTGGACAGAAGACTTAGCTTGATTAGTTTACGTGGGAAACTATGTTATCAGATAATTTACGTAGAATTCTCCGAGCCTATTTGTAATATTAAAATGAAGATCAAAATTTGATCTTCAACTGTCTCAGATCAATCATTTCAATTGCTTTAGTCTAGTTAGGTCTTTAAGTCTTTATTTTATTTTACATATTATATAATTGCTTGATGGAATTTAAATAGATATCAGCATGTGGACGAAATATTCGCCTTCGGAGGATTTTTGAATGGTAGACTTCGAGACAAAACTCCAGAACATTTTCAAGTGGCCGCCTGCTTTGCTGCCAAACCTATCACAAAACATCTTACAGTGTGTACTAGCGGACCCTGTCGTGTTACAACAATTAATAATAGATATCATTTAGAAAAAGATAAGCCTAAAAGGAAAATGGAATGAAAGAAAAATAAAATGTAATATAAATAATATAAATATAATTATGTATGAAATAAAATTAGTTTATACTATACCGAGATACAATTCCACGGTCTTGCTCGATCGGCTTATTGTAGCTCGCACCAGGAGCTGACACCTCAAGCCACAGGATCAATGCAGACTCGTACTCGGAGCCATCGCCTCATGTAGTCAGCACAGCAACAGGGATCTCATCAGCCGAGATTTATGATGATATGAAAATTACATATATTTTTTATAGTTGATTATATAATATAGTAAATGGTTTCTTCGGTAGTCCCAAAACAACCTGCCATTGTATACACATACTTGGTAAAACATTTACCAGAAAACATAACTATATAAAATTATAAAATATATTTTACTTTCGGAAACGTGACCGAAGTCACTAATCGTCTATTGTATTCTGACAATCGTTTTCTCTATAATTTTCAAATACTCGAACCCGCCTACATTATTTAATTTTATACATTCAGACATCGAACTACCTATAGGTTTTATTTGATTAAATAAACCCTTGAAAGAAAAACATTAACAAACTCCTAACAGCACATGCCCTAAAACTATCAGACGTAACAAAAATTGGCATGTTGACAGTCTTCAAAGTTAAACAAACAATGTATCTTATTATATTATATAAGTGAGCAATTCTTGTATATATATATATATATATATGTAATTGGTTTCTCGGAAACGGCTCCAACGATTTCAATGAAACTTTGTATTTAGATAATGTTTTAAATACCAAGTATACCTAGCTAAGTGTTTCTATTTTTTGTTTATAAGATACCGAGCACAGCTCGGTCGTCTAGATATTTCTAATATAATAAAATTATATGAAACATTCTATATTAAAATAAAAGGATCGTATTATAAATTATATCTGGACAGACGAATACATTAATCTAACCGATGCTCTGAAAATTAAACAATAAACAATACTTAATATACACGAAAATAATATAAGGTAAATAAGAGTATTAAGATATTAAAATAAATATAAGCTGACCACTAGACCTAATATAACAACCCATTTAAATTTAAATCAAAATCAAAAATATTTATTCCATTCTGAACACACCACAGTCTTAAACAACAGTGCGCAAGACACACAATCGGGGTTTATCGACATTTATATTGACAATATTATGTATGTTCCGTATTTTCATTGGGTATATGTCAGCACAAATCTTTTTCTATATTAGTTTTATTAGTAAAATGGAATGTATCTGTCCACCTATCTACCTTAACGCGTAACGCGATCTCCGTGTGCGGGTGAGTGGTGGATACATGTCCTCATAACTACATTTCCTACACAATGTAAAAACAACATAAGCACATTATAAAAGATACTGCAGTGGTATTTCTACACATAATAAATGCAACTATCAATAAATCGATACCTTTTAACAGTATTCGTTTGTCTTACACGATGCTATACTTCTTTTACCATTAGATGAAGTGATTTAATCATGTTAAGAGGTACAACGGTTCCATTTTTGTTTAATTTTATACTAGTTGTGCCTGCGGCTCCGCTCGTTTGGACTACAGAATGCCATCGGTATTGTAGTAACGTTGCTTCCACTCAAAGCGATCGTGTGATTTGCGCGGAACCCTAATTCTTTTTCTGAAATAAATGTAGCTTACTCCTTATAATATCAACTATCTGCCAGTGAAATTCCCGTCAAAATAGGTCCAACCGTTTCGGATATTACACGAAACAAACAGACAGACAGAAAAAGAATGTTTTTTTTTTTCTAAAAGTAGCGTAGGTACGTATAAACTTTCATATGCATTTAGTAAAAAGCCGTTAATTTGCATTACAAACAAGCACTTCAATTTTATTGTATTTGTGTAGATCACGATACTAGCAAACAAGTTTATCCATCTGTTTCTAATCTATTAAAAATAGGTGTTTGACGCTTGGAATATCAGAAGTGTCACATGCGCGTTGAAGTTAGTTACCTAGTTGATAGTTTAAGAATGTTTTTTTTTTATTATTCTCATAATACTATAATTCAGAACTTTAATCCTTAACGATATTTAAACATATTGCCATTTCTAACTTCTTTAATCAGCTACAAAATGGGGCTGTTTAATAAATTATAATACATTTTGTTGAAAACTCTCGCCACAATTTTATTTTACTGCCGCCATTTTGTGACTCGGGAGAATCGTGGCGCGAAACAACAACGTGGCGCCCGATCAACCTAATGCCTTGTCATATCTTAATTTTATTTTACGTTTTTGAATGTAATCCCTCTTGGAAAATTCTATTAAGGTCTCGGCGCGCCTTATTAAAATCATAATCTGAGACGAAACTCGTTTAAGAGATAAGATGAAGCAATAAAAGTGACAAACAATCTAAATAAGGCGAACGCTTCAATTCTCTTTACAAGTGATATATACAGAATTTAAAAAAAAAAAAAAACTACGTGAATTGTATTATTTTCAGAATAATACCGACATCGAAGAAACTTTTAACTTTTATAAAGTAATGTTTGACTCCACTTTTCTACACAAAAGTTCAGCAGAAGTAAAAAAAGATTTAGTAAGAATTTAGAGGCAAATTCACAATAAATTCTTCTACCTTTTAAGGAAAAAAGGTCCTGCGATAGATTTGCAAATTCTACTTGAAATAATTCCGAATACAATCATGAAACGCACAACGCTGAGCAGAAACTTTTTCAGAACTTTATTTGACAAAAACAAGATACCTTTACATAATTAGAGTCTGGTTTTCTCATTAGGATAGATGTAGTCATTTTTATAGAGTCTACCTCGGACTGTACCGGTTAGTTTTAGGTAATACCAGCAGATATTGAGATGTTATGATATGATAATGCAGTTAATCCAATCAAAAATCCGTCTTCAATGACTGAGTAATGAGAGACTGCATTCAGTCATGTTCAATCACAAAGTTTAATTTCCCAAGCGAGGATGAAAACGGAATCTGCATTGCTTTCCGAATTTCCAGCTTATTCTGAATAATTATTTTACAAAACTATAACAAAGTCTCTCAAAATGCATGTTTTAATCAATCTAATCCCTAAATACATGGACCCAGATAAAAGAACAAGTTTCCCGGAAACAAATAAGAAAATAACGAACAACACAACGTTTTTCATTCGTTTAGATGTAAACAAAGTTAAATACTTCAAGTATAAAACGTGAATAAAACACGAGAACTGTAAAAATACAGTGGGTGTTACAATGGAAATCAATTTTACGAACGGCAAAAGCAATTTTGTTATATTGGGGAACAAACGCCGACCAATCAAGTTTATTGGCAACGCTGCGATTGTCGCGGCCACTTTTTTATTTGTCCGCGTCAGACGTGGATATTCGGCTGAGGGGAGAATTCATTCAAAGAGATATCTATATTCTGTTTCAGTTAAACTTTAAGAAACAAGAGTGACCGGTATGCGCATTGAATTTGCATAAGATCAAAACTTTATTAATATAACTGTACTAGGGATGAAAAGTCATACAGAAAAAAGAATAAATGCCGGTAACATGGTGAATGGGGCGAGTTCCGATTTGGTCTTGATCGCGAACGGACGTGTCGCTCCGTTTGTGCTCTCGACCATCACGTGACTTAATTGTTGCGATCTTATATTTGGAATTTATTTCGAATATATTGTTGCAATAACGACGTAAACCAACTGGTGTCTAACGCTCGCGTGGTAAACCGCACTTTTCGGTGCGACTTGCTTGTTTTTTATAAATCCACGGTTTTGTGGTCGCTCACTGGATACCTGACGGTGCTAACTAAAGTGAGCGGGGCGTGACCCGAGCAGCCCGCTGGTTATCTCCTTCAGAGGCAAACAGCCAGACTCGGACGGGCCTGGGAATCTAGGCCTTTGCGGTTATCGCAAAGTCTTGCCCCAGGTGTCTCCTGCCAAACCTTCCGATCCTGCACACTCCATCCCCGGGAACCTGTTTGGGCCTAGCCCGGTTTAATTACCGGTCTGCGTCCTCGGCCCCGGGCTTGTTAGGGCTCCTTAGGGTTGATAGGTCCTTCCTGTGTGTCATTGCACCTTGACCACAGGTCTCTTGCCGACTCCGATAGTCTTTTTAAGTTTTTGGCGCACCCCCCTGCCCCTAAGGCAGGGAGGCCTTTAATTTAAAATAAAATAAAAATGTCCCATTGTCCTCCCTCTTCTGCCGTCATGGCAAATAACGTTACCGACCTGGCCACTTGCATAGGCAAGTTGCAAGCCAGGATGAAAGCGCTGGAATTTCAATACCAGCGCTATCAAAATTTCGTCGTATTACGGTGTCCCTCTCTAGACGAGGAATACCGTAATCTACCTGAGAACGCCTGCGTGCGTCGCACCGCTGCGACCGCGACCCGTCATGAGGCCGTTTCAGGTAGCGAGGCGGCCGCTTCAGGTAGCAAGGCGGCCGATGACGTCACGGCCGCGACCGTTATACCGACTGGCGCCGCGCCAGTCGGCGCCGCGCCCAAACGTCTCACGCGCAGCGCTGCGCGTCCGTCCGCCGCGTCATCCGGGGCCGTGGCCACGCCTACGGCCACGCACCCTGTCCCGACTAGCCAATCGCGCGGGTCAAGCCCCGCCTCCGTCAGGCGAGGGCCGCGTAATTCGCGGTCACAATCTAGGGTTGCTAAAAATAGCCCGTACGTCCGTCCCGCGCGATCCACGGAAACCGCGGTAAAAACCACTAATTCTTTTTCGGCCCTTCCGGTCGAATTAGTTTCGCCCGCGGGTCCGGATGCATCTCCGGAGATGGATACTGAGAATGACGGCTTCACCGTCGTCGCGTCGCGTAAGCGAACGGCGCGTAGCAGTCCGACTGCTCAACCGGCGCCTAAAGTTAAAGTTAATGCAGTAGTCAGGGGCGCCGTCGCCCCCGCGTCCTCCCAGCTCCCCGCGCCCGCCGGCGGGAAAAAAGAGCGTGCCCCACCTCCAATTATAATCCGGGACAAGGCGGCCTGGATGGGAGTCTGCAATGAGATGCGCAGACTCAAACTCGAGTACCACAAGGCTAGAAATATAGTCAACGGGATCTCTATTTCGGTGAGTTCTTCGGAAACTCACCGTAAACTCACCACCCTCCTCCGGCAGAAAGGTCTGCAATTTTATACGTATTCCCTCGCGGAGGAGCGCGTCCTCCGAGTGGTCATCCGCCGCATTCCGGTGGAGCTCGACCCGTCGGAGGTGTGCTCCTCGCTCAAGGAGCAAAGTTATCCCATCCGGGAAGTACACCGGATGTACAGTAAAGATAAGCGGCCACTACAAATGGTAGTGGCCATATTGGACCTTTCCCCCGAGGGAAAGGCCATCTTTCAGCTAGAGACGGTGTGCGGGCTCTCCGGGATTAACGTGGAGCCCCCATACAAAAACCACCAGCCTGCGCAGTGCCACAACTGCCAGCTGTACGGGCACGCTGCCCGTAACTGTCATTCTCGTCCGCGGTGCGTAAAGTGCCGAGAGGACCACCCCACACGGGAGTGCACGCGCGAGCGTGACTCCGTCGTCCCCCCGAGCTGCGTGTTATGCGGGGAGGAGGGGCATCCCGCGAATTATCGCGGTTGCCCCAAGGCCCCGCGTACCACGCGGCCACGTACACAGAGGCAGGCGGCCCCCCGGGCGGCGCCCCCCGCCTCAGCCATCAAAGCGCAACCCCTGCTGGCGTCAGGGGAATTTCCCGCGCTGCCGGTCCCGCGCCAGCTCCCGGCCGCCGCCGGCCCCTCCGCACCCCGCGTGGTGCAACCGCAACCCGTGCGTTCATCGCAGAACGCATGGGGCCCCCGCCGCCCCAATCCACAGCCCCTTATGGCTATGGATATTCCCGCGCCCCGCGCTCCTGCGCCCCGCGCGCCCGCTAACACTGTCGTCAATAGTAACGACCTAATGATACTGCTCACCCGCGAGCACGATATCCGCGAGCTCATCGAATACAACGACCATTTGGAGCGCTTCGGTCTCATCAAGACCGCTTGCGCGTTCCCCCGCCTCGTAGAGACACTACAACGTCTCGATCGCGAGGCGAGTAATAAAAATTAGGGCCTTTCAATGGCTAAGTTTAAACCGAAAGCGTTAAATCTTTCATTTTTTAACGCGCGAAGCCTACTTCCGCAGCGTGATCTCGTCGCGACTTTTCTTAAAGATCACCAAGTAGATGTTCTTTTAGTGCAGGAGACGCTCTTAAAGCGTAGTAAACGTGATCCTAAAATCGCGAACTACAATATTGTAAGAAATGACCGGGCCGGCCGCGGGGGCGGCACTCTCATTTATTACAAACGATCGTTATATTGTACGCCGGTAGATCCTCCGATACTTACCAATATGGAAGTATCCGTGTGTAGACTAGGAATGACCGACCACCCGTCCATAACGTTAGTTTCAGTTTATCTCTCGCCGAGGAAAGTGCCTCTCAGGTCTGACCTAGAAAAGCTACTTTCGCTCGGTGAATCGGTCATTATAGCGGGTGACCTCAATTGTGGACACACTTCGTTTGGCAATTGGAGAGACTCCAGAAATGGTGTTAAACTCGAAGAGCTAACGAACGTGCTAAACTTTGATGTCATAGCGCCACCCACTCCCACCCACTTTCAAGACAACTGTATGCCGACAGTGCTTGATGTAGCTCTCATTAAAGGTATCGCGCTTCGGTTACGACTCATTCGAGTCGTACACGAGCTCGACTCCGACCACCGTCCGGTCATCATGCAGCTAGGTCAACCAGACGACTCTAGCCCTCCTTCGGTCCAAGTGGTAGACTATGCTAAGTTAAAACATTATCTTGCGGACAGGCCGTCCTCGTCCAGTTTAGATAGGATCCCGGACGTATTGGGGTCCGTTGCGGATGTAGATCTCGCGATCGATTCCCTGGTCGACCACCTGCAGGTCGGCATTGGAGAGGCCTCGAGAGAGGTCGAAGAGGCGAGCGATCGCCGCTTCGTACTCCCTGCCGACGTGCGGGCATTGTTGACGGAAAAGAACGCGGCGACTCGTGCGCACGACCACTATCCGACCGAGGAAAACCGCGCACGCTTACGCGCGCTTCAGAGAGCGGTTAGAGCCCGCATATTAGAACTCAGGAGTCACAGATGGGACGCCCTCGTCGAAGGGCTAAGGCCGTCGCATCTGGCTTACTGGAATCTAGCTCGCAGCCTCAAAATAGAGGCTTCTTATCTTATGCCCCCCCTCGAGAGGGGTTCCGGTATACCGCTCGCCTTCGATAGCAGCGACAAGGCGGAGTGCCTCGCCACTTGTTTGGAGAGCCAGTGCTCTCCGAACAGTGTCGATGCAAATACCGACCGGGTCGAGGGTATCGATGGATGCGTGCGGGAGCTGGATAAGCTCCCCGCGACAGCCTCCCTGTCCCCAGTCACGTCTGAGGAGGTTCTTTCCATTATAAAAAGCCTTAAGCTCAGAAAAGCACCAGGTCCCGACGGGATCAGGAATGAAGTACTTAGGCTTCTTCCTGATCGCCTCATAGCTCTATTGGTCTGCATCTTCAATGTAGCCATAGTCCACTGCCATTTTCCAGCCGCCTGGAAAAAGGCAATAGTCATAGGTATCCGTAAGCCCGGCAAGAGCGCGTCGCTTCCCGACAGCTATCGCCCGATCAGTCTCCTAAATACGTTAGGGAAAATTTACGAGCGGATCCTTCTGAACCGTCTCAAGCCAATAATAGAGGAGAAAGACCTCTATCCGCCTGAGCAATTCGGTTTCCGTGCTAGATATTCTTGCACTCATCAAGTGCACCGCCTCACGGAGCACGTTGCATTTAATTTTGCTGAACTTTATAAACCCCGCCGTACACTTGCGGTCTTTTTCGACGTGGCCAAGGCCTTTGATAAGGTCTGGCACGAGGGATTGATTTACAAGTTGTACCGCTTTGAAGTCCCCGATAGGCTAATTAAAATAATTCGCGACTATTTAACAGATCGCACCTTCCGCTATAGAGTGGAAGGTGAATTGTCCACGCCCCGTCCAATACGCTCAGGCGTTCCCCAAGGTTCGATCCTGGCTCCTAGCCTATTTAACCTGTACGTCAGTGACCTACCTCGACTCCCGGAGGTTGAGGTAGGGCTATACGCTGACGATACAGTCTTATATGCCTCAGATAGGAATAGATCCCACCTCAGACACAAAGTCCAACGCTCCGTGACCACTCTCGGGAAGTGGTTTAACGAGTGGCGTATAGCCGTTAATCCCTCGAAGAGCGCCGCGATGCTCTTCGATGCGGATTCGTCACAGATACCGTGGAAGCTTAAACCTGTTAAGCTCTACGATAATCCGATTCCGTATGTAAGAGAGACCAAATATCTAGGGGTAACCCTAGATAGTAGGCTCTCTTTTAGACCCCACATCCGTAAGGTTAGGAACAGGGCCGCGTGGGTCCTGGGTCGGTTGCATCCTCTGTTGTGTTCGGTGAGTAAAATGTCCACGCGACATAAGCTCACGCTCTACAAGACGTGTATTCGACCAATTTTGACATACAGTTGCGCCGTGTTCGCACATATGTCCGAGTCGAGTTTCAAACGGTTACAATCGATACAGAATAGGTTCCTCTATCGTCTCACCGGGGCCCCGTGGTATGTTCGAAGCGTAGATCTCCATAGAGATATGGAGCTTCCTTCGATACATGCCTACGTTAAACAGCTCTCCCGTTCGTATTTCGACACCGCGTCGAACCACGCGAATCCGTTAATAAAAACAGCCGCCACTTATGTTCCGGCACCCACGGACATCCGGTGCAAACGCCGGCCGCGCAATATTTTTATTGATCCCGACGATCACATCGAAAATTCGAATAAATATTACACATCCGTCTCTCCAAACAGAGCGTGCCAGCGCCCACGCCCGCGTAACCACCGTTCTCTCCGCAGAGGGCGGGCGGTCAATTTCGCTCCAGCACACCCGTCACGTCCACCCTCTCTAGCGGTAACCCAAGCCTAGGTCCGTTCCTCGGTGTGAAACCCTTGGGTCAGGCAACCGCCCGCGCGATACAAGTGACACTGTACGTGCATCACTTAGCTACCTACATACAACACTACACACGTATGAACATACACACGTGCACACCACACAGGTACATAGGTTCTGTGAGGGACCTTTTTTTTTCTTTTTTTACGCTAGTTAGTTAGCGCTAGTTAGTGTAGAAACATTCTGATTACTGAATACACATACGCACGGTTCCTTCCTTCCTCCCAGGAGGAAGGGAACGTGCGTATGTGTATATTTAGTTAGCTCGAATCGTAGGTGTAGGGATTCGAATAGATCGCGACCTATTTGCGAACGCGACGACCGCCCGAGCCGAGGTCCGGCCACTTTGGCACCCTCGTGCGAGTCGTCCACAAAACTTTCGCGGCTGAGTGCCCTCTGCGCTCGCCCCCAAGTCCGGTGAAGCTGTAAAAGCCGCAGCGGCTTTAGGGCCCCTAAGGCTAACAGTGTAGTCAGTTCTAAAAAAAAAAAAAAAAAAAAAAAAAAAATGAATGGGGCGTGTCATACCTTTATGAACAGCCAGGAAATTTCTACGAAAGTTCGTCTGGCTACATAGAGCAGTGTTAGCTCCAACACTCATGAACGAAAGTAAAGCTTGGATGTTGCAGAAAAAGTATGAAAGTACAAGAAAATTTTTAACAAAAAAGAAAACAAACTGTACCTTTGAAGTTAAATGTTCAATGGCAATGAATTTAAAATGGGACCACCCTTGATGTGTCCCCTTTCCATCAAAAAAGGACCATCCAAATCAGTTTATAAACAAAGAAGTTATGACGGAATGGTTTGAGCATGACTCGACAGATTTATAAGGCGAGAGGCCTGGACGAAAGTTCCACGATCAAATCGGGTACTCTAAACCGACGACCGTTAATGAAAAGATTGATGTAATATAGAGGCGTGCGGAGTTTTTGACGGGATCTTGAAGTCACATGTGGTTTTTTTTTTAATTCATTAAAACATTCATATATATAGTGGTGGTCATATAATTAGAAACACTTCTTATGAATAAAGTATAACTTCAACGTACAAATGTTCTTAAGAAATATACACATTCAATAATTAATAACTGTTATAATAAAGCCACTCAAATAAACAACTCATTAAATGCATAAATATATAAAACATATCTTACTTTTAATTACAAAATGAGTCTTACACATGTAGGAGTTTATTTTCTGTTACTGGCCGCTTGGACGCCTAATTAGAAACATTTAAAAAAAGTATCCATAGCTCGTTCATCATGACCCGAGAAACATCTCTTCAAGACTGATACGCCGAAGATTAGTGGAAGCTAAATTGTTTGGAAGAATCTCTCGAAAGGTACCGCTTCTTACCAAGCAACAGCGAGAGAAGCGATTATTATTCGCTAAAAAATATGTTAATTGGACGGTACGAGAATGGAAAAAGTGTTATTTTCAGCTGAAACAAAAATAAATATGGTAAATTCCGATGGAAAGCGCTATGTTGCACGTCCTGTAAACAGTGCTTTTAATTATAAATACACAAGGAGTATAGTCAAGCACGATGGTGGTAACATTAAAGTTTGGGGGTGTTTTCCGGATGTGGAGTTGGACCCGTTCGGAAGATTGAAGGTACAATGGATCAATTGCAATACAAAAATATCTTAGAGCACACAATGATTCCCTACTCGGACGATCATTTGCCTGTAACCTGGATCTTTCAGCATGACAATGACCCTAAACACACGGTCAATAGCGTCAAATGTTTCCTTAGCGAACAACGTATATCCGTTTTAAACTGGCCAGCCAATAGTCCGGATTTAAGCCCGATAGAAAATATCTGTTATATTGTTAAAAAGAAAGTCTCAAACAAACGTAACCCCAGTCAAAACGAACTATATGAAGCATGGAATTCAATCCCCCTAGAAAAATGTATGAAATTGATTGAATCAATGCCACGTCGCGACGTTGCAGTGCTGTTATTGAAAATAAGGGATACGCCACTAAATATTAATTATAACTATTGGTAGGCTGTGGATAGTAGATATTTCGTAAATAACAATACTAATTACTAATACTAAAAAATATTGTTTTTTATACTTTTTCATTGTTTTTTCTAATTAGTTAACCATTATTGTTGGTTCATACCTTAAAATTGATTTAAATGTTTTTCCGTAATGTAATACTGAAACTTTACTTGTGTAGTGGGATTTATATTGTTTTTCTAATAAATAATAAATCGTTGAACATATTTTTGTTCTATTTATTGTTTAATTTCAAAATAAAAACGATTGCGGTGAAGTATCTTACATAATGAATGTCAAGGACCGTTGGTAGTGTTTCTAATTATACGACCGCCACTGTATATATATGTATGTAGGTACCTATGTAAAAAACTAATTATGTCTAAAATGTATTCATTTTTGTTCTATTTTTTTTATTAAATTGAACTGTGAATTCTCAATTAACATAATTAAGTAGATTCATATTAAAAAAAATAATGAAAAAATTGTTATTACTTGAACCTGTAAAAAATATTAAAAATCTACCGATATTCATTAGGTAGAAGAGGTTAGTGGCCCGTAACTGATGGAGAAGAATGATGTGAAAAACAAAATAATAATAATAAAATAGCCACCAGCAATACCATTGTAGCTAACTACAAGTGAACTCAAGTGTTTCATGGCCGTTATAGACTACAATTTTTTATTTAAGTGTTAATTTATTCTATTTCCCGCGACGTTTTTTCAAAGTTATTGTATTCGTTGTATTATAAAAACGATTTACGTGAATTCAATAATTTTTAAGAAAAAACTATCGGTTGTAATCATTGATAAAATACGCAGCCAAATAACCTTATGTTGTTTTCCCACAATGAGTAGGGTTTGGAGAGGGGGGGGGGGGTTCAAGTTTGACAACGCACTAGATATCTTGGTGTTAAAAGTGTGCATATGCTAAGGTAACCACTTACAGGCTTGTTTGCCTTCTTTGTTGTATAAAAAAAAAGTAGAAAATATTGACTTTTATATCCAATGTAACAAATTCAAGTATGTGATAACCTTACAAAATTTAAGTATTTAAAAGTATTATTTAAAAGTATCTGTTAGTAACGATTTATTTGCTTACTTTATTTCCAGAGCTGGCAATATTGACAGCTGTCAACGACAGAGTAATGGCGCCGCGCGGCGGGTTGTACGACCTCGCAAATTAAGCGGGAAACCGATTGCACGTTCAGAGAATTCTATTTTTTATTATTTTTTATCTACCAATATTTAAAGAAATATACTACTAGCATGAATTTACTTACCTCCAAAATTTTTTGTGTTAACTTTTAAGGCCAGGGCCTGAGTAATAATTATAACATATCTATAAACAAAAACTTATATTAATAATTATTAGTATACTAGCTTACATAAGCGGCTTCGCTTGCGGGAAATGATTGTATAATATTGTAATAACTTCTCTTTTAGAAACCATAAGATAATTTTTAAACACATAATACATACTTTATTACGTCAATTAAAAGTATTAATTTAATTAATGATTTTTGTAATTATTAACATGGACGTGTAAAAAAGGTTCATGAACATTAATTATATCAAATATTTTTTTTTAACTTCAAAACTGGAAGAACTTTCATCTAAACTAATATTAAAAAGAGGAAAGCTTTTATTTTTTGTTTATTTTGTTTGTAATGAATAAACTCAAAAACTACTGAACTGATTTAAAAAATTCTTTCACCGATATAAAGCTACAGTTATCAGCGAGTAACATAGGCTATATTATAATTTGAAAAATTAATTTATTCCTCATAAAAATTTCGATAGATTTACACAATGTATAAAAAGTTGCCTACACCCATGGTGTTGGCGATGTTTATCGTATAAAATGATTACGGGTGAAACCGTGGGGCACAGCTATCTTTAATAAATGTAAAAACAAGAACATAATTTTGGCTGGGCACTGATCTCGTATCAGAGATCTGATTTATAAAAATGTAAATTTTAAGCAAATTGCAATCAAGTATTGAGAGAACTTACTTAGAATGTTTTATTATAATACAACAGCACCGATATTTGGTTTTTAAACAAAATACATGGTAAACAAAATATTTGCTTTTTAACTTGTGTATTATTATATATACATATTATATAAATATGTATATATATTCTTGTATGTATTTATATTTATTTCCATTTTATTTATTTTTGTATATCATTATGTTTGCTAATGATTCTTTTATTTTTAAATTTCATTTCTTATTGCACTAGCGACAATAGTATTTTTTTCCACATTACCGCTCGTGAGTTGGATCAAAATGCTTTACAGCATGAAGTTCATCAGTACAAACTATAAGTGCATTACAGTATTCATTCAATAATTGATATGGAATTGTAATTTAAACGCAAAACGGTTAAATTCAATACAGAAATTTACATTATTTTTGATAACATTATTAACGATTGACCTGGACAATAGTTTTCGGAGATGTTACAATCAATTAATGTGATTTCCAATTAAAAATTGAGTAATAAAGTTATTATGAACCAAACATAGTTCTCAGAAATAACTCACTGATTACAAGAATGTATGTCATGTACAGTAGTGCATTGACCTTATCCCCAAGGACCTCTAGAGACTCTACTCATCACAGGAACACAACACAGCATTTGGCTGGGACCTTCTGTAGGTCCTCCAGGTATTTCACCTGATTTTAGATTTCTCTCTCCACCTTATTTAATAATTTAAACGGCTATAAAAGTGACCACTTTACCGAAATACCGAAAACGTATCATTTCTAACTCGGTGAATGAAAAATAATGTAGTAGTTATGTTTTTAGCTAGCTTTAGTTTATTTTTAGTCAATTGTTTTTTTTTTTTTTTTTACATTAAGCATATAATTTTGAACTGTTGGCAGACCTAATAAGTAGTAAAAACAAATAAAAAAAATATAACAAAAATAATATTTAAACATGTTTGTAGTTTTTGAGTTTGTTTTAAATTATTCAATGACATTAGTTTTTTATTTTTTAAATTAATTACTGAGCAAGATTTTACTGCGATGTTACTATGATAGTCGGCTGCAGGCGATAGACGTAGGTTCGATTCTTATAATAAACTTAACTTTTCAGTGGGAGAAAACGTCGTGGTGAGACCAAGGAATGGCAATAGGATTTTTCCTAACGCCCGCCCGCCTAGCTACCGCCCTTTAATTGAAAATATGGCGCACGTCTTCCGACAGCTGCACTTGAAAGCCAGTTCCCTTCTAAGTTCTAGGCTCAACGTGTTACCATTTAAAGTCTCATTGTCACTTAACATCAAGTGAGATTGTAGTTAAAAACCTAACCTAGTGGGATTTACTATGATTTTAAGTGTCTCAGTAGAGTGTCACTCGCCGTCAAACCACTTTTGACAATGAAGAACCATGCAAGTCGCCTGTTCATAGCTTATTTGCAGAATTCCAACGCGGTCATGTTAATCTTAGTGACGAATTTCATGCCGGTCGTCTGTCTACCGCTCTGAACAACGACAACATCGATGCTGAATACTGTATGATATAAATAAATGGATATGTGGCCTACTATGAGATTCAGGCTTCCTTAGGCATAGGCATAAGTCAAAATATTTGGGTGTAAAATAACTGTTTTTCCTTTTTCTGATGGATCAAGCAATGCCATGCTTACCAATTTCAACGAAGGGACATCAAGTTCTGTGTGGAACATAGTGACAGGTGACGAAACATGGATTTACTGCTACGACTCCAAAATAAACAGCAATCTTTGGTTTGGTTCTTTCCAGGTGAGCCGAAACCAATAAAACTGACGAGTGTGCGTCGACCGCTATGCTTGAGGTCCTGGGTTCGATTCCCAGGTCGAGCAAAATGTTATTGGGTTTTTCCCTTGAAATTCTCAATAAAACAGCTCGGAGTTTGACTTTGTTCCCGATTAATGGCAATAGGTTCGCCCCCTATTACATAGGACCTAAAAACATACTCGGCGAACTGTGGGTGTACATTAGTACACCTCTGCCTAACCAATACTGGCGTGATGGTACGATGATAATACCGAAGCACATTACAAAAGGTATTAAAGGGAGGATCATGTGAATGATAGTGATATTTGGAAGTGACTCCCTCTCTGTGCATCCACTAAATTATTATTATAATTTTATATTAACACACGGCCAAAGAGAAAAACGAATTTTTGAAAGGGAAAAACGTAGATATTATGGGTCATCTTGCATATAGTCCCGACCTGGCACCATGCGACTTCTTCCTGTTTTCAATATTCAAGGATTATTTATAAGGTCGACGATTTTCAACACCAGAAGAAGTGGTTGAAGAGTAGCATAAATGTTTTAAAAATTAGTTTATTCGTATGAAAAAGTACGTTGAAGCTAAGGGTGAATATTTTGAGAAACAATAAATTGATTTTTCACCATGTATATTACTTTTTCACCATTCCAGACATTTTTAATGCGCCCCGCGAAAGAATTCTATATTTTTCATGCATTTTCCAATGTCTTACTTCATATTCGATATTTATTTCAACCCTATATCTCAAACCATTTTCGATGACAAAAATAAACCGTTATATAACTTTAACTAATATTAATTACACAGGGGATTTATAAATTCATTAATTTTGGATTTGTACCTTCTCTCAAAACGAGGGCTATATCTCTAGCGGTGTCTTACAAAGTAATCCGCCGCAGATCAAATACAGAACGTTCTGAATATTAAGAAAAGCAATCGAAATGGGACCGAATAATAATAAAAAAATAATTACTCTGAAAGAAACAAATGAAATTTACATAGATATTTATCTTATCGAAGTGATTCTCTAGGCTTACTGCCTACCCCAATATGGAGATATATTGATAATAAACAGATAGATAAAGTACAATACGTAGCTTAACATGAAACCTCGGGGTCACGGAGGCTGGTTATGTTCCCGCTTTATTTACGAAGGACGCATACAAATGTATCTTGATACTCTAGGATCCGTTAATCATTCATTTACAAAATCACTAAATGCTTTGATGTTAATATGTTTTTAAATTTACTTCCGTAGTGAGAGTCAGTTCAAGCAAGATAATTTTTCACAAAAAAGAAAACCAACTTAAATGATTTTCAAGAGTTTCCTGGGCTATCTTCGAAGCCGAAGGTCCAATGCCAATTAAATCAACTACGCTTAAGGTATCTCCTTTCTAACGAAAAAAGAATCATCTATATCGGTGCCTAAACAAAGGAGTTAACATCCATAAAAAAACTTTCGAAATGTGAACCTCCTCCTTTTTTTGAAGCCGGTTAAAAAAATTACGATAACAAAATCGGCGGATACAGATTGATATTGCAGCCATATATCTATCACATACATTCAAAATTTAAATTATCACTCGATGGTTAACGGATCAAAGAATTCGTTATGTAGAGTGAAGACAATGACGCATCACGGGCGGGGGAGAAAAGCGCTCCTCGATTTTGTGTTGTCGTTTTGCCACTTCACATTATTTCCTTTCCGTATAAATTATGACCTGGGGAATCTATGACTCTCGTTTTAGTTTCAATCGACAGCTCTCGTCAAGATTTATAGACTGCGTAATTATACAAAACAATACATCGCAATAGTTATTTCATTAATTATTATTATTCATTATTAAATATAATAATTATATGGAGTTTAATTTAAATATTAAGAAAACTCAATACAATATCGACCTTGACTCAGCAAAAAGCCAAATCACATTACAAATATCGTATATGGTTGGAAAGGGATTCTTAAAAGCAATCCAGTAACATTCATACAATACTGATACGGAGAAGTGATACTGAGAACGTAAAAAAGCGTACGAGTTGACACGTATTCACGTAAAAGACACAACAATATCACCGACACAGCCACACGACGATTTTTTTAAATACTATATAAATGTGCTATGCATAATATATAGAAATGACAAATTGTATAATTTTCATACCTACTATTTGTGTTCATCGTTCAATTGAGTTGATCCTTCGTGCAATTGTTGTTGATAGGTTGTTATGATAATAATTTAATTTAGGATAGTTATGTATAAATTTCCAGCATACCTTACAATTTTCAGTTAATATAGGTTTTACAAATTATTATTACACAATTTTAATGTCCATAACCGAGACGTTCTTCTTGCTCAGACAGCTCAGCGTAGAGATCCTTGCCTAGGATCTAGAATAGAAGTCAGCACGGTGTAGGCCGTATCAGGATACACGGCTCAAGCAGACGACGCAGCACCAAATATCTTATCTATTGAGATTTCCTCATATGTAAAAGGAAAAGTTATTATTTGTATTATAAATACAAAATCCAGGTGATACTTTCCCGGTAGTGTTCTTTCAATGTTCAGTAGGTATTTGTCGTTTTGGCAAAGGGTATTTCACCCATATTAATATTAAAATTATAAATTATAACAATTAAAATAACTTTTCTATATAAATATGTTATAAAATAAACTGTCTTTTCGACTCCCAGGTTTGTTGTACAATAATTTGGTTTTTATCAAAACACATGATAAATATTATATAAACGTTACTTCGATTCAACGGTCTGCAGTCCAATCAATAAAACATGATCAGATCCATCCTGAAGAATCTGTCATACTCTCTGTTCTAATTTTCTCTTTTGTTTTCGTTTGAATTCAAAATTTCATCTTACTAGACTTTTCTTATTTTAAAAATTCAAAATAAATCTAATCATAGATTTATTTTGCTAAACTAGAACCTGGATAGAATATTTGTCTATACCTGAGAAACTCCTAATTGCGCATGCTCTATTACTATCAAAGAATTATCAATGACAGAGATTGTCATAATATTGCAATGTAAACAATACGAACCTAAAATATTAACAAAGCTGTTATTAAACCAAAATTATCAAGTTATAAATTATCTAAACGCATCAATACATAAACCTATCATTAATTGGTATCCTGGAAATAAAAGAATAGGTACACCAAAACAATAATAAGGTAAATCAAATGAACTTATGATGAATAATATAAAGTAGATATTAAATAAGATTATCTTCCAAATAAATAATATAACAAGGTACACTTGTGAAAAGTTTCTAACATAGTAACATTAACGTGTAATAGGTGGCATTAGAGTCATTTCATAAAATTTTCGGTATTTTAAATATTTAGTGAAGAAGGTATCAAAAAGAATTACAACAAAATTTTCCACAAGCAATCCAAACAAAACAATACAACAAAAGTATTTTCACATCAACAAAGTAGCGGTCAACAAACTTTAACAAATTTACTTCATCAATTTTTTTTTTAATACATTTAATGTGCCTGTTTGTAAGCGGCAATCATAACCAGAACTAACATATGGATTTCACTGTCCTTTTCATCATATTTTTATTTAATGACATCTTTGTTCATACAAAATTCTGCCTACGTTACGTCAATACAATATTTTTCTAATTACTCTTGTAATCTACAAAATAGTTGTAACAATATGGCGGTATGTTAAAACTTTCCAGGGGGTATCTGTAGCAATTATAATGAATGTTCTCAGTATTATATATAGTTCACTGTGGTGCACTATAACCAAACTGCATCATGCACAATGCCGCATAAATTACATAATATAGGGCCAAATAACATAAGTTTATGAATTAAAACCAAAACTACCATAACAACAGATTAAGGCCCTGCCATATACTCAATGTCCCTGTCTATAACTTCATAATTTTTTTTTTACATTTATAAAAGCTGATTTCAAATAAAATTATGAACCACATTTTATATTCATGTATAGGTGGTATATACAGTTGTTTCGGCTTTTATACAGTCTTCTAAAATATTGACTTTATAAAATTGATAGATAAAAAAATTACTAACTTTCCATTGATTCTCTTTACCTCACTAAAAATAAAACGGCGTGATGATAGGTAAATAAATTAGCGACAACAATAGAAGCATTGTTTCCGATGATCATGTATTACTCCCCGCACCTAACTCTTGTTCATTCATACAAAATGGCCGACGTATAGACGTACAGACGTCATATTATTCGGTCCCGCTAAAGATTTCCTAAGAAATAAGACGGAATAAAAAGGTTAGTTGTAAGATAATAGCCTAGAGAGAACCATAGGTCGTAACCTATGATAACGATGTATAGCACAAACAATGTTTTACAAAAAAGAATCCCAACTTCAATGATTTTGGAGGTATATTCCCTAGAATACACTAGTATCTACGAAGTGTATGGTTCAAAGCCTATGAAATTAAAAGTGAACCACAATAACCCTTTATTCCACCAAAAAAAATTCTAAATCGGTTCACAAACAAATAATTTATGCCTGAACTTCCATAAAGAAAATTTATTATACATACATTCGAATTGAAGAGTAAAATTTATTCTCAAACGTTCAGTTAACATAGTTCGCCTATTTTGGTAAAATATTTTAACACATTTATCTACTTAGTTAAGAAATCTTTTCACACATCTTGAATGACGAATCGCGTGCACAAAAACTTTTTCCCACAAATGATTTTTTTTCTCAATATTGAAATTGTTACATTCCGTAGTTAACTCTGCATGCGAATATTTTAAAGTTAAAAAATTTTATATGCTATATTCTGTTCTTCATTAAAGGCTCAGGGATTAGCATTTAAGCGCAGTAGAACCTTCGATGGAGTAAAGGGTGACAAACCATTAGCCTGCGTTTCGCAGGGTTGACAAATTTATACTACTAGTTATAATAATATTCAATACTCTTCGCGTCTACTCTGACAGGAGAAGCTCTATGGTTTACAAGTAATAGTCAAAGGATGGGAAGGAAAGTCAGGTCAAGGTCATCGTCCAATAGCTTCTCATACTAATACGTTTCGTGGGCGAGGTCACAAATTTATATAATATCACAATATAACAAATGACAACAACAGGGGAATTTCCTCGTCCCGTGGCCCAAACATAGTTCAAACATCAATATTTACAAGAGGTTTTATCAAAGTTATGAAATGGCGTAGATATGCGTAACTCAAAACTGGCACCGAGACGGTCAAAAAACATAACTTCTCAAAATAATCTAAAACGGCGCGACATCTCGTGTGGAGTTGACAGTGGTCGAGCGCAAAAGTCACATAGAGACCGCGGTTTTGAACAGGCTAAAAGAAACAAGTTCGATTCCTACTAGTACATCGATGAATGTGGCTGGTTTGTAGTTTTGCATAATTTTGAAACGAAGTTCGTTATGGGGCGTTGCGAAGGAGTACCCTAGCCGGCAAAAAACGTCCGTAACGTTAAAAAAACGCGTAAGATTTTTATGTATGACAGTTATAGTGTCTAAAATGTATAGTCACGTGATGACTTTTGTTATTATTGCAGTTTGCTATTATTATTCCTGTAAATACCTCATTATTTGTTTATTATTATTATATTTTTTTATAAATCATTGTATATAAAATAAAGGTGTTAAGATAATTTTGTGAAGTAGTTTTTTGATTTTTATCGATAAAAATATCGCATTAAAAAATGTATACCCGAATAATTATTTTCTTTTTATCTCGAATAAAACTTGAAATATTTTTTTAATAATAAGGAACTTAGTTCCTATCTGGTGACAATATACTAACAACAATGTACCCGACAGTAAGCATAGTGCAATCCGAAAACGACAGCGACCACCGACAGATACACAATACACCGTCAGTAGTCTGCTCTGCTCAAGATAAACATTTCCTTCATGTTATGTTTGAAAGATCAGATTTTACATTCTGCGTTATATTGAGTAAATGTATATTATATAAAATCACAATGCGTTTCTTAGTGGCGCGTGTTTAGACTAAAATGATTTTAGTGTGAACACAGGAAAAACGGGAAATCTCGCCTTTCAAGTTGATGAAAATTCCATCACAGTTATGTGGCTAACCTTTTCCTTTTGAATGTCCGTTCAATTTTAGTGTTTTAAAAGAATTGTTATTTCCTAAATGGTTTTGAATTCATATAAAAGTTTGTATTCTATTTAATATTAATGGCTTAAATTAAAGGCCTACATGATTACATGCTACATTATTTCCTTAGTCATATCGCGTGAAAACATTTTTAAATCAAAAACAAATAAAAGTAGTTGATAATTAAATTAACGATGACTTACAAATGTATTTTCAAGAATGAAGTTGTTGCCAGAAATTATTTTATAACAATAGCATGTCTTAAATAAAAAATGGTCATAAAAAAATTACTTTAAAATAATTAGTCACTTCAGAATTCGCCTCTTACCGTTTGAAGCATATAATTGGATGTCCTCGAATGAGGAATTTAATTGTGCTTTGACAATCCACAGCTTAGTGAGACCGAACTGAGCGAATCATTTTATATAAATGGTTGTATTGCTGAATCGTTGATTCACGCACACGGCAGATAAAATATGCGAGGAAATAATGTGATTTTAAATACTACCGAAGACTCAATTTTCATATTATACATATAAATCTTGTACAAGTTGCCGCGCCCCTAGCGGAAAACGGTGGTATTATAACTCATATTACCAATAATAACGATTTCTTATTATTTTTAATAATAAATATAAATTTAATAAATAATACAATAGCACATTTTTCTTCATTATAAAAATAGTACCTATATATAAAAATGTTGTGTACGTCTGTTAGTGATTCCTATAACTTCTAAACGACTGTCGACGGAGTTCATATTTACACAATATATTTGGATGGTTTATAAATATGTTAGAATCCATGAGGTGTCGCTTGGACGAGCCAGTAACAAACGGAAAGAACACAACAAAGTGTACCGGACCCCCTAGTATTACATTTAAAAAATCAACACCAAAAAGCTGTCTCGGTTATATTTACTGACTTCCTTAGAGTAATAAATTCTTAAAACAATGATATTTAATTAATACAAGACAATTTTTAATTAAAAATAAAACAACTACAATGATTTTGAAGAGTTACCTTGTGTATCTTCGAAATTGAAGGTCCAATACCAATGAAATTAAAATGAGACCACCACCACCCTTGAGGTACCTACCCCCTTTACAAATCATATCATCCAAATCGGTTAATAAACAAAGAAGTTATGGCTGAAAATCCATATTAGACAATACATCCGAATTGAAAATCTCATTTTTTTGAAGTTGTTTAAAAAATATATAGCATTCTAAAAATATTTAGTATATAATCACCGAATGTATTTATTTATAAATAATTTGAAATGACGATTCGTTTGGTTCTATGAATATTAATGTAGTTATTCTCTTTAGGAACTCATTTAAATTAACATTGCGGTTTATATTATGTAGGTACTTTTGAAACATCAAAACTCGTTCAAAAACAATTAAATTATAATTATCATTTATATTAAGTTATTCTTTTGTCTGGTTTTATGTAACGGTATAGGAGTGGAATGACGTCATCGCAAGTCTTGATACGTGCATTATTAACTAACCTAATCGTTAGGTGATAGGACAAGATAATTATGTCCGAGTGAATCACGACTACCAGATACCAGGTGAAACATCAGCTATAGTGGTATGCTTATGTGAGTCGCGTAGACTTGGGTAACTCAGCAAAATTTCTTGTGCCAACTGAATAACTCAAGTACAGCTTACTGTGCCGACGCGGCGTATTGACTTAAATCAAAATTGCGCCATGGCGCATCAAAATAGTGCGCGAGGCAAGCGAGTTAGAGAAATGTATGAGTCAGGTGACCGGCACAGTGACGCGGCTTGACGCTGCTCACTGGGATAAAATTTGCTGCTATAGGAAATAGGAGTAAAAAAAAATCCCTTTCGATAAAAGCTGTTTATGTACTTTGGAATAGACCATAATTATAAGACTTTTGATGTATATCTTATTTTTAAATAATGCATAGTTAAGTAAATAAACATCGTATTCGATTCTTGTTGTATGGAAGTTGTACTTCAATTAGACCCTGTTGTTTCATTTCAGCACATCCAGAGCTAAAACTTGCATGGATTGATAGATATATGGATAGCTCATCCCACCAATAGTATTTTACAAATATGCCTTTTACAGTAATTGATTTAAATGAATATCTCAGAAGATAACACAGTTTTAAAATAACTTGGCAACAATGATCAAGTATCGCGAGCGCATTTTTATTATGCAGAATGATGTGGGAGGCGGCCGGCATCTTTAATACGTTGCCTACGTACCACTCTCTCTAATCTTTTCTCTCTCTCTCTTTCTCTCTCTTATATGACGCAGACGAAATTGCGCGGGTCAGCTAGTTTATAATAAGCGTGTAAACACATTCGGCTCAGTGTATTGAGTTGCCGCAATTGCGTGACGTAGCGCAGTGTTACCCATGTCTAGAGTCGCGTTCCGAGTTCAGCTGGTGTACCTATACCCAGTTTCTATTTAAGCAGGTTGACATGACAGCGGCGACTAGAGAAGGAGAGGGAACGGATTTGAAGAGATGGACGGGTATGACGCGTCATCTACCATGATCCCTTCACCAGGATTGGTAAAAATGCTCCGCGGCCTACGTTTTGCTTTCGGGGTGTCACTAGCGAGTTCAGATGTTTTGACGCTCTGTCGATAGACGGACAGATACTATGCAGGTGGAAAGAGAGACAGGATACAGAGAAATATCTTTGAAGGTTTCTCTCTATTTGGAGCAGTCCCACTGGTGGAACACCTCCACCCTAAAGAAGATCGCAGGTAAATACCCTAGGGTTATGTTCCTGTCGTGAGTAGAGTTTCCAGTGCTCCCTTGGGTAGGGGGTTCAAAGTCGGCCACGCGTTAGTGATATCTATAGTATTACAAACGTCCATAAGCGACAGTAGACGCTTACCACCAGGCGGGCCGTACGCTTGTTTGCCACCGTAGTCGTATATAAGAAATGTCGGTCAAATTACCGAAAGATTTTGAAGTCGGAACATGAGGAGGTTCGGTTGCGCTTACGTAATATTTCCAAACCTACCGTTTTATGAAAGACGACTAATATTAATTATGTAATCGATTGCAAATCTATGATTATCGATTACACACACGATTGCACACGATCGCTATTCGAAACGGATTGTAATTTATTATAAAAAAATTGCACAAAGTCTTAATTTCTTTATCGTGTTTTTTCGATCACGAATATCGATTCTACAGTGTTACATAATCGATAATTTACCTGTAGTGTTGTGAATTTAGAGAACTAGTTCGAAACAATGACATTCAGGTCATATAGGTTTTGAAAATTTCCGAGAAAAGAGGAAAATTCTGGTGACATGACCACTGTAGCAATGATGGTTTAGTTGTAGCATGTACAAAGAAAGCGTCAGTTAAAGTAAATTCAAATCCCAGCAAAAGGTCTGAGCTTTCAGTAAAGAATAGCATGATGATAGGGCATTTTGCACTGCACGTCTGACTAGCTACCACCCTCAAGTTGACAATTTGTCTCCAAAACCTATACCTACGTCTGTTCCGCCAGCTGCACTTGAGAACCACTTCCCCCACTAGACTCAGCGTATCACCTTGTTGGGACAGCATCATGTGAGATGGCGCCAAACGCTATATCTATGTAGAATTTTAAACAAGGGATTTACAGATCTTAGTTTTTGATATTAATTTCAACTTGATACCACGCACTCTTGAGAAAAAGGGTCTTGACAGACACACAAACAACGAAGTGATCATATAAAGGTTCCTTTTTGAGGATCGGAACCCTAAAAACACCTTGGAGACCATGACGTAATTTAAAAAAGCGCTGTCATAGCGCAAAACAAATGTAAAAAACAGGATGTGGTTTACTTGCTTCGGAAATAGTTACTCTATGACAGTTAAAGTGTTACCCACTAATTTTTAAATTAAATACCTATCTTAGTATCCCTTTTCCGATCTTGCAGACTACTTGGAAACTGTCGTATTACGATTTCAGCTGTCACCACATTCCGTTTATATTTTGTAGAGGATATTGTAGAATTAGTTTTTAATTTTAAGTATTTGTGCTAGTGAATTCAAACGAGGGTTTATTTATTTATTTTTTAATAAAGGCAGCGCCACCAACCGTGTGCATATTATACATTGATAATTTCGTTTTAAAATCTAATACTGTTATGCGAACCAACTACAGACGCTCACTACATGCATACAACATAAAATAATTACAATCACTATACAACAATATTAATAACTGAAATTAAATTAACACAGCATGGAGCATGGACATCAAAACAATACTTAGTTGTGTAAATTAGTTCATAAATAAAAATAATATAAAAGGTTTATTTTGTCTGGTTGAAATAATTTTTAATTATTTTACTAAAAGTAGGTAGTTTTTGTGCAAATATGTCTTCGTTCTCCGAAATATTATTATATTCGTTATATGATCTGTACATTCTCACAACAGGCGAGCAGGCAAGGGTTGTTTTTATATATACTATACTATATATGTATGCTCATAAAGCCCAGCATATGAACATAAATGTAAATGTTACAGTTAACTGAATAGAAGATCGTTGAACTTGCAAACTGCAGTGACGAAAAGTATAAAAAAATTATACACAGTAAATATAAGTACTCCTATGAGCTTAACCTTTCAACTTCACTTTGCACCGTCTCAACTAGGGTTGCCAGCTGTGCTCTATATTAAACATTCTAGTAGATTACGACTTATACAATTATAATTTAACCTTTTAATAAAACTATATTACAGCAAACTATATGTTGATGCAAATAAATATGTTCACCAGAAATTAATGTTTTAAAATCTAATTCTAAAATGTGAAAAATCAACTATAATATGGAATAAATAAATAAATTAGTTTATTACCGGTTCTTTTCTTATGAATCCAATACCATAAGTCACGATTCTAACGATGGGTATGCGTAATTCTTATTTTGGTTTAAACGCTATGCTGGACCATAAGTTTTCGGAAGAAAAAGAAAGTGCAGAAAAACTTTTTCCTGACCACCTAATATATTGATAATAATTAATGAGATATTAATGAAAAATTACATATATACAAACACTAAATTATACTGGAATATCTGGCCTACAAACTAGGTACGTTCTTATATCTTGTAAGTCAGTGATCACCCGTTTCTTGTAAACGGTGAATCAATCAATCAACATACACATTTGAGAATTAAATCGGCAAAATGTTTAAAATCCTCTATAAAATATACTAAATAACCTAAACCAAATAAGTAAATAAATAATACTACTACTAGTAAATACTGTGCTAAATTACCAACCCTAATATGAACGGTGAACAATCACCTCGTAGATTGAATTAACCGGAGCTGTCTCCGAAATGAGTTAACAACGAGTAACATAATTGAGTAATTGCGCTCTCACATCATATTAACTCAATTCACGTTAATTAAGCACACAATGAACCTTCTAACAGTAGAACATTGCTTAACTGCATATAAACATACTTAAACCATTGGGGTTTTAATATGAATTTATCTTCTATATCATAATTATCAAGACAAATAAATAA
Source organism: Saturnia japonica (assembly GCA_033032175.1). Lineage (NCBI taxonomy): Eukaryota > Metazoa > Arthropoda > Insecta > Lepidoptera > Saturniidae > Saturnia > Saturnia japonica. The sequence goes on from CM065330.1 coordinate 287,037, forward strand.
TCGAGCGCAATCGAACAAGTTTTAGAGCCTTTCCGTAAAATAGGGCACATAAAAATCAAAAGTTGGAAAAACCTACAAACCTACAAAAATTACTAAACTAGGTAAATTTAGAAGTAAAATTTTTTTATTCTTTAGAAAAAGAATTGTAGTGTTTTGCCGTTACTCTATTCAGGATAATATAATAATATCCGAGCATAATGTACATACATCAGGGCCAGACGACATACCCTCAGTAGTATTGAAAAAATGCTCAGGAGCTCTAAGCGACGAAATAGCGAAAATGATGAACAAATCTCTGAAGGATGGAATAGTGCCAGCTGACTGGAAAACGGCAAATGTAGTACCGATTTATAAAAAAGGAAATAAATTACTGCCCGTCAACTATAGGCCCATAAGTTTGACCAGTGTATTGTGCAAAACCATGGAGATGATGATAGCTTGCCACATAAGAGAATTTCTAATACATGAAAAGATTACCCTGGATGAGCAGCATGGTTTCATCCCAAAACGATCTGTTACAACCAATTTACTAAATTGCTTAAACGAGTGGACACGGAACCATAGTAATGGACAGCCAACAGATATCATTTACTTGTATTATGAGAAGGCATTTGACCGTGTTCCTCTGAAACGCCTCATACACAAATTGGAACACCTTGGCATACGTGGAAGCATTTTAGCCTGGATATGCGACTTCCTTTCTGGTAGAACGTTTCGGGTGCGCATTGGCGAAGTCATGTCCGATCCGCGAAGTGTCCTCAGTGGCGTTCCTCAAGGTTCGGTGCTTGGTCCATTGCTCTTTATCTTGTTCCTTTCAGACTTGAAAAGTACTCTGCAACTACCTTTTTCGCTTTTTGCTGATGATACCAAATTTTTTGCTAACCCTCGAAGCAACTGGCGAGCTATACAGAATGACCTTAATGCGATTTTTAAGTGGACTCATGACTGGCTTCTAACTTTAAATGTGAATAAGTGCTCCGTGCTACACATTGGTAGTAATAATCCTTGTCAGGTATACTATCTTGGTGGTGAGCAATTAACCGCAGTTGAAACACAAAGGGACTTGGGAGTTACAGTATCCAAAGATCTTAAATGGGGAACTCATGTGCTTGGGGTTGTGAAGAAAACTAATTCGATCCTTTATATCATTCGCAAGACATTTAAATTCCTAACAGCTAAAACTTTTATAAAGTTATACAAGACCTATATTAGACCACTTCTTGAACATGCTTATATTATCTGGGATCCCTACTTCAAAAAAGACATTAAGCTCATTGAAAATGTACAGAGAAGGGCTACTAAGATGGTGTATGCAATGCGTAACTTACCCTATGAACAGCGCCTCATAAACCTTGGCCTTACCACACTAGAACACCGTAGACAAAGGGGCAGGTTAATCGAAACTTATAAAATCCTCACTAATTATTACGATGTGCCCAGCCTTAAAGATATGTTTAAGTCAAATGAAAATAAACACCTACGAGGTCATCCCTTGAAACTTTGGGAATTCCCAGCAAAAAGAAACCCAATGAAGCAGTTCTTGCCTAACAGAGTGGTCACAGCATGGAAACCATAACTTCCTTTAAGAGCAGATTGGACAAGGAAGATATCTCCAAGCTATTTGATACGCACGCATCAGCTAATTAGCTGCTAGTGTGTCTTACCAAATATAATAATAATAATAATAATAATAATTATTGCAAATAAATAAATCAAACCACACATGTGCCGACGACGGCAACGGTCAGTGGCAGTTTGTCGCTCAGTAGGTATAAAAATAATATTTACTAAAAAAAATTGAAATAAAATTTATTTAGTTCAAAGATCGCCCCGCCCTAGATCATTCACCGCCCTAGTACAAAAGACCGTGCTAAAGACTATATCATGCAAACGAAATACGCCTTTACTATGTATACCTACTACTACTGTATACCCCTGTTTGGTGTACCTACTTCGTCATATATTTTTAAAATAAATAGATATTTTTTTAGATTTTATATTAAATTATATGTAATCCTTTGAACAACATTTGATGTTTTCCTCGAAACTTGCGTGAAGGCTATATGCACAATTTTTTTTTATAAATCATTTTATTTGAACCCGCCCCAGTTTCACATGGGTACAATTTACAAAGTGGTATATTTTATTTTAAGAAGCTTGATTTAGAGTTTATCGCTTTAATATTGTCAGTTCATAACTGATAACATCATAACGCTACATTAGCCTAGTGATCCTAAACGCTATTGCTATGCTCGTGGTCCTAGGTCCGGTTCTCAGTTCGAGTAAAATGCTATTGGCTTGTTCTATGAAATCTAAATAGCAGCTTGGAGTTTGGCTTTGTGCCCGAATAATGGCGATAGGCTCGCCCTAGGGGGATATAATAGGTTACATCGGACCTAAAACATATCCGGCGAACTGTGGATGAACCTCTGACTAACACTTCGGGGAATACTGGTGTGATGGTATGTTATATAACTTCATAGTTACGAATAGTTAATTGAATTTCCTCTACTATGAAAAACTTAGTGGAATGTATTGTATACATAAACCGTTTGTAAAAAATCTCCAATTGTTAGTGAAAACCGCATTAAAATCTGTTGCGTAGTTTAAAAGATCTAAGCGTACATAGGGGACAGACATAGGTAAGCGACTTCATTTCATACTATGCATAGACACAGTGCTATTTTAATAGATTTTTTCACAATACCGTTGTTTAACTGTGTGTTAGGTTACATTGTGGCATTGAAATACAAATTCTGACTGAAGATCTGAATTTTTCACAAGATTACTTCTGACTTGAATGGTAGTAAATGGTATTGATGGTAGAGTTTACGCGCCAAAGAACACGTCCACAATTCAAAATTATCCTTATATCTATATTCGAGGATTGAATCAGACGAAGGTAAATGGATGCATACAAACGAATGACCTTCAAGGCCTGCATACGTTGCGTCATTCTAACCGAGTAGACTAAACGGGAGCTCCGGATTCGCTTTTCTAAAACCAATCATTTTTATCAACTCGATAAAAAAATCCATTTTACTTATCGTTTCACCATCATCCGCCACATCTTCACATAAAATCTGGTGAGATTGTGTTAAACAAATACACAACAAAATACATTTAGCCAGAGAACTTATCTATCGATTACAATAACAACCGAATCAAGTAAACTGTGCGCAAGTTAGAAGCACTAACGCACAGACAGACGTTGCGTTTTGTATTATCTAGAAATGTTATTTGAAAAACAAGACACGAACTTGATTTTCCTCATGAATGTACCTTATGTACCACTACAAGTTATGTAGATATACAATTAAGTGTTTAACTCTTAACCTGTTCGTGTATTAGTCATAAGGTTGGAACGCTACCAGAAGTGTCCTGCGGCTCATTCAGTTAAGCCTGGTTCGTATGCAGCTGACATATTTCAAGACCTAGCTGGGTGGAATTAAACAGATAATTGAAAATTTTTAAACTGGCTATTTTTTTATTTTAATGACTTTATTGACGCACGTATTAAAAATTGCCCGCTTTATAAAAATTTGACACGATTATTAAGTGTACAAAAATTACACTAATCTAGTGGTCGCGTATTCAGAAACTATTTTCTTCGTTCGTGTTCCAGACTGAGATTTAGCTTGGTGGTTTACGACCGGTTGCCAGTTTATTCCTTGTAATTTTTTTTTAATGTCATTATCTGTAAAGTCTTACATACATTGTCGTGCATTGAAAATAAGAATCAAATATACTTTATTTAAGACACTTATGAATACTGCCAACGTTTTAGACAAACACTTCAATCATGGAGAAGAACTGACAAGAAACTCGATCAAGTTTATCAATATTTTTCAGATTTTTTTTTCAACTTTACAGGTATTATTCAAAATCATTCATTATAATTTTTAGTGTATGTACAGGGGAGGGGGGGGGGGGTTCAGCTGTAAGACGTTCATTGCAGAACGTAGGCCATTCCCAAAGATCATAAAATCTTCATAAGGTCGTCAGTCTGCCTTGTAACGGTCTGCCTACTCTCTCTTTCGATGCGTGATCACCTCACGAAATCTTCGGTCACATGAGCCGTCCATTCTACGAGCAATGTTTCTTGTTACCTGAGACTTAAGCATAGCAATTCTGCGTGCTATTATAACTTTGGTTCATCTGTAAATGACGCTGTGAAACTCCAAGCATAGCCCTTTACATTGATCTTTAAGTCACCTATAGCTTTCTTATGGGGTTCATCGTTAGTGATAATTTTTCAGAAATAAAGGCATCACTTGCAACACATACTGGTCAAAGACATTTTGAGACACCGCGATATCTTGAACGAGAAGATGTGCCATGGCTTCTTGAACTGAGTAAGATTCGTTGATTAACCTTTATCTTCAAGTTGGAACTACCTAAGTAGGCAGTTTGTCCCAGATAAACATTGTACTTGTTTTTCTGGATCGCGACCACCATACACTAAATGTAACCCTCGCCATATAGGCGCTGTCGAGAGCAGCCAGTTTTTATACAGCAATCACGCGAGATGGCAGAGATCTGTGCTCAACTGGCACCGTTTCGGACATAACAATGATCACCAACCGATCGTAATCCTTCAACAGTCGCCACTATCATAGCAGCGTGAAATAATTTAATTGGTGCTGGTGGATGGCTAGTGGATTGCCTGGTTTACATTTTTTTTATTGTTCTACGCTTAGCATCAGGAAGGGTGATAAATTAATCAAAAGTTCCAAGTTTTACAATTTAAAGAAATCACTTATTTGAACGTAGTATCTATTTCCGTTATTATAACTATATATAAACATCTAGAATGTTCTTAAACCTTTATATATAACCCCAGATAATGAACCTCCTGTCATTCATTTGTAAGAGAATCGTGTACGTGGCCCAACATACTATAACTTACTTAAGTAATGAGTACTAAGTAATGTTACACTGTTAATACAGGTCAGGGTTGTATTTTTAAAGCCCATAATAGATATATCTCTTTCTATCAGCAATTATTGTTCGTACGTGCGAGCGAGACCAACGACGATAAGTTGCTAATACTTTGTTGCCCTTTAAACTGAATTAGAAGTATTGTTCAAGGTAGAGACGTTATTCTGTTATGATAAGGCTGGTTGTTTTTTATATTTATTTTTAGCATGTAATGCATCACTATGCATTCTTTTTTATATACCACGTAGGCAACAAACTAGCAAGCGGTCCGCCTGACGGTAAGCGATCAACGCAGCTTATGAACGCTCGCAACACCAGAAGTATAACTTGCGAGTTCTCCCGGCCAGTGTGTTCCCTCCTTCTTACAAAATCTGGTCCTATAAGCGTAACGTGAAGAGATATTTATGCAGGCTGTAATGTGGATTGATGACTTAGTTGGGAGCGTGTAAGGAAACCGCGTCAATAGACCCGCTGAAGGAAAAGATGGTGATGAAACCATAGCATGGTGGTTTTTATAATGCCCTCCTAGCACCTGGCTAGCTACCATCCTCAAGTTGAAAATTAGTCCCCAAACACCAACAGGTGTGTCCCGACAGCTGCATTTGAGAGCTAGTCTTCCAATAGGCTTAGCGTGCTACCTTGGGTGGCGTCACTTAAAATCAGGTGAGCCATTGTGGCCACAACGCTAAACCTATAACGATAAAATAAGCACCTCATATGTTTTTCTATGTCACCGGGTAATTGTACGAACCTTTAGTTAATAAATAATCTATTCAAGTTAGCTCTCGAGTGTACCAGATTTTCAATTTGTAAATGTTAATACGTTACTAAGCCAAGAGGTCGCGGGTTCGATCTTCGCACATATATGACTTTTGTGTATCTGACTGTTAATATATCAATAATATATTTATATTAGTTATACATAATACATTTTTTTTTAATATATAATGAAATGGACGTGTGTAAAATTGTATTCTCGTATTTATTGAGATATATTCACGTTCTTAAGTTATTTATATTAATAAATCTGTATTTATGTCTTTACATTTTTTTCCAAATGTCCTGATAGACATCCTATATAAAGTAAAATAACTAGGTGACCGAGCTATGCTCGGTATGGTTAAAAAAAGAAAAACACCTATCTAAATGAACTTGGAATGTCAAACACTATCTAAATATAAAATTTCATCCAAATCGTTGAAGCCGTTTTCGAGAAACCAATTACATATATGTATATATATATATACATATATACAAGAATACATCACTTAATATAATAGGATTGATATACGATTTATAAAAATGTCTGTCTGTCTATTTGTAAGTCCGTATTTAACTCTAAAACGGCTTGACTGATATACCTATGAAATTTTGTACTTGGGAACTTATGTTATCGGTTATTAGATATCTAGGCTATAAGAATCATTAATAATACATTTAGAAATCATCGAAAAGTGATGAAAATTGTACGCGGGAAATACCGGGCATTATTCAATTGATGGTATATATGAATTTCGTCAACAATATAAGTAAAAATAAAATTGCTAAATGTAAACAACTATTGCGTAGTAGGCAAAAAACGCGTGCGGGGCCGCGGGCACACCACTAGTTTATAATGAAGTCCGTAAGGTGGTAAATCAGAATATATACAAACGTGTAATCTGGTATAATTCAATATTGATGAATATTAATATACGTTTTGCTACGTGATTTTGATTTTGTATAAATATTGCATTGCGCAGAATTACATACAATGTAAGCAAATTGTTTTCCTTATGAAAAAGTTTAGATAAGCAAGTCATAATTGTATTAATCACTTTAAAGTGAAGCAATAGATTTGAAGCGATGATAGTTCGAAGGCGGACCTAAGTTCAAATTCTAACAATGTGTATGGTGGTATCGCACATCATGAACATATAATACTAACGTGGTAACATCGTTCATAACATCAGGTACGATTGTAATCAAAGACTGGTTTATTTTTAACACTTTAAATAAATATGGGGACACAATTTCGCACGCGGATATTTAATTACAAACTAAGAAAAGCTTGTATTATGATAGCTAAAAATCTGAAATATATACATAGATATTTAACACACAGACACAAACCTGACAATTATGCTAATCATACAAAAATCATTTATATGGAGTGATGGAACCCGCGACCACTCGATTTTTTTACTATAACCCTACTGGGTTTACCATTCTACCATTGCACCATGAGGCCCATTTTATAGTTGTAGGTATTAAATTTTTGTATTATTATATTGCTCATAATAAGAAGAATTAAAACCAAACCGGTACAAATATCTTAATTAAAAAAAAAAACCATTAAATATGAGGTAAAGGTATATACCTAAACTACCAAGATAAAAATTACATAGTACTTCCCAGTTTCTAAGTAAAACTTAAAATATAATCACTAATTTAAATGAATATTTATTACATATTTGAAATGAAATCATCAAAGAGTGTTCATATTTTAATTCGATTGTAATTAATTTTTTTTTAACCACATTAATATCCCTAATTATTTAAATTCAACTCTCAGAACAATGGACAAATAAATAAAAGACGTAATAATTATAATTAACTTTTTATAATTACATTTATCATTATTTTTATTACAAACGAAGCTAGCTTCTTAAAATTTACTTCACATCCGTTTATGAAGGCAGCTACATATAAATAAAGAATGCATTTATATAAGCATATAAATTTATTATTACTATTAGGTAATTACTTTTCAATAAACTTTTTAAGAATAAAAACAAGATTTGTTTAGTGTATTTTTTTACAAATGATATTGAATATATCCATGTGATTTTAAAGACACACCATACCAAATAATTATACGTACAACGTGCCCAAGCCAACTAGACGAGAAAATAGTGACATAATCACAAAAATGGATCACTGTATCTTAAATTACTCAAAGCTACCAAAATTTTTATTTGATGATGTTATTGCGAGATAAATAGGATACAAAGGTACTATTTTGTAATCCGTAAATCTAACGAGTGATGTAACATTTGTCAATCGTCTACTTCGCTATGTCACTTATTACATATATGTATTTATATTTTTCTGCTATATTTCTACGATTTGAATCTCTTAATATTAAAAATGCCTTATTTTTCGACCTTACAAAATACTTTGAGACTATTGTGAATAATTAGGTACTTAAAAGTATGAATGAAAAAATAAAATCTATATATTATTCCTTTATTTATGTATTTTCTATTACATTTTTTTTGTACCCATACATTTCATTCTTTGGCTTATGGAAACACAATAACAAACACTCTATATATATCTATATGGCTTTCACGAAGGACGGAAAATACGTTCTTTATTACAAACGTTATCTTATAATGGTACCTAAACATGTGGGAATGGTAACAAATATTGACATAGAAAACAAACCGCAAAAAAACTTATTTGTATTGTGCATTACATCTCTAAAACAACGCTTACATATGTATCGTGTCAGCTATTTTATTACAAGATTACACTTGATTATGATTGCAGTTGAATCCCAGAATAGCGGTGACCATCTAAAGATGAGAACAGCTGAACAATTTACGCAAATTGTCGTTCCATCTAACAAACCATTTACACGTGTCCTCCATTTAAGGACTCGTCTACACTTCCATTATAGTTAAGTAGAAAAAAATCAAACTTATATCAAACAACGTTTTACCTTCAATAAATGACGTAATCCGATGCTGCAATATATTACTATAGTATACACGCTACGCATATATAAATATATAAAAAATAACTCTCACATATTATGTCTTGCGTAAAAATTTGCATACGATGCTTGTATTGAACTAAACAAATTTAAACGACAAACATTGTGACACACCTTAGCAGCCGTTACACAATCGACCTCAATGCAATGAATGTGGCACCGGTGGAGTACCAACTAACTGGTTGTCAAAACTTCAGTTTTGAGGTCAAATATCTCTCATAGACGACCTTCTAACACCATCGATTCCCACCATGGACTACCTTCGCACATCTTACGAAAGAGAAACTTATGCGAGCACACATAAAAATCTTTCGTAATAGGTACAATTTTAATTTATTATAGTTACTTCTTAGAGATAACTCAATAACGATTAGGTAATTTCAATGAAAGGTTTAATTTAAAATCAAATAATTGTTTCATATCAATTTGATAAATGAAACTCCTTGTAAAATTTTAACATGATTATATTAAATTTTATTTTGTCACACCAACATTACGAATACTGTAAAAGCTGTGGTAACGACGCTCATTTTGAGTTTATTATGAATCAGCTAAAATGGTAAAGAGTCATTTCGAGAATTTACTTTAACGAAATCAAATTAAAACCCAAATAAAACCGCAACAAGAGTTTCATTTAAGTAAATATTTAATACAGATCATATATTATTTAAAGCTTACTTTTGTCGTAAATTGACATTATTATTTTCACAATATTTGATTTAAAACTAAGATACTTAACCATCTTGGTATGCAGTGTTATTACTTATATTTATATTAAGAAATAGTAGTATCAATTTAAGAATCATTATGTTGGGACGTTAATAACCTGTTTGCTTCGCTCATTGAGACTTATAACTACTGATAATAATAGTTGTAACACTAAAATATATATTGCAAAAATGTAATTATAAAACTATATAAAATTATGCGCTTAAGTTGGTGGGGTTGCGAGGTCATTCGGTTGGACGGATTCATACCTCCTAGCTCATGGCTCCTAGGTATAACCGTGTCCGTGAGTCAACAGGTACCTACACTAGTGAGTCGTGACGTGATTCACTGAGTTAAGTAGGAAATAACTGATCAGGCCCACTCGTTTCACAAACAACTCGACGTCTCAATTTAAACTTCGACCTAAGACCTGCAAATTAACATTAATTCAAACATATACCTTAATAAACGTGTACACATAATTCTTAATTCTACGAAACAAAGGTATCCTTATCTCCTTATTTTGAAGGAAATGAACTTTTGTTTCGTTTGGGATTGCCTCGAAAGTGAACTTTGTAGGCATTCGTAAAGTTAGATGAGACCATCGTGTCGTCTCGGAGGAAATTCAGTCATTCAAAATTAAAATAATAAAAATCGAATCGTTTCTCGAAAATCGTAAAACAAAATAAATAAAAAAGTAGCAACCGTCTGAATACACAATGGAGAAAGAAAGAGAAATAGAAAAATCATAATCGAGTGAACTCATTACTTCAGTAAGGCATCATAGTATGCGCCATATTTACATATATACACATATTATGTGTGGGTGATGTCAAATACAGGTAATATTGACAGATAATGAAACTTATATCAAAACTAATGTGATATACCTTAAACGTAAAGGCACACAGTCGGCGGTATATTTTGTTTACTTGCAGCTAGCTAGTTAACATTCCGTCTCACCCTCCTTCCTTTCATGGATGTAATGCTCGACCTCTCTCAACAAGTGGAACAGTCTCCAAGCCAAAATGACACCGACTATCTCGACGACAGAGATGAGAAGCGAAGCACCAGCAACAGAAGAACTAATTATTTTTGTATAAACTGAAGCAACTTTCGCACATCCCAATCTCTCGTTGGCCTCTTTGTCAGTGAAATCACAAACCGAACGGTAATAGCTATCCTGGCAGCAAGTCAACGGAAGATCGTTCCTCCAACTCCTGTAATCTCTCGCGTCGTTTGCTCCACAGCAACGTAGCTTTCTTTCAATTCTTCCGAACTGCTTGAAAACATCCGGATTCGACTGGGAATTATAAAATCCATCGTACACTGTATCTTTTATGAATCTATCGGTATCGTCACCGTCAACGTATACGAAGATCAGAGCAGCCGCAATCACTTGCCCGACGATGATCATGATGAGGAAGATGCCGTATATCCCGAGCAGCCCGCGACTCTCATGGTTCGTACCGCACCATCCACAAAATGCGACAATCATAACAAATAAACCGAGTAAGATGAAGAGCCATGGCGCCACCTGTGGCCAGTACACTCTGTAGTCCAATAAATAATGGTTACTATTCCTCAAACTGACGAATTCAGATAACTGCACAAAGAACCATATCCCGGTCGCGGCTGTGATCAGTCCGAACACTGCGTATATCACGTTCACGACATAGAGCACGTTTTTTATAAGGTCTTCTTTACCCATTGCGTTTGTTTTTAAATCGGTCGCGATATCGTGCGCGCGCGCAGTCGGTTCTTAACGAAATGAGAGGTGTAGATGTTATGCAAGTAGTTTTATAAATGATGCCGCGCCTTGATACCAATGTGCATTTAGGTGATCCGCGAACTCTCATACACGTTTGATACTTTGACTGACGCTCAGTTTATTATTTGATATTCTCTTCCTATAATTTACGTTGTATTTGAAACATAAAAATTTCTCGGTTATTTTTGATATCAATAAAATTAAATTCAAACCGGATAGCGGTGTAATAAAATTGTATTACAGGTTACTTAAAAAGAGTGCATTAAAAAAAAAACACTATAAAGAAAACTAATATACATGCCTACGCAATAGAACAAACAATTGAACAATGCAAAATAGGGAAAATCACAATGTCTGAGTGTAACATGACGACTACTAAACCACAATTACTTGTTTATTTATTTGTTTAGTTTGTTTTCTATTAGGTAATTTAGAGTAATGTAATTTACTATGACTAGCATACATTGAAAATATGCGCTAAGTGATGAAATATATATATGTGTATAACTAGTCCCCGAAGAATAATATTATAATTCAGTCTCAATTTTACTGATCAAATTAATAGCTTAGTTATAAAAGGTAATCAAATATTCAATTTCATCAAAAGAAATACAAAGGCATTTCGCAAACAAAGATAGTGCTGCTTAATGCGTTGGTTTGAAGTCACTTAGAATATTCCAGTGTGATTTGGAGTCCAAATTATACTGTACATTCCCAAAGAATTTAGAGTATCCAGCGTTCCTTTACTAGGTACTTAGCATTTGCATCGCCCGGTATCTCTTACAGATGTCCGCATGACCAGCGAGTAAGATTCTTTAAAAAATGGTCTTACTGTTCCAAGTTAACTACCAAGGCATCCAATAACGAGAACTTTCCATCTGCCCGTCTGTACAAAACCAACCTTGGTCTAGACTCGCACATTGCCAAAATCAGCTCTACCTATATGCAAACATAATAATGCTATTTATATATTTCATATTTCCTATATGAAGTTTAAAGAAGATATGTTGAAACACTTTTACTCAGTTGACTCTCATAGATTTGTTATAAAATTTATCATTGTTTTATATTAATCATTATTTTCATTTTATCTTTATTTTTTGTTGTTCTCATAGAATTCATTTAAGTGTAGTCCATAAATAATTTTATTCATATTAATTTTAAAATAATAGGATTTTATCTTTTTTCCCCAGTTATTTTGTCAACTTATAATAATATTTTCTCTTGTTCCTGTTGTCAGTTATTCTAATTTGATTTTGCTTTGTTTTGATTAATGTATGTATATGTTTTCATGTACAGAGCTATGGAAAATGCTGTGTATTCCTCTCCTATCAGTAACATTCGCATCAAGTATACTCGTTATCTATAATTGTAATAAAAGTGTTTAGTGTGTAATAAATAAAATATAATAATTATTTATTTTTACAGATAATAAATTAAAGGACCTTTTTAATGAGTTTTTTTTAATGGCAATGAGGTCGCAGTGTATATTTCCTACAAAGAAAACTACTAATTTTGTAGACATAGTAAAACTAAAAGTATGTTATTTAACTTTTGTGTCATCGCATAATGTAAGGAAAAATCTCGAATTACCAGCCTTAAATTGAAAGTCTGATGCCTAACATCAACTTTTATGTTCCTGTATTAATCTAATTGAATCTAATCTATCCTCATTCCAGATTTTAGATATCAAGATATTGAACCATATTGTCATTTACAATCAGTTAATGCATTTTTTATGGTATGGAACAACCTCAGAAAGTTAGGAAGGAGTCTTAACTGAGGTCAGTCAATAGGTTAACGTTGGAAAGCCTTTCTATGCCTATGTATGTTGTCTTTGGACAGGAACACAAGAGTACAAGCACTGCTGCATTGCGGTTGAAATAATGTGACATTTGTGCTTCTGTATTCAAAGCTTGCACGTTTTCTTCTTACTTACTTCACTCTTAAATTGTACATAAATGCTAGTGTACAACAAATTTTATAAAAACTAAGAACTATGTCTTTCTTTATTTTCAGTATCAAGGGGTGCACGAAAGGATGAAGAGATGTAAAAACAAAGTTCATTTTTCTGTTTACGTCGCAATATTCAAAATAATCATATTATTAAAACTTGAAAGATATAATAAAGGAAACCTTTGTGCCTATTGTTAAGTTTATAAAAAAAATACGGATTGCACTCCGGGAGTGCCGAAAGATGTGAAAACTTATGTTGGCGCGTTACACATTTTTTAGATGGAAACTAGGGTTATTGGGTTATGAATTGCATTTTATTTTATTAATTATTAGAAACTTTAAAATTCATTAAATAATCTTTTGTGAAAGACGCGTTCGCGGTCTGCTATATGTACATGCATATATGCAAACACTATAGCTGCGTCTCGTAACGGTGTCGCGAGTCCAGAGATTTTATCTCATCTAAAAATATGCGTACCGCGCTAAAAGAAGTTTTCACTTCAAAAAACTATTACTGTCAATTTAATTCGAATATTGACTCAATAAATGTTTTGTATTGTAGCAAACTATCACACAATTGACTTATATACAAACAACTATTTCAAAAAATGTTCATGTATAATTTTTATCAGTTCATATTGACAGCATTGCTTGAACGTACACAGCTGTCTTTAAATTTAGACCTTAGAAGGTACGCGCATTACATACTCTCGTAATATATGAGTACCATTAGGTACCTTATCTATGACATACATTCTTGGTTTCTATGGTAGGTATTTAGCACCATGGAGAACGTATTTTGCAATCGTTTGCTATAAGTAAGTTATTTCATTCTTTACTCTTCTGTTTATATTCAGAGAAGGTATGTAGGTATTTGTAGATAGTTAGAATAAATTACCACTTTAAATCAACCTACAATGCCGTCGCTAGATTTCTACGTAGTTAGATAAAATATATATTGTCTACTCAGGGAGACCTTTACTGGGTTGTCTGTTTTGGATTTTTTAACATGCATATGGTGGTAGCAATGTAATATGAAAGTGTTAATCAGGTGTGATTAAGTTGTGTCAAGAACCATTCCGGTAAAACAACCCATAACAACCTATATACAACTTAAATATTAGATAGAGGTAGCTCTAAAGGGGTATATTAAAGAAGCGATATTAAAAAGTTCTGGATGTTAGAACAAGGCAATTGTTTCCGATTGGATCGCGACCACCATACAGGGTGTTACTTCTGTCATAGTGGCCACACATAACCGTGTTGCATTCCAGGTTTATCTTATGTATATTCAGTAATAAAGCGAGGTGAAAGGGACTCGTTCCCGACTGATTCGCGACCACCATACAAGTGGTGATAAACCCATTACAGTAGTTTTTTTATTTTTGTTTTGTCACGTTTTAGGATTAGGGATCAGGATAAATTGCTGATCTCTTCGGTGGTCACCGTTGTTTTAAATTATACTGTACTTACCATCAGGTACGAAGCCGTTAATATGCTGTGCTAATATATAATTTAAAAAAATATTTAATTGATCAATTGAAATTAATATAAAAATATTTATTAAATAAACCCATTCAATTAAATAAACGTAAATAATTTAGTACTTATATTAAAATATAGGTTTAGTAAAACACAATAGGTTTTAGGTAATTTAATAGGTATTAACCTTACATTACAAGTTATGAGGATTTCGTACACAAAGAACAAATTTGTTAATAACTGTTGCAATTAAACTTTATCCTAAACGACGCGGTTTGGATTCATTATATTTATGTTAACATTGTTAAAAAAAATCACATTTATCTTTCTGTCGAAATTTTCTTAAAAGAAATTCAAACATCAGAACAATTTGTTTAATTGTGTTTAAGAACTCACGTTTAATACATCTTTACAGCTCGTAGGCAAAATATATTAATACATTATAATAATTATAACATTAATAATACATTACAAATTATATTATAGAAAGATAGATTTAAAACATCTAAATATTAGCAACATTTTGACAATGTTTGCAATCAGCCTTATGCAAAATTATTAGCACCTTTCTCAAACTTACATTTTACTAAAATAAAGGTGATTTCGAATTAGTTATAAGGCCATATTATTATTATGATATATTTTAGATGAAATAGCAAAAAAAATTAACTCTCCTTTAACATTTGATAAAGACTGCTATTATATTCCTTAGTTGCCGATACACGTTTCACGTGTTGGTGTTAAACAGATTATCGTCCGGTGACGTCGTAAAAATTGTTTAAACTACAATTATAATAAATCACATCACCTGTCGTTAACTTTCTCTCTCAGAAAAGTATGTAGGTTATACAATTGTGACCCAGAAACGACCCTTGTATAACACCTTATGAGACATGTTCATGAATTAGCTACCACGTTAATCACAGACGAATATTTTATTAAATATAATATATTTTTTACTGAACAAATAACTACTATCTATTAATTACATTACAATAGCAGAATCTTTGTTAACAAGGTTACCAAATTAAAATACAATTTCGCTTAATGCGAATAGGTAAAACCACGAATTAATTAAAATTCTACATAACGAACAAAAAGTAAAACTACGTAATAACTTAAAGTAACAGATAAAATCAGAGAAATATCCAGTTAAAAATGTTTAGGTAAAACATTATGAGTACATAAATATAAAATAAGGTGTTTTAAAACAGTCACAGTTGTTCGTAAACAATTAATTTTATTTGGTACATGTAACATAAAGAATTTAACAACTATGTATTCAAAAATACTTAAGTATAAAAGCCTTGCTTGTTCATGGAAAATATGTATAAAAAATATATTATGACTCAAGACAATGACTCATCAAGCTAAGGACACTCGATTTTAAATTGAAAATCAAATTAATATTAACAACGGAATCTATAACAAAACTCTATTCGTTTCCTCTTGCTGAGGCACTCTCATCCGCGATCTCTTCCTCAAACTCTTCAATAAGGTCACAGCGCCAATTAAATTAATGACTCCAATAAGCGCCATGAACACCGACACACTTCCCAGCACCATGATTGTTATCCTCGTGTATTGCACTGCAACCTCTGAACAACCGAATCTTCCGTTCGCAGACTTGTTTGAAAAATCACAATCAATGTTATAAGAACCAATCCATCCATGGTAATATGTGTCACAGCACGAAATAGGGAATTCTGTTCTCCAACCGACGTAATCTCTAGGAGTATTTGCACCGCAGCATTGCAATCTCTTCTCGAATACTTCATACGCAGACCGTACCTCTAAGTCTGTCTTACTTTGACCAAACACATCATATATAGTATCTATTAAAAATTGTTTAGTGTTATCAGAATTAACGAAGGCGAATGCAAGAATAGCGGCAACAAGTAGAACTACTATCGTTATTGATTCAAACACTACGTAGATGACAGCTAACTGTTTATTTCTTTTCCTCGCAGCGACAAAACCGCAACACGAAGCACATATTGTGAAGACTCCAGCGAATAGAACAAACAGGGGTATCGCCTGGGGCCAGTACACATTGTAATCGAGTAAGTAATGATTACGATTCCTTAACCCGGCTATGCTTTGCACTTCCACGTAGAACCATATCGCTGTAGCGGTTAGCGCTAAACCGAAAACTATTTGTATCGCATTTAGAACGTTCAAGAGAGCAGGCGAGGCACACGCGCGAGCCATGTCTATAACAGAACGTTGTCGTACGTTCGTTCGCGTTGGACGTATACGATTAAATGGCGTAGATACCATCAAGTTTTTACGTTCCATGTTTGTAAACAAGGTCGCGCGCTCTAGTATTTAACTTGTTATGCCATGCTATAGAATTTTAATGCAATTTGTTATCATCAAGCAAAATCGTTAAAGGAATTAAGGCATAATTATAAATAACCCTCCTTTTTCGTAATCAGATAAAAACAGCCAATCTTTAGAAAAGATTTCAATTTTTTTTCCAAATTTTAAGACTTATATTAAAAAAAAAAACATGTTTTTTTTAAGATATTATATATTTTGAGAATATTTTTTAGGTATTTACATTATTACTCAGGGAACTGAATTGGTAGGTCTTTTCTCAGTATATCAAAATTTTATACTTTGCATTGTCTAAAATAATTAGTGTAAAAAATTGTAGTATTATATTCATAATCTAAGGGTTTATAACAATAAATAATTTATTTTTATAATAAAATACCATTTTGTATAAAAACACGTTTTATGTTATTAACTGTATAATTATTATTTATTTACGTTACTACAACGCAACATAAATTAATGTTTATAACTAATACAATTAATTACGTAATTCTAAATATGTCATCCGTAATACCAAATTATTACTAGATATTTATTTTAATGTAAAGATATCTTTACCTAACTTTATTTGTAATTAATAAATATTACTATATTATATGAGAAAAAGAGATTCAATAACAATGGAAAAAATTGCGAGAATTTTGTTCCTACAAATAATTCTACTACACAATATTACAATTATAATCTTCTATATTAAATTCGTAACCTAAAACTTCCAAAAATACAGGTAACAAATCATTATATCACACTGTTATATATTTAGAATTCAAAGGAATTAACATAGTAATGAGAACCGCTAACGTCACACATATTAAAATGTTTAATGATCTACGCTTACAATGGTCACTGTGATTACATTATAATTACCATAGAAATAATTACAGAAAAACTTAGAAAATGACACCTATCTATCTACTTCTATAAAATAATTTAGTATTGAATATTGTAGATTCGGAGTAACACTTGAATATCAATACGTTAATACACTATTCACGTGAACGTGCTAATATACTAAGTATATATAATACATTGCGTCATCAACCTATTAATCTCTCTCTTCTATACAAGAAAGGAAAAACTTGGTTTTACACGTATATACCTATTTTAACGCTCATAGTCAAAGATTATCAAGAACTGCAAAGGATTAACACAGTTTCAATATGAACTAACACAAATATTAATGAAAAACATAATTAAGATAACTTCCTACTTAATATAATAACTTGTGATCACTATTTATCACTTTTCGTTTATCAATAACACAAATATCTACATTACAACTACTTAGTATGCTCCGGTGTAAAGTCTTTGGTTAGGTATTGATAAAGCTTTTGACAAAACATATCTCTGAAAAAAACCTATAAGACAAAGATAATCGAACATTAAATTTATATAACTACATGATCTATGACTCATCAGCATGAGTCATTTTAATCAACGACACTTAGTCTCTAGATGATTGCGACTGTGGTCTACAATAAAACTTTCTTGCTCTCTGATTCGTGGTACTCCACTACCATCTTCGGTTTCTTCTTCTTCAAACTCATCGATAATACGACGGCAACAATCACATTTAAGATAGCAATAATAGCAGTAAGTGCTGAGCCTGCCGCCAGCATTCTAACAGCTACCTTTGTGTAATTCACTGCTACTTTCGAACAACCCAACATTTCATTTGCAATTTTATTCGAGAAATCACATTCGAATGTGGCTCCGCAACATGAACTTGGGAATTTACTCCTCCAGCCGACATATTCTCTTGGGCCAGTTGATCCGCAGCATTGGAATTTCCTCTCGAAGTTATTATAAGCTATCTGTACGTCTGGGTTGGTCTTGCTCTCAGCGTAAACGTCGTAAATGGTTTCAATTACAAATTGATCAGTGCTCTTTGAGTCACCGAATACGATCGCGACAACAATGGAAACGGTAAGAGCCAGTATCACGATCACTTCAAAAATTACATATGTGCTAACTACAAATTTACTTCTGGTCCTTGCTCCAGCGAGGCCGCAGCACGATACACACAGCAATAGAACACCGACGATAATGAACAACCAGGGTATCGCCTGGGGCCAGTACACGTTATAATCGAGTAAATAACGGTTAGGGTTCCTCAATCCGATTATGTTTTGCACTTCCACATAAAACCATATCGATAAAGCCGCTAACGCTAGTCCGAAAATAATTTGCAACAAGTTGAGAATGATTAAAATCGCAGGCGAAGCCCTACCGCAACCCATGTTAGTAGAGCGATGTCGCACGTTCGTTCACGATAAATGTATACAATTAAATGGCGTGGACACGATGGAAACTTGTTTTTATAACATGCGCTGTTGATCAAGGACTAACGTTAACGTTTCCTCGTAAGTGAATCATAGCGTACCGGGACTCGATTGCGGTTGATCTCGTCAAGTAAATAAAGGACTACGCATGATTGTTTTGTTCCATGAGTTAATTAGATACCAATTAACCTTAATTCAACAAAATTACATTTCGGTTATTACACAGTTTATCTAAATTTAATTTAATTTTTATATTGCTATCTGTAAGCGATAATGGCTTAGTGGTTATGAGTTCGGAAGCCACATCAACCGAACTAGATTCAAATCTTACACAATGAGTTTCTGAGCTTTTTGGTGAAGGAAAACTTAGTGATGAAACCATAGCCTGAAGGTAAGATAATTTCTAATATCCGCCTATCTAGCTAGTCTTATGTTAAAATTATTTCGACGGTTCCTTGTAGCAGCAACAATACTTGAGAGCCAATCCCCTTTCTGTAGATTTAGCGTTTAGCATCAGATAATATTATTGGCAAATACTAAACCCGTAAATTATTTAAAAAGTTTGGATTCTGTTGCTATGGGCCTATATTTGTATTCCGATTCTTTCCAGCGCCCGTCTGATAAAACGCTAGCGTAATAGAACGCATCCTCATATATCCCTTTTTAGGTAAATACGCTTTACGGATAACTATTGTACTTTTCATCAACCTAAATCTTGTATTCTAATGTCCAATATTACAAACAGCTTGTACCATAATTTATTGTTAATGTAACATAATGTTAAAGTCTTTCTGTGGAAATTTAATATGTATGCTTTTTTATTTTGTGAAATAGCTAATAAATTATCCAATTTATTTATTTCATCGCTTCTTATTATATTACATTTTTAGAACGGGTTTGCATATTACATTAAGAAAGTATTTACCATACCTACTCCACTAAATGAGCTACTCGTAAAGGTCATGTAAATTCCCGTCATACACCCTTTTGCAGATTCAAGGCCAGGTTTCCAATTCAGTACGTAGCTTTAAACGTACACCGACTGATCTTGAAACGTTGAAGTAGTATATAAATATATGTATATAAATATACAGTATATGTGGTACCCTCACATCAGTACTGTTGCCAGTATTCGCTATCGGAATCACCATGTTTTCTATTCGGCAACGATCCGTTTGAGGCAGACTTTCATATTTGGAACAATTTCTAAATATATTTATGGACATTAAATAAATAATTAATCAGTGTCAAATTAACTAACGATCTAATTAATTAGTAAATAGAGCCACACCTGCGAAATTTGTCATACCTCCATCGCTAAGCCATAGAAGTGGGAAAGCAGTATTGCAAGCAGCAAATACAAAAAAACCCGATGGAAATAACATTGAATCATTGTGAATATTGTCCATTGCGTTATCAATTGTCAATTTTGTTAATGTAAACAAAGTAACTAATATTAATACTAAACTACTAACACAATAATCTATATTAATATTATAAATATGTACCTCTGTCTGTACATGTAATTATTATTCCTTTCCTAAAGTGTATGTAATAGTGTTAGGTCCTTACATGTGAAATTGGTCTTTTGATAAACTGGCCACTTTTATTTCAAATATCTGTGGCGTTTGGTTAGCAATTCTAAATTCAAATTTATTTCAAATTTAAATTTGTGTATTTGAGTTTCGAATTTAGTGATTCATTTGTATTCTCACCTTTTGTTTTTTTTTTTTCACAAAATGGAAAACTTTAAAATAGATATCGCATTATAGTTTACAAATATGAGTTCCACCATGGTATCAACACCGCAGGCGCAGCTTGAAGGATTAATGATGTGTATGGTGAAGCTACTGTAAAAGAAAGCATGGTACGTTTTTGTTTCCAACGTTTTCGTTCTGAAATCGAAAGCCGTCGCAGATGGTATAGACACGTGATGCGAAAAGACGAGGAGCATGTAGTGAAGAAAGCATTGCAACTACCCGAATATAAGAGAGGTAGAGGACGACCTCCGGCTACGTGGTGGACTAGCATGACGAAACTCCTATTGGAGAAAGAACTGCCTGACCCGACAACCCAGGACAGATTGACCTGGCGCCAAAAAATTAAAAGAACAGACCCCGTCTAAAGTGGTATAGAGCTAGGAAGAAGAAGTTTTCGTTCTGGAAATTCTGACCTACGAAACAAACCCCGTGGATGGCCGGAGACTCTAGTTGATAATGAAAAATTAATCCTTACGAACAAAAGTTACTTCATCATAAAAACAATTTAATAAAGATAAACTTTGTCTTTTACAGCATGTTATTTGGACGCATAGTTTCAAAGATAATGTAAAATTAAAATAATTCAACACTCGGCTCGGGTCTACATACCGGATAGTGAAATTCAAAATATTCTCATTATTTTACACAAGGCAAATCATACCACAATAGGTTACGCACACCGTTTATTTTTATAATCGCACGTCAAAAATATGTTTGTTTTATTAATTAGTTTATTATGTCTATAGTAGGTACTGTATAGTAGTGGTGCGAACGAGCTGTGTGAAGACGCGATGTGACCATCTGGCCTCCCGATAAAAATATTGCCAATACTGAAGTATTAAAAATTATCAATCAGTGATTTTTTCTAAATTATATGCGGATGAAACCGCGAGGCACAGCTAGTTAATTTATAGGTATAAACTTCACTACACCTAAAATGTATTTAAGTACCTACATATCATGATAGAATAATTTATTTGAATAATGTACAAGTCAAAGGTCTGTCTTTGTAAACACAACTAAAGTGTTCTTAATTTACTTTGTTACTTTTGTGACATTAAAGTAGTAATTACGGCTTAAAGTTAATTAGAAATGTTACAGTTTAGATCTTATCATTATAATACACAATTTTACAATTTAGCCTGTTTAATGCTAAAAAATGCACCGGGATTTTTTTATAGATTAGATTTTTTCAAGTCAAAATTTCTTTGGACATTTCTCTTTACTTGGAGATGTTCGTGATTTTTAGAATGCCTATACCCTACGGAAGATCGCAGCCAAATAACCTAGTGTAGAGTTCCTGTGATGAGTAGGGTTTCCAGAGGTCCTTAAGTTAGAGGATTGAAGGTCGGTAACGCGTTAGTGATACCTATCATATAATACGGTAGCCAATTACCAACAGGCGGGCCAGACACTTGTTTGCCACCATTGTTATATAAAAAACAACAAATTCACGTTTCACGTCAAATAACATCATTATTAGTCTATTAGTAATGAGTTATCCCTCGGGAAATAGGGTGGTTTTACTAGAGAGATATTAGAAAATGCTCCGCCATGATGCAATTTGAATCCACGTGTTTCGATGTGGCAACCCATCACGCACCACTGAGTCATTACGCATCATAGAAAACTGAATAGGACAGTAAGTAGGTTGTTTGTTTTGATACAAGATTACTGAGGCAATATGTATTTACCGCAATTTTAACAATTACCGCACCATAAATGGGAGTATCGATAGGTACCTAGATTGTTGAAGGTCGTGCGTCAATTGATCCTCTAGCTGTTGTCCCCACAATGGGAAAATAGTAATTGTACTATACATTGACGTAATGTTTGTCCAGTTTTTATTGTTACAATAATCAATTGGAAAATACATTATTTTATATCATTTATCTCTTATGGGTTTCAATTTACGTGAAAAACGAAAAAGTGATAAAAAGTCGTTCCTCATTTAATTTTCATCGTAGCCTTTTATGTTTAGTGACTAAACTGAATATAGTAGATTAGACAAAAAATGAAAAAAGAGTCAATTTAATTCGAGGAACTAAGTTGGATCCCGAGGTCAGTGTAGAATCTAGAGTATAATCCCGAACAGAGCGAGAGATACAAGGACCGAGATAAAAAATAAAAAGAAAATCCGTGACGGAACGCCCGCGCCTGGTAGATGTGAAACATCGAAATTATTGCATATATCAACAGATTACGACAGGAATCCGATATGGGATGATGTAAAGATAAAGCGTTACGAATTTGTAACATAAAATAATTACTGTTTATTACATAAATATTCATTTTTATTAAATACAAAATACAAATATTAAAAAATTATTTGAAAACGCGACATCTCAATTATTTTCACATCAAAAATTTCACAAATTATATACTCCACTTTTTAGCTTTAACTGCGAAAAAACTTCTTAGGCGGAGATTCGATAATTGGATGAGAATAGAGAGTGAATTTTCAACGACGCTTTAAGTTTAGGCATATTTCGTACACGTGAGAGAAGAAAGATCCCGGCAACCATACACATTGTAATAACCCATCCCTGGTTTTCATTTTGAAAAGTTTTACTTCTGTCACGTATACGGTGGTACGGAATTTTTTTTATAGATAATTTGTTTAATTCGTGCTTGTTCCGAATTTTAAAAGTTTTTATTCACTTGCTTCAACTGAACTATCTCATTAGCTTGGTGGTCCTAAACACGACTGCTATGATCGAGGTCCTGGGTTCAATCCCCAGGTCGAACAAATTATTATTGGGTTTTTCTATGAAATTTTCAGTAGCAGCTTGGAGTTTGGCTTTGTGCCCTATTAATAATAATAGGCTCGCCCCCTATTACATGAAACCTAAAACATACCCGGCGAACTGTAGGTGTACGTTAGTACACCTCTGCCTAACCCTTCGGGGATAAAAGGCATTATGGTGTTATGTTATGTTAGTAAAATATAGTTTTATTCACTGTTATCGATGATTAGAATGCCCTTTATCGAGGGGCAATTGTAATTTTAAAATGCTCCGGAGTCTAGCTGTAATTATAATATATTATCAGTTACGAAAGAAACAAGAGGGAATTAGGTTTGATATGTAAATCAAAATCAAAAAAATCTTTATCTAATTTAGGCCCTCAGAAGTCACTTATGATTGTCAAAACACAATTGCCGGTTCGGAAAACGTCCCATCTATCGAGAAGAACTGGTAAGAAACTCGATCTGGTTTATGTTTTTTCCCCAACTATACAATAGTCTTAATATAAAACATTGCTAATAATTTAGTGGATGTGTAAATGTTATAAATATTTCCCACTGGACCCGATGTTCGATCCTTCGCATCCAATCAAATCCAGCCACCCTGCAGAGGTTGTCGTTCCATCTTGCAGGAGAACGTGGCGTCGTCCCACGCTTCGTTTGGCAAAACGCGATCCTTGGGGGAGACCTATGATAAATTTTACACATTTCTTAATGTGTGTTTTACCTCTAAATACAAAATCCTGGTTATCAATGCATACCGGGACCAGATAGTAGAGTTATAAATAGTAATTAGGGTGATATAGGAAAGATACTATGACAGTGTTCCGACAAGTAGCTGGTGTATTCCAAGAAGCCGTGTGATTCTCTGAGTCATTATTGATATCTGAATTACGCATGCGTACTCCGAATAAACAACATACTCAACTCTTATTAGGGTTCCGCACCTTAATAAATTAATCATAATATTGGAAAACTTTCATATATACTATGTTTTTATTCATAAAATGTAGGTTTTTGTAGTTTTACTAATTGAAAAAAAAGTGCAAGTACATCGCCACTTAAAGTCAACTAAATCTGTGTTGAATTAATATCATATTGTGTAGCTTTTTTTGTTTTATATTGGATGCCATCGATCGGGCAGACGTGCGAATCGTGCTACCACCGTTCCCGAATTTAAAAATGCTTATTGTCAGAAGATAGACATATGCTCTCACTGATTTAAGATCTATAATTATGTATTGTATTAATTTGATTTATTTCTTAAGGTTTACTCAACGTAAGGCATATAAACATCCCAAAATCTTCCCTTTCAGAATTGATTATGATTTTGCGCGGAATCTTAATTCTTTTTATAAAATATCCGGAACAATCAGGGAGACAGACAAAATAAAAAAAATTATTTTGGTATAAGTAACGTATATACTTTCATATGTATTTAGTAAAAAGGTGTTATTTTGACAATACAAGCAAACATTTCAATTTTATTTACATGTAGAGATAAATACATTTATTCATTGAAGTTATTCTTCTTTCGGTGTGATTAGTAGTGGGTAAAATTAGGAGCTGCGCCCCTCTGACGGAAGTACGACATGATTAATTTACTTATCAGTGATAGTAATGTGTTTTTAACGTTATGAGTGTAGCGTTATTATTATTACTTTATTATTATACTGAACCATTGGTGTAACTTACTGTTCTTGCTTAACAGCAGATTTGTATGAAGGTGGAAGTAGGTAGTGGGGCGTGTGGCGCGGGACGCGGTTCGAAGGGGGGGGGGGGGCAGCGCGTATGAATGGACCGAACGAGTTTTTTATCAATGATTCAGCTGAGAGTTGAGTGAGACGCCGCGCCGCGCCGCGCCGCGCCATACCAGCGGCCAGCGCCAGGAACTCATTAGTATCACATAGTTATAAAATGGTATTTGTTTGTCAGACCGTGTGACTTACTTGTTAAATAAAATACATACACTTTGTAATTAAAATATTTCATATTATGTTTTAACGGTCACGGTCATGACCTCATGACCTATTTAAATACATATAATTAACAACACGATATCATGTAATTTTATTGTAAATAATATACTTACTGTTACGGTATTATATGTACTTTGTATAAATTGATTCAGAAAGTCAAATTCAGAACCGAGTGGGATCTATAACAAATTTTTACCATGCACTTTACTTATTTTTGATTTAATTTTCCCTGAGTTTTTGGTGAAGGAACCTAACCACCACTCTCAAGTTGCAAAACCGTTCGGCAAGCAACTATAGGTGTTTGAGGTGTTCAATAAAATTATATCACAATAAGGGCCGGAACGTTTACTTTGCAAAATTAATGTTATACAAAGAACTATATAGAAACAAAAGGTAACGCTTTGGTGTCATCCCTTAAGTTTTTCAGTGCAAAAAAGATCGCTATAGTTGTGTTGCAGCAGATGCATTTAAGAGCCAGTCCTTCCTTTAGGCTAAATGTTACTACATAGCAAATCAGATAACACTAATTCTTCTTCTTTCTGACCTTATCCCATGCTTTGTGGGGTCGACATAGCACGTCTTCTTCTTCCATTCCACCTATCATTAGAGGTGGGCGATTATACATGATTACTGATTTGAGATACGTACTCATAAAAATTTTGAGTGGGAAGCTAAAAAAAAGGTCGCGCACCCGTAAACACGGTTAATAAGCTAATAATAATTACTAATTCTATCAAATTAATAACTTAATATTCATACCTAGTATTCGTAATTACTAATCGTACTTCGATTATGAATGAGCACTCATCATCGAAATTTCTACTAATATTATTAATTAATAATGGCCATAATCGAGTTATCTAGAGTTATCTTCATAATCGAATAATTACATTAGTATATCTCATAATCGCCAACCGACACCTATCATTCATCATGTCTACACTATGTACATGCATATCGTCTTTCACACAGTTCATCCAAGTATTTTTAGGGCACTGTTTTCTCGCATTACAGCTTACCATCATCTCCATTGTCTTTTATAAAAATATCAAATCAATACAACGACATATATTAGGAAGCGTGTGCTGCCACCGTTGTAAGAGTTTTAGATTAAATTGCATTTGACGATGTTTATAGCGCCAGAATTGTTTCCGTAGCCATCCATCGCTAAGGCGACGCGCCACTCTCTGATGAAAATAGAAATAAGATTACATCCAATTAACTCCTCAATAGCTCCTCCATTACTTTAATATGTTAAATCACCCGATACAATATTGTTATCAGAATGATGTCCACTACCGCCCCTAGCGAATATTTTTAGTGGAATTATTCCGATGTCAACTCACTTTTCTAGGATGCTAAATAGATTTTCTTTGGTTAGTTTAATGACTTTGATTTGCATTGTTCACTTCCACTGTTTACGAATTCAGATTGATTTTGTTGTACTCATGGACAAAAAAACAGTAATACTATTTTTAGAATTCTCTGCTGTAGCTGGGTCTTTAAAATATTATTTAAATCTTGGATCTAAGAACATACAGTTGTTAAAAATTTGGCTTAGGTTTAAGTAGTTAATTTCATTGTAATTCCTCCTAACTCATTTGTGCAACTGGTACAATGTTTTAGATTCTAATTTTTAGATCTGAACGTATATTTATTGGAATAACTAGGTTCCCAATTAATTTTTTTTCCACTAAGTTCTCTTGTCACTTCTTCATAGGCAGAGTTACTGAGACATTAACCACTCATGTCATGTCAATGCTTTCATATTTAAATTGATCATAGCACTATTTAGGGGCTCTCGTAGGTTAACACAACGTTTAAGCCAATAGAATTTTGAATTCCATCCACTGGAAAGTTGTTAAATTATTTGTTTTGGTGATTTCCCAGTTTGTTCCTCATTTATGTGTTTCAGTTCTTGCATATTACATTACTTTGCTTGAATTGCCTCATAATACTTTTATTACCAGTAATTATATTAATATTATCTTTTAAAGGCATCTACTTACAGAAAGATTCATCGATTAGCTAATGTTGACCAAACGTCAACAGTTATGCAAATAGACTTGACATCTTTATCAATAGTTATTTTAAGCTTACTCTTTTTCTTTTCATACATAGTTGGTAAAAAAACGAAAACCGGAATCCTCTACGAACCGAAATGTTTAAAATTTTAAAATAAAGAGCTGCATAGATTTTTAGTCAATAATTAACTTTTGTTCTGCGTTGCCGCAACGTTTCGGCATGTAATCAATTAAGGCATGATGATCATATGCTTTTTTGACTAGTACGAGCAACGGAATTGTTAGCATTTACAGCTTTTGCATCATTAGTACTGTTAGTAATTCCATTTCCAGCATCTCATCACCACGAGCAACACCAACACCATTTACCTCACACGAATTCATCTTAATCACATTGTAGAACTTACGATACAAATGTTATAATGTTTAAGTTTTAAATGTTTTTCTCTTTTATTTTTCACAAAGGCCTCATACGACAGCTTTGTTTTGCATATACTATTATTGCGAATAGTTTAAAACTAACAAAATCGTCGGTAACTTAGTATCATGCTTATTTAATAGACATAACCACAGACAGTTTACGATCTGACTAGATTGCTTATAAACTAACGGTTTGTACAATTATCCGGCGAAATAATTACATATCACATTGATCTATAATATATGTATATCCCTGCGTGTATTTTGATTCCTTAAGAAGTTAACCTTAAATTATTATTAGACTGCAGTAACCTAAATCGTAGCAGGCAAAGCCGATAACAAAAGCTAGTAATAAACACCAGTAGTGACATAGCGGTTATTAAGTTTCTAAAATAAATAAAACATATGACAAACGACGAAGTTAACTTGGTTTATTTTTGCGGTTTGAAGTAGTTAACAACGAGCTGTGGTCGCTCAGTGGATTTCCACATAAACGCCTTTAAATACACATGGAGCTGATAAAATTTCAGTCTAAACAGTAAGTACAGTCTTCTTCTCCCAAAAATAATGTATATTTAGCATAAATAGCTTATGTAATGTTCCTCAACCCCCTTTACTATTTGCAAGCTACCCCTTTGTCTTACCTCTCTTGGTTATATCAGCACTGGAACAACAATTAGTACTTCTGCTTTATATTTTCCAATGATAATCTAATCTAAGGACCATCAGTATCAGTGCGGGCCCAACTGAAAACCAGCGCTATCTCAATACGCCATACCATATGCTGAACTGGGTTCATATTCATTGATGAATTTGATATAATGTCATGTAAAATGTATTGTGATCTCGTGTAATTATATTCGTATTTTCAAGATGCAATCAATGTGCTTTCTTTCTTTTGCCCTCATACTAGAAGTTATTTACAAAGATCATAACTTTCCAACTGAACTCGAACCTCAAGTACGCTAATGGTGATACTGAATGCTGACAATTACCTATACGAATAATCTAATTGTATGCAATAAATTAATTGCAGTGATTCATTTGACAAGGCATAGGCTAAGTTAAATGAAAATATTATTCAATTTTTCAAGATGTCACAAAAACACCTAAAAATTTTCAACATCAAGGCCACCATTTTGATTTATTATAGACCTAAAGGACGAGTGTCCAGTGGCCCTAAGTATTTTAAAAAAAATGTACCTCTTTATGTAGGCCTACGCACTAAAAGGTGGACTTCAGTTCTTTGGTGTAACAAAACAAAAATACCTCCAAAAATGTTATGCCGCGTGACAACAGCATCATCAAGTTAGCCATCTTTACTTGATTGACTACTTAATTACTAATAATCTGATTAAAAATAGTGATTATTTATACATAGTTAAACTATTAATACATTAATAAAACTCAGTAAATTGTGTTATGATTGTTGGCTAAATTCATAATGACGCACTTCCGTGACATGATGCGCGCGCAACTCACTATGTTGCCTTCCGCTACTAACCGCAAAAAAAGAAGTATGTATTTATCTTTAAAAAAAAACAAATGAGTTTAAAATAAAGTAAATCTGATACAAAAAAGTTTTCAGTCGAAATTGTTTCTGGCATTAATTGTCCACGGTCCTCGTAGATAATAAACCATTAAAAAGTTAGCATTCCTTATGAAACTTATACATTGTTTATGAAAAGAGACGCAAACTTTACGAAAAACAGAAACGACTTTCAAAGAACCTTGTACCTACTGTTAATTCAGTTACAAGTAATTTTACTCAGACGCATCCACGGGTAAAGTCTAGTCGACTGTAATTTAATTAAAACAAATGCGTACAGTTTTTTAATTACACAACATTGGAAGAGTCACGTCTGGGGGTAAAATATAAGGGGTTGATACAAATCATAATAAATCCCAGAGATTAAAGGGTGAAAAGATGGCCTTCCACTGCTATGTGAGCGGTCGCCGCGCACGCCATCTATTGTTTGGCACAGTTCAATAAACACACAGAAGGTACATTTAATTCTAATTTATAATCTTAATTTGTTGTTTTATAGATTTTTTAATTATAATTTGCTGTGCCCGTGTAATCGCTCGCGTGGACGACAGAAGAACGCGTAATGATAAATATCATAGTTTATAAAGACTTTAATAACTTTTTAAGGACTAATAATATTTTCTTTTTTTTAATATAAGGACCCGGTATCTACGGTTTAGAACTAAAATAAATTGATCAAAATCTATCGAGTAATTTTGCGTCATGCGCGCCCAACGCAAACCTCAAGCATTATATTTTTTTAAAGTCCGAAACAGCTTAACATTGCTCGGCCAACGTAAAAAAAAATGTGCATGTAACCTAAATACTTCACAATAATTTAAAGTAGTGTGGCGACATCTACATAGCGACGCATAGCGACATCTATCGAGCCACATAAGACGCATCCTACTATCCTACATTGCGCTATAGATATTAACTCAATCGTTGAGTATATATACAAGAACCGACTACAACCGTTGGGCAGCTCGCCAGACATAATCTGGTCGAGATCCTCCTTTGCAATAGTACTTCTACAGTAGCAAGCCACGTCAACTGAAATAATTTAATTGCCTTTCTGTTTGTATTTGAACTGTGATGGGAGAGCTTATGGTAAAGTATGGTTAAGCTTTCAGCGAGCTTAATTGACTTGAGTTCTCTTTATTAAAGTGCTTTTCTTTTGTATTATCATGAGACTGGTTTTAACTGGCGGCTCCGCTCTTAAATCAATTTATAGTTTTTCGTAATTTAGCTTTTGGTTTGTACCCTATATTTTGGAGTGTTAGAACATTCATATCAAGCACAATCACTATCACAAACATAAATATAGTCATAGTGACTCGTTTTGGCAGTAGGTAGTATAGTTCAGCATTATAATAAATGTAGATAATAGAATATGTAAACCGTAATAAAAAATATACTCATTATATAAAACGTGTTTCGGGCCGTTTCTTTTAACGCATGTCTTGTAACCATAAGCCATGTAACGGAACAATACAAGCAATTTTACTCTGTGGAGGAAAACATATTTAACACTGAATTTAAATTATCTAATAAATCTGGTTAAATATCAAAAAATATATTGAGGCTTAAAGTCACTATTGGGTTACGTAATTCAATACAGACTTTTTATTCAAATTGATTTAAATTCAGTGTGAGGTTTGAGATATCAGTTTTTTTAATGGTATAAAGTTTTCGATTCCAGTTCATGAACTGACCTTCCTGGCTCTTGAGGTATTGTTTTAATTAGATAAGGCCACTTGTTTAAATTCGTTTTCTAAGATTATTAATAAGAGCAAGATTGGTCTTAAATTATTATAATATTTCCAACGATTACATTGATGAAAAAAGATAAAGAAGTAAAAAATATATTGTGACATGACAATGTCTAAAATTTAAAAAAAAAAACAATTATAACTAAAAAGGTTTCTTCCGATGCTTAAACATGTCCCCAGGCGTTGAAGGCTGCGCCTTCAACCAGGCTGTGATGAAGTAGGCAGTGGGCATATATTGTTAAACGCCCTTCTAATTACTCCACCTGATGTCTTGATGTCCGCCACACGAACTATACCGTCAGGTCCAGGGTGCACTGCCACGATCCTTCCCAGTTTCCATTTTAAAGGCGCAAGATGATCTTCCTTAACGACTACGATAGTATTTAATTTCAAAGTATCCTTACAGGAGCGCCACTTCATTCGTTGCTGTAATTCAGCAATGAATTCCTTTGTCCATCTTGACCAAAAATGTTGACGTAACTGTTCGATGCGTTGAAATCTAGTTAGATGATTTTTCGAATAGTCGTGGTAGTCTTTTCTAGGCAATGATGTGAGTGGTCGCCCGATAAGAAAATGACCTGGTGTTAACGATGTGTAGTCTGCAGGGTCCGAAGAAAGCGGAGTGAGTGGCCGAGAATTTAAGATCGCTTCAATTTGCGTCAAGGTAGTGTAAAGCTCTACGTAATTTAAATGACTGTTTCCCAGCACTCGTTGCAAATGGTACTTTGTTGACTTAACTCCCGCCTCCCAGAGACCGCCAAAATGAGGAGTATACGCCGGTATAAAGTGAAAAATAATGCTATCATTAGTAGCGCATTCGCTTATAGAGTCGCAATTGGCTTTTAAAAATTTTGAAATTTCATTGCGTGCTCCAACAAATGAAGTACCATTGTCAGAGTAAATGTTACTGGGTTTACCCCGCCTAGAAATAAACCTGCGTAAGGATAATATAAAAAACTATTGCTCGTTAAGTCACCTACCAACTCCAAATGAATAGATTTGGTAGTAAAACATATAAAAATTGCATTAAATACCTTACATAATTTGCAACCGCGACCCCGTCGATTGACACTTAGAATAGGTCCAGCGTAATCAACGCCTACGTTTTGAAATGGAAAGCCACCTGGAAGTAAACGCTCTTGTGGCAAATTTCCCCATTATAGGAACAACGTTCCTGGCTCTCAATCTAGCACAACGCACACATTTATGGTAACATGTTTTTGCTAAGTTCCGGCCTCCTATAGGCCAATATGTTTCTTTAATGGACGCTAGTAACAAAAGGGGACCAGCATGCATCAACCTTTTGTGTTCAAAATCAAATAACAACTTTGTAAATATATGAGTGGACTGTAGTAATATAGGATGCTTTTTATTATAATCAAAAATAGAATTGTCAATACGACCGCCAATACGCATTAAATTATTTTCGTCCAAAAAAACATTAAATTTTAAGAGTGGACTCTTTTTCGGTAAAGGCTGTTTATTTAAGAGTAGTTTAAACTCGCGAAAAGATTCGTATTGACATTTCGAAATTATTACATTTAACGCGTCTTGCAATTCTCCTTCGGTTAGAAATTTTGTTGTACAGGCATTTTTCCTGCTAGACCTGATAAACCGTAAAACGTAAGCTACGGAACGTACTAGACGTAATAAATTGGAGAATCGATTAAAATTTATAAAATTATTGTCATTGTGATTGATAAGAATAATATTCAATGAAATATCTGGTTTGGTCTCTGGTAATTTACTAATATGTTTGGGTTGAGTAGGCCATTTTGACTTATGATGCCTTAAAAATTCAGGACCAGACCACCATAAATCCAGGTTTTGTAAATTATTTATATCAACACCTCGAGATATTAAGTCTGCTGGATTTTTATCCGTTGGCACGTGTTTCCATGTTAAACCACTAGTCTTTTCCAAAATATCACTAACGTGATTACGAACAAAGGGCTGTAGTTTAGAAGGCAACATCTGCAAACACCCTAGCACTATAGTCGAGTCGGTCCAAAAGTAAACCTGATCTATTTTAGCTCGTAGTGAATTGATGACCTTCTCATACAAACGGGCACCAGTCAAGGCACCACACAGCTCTAATCTTGGTATTGTCGTAGGTTTAATTGGCGCTACACGGCTTTTAGCTATTATCAAACGAACCAAAACCTCATCCATGGCGTTAGTGCTTCGTACATAAACACACGCACCGTACGCTCGCTCAGACGCATCAATTAAAATATGTAGTTCTAATCTGTTGTATGTGTTACTTACAACTATTCGCGGTATACGAATATTATTCAAAAGAGGTAAATTTTTAACAATGTTACTCCATTGTTTAATGATATCAGGTAATAACTGATCATCCCAAGATAATTTATGCAACCACAGATTCTGCATTAGCATTTTCATAGTGATTACACAAGGTGAAAGTAAACCTAAAGGGTCAAAAATTCGTGAAATTATAGACAACAAATCGCGTTTAGTACTGCCATGAGAAATTAAGGAAGATAATGGGAAATAGAGCTCATCTGTCTCTGAACACCAACCTAGACCTAACAACCTATCTAGCTCATTAGATCCAATGTTTAAAGGAGATGGTTCAGTAACCTCTGAAATTAATTTGGGATTATTTGACTTCCATTTTCATAACGGCATACATGCTGAATTGAGTGTATCTGTTATTTCTTGACGTAAAAGTCATGTTTTATAATTTCAGCGACCTTATCATTTTTAGACTCATTGCCTAGTTACGTTAGGCAACGTATTGCAAGGAAAGGAGCACTAGCTGTACCATAAGTCACGGTGTTTAGTTGATACGTTTTAATCGGCTCGCATGTGTCTTTGCGCCAAAGAATTTGTTGCAAGCATCTATCAAAAGGATGAACGACTATTTGTCTATACATCTTCTCGATGTCTGCTGACAGAATATATTTATGTTGTCTAAAACGGATCAATATAGACATAAGATCATCTTGGACTGTTGGCCCAACCATTTGAATTTGGTTCAATGATATTCCTGATGAAGTAGGGCAACTAGCAATATACACTACACGAAGCTTAGTGGTACTACTATTTTCTCGAAGTACTCCGTGGTGAGGAATGAAATATACCCTTTTATTTGAATCAGATTTCATGCATTCTGACATATGGCCTAATGACTCAGACATAAATTCGTAATATAATTTACTAAACTCACTATTACCTCCTTTTAATCTGCGCTCTAAAGATAATAATCTCTGTGTGGCTTTACGATAGGAATTACCTAAAACCTCAGGTTCTTGCTTCAATGGTATTCGAACGCAAAAACGACCACCTTGAAGGCGGCATGAATTTTTAACGAAATGGTCTTCACACAGCTTTTCTTCTGGTGAATAATGTGATACCCTAGTACTAACTTCTTCCAATTGCCAAAATCGCGTTAAATTATCGCGAATGTCTTTAACATCATCAGTAGTATTAGAATTAGCTAAATTACATTTTAGACTTGATGTCATCCTACTGACAATGACTGGACCAGATACAATCCATCCAAACTTGGTTTCGCAAAGCACAGGTTTCCCAATGCCTAACTTTATTAATTGCGAACCTAAAATATCCCAGAATAAATCTGCGCCTATTAAAATATCCACATCAGCAGGCTTATAAAAAGTAGGATCGGCTAAACAGATATTTGATGGGATGTTTAGATTGGATATGTTTATGTTATGATTCGGTACAGAATTTGTAATTTTTGGCAACAAGAAACAATTAAGGTATGAAGTAAAATTATTGTCTAAAGATTTCATGCTTACGTAGCATGATTGTTGTACATGAGCAGTAGCATTATTTATACCCACGATTGAACTAACCACTCGTCTAGTCTCTAAGTTTAGTTTTTGGCATAAACTTTCTGTCATAAAACTCGCCGTACTTCCGCTGTCTAACACGGCACGAATAATGTGTTCGTGATTATTATAATCGTGTACCTTAATTAATGCGGTTGATAACAAAATATCAGTCTGTACATTCTTATGAGATGATGAAAAATTTACTGCTGATAAAGCAACATCCTCATTTACGACTGTACCAGTGGACGAAGACGAAGGCTGAGGTATATTTGTTGTAATACCATTATTATATTTATGATGTTTATTCATGTTTATTCATGTTTATTTTATGCCCATCTATATGAATAAGCGTATTATGTTTTCGTTTGCATATTTTGCAGCCTGACAATTTGCAGTGGTTGGCTAAATGACCCGACTTTAAACAATTAAAACAAACTTTAAAAGTCGGCAATGACTTTAAACGGTTTTCAGTACTTAAAGCAAGAAATTGTGAGCAATTAATTAATGTAGATTCCCGTCACACTTAGGACAACTTTGAAAAGGTAAATCCATACTATTATTTGGATTTTGTAATGAAACCATTGCCTTAATTTTCGTATTACATTTTAGTGTTGCAGTTGATCGGCTTTAAGAGACATTTCTAAAGTTTCAATTAAATCAGCACGGTTACGCATGAATTCAAAGAAGTAATCGAGTTTTACCGAAGAATCGGTTTTGAAATTACCTTTAAACTGTTCCCAATGATAATAGGTTTTGTGGTCTAATTTTTGTGTGATAATATAAATTAAGAGGGTGTCCCAATGTTTAATCGGTTCCCCTAAAGATTCTAAAGATTTCAAATTTGTATTAATTTCATCAACAAACCGTTTTAGAATTATAGAAGACTCTTTTGTAATAGTTTCAAGATTGAATAAAGAACAAATGTGATTTTGAATTAATAGACGTTTGTTGTTGAATCTGTCACACAAAAGGTTCCATGCCACGTGATAATTTTTCGCAGAAAACTCGATCGATTGTATGACGATCGCAGCTGAGCCCTGTAAAGATGCTCGAAGATAATGAAATTTATTTATATCATCAATGTCATCGTTGGAATTGATAAGACTGTTGAAAGTATCATGAAACTCTAACCATTTATCGTAAGAACCATTGAAGTTCAGTAATTGTATTGTAGGCAACTTAACGAGCTTACGATTACCACTAACACAAGTAGTAACATCATTATTATCAGGTATCCTATTATTTTCATTAAAATCATCTAAAAGACCCTGTGCTCTTGCCGACAATGCATAATACTTTGAATCAAATACTGTCCGTTCAGCATATTGAACGTCGACATTTTCAACAATACATTCTAACCGTAATTGTACTTCATCATAATGGTCATACAATGAAAGAATCTTACCAAAACGTAATTGTAACTCCCTTGCATCTGCGGGTGTAAGAGGCTTCTCACTCACCAAATCTAAATAATTTGAAAAGGCCGTTAAACGCCCTTTGTAACTGCCTCGTTTTCTAATTAATTCTGTTTCTTCAATCATTTTGGAAGATGAGTTGTCCGTCGACTTTTCGATTTAGCTGGTTGTTTCATTCGGTTCGATTAGGACCATGTTTAAATTCGTTTTCTAAGATTATTAATAAGAACAAGATTGGTCTTAAATTAATTATAATATTTCCAACGATTACATTGATGAAAAAAGATAAAGAAGAAAAAAAATATATTGTGACATGACAATGTCTAAAATTAAAAAAAATCAATTATAACTAAAAAGGTTTCTTCCGATGCTTAAACACCACTGGATACGTCCCTTTAAAGCCAAACTTCCTACTATTTTTCTAAGTTTCTAACATCACTATAAAAAGATGTAAGACTCTCTTGTTTGAGTCCAGTGATTTTTTTTGGCAACTCAAAAAATATGTGTTTAGTTATTATTTATAATGTACTTCATTTCTACACAAATTACCACCAATATAATATTAGGTCCTCACATATGAAATTAGCGTTTTGTCTTACTGACCACTTTGAACTGAAATATCTCCTCTTTGGTTAAGAATCCCAAATTCAAATTTATAAATTCATTTAGCTGGTACATTTGAGTTTTGAAAACCGCCATTAATGTGTTTTTTCCTCATTATTTTTTTCTTTGGCGTCGCTTATTACCGCACAATGGAAGACATGAAATATCGGTATATTTACGAGTACGAATTCTACCGTGGCACCAGTGCTGCAGAAACAGTTCGAAAGATTAATGATGTGTACGGCGCTGGTGTCGCAAAAGAAAGCACGGTACGTTTTTGGTTTCAACGTTTTCGTTCTGGAAATTTCGACCTTCAGAACCAACCCCAGGGACAGCCGGAGACCAAAGTGGAAAATGAAGAATTAAAGGCTACTGTAAACTGTATTAATCCACTTGAAGCAAATCGGGAAATTAAAAAAACTTGAACGATGGGTACCTCATGAATTGAGTGATTCGAACTTGCAAACACGCGTCGACTGCTGTGTTACTTTGCTCAACCGACACAATAATGAAGGGATTTTAAATCCCAATACTATCCCAATGAGCCCAAACATTATACCTCTACAGTAACTTGGTGAAGAGTTAGGCAGATGACGTTGCAGCATCATGCCAAGATTATCCGTGTTTTTTTAACACCACTGAAGTAAGCGAATGCCAAATTTTGACTCGGTCAAACCTGTGGAAGATGCTCACATTCATTCATCAACTAGACAAGAGCTGATCATCATCAAACGGCAGAATCATGGTCAAGAACCAGAGATGTGATTTATTTAAGATACAAGTATTTGAAATACAGATACAAGATACAAAATACGTATTTTCATCTTGTATCTAAAATACATTTTTAAAATTCATTTTGTATCTTGTATTTAAATACCCTTTGTTTGGTATCTTAGTATTTTGTAAATACTTTCTTCGCTCAAATACTTTTAGTAATAGTTATCTATGCATTTATTCGCAAATTCTGATGAGATTCTATCCTGACATTAATTTTAAATGTTGATGTCACCATAGATAAAACTGAACGCGCCTTTGAAACTTTATTGTGGGACCAAATTGATAGATGGTAACTCTTTCTCTTTACAAATGTCATCATCTATCTCTATGAAGTACCCCGTAACCAGGGTCTCTAGATTGGGGTTTTTTCCCATTTTGGGGGAAAATAAGGTCGCTGGGGAAATTTTTATGGAAGAAAATTTTGGCACCGGGGAAATTTGGGGAAGAACTTTATGTGCATAGCCGTACTACTAACTTCTATTTCTAGTCAGGGTTCACAACCTAAAGCGTGGCAGTTATCGTACCAGCAACTTCTAAATTATCGTTTTTTCCTATATTGGACCAAAACTACCGTACTTCATCAATTTCTGCTCCGGAGGACCTATTTTTTGAATTCTTATATTGTTAAAATTTACGTATTTTCGTATAATTTGGTATCTTACGTGGGCATGCAATTGTCGTAATGTACGATACGTAGGTACACGTACGGTTGTAGACCCTGCTTTTGCTAATGCCATCTCTGATATTTTAATTTAAACTTCACATACTCGTTTATGAAAATCTTTACTAGTTTTTTTATAGTAGTTCGACAAATTGACTCTACTGTCTCTGTTGGATGACATACTCTCTCTCTCTCTTTCTCTTCAAATTACCTTTCTATTAGCGTCCCTGGTTTAAAGATGGTAATTATTACAACGTTCAATAATGTAATGCATTATTCCTACTTAATGTATAACAAATTATTAAAGACACTATTATTATACTGTCGGTTATCCTTTATTATCGTTAACAATGGCAATAGTCGGCTGGCGTTATTGCAACCTGCGAATAAGCAAGCAATGTAAGTAAATACCTTCAGGTATGATATTGAGAGCTTTTCAAGCTTCTCACACTCAACATTACGATGCAAAATACGATATTTCCTAATTTACGATAACAATCTCTACCTATGTCATTTCCACAATTAAGACGAATCTAACGACACCTCGTATGCTAAAATCCTTCAAGCCGTTTAGACTACAGAGCGTGCCATAGAAATAGAGATATATATATACGCTGGAAAAATATAACACTCCTTTTTCGAGGTCGGCTAAAACTGAAATGTTACATTGCATGTTTTTCTATAATTTTTATGGCAGAGAAAATTTGTATTTCATATTTGATATGTACTTTATAAATTATGCCGCTGTAGTATCTATAGTAGTTATACTTTTATTATATACTAAGCCGCCTAATAGCTCTGTTAGGTATCTATTTCTAAAGTTACTATAGCTTCTGTTAGAAAATCAATAGAACAGAGAAGAACGCACTAAATAAAGAAAATGTGACTCCCATGTGTCTCTATTTTTTTTGTTTATCTGGTCAGAATACGTTTTTAATTACAAAAATATAAAGAAATTGTAAAATTTTACGTATTTACGGTGGTACTTTTTTGGTTCTGAACACATATTAACACTTCTAAAAGCTGCCTTTACTAGAAATAAAGAAAAATTTAAAGGAATAGGCAGGTTTAAATTATTAGGGGAAAAGTTGCCGAAATCGTATTATTTTGGGGAAATTGTTTAGCTGTCTTGGAGAAATTTCGTAAATTCAATCTGAAGACCCTACCCTGCCCCAGACCCGTGTCAATCATAATTATTATTCCGTATTTTTTGTGTGGTATCAAATCAACAAAGTCGCCTTTGTGAGATTCGAGATCGTGAACATGGAAACCTAAATTTTATTTTATTTTTCTAAGTATATATTTATTTATTTAGATTAGATTAATAATTAATTAGATTTTATACACGACAGAAATGTGTATGTAACTCTCGAACAGAACGGGAAGAGGTGAGAATAACAACAGACAGATCATCAATCATCTTTTTACGCATTTGTGTGTAATTTAGTTTAAGTTAATCAATGTTATTAAATTTATAAATAATAGATATGTATGATTAAATTGAATAATATTAAATTTATACGTTTGAGTCGAATCGGAGTGTTCGTTCTGTTAGGTATTCCAACCTTTACTGTTACCTACCTTTTTAAAACTTCATTTATTTTTCTTAACAAAGTTTGTTTTGTGTTTTCAGGGTGAAAGAGAATAATTTGAATATACCAATAATTTTACTAAGTAAAAATTTTTTAAGTGAGGTGAATGTATCTGCAATATGCAATGTATGTTTGAAAGTTATAAAGGGTAGTCTTACTTCTACTACAAATTTCTTGCAGCAATTGAAGGTAGATTTTTTATACAGATGCATTTGTATGAGATAACATAAATATTACAATTGTATACTTACTCCATTAATTTTTATTTTATTAGGATTTTGTCATGAGAATTAATGAATTTCTCGATTTTTTTTCTTTATGAATGTAATAATCAACTTTTTTATTTTATTACAGAGAAAAGGCCACTTAGATCTATTGCAAGATTATGAAAAAGTAAAAATACAACCCTAAAAAAAGCAATCATACTGAGATTAGTAGCAGCGGTTCAGAATCAGTACTATCAGCAGTAATATGTAAAAAATGAAAGCAGTCTACTCTTACAGATGTTGTAAAATTTATTGTTGAACCCATGTCACCAATATCGATAATAGAGTATAAGTCTTTTAAAGCTTTGATTGAAGGTGCACAGCAACTAACAAAGCCTCCAAAAGTTATGTGCCGTCATACAGCTGAAAATAAAATTTTTGATGAGTACAATGAATATAAGAAAAAAATTAAGATACAGTTGAACACTGTCGAATTTGTGTGCAGTACAGCTGACATTTGGTCTTCCTCTAAAAGAAGTTATTAGGCGTTTACAGTCCATTGGATTGAAAATGAGACTTTTTAGAGGAAAAGTGGTGCCATTGCTTGAAGAAGATTCAAAGGGGTTCACACATATGGTAAAGATGCAGAAATGATAGCTGATATACATTCAGACCATGACCTAAAACTATCAAAAATTGTTAAAACAGTTATAGATAATGCTTCAAATATGGTTAAGGCTTTTGATGTATTTGGGAAGTCCGATTCAGAGACAGTTCAAAATGAACATGTTTCTCATGCATATGAAGATGATCTTGAAGAAATATCACACGATGAAGGTAATGAAGATGAT
This sequence comes from Saturnia japonica, assembly GCA_033032175.1. Lineage (NCBI taxonomy): Eukaryota > Metazoa > Arthropoda > Insecta > Lepidoptera > Saturniidae > Saturnia > Saturnia japonica. The sequence continues at coordinate 328,435 of CM065330.1, forward strand.
GATTCACTGCTAGTACTACAAGCTTTCCCAGATGCTTCATCAGACTCAGAAAGTGGTTGCCTACTGCCCGGACATGAAAGATGCGCTACTCACACTTTGCATTTGATTGCCAGTACAGATTTCTAACAAGCAAGATTGAAAAATAGTTTTTATAAGAAATTGTATGACGCGGCCTTAGCAAAGTGCAAAGCACTCTGGAATTTATGTTCTAGATCACCAAAACCATGTGAAACATATTTGGAGATGACATGAAAGTCACCAACTTTTCCATGCGCAACTCGATGGAACTCTTATTATAATTCCATACAAGATATTTTAGCTGTGCAGAACCGTCTTAGTGAAAATATGAAAATGTTAAAAATACCTCAGTTGAAGGAAAATTAATTTCACTTTTTAAGTGAATATGTAGACTGTTCAAAGCCAATAGCAGAAGCTATTCAAAGCCTGCAAGGAGAAAAAGACACTTATTATGGATGTCTATTACCTGAGCTAATAAGAATTCAGTATATAATCAAATGTCTTAGGATGGAAAATCTAAAATACTGCAGCTCTCTGCTAGATGTAATTGAAAAAAACCTAAATAGACGTTTTAAAAAGTTTTTGCAGTTAGAGCCTGCAGCAAATGATGCAATATTAGCCTCAGTGTCACATCCATTCTTTAAATTGAAATGGGTACTAAAAGTGCGGACACAATATGTAAAAGCACCTATCCTATCTGAAACATGAAATATTAATCGATCTGAAAAACAAAAATCGGAGGCTTTAGACAATATTGAAGGTGATATAAAAAAAAAGTCTAAAGATGAATCTTATTACATGTTTTTAGAGGATTCCGATTCCTCTATTGCAAGTGGCGAAAACACAGGGTCCGCTGGCAACACTGCTGACTTAGAAACATTGCAATATCTAAATAATAAAGATACCAACTTAAAAATCTTAAATGCTTATCCTACAATAAAAAAAAATTTTTTGAAATATAACACCTGTTTGCCAAGTTCTGCCCCTGTGAAGTGACTGTTCTCTTTTGAGGGTATGATTATGAGGCCCCATCGAAGAAAAATGAGTGATAAAATGTTTGAATAACTGGTTTTACTTAAATCTCAATTAAAACATTAAAAATGTAATATTTTGTCTTGTCACATCACATGATCAATGCGATCTATTCGTAAATAATTCATGTAAAAAAAATTCTATTTAATAAAATGTTTTCTTACAAAAGTATTTTATCTTTAAAAAGTATTTGAAAGATGCGTATTTTTTATCTAATATTTCAGATACCTACCATTCCAGAAAGTATTTTGTATCTGGTATCTGAGATACTTAATTTAAAAGTATCTTGGATTTTGTATTCCAGATACTTTGTATAGGGTATCTTGTACATTACCGTCAAGAACACTCTCGATCAAGTCGCTTCAGCCGTTTGGAAGCTACGATGCCACAGATAAACAAGTACACAGATCATACACATGAACTCCCCTCTGTTTGCGTCGCGTCGGGGGTTATAAACACTAAGCTATTCGTGATCCCGGACTCCCTGAAGATTAAATAAATCATATATTATTGATTATATAACAATTATTATATATTTATCCATATATTAATACGTAAAGCAAAAGCTTTCGGTACCTTTTTAAGCATATTGCGTGCACGGACGACTGTGAGATGTGGAATGGTTAAAGTTTATATGGAGAAGTGCAGAAAGCTAAAATTTATCAATAATATCTGTTACTAATATATTAAATTATATAAACTAATACTGCGAATCCTAACCATTCTAGTGCCATTAAACTTAAACCTCCCAAAATGTTGACATTGTCACTTCAACGAAAAGTGGCAGCAAGTGATGTAGATAATATTCATTGGTTCATACTGTAAATGTCAAACCGAAAATAGTCTATGATCAAAAAGTCGCTAGACAAGTTTCGAGCTCAGGGCAATCGCTAGTTATTATTATTATTTATAAAAAAGTAGCTTTACTCGTCTAATAGATGGTTTAAGGCAAAGTTTGTAACGAGAGTAGTTGTGGGTGCTTGACGTAAACCACAATAATAGAACGATAAATCTGAGGTCATTGACTCATATATTTTCCTGGTAAGAGCCACTCAACTCCTACTGGGGTTTGTTATATTTATAATAATAAATAAGACGTTATACTTAATTTTGTAAGTAATGATTCCTTACTTTCTCTGTAAGTAGTGGAAGCAGTGAAGAATGGGTGCTTTCGTGACACTTATGCTGGAATATAGTAATTTTGCCAGGTACAAAATCTCCTGAAACACTTCCCTCTCAGCTACAAAGAGCTGGATTTTGTTTGGACCCGTCATTGTATAAATTTCTATCTTTATAAACAAGTCGTGTACTGACGTCAATCAAGAGTGCGAATACGTACAAATATTACGTTCTATTGTTATATTATTTATCGTAAGGAAGCACTTTAGTATACAATATGTATTTATACTAAAATCATATAATTACTACGTAAAAACGCGTGTATTTAGCAGTACAGTTAGTGTATGTTGTATGTATAAATTGTAATAATTACCATTTTATTACCAAAGCTATTATTAACAATAATTCTTATAGCCTTTCAAAAGAGGAATGATATATATTTCACGTTTCCAAGAAATCCTAAGAGTCGGTCAAGCCTTTTTTGAATTAATTCATGACAGACAAACAGACACGGACAGCTTTTTTTATATCAAATTGTTTTTTTTATCATTAAATTTAAAAAAAAACCAGAATGAACAATAGTAGTATTAACAAGGGTGTGGTATTCCATTTTTTAAATACAATAATGTTTGGTTTTCGATGAGTTATTATAATTATCGTTTTGCTGAATCGTTATTTTAAATTGATTTATATACTAGAGTTGAAATATAAGGTCATGTACGTGATGATATAACCGAATAAGGAACAAACTAAACTTAGTGAAGGAGCTAGCAGTCGAGTGTGATAAACCGATGCTTTACCATAGTAATAATTGATGAGGCGAATATTTTCATTTTCTTTGAAGATATCTGCCTACTTGAGACATCCTCTCTGGTGGAATACCTTCACCGTTTAAAAGATCACAACCAAATAAATTTGTTTTATGTTCTTGCGTAGGGTGCAAGGTCGGCAACCATGAAGACCATGTCGATGACGACTTACATGAATTTACTCCCTATCCAAACCTTCCTATAGAAGTTTTCACTTCAAAAATATATTACCACGATACAGCTAGTAGTTCGCGGAGGTCGCGTCAGTGGTCGTGAGTTCAAAATTTTAAACGATGCAATGACTGTAAACTGTCAATATATGGAAACATCATGACACAACCATTGCACGGTTACAGTACATTTTATAATGTTACCTAAGTGTTATTCACAAAGAGCCTCATATACCTATATACTGCGACAAATAGGTTTTGAGACTAACCATATCTGAGTGACTAGTACCGCCATCTATGTATCCAGCCCGGTACATGAATGCTGTAACATTCCTGTTTTCATTAATACCTAAAACGAATTTATCGTTTCAATTGATTAACATATAGTAAAGTTATGGCAGTTCTCCCAAAGCAACTTTCTTGTCGATGTTCAAATATTAACATGGAACAAAGGGCAGTTATTAATTTTTTTACAGTAGCACGGAAAATTAACGGTACTGCCCTAGTCATAAGCACAGTATAATCTTAACATAACGTTGACCATCGAGAGATCGTAATTATACGACGGTCGCCGCTGAAACGAATCATTATGACGGACTTTTTACCACATGCATGGTGGTTGCGCTCTAGTCGGACAGTACCTACAGCATTACCACGTGCAGATTAGGTTGGTAAAAATATGCAAAACTTGGTAAAAATTAATCAGAAACATTTTGGTCGATGCATCAAGTGTACGGTGATGATTATTTGAGTAGTGCAGTGATGTGATGTGCTGATTGTTTGAGTAGGTTCTCTTGGTACAAACGATTTCTGGAAGGCAGAGAGAGGTTAGAAGATGATTATCGTGAAGGAAGTCTATTTTCAACTCGAGCTTCTGAAATGATCGAACATCATCAGAGAAACGATTCGAACCATTCTTCAAGAGGAATTAAGCAAAACAAAAGACTCTGCAAGAACTGTTCCGTACTCTTTGACATATCTACCCAAAAATCTGCACACGTCAATTATTCCAAAGAAGTTGCGAGAAATAATCCAAACTTCCTGAAATAAATTGTTACGGATGACGTGACATAGTGCTTTCAGTACGACCCAAAAACAAAGCAACAAGGTGTGGAATGTAAATCGAAAAATTTACCACAAGCCAAAAAAAAAACACAATAAGTTCCATCAAAAATCAAAATGATGCTCATTACATTCATTCTTCGGTAGGAAAGGAATTGTCTACAGGAAATTCATTCCAATTGGACAAAACGATTACTGGCGCATATCATCTCGAAGTTCTGAAGAGTCTGATGGCCGGAATACATCGTGTTTCACCAGAATGCCGTGATCCAAAAACTTGGTGTCTGTTACACGATAATACACTGAGTCACACCTCAATCATCGTTTGTCAATTTTTAGCTCGAAATCAAGTCTGTATGTTGAGTCATCTACCATTTTCACCTGACATGACCCCGTGCCATTTCGCTCTGTACTGAAAATTGTAATTGAAGTTTAAAGGACATTTTTAATAACATTTTGTCCATTGAAATAGTTTCAGCATAAGGAGTAGACGCAATTCCGTAAAATGAGCAAGAACACGCATTTGAATCACTGTTGAATCGTTTTAGCAAGTGTACTGAAACAGAAGATTATATTGAGTAGAAAACTCGAAAAATATTCACATTTCTCATTTCAATTATTTTTCTTACGGCCTGTCTCAAAACTTATATGATAATAATAATAAATATTTTTTAATAGTGACCATAGTATATGCAAACAATTTAAATCAAAATACAGTTTAATATGGGTTTTAGTAGACAATACTAAAGCATTTAAACTGGCATACAGTATTATTTAAAAATCTCAAAATACATCGAGAGATAAATTGATATTATTTCGTTACTAATCGTATTTAGATTTTGTTCGATAATTTCGATTAATTATAGAGATAAAGTTTATATCATAATGCTGCATTATTTGTTACAAAGCTGTGAGTATACATCCAAATTGGTTCCATTAAGCCATTTTTTTTAAATAGTTGTATCACACAGTATAGTAAATGATAATAACATAAATATTTTAATCGACGAATAATTAAAAATAAAATTAAAACATATTCTATAATTTAAAACAATCATTCTCGCTTAACATAAACCGGAAAACTTTAAATTTTTATTACAATGAAATAACAATTTTAAAATAATAACATGTATTGTCGCGAGTGTATATAAAATGAATCTTTTTTTTTAATTGTTTGTTCCTAAACCGTTCGTCCGATTTCGATGAAACTTCGGTAAGTTGTTGTGCGAAAGCCGCGAATAAAATCAAGTTACTATGTAAAACAAATCCGACGGTGATCTCCAACGTTGTTGTATTGCGCCTCAATTTACTATACTACGTTATAAAAAACATTTTCAATAGTGCCTCTCGTGATTCGTCAATTTAATACTAATGACGTCACTTAAATAATTTCACATTGGCGCTATCATAGCCACGGAATGATCGGTTACCATAGAATTAACTAAGGTTAACCTGACTCATTGCTTTAAACAACATTATAATATGACTCATACAAATTCCGATACAAAATTAGCATAGAATTTGATTATGAGTTATTTGACAAATATTAATTTAAACAAAACTATAGAGTTTAAACAAAGGCGATTTAGTAGGAGGGGCCCACCCTTGCCCCCTAGCTACGCCCATGCGTGGTAATGCGGCCAGTCTAGTGAGTACGGTTTCTTCTGGCAATTTAGATACCATCTACTACTTGTACAACAAAAGACGGGAAGTTACCTAATTCGATTGTTTTTTTAATGGTGTTTGTTTATGAACCGATTTGGATGGTTCTTTTTTTGTTGGATAGGGGATCCATTGACATTGGGCCTTCAACTTCGAAAATACACTGGGAAACTCTTCAAAATTATTGAAATTGGTTTTCTTTTTTGTTAAAAATGGTCTTGTGTTGTTTAATTTTAATATCGTCATCGTCATTTTGAGCTTACAGGTCTCTAGGCCTCTACTGCTGAACATTGGCCTCTCGGAAAGATCGCCACAACGACCGGTCTATGCTACCCGTATCCACCAGATTCCCGCAAACTTGTGAAGCGTTTTGAAACATGTGGCTGCCATTCGAGAACTCGTTGAAGTATATCCATGATATACTTATATACTATCAAATATTATGTTATCGATCATACAATTTACTACTGACGCTCCTAGCGGAAACGTGAAGGACTACAATTTTTGAGTACACAAAACGAAACTTTATTTTTTGAAGCTTGCTGGTAAATACGATACGGTTCACAAACAGCGGCGACCGTTGACAAACAATGAAACAAAATTCTGCTGAAATACTTCTTCACGGCTCGTTTGAAGCACCTGACATAGTGATATTATAGGAAAGGAGACTAGTCTACATCTACACCACGGAACGGCAAATGTCGATAATTGGGCGTGTAAAATTCATACCAAAAGACGGCTTAATGTTTATTAATGGTAACGCACTAAGCATTTAAAGGGACGTGGCTCTCAAGTGATTCAACCAGAATATACCAGGGACAAAACTTTAACTTGAAGGTGCTAAATTAAAAGCATTCTTACAACTTGGTAACTTTTTAACACGATGTTCACACCGTAAGTTCAGGGTAATAGTGCATTCAAATGTTTTAATTCTACCTAGAGACGTCCAATAATAATTCCAATAAACAATATAAATGACACATCTTTAGAACTTTTTGCAGGATCTTGGACAAACAGTGGTTATTATTTTATTTTTAACATAACGAAAAAAATTAGAAATTAATTAAATCATAGACTTGAAGAACATTCGGCCAATCACGAGTTAAACAAATTCCCTTATGATGTCAATCGAAAAAAATAACGTTTGTCTTAGGAATCATGTCAAAATGTTGTTTAACATAACTCGAGGACTGACTGTATCTCTGTAGCAAGCCCTCTGAATCCAGTTGTCGACTTGTCGCGCACGTACAGCCACCAGACAGTAAGTTGGAAGTAATAAAAATTACATACACGCACTGTGGGTTCTTTTGACAATAACAAATTGATTATTCATTATTGTATTAGGCAAGTAAATACCTACATGAGTCATGTTTTAAACAAATCATAATAATTGTTGTTTAGTTATGCTTTTAAATACAGTCACCAAACGATAACATTATTTACATTAAAAAATATAATATAATATAATATTAGCTCTCTTTCTCCTTTTCTTCTACGTCATAAGAGAAGAATCTCTTTCATGTAACGAAATGAGCCCAAACGTGTGCCGTCCTTGAAATTAAACTCAATTTTCACCAATTTTCATCCAATGATTATTGAACCGTCGCAAGAAGTTTCACTTAAAAAGGTACGTACTTAGAAACACCGGTGAATCTATATATATATATATTCATATATTGTGAGCATATGCACACATCTTGTATAGGCTTTTAAAAGCTATAAAAAAGTTATCTACTATAATATTTAACGTCATTGTATTGATTTTCTTTTGTGAATGAAATAATGAAGAATTAACAATGAATTATGTTATTGTGATTTTTAGTTACTACATTGGAGAATTTAATGCAATATAGTAATAATAATACAAGTAAAAAGTATAATATCAATACTATAATATAAATCGTTTTGTTCCAGCTAAACAGCGGTATTGTAGAGAAAATATATCATTGTTCATTAGCGAAAGTTTTAAAGCTCTTATCGACACAACAGAGCGCAAAAGGAACCTTCTATTCGGATTTTTTTTATCATTATAGGTTTAGCTTTGTGTCCACAATCTCACCTGAACTTAAGTGACGATGTGGCCCAAGTTGAAGGGTGGTTTTCAAGTGGACCTACCGGAACACACTTTTCAACTTGAGGGTGGTAGCTAGCCAGTTATATCCCTGTTACGGTGACAATTTTTTGTCTATATTAATAAATGTGTACTTAATTATATCTGTACGTTTAATTTTTTTTAAATACCTGATAGACATCCTGTATGTACGATTAGGCGAAACACGAATATAACTTTATAAAACTTTTCTGTCTGTCCGTCTGTTTGTATTTCCGGACTTGATACAGCTTGCCAGATTTTGATCAAATATTCTATATGGAAAGCAGAAGTCCTTGCCATAATTGATATGTTATAAGAAATGTCAATAACACTACTAAAAATATAAAAAACAAACCTACAATTAAATTTGTATTAATTTTCTACAGATTTTGATTTAATTTTGTACAAAGGAAGTCCCTAGAAGACATTCCTCAATTGTTAAGCGATATAAATGGACAATAATATACGATAATAATATATAAAATAATAATATACAAACTAGAATTCCGACATGACAATAATTAATGCGTAATAATCGCGTGTGGTGCCGCGGAGCATCGTTAGTTTATAAAATTATTAAAAAAATAGTTTTTTTACACCTGATGGAAAGTGATCACCGCCGCCCACAAACATCCGCAACACCCGAGGGCTCGCATACGCATTACCGGCCTTTTAGGGAAGAATAAACTCTCTTCTTGAAGGTCACCAGGTCATAACGGCTCGGAAAGACCTAAAGCGACAGCTAGTTCCACAGAGTGGTTGTGCGAGGCAGAAAATGCCTTAAGAAACTCACAGTTATTGAACGCTGGACATCGAGGTGGTATAGTAGTAGAAGGTAGTTAGCCCGGTAGACGTTGTTCTACCCTTTCCAGAAGTTAATAAGTTAAGCTCGACCAACAGCGACACCTATCGAATCCTAAAATGTATTTATAAACCATTGTATCGTTAAAACAAAATTGTGTAAATATGAACTCAATCGGTCAAGTCGTTCAAAAGTTATAGGAATCACTAACATACGCATTCAAGGTTTTTTTATATATGTATAAGGTATTATTTTCTACAAAAATATGAAACATAACATTACGACACAATAAACGAATATTTGTTATATTATTTAATTTAATTATCTATAACATAGTGCCTACTAACTAGTACCTTTCTAGTTATAGAAGTGTTTAACTACGTTGATGACACATCCAGTAAAGTAACATTCAAAACAGTGCGTCGAGAGAGCTTGTCGCTTGCCGTGGTGAGTCACTGAGGACACGTGGCTCTGAAGTAACGCCTCAGACCTTACAGGTGTTAAAACAATGGATAAAATCGAAGCAGACTCCTGACTAGCTCGCATAATTGTTATTATAATATTCAAGTCACGAATGCGCTTTAGGAATGTACTACCGTGCTATGAACTAATGTAGTAACCATACCATATTTAATACTAAATTCGTATACATTTATATGTACTAGTGGTCGCCCAATGATCGAAATTCGACCAGGGACTTTTTAATCATAGACTATTTCTGTTTGACATTTGCAATATGAACCTATACAAATGAATATTATATCACTTGCTGTTACTTTTCATTGATTGACAATGTCTATATTTTGGTGCGTCTAAGTTCAGTGATACTGGTCGTGTTAGGATTCGCAGTATTAATTTATTTCATTGAATATATTAGTAAGAGATATTATAGATAAATATTAGCTTTTGCAGTCCTTCTTCATATAAACTTTAACCATGCCGAATCTCACAGTCTTCCGTGCATGCAATACGCTTAAAAAGGTGTATAAAGTGTTTGCTTCACGTTGTAATATAATGATTTCTCTTTCGATTGTACAAAAGTGAACTCAATATGCCGTACATTGGACAAAGCGTATCTCATATCTACGTTAGTCAACAAAATATTATATACAATCTCTTTTTTTTTAACTATTTTGAGTTGATAGCTAATTTCAATACAAATCTCTTTGGAGAAAATCATTGGCCACCTATTCGTAGATATTTTTTAAATATGTTTAAAAAATGCTTCATGGGCGAAAATTTAACAGTGCAGAAGAGACCGTCGAAAAATATCGCCGGTTATTTTTCGACCATGGTAACATACATTTTTTTTAATGTTTCGAAAGCTGATTCAGCAGAATGCATAAGTACATTGGGGTTGATTTTGAAAAGCTATAAATAAACTTTATTCATATTCTATTTTTCATTTCACTAACAATTTTTGAAACAGTCCACGTATATTTCGTCTTGTTTGCATTTCACAGTAAATTATTTAGAGCAATAATTTGAGACTCTTTAGACTTTAAAGTAATTTGGCCGGCGAAATTATAATTTTTAAATGAGATGATTTCACAGATCTCCTGTTAGTGAGTTGTTTATTGTTTTTCCGTAAAAAGCATATCAAAACAATTTTCTTAAATAAATAATAATTTAAAATTAAACGAATTATTAATACCTATATTATAATAACAGAGGTAGGGCACAGAGAAATGTCTTTAGAGACTTTTATCTAAAAATAACCTTGTGTTGTGTTCAGGGCTAACCATTAGACGAACCGTGAGCATGTTTGCCACATTTGTTATGTAAAGAAAGGAAACTACCATGCAATGATTCTATCACAATGTTTTCTTCGGACAAAAAATCCATAGCCATCGTTGGATTCGAACCTACGATCAACAAACTCTTCCACACTGAGTCTCAACGTCCTAAGTACATTTGCACCAAATGTACAAAGTTTATAAAAACTGACATAGTTCATAAAGAGCGAGACGCCATTATTTGGCCTAATTCACTTTAATTTACTTAATGATAAGGAATATTCTAATCCGTATGTCTTAAAATGAATATAGAATGTGCGGACAAAACAATACCATATACTGTTGTATTTATCAATTAAGATTAAATATGTAGAAAACGATAATACAGTGATAAATGTAATGAAATGTAACTCCATTATCAGTTATCTGTAGTATTGGTACGAAACTGTTCAATTTATTCCCTATTTGTGAAAATAAATTTTGTTTCAAAAAATGTGTAAGTAATACTTTATGGAATAAATATAATTTTATAGTAATTTATTATCTAAGGCCATTTTACGATTCCCTAAGTGATTGTGGAACATTGCACAGTAGAATTCTAATTTAACTGCAATATATGCATAAAATAATGAAGAAAACAAAACGATTTAGGTACTCGTATACACGTGACTTCGCGACATGACCATTTATCTATACTCTATACAATTAATAAAATTGAAGTATCTGTATGTAATGTCAAAATAACAGTTTTTTTACTAAATGCATATGAAAGTATATAAGATACTTATATCAAAACACCAATTTTTAAAAATTTTGACTGTTTGTTTGTTCCGGGTAATCTCCGAAGCGGTTGGACCGATTTTGACGAGACTTTCACTAGCAGATAGCTGATGTTATAAGGAGTAACTTAGGCTACTTTTATTTCACAAAAAGGATTAGGGTTCAGCGCAAATTAAAAAAGACTGATCAAGGTGAATTAATTGGGTTACTTAAATGTCTTACGCTGAGTAAACCATAAGAGATATATCAAATTCATGTAATACATAACTATAGATATTGTGGTCCACGCTAAAGAAGATTACAAATCTGAAAAACGAGATAAGAATGCCTACTACGAACAAAACAAAAATACCTACTACAAATAAACTGACCTCTGATAGAAAATTAATACATGTTTCTTAAACTCGGGACGTTCTCTCCTTATCATATCGATATATCCGCGTTTATTTTATATTTATAGCACAATAATTTCGTAAAAAAGGGATGTCGCAGAACATCTGCGTGAGGCGATCTAGCCAGCACGACCTGAACAACGGATTGGGAAATCCCATTAAAATCATAAACAGTATTGCAGCTAACATGACGAATAAAACACCTCACCGCTGAGTACTGTAGGCATTTCACGTGATCAGTTTTGTTTGGATTTCCGTGACTTTTTCCCTGAGGGGGAGAAGATCACGAGCTAACATTTTTACCTTTTCAATATAATAATTATATGTATTTTTGTAATATATGGATAAAATTATTTCAGTGTAATGTGATCGAAACTATAATCAAATAAAAAGAGCTACAAAATTGCACAAGCCTCCTGAATATACTCAATTCATCATCATAACATCACGCCTATATTCCCCGAAGGGTTAGGTAGAGGTGTACATTAATGTACACCCACAGTTCGCCGAGAATATTTTTTGGTCACACATAATAGGGGGTGAGCCTATTGCCATTAATCGGGCACGAAACCAAACTCCGAGTTACTACTGAGAATTTTATAGGAAAAACCCAATAACACTTTTGCTCCACCTGGGATTCAAACCCAGGACCTCGCTCATAGCAGTCACACTTACGACCACTAGGCTAACGAGGCAGTTACACTCACTTACCCGTTTCTTATATCAAGCGCACTATGAGAGAAGGGAACCACGACATATTATGATGTGAACATTTGTAAACATATGCAGTAATGCAAAAGAACAACGGTAATGAACGCAAGGGTAACAAGCATGAAACCAGTTCACGAAATATAAATACCACGACAGTAACTTCTGTAGATGTCTAATCATAACTGTGATTAATATCATCTTCACGTTAAACATGATTAATGTTGGAACACAACAGAAATATTCCCAAAGATTTTCAAAAACGTGTACTTATTTTAGTATAATTTACTTATTTCTAGGGTTGATACTTCTACTTATAACTCCGTGCATCGCCTTGAGGACTTTTGAACCGGACCCGCCTAAACTGGTTTCAAGAAATAACATCATCGAAGGGACAGTAAACGTTCGACTCAATCATTTCAAGGCTTTTAATAATGAAACATTTCCTATGGTAAGTCACTTATCAATTGCCCATGTACCTTCCTCTCATATGTATTGATTAGTGGTAAAGCCCGTTTGATTAAATATCCATCGGTTGAGAATCTGTCGCTAAACGCCTGTAGGTGTTATCCTCCTAAGCGTGTTAGCATCTTAGGCCACATAGTCACTTATCATCAGATATTTTATAATTTACAACCTAAAACCTCGTGAATCACTAAAGAACAAATTTCAGGAATATAATATTATATCCTTGCCCTTCCAATACAACCTTGATAACTTATTGTTTATTCATAAAAACTTAATCAAGTTAAATTTTGTCAAAGATCAGCACAATGTTAATATTGGAAATAGAGATAAATTAGTCGTATCGTGTTTTAGACTAAGTAGGTTCAATAAAAGTTTTTTAGGTAATAGTGTCAGGTTTTATAATAAGATCCATAAGCATATTACTGATTTACCGGACAACAAGTTCAAGAACCATGTCAAGTAAGTTTTACTGTCAAAAGATTATTATAGGGTGGATCATTATGTGAATGATAGTGATGTCTGGAAGTGACTCCCTCTCTGTGCATCCACTAAATTATAATTATTATTATTGTACCTGTTATATTAGGTCCTTACATATGAAATTAGCGTTATAAATGGTAAAAGTAAAATGAAAAAATATTATGAAATTATACATTTAATCAATCGAAGTATGTACCATTATTATCTATGCACTTTCGCCATTTTAAAGGTAGTTCATTGATTACATTATTGAAAAAATTGTGGGAACAAGAATCAATAAAATCTTTAAAGGCAGTTTGGTCAGCCTCATCGGAATTGAAATCATTTTCTCGCAAGAAATTGTCCAAATTCCGAAAAAAGTGGTAATCTGTTGAAGCAACGTCCGGGGAATATGGTGGGTTTCGGAGGCATTCCAACCGCAGTTCCTATAATTTAACGACCGTCGGTCGTAAAGTACCCATATTTTTCCAGCGTTGTTCTGAAGCAGCAGTGGGCTTGAGATATTGACCAGTCTCGGTTGTTTAACGGCTAGCTTTTCCATCATGGTTTGTAATTGTTGACAGTACAGATCTGCCGTTATCGTCTGGACAGATCTTACGAAGCTGTAGTGTATGACACCAGCACTGGTCCACCAAACACTCACCAGTACCTTTTTCTGAGACGGCTTTCGCTTGGGACAAGATTTGGCCGGTTATTCTGGGTTCAACCACTGTGATGAGCGTTTCCGATTCTCGTAAAGGATCTATTTTTCATCACAATTAACAATACGATTCAAAATTCCCTCGTTATTGTGACGATTGAGTAATGTAATGCATAACTTAATAGGTGTTCTTGGCGTATTTCAGTTAATTCATGCGGTACCCATTTCTCGAGCTTTTTCACTTTTCCTGTTTGTTTCAAGTGAATTAAATTTTTTTTCACTCACACCGAAGCCTGCCGCTAACTCTGATGTGGTTCAACGATCACCTTTGATTCTTCATTTTCAACTAGGGTCTCCTGCCGTCCACGGGGTTTGTTTCGTAGGTCAAAATTTCCAGAACGAAATGTTAGAACCAAAATCGTACCGTGTTTTCTTTTACAGTAGCTTTAATCATCATTAATCCTTCGAGCTGATTATGCAGCGCTGATGCCGCAATGGAACTTATATTCATAAATAAGGCGATATTTTAAATTTTCTATTTTGTGAAAAGAACGATGTTAAAGAAAAATAAAATGGTGCGAAAACAATTTGGAATTTCTAACCAGATGCCAGATATTTGAGATCAAAGTGATCAGTTCAACAAAAAGCCAATTTCATATGTAAGAACCTAATATTAACATTTGTACAGTTGACAACAAAAGATAAACTCGATCGAGTTTCTTACCAGTTTTTCTCGATGTCTGGGATATTTTCCGAACCGGCAGTAGTCTTTTGACGTACATAAGTGCATTCTTAGGGCCTAAATTGGATAAAGATTATTTTGATTAGATTTGATAAGATTGTGATCTAATGCTTCAATGATAACAAGGGTCCACGACACATCGAAGAGATTTAAATTCCTATGATGACCTTGATTTTTACATTTTCAATATAATAATTAACACTGAACAAAGAACAGAAGGAAAACATCCTGACGTAAAAACAGCTTGTCGGTAGGGCAATTTTTTAGTGCTTACCTCATTGGTTACGACCCTCAACTTGAAGCATTCTAGCAGCTGTATCTGAGAATCAGTCCTTTTCATAATATACTGTCAATTACGATGCGATAGTAGTCAGTTAAAATTATATTAAGAAGTCCTAACTAAATTATCTGCAAATGTGAAATCAAATTTTGGGGTACTTATATTTCATTCTTTAGCGGTTTTACTACAACGATGAATTTGCGCGCGAAGACATCGTGATTTTCGTCGGAGGCGAATGGGCTATATCGCCCGGGTGGGTTAGAGCGGGCTTGGCGTACGACTTGGCCGAGATGTTGAGTGCTGGTCTGTTCTACACTGAGCACCGCTACTACGGCATGTCGAGGCCCACCGGGTGAGTTTTAAGTTATACTTTCTTCTAAATAAATGATAATTATCTTCAATTTTATATAAAAATAACCGGTATCGATTGGATACAAAACAAAACAGCAATTTGTTTTTTTAGAACTGACCTTACTGTTAACCTTATGGGCCCTATCCAAAAACAGAGCCGCTGATGGCTTTTAATTGCGCGCAAGGGTGCCAATGTGGCCGTACGTCGGCTTGGGCTGTTGCCGCGATTGCAACTATGTCGCGATCTGACTAACTGCACATTCAGAAACCACTATGCTATGCTTTCATCACGATATTTTCCCTCACCAAAAATTCAGGCTCATTGCAGGGATTCGAACTCACGTCGATCGACGCGAAGTCCTTACACACTACCAACTGATCCACCATCGCTTAAAATACTATTCCATTAATATTATATTTCACATGATATATTATATCCAATTGTGTTCGTC
Organism: Saturnia japonica; assembly: GCA_033032175.1. Classification (NCBI taxonomy): domain Eukaryota; kingdom Metazoa; phylum Arthropoda; class Insecta; order Lepidoptera; family Saturniidae; genus Saturnia; species Saturnia japonica. The sequence goes on from CM065330.1 coordinate 344,230, forward strand.
TGAATGAAGATCACCATAAACCAGGTATTCTAAGATCAGCCAGTCAGTGTACATCCAGCTTTCGAGAGGCTTGCAGCTATGACAGCAGCGACTGTCGCTGTCTTTGTCGCTTATTTGTATTTATTGTACGTAGTACATACATAGTTTTAGAAGGCGTGGTAACCCTAAATAAAACCGTGCGACACAACATTCCACATCAAATGGTATAAATATATAAAGTAACGGCATTTCAATTAGTACATTTATGTCACATGAAAATGGTCCAAGAAATTTATAAAATAACTTCTCAATGTAATCGCATTGTAATCATAAGTTAGCTCGCTCAGTGTCTTATAAACAAAAAAAGAAAAGACTTTTAATGTAAAACATTAGCTAAATGCAAAGTTTCATCGAAATCGTTGGAGCTGTTTCCGAGAAACCAATTATATATATAATTGCTCACTGAATATAATAATAATAAGATATATATCTTATTATATATTATATGAATGCCGAGATGTGTTTGAATCTGGTAACACATTAAAAAAGAATTGGTCTCGATTTTTTAACGGGATCTTGTTCTGTCATATAATTGTTTATATTTTTAACAGACTTTAAAAAAAGGAGGAGGTACTCAATGAAAATATACTTGTTTTTTATGGAGGTTCGGCCAATGATAATATAAACGTTATTGTGTTCAGTAATAACTTCTTTGTTTATGAGCCGATTTTTTTTTATTGGAAAGGGGCTAGCTCAAAGGTTGTCCCATTTTAATATAATTGTTATTGGATCTTGGACTTCAAAGATACACCAGGGAACTCTTCAAAGTCATTAAAGTTAATTTTCTTTTATGTTAAATATTGTCTTGTAATTCATATTTTTTATTATTTTTGTTGTCTAATTTTGGAAACATTTTAGGTAATAATTATAGTTTGCTTATTGTGCAAAGTAAAGTAACATACAAATTTTAACTTGGAATCTCCATTTTAAGTTGCTACAAAAGTTCACTAAACAGTTTTGAAAAGGAAGCCGCCATCTTGTTACAGCTATGTTTGAAGTTTAAAAGAATAAAACGAAGAGGGCACCTATAATTAAAAACAACAACAACATGAACTGACTTCCCGCGGGAACACATTTTACCAGTTATTTTTGATAGAATTCGACTGTACACAAGTACAAACAACATTACTAGGGATATATTTGAATCAAAGGATTATATTTTTTTTAACCAGAACCATGTTAACTTTTCCTTGGCGAAATCAAAATTATTTCATTCAATTTAGGCCCTAAGAAGGCACTTATGACTGTCAAGCAATACTGCCGGTTCGGACAAACATCCCAGACATCAAGAAAACCCAGCAAGAAAGACGATCAAGTCAATAAGTTTTTTTTATAATTTTGGCATTTATTGGCGGGTGTAAAGATAAAGAGTAACTTCCAGAAAATACTATCATTGACATAATAATCAACCCTATAATAACCTTTCGGCAATAAAACTTGCTTTAAATGATCCTTGAAGTCCTTGTAGTTGAAATCGGTAATGGTTAACAATAATACCACAGGTAAACCTATTTCATACATAATTAAATAGGCGATATGACTAATACTAGTGTAGTACGTAAAGTCTTATATTGACAAACCGACATAATGAAATCGATATAATATTTTTCCTGTTTGTATAATATTAATGAACTAAGAACGCAAGGACTGTTAAATATCATCTTTAGACACTCAGGCTAGTCTAAAACTAGCAATGTAATACACTTGTGTTTTACTAAATCCCGACCACATAGCGAAAAACCCGATTCTCGTTCTTCCTTAGTTATGCGTTATGAAATTCAAAACCTTTCGTATAATATTAACGTGCTTATTTCCACGCTAACAAGCAATTGTCTTAATAAATATTACCATAATTACATAAAATCTATTGTAATTGTTATTTCTCCAACATTTTTAGTTATATAAGTAAAATTAGATGTTAACACCGTCACGTATCTACGTAGTGTTCACGCGCGAACGCTATTCATGTATGCCGAACATTAGTTGAGTGTGCTGCGGAATTTGAATAGACTAATTAATGCTCTGCAATAGTCGAATCCTGGTATTATCCTGTCTGGTTACTTTCACACCGTACTGTAACATTTTAAAAAGCTATCCATGTTTTACTAACTTATTTAAAATGTATATCGCGCAAAAGTAAATCATTTGAATAATATTTAAGTTTTAATGTGCAACACGATTACACGAAATTTATCGGAAAGAACAAAAACAGAATGATGTAAAATTATGGTTACTTTCTATTCGTTAACATAGGTTTAAACAAATTTTGTTTCCAAAACTAGATAATTTGTACTGGCATCGTTTCCACCTAAATACTGTGACAATTGGCCATTATTTGCTAGAAATATAAATCATGGTGGTGAAACGATCTTTCAAGCACGGCTACATCCACAAAGCTACTAAAGAATAGTCTCCCAATTCGCGATGTAGAATAAATGCATAAAGCTACAGATCGGTGTAATACGCGATCGAGTTGGCACCGTAACAAAGCTTGACACCAATTATATTATATAAAGGGAAGGCTAACTGACATAACTGGATTCGATTCCAGCACGATAACATAACAAAGTAAGTTACAGCTTACTTAATTTTTTTGTTTTTTTTTGTTTGTCTTTATCGTTAGGTATATATACTGACGTGTAATTATAAAATTAAACTAATGTTAGGTGACTATAAATCTGTTACCGGTAATAATCTACACAAGACGTGTGTCCGGCGTCACTCACCGATAGCTATAGGTACTTATCGACTGTTTTTATTTCATACTAGCTGACCCACGCAACTTCGGCTGCGTCATGTAAGAGAGAAAGAGAACAGGTAAGAGAATGGGTCTTAGGTATTATAGGAGTCGCCCGCCTCCGACATCACTCCGCATAATAAAAATGCGCTCGCGATACTTGATCATTGTTGCCGAATTATTTTAAAACTGTGATATCTTCTATGATATTCATTTAAATCAATTACTGTAAAGGGCAATTTTGTACAAAATTAAGTACTTTTGATGACTGACGTATTTATTATGATAAGGATTATACCATGAATATAAAAACACCTTCGCAAATAATTTATTATTTTAGAATAAATTTTGTTACCATAAAAAAGGTTATATTGAGTAAACCATAAAAGATAGATACATGCTACTGCGGGCTTTTTTTAGAACTTTTTATGAGAAACAATTCCGACACACGACTGTTACGTAACTTTACCCATTCACGCAACGCACGCAGTGGAAGTTCTCAAAAGGAATAAATTTCTCCCGTTTATGCAACATTTTTCATTGATGCTCCGCTCCTATTATATAACTAACCAGTAGTTCCTGAGATTAGCACGTTCAAACAAACAAACAAACTCTTCAGCTTTGTAATATTAGTATATATATAATACAAACGATTTTATTCTTATATCATGTTAACCTTTTCTTATTGACTAGAGCGCTATTAACTTCATAACTTTATATGGTAGGGCATTTTGTAAAGCCGGCGGGCGGCGCGGCGGGGCTCTCTCTAGCTACCAACTTCAAATTGAATATCTCTCGCCAAACACCAACAGGTGTGTTCCGGCAGCTGCACTTGTGAGTCCATTTCTTTACGTGAGATTGTACCCAAACGCTGAAACTATAATGAATATAAACAATTGTATGATATATATTATCGTTTGTACAGAGTTACCCATCTGTTCTCTAAAATCTGTATGTATAGCCATTGAATTCTGAATAAACGAGCGTTTGTTCAGATTAACAAGAAATATTATTACTCTACAATGGATACCTTATTATGCTAGTTGGAGCGATATTAAGTCAGCATCAGTCCTAGTAACGGATTCGGTTCTCGCCACGTTAAACTAATTATATGATTAGTATTGTCTTATTTATTTCCATTGTATACCGTAGTAAATGTTGTACTATTCAGTATGAGGAATCTAATCTATTTGTATTTAATATAAAATCTATATTAAAATACTAAGTTACTATACCTACTATTATAATGTAAAAGTCAAGAGATTATTCGTTTAAATGCGCTTTTAATCTCTGGAACTACCGTCATGTGTACATTATGTAAGGCGTGTCGAATTACATCTTCAGAATGCGATCACCATGTATGTGGTGCAAAGTATGTCATAGTGACTCGCCTTTGCGTGTCGCGTTTTGGGATCAACCTGTACATTATCTAGTTAAATGAATGTAGGCTGGCATGACAGCGGTGACCGTAGGTGGATTGCACCGGGCTTGCCGTCAGAGACAGTAAAAATGAGTTTCAATCAATCTTGTGTGTTAGAGGGGGCGCGATGAAGAGTTGATTTAATTAATTTAAAACGTATGAAACCGCCGGACTATGTTTGTCTATTAAAATTTATCTAAACGGTTTTACCGTGGTATTTACAGGTCTACATAAACACGATGACTGTCTACAGGTGGTGACTGTTATTACCCAATTCTGTTACTAAAACAATATACCTATTCATCCAAACACTGTTATTAAATAATATTAATATTAATAGATCGCTATACGAGACGAAGGTCCGCTGCGGGTCAATTAACCATTGCCCGAGTGATCTTCACTGACCTCAGGGTCAAGACGATGAGCTGTCGAGCATACTCTGTAATATAATTAATAATCTCCATATAAAGTTTATGTTTAAACTTAAAAACAAAATTAAATTAAAAAGACTTTACAGTTTAAGTTTCTAGGATTATCCTGTTCTGGTTTTAATGTTTTATTTATTACTCTGGCCACGCAGACGTTGTCCTTTTCAATAGTTCCAGTAAACGACCACAGCGCCACCTATCCGTTTTTCCTTTTTGCTAAAATCTCCTCCAGTGTAATAATGAACAAAACAAAGTAATAATATTACGCATACCTTGAATAATAAAAAAAATATTAAAAATTCACACTAATACTAATATTACAAAAAAGCGTCCAGCTTTCTCAAGTGGTGCGCTTACTAACGAACAGAATTTCAGTTTTATTTGTATATACAGGCTGGGGCAGAAACTAAATACAATACACATACACATCTTTATTTCAATTAATATAGACATCCGGGAAATTTATTTCTTAAAAATTACATCATTCATATGTGCACCATCCCGCTGCAAACATTCCTCGAATCTGAACCTCAAATTGGTATAAACTCGCTGACACATTGCATGAGGTATCGCTGCCATTTCTTCTCGGATATTTATCTTCAACTGGTTAATCGTGGCTGGGTTATTGGAGTAGACTCTACTTTTCAGGTATCCCCACATGTATAAGTCCGGTGGCGTTAGATCCGGATTTCTAGGCGGCCATGTAATGTCACCTCGGCGCGATATCAGTTTCTCAGCAAACATCTCGTTTACGGCCGTCAACGAAGCATTAGATGTATTCAAATTGTTGCGGTTGCAATTGCAGTTGCGGAAAGAAAAAATCCCCTAACATGGCTATGTATCGGTCGGAATTTACAGTGACAGTCGGAATTGCCTTTATTGATTTTCAAAGAAATAGGGTCCGATAATTCCGTGTGCTGATATGGCCGCCCAAACGGTTACTTTCGGCGAATGCAGAGGCTTTTGATGGTTTGCACGCGGGTTCTCTGCAGCCCAGTAACGGCAATTCTGTTTATTGACATGCCCATTTAAGTGAAAATGAGCTTCGTCGGAGAACAGAATATTGTTGAAACTCTGAAAGCGTTCCAACATTATTTCAACAAAAGCTCGTCGTAAAATTGGGTTATTTGGCTTAATTCCTGCAAAATTTGAATTTTATACAGGTGCAAATTCAAATCTTTCAACAAAATGCGACGCAAAGATGTTCTGGACACCACAAGTTCAGCTGATCGCTTGCGAGTCGATAGACCAGGATTACGTTGAACTGAAGGTCTAACTTGTTCAATTGTGTCTTCCGTTCTTGTTGACCTTGGGCGTCCCGCAGGCTTATGTTTGAGAGTCGAACCAGTAGCTTCGAACTTTCTGTTACCCACGATCGAATTACACTTTTCTTCGGACATTGATTTACGTCAATTTTTTATTTTCGTAGAACCCTTTTTTCTGGATAAAAGTAACCTAAGTTTGATATCAGATATCTGCCAGTGACCGTCTGGTCCAAATCGGTCCTACTGGTTCGGAGATTACCCAGAACAAACAGACAGACAGAAATTTTAAATATAAGTTTTTTGTGATAGGTTGATAACTAATATACTTTCATATGTATTTAGTAAAATATTACTTCAATTTTATGAATTGTATAGATTTGCGTTATTAGACCCTATATTGTGTAATACGAGTGGCAGCTTGCATAAAATAAATTGGCTAATGTGCACGAGTGAACTGGATTGGAAATAATAACATGAACCGTGAATCCTGTGATATTCCCTGGAAAGTTATATTCACCTGATGTTGACCACCAGTCAGTTATAGTCACCAGACTGTTGAAAAAGAACCCTTTTCAACAGTCTCTCTCAAACCTTCATCTTTGTATCACATCCTTTACTAATATAGATTAAAAAAGGTTTTCCTTGTTCGAAAGGTTCGCCGTATTAGTTATTGTTTTCCTTCTTTTTGTTACTTACAAAATACCTTACAATATGACTATGTGTAACCCCGTGGTCTAGTGACCAGTAAAATGTTACCTACAAGCGGTTCGTCACGTTCCAACACAAACTAAACTACAAGTTACAACCCAGATTTTAATTATTTAATCACCTTTTAATGTGTTTGTTCATAAAGAACGATAAAATGTATAAATATCATTTTATAGGTAGCTATAATTCGGGGTTTTATTAAAAAAATATTTTTACTTGAATAAAAAATGACCAAAACAAATTTCAATATGAATTTTATGTTATCAATTATGTAATTTCCTTACATATCCTTATTCTTACATATCTTTTATAAAAAGCAACGTATCTTTGTTTGACTATCGGTCTGTCCATCCGTTTATTTGCATATAACTCGAGAACCACTGAACCGATTAACATGATATCATATTATAGTCATGACAATAAACATAGGTGTATTCTCTGATCAGTTTTTCTTGTTACATTAGGTAATAGTATTACAGAACAAGTTTGTTCATAATCTAATACTATTAATTAGGTACACAATTCTTGTAAATATATATATATATATATATATATATATATAATGGTTTCTCGGAAACGTCTCCAATGATTTGGATTATTTAGATTAATGTTTTACATTCCAAGTTCCCCTAGATGGTGTTACTTTTTAAATACCGAGCAAAGCTCGGTCGTCCAGATGTTAGTAATTTAAGACAATAAAAATGTACACCGACACATAGGCACCTTTTCTTGCAATACTTTAACTAAACCAATAAATTTGAATAATCAATATAACGTAGTCGACTGTGCTTTTGGGATTAGAGTTTAAATAACATTAAAAGTCACATCGTAAATCTAACTTTAATATTAACAAATCAAATTAACAATGTTTTAACTTAAGTTTCAAACAGGACTCATTGCTGATTTCAACTCAGGTTTTCATGACGAGAGTCCTCATTAATATCCAGTCAGGAATAACATTTAATAAACAATATTTAGTGTCCTTTCTTAGTGCTTACTAAGTTTTAGTTTTACTATCTGTTTGTTTTAGAAGAAATAAATGTAAAAATAATATTTCAGGGATACGCGTACATCTGATCTCCGGTTCCTGACGGTGGACCAGGCGCTGGCTGACCTCGCCCAGTTCATTCAGTACGTGAAAAGCGAACGCTTTAACAACGGTCGGCACAAGTAAGAACAACACGAAATTATACAATCATATCACTGTCATAATACTGTGCTAATTAATTGTAATTATTTTAGCAACTTCATTATTAATTATAATTAATTAATTAACTTAAATTTCTATTAACTTTTGATCACAATTGAAAATACATACATATTATGAATTCATTCATGGTTGAATACTTTTTATCCCTCGACGCAAAAGACCCTCTTACTTATGTGTGTCTGTGTGTTTGTGTATTTATGATATGGTGGCTTCCAAACGGCTGTACCGATTTTGATCTAGTTTTTTTTAGTTTGAAAGATGACTTGATCAAGAGTGTTCATAGCTATGATTCGAGAAATCTGTTCTGTCGTTTAAAATTATCAGCTTTTTCTACTCCATAAATTAATGTGATCATCATCCACAGGTTTGATTGAGTAAAAATTTAGTATTCTGTTACACCAATGATATTAAAAGAACATAGCAACCTTGACCTAATTCTGCAGCATAGTCTGGAGTCAGCAAGATACCTAACTACTCACCAACTTGAACCAGAAATATCGTGTTTGGACTTAATATATAGGTTACTTGTGTGAGAGTTTATTCAATTTTAAATTTATATGAGTACCTAATTGAATAAAACTTATTAAAAAGAAACAATAAGGAAAAATATGTTTGAATCTCTAAGTAGTTACAATTATGCTTATATGTTACCAAGTTATCTAGAGTTATTTCAGAATTCTTAGCTCTAAGTAAAGTTCATAATTAAGGTTTCGCTATTTTCTGATTGTTTGTTTGATTGGCAAAATATAATATCGAGATTTTTATAATTCGAGACATTTATAGCGGAGCTTATTAGAGGTAATGTTTTAGGAAAGGGTTTATACCGGCTATACAAAAAATTTTTATGATTTTACTAGGTACATATGTACCTATTTTCTAGTTATTTGCTAGATCTAAATAACACCAAAATGTCTTTATTTATTGGTTGATTTGTGTTGTATATCTGTATGCAAACAAAGGTTTATATCCCCGTTTCAAAGATTAAAGGTAATAAGCAGTGTTTTCTTAATTGTGGCGTCCACAATGACTGTCATTAGACCGAGAACCTTTCTTGTCAGCCCTTCCGTCTGTTTGCACTGTAGCAGTGATTGTCTGAAGTAAAGGCAATTGTCTGTTACTTAATGAATACTGTTTCAGTAGATAAATACGATTCTAGTAGCACGTGAGACTTGTTGTACATAAAAGCCAAAAAATAAATAAAGAACTTTGTGTTTGAAAATAATAATTTTAAACTAAGAGAACGCCTTTAACATACAAAAAATATCGAAATCATACTTAACCAGTGTCTCGTTGTCAAGCGACATCATATTCATTTGTGGTCACAAATGAAATATGGTTTAATTATACTGAATTACAAGTAAATATTATATATTTAGGTATTTATGATAGTGTATACGCAATTCAGTGTAACAGTATGTAACTCTATGTAATTACAAGCCTGTTTGACGTACGTACATACAAATACAAGCCCTTCGATTGACGTGTTATTCCAGCGAATGCCGTATTTACAACATGACTAATTTTATTGATATTATTCGACATCTGACATTTTGTACCTATTTATTAAATTATATACCTAGCTATTTTAAATTCAGGGGAATATCTATTTTACTAAGGAGATTACATACTTAGAATACTGTGTTCTTTATTTATTTATTTGGTACACAGCACATTTAACACACACACACATTTAAGTTTAGCTGTATCACTGCTAAAAATGTGTTACAATTAAAAAACTCTGCAATAGCTTTTATTATTCCAGATCGGCAAAACGAAAGTTAAAGACTTTCCCTCGGTTAAATATAATGGCGCCGCAGTGGGGCATACATACTGGTGTTATACTATAAATACAAAATACACCTCAATATACTGATTAAGTATGTAGATTACAAACAAAGATACGGCTCTCAGGCCCTTTTAATATGACTCGCAATCAGAATCTACTCCGTGAGGATTTTTAGACGGCACTCGATGTCTCGATGCTTAAAACTGCGCGCGATTTATTATGTGTAATTTGCGAGGCGTGCACGCGTGCAATATATTTTGCAGCATAACTACGGATGGTGCTCCTGCCATGGTTGCCAAAAAGTGTTGTGGCTAGTCCGCTAACATAACTTAAACCTTATAGAAAAATCACTAGGCAATTACTTTTAGAAAAACCAGTTTGACACCCCTGATCTAGTAGTTTCGATTCACAGAAACGGAAAAGTGGCTTTAGTAGGATGTTCTTACGCTGGTAGCATGGCTACTTGGATGCGCCTCGCCTATCCACACTTAGTAGACGCAGCGTTTTCTGACAGCGGTCCTCTTCACGCGCAAGAAGACTTCCCAGGTAAGCTAGGAGACAAGTAAATTTTCACAAGAGCCAAATTTTCAATCAACAAATAACTTTGAGGGATTATTTTAAAATTTTGACAAGTTTTCTATACATTATCACTCATTATACGTCAAAATTATTCCTGAAATAAAGTTATCCGAAGATTTAATAAGCTAAATTATTGAAAAGGAAACAAAAAACCCGACTGCAACAAAAACACTTGTGTAAAAAAATCATATTTTTCTATTTGCGCTTTTAATTTAGGCTACAGAGCGAACCAAAGAAATAGACATACAAACGGAATTTTTGGCGGGAGTTTAAAGTGACATGTTGTGGTTTTTATTTTTAATTCATTAACTTAAGTTTTTGACCCTATATTATGTAATATTGGTGACGTTTTGCATGTTATAATAATAATAATAATTTTATTTATTTCAGATTTACATCCAATAATGTTAGTTAACTTAGCCTATGTTAGTAAAGACAAAAACACATTTTACAAATATTTACACACACAAGCAAAATCAGTAATTTGCATAAGTACACACGCTTTTAATTAATTCAGTCCAATGGTGAAGGAACAAACTATCCGGTCTATTCGATAATATCTTCAGAACACCATTAGAGCTACCACACAGTCGATTCATCATGGAGCATGCTTTTTTACGAATAATCGCGTAAAAATCTTCAACACGCGCCTCAGCAAACATCCCTGATGCGCTACAGTACCGAGGCAGCCCCAACAATGCTCTGAACACATTATTGTACTGTGTACGCAGAGCATTGTAGGCAAGCTGAGTATATGTGGTCCAGAGGTTTCTGGTATAGAAGCACTGACAGTAGGCTTTGAATAGCAATATTTTTACGCTTGGTGTACAATGTTTGATTTTAGTGCGTAAGTGAAGTGTATTATAAATATAAGCTGAAAGCATTCATTCTGAGATGCCACAAAAACTTCCTAGAAAGTTCTAACAAGAGAGCCACCATCTTGTTAGGATACTCAATCATCATAACACATGAAACTATAATTCACTCGATAATGCCAGTAATGGTCTTCATTAAAGAGGACCAGTTGCCAAGTTAGAAAGAAAAAGAAGAAGAAGAATATATACATACCAACGCTCGAAAAATATTACGTTGCTTTTTCCCATCCGTGTAAAGATATGCCTTTATCAAAAGGCTTTAGATTACAGTTTGTATTCCGATGAAGTAATATTAATTCGATTAATTTATAGTAGCTCCAGGACCGTATAGGAATGTTTTTAGAATCCCGTACCTTCTAATCAAAAAACAAAATACTTTTAAGGTTACTTTTCTGTACGTCTAGCCTGTCCGTCTATCTATCTACCCGTGTCTCAAAGCCGCTTTTCTCGAAAACGAATTGACTTAGGTAAACAGTTTAAATTAACAACTCTGCTCCCGTGGATGGCAATTTTTTTGTACATCTGTTTGACTTTAAAAGCAGAAGGGTTTATATCCTATAGCAAATATTAGTGACGATGGCCTTTAAAAAAATCAAGTTTCTAGTGTACAATAATAAAGAGATACGCCCCTTTTAATACTAAAAGTCCCGTTGTCTAAACTGTTATCACAACTATGAATACTTCGCGCAAGCTGTGTGCACACACGTGGAACTCTTTGTATGCATGGATGGCGTTTATATATTTAATGAATAAAGTGAATTTTAACAAACATTTTCCAGAGTACCTTGAAGTTATAACAGAAGCTATTAGAGTACAAGGCGGGGAACAATGCCTGACGAGCATCGAGCAAGGTGTAGAACAGCTCGTCGAGCTGCTGGCAACACAAGCCGGGCCTGCACAAGTCTCACAGATGTTTAAGTAAGGAACAAACTTCTTCAACTATGATAAAAGTATGATGTACGTGTTGTTCTAATTTACGCTGTTATGCTTCGAAGACACATGAAGATACACCGGCGGTGATTGTTGGACATTTCCTGGAGACAAACCGACTCAAAGTGCACATCGACTTGATACAGATCAATGAATTATAAATGTTGTTAAACTATAAGATGCTATTTCTATCCAAAAGTACGTGGAAAATAATACTAAGATATTGATAACCTAAATGAATTTTCTCCGGAATTGCTAATTAGTTAATTACGGTGCATCATCGCTGCAATTGTGCAAAATTAAATTGATTATCAGGTTGTGTAATCCGGTAGTAATTAATAAATTAGTTGCATATTGCGGTTGACGCCAAAGGGAATCTAATCAAAGGTTGGTTTCGAACAGCAATTGAATGGAAAGTAAACTAGACTATAGAGCGATTGCATCAATCGCTCCTCTAGTACGTACTACATTATTTTATTTTATTATTTTTATAGTAACACAGCTAACTAACGGTACTGACCCTGATGGTAAACACAGTACAATCCTAACACAAAAGCTACCACCGAGAGATCTAAATTCATGACCGGTCGCTGCTGTTATGTCGGCCTGCTTAACTAGATATGGACAGGCTGATTCAGAAACGCGACCCGTAAAAGCGAGTCGCTATGACGGACTTTAAAACACATACACGATGGTAACGACCAAATCGGGCAAAACAGTCCTATCACCCAGCTATCATCATTTCCTTGTTCGTTATTTAGCAGGTTGCATTATTTGACTGATACGAACTAAAATGGACTTTTTGTGCAAGAAAATTAAAAGCAGAATGAATTATAAATGCTTCAGTAACCCACGTCTCATATTTCCAGTACATGCTCGAGTATACAAGCGTCAGCAGCGCTCGACGTCGCCACTTTCTTTTGGTTCGGGATCACGGAGACCTTCGCCTACTTGGTTCAGTACGCGACGCCCGGCGATATACCTGAAGCCTGCTCGGTCCTCAATAATGCTAGCGTCGGTGAGTCTCCACCGACTATGCTATTTTTTATATAAGTACGAAATTGTTATTGACTTTTTTTTAATTTTTGTACTATTAACTTCCCCATTGTACAGAACTTCATTCAATGGCTTTTAAACGATTATACTCTTTTTGTTAATAATTAGTCTTATTAAAACTTGTAACTGCTGAGTGCTGACTGTGCGTAGGTAATCATGAAAATAAATATGATTGTATAAATTGTATTCGTTTAACATTAGTAGTGTTTTGATGATCATAGTGCCTTTTGAATAGCGCTTAAACCGAATAAAGTATTTTTTTATTTTGAATAAAATGTTGTTTCCATTAGTTATTATTAACTAAAAGAAAAATTTAATCAAGCTTTGGTGTTATTAGTAGTAAAGCGACAACTATGTCGTTGTCAACAAAACAGCAAAATAATACAATGGCGCATAACAAACAACAAATCCTGTTTAAGATCTTTCAGAGACATTTCATAGCGCCGTATTTTAACTATTCACAACCGTTTTGAGTTGACTTTAAGAACATTGTGTTTCGTTACAGCGAGTCCGGTTCAACGCTTGGCTAACTGGATCACATCTCAGCCATGGACGCAGCCCTGTATAGAGACTAGATACGCTCAAGTAGTCGCAGCGCACACGAACACCAGCTATGACTCACCAGAAGCCACAAGTGAGAATGTATTTAGGTTTTGTGCCTAATTTATTGCTTGCGTAGCTTATGCAGCATCTTTATTTCCAGCCTCTTCAGGCTTATTGCTGAATAAATGCTTGAGTTACGTTCTCATTGTTAGAAATCGTCAATATATCGTGAACTGCCGTCTTTATTAAGCTAGTTGAGAAAGAAGCATTCGTGGAGTAGTGGAGCCAAAGTACCCATGTCTACCTAAATACTGAGATTATTAAAACTCTACATTACTATTGTAAAACGAGGTAAAGTTTAATCTCCAAAACTACACCTGTCATTTCGTCATGACTAGTGTTGTACAATAAATAACATTAATATTATAATATTTAGTAATATTATTTATTGTACTTATTAAGCATATTTATTCAATACAAAATATATTTTGTTATCTATGGAATTATATTTTAAGCACAATGTAAATAAAACTATTATTGAATAATTGAAATGAATTGATCTTAATTTCTGAATGTATCGAAGGGAAAGAAAATTAAAATGCTTTATTTATTGGAAAATGTATACCTATTAAGAAATACATAGTTTTAAGTTTTAAATAATGAAGACTAAGTTAAATCAAAATTGAATCCGACTCCAATTCGCTTGAAGAGTCGCTGTCATATTCACTAACATGTATAATCATATTATTGTCAATCATGGTTTTATATTTATATATATCAGATATAAATATATATACACCAAACCATATATTTTACCATATATAATGTATATATCATTTTTGTAGGTAGGTACTTGTCCGATTTAAATATCATTTTATATACCGATAAAAAAAAATATCCTATAGATTTAGCGTTACGGCCATAATGCCACCTGGTGTTTAAATAAATTTAATACGGGTGAAACCATGGGTCACAGTTAGTGTTTTAATAATTTCAGTGCGTCTATGGACTTATCAGACTTGTGTTGAATACGGTTGGTACCAAACAACGACCAGCAGCCGGCAGCCTTTCCTATCCACTGTACCGCTGGAGTACTTCCACCAAATGTGCAAAGATTTCTTCTCAATCTAGTAAGTTGTTTCTTTTAAATATAAAATAAAAATATCTGGTATTGATAATTACTAAGCTGTAGGCACTTTATTCCGCTTCAATTTAATAAAAAGCTAAACAAATATGACCGACGGGAGCCATAGAAATCTGTTTGTAAAAGTGAGTAATTATGTTCATTTCGATTGTGAAAATCTATGAAGCTCACTTATCTAGGTATCTCGGTTACATATTTCTTTGTGCGTTTCAAATTTAGTAAATTGTTATACTAACATTGAACTGAAACAAAAAAAGCTGCCGACAAAGGAAAGACAAGAAGAATGCCTCTCAGTGGTATCCATCGACGGCAACATTCTGTCAATTTCTAGAGTTCACATTGTCTTATGAGAGAAACATAGTGAAGCGCCCATAGCACGTTGATAGGCAGGAAAGAGCCAACTCCTCTTTCTAGAAGAAATAATAAATGGCAATTGATAATGTTAATGTGCGATTTTCTCAGTTTTGACGAATCACTCCTGCGTGCGGGAATCGAGCGGACAAACCTGTTCTTCGCGGGTCTGTCGCACCTTCCTGACAAAGTTGTCTCGGTCGCCGGGGGGCACGACCCATGGTCTCCGATGGGTCCTAACATGACTCACGGACACGACCTGGCTCCCGTCTTTGTAGTTCCACGTGTATCGCATTGCAGAGCTATTAGGTACCAAACATTATTATTATTTATTTTATTTTAATGTCTGTATTTATATCATTAAGTAATAATTGTTTCGTGTTAGAACTCGTATCACTTGAATACTACTGAATCTATTTAAATTTAGTTATCAGATTAATATAGGACTGAACCCGAGGAACGGTCTTTGGTGAATATTATTACTAACGCTCTTCTATCCTGTATAGCTCCCAAGTGCCTAGAAGTAACTGTTAAGTCAAAAAGGGCACCTTGTTTCCGCGAAACATCAAAAGCATTAGCAGGTGAAAGAAGTCGCGAGCACACATAGCTAGTTAAAAAAACACGTGACATACGAGTGTATTAAAAAAGTTAGTACCTAATATAAAAAAATTAATTTACTCATATATAGGTATGTCAATGTATGTCAATAAATGATAACTATGATTAATTCCTTAGGCCGCTGGGGGACAGTGAGACCCAAGAATTAGAAGATGTGAAGCTGACTGTCCTCTTGAGGATGCACAACTTTATAACTGGTTCGGAGAACTCGGCCTCAACTAAACTGATTTCTGTCATTACGCTGCTATTTACCGTTTCATTATCGTTATTGTAATTTCAACCACATGTATATTGTTATAGTTTGATATTCATAAAGCAAATTGACGACAATTTAAACTTGATAATACCTACAAAAGTGATAAAATAATCCAAGTTTTGTTATTAAGTTGAACACCATAATTCATATTAAACATTTCTGATAATCGTATGTTGTATACTCCTGGGACTCACGGAATATCTGACCACTAACCAAATAGTGAATATCTATACAATTAATAAAATTGAAGTGTCTGTTTGTAATGTCAAAATAACGGCTTTTTACTAAATGCATAGTGCTTAAATAGCTTACGCTGAGTAAACCATAAGAAATACTTATAGCAAATTAATGTACTACATAGTTATAGACATTAAAAAGACCTACAAAAAAGTCAACGAGAGTGTACCTATATCTATCTTCTAAGGATCACCCACAATAAACATATAACCGGGAGCGAAAGTAGCACAACTCTTCTCTGATTTACAGTGGGTACAGCAAACTGTCAGTAAAGTTTTGAGAACAGCAATGTCAGTTTTCAAGTTTTCGTTCTTCTCCAGATTACAAGTGACTTAGGTAGGTACAGGGCCTGACATTATTTAATTCACATCAAGCTAACGTAATACATTAATAAAAAATATTATTAATAGTAGGTATCGCGAAATAAAACAATGCAATATCTGACTTAGGTATTTATTGTGATATAAAATATATATAAAGTGATTTTACATTATACGCCAATTCAAGTATAAAATCATTTTGCAAGCTCATGACGCTCGTGTCTAGCGCTCGGTGCACTCCATCCGCTTCGTATCATGTTAGTGAAACAATTTTATAAAAAGCCCTTGGATAATAAAACCTAAAAATCAAACTATTTTGTACGAGGTATTTATTTACCCATTAGATATTTACCACCCAGACTTGGAAATCACTTGTATAATATATTGTGAAGTTACGGCTAAATGAGAAATATAATATATTTCTTTAAAAAATTGGATACAATTTCAAATGCCGGAGAGAAGAGCGTCAAAGTCCAATTTTAGACAAGAACTCGAAATTGTAGTGACATACATAAAAAATGTTGTAATAAACAGTAGATGTTAGTAAATAAATTTATTGAAACGCTTCAAGCGCACGAGTGGCTGCCGGAACACACTAACAGGTTCATTATGACAGCTTTCCACACTAGAGAATGTCTTAGAAAAATAATTTACACTACATTTTTTCTTGGATGAAAATCTCAGGCACAATATAGGAAGGTTATATAGTGTCTGAGCTGGGCACTAGCACGACAATATTGTGCTAAGGCTCCCTGTACTATGAACAATAGAACAAAAGTTTTTAAACGTCAGTGCGCTATTTTTTATTGGTGTTGGTGAATTGTTTAATTCGATATCAAAAAGAGATTTATACAGACCGACTGCGATTAAAATGAAAATGTTAAAACTGACATGTTTATCTGGACGACGCCGAGCGCTGACAGCTAATACAAATACATTTAAAATGTTATTAAGTATGTATATATATCGATGGGTTCTTAATTTATTTATTTTCTATATTCCTTGAAACAATGGTCATACGATGTTTGTGTACAAGTACGTACTTACTAGGATACATTCGAATGTAATTCGATACGAGAGAAATAAAATCGCTGTAATTTCACTAAGATGGTATTATTTATTCTATTCTTTATATGTATTTAGGTACATGGCTATATATATCTATTATATAATTTAATATACAAGCTGTTTAAAATATATATTGCGGGGAAGAGACGTTCTATATTATTTCTATTTTTAACTATTACGTACCTATTAAAAATGTACAAAGTAACCCTTACGCAAATAACTTGTAAAAAAGGTATCTATGCGTATTATTATCGTATCTGAAAATTAAATGCGTTCAAAGTAGTATATTTATCTATATAGTTATACTATATCTCAGAGCTATTTTATTTTGTTGTACCTTTAATTCTTCATCAAAATTAATTATTTAAACATCATTTTAAAACTCATGTTCCCCGCTATTGACGAAAAATAGACGAAATGTTCAAAATCATTGTTCATTATATTAAAAAAAAAGATTACTAACATGTAAGTGGTGCCATCTATTATCAACCTTTTTAACTAACATGACATCTGTCACTTAAAGTGCGAAATATTCGTGAGAGTCAGCTAGTAAACAAGACATAAGCTTACTAAATAGTTTACAATAATGGTCTTTAATTAAATACTAACATAGACCATTCGTGTAACCAGTGTTTTTACTTTACACAATAGTTTGCTTCATAAATAAAACTAATTAGGAAAATCGCTCTCATTCCAAACTATTTAAAACGGACACAACAGAATTTCGTAAATATTTTCGATAAATGAAACTAGGGAATTATTTGTATTAAAATGAAATATTTTATCGATAATTTGTTAGTGTTTGAACATCACTACCTTCCCCTGTGAAGTGTTGAAGTCCGAAACGTGAATATAAGTTAAACAGCTTATATACGCTTATGAATATAATGTAATGTTATGTATAGCAGAAGTTAATATGGCATTATGAAGGTACTGTGTTCTCTGAGGGCACTTTATCTCAGCTCTGTTTTATTCACATTAATTATACTTAACATATATGTATGAACAACGTCTGCGCCGCGGCTCCTCTCGCCTCGGCTCAGGTATCGATTCATTTCATTAATTATCTATTAATATAGATATATTAAGTTTAAAAATAAATATATAAAGTTTATAAATGTTTTACGTCTTTTTTAAGTCCTACATTTTTGTCAAATATTATTTTGCTAGAAAACACATTGCGACCTTAGAGGTCTCTACGTCATAAAAGCGAACGAATAAAGCGATGCAGTACGTAGGGTTGCCAAAACTTTTTTGGGTTTATAGTATCACAAAATAGAACAGTACACTTTTAAAAAAAAACAGACTGTCATAGGGATGCCGACAGAAATGAAAACTCAATTTTCAATTTAATTAGTCTGAATTATTGAAGAGCATGTCGGTGACGCTAAATCACAAGATTTTACCCATGCAGAACGTCAAACACGCATATGATACAGGCGAGTATATACAATGTATTAGTGTATATGGGCTTATACATGTATACAAGCCGCTATACTACGCGTTGCTAGTCTGACGCAAGCGCAATATATCACGAGCATTTCGAGGTCATCGGTGACGCGAACTAATAAGTTTTCCCCTACTAAAAATCGCTCAACGCGGCTAAAGAAGTTTTCACTTCAAAAACATGTAGTATTTTATAGAATACATATTTCTTTTAACTAAAAAGTGTATATATTGTATTTTTAGTAATACTTCCCTGCAATAAACTGTTATGGATACCATCTAACTGAAATATAGCATTTTTGCGTACTATATATTTCTTCAACGGTATAATTATTGTACGCAGACCAGAAATATAGTACTTACAATAATTCATTATAGTACTGCTGGCAACCCTAGCAGTACGCTACGCTCAAGAGGCTGAAAATGACCTCTTTGCAGGTAGACCTACTAGTTAATAATATTATACGAGCCCTGCATGATCTATGACTGTGATAATACCAGAACAAAATCTGAAACTAATCGAAGTACTAAATGGTCCTTCGAGCCGCACACTGTAGCATGCACACGGGAATCGAATGAAATACGACTCGAAACTATTCATATTCATGTTGATAAATTAATTGAAATGTAAATATATATACAATATTAAATTATTTATAATAATAATTATAATGGAAATGTCTATCTATAATTTCGAAATTTTTTTTTCCTTTAGCTCATATGGTTGGCATGTTCAAAAATTCGAATACGGTTAATCTCCAGATCTACCACGTTTTTCATTGGCAGGTCTCAGAGGACTTTTCACAAAGTATCCGTATGAGCTAAGCAATGAGATAAAATTACAATTTATAGAGTACAAAAACAGCCAACTTGTATTCTAGGTAAATCAATTAGTTCGCGTGTAGTCTCACATTCCCGTGAACGAAGTAACAGGCACTAGCTAGTTATCTAAATATATTTGTAGACCCAAAATGCTTTATGAATAACGCGCTGCGATACCGATATGCCGCGAATGTGATAACACTCACTTTAATAATTTAATTTTTAATATATAATTTATTATAGTATATATGATAAAAAAACATATATTGTCAATTTGTAATACTTCCGAGAATATCTAATACATTTAATGAGACCGAAATAAAAACGAGAATTTTGAAACGAACACTAAAACATAAAGCAAAAAGAAAATTACAAGTGAATTTATTTGCTAATTTATTATTTATTTTATAAAAATATGTATATATTGATACAATGGAGAATGTTTACCCCGGGGTGTTTGACACCCCCTTCCCCCCTCGACAATAACTTTGTCACTTCACGCTATACATGACACAATTGTCACTTAACTCATTTAACTTAAAACACATCACGACTATTTACAATTACAAACAAGTTTAAACATTTCAAAATAAATTTGTTTATTATTATTATTATATCGTATTTGGAAATTATCTGGAACGAGACATAAAATATATTATTGAACCCAGTTTCAACGGATCACATCGTGTGCTCACTCTCTCTCTCTCTCTCTACTTACGTATGGAATATATTTCATTTTTATATATTTTTATTGTAATACTACTAGATTATATATCTTACAAAAAATTACGGTTAAGCTAAATGACGTACTTAATAGTAAAAATAAAATTATAATAAAAACATATTATTACAAAATATACAGTTTCGTAATATTCGATTTCGTGGGTGCTCTCTCTCTCTCTCTTTCCATCTCTTTCTGTTTAAATTATATTATACAAAGTACGAAATAAAAAAAAAAATGCTGGACCGGTTTTAATGTGAATCTCATGAAAGTGGATGTTACACGGGCAAAACTCGGGATGCGAGTTTTGTCCGAACGTGTAACAGTACATGGCGTTTTTATATTATTGTTTTGAATAGGTATCCGTTTCCCCGGAGCACGGGACCAGCCACGCGGTACTGTTTGCTCAGCGGTTAGTATTTTCGTCACTTTTTGGTGTCAATTCGAAGATTTTTCTTTTTTCTTTATTTTCATAGTTTTCGTTGGAGAGATCACCCTCCATTAGTAGGTTGGTCCTGCGAATATAAATAAAAAATAAATAACATGGATAAACATAGATTTTTCATGAAAATCATTTAAAAAAAAACTGAAAACTAAAAAAGCAAAAATAAAAAGAGCGAGATAAACGGTTATTTGTGTTGTTCAAGAAAAGAATATTTAATTTAAGTACGGGCAGAATACATAAAACACTTCAATATAAAGATCAACAATGAACATAATATTTATAACATGATTTACATATAAATAGTTCCTTAATTATAATATTGCAAAAACGAAAACCTTCCCATAAGTACAAAGATTAATAAATCAGTAAAAGAATCATAAAAATCCGTTGTTTACTTACTGGGAAAATCTCGCAAATACAAACATACTATACCTAATTATATATAATTATAGAAACCATTAACAATTGGAATGAAGCGAATATAATTAATTAGGCTGTTTAGGAAAATGTTGATTATTCCTGAAACGCTCCTCACTGTGACAGTGACATTTATTTGTTTACATCTTTGATCTGGAATTTCATTACCTACTTACCTACTAAGGGAGAACCTTCTTTCTTATTTGAAATCGGTTAATATTTCATATTACAGTAATAATAATAATATATCACCTGCACGGATGGGTCCATGATTTCTTTGGGAAAAGGGATCTCTTCTGTCGGATAATTTTCTGTAAATTATATAAAACATAGATCAATATACAATTTGCCCTTTTTATCTATAGGTACTGTTGCTTTAATCAACGTTTATCTCGTTATGCATCTAATTGTAACAGTTACAACGTGAAAATATTTAACTGGCAATACTATTGTCTGAGTTAATTGTGTTACATTAACTGAGAGATATTATCAGAACAAATAAACAATGTATAGTGTTCCATTGATATATATTTTTATGTCTTCTTCCTTAAAGAGAAAACTTTTTTAGTACTGCAATTGTGATTTGAATCTCTATGAAACGAAAAAGAGACAAACACATTTTTATGATTTAGCCTGCGAGAGAAAAATATAGAATACATCTATACAGCGTTTCCTAGTATGTGTGTGTGCCCTGGGTATTACGAAGTCTTGGGAAAAGTCGTTATAGCTAGGGCGGTGTATCATTTATGTGTATATTTTTATGTTTTCTGAAGATTTCACTTCTGTTCCGTGTGAGTTGTATACTTTGATTTTTTATTTACACCTGAGGTTGTATACACTACGGTTTTGTCCAGAGATGAGAAAACGAAGATTTATTGTTATCTCATTCCACTGATAATAACTTGTCAATAGATTTGTAAGAGCAATAGTCGGATGGTACTCGAATGGGAAATGTTCACGTTATTATATCGTCAGGGTGTTTCCTTGTGCGTGTGACAGTACCGTGATGCAGGCGGGCCCGCAGCGCGTCGTTGTGGTCGCGCAGCGCTGCGATCTCAGCGCGCAGCGAGGCCTCGTCACGCTGCGCCTGCATCGCGCCCAGCAGCAGTGAAAGTGTCCGCTGCAGGCCGCACGCCGTGCCCGCCAGCCGCGCCGCTAGCTCCGCGCCCGACACCGCCCACTCTGTAAACATACACACACTTCTTGTCAACTACATATAACATTCCAGAGGAATATGATTACCATTAACAGATACCTGCTACAAACAAACATAATGATGCCCATATGCTGTGGCATATTTATATTTTAATAACATTATAAAAAAAATAATAATTAAAACTATAGTGGTAAATTCTTTGTGGCTGTGTTCATTCTCTACGTTCCCGGCACTGCTTCACTCTATCATAATATGGAGTTTTATGGGCAACAGTGAATTGCTGTTCTGATGCCTTTTCCAACCTTATATACGATTTCTATACTTTCATATGGATTATTGACGAACAAAGGTCGACATTGTATAAAGTTTTCTGTTGTTAACTTAAATCATATAACAGGTTATCCCAGACTAACGTTTTGTATACGCAATCGTCTAGACCCATCTTGACGCAAGCTGTTGATTGAAACTAAAACGTAGCTTCTCTTAGTCAAGACGCGGCGAAATGAACTCAAAATGACAAGCGCTCGTGTGATGCCTCACAGTCCTCATAGTACATTACGAATTCTTTGATCCTTTAATTAATCGACGAGTCTTATTAAATTTTGAATGTATGTGGCATGAGGCTACAATGCCAAGCTTTATATCACGATTTTGTTATTATGAGTTTTTTTTTGTTTTGTTAAAATGTATTAACATTTTCATTTAATCCATCAATTAATATATGTAATGTTGCAATCGTAGAAAGTTCTCGAACTTACCAACATTATCCTCTAAGCTTCCTTCCAATGAGGGACCGCGCGAGTGTGCGTGCGTGTGTGCGTGAGTGGGCGTATGCGTGTGCGTGTGCGTGTCCAGCTCGGCCAACATATCGAAGGACACGTCTCGGTCGAGTGAACCCTCCACTATGGAGAACGAAGAGAAAGGTTGCCGCTTCACCAGCGACTCCGACTCGACTCGCTCGGGAATCTCGAGCTCCGGTGGATCTGTATTCAATATTTAACATTTCATTATTCTCAACAGATTATAAGACATTTCGACGTGTCGCGGAATATCAATTAAGTATCATCTCAAACACAAACGCAAGTGCCAACTGCATGTAACAAACACAACCTGCGATAGAACATAATATGTATGAACGGTGAAAGCTGGTTGGAAGAACCCTCAAGCCTTCGCTTTTACGTGTCACATTTCGAGATCAGCCTGTGCCTATCCTCTCGGTGGTCGCCGTTGTGTTAGGATTATACTGTATTTAGCGTCCAGGACAGCACTGTCAATTTGCCGAGCTAGTATAAATTGATTGAATGGTACAGTGTACAGACCTGCGTTTGTGGGCGTGGCGTCCTGTGCGGGGGCGGGACCGGGCTCCGGTCTCGTGCGGCAGTGGTCGCAGCGGGATCGCGCCCTCGCACTCACTGCGGCTGTCTCGCTCACACTCAACGCGCGACTTATCGACAACGTCAACTGGTTCGCTGCATCATACAATCAATTGATTAATTAAAATTTCACAACAAAAAAACACAGTTGCTGGCTTGGTAAGTGTTAAAAATATTATTCTCATTATTTAAGAAATATCATTAAAGCTATGTCGCGTTAAACAATATTATTAAAATAAAAAGTTGTTTCTCCATACAACTACTATGTTCTACCCAACAGAGCTCAATACTTTTATCACATAGTTTACAACAACAACAAAAATTTTTTTTTTAAATAGAATAGTAGTAGTAGAACATAATAATATTATCTAATAAAAATATTATAATATATCTATAATAAATGGTTTAAATAAAAAATGTTCTGCCCATCTCATTATATCTACATAATATTATGTTATTTTGTTCACAAAGCGAAGTCGTTTGTTTCAAGCGTCAGGATAATATTTATCGATATCATACTAATCCTACTAATATATTATAATAAATGTGAAAGTTTGTATGTTTGTTACTCAACCATATAAAACTACTGAACGGTTTTGGACGAAATTTAGCACACGGATAGTTTATAACCTGGAATAACACATAGGGTACTTTTTATCCTGGTAAAAACATAACTTAACCGATGTTATATTACAAATATAATACCCATCTATGATTTTTTTTGCTTTGTCATGTTTGAAATCATCTGGCGCATGTGCAGTAATATACCGAAGTGGTAGGGGATCGTCTCCACCATACACATAGTATCAACCCCATCTATGATTTTCTTTTGGTTTTTCAGGTTCAGTATGTGTATATCCAATAATACGCAGACGAAGACGCGGGTACAAGCTAGTATCACATATGAAGGAAATCATCGTATTCCGAGTTACAGAACCGATTACAAAACCAATGTATGGGAGTCAGTTTGCTTGAAACCATTAGCAGCTGACCATTGTAACCAATTTTCTAATATAATCATAAAACCAATAAAAAAAACATCATCTTTTGTACCATCACTCTGTATGTGGATTAGATTTGTATTAACTAACATAAGCATCCGCTATACCTTGAGTCTGAGCAGCTAGTAGCAGATGGTGGAGATGGGGCGTGGAGGCGGGGGCCGCGGGGGGTGATAGCTCCTCGACGCTATCGCAGCGAGTCAGCTGTCCTCGGATAGTCCGCAGCTCTCGACTCACGTCTGCAATGTTAATAGCTCCTTCTATAACGCAATTAACTTGATATATCTACCTATAGAGATGACATCTATAACAAACATCATCTATTTTAATATTATCGATGCATCGTTTGCATAATTAAGTGACTGAGGCACTCTCGTCTCGTAAATGAAACCACAAATATAAGGGTATTATTATATTAGACACTTTTGTATGTATCTTTTGATTTTTTCAATGCATGTTTTTGTGGTGGGTATCTCCAATCTATGGACTTACCGTTGTACAAGCTACATGCCCCGACCACTGCCACTTAACCTTAGGTATCCTTGACTATAGTCCTCCTGCGGATCTCCTCATTTCTGATTCGATCACGCAGAGAAACTCCGAGCATAGTCCTCTGAGTGACCTTGAGCTTTTTTTAGTTAGCGACCACGTCTCAGTTTCATATGTAATCACTGGCAACACACACTGGTCAAAGATTTCCGTCTTGACACATTGCAGTATCTTGCACGAGTAGATGTTACGTAGCTTCCCAAATGCTACCCAGCCGAATTGGATTCGACGATTGCCATTTTGAAATTGTTATTACACGTTAATTATATAAAAGTTTGTGAATTAGATTTTAAAACTCGACAAACCTTTATAAAATTGTGAAATGCCATGTCCCGGCTATAATAACATAAAAGCAAGTAGATAGCGAGTAAGTACTGACCGACTTGTCCGAGCGCGTCCGCGACGGCGAGGTCCGCGAGCTCCTCGTAGCAGTGCTCGGGCACGGCGAGTATCTCCGCCACGATGCTGCTCTTAGCGGACAAACCGTTCCTGATCACCTCGTCCAGCCGCCGGAGACGCTCTGTCGACACACTTCCTACATTACCAACAATTTATCGATATCGATGTTTTATCAGTGTGCGTGTAGGGAGGTGCGTACGTACCGGCATGTGTGTACGCACGCACGGCGGTGCTGGCGTGGCAGGCGGCCGGCTCCAGTACGTGCAGCGCGGCGCTTGGCTCCAGCACGGCAGCGGGTTCGGCGCCGTGCGTGCTGATGCGACCCACGGTCGGGCGACGCGGCCTTAACACACACATATAAATAAACACGTTGATACATACATACAAAACAAAAAAAAAGACAACAAACTTTAGTGATTTTGAGGAGTATTCTGGTGTATCTTCGAATTTTAAGGTCCAATGCCAATAAAATGAAACGTGATAAAACGATACTTGTTCATTAACGTCAAATTAGGAGAATAAGAAATCTCCGAAAAAGGGTTCCGTATGAATTGAATGCACTGAAGAATAACAATAAAATCGCATGGAAGCTTGTTTTAACTTGTATAATAGGCACACTAATGAAGGGATTGTCACTTTTTTATGAATCTGTATGACAATCGAAAATGTCCGTCGCACTGGTTGGACACAAGAGATGCAACCAAATCATATCCTACACGCAAATTGAGTAAAAAAAGCTGCTTGTGAGTATACGGTGGACCTGTGCCGGCATTGTTTATTACAGCACCTTGAAACCTGGCACAACAGTTATTGAAGAGATGTGATTGTACAAAATTGCAAATGATGATGGACAAACTCGCTCTCAAACAACCAACACTTGTTAATAATTGCTCCAGTCCACTTCTTTTTTCGACAAGGCTCGCACAGTGAACCGTCTCAAACTATAGTCTTTAAGACTAGAAGCTCTCTGTCATCATACCACCACCAGTCCTTGGTCCATCTGATTTCCATATTTTTTTTCGAATACGGATAGTTTCTTAAAGACAACTACAGAAATGTTTCAAATCCGATGAGGTCGTTAAATACGCCTGCCTTTAAAGAGTTCATCGATTCCCGGGATTTCAATACTAGAGGCATCAGTGTAAACTTCCATTAAAAAGGTAAAAGTGTATCGAGAATAATGCCCAATACTACGACTTATTAAACATATACTTTGCTATTTTTTTTTTTTTTTTTTTTTAATTATTAAAACTGCAATTTCATACTTTAACCCATAATAAATTAAAATCATTTTCACAATGCTGTACAATAAACTTTTAGGTCTACAACTTTTTTGTAGTGTAGTGCTAATTAATGCACAAGGAGAAAGATTAATTATTTTATGTAGAAGGAAGGCAATGACACATTTACATAAAAAAATTATTTTACGCTCCGTTACAATTTAAAAGTTTTAGTATTCTACAACCATACAGTACAACAAAGCAAAGTTTAAGCAAAAGCGTTTTAATATTTATAAAACTTGAAACAATAATGTAGTAGAAAACTTTATCTGGGAGCCGGTTTATTCGTATATGTGTTATATAGTCAATTACCATGAGTCATCGAGCTCATATAAAAAAAAAATGTAATACTAACTTGTGTTTCTCTTCCCTGTCTGCGAGCTCGTCTTTATCCATAGATCGTCTCTCCTCTCTCTCCACGCTCTTCTTCTCTTCCCTCGGCTCTCTATCCACGAGTTCCTCTCGCTCCCTCTCGGTGGAACTGCGTTCTAGCGACACTCTGTCCCTTTCTAACTCGGGTTCCTCCGGCGGAGCCGTCGATGTTGATTTCTCTGATGCATCCGATGGGTTCCGAGATACGTTTATTCCTAAAGAAACAATCAAAACAATTTTTTTAGTGACTAGTAACTAGAGATGAAACGGATACCCGGTAACTATCCGGTATCCGTCCCATCCGGCCTTGTTTTCACTATCCAGATATTTAAATTTTAAAAATTCTCATTATCTTACACAAGGCAAATCATACCACAATAGGTTATGGACACCGTTTATTGTTATAATCGCACGTCAAAAATATTTGTTTTATAATTAGTTTAGTTTATTTCCGTTCTCGTTCACCGCGCCAATATTTAAATCAAACTGATCGCGTCATGTAACGCGATAAAGTGCCGAATACCCGGATACTCTCAGTATCCGGCAAACCACCATCCGTTTCATCTCTACTAATAACCAATTTAGAAAACTATTTTTATTAAATGAAAACCGGAGCTGAAAGTTTAAAGAATTAATTGCGTTATGAATATATCAAATACACTTGTTATTTTTTTTTTTGTTTGAATGTTTGTTCCACAATGACGTTCTTAACGATTAGGTTCTAATGAAGTTTGTAGTATCGGAATACCAAAACTATGAATTGTGTCCCTCATACAAGAAACGCATTTGTAGAGTCTTCAACACATCTGAACAATTAGACAAGTCTGTTCTAAGTTATGTTGAACGACAATGAAGTTAAAAATGGATTGTCTCTCAAGTACAGAAGTTGGAACACACCCCGACAAGCGCGTATCGACAAATGTTCTATAAGATTACGTAGTAAACCTGACGGGAATTCAAAGGTACGCCTTCCAACTCGTTATTTCCATTGAGCTCACCTGAATCATCAGCCGATCTGGTGGGCTGGTGGGAAGGCGTTATGATCGGCTTCAACTCTGTCAGTTTCGCGAGCGGCGACTCCTGGATGTATTTAACCCATCTGAAGAAAGTATAAATAAATATGACAAAGTGAAATTAATGAACATAAAATAACTACAGGTTTTTAATAATAATATATTTATTTAATAAGACGTAAAATAAGTATTATTTAACTTAGGGGCCGTTCAAGTATTACGTAACGCAATTTGGGGGAGGGGATGTTCGAACAAAGCGTTACGTAACATTGTTCTTTTTTTTTAGATAAAAAGCTAGGCAATTAAAATTTTCCAAGATCGCAACCGTTTTCGTTTGTTTTACGGGGAATCCCTCGACTGTATCGCTGTAGTCAATGTTGACAAAGTGAGTTCATACCGTAATGTCCTCAAACCAAGAAGATTTGCATCATCACCTGTAAGCTCTCATGCTCACTTGATGACTTGGGTATTACGTAACGTTTAAGAAGGGGGAGGGGGAAGGAGTCTTAATAATCTTTAAAAAATTGCGTTACGTAATACTTGAACGCCAGCTTACTACTGATCTACTACTATTAGATACTGAATATATATTTTTTTTTTAAGTAGATTTTATTCCATAGATAGATAAGAAAAAAATATGTTTTATAGTTTAAAGTTAATGTTTTCATTAATCATTCCAATCTTTGGAACGCCATCTGTTGATGCCAATGGGAATATATATTTAGGGCGTGTTATCAATTATTAATCCTTTTAAACAAAAATCAGAGCTGTTAGATTGTTTACATTATAGTATGCGTGCTACCATTGCACTCTATATAGCTAAACTGCATACATTTCGACTTACGTCACTAATGAATCAGTAAAGTCTGTGTTTAATCACCACTCATCGCAGATTATCCTTTATTTTAATTATTACTTATTGTTCGTTATAATATATAATTTGTCATCTATTATAGTATTGTAGGTTACATCTTGCAATATTTATTGGTCCTTCGAGTCGAATATGAACTCAGTTGCTTGGTTGTATTTTACTTATCATCTAGTGAAAGAAAAATAATTTCATCGGTTTCGTAATGGATAATAGTAAGTGAGGTGGTGGAACTGACGTGGCGTACTCCGGCGGCGTGTTGGCGGACAACTCGTGCATCTGCACGCCGTTTATGTTCATGAGGAAGAACGCATTCTTCACGGCAGCGTTTGGACGAAACAGCACCTTGTCCCTAAGGAAATAAACATACATGATTAGATTCATTAGCCTATTGGCTAGTTGACTGTTTTGGAGAAAAGTGTATATTGTGCCTCTGGGTCTATTTTATCAAAATATAATTATAGTAAGATATAAACGATAATTTACATATTTTTTTTGTATAAATTATTGTAACCTAACTCAGTCGCTATGTAAGGGTCTGCACTACTACAGGTATAGCGGTGACTAGTAGTAGAATGTATCTTGCAGTTCATAGCTAAATAATCTATGTCTGATTTATTCAATATTAAATAACAATATACCAGCCTGTAATTATCTTACTACTAGGCAAAGACTTATTTTCCGGGTTAGGTTGGAGGGCTTGGTCATCAAAGCAGCCTGATTTGATTTATGCCTAACATAACGTTCAGTTTCCACATGACTGTTCCCTTTATCATTAACATATAGTGAAATTAATCAAATTGAAATGAGTAAATCTACATGCTGAATCAGCACCAATGGTTATCAGGTATGTATTTCGTTGCTGATGACAGTACTGAAGATGAGGGTTACCATTTGATGAGCGGCGAGAGCTGCTGATGCTGGGAGCTGCTCGGCTGCGAGATCGGTTTCAGAACGAACTTGTCGCCCTCGCGCTGCACCAGCACGAGACTGTCCTCCAACATCAGCGCCTAAGGGTGTATTAATACATTCCTCAACATATCACTTAATAAAAGTACTAACAACAAAATAATAAAATAAATATGATAAACAAGTCCGTTGGGCTTTTCTTACACTGTCTCTAAAACGGACTGGAAATCACATACGAACTGGAAATCAGTTTCAAACAGCTTATTTCCAATCAGAGTTAATAAAAATCGTCAATTGGAAGTGATCTCTAAAGAGCGTTGTATTAAAGTGTTTTAATGTTCAAATAAATTCTATCATTGCAATACAAGACATTTTAGTGACCCGATGGACTAAGAATATATTGAAAACATCTGATGTTGTACTAACGAGCACGTTGATCTTCTTGTTGGAGTCGTTTCTGATGCTGAGGTCTCCCTCCATCCGGAGCTGGTGCTGCGTGAGGTCGAGCCGACGCAACTCCTCCCACTCGGAACCGGAGGGGACTCGGATCTCGAGCTTGCTTTGAATCGTTCGTAACCTAAACAAATTTATATAGACATATATGGTAACACATTTTCTATGGATGGAGGTTCTAAGTCACATAGTCACAAGTCCCTTTTTCTCCTTCCCACAACAGCATCAGCACAACTTCCATCTCGGCACAAACTAAAAAGTTCTCTATGTTCTATTTCTTTATCGTACCGTACCTTCTTACGACATGACAATGACCACCACCAGTAGGTTGGCGACCCCTCTATGGTCGCCATTGTGTTTTGGTTAGTGACTTTAAATTGATCAGAGTAAAAAATTATAGTAAAAATTGACAACACGCGTTGAAAATATAATAATACGTGTATCTATGGAATGTAGCTGTTCCTTACAAATTGATTCCGTTTTATCCTGTTGCACTGAAGCAGATAGCTGTTCATTTAATTCCTTATCGCTTTAGCATTATGGCTGCTATTGCGATGTGGTCCAAGACGGTAAAGCGTAAACCCTGCAGCTGCCGGAACACACCTTTCAATGCTTGTCGACAGATTATCAACTGGAGTGTGGTGACCACGGTTTGATCGGGTTGTTTTGTTTACGTTACCATTGCTTTATATAGTATAGTATATGGTATATGGAGGATGTTACCTGTGCTCGTTCTCTGCTGTGCGTATGGCTGTGTCGACGCGATGCAGCACATCCTTGGCGACGGCGAGCGCACGCTGGACTCGCGCCACGTCCTCCTCGCTTTCGCAGTCAGAGTCGCAGACTGTCTTCACGACGCCCTCTAACAGCAACTGGTACTTCGTCAGCCTGAGGGACCGTGATCACACAGTGTGAACCTCAACCAATACATCCGATTTTTACTTTCTGTTTGTTACTCGTCAGTTTATTTGTCCTCATATAATTGTTCATTATTATAGAAAATCAATTATATGGAACAACATAATAATATTCTCGTGTACAAAAAAATTTGTCAATATCGGTTGAAAGTAAATACAATTTTTTTTTTTTTTTACTTAATTTTTCTCAAAAGTATTATTATTATTATGAAAGAACATACAATTCTTGACTATAAATTTTCTATTTACAAAAATCGGTTCAAGAAAGATCTTTTTTTACCATTTCTGTAAGTAATATTCACAATTCACATTGCCTAACACATTTAAGCGATAACATGAACTTCGCGTTTACATAATTTCATATAGATCGGTCTAGTCCGAACATATGAACAGGGAGAAGTAAAGAAAAAAAATTTAATAATTGTGATTAGACATTATATAGGAAATCTATCAGGGTATTTGAAAGAACATGAAAAAACAATAAATTTAAAGACAGAACCATAGACTTATTAATAACTCTGCTTCCATGCTGTCATTCATATATACCGTATTTTTGCGACGTAAAAGAGCCAAAGGTTTAATATGGATAATATTCTCTTGTGAAGAGATGTGACGTACCTCTGCCAGACGCAGGCGAGCAGGTCTCTCAGCTGCAGTCTCCCGCACAGCGGCAGCTGCTCCCTGTTGGCCAGGAACTGGTGCAACTCCTTGTTCTTCCGCCGGCGTTCTCTCAGGGCTTCCAGCGCCATGCGCTGTCCTCGACAGAACTTGGACAAGCACGACGCGTAACCAGTGTCACCCAACTGGAAACAACAATAAATAAAAACATGTGCAAGCAGTTCACACGCGGCAGTAGTGAAACCTTTAACGATACACGTGAACAATACACCACGCTGGCTTTAACGCCCTTTCTCAAGGTTTCATAATAGTCGAGTGCCATGATCCAGTTACCAAAAGGCTTTTTTACGCTAGCATTTTTTAATGATCACAAAGCATGCCAATTTTTGGCAAACAAGAAAACCAACTTCAATGACTTTGAAGAGTTCCCTGGTGTATCTTCGAAGTCGAAGGTCCAATGTCGATCAAATTAAAATGGAACTACTCGTGAGGTACCCCCTTTCCAACTATAAGAAACACCATCTAAATCAGTTCATAAACAAAAAAGTTATAGCTGAAAATTCATAATAAAAAATGTATACATTCGAATTAAGAGCTTGAATGTTTTTTTTAGTTTGGTTTCAGAGTACTAACAGTGTTTAGCATGGCGTCAGCGACAGGCCGGATCTGAACGATGGGATCGTTGACGTCAGTCCGGAGGGCGCGCAGGTCTGCGTACAGCCTCGCGTGTCGCTCCCTCACGCCGGGCAAGTTTGGGAACAGAGCTCGCAACTCTTCGGGAGGCAGCAGACCCGGCTGGCTCTCCAGCGGCCGGAGGAAGACGCCGCCGAGCACCTTCAGCCATCGCACGTGAGAACCCTCTGATACTATCAGCTCTGCGAACCATCATATTTAAACGGTTACATATACTTATACTTCATTCATAATTCCTATAATATACCCCCGGGTTTCCCCGGATTCCTCCTACTTTGAAAAATGTTCGGAAAGCGTCCATAAGGGGTTTTTAAAAGTGACAAAAAATGTAAATTTAAATTTATAGAAAATCATTGTTTATTACACAAATAGCAAGAAATGAAATAATGAATGAAATCAAAAAAACAGTTCTAATCTACAACATGTCGCCGTTCTAAGCCAAAAATACTTTATTCGATTTAGGCCCTAAGAGGGCATTTAAGACCATTAAATCACTACCTGTCATCGACGAGAGCAGGCATGAATCTCTATTGGGTAAAGCTGCGCGCGCATCAATGTTACGGAAGTTAATCCATCAATTATAAATAATATGTATACTTTTTACTGACGTTTATATTTAAATTCTTAACAATAATTTAACAGTATTTATACTAAAATTTAGATTTTATTTTAATTTATTATAATTATAAGTATGTTTTGTAATATAGTGATAAATATTATATTCACATTCTGTGGACATTGTTTGTTATCTATGTCTACAACTATGCACTATTTACCTAGACCCCTCCTTTACCCTTTATGCATACACCGTTAAATCGCCAACGCCAACAGTCGCTTGAAAGCGGCTCTGTAAAAAAGTAATTAACGTCGTCGTCTACACCGGCTTGCGTGTCATTAAGTTGTTGTCGCTCTTGTCGCACATGTGTATACCCTAGAAAGTACTCGAAGAACCGCTAGAAGAAAGCAGTACTGATCTGCCGCCTGCATGACCTAACAGTCATGTAAGTGTGCATGTTTTCTATCCTGAAGCTCAATTGATTCCGACACTTTCTTTCCTTGCGGTTGAGCACTTCCATCTTATTTGCTTTGTGTTGATACAGATAACATTAACAACTAAAAATGCAGTCCACATCTTCATCGTCCCGCAACACGCAAGTTAATGTGGTGAACTACCCCGCATAAATTAATTCAACATTTTTAATTTGCCCACGAGCCAAATATGTTTTCACCTTATAGAATTTATAAAATAGGTATATGGTATATCTCACAGGTTATTTATTCTACAGTACATCGAATATTTGGCAAATAATTTTATAACGTGCTTGTCACACTTGACATTGGCAAAATTGCCTAAATATGCAGAAAACAAAATAACAAGTAGGTATCACCTCTTACATGCATAAATCAGTACAAACAATAATAATTATCTATATTACTTTAGTAGTTATAAGCTACTGTTTGTGGTGTGTTACCGTGTATCACTTCCTGGCGTTTCCTGAGACGGGCACTCAGGAGCAAGGAGTCGAGCACGTGAGGCGGCAGGCTGTCCGCCCACTGCGCCGCGAGGGGCTCGTCCTCCTCCGACCAATCAGACTGGGATGCTGCAATTGTAAATCGTCCTATACTAAGCAAGTTGTTCAGAGTAAGTAATATACATTTGTTATCTTTTTGTTAATATACAATTTTTTATGTTAATTCATTTGAAGGTTAGGAAGTTTTAATATTTACAAATAACATGTGGTATTTTAATTTGCCACTCGTCATTTAAGAACTTACCATACCTAATATTTGAATGACAATCCCCCTTTTAGTCTCGGAAATCTAATAAAAGCTTTAGATTAGTATAAATATAAATGAGATTTAAAACTTAGTTTGCCAATGAAGTTTCACTTCTGACCTGTGTACTTTGTACGCACGCACTTTTTTTTTCTAAAACGCATATCTGTGGACTTTTTGGTCCAACCTTTTTCTAGTGTGTACTTTTATAATTGCATAACTCTAACCATTCACGCAGCGCACGCAGTGGAAGCTCTCAAAAATAATAAATTTCCCCCATTTTTCTTGTCTTATTCGGTGTCAAAAAAAGCTAGTAAGGCAAATTATACATAATGTCTCAACGAAGCCGATCTTCTCCCCCCCATTTTGAACTTGGCACGAATGTGTGAATGAAGTGATCTTCAAACATATCGTCACCTAACTTGAAATCAGTTTAATTAACCTGAGTACATATAGCGTAATTAAAAGAGTAGAGTTGACTTGAAGAATAAACATGACTCACCCTGTTGTTCAGCAACGACTGTGCTGCTCTCGTTACTCCTGGAGGAGAGGCTGGAACTGCTCGAGCTGCCGGACGGCGCCGTCGGTGCGCCTGGTTCCAAGTCACTGTCCACAAACACGTACTATTTGTATTATCAAATCCGATATTTGGTAGAAACAAATTTATCAATACACCAAGTCCGCCAAGTTCAAAACAAACTGAAAAATTGTCAATTTATAGCAACAATATTTTCTGTCACCAAAGTTTATATTCGTCA
This sequence comes from Saturnia japonica, assembly GCA_033032175.1. Taxonomy (NCBI): domain Eukaryota; kingdom Metazoa; phylum Arthropoda; class Insecta; order Lepidoptera; family Saturniidae; genus Saturnia; species Saturnia japonica. The sequence goes on from CM065330.1 coordinate 379,786, forward strand.
CCAATATGTACCTCCTAATTGTAATATATATTTCCAACAATAGATTTGGTATATAATACAGTATTACTACATCCATGTTCCCATCAAATATTTTTGTTTTTTGCATATTCATTAACAAATATAAAGGAAGATGATAAAAGCTGAGATTTAATCAAATCATTAAGCTAAATAATCAATTCACAGAAGATGTGGTTGCGTTCGGTTAGGTTTGACTGGTAACAAACAGCGAGAGACCCAGCAGCGACCATCTGCCATTGCGCCAGATACCTCTACTAATAATATTCAAGAAGTTATAGATAAGCGATTTGATATTTTTTCATTATTCGATTCTGTTGACAAATCTATTATTCATGACTCATTGAAAGTGGATTTATTTAGCGCTAATTAAAATCATACCCTCAATGTACACATTTTGTTTACAATTCATACCGATTTAAAATTAAATTGACACAATCCTTTCCATATAATTTCTTCGTAGCAGATCGATAAAATTTGATGTTATGTTTCTGATTACGCATCAATACGACCACGGTGCGATGCGGTGCCTACAGTTCTCACTCAATTATAATTTTAACATAATATATAGATACCATTACCTCTTGGCATAGAGATGTTAAGCGTGTCCCTTATAGAGTCCGTAAATCAATGTATCGAATCGCCATGATAAAAATATGTGCGTTAGGTTTGCAACTTCAATTTCCCATCCGTTCAAACAAACACGCGCGAAACACGCAAAGGAAACGCAAGCGCAAACAAATCAACGGAAGCCTATAAACGTACATCTAATTCCGTAACACGTCGCCGTCGCTTGCACCCAGTCCCTCCAGCAGGATACAAAAGTTTATTAATGCTTCATATAAAATTGAATTAATATGACATTCGCGGTATTTACAAATAGGGGCAAAGGTGAACGTTTACACGTGGCGCTAAGATTTAAAGCAGACTTTGAGGATTTGTTAGTTCGTGCCTTTCAATCATAAATGTGATAGTCAATTTACAAGTTTTGTAAGATTTTATTAAATAAAACTTTACTTGACAGATCATATGTGCCAAATAACTTCCACAAAAAAGACCTAGCTAATGTAAATTTTAACTCAAACTTTTCGTAATACATATTCACTTTAGATCCAGGAACTAAGCTGTTGATGCGAAAATAAGCAGATTTCATAAATGAAAATTTGTTGGGAGAGTGAATTGAAATTTCTGATTTTTTGAGGTGGGTAAATTTTGTAAATATAAAAGACAGAAAATTAGGTATTCTTATAAAAAGGTAGTAGACATAACAGATTAACAGAACTGAGGGCCTGGTTCGCGCCTATTAAAACAAGCCAGAATTTTGTAATGATACATACATACATAAATCACGCCTATTTCCCAACGGGATAGGCAGAGACCACGTCCTTCCACCTGCTACGATCCTGGCATACCTCTTTCGCTTCTTCGATATTCTAATGAATGAAAAGATTAATATCTTTTCATGCATGCTCGTCAGTTTAGAGTACTCTTGACCTTACCTTTCTTCAGAACGTCTCCGATTTGATAGATAAATGTTCATCTAGGCCTTCCTCTTCCAACGATTCCTTTCACACTCGCATCATAAATCTGTTTAGTCATTCTTCTTTCATTCATCCTCTCAACATGCCCAAACCATCTAAACATCCCTTTCTCAATCCGTGTGACTATATCTTCTTTCACACCACAAAGCTCTCTTATCACACTATTTCTTATCCTGTCACTCAATTTCACTCCTAACATACCTCTCATTTCTACCGCATTTATTTTACTTTCATGATTTTTCTGCCACACCCAGCTTTCACTTCCATACATAAGTGTTGGAATCAACACTTCTCTATGCACAGCCAAACGAGCTTTCATAGAAATACTCTGGCTGCTCATAAAGAAGTGCAACGCCCTATTCACCATATTACCGGCATTTACTCTCCTTCCTATATCTCTCTCACACTTTCCATCCCTGGTAAACATCGATACCAAGGTTTACAAACTCACTTACTTGCTCCAGTTAATCCTCATTAATCCGGACACATAATTCTGTCAAGTTTTCTTCCTTTTCAAACACCAAAACTTTCGTCTTCTTTGCATTTACTTTCATTCCCTTTCTTTCCAAAGCCTCATTCATAATAGTCACCATCGCTTGCTAATCCTTAGCCGACGATGCAAGTAAAACTTGATCATCAGCGTAAAGAAGACATTTGACAAGTAACTCGTTCATTCTCAGTCCACAATCACTCTCTTTCAAATCTGTTAGACAATTATCCATGAATAGGTTGAACCGTACCTGATCTGACCAGACCTGATCCGTACATCCCATACTCTTTCTAAATCCTGCTTGTACATCCCATATTCTATCATCTGTTTCTAACATAATTCTTTCAATTATTACCTTAGCATACAGTTTGACGTCAACACTGAGAAGGCTAATTCCGCGGTAATTTTTAGTCTTGTTGTGACCCTTTTCCCTTGTATAACGGCACGATCACAGCCTTGCGCCAGTCTCCCGGTATCCGACCGTTTCTCCAACACAAGTTGAAAAGGCGGTATAACTGACTTGCTACCACACCCTGTCCAGCCTTCAGCATTTCGACAGACACCCTGTCATACCCCGCAGCTTTACCAGCTTTATTCTTTTTTTATTATTGTAGATAAACTAGTTTATAAAAAGATCACTAGAATGGCGATCTACAATGTTTACAACAGTTTCGCCAAGGTAGCTCAGTCTTATAAATACCACCACAATGTATAACACATTCTTAAGTTATGCTAATTATATAAAATAATCAGAAAACACGACAGTCATTTTTTTTAAACACTCAAACGACGCTCTACTTAGATCTCTTCTTTTATTCTCTGTCAAATTCAAGAAAAGAACTAACAACCTATGCATATACAAACTACATAGAGTAATCATAGTACCTAGACGGGAGACGTATATCACGGCGTCTGGAAGTACTAGGGCCGGGTTGTCTTGCTATAACAGTAATTTATTTAAAACAAAATTGAGCGATTTCTTAAACTTAATAAACGAAGACCCTAGAACTCCATTTACTCTTTGGGTTCAGTGAATAAATTTCCAATAAACTTGCCCCATTACAATCGAATTATTTACTCAGAGATTACTTCAGTAAACCCAAGAGATTTTTGTTAAACATTTCAGCGACTAATGGAAAATTGTCCATCCATTTACAATATTACACAGAACAATTAGAATCCATTAACACAAAATTACAAGAACTTAAAACTTCAATTAAATTCATAACTGCTTAATAACAGAGTTGGAGCCTTCAGGGATTTGTTGAAAGCTTTGTTGAATCATGATTTCCAAATCGATACCGAGGACGAAAACACTGATTCTGGCGCGACGCGAGAGACGGCTAACCACTCTGCTAGAAACCTAACATCACAACAAAACCGTACTGCTTAGTAACCACAACTTGATAAAGAGGTAGATTGATTTAATCTTTTTATACACAGTGCAAGTTGGCACAGATCTTTCTATAAACAAGAAATGTGAGCATTCAATCAGTGCAGACTAGAGAGAGGTAGATCACAGAGAATTGGAAATTCTTCTTTACTTGGGGCAGTCCGACTGGCGAAATTAATCCTACAGAAGATCGCGACAAAACAACCTTGTGTTATGTTCGGTAACGTGCTCTGACAACTATGGGCCAAACCACATTAATTGTATTAAAAAAACTCACTGAACAATGGCAAATGGTGTAAACTTTATCCGGCGTTCAGAATCATTATATTAATACGTGAAGCAAAAACTGTATACCCCTTTTTAAGTGTATCGCGTGCATGTATTCCTAACCCGACTAGTGCCGTTGAACTTAGACCCCCCAAAATATTGACATTGTCACTCAACGAAAAGTGACAGCAAGTGATATAGATAAAACTCATTATTTAGGTTCATGAATACTGCAAATGTCAAACAGAAAATAGTCTATGATCAAAAAGTCGCTAGTCGAATTTTGACCTTAGGACGATCGGTAGTAAGTATAAAAACGCTGACGTTGACAGACTGTGGAAAATTAGTGAGTGTCTCGATTCAGCGCGGCCTAGCGTGTTCATCATGGTAGACGATTACTTTTCGCCGGTGATAGTATGTTATTATTATTTGTGGTAATTAAGTACATTGTGTGTTTATTTACTGATTTCTATTGATAAAGGCCAGTCACGGTATGAGGGTACGCGTGCTATACAAGCGTTATCTTCCCGACCTCGGCTGGGCACAGGGTCGTTACAGATAACTTAATACGCTTTTAACTATTTATGTATACAGACATGCGTCGTTAGCGCCACCTAGCGTGCATTAAAGATGGTGTTTGGGAACGAGCGACGATTTAAAACAAAATAAACGCAAACAGCTATTACCTACAACCGAATGTGACGTAGAGTAAGAGGAACAAAGAGAACGCGCGACAGAATCAATCAGTTGAGACTCATCGTTTAAGTAGTTTGCGTTACTTAGGTATTTTATTTTAAAGTTATAATATTATTTTACAAATAACAATATATCGGTGAAATAAAATTCTTAGAGCAGCGAACGAACTGGAAACTTATGACAAAAAATTTATTTTTATTGTAGTTTGCCAATCCACTGTATCGGAGCGAGGAAGCGGAGCTGAGCTGTATAATTGCGGAGCTTAGATTTTTATGCAATCCTATTGGTCGACATTTTCACAGCTCCGCTTGAGTGGACAGGGAGCCTTAGCCTCTGTTGCTACGAATTGCTTTGTACATTCAGATGATAGAACCTGTCGTCAGTCGCAGTCGCAGTCGCAGCTTCCCAAATCCTAGTTTAACTTCATAAACAAGGGGACGGAATGCAATCGCTTCTAGATCCGACTATATATACACAGACGTCACAGGAGCGTCATTTGTATTATCTCATCAGCCCGTATCATTATTAAATGTTGCGTATATACATTATCTAAGTGCACTTTAAATAATGTAATGTCTTTCTAGTAGTAACACAATGATACACACGCTTAAACGTCGTTTTTATGTTGTAGGAAAAAGACAATTGCTGTTGATCTGTTGCAAGCGGAAGTAGCAAAGAAATTTCGAATAAATTATTTTTGATATATTATTAGTCTGTTATTTTTCATAAAAATATTATAAAATAAAATAATGAAATAACAGTAAAATAGACACAAACAAAAACAAACACAAAAATAATAAAAGATTATCGAGATATTTGTTCCAGTTTCAAAATTACTAAATAGTAATTACACATTTTGTTATAATATCTCGTCAAATACTTACTTTAAGTAGAAATTATTTATTTGATAACTCTTTATAGATATTTCACACATTAACTTTTCTTTTATTTAGGTACCTACACTCATCTGGAATTCTAAGACAATTAAAATAATTTTTACATTTTGAAATTGTTAAATTTCATGGTCTCCTTTAATTATAAGACACAACGTTTATTCGAGAGATTGTATCCTTATCATAGATCCTATCGATTAGTGCAATAACTTAGTGTATGTCAGTTTCTTGCATTTTTTTTTTGTTGGTTCAATTCCCGCTATAGGGTAAGCTTTTTAGAAAATCTGTGAATGAAGTTATTATTATTTCAAAAAATTAAGATTGTTTCATTTCAATAAAATTTTATATCTTCATATTTTAACATAATTTTCCTCCATGTCACGTTCGTTTTTCCCACCCTATATAGTCCCCATTCTCAATCCACAATGACCAGAACGAGAACGAAGATATAGTAAATATATTATCACGTTTAATCTATGTAGAAATATCTTGATTATAATTATTATTGTTGTGTAATGTCCTGATCGACAGAACTATCATGCATAAAGAAAATCATGTCACAGTGTCTAGTTTAGTGACACAGCATTTCGAGATCCAACCATAACTATGTATCTACATATTGAGTTTCGTCGTGACATGTACCTACAATTTATTGACGTAATATGATACCTTTCCGATAGAGTTCTTCTCGCCAACATAGCGACAGTCGGCGGCTGCCGTCCCGCCGGCAGAGACACATTCCTGGAAACACGAGGTGGCGCTGGCGTCGCCATCCTACCCGTATCACTCGACACTCGCTCACTCACAATGCACTGTCCGATTTGTCAACTTCACAACATTCTTTTATCACCGCACTGGTATTTATTAAATTGATCTATTGAATTTAGACAAACACCTTACAAGACTTTTTAGCATTCCTAGGAGCCTATCTTCACTTAGCCAGCGGTTAAATTGTGATCAAAAGCCTCGCTGCTTCTGAAGACAGCAGAAGTAGAAAATACTCATTAACTATATTTATTTATTTGTGTATTATTATTATGTAGACACACATAATCAAATAACACACAATTCATTTTTCTTTATAGATTTAGTATTAGACCGTAACTCACCTGATAATAAGTAACTATGTAACCGATGTTGGTAACACGCCAAATGTTTAGGAACACATTGATAGGTGCTTGGCGGAAGATTTTCTAATCACACGCGTTCCACTACTTCTTTAGTCAAACTAGTGAATAATTCAGACTATTATCTGATAAAGGTTGTTAATAAATCAAGTATAATTAAAAAAAAAATACTAACATAACTAAATGTCGGCAATCAGCATGATAATGCCCATATCAGTCGAACGCGTAGCTAACGAGATACCGAGACAAATATCGATGCTAATCAAGACCTAGTACGAGTTATAGCTGGACGTCGCCAAGTCGTAGCCTTCCTGGCGTCCATTGTATTGTTCAGGATAATTAACAGTAACGACATACACGTACGAGTTATGGAAATATTAAAATATGAGGACAGTACAAAGTTACGACTAATTCCTTGGTCGCTGGGTGCGCAGAGACAATAACGTATGAAAAGTGTAGAATCGAATCCCAGAACTGTGAAAACAGAGGACGGTTACATACAGCTGCAGTCAGACATCCCTATACATTGAAACGATGATAGCTATGGTCACAGTATTGGTCCTTATTGATTTTAGCAATGCATTTAATGCTGTTGACCACGATCTTCTGATTGCCGCTCTTTCTTGTCTTCAGTTTTCACCCTTAGCACTGGAATGGTTTTCTTCTTATCTCCGAGATCGTCACCAGGCTGTTCGCGTCTATGATGGCGAATCAGATTGGTGTGCTCTAGAAGCTGGTGTTCCCCAAGGCGGCATTCTTTCTCCGTTACTTTTTTCTATTTTTATAAACTTACTTACGCCTATTTTACAATCCCACTACCATCTCTATGCTGATGACCTGCAATTGTATCTGCATTGCGAAATAAAGAATCTTCCTTCTATAATCAATAATTTAAACAAGGACCTCTCAAGTTTACTTTCCTGGTCTGAATCTTACGGGATTTATGTTAATCCAACTAAGTGTCAATCCATTATAATTGGTAGCTCAAAACAGCTTGCTAAAATAGACTTTAATTCATTGACTCCTCTTCAATACAATAAATGTACCATTCCTTACTCAACTACGGTGAAAAATCTTGGTATCATCTTCGATACTAAATTATGCTGGGCAGACCAGGTCAAGGAAGTTAGTAGAAAATTTTATGCTTCTCTTCATTCTCTCATGCGTTTGAAAAACTTTCTTCCTGTTAATACTAAGATTTCCCTAGTGAATACTCTTCTTCTACCACTTCTGGATTATGCAGACGTTGCTTACTTGGACCTCTCAGAAGATCTCTTAAATAAATTTGATCGTCTACTCAATAACTGTATCCGTTTCATCTTCCGTCTTCGGAAGTTTGATCATGTTTCTGAATACCGAGCCAGGTTGAAATGGCTACCTATTCGGCAAAGTAGGAATATAAGAATACTTTGTCTTCTTTTCTCCGTACTTAATAATCCCAAATCCCCTAAATATTTAAAAACACTTTTTCAATCTCTCGCGGATACGCATAATAGACAGCTAAGGTCTTCTGATTCTTTAATTCTCAGTATACCAAGTCATCATACTAATTTCCGCGACCAATCCTTTGCCGTTACAGAAGCACGACTGTGGAATTCGCTTCCTATCAATATCCAACTGGCCAACTCTCGAAATTCCTTCAAGTATTCGCTACGTAGGTTTTACTTGGAGCAATTGAATACTTCTTAATAATATATAATCTTAATAATCGTTATAAACTTTTTTTTTACTTAACATTATGCACACCTTGCATATACCTCTCCCTTGCTCCCTTGGAAGACTGGCAGAGAATGCTTTTTAGCATTAAGTCCTCCATTTGTACTTTTTTTTGTGCAATAAAGAATATAATAATAACGTGTTCAAGCATAGCTACGAAATACGTGGGTTTGAATCCAACAATTAGCTTAGATTTCGCTGTTCGCGATGAAACCATATCGATGTGTTAGGGCACGGCTACCATACCACCTTCAAGTCCACATCGTAACTTATCATCGGGTAAGATTTACATAAAACTCTAAACCTATCAAGTATTAAACGGAACGCTCGCCGAAAGATTTTTTTATGCCCGATGATAACCATGGTAAAGACGGTACAATTGACAAACAACGGCAATAACCCAAAAATCAACATCCATCCTCGACCGTCTCTTTCCAGCGGCTCCCAACTACTGATCCGTGGTCCACAAGAGCTTAAATATGGACCAGAACCGGTGATTTTTTTTTTTGGGTCGAAATGATTAATTCCTATAATGTGGACACACTTGTGTGCAGTGATGAGAGCGGACGCCTGGGACGAGGACAAGTGAACAAATATGTTAACCACTATTTTATAAAACATTATATTAACATTATTAATAAGAAAAAGAACCAACTTCGATGATTTTGAAGAATTCCCTGGTGTATCTTCGAAGTTGACGGTAGGTACAATGAAATAGGACCACCCTTGAGATATCCCCTATCAAACAAAAAAAAGGATCCTCCAAATCAGTTTATAAACAAAGAAGTTATATCATAACATCCATGAAAATATTTATAATATAGATTCGAACTGAGTAACGCCGCGCCGTCTGTTTTTAAAGTCAATTAAAAAGGGGTGATCTCTGTTCCAAAAATGATTGGGGGTCCCTGCTTTCGTCAGTTAAATATACACTGGTCGAACCCGAAATGCGAGAAACTAAATGAGAGGTTACAACTGGTGTGTGGTGGACGCGGCTCCAACTGGAAGGCAATGCTGCTCCACGTGACCAGAATTTCTAATAGCTACTTTGAAACCCATACGACAGTAATTCGACTATCTGTATTTATTAAAGTAAATATTCAAACATTTATACTTTGATCTTTGTTTTATTTTTATCATATTTTAGTATTGAAGTCCAATCGTATCGCTTTATATGTGTATGCATGTGTATATAATTCTGTTGATTTACTAAAATATCAATTTATCACTGGACATCCTCTGTGACGATATTTCGGAAATGATAAATGTGAATTTATTTGTCGTTACTCATCAACACACAGCGCACATCATACGAGCAAGTACTGCTTGCATTGCGGTAGAAGCATTTGTAACAATACAATGGTTCACATCTGTATTGAGCATCAACAAACAGATGGACTACATGCCGGTTCTCCTTATGTACATGCATATGTATTGACTACTACTTAAAGATTTTTGTTTATAAATAATATGAGATAACAGCGCGTGAGTCACAACAGGATAGCTTTGATAACGAGACCTGCAGTTCCGTGTCACGGAACACGCACACACTAGCATGTCCCCACAACTTCTTCAAAATTAGATTAAATTGAAAAACATGTCTGTGTGCTAAACATCCAAATTCGTTCAGCCGTTTTTGCGGCCAAACATACAAATTTTCACATTTATAATATTATGAAATAGGTATGACGGAAACTTAAAAAAAAAAACAATAATTAGCTCATCATATCGATTGCAGCTTAGTAGTAACGCATTCGGGTTCCGCGACGAAAGACTCATTCGACTCTAGTTCGAATAAATATACTATTTATATAACCTTTTTGATCGATGTATGTTTTATCTGGGTTAATAACAGTGCACTACCGTCGACATATTAAAAGTTACGGGTTCGACTTTCGGTCTAAACTATTTCTAGGGTAAATAAATATATTTCGATTCCAAAAACTATGTTTAGCGTCCTAGTTAAGTAGCTATGTATAAATATCTCTGGCAGCAATTATACATATATACATAAAACATGTACGTGTCCTAATATTTTAGGGTCATCCATGTTTACGTGTTATATTCCACAGAAGTTATTTGTATACAATAAACAAGTTTATAGTTCAAATGCATTCGCCGACGACTTCTCTCGTATTGCAAAACATAAATATAGTTTCAAGATATACATTGCATAGTCTATACAACAACAATGTTTTTTTATTTTACTTATTTACGAATTAATAATTTTTTTCAACAAAAAAATAAGTATTTTCAGCAGAAAGGAATTTATGCATTAGAAGAATACGTTATGTAAAAATAACGCTTGTCAGTTTGTTTAACACGTATCTCACTCGAATACTTTTACTGCGCGACAGCCGGTCGGTCCCGATGCCATGCCGCGATTGGTGTCTTAAGCTATACATATATCATCACCATCATCACGTCAAAAACTCTTCAAAATAGTAAAGCAATAACGACAACACACAAAGTAAAATACAAAACTCTCGAATGCAGTTGTTAAGATATATAACGATGGAAAAATCATACTGATTTTAAAGAAAATCGATGAAAACACATTTATAGGCAATATATTACGCGACAGTACGCATGAGGACCTGAGGGGTGAACGCGTGGCCCGCAGCGTCCATACGCCACGACGCTCGAGATAACACTGGACCGCTTATCGCGTATCGCGCGACTCATGGCGTCCACTGCGTAAGGCTCCATTCACATTTACACGGTCGCCGTGCTCCCGTGCTCCCGTGCAGCCGTACAAACACTTTAATTAAACACATTCACATGCCGTCACGACCATTTATACATTCTGAAGAATATTGCTAAGCTATAATAATAACAATAATGCTAACCCTACTACGGGACAAAGTCCACTTCCCAAGAGAAGGCAGACCTATTACCACGCCGACTCAATATGTTATATTTTGAATACTGGTTAGTCGATAATTCTTTGTTTCTCGCAGTACGTGATGGTCAGAAAGTATTTCAATTTCTTCACTATATCTTCCTTCGTAGTCCAACTGGTAGTATTACTAATTAAATGTAAATCAATAAAATTCACATACAGTCTCCAAGTCTGCTCGAACCAGTGGCTATCGTACAGATATTCTACGAGTGTTCACTATGCAGCCATAAAGACCGTACATTTATAATTCATTACGGAAAATATAAATGTTAGAGAATAGTATTCAACAGACAACAATATTTAGGTTGTAAATGTAGGTTGAATGAATGAATAGATTCAAAAAATAAAGCAATTTTTTAACCTAACGCGTATTCCTGTATCTACCAGTTTTGAAGTATCCATATGACGCACAATTGGAACACCATACGGTGTTCTTGTTATCATATTGGCAATACTCTATAAGCGATAATGCTTATAATGCCATTGCCAGTTTATGCCACGTTTAGTCTTTTATCATCGAATTAAATTGTCTTTAATCTATTGAATTGACAGCCATGTCGCCTTATAGTGGTAATTCGAGACTTCGCAGCTGTTGTTATTCTTCGATTATATTTTCATTTATTACCTGGTGTAGTGAAGTCATTTTACCAAGTTAATATCAATATTTGTCGAACCGGATCAGATCGGTGCGGTGTGAGTGTAAACGCGTTTGTAATGCACGACCGTCGTATAGGCGAAGGCGTCAACCGTGCGCGTGTAATAAAGTCCTAACAAGCGCTCTCATTAATGTCCCTCATACCGTTGTATTACAGTTTCCATAGTCCAGTGAGTACCGTACACTACTTACGACGCGGAGGTTACGTTTCGAATTTATCTAGTTATAATAATTCTATCTGACAAACATAATTACTAATCCTTCCTATTACTGATCAAAGGTCACTTCTCGCGTATTTAGTTCTTAACTGAAACTATAAAATACTTTTGTATAGAGTAGCTTTTAAATTCAAATAATGAACGGTGTAAATTGATCAATACTTCTACTATTGTAATTATATAAGTAAAGAATGACAGTATGTTCGTAGGAAGTAATCTTTGGGAATTATTTACAGATTTAAAGTTACGTTAACCCTGACTGTAAATACTGTAAATAACGTGAACGAAATCACGGGCGGTTGCTAGTTAATTATTTAGTTTCAATTTTTTTTTTATCGTAATATAGCAACATTATAGTGTAATTGTTTTCGAACTGGCTATAGTGTTAAACCTTAAGGGCCTTGGAGCGATCAGAGGCAGCCGCGAAAGCCACGCAACAAGCTCAAGGGTGGGTGCCAAAGTGGTCGACCCTCGGCACGACCTGTTGCCGTATTTAAAAAATATGTCATGATCCAACTAATTCCCTGTGACAGGTGTAACTGCACGGAGCGCGGAGGTTAGACACGCCTCGCGCCTACTCTAATCAGTTTACTAAAATAAATCCTCTACCAGGCAGTTGATAAGAAGGAAAACACGACGTACTATAACGGCCACACTTATTATTGAAGTTAAAACAAATCTAAAGATATAAACGTTAATTGCTTTTGGAAATTTGTTGATATTATAGCACAGGGTGTTCCTTCAAGTGAGAAACTGCGCAAATACATATATACATGTAAACGGGCAACCGTGCCCAAGAATCAGTGTAAGGTGCGCCGGTGACGTCACAGGGTGTGTTCCTCCACACACACACCCCCACAACCCCATAAGAAAACAAAGGCAGAACACAATAACTCAGCGCGACACTCGTTATCCCATATTAGACGCGTGAATGGCTGTCCTACCCCCAATTTACGGATTAGACTAACTAGATTAGCTCACTTACTATATACTCTACTAAATTTGCAAATTTTACTAAAAATCTATATAATATATTTTTGTAAACTATTGCAAAATAAAAAAAAACTCATAGTTGGTAAGAGTCATCATGTGTTTGGACCAACTATTGAATATTCACACTTCGTGGTTAATTTATTTTTGACATTTTATATATTTTCTTATTTGACCAAGCATGACCCAAGAAGTCCTCTCGCTGTTCTGTAATTGTTTAAAGTAAATATTTTTGAACGCTGATTTTAAGTTAAAAAACAAAGACCAACTAGAACAAAATATCGATCTGAAAAATGCTCGTGGGTGCCAAAACCAAAGACTCCGGAGAGGCCACAGGCGCGCAAAAAGAAACTGAAAACACGACCGGTAGTTTTCTAGCTCTAAGCTGTAGAAAAACTGTTTTTATTTATTTATTTTCTAAACGTTTACGGGACGAATGTTAGGATAATGAAATTTAAAAAAAAACATATTCAGCTCACAAAAAAAAATCCTAAAAAATTTTGAGAGAATATTATTTATTTTCTATATATTAATTCCGCTTTGTCTCGTAGGAAATAAGAAACCAAAATATTACATTTTAGTAAAAGTATAAAAACACACGAAGGACAAAAACTAGTATAGAAATATAAGTTATGAATATAAAGCAAGAGTAAATCTAATCCACAAAATATTGGTTTCAAGAGCGTTCCATATAATCTGGACATTTATTCACAGATCCGAGTGTATCAATATCTGCAAATTTATAAATGGATACCTACTCGTGTGCTTTGGTTCTATGCCAGATTGATACCTCGGAAAATTGTAAGAAAAATTCAGTTTATATTCTTAAAAAAAACGAGTAGCATAGTTCTAACAGTGAATCTATTTGCAGATAACAATAAACCAAAATACCACATAATTTTTTTTAAATTTTTGATTTAATCTGTGTTCGAATAAATAACAAAACCGGACAAAATCTTATTTAGGAAAAGCATGAGATAATTCATTGGACAAGTTGTGATGAAGAGATATCCATCAAATTATGAAATAAGCAAAATATGCTTTATTACAGGTAGAAAGCGAAAAGAACAGCTTTGCATTCTGATTCAAAGAAAACTTCTAAACTATACTGCGCATTTAAAAGTTTCCAAAATTGTTTTCATTTCGAGTACATGTAATACAAGCCGTGTGACGTAATGGCCCGTATTCAATGTCTCAGCTGACACCCGGTGCGGACGGGGCGTGTTGAAACTGCTATAACATACTGTGTACGATTGTAACTGGCACCATATGGCATTATTAAAAACATCTACATCCATATATAAAATTCGCTATTAGGAATTTTTTATCTGCATTATGTTTTCATAAATGCCATTTGAATTTATCATGAATTTCTGACAAGTTTACCCAAGCTTGATCAACCCTAAGACCATGTAAGTTTAAATAAAATATTACGTATACTACTTTAAAATATAGATTAAATTACCACACAGTTAGAAGTACACACAAATATCAAAGGAAACGCTTTAGCTTAGGTTAACGCTTTTATAGCTGTGAAATTATCAACTACAATTTTTGATGTGTGAACAGAGCCAGCGGAAGGCGGTAGTTAATTAATATCCAAAATAATATACGCCGTATTATGATAATTTAAAATCAACATTCCGAAGGTTTTGATATCAACAAAACGTTGGAACTGAAATACATTAAACTAAACAAAACCGCAAAAAATACCGTGACACACCGTCCGTTACAGACGATGCTGGCCTGGAACGATAACCGTCACTGCGCATTTAAATATAACCGCATCGTCCGCGAAGACTAACAGAGAAATACACTCATGACCCTGAATTCGATATTCCCTTTCCTATAAATATTATACTTTACAACACAATATTTTATTCACTTTGCAAACTAGACTCCCAGAATAGAACCTCTGAAAAAACTAATTTATTGGGCATTCGTAGGTATCAACAATACACCAGTTTAACTGGGCAATGAAAGTCTAAACTTTGCCTACAAAAATACACAAGATTTCTGCCTTTTAAGCAATATATTTGACGTATCCAATAGTGGTGCGCTTTCCAAGATTCTGGCAACTCAGCAATGGTTTTATACACCCACGTACTTTCGACTGGAAAGTTAGACGCAATGAAATATTTAACAGTACCGAAATCCGATTAAGTACTCCATACCATGGAAACGATATGCTGCAAGGAGCTGGTCACTTACCTCTACTTTACCCTCACTATTTGTTTATGGAGAAATGCTACAAGAACAGAGCACATTTAAAACAGACACAAAGCTTTAAGCTTAGCAATATCTCTATAAAATGCTAACTGGAGTGCAGATTATTCTCAAGACTTGTCACCAATAACTATAATTATATGGAGAGAATTATGAAAACCTATGGAGTCCATAAAATAGACGAAATCTGCACTAGGTAAAAAAAAATTTTTCAAGCTATCAATTATTTCTATTCCAGTAAGTTTCGTTCGTTCTATATACTCCCCACATGAAAAGCAAAAACGAATGGTATCTTTAACTCCGGTTACGTTTCATCTTTTAAAATATTTATGAAAGTTTTAATATGTATTACTTTGAAATTTATGAACTACAATATTTTATGAAGTTGCACACAAAGATTGATGATCTAAACACAGATAGTCTGAACGAAAATCTATTCAAGGTTTGTTTATCGGTCCGCTATTTTATTTTACGACATGTACGAATTGCATAAAAGTTAGATAAACTGCTTACAGAAATATAAGTTTTTTATTGGATCTTATTCAAAATATTAATATATCGTTATGGACTTAAACAAAAGTAAAATGTTGATAATTCTGGTCGAATATTAAAACGTGGAATGTTCTCGGGAATCTTTTAATATTGGTGTTAGTTTTATTGATTAGGTGTTTTTAAACACAAATTAACTAATAAGCTCTTTAATATGGAGTATCATGTTCCAGATAATAAAGAACCATGAGCGAACAAGATCAATCCGAGAATATAATGTAGTAATGATTCATACATTAAACACATACTGAAAATGAATATATTTACAATAAATTAATGCAGTAATAAATCAGCGTTTGCTGCCAATTTTTCTTTGAATATCAGGCGCGTATTTATGGGTTTCCTTGAACTGAAACTATAGAGAATTTCGATAACTTCCTTCTTGAAAAGTAACATTACATTCGGCTCTGCTGCGGCTTATTGGCACGGTTACTACAACCACTACTCAACTAACCATGACTCATGGTCCAAGGATGGTTAGCCAGGAGCGAAAATTTAATAAAGAGAATCGTTAGTATTTCAATATTTTATACCGGTATAGCGGATCCGATATACTTGTATCTAAGACATCCGTAATTTACAAAAGTTCTACTTTTTGCAGACCTGAATGTGCTGCTACCCTCAAAGGCAATGCGTAAAAACTATTTCACGTGACAGCTATTTTCCGATATCGCTTGGAAACTACGTAGGACAAACGTATAATAACTAAGTATATGAAAAATTTATTTACGTTTTTCTGTGAATTTCAAGTTGTCTATGCCAAATGGCATAAAAATCAGCACCGTCCTATCGTCGAAATAGTTATTTTAATACTCCACAAAGACTCCTTTTACCAGAATAAAAAGTATCCTGTATGTTGAGCCACAAAACCTAATCTAACAGCGTGCCACATCACACTCAGATAAGCCTCCATATCGATTGTAATATTCAGTGTAAACATTTCTTCCTAAGCAAAATTACCAAAAATCCCTGTCAATCCGCGCATAATATATGAACGCTATAAAAATCTGAACACACCCAAGGACTAATTTTGGGAATGGGGTCTGGTGACCTGAATCAAGATTGATAGCTTTACACCGGTGGAAGTGTGGAGACAGGCAGTGATCCATGTTAGTCTGATTTATTACCTGACCAAAATACATTTCATTTTGTCACGTAAATGGAACAATGAAAGTGTTCGTAGTTATCTAGCAAAATAGTTGGTTCTTTGCTTGAAATAGTAATGTCACAGAAGTGTTACATAGAGCTGTTCAAGAATAAAAACAGGCAATTATAGGCCGATGTTAATTTTAAAAATAATAAGACCACGATATATCTATAATTTTTAAAATCGTTCAATCAGAGGCTGACTGTATGCAATTACAAAATGATCTCAATATGTTTAATGAATATTGCTTGTCAAATCAATTATTTATTAACAGTGACAAGTACCACATTATTTCTTTCACACGGAAACGAAATCCTTTAATTTACAACTATGAACTGTCTGGAAATATATAATTAAACGTGTTAATGAAGTTCGTGACTTAGGTGTCATTCTGGATTCAGGATTGCACTTCAATCTTCATATAGATACTATCGTCTCTAAAGCTCTTAAGAAACTCGGCTTAATACTACGTTTGGGTAAACCCTTTAAGAAAGTAGAAACTTTAAAAGTCTTATATTACGCCTATGTTCGCAGTATACTGGAGTTTGCAAGTGTAGTTTGGAGCCCACAATATGAAGTGCACATAGCCAGGATTGAGAAAATACAGAACAGATTTTTAAAGTCCCTCGATTATAGAACTAGTCATAATTTTATTGATTTTAAAACAAGTGCTTCTAGGCATAATATGCAATCCTTAAAACATAGGAGGATATATCTTGATGCAATCTTCTTACATAAAATAATTAATTACCATATAGATTCTTCTCCACTTCTGGAACACATTTCTTTAAAAATACCGCGATCAAACGCACGATCAAAGGACACATTTCATGTTCCCTTTTGTCGGACAAATTATTTCAAAAACTCCTTCTTTCAACGTTCTTGTTATTACTATAACAGATTTCTTAGTGATGTTGACATATTTTCAAATAAATTATCATCTTACAAAAGGAAGGTACGTGATTTGTTGAATAAAGACATGTTATGATATAATATAAATTTAACTCTTGTATGTTTTTATTTTAATGTTGATATTTAAATTCTAAACTTATTTAGTTCTTTTTTTTAATATGATTATAACGCTACGATTTTTGAAAAATTATATATAGATATATGTACTTCAATATATGGTACTGTAGGCCTGTTTGTATAAATTATATTTAAACATGTTTATGTTATGGCTGTATGTTACCTTAATTAAATAAATAGATATCAAAACATTCTGCTTTGGGGTGCAAGCTGCTGGAAATTACTAACTTGCGCTTGTCCAAAGAGATTCATTTAAAAAATATCACTTCATAGAAAGAACTAGAATATTTCATGTTGTGAGTAAGCAATACAAGAACTCTTTGCCGACGCATTCTTGTGCTCTTCGGAGCCTCATTGATCAATCATTAGCTCCGGGATTCAGACCGAAATAACACTGTGCTGAGGTAGTTGGAAATCAAATCGAACACCCACGGATATGTTTTTATCTAAAGTATATTTTTGTTAGTCTGGGAGTGGGATGTGGGTTTGATAATGGGTAGGTACTTCCATTAAAACGTTTGCACTTATCTCGATTAGATAACTGAGGATAGAGACTACTGATGGAGTCATATATAAATATTATGTTATGTATATGATATGCCCATAAATATACACTTGGTAGAACAGTGCGCGCAATGTGTATCTTAGCTTAACTAATCTTCGTTAGGGTCAGCCGAGAGGTATCTGGTGTCAGTTTTTCATTGCCGTTTTCGAATAGGATCAAACGTTTCATGGGATTTTAGAGTAGTCATGACTGAGTGAGGTCGCATACATGGCATGCACTCTGAACACCGCATCAAACAACTAACTTTTTCCTTTTTGGTTTTATGGCCTTAGCCCTTGGGGTTACGTCTGCCTAGATGCTTGAACGCATTTTATTTGAAGTAACTAGCAATCAAGTTGTATAGCGAAAAGGCGTCAGTTCTGTCAGATTTGAATAATACAGCATGGAAGGCAACCCTTATCCCATATGTTGAGAGTAAGGAGATTTAGTGTCAGCTTCAAACAACTAACTTCGAAGAAAGAGTTCCTACGCGATAGTGATGATAACCGAACTTTTATACACTGGATCAGTTCTTACCATCATATTAAATACAATCATGTTACCAAGAGATTATTAAAGATTGTTTAAAACTTACGTAAAACCCCAATACGTAAAACGTAAAATGTACAAATGAACCGTTTACGGTTTTACGTTTCACACGAATGCAACGCAAATCGAAAATCAATGTTTATTTAAATATAATCATAAAACGCATGAGTATTTTCATTTGGCCCAATTACAATCATTTATTTTTGTATCTTATAAACGAATTTTTGACCAAAAACTCAACAAATACCATCGAGCAACTGTAATAATAAATAAAGTAAATATAATCTATGATTAGTCTGTGTTAAGTAATCTGTACTCTATGGTTGTATTATTGTCTATGATACAAGGTAATAAAACATGTTAAAAGTTTGTGCGTGGCTTATCATTTATATCGGAGTACTTAAGTGTTTAACCCAATATAAATACGAACAATACAGCAACCTTATTCACCAGGTATGGCTCCGGCCGATCTTTCTTTTTCCTAAACTCAAATTACCACTCGTGGCACCCGTTTTCATTCGATAGAAGACATAAAGGAGAATTAGCGACGAGAACAAAACTCAATTCGGTAAAAGCGTTTTAAAAATGTTTTGATGATTGATTATTCGTTGTCGTAAGTGTATAGTTTCTGAAGGAGCATACTTTGAAGGCGATAAAATAAATTTGGATGAACAACTAACATTTTATCTGTCTGATCTTTTCCCGATAGTTTTTTGACAGAATAGTATATCCGATCCTTGTTTAGGAATATACCTTCCAGCTGCTAGTGTATTATTTATTTGTACGAATCCATATTGTAAGAAAACATCGTAACGTTTTATTCATAAAAGTTTGAAGTTAAACTTTTAGGCGGCGATTCGACAACTCCGCGTCTCCCTTTTTAAGAACTTTAATTTCTATCACGTGTACGGTGCTCACGAGCACTGTTTTGCTTATATTTTTAAACTGGCTCAATAATATCACTGTTATATTCTTGAAAGTAAATACAGTAATACAGTTTAGGTTCTAGATTAAGTCGAAAACCATCGTTATTAGAACTGTATTGTTTATTAGATCGTACCCGCTATCCTGTCGTGACTCGGACCAAATATAAACGGTCGCGTTGTCAGCGCACTCAGCGGAATGTTGGAGCATCGCCAGTCATATCACAGGAATTAACCCGTGAAGGGATGCAGTTAAATCGATTCGAACGCAACGTCGGCGGCTTAAAAACACATTAGACATGTTTTTAAACCAATAAAAATGTTTACGTCGACATCATTAACATTTATTTTCATATTTTAATCAGAATAATACTTGACTATAATACAACTTAGTTTACCGTTATTTAAAAACAAGCTGTGATATTTAAAATGTATGATAATTATCATATTATGTAGTATAAACGTTATTCTACTGGGAAATATCAGAATAGTATACCTTTAAAAAAAAGCATCACAAATTTTATACATTTTATAGAGTCTAAGCACTATAGAGCCATCATATCCCAGAAAGACTAACCGTGCAAGTGTATGTACGATCTTCAATCAAATTGCGCTATGCCAATAACCTATGAATACCCAATATGTAAATAAAAATTTAATAATAAATAAAGAAATCACAAACGATTTAACAACAAAATAAAAAGCAACATTATGAAATCGAGCAACCGACATACAGACAATACGAGAAATTTACAAATTGAGTACAATAATAATCAGAAGACTTTATGTATCATAGTCATATTGAAAGATACTAATAATTAGTTTATTTACAATAATTTAAAACATTATAAAAATCGTCAAGTAAATTTTAAAAAGCGCCATCTTTCGACCTTTACGAAAAACCAATAATGAGATTACATTACACGATAAAATTTAAGTACGATTAGCACTAAATTTCTCAAAAACATGTTACATTTAAAACCGTATTACTTCTTTACAAAATTAAACTGATAAACCTGTCAATTAGTGATTTTAACACGTTTCAGCTGTAACAGTCGCGGATAGGACAGCAATGCGATGTGACCGGTCGCGCGTCCGATTTCATACTGAAAACCCTAAAATGTCTTCCACTGGAGCCGTTATTGAACCACAAATCAAGACACCTCGACAATATAAACATAACACATACATGAGAGGTCAGACAACATTGGCACAAGCAACGACGTCGCTGTCCAGCATGATGGACACGCCTCGTAAACCAGTTTCGATACGAAGCAGAGGTCATTTTATTTCGATCGATTCAATCGTTTGTTACAAACTCCGTTGTAAGCAGACACCTATAGTAAAGGCAAACTTCTACGAAAGAGAGTTATTATTATACTGGTCTTTCCCTACTGCAATATCAGTCAGTTTATACATCACACTTCGCTTCGCCGAGTGACTTAATACAAGAAAATGGTAATATTCATGATTAATGTTGCAAGTATTATATATATCTAATATTTATAGGAATACCTCTACTGGTAAAAACAGCGATCGCAGGTTCAAACCTACCATTAGGACATATAAATCTTTCACTTTTTGAGCTCTATTTGAAATGAGCTATATTCGCCACTTAAAATCAGATGGACTGCCGGTCTGTTTGACATAAATAAAAGCGAGTTTACTGATCCAGACAATGAGTTACAAACGATTGATACAAACACTCGACTTTTGAAAAACCAAAGTTTTATTGCGAAACTACTTGCACGGGGATCGAACCGTAATCTCCGTCACCGCGAGACGTTGCCATTATTCATAGTGCACAGAACGGACTCAAATTTCAGTGGAAACAATCGTATTGTATGTATGCAACTGTAGGAGTATATCCCGGTACATTTGATACTAAATATACCATACCGAAGAATTTCAATAACGCGCGCTCCTATTTCTAACGCAAACATCAAGAATGCATCTCTACCTACATACATACACTAGGTTCTATCGACGGATTCATTCGCGTTAACCTACTGTTTATGACATTGCCATTATATCAAGAGAAACGCTTATTAGACACGTTAAAGATATTTAACAAAGATACAGTGACCACGGATTTTATTTAAAATATTAAGCACTTAAAAATTACTGCACTCTCCCTGATGATTAGCAGAGCTTAGTCCAAGCCGCTGTGATACCGGACTGCGTAAATAAAAACAGGATATGTGTTGGCTGATAAAGAAACGCGGCGCGTATAATCGAGACACTATGGCAGATTTTGTACCATATGAATGGTGGTCGCGACGACCTAGTTGGACTGTGCACTGCTAGCTGCTAGTACCTAAGTCCTATAGGACATAAAACAAAACATCCAAAAAACTCATAATCCATTAAAATGTGGTACAGACAAACATGATTTTTTTTTTCTTTATTATTCACTCTCGTCGGACTCTAAAAATAAGATTATTGCGTATCTCATGAAAAAATTTATAAAAACTACGAGATATTTTCGTCGAGAAATACATATTTGAAAACATACAACACCCAGGTCAACCTAGATCTAAATGTGTAACAATGTATGTCTGTTTATATTAAGATTTTATTGAATTTATTTTGATAATGCTTTTACGTTGAGCGCGTCACCGGACGGGAATTTATTCATAAACATATTAACCACTATACTATAGGGGTTAAGTTAGTAAACATACGTTTTGACTATCCTAAATAGCGCGCTGGTATGGACTACAACTGTACAGCTAGCTGTCAGTTTTACTATTCTTTACAGTTTTCAGACTTTTTTTATCATTATAGGTTCAGGCGTTATGACCACAATCTCATCTGATGTTAAGAGACGATGTGACTCAAGATGGTAGCACGCTCGACCTAGTAGAGGACTGGCTCTCAAATGCGGCTGCCGGAACATACATATAGATGCTTGGCAACGGATTCTCAACTTGAGGGTGGTAGCTAGCCAAGCGGATATTAGAAAAAACCCTAGCACCATGCTATAGTTTCATCACGATGTTTTCCTTCACCGAAAGCGCAGGCTCATTGCTGGGATTCGAACTCAGGTCTCTTATTGATCCACACAATGGTAAATGTTTACCAGATCTGCAAGGTACCTGAACGAACAGTATGCTAACGACTCTGAACATGTATATTCCCTTTAGTACATTTTTACTTAAAATACCCCATGAGGAAATGTCATATTTAATTACGTACAAATACTACCGCATACAAATGTCAGCCACCATCGTCGTTTCAAGAAATATACAGATAAACAAATCTTTAACTAAATTAAAACCGTTATTAGTGTTAGCGAATTACTCGAAAGTAAAGACTAGAGGTGGCCGGTTATGAATAATTTACATAATGGAGATACACGATTATGTACGATTTACATAATCGAGATAATTCGAGTTACGAATATGAATTGATCATTTATAATCGAATTAGGAATATGAATGATCGTTAATTATGGAGTCTTGTATTACCCAGAAGTGGGTGAAAATGCAAAGCTAAAATAAAAAGTCGTCGGGGTTATTTAGTAACCTAAGTACTTCGATTATGAGTGACTATTCATAATCGAATATTACAACCGAACGACCTTTTTTTCGAAGGTAATTGTTTGTTCTTGTAAAAACCTTTCTTAACGACTTACGACTGCGCGACCTTTTTTGTTTTTTAACTTTCCACTCTCGCCCACCTTTGGGTGATACATAAAGACTCCATTATTACTGATCATTATTCGTAATTCGATTATGCATTCACTCATAATCAAACTACTAATGGCTATAATCGAGATAAACTCGAGTTATCTCGGGATATCTTCGTAATTGAATGATTACATTAATATATCTCAGAATCGTCCACCTCTAGTAAAGACAATTAGAAGGCTCGCTAAACTTGAAATGTTTAATTTGGGAGGAAGGTCCACTATGTTATGACACTTTCAACGCATAATCAAATTAATATAAAGCATGTAATTATATTTTAATGCGCAATAAATGAAGTACCTAAACATAATGGTTGTTTCACTACTTTACAGTGACGAACGTTATAGCCGTAATCAAGAAAATTCTTTGCGTCTAATTTGAGTTATAATCATACATTTAACATCTATTTATTCTTTGTGTATATGATGTTGTGTGAATAATGTACAGTATGTGCATATAAATTTCGCTTACAATACTGAATAATTATGTTACTAGTACAATAAATATTTCCAATAACATTGCATAAGAGTATCCGCGGTCCTGCGACTTGATCTACAATGAAACCCTTTGAATTCATAAGTTATTAATTAAAATTATGTAAATTTAATAAAATAAACTCACTGGTTGTTGTGTGCAGTGAGCCGGTTGGGATCGCTGGCGTTGCGGTGCTTGCCACGCCGCGGTGCGTCGCGCTCGCGACAACTCTCCGCGCGGTTCACGCCACGACCGCCGGATGTCGGTGTCCGCCAGCTGTGGAAGTTCACATTACTACCGTGAATTCTATATTTCATTCATACGATTTAATATAATTTAACTACATGAAAGTCGCTTTATTTTGCGACAAAATTACCGCATTACTGAATACTGCTTCATGATAATACAATAATGCTTGTGTCATCTGAACTTAACAGATAAGTAAACAAGTATAATAAACGGATGAGTATGTTTACTGCTGGCCTAAATTTTAATTAGTATAAACAAATACGTATTTTAGTGATAAAAATTTATAAATTAAATTAGTCCACGGTAATATACAGAAATTAATTATTTCCGGGTTTGTTTACCTTTTTGTTAAGTTCTGTTAAAATATGGTTATATATCACACACATAACACCGACGTGAAAAAAACAATACTTTATTATAAATGCAGATTGCTAGGATATTATTTTAAATTCATTTGCAACCCAGATTTGTTTTTGTTTTTTCTTTAGTAGAAAAACCACAAGAACTTTTTCTTTTCAATTGCCTCATAAAGTCTAACTTCACTACAAAAATATCTGAAACCGTTATGTAATAATAAAATTTACAAAAGTTAATATCACTTACAATTATATCAATTCAAATTTAGTAATACATGTAACGCCATCTGTTGTCCAATAGCAGAACTTTTAAGTTTTTCATAAAATTATCCTAGATGGCTCTGGCTCACATTAATAATTATTAACCTAAATTACTTTAGAGAACGAAAACATCCGCTCGTTTAAAAATTCAAAGAAAGCATTAAAAATAATTTTCACAGTCATGTAGGAAAATGAATTAGGGAAATTAACATAATATTGTGAAACATGATTGATTACATGCATTATCTATATCGATGAATGCTGATTCAATCACTATTGTCCTATATTTTCAATATCAGTTTTTGATTAGGTTTATTTTTCCTATACTCTACGAGCAGCATCTCATACGAAAACGTGAACAAACTGAAAATTGGCCGTACAAAATCATGAAAAATAATATACCAGATCTTAGATATTTAATTTATAAAGATTTTGCATCAAAGTTAGAGAATAAAGGTGGACCATGTCTCAGTAGCGGTACGCTCTGACACTATAACGATCAGTGTGGGTTAAGCATGAGCTTTGGTCAAGGAAAATATAGCAATGAAATACATATCATGTAAGGGTCTTCTATTCCTCTTCCGATAAGTCAAGCACCCTCAACTAACCCCGTTGCTAATTACCTATTAGTATGTTCCGACAGTCACATTTGAGGGCTAGCTTCTTTTTAGTACGATGTTGCAAGCAGACATACAGACTTCCTGATATTAAATGGTCACTGCAGCCTATATCTATACTGCAGTTCTGAAGTCAGTTATAATGAATTGAGTATGCCAGTATGTATTGGAAACCACACAATTAGTGGATGGTATTTTACACTTTTACCATCTTTGGCTAAACCGAAACTTGACGTCAGATGAGAACATGTTCAAACAATAGCATACCGTATCGCATTAAATAGGAATAAAACTCTGAATCCTTACTTAGTATCTTTGTCAGATTCTTTAGTGTTTGGGTCGCTGGTGTCGACATCTGCGTCCGGGGCTGTCGGCTCGTCCGTGGAGCCTTCTCTCTTCGATTCACCTGTGCAAAATGAACTACATATTAGTTACGTTTTCACTTCAATAATACCTCTTCATCCAATATATCGGTTACGGGCAACATCTCTCTTGCAATATTTCTCTGAGTCGAATCCGATAGACCAAATATGGAAAGTGAATGTGAAACAGAACGAAAGCCTTCTCCGGCCTAGTTGTCTGCTTTCACCTGATAGCATTGATTGAAGAAAGTGACGAATTTATATGTCGCTCTCTACTGGTGATAACTGATGATGAAGAGACTCTTACGCGTAAGCACACATCTGATCTAACAAGCCGGATTCAATAAATTCATAAGAAACGATACCTTAATTATGTAATATTACACGTAAATGTAATAAATACACAATAATACACTTCGTATACTTTGCGAATCTCCGTTAATAATAATTTTGTTTAATTTCTCTTACCGAAACCGGTATCTCGCTATTGCTTGTATTTCAAAATCCGTTATTTTTAATTAAATAAGAAAGTCTTCTAACAATTTTCAGTTATACAAGACAATTTTTAGCAAAACATAAACCGAACTTCAAAGATTTTGAGTTGTTCCTTGGTGTATCTTCGAAGTCCAAGGTCCCATTTCAATGTAATTAAAATGGAACCACCCTTGAGGTAACCCCCTTTGCAACAAAAAATGAACCACCTAAATCGGTTCATAAACAAAGTAGTTATGGCTGAACATCCATAAAAATTATATTTACATTCGAATTGTGAACCTCCTTTTTTTGAAGTCTGTTAAAACTCATTTAAATACTTCTCCTGCAATGTTTTCCAAATTATGAATTATGATTATGGCACAATAAAATAATAGTTTCTTACAATAAAAGTATAGTTGTGTAAAAACTAGATGATCTCATTTATCTGTGACCGTAACGAAACAAGTTTAACTTAAATAAAAACTGTGACAAAAAGTTACCGAGTTAATTTTCATTCAACTATTAGTGAAATAAAAATATAATATAAGACAAGTATAAATATACAGTACGGTTGACTCAGGAGATGCTGTATAAATAATACTTGCTTTGAACTACATAAGTATTCCAGAACATTTTTCATAGATTAAAAACTGCATATCCCAATTAATACAGTCTTAGAGAAAAAAATCGTTTCAAGCGCTCGGCTCGCTCGCCGCGCGCTCACTGTTCACACTAAACAAACCGAACTTACTCTGTTAAAGTGTTCCAAGTCCATGTCGGTAGTCTGCCTTCATCTGGTCAGGCTTTAAGGATTTCATTCAAAGGCTTTTCATCTTATGTAACCAAGCGAGTGAATCGTTCGAGTATTTACTAGTACCTTGACATTTTCTTGAGGTATAAGTGTTTATGCAAAATTAGTTATTCTATAAAGTTAATAATCTAAGTTGAGACTAAGTCGCAGTACAATTGCCTATGCCGATGCGAAGTGATGTATTAAATTAGTGATGATCTCACACAGGGTCGGCCCGAGCGGTCGAGCGGTCGAGCGGTCGAGCGGTCGAGCGGTGGAGCGCTGGTGTGGCGGGGCGGTATGGCGTCACCGCATTGCAACTAAACATTTATCTGAACGTTTGAACGCAAATCGAACAGACTTCCCCAATAAAATTACTTTATAAAGAGCTTTATGTCTTCACGTTATTGCAGTATTTTTCGTTTTTATACACTGCACTGCGCCTGAACGAAGAAACAGCTGCGACTTCAGTGATACGACGTCAGCAGAATAGTATATATATAGAAAATAGAATCTTAACATAGTCGACTGCAGAAGTAAAATCGCCAAACACCTTTTGTCTACCGTAGTGTCGAAACTGTGCATACTGCAAGTTCCTTATTAAGCTTGACGAATGACGAGACTAATCGTTGTTGTTACTTGCAGAACGTCCGCAGCGCATGCGTGTAATCTCCCACGTCGACAAATTATTATGACCGGTAATAGTATCGGGAAGGGCGAAACTGGGTTAAGTAATTTATGTGCGTACATTTCAATTTTGTGCGATATCTCGGTCCAATGATTTACGCGGAGATTTAGCATTTCATGTTAAATTTAAAAGGTTGTTTATCAAAAAGGTTATGAACATTGCCAGATTCTGAGAGTAATCGAAGAAAGGAATCCTGATCCAATACAAGTTTTTCCCATATTATTTGCCTCCTACTTTTGATTTTTGATTTATTTCGGGCGCGTTCGATCAACAACGCGTACTGTATATTTTGATAATTTCGCATATATTTTTCCATTCGTTTAGAGATTGGTATAAAACTAATTTTCCTGATATTATAGCGGATCTAAACTCTAATTTATTACCGTGACATCGGATATAATATGTTTTTGATTAAATAATTCTAAAAACAATTGTCTCTTAATTCTCAACCGCATTAGATTAAATTTTGAGACAGAAAGCATATGATGCTAATCCATAATTGATATGCCATAAAAATTATCAATAATATTATAATAATGGTAAAAATATTAATTATCAATTAATTTTTAATGAAATTTTATACAAAGGAATTATGTATTTTATGAATTGTCAATAAAATGAGTAAAAATAAAATTACTAGTCAAAAATAAATAGTACACAATAAATGAAGCTACGACTGCTGTGAGTGCGTATGTCCTCAGATACTGAATCGCGAAGCCATTATATCTACTACGTATGTCCAGGCAATACCATACATATAATGCAAAATTCTTTGTAAGAACAATTTAACTCTTCATAAGGCGGACAAAGAAATCGCTGCACGAGAAAATCAAGCGGTAGAGGAAAAAACATGCAATGACGTCACATTTAACGTTTGTATTAGTGACGTAATAGCAACTTCAGAGGCAATTAAAAACATGCTGTGAGTGCGTATGTCCTCAGATACTGAATCGCGAAGCCATTATATCTACTACGTATGTCCAGGCAATACCATACATACAATGCAAAATTCTTTGTAAGAACAATTTAACTCTTCATAAGGCGGACAAAGAAATCGCTGCACGAGAAAATCAAGCGGTAGAGGAAAAAACATACAATGACGTCACATTTAACGTTTGTATTAGTGACGTAATAGCAACTTCAGAGGCAATTAAAAACAAAATATGAACTCGGAAAGTTTAATAATTATATGACGTTAAACAAATTGTTTTGATAAGATTCGTTGTCTTACCAAGTGAGTAGTAGTGTGCTGGCTACAATATATCTATCGAAAGGGATTCCCCACAAAACGCTAATGGACTACTTTTTGTTTGAAACGTCCTCTAGAATGAGAGAAAAAGGATAAAATCAGTATTATTTTTATATAGATAATAAGATTTATGTTGTAAACTGATTGATTTCAAGGAATTTTCGGTGATAAATACAATAAAACCGCAAAGACGATATGTCAAAATACTAATCTACTTTTATTTGAATTAGACTGACGTTCTTCGATGGACCATGAACAAAATATCGATGTTGCCCTAAACGAAACTATTTACCAAGGTGTATTACGCGTGTTAGTCTGGATATGACACTGAAGTGTCAACGATGTTTCTAACACTTCTAAAGGATCGAAACTGATATCCCACAAAAATTCAATAGCACAAAGACTGCACAGATGCTAGGAGTATAAAGGGAGGAATCAACATATTATACAAACAAGTAAAATCAATGCCGCTGCTGATGTGTGATATACTATTTACTGAACAACTATATAAACATAAAACAAGTTGTAAGGAATGCGGCAATGAAGCTTAACCGGTATTTAGTAATATAATGTTATGCAGAACTACAAGTGGCGATCACATTCGCGACAAAGGGTTATGTAACATTTCAGGACATAATATCAAGGAACGACTAAATGAAAAGCTTCAAACTTTTAATTATCTAATATTTTATACAGGCGTGCCGTCAGCTCTTAAGATAGAAAAAGAGAGAGAGAGGCAGAGTTCATACAACAGAACTAATAGATACTTTAGAAGTTTGATAATATTAACAAATTTAGTTCGAAACTTTAGGTAAGTCTTTAGATTTAATTAAGAATATATTCACTCGACCTTTAAGAACAGGACAAAGGCCTCTTTCCGAGAGATGGTACAAGCTATATCAGTATACTTTATAGCCCACGAAAGTTTTGCCGGCTACAAACATCGAGGCAATTTCCATCAATAGCAGAACAAAAATAATACACACTTCTTAAACCAAATACTAAGAAATTAGACATCCATCATCATCTAAGCCAACCCAAAATAGCACTGACCGGGACTCGAACTGCGACAATGCCGACCCGTTTTAGAAACGTGACTCAACCGAAGAATACACCACCGCGTTTGTACATGTATATACTTCCGGTGTGCGCTCGCGCATGTCAATTGACGGATTAAGTGGAGAGGGAGGTTCGTAACGGGGACAAGAGATAGTAGTGAGAGGGGGGGGGGGCTTATTTGAAACCGGCGCTATTAATACATGTTTGGCAAATTGCGGCGTATTCTGATGATCTTAGATATTGAATTAAGTATGATGCAGTAAGATATATTAAAAACCCCTCTTTCTAAAAATATTTGTAGGATTTTAGCTCGACGTTTCCATCTCGTTACACCGTATAAGAAATAAGTGCGACAATATATAATAACGACAAATATTTTTGACACCGAAGGACAAGCTGATTTTATTGTGAGCTAGAATTTGAACGGGTTATTAGTTATTCCACTGCGATGCGCTGAAAATATAACTGGCATGCATATACGCTACTAGACTATATTTATGAGTAGTTTAGATCACAGCTACCGGAAAATTGGAACTGTCGGATTGATGCTTCTTACCGCAGATTTTCTATTTGAGAGCAATGGACAGCTGAATGAGAAATATTCACAAGCATGCAACTAAAACAGCCATAACTTCTAGCTGAGGTTTGGCGTACAGATAAATTAAAAAAATAATCACAACAAACATACATTTAATACTTTAAGAACCGCCGAAAGAATCATGGCGTGAGAGTTGTTACGGCACTCGATCCCAACCACCATACAGACAGTGAAAGTTCTTTACAGTGGTTTGTCTGGACTCGACACATTATCTATTATATTCCTATATAATAATAATAATTTATTAGTGAACATAATATTATTTTACAAACAATTTAAATCGAAATACAGTTAAAAGTGGGTTTTAATTTCAAAATACACCGAAAGATAAATTCATATTATGTATTTCGATACAAAAGCATAAATATAGACAGTGAAAGTTCTTTACAGTGGTGTATCTGGACTCGACACATTATCTATTATATTCCTATATAATAATAATAATTTATTAGTGAACATATTATTTTACAAACAATCTAAATCGAAATACAGTTTAATGTGGGTTTTAATCTCAAAATACACCGAAAGATAAATTCATATTATGTATTTCGATACAAAAGCATAAATATAGTTGCCTAGTAATTGTTAAAGTCATATATAAATGTTTTTATTGTACCGGCTGACTTGTGCCGTGGTATTTCTTAGCAGTCTGACACGAGGAAAGTGACCGTCGATGCATTCACACCCCTCATTGGTTTCCCTTTGTCTTTAACTATCCTTATACTAACCACCGGGTTTCAGAACAGTATAAAAAGTTGAAATATTTTATTTCGCCTTTCCTGTTCCCGAAACAGTAAGCGGAGGTAGGTAACAGTAAACAAACATAGAATCGATCGACATCTATCGGCCCATTGACCGACTGTGGAATGCGTTATGCGACCACAGCGCACTAGGGCTGACACTAAAACGGATTAAGAAATATTCGAATTATATCTTATCGTTTTGTTTTTTTGTTTCGTATAGATACAACAGTGCAGTTGATGATACCGGTTCCCAAAGATCAACAGCTCTCACTAAAAAGTATGAAACTAATTTTTACTTCTTTATAATTTGATTATCATTTAATATAGTTGTATAATATTTTAGAGACAATCATAAACATGTTTAATTTAGGATGCCTTGACCTAATGACATCAGAGATAATAGGAAACTCAGTAATGATAAACAAAAGAGGCCATGATATCACTACTCAGAAATATATAACCACTGATTTGCCAATTTCAACAACTAATATTAATTAATCGAAATACACCGAAAATAAATAGAAATGTACTGTAATCCGGTGACAGCCCTAAAGATTATCTAGACACAGTAACACACTGTAAACTCCAGTGGTATATAATTAATGATTATACGGATCGGTATGCTTGTAGCAGCGTCGCGTCGCGCCTCGCACCATGAAATCAGTTTAACCATATCAATGGTTAGCTTTACATATAGACTGACGTTCTTCGATGGACCATGAACAAAATATCGATGTTGCCCTAAACGAAACTATTTACCAAGGTGTATTACGCGTGTTAGTCTGGATATGACACTGAAGTGTCAACGATGTTTCTAACACTTCTAAAGGATCGAAACTGATATCCCACAAAAATTCAATAGCACAAAGACTGCACAGATGCTAGGAGTATAAAGGGAGGAATCAACATATTATACAAACAAGTAAAATCAATGCCGCTGCTGATGTGTGATATACTATTTACTGAACAACTATATAAACATAAAACAAGTTGTAAGGAATGCGGCAATGAAGCTTAACCGGTATTTAGTAATATAATGTTATGCAGAACTACAAGTGGCGATCACATTCGCGTCAAAGGGTTATGTAACATTTCAGGACATAATATCAAGGAACGACTAAATGAAAAGCTTCAAACTTTTAATTATACAGGCGTGCCGTCGGCTCTTAAGATAGAAAGAGAGAGGCAGAGTTCATACAACAGAACTAATAGATACTTTAGAAGTTTGATAATATTAACAAATTTAGTTCGAAACTTTAGGTAAGTCTTTAGGTTTAATTAAGAATATATTCACTCGACCTTTAAGAACAGGACAAAGGCCTCTTTCCGAGAGATGGTACAAGCTATATCAGTATACTTTATAGCCCACGAAAGTTTTGCCGGCTACAAACATCGAGGCAATTTCCATCAATAGCAGAACAAAAATAATACACACTTCTTAAACCAAATACTAAGAAATTAGACATCCATCATCATCTAAGCCAACCCAAAATAGCACTGACCGGGACTCGAACTGCGACAATGCCGACCCGTTTTAGAAACGTGACTCAACCGAAGAATACACCACCGCGTTTGTACATGTATATACTTCCGGTGTGCGCTCGCGCATGTCAATTGACGGATTAAGTGGAGAGGGAGGTTCGTAACGGGGACAAGAGATAGTAGTGAGAGGGGGGGGGGGGGCTTATTTGAAACCGGCGCTATTAATACATGTTTGGCAAATTGCGGCGTATTCTGATGATCTTAGATATTGAATTAAGTATGATGCAGTAAGATATATTAAAAACCCCTCTTTCTAAAAATATTTGTAGGATTTTAGCTCGACGTTTCCATCTCGTTACACCGTATAAGAAATAAGTGCGACAATATATAATAACGACAAATATTTTTGACACCGAAGGACAAGCTGATTTTATTGTGAGCTAGAATTTGAACGGGTTATTAGTTATTCCACTGCGATGCGCTGAAAATATAACTGGCATGCATATACGCTACTAGACTATATTTATGAGTAGTTTAGATCACAGCTACCGGAAAATTGGAACTGTCGGATTGATGCTTCTTACCGCAGATTTTCTATTTGAGAGCAATGGACAGCTGAATGAGAAATATTCACAAGCATGCAACTAAAACAGCCATAACTTCTAGCTGAGGTTTGGCGTACAGATAAATTAAAAAAATAATCACAACAAACATACATTTAATACTTTAAGAACCGCCGAAAGAATCATGGCGTGAGAGTTGTTACGGCACTCGATCCCAACCACAATACAGACAGTGAAAGTTCTTTACAGTGGTTTGTCTGGACTCGACACATTATCTATTATATTCCTATATAATAATAATAATTTATTAGTGAACATATTATTTTACAAACAATTTAAATCGAAATACAGTTAAAAGTGGGTTTTAATTTCAAAATACACCGAAAGATAAATTCATATTATGTATTTCGATACAAAAGCATAAATATAGACAGTGAAAGTTCTTTACAGTGGTGTATCTGGACTCGACACATTATCTATTATATTCCTATATAATAATAATAATAATTTATTAGTGAACATATTATTTTACAAACAATTTAAATCGAAATACAATTTAATGTGGGTTTTAATCTCAAAATACACCGAAAGATAAATTCATATTATGTATTTCGATACAAAAGCATAAATATAGTTGCCTAGTAATTGTTAAAGTCATATATAAATGTTTTTATTGTACCGGCTGACTTGTGCCGTGGTATTTCTTAGCAGTCTGACACGAGGAAAGTGACCGTCGATGCATTCACACCCCTCATTGGTTTCCCTTTGTCTTTAACTATCCTTATACTAACCACCGGGTTTCAGAACAGTATAAAAAGTTGAAATATTTTATTTCCCCTGTCCTGTTCCCGAAACAGTAAGCGGAGGTAGGTAACAGTAAACAAACATAGAATCGATCGACATCTATCGGCCCATTGACCGACTGTGGAATGCGTTATGCGACCACAGCGCACTAGGGCTGACACTAAAACGGATTAAGAAATATTCGAATTATATCTTATCGTTTTGTTTTTTGTTTCGTATAGATACAACAGTGCAGTTGATGATACCGGTTCCCAAAGATCAACAGCTCTCACTAAAAAGTATGAAACTAATTTTTACTTCTTTATAATTTGATTATCATTTAATATAGTTGTATAATATTTTAGAGACAATCATAAACATGTTTAATTTAGGATGCCTTGACCTAATGACATCAGAGATAATAGGAAACTCAGTAATGATAAACAAAAGAGGCCATGATATCGCTACTCAGAAATATATAACCACTGATTTGCCAATTTCAACAACTAATATTAATTAATCGAAATACACCGAAAATAAATAGAAATGTACTGTAATCCGGTGACAGCCCTAAAGATTATCTAGACACAGTAACACACTGTAAACTCCAGTGGTATATAATTAATGATTATACGGATCGGTATGCTTGTAGCAGCGTCGCGTCGCGCCTCGCACCATGAAATCAGTTTAACCATATCAATGGTTAGCTTTACATATACCTACCTAGATTTAGGAGTACTTGTCTAAAACAATATTACTCTAAATCCTACTTAGGCCGGGGTAAACAAATATATATTTAGGAAAAAATTTATATTAAGATCATGTAATCGATTTTTTTTTCTGTCTAACTACATTGTTAGATAAGGGCCCTGAAGGCTCAGATTGCTTTTACAGCTTCACCGTGAATCGATCATGTAACCGAGGTGCACTATTTACGTTCACTAACCTAAATATCTATACAAATAAATAAAATTCGAAGTGTATGTGTGTAATGCCAATATAACAGCTTTCTATTTGATGCATATGATATTATTAAGGCACTTTTTAATATTTCTGTCTGTTCGCCTGTTTGTTTCGGGTAATCTCCGAAACGTTTGAACAGATTTTGACAGGAATTTCTCTGGCATGTAGCCGATATTATAAGGAGTAAATTAGGCTACTTTTATTTTAGAAAAAGAATTTGACTTAAGCTGAGTACACCATAATTATCAATTTAAAATACTACATAATGGTGGATCTTAAAAAGACCTACGAAAAAATCAAAGAGACCACAATTATGTCTATTTTCTAAGGATAAGGATAAGGATATGCATTTTTCTCTTTAAAACAATCGGGAGCGGTGGTGGTAGCTCGATTCGCGCGTGTGCCCGTGCCCGCCCGATCGACGAGATTCTGTAGTCCACACGAGCATAGCCGCGGGCAGAACTACTATATAAAGAAAATTAAATGCTGTTCGTTATTAAACGCATTGTTTGAAAATGATTGGACCGATTTGAATAATTCTTTTTACTATGAAAGTAATAGCCGGAATAAGTTTTTTTAGATAAAGAAAAATTTAAAAAGTTAATGGAAAAAATTTATGAGATTATAAAAGTTTTAAAAATCACTGTCTCGCTAATATTCAATAAACGCTTAGCAGCAATACGCATAAACATAAAAGAAAATTTACTACAAAACAGGTTGAACACACAGTATGAACGCTTTTCACGCAGCAGACCCGGTTTCCCGGTTCCCACGTGGAAATGAGAAAAGCTATTTTAAAGCCCGATTTACGAGCTATAAAATTATCGTAAAAACTGAAACTGGCGCGTATAAAATACACTAAAATTTACAAAATACATTTTATTAACCGAGTAAAATACATTTACAATTACAGGTGATTATGGATAAATTTTTTAACGTTACTATTTTGCTCATGTCATAATTGACTTATAATCAAAATTACTGTCTGTATTATAACCGCATTATTCCTAAACAAGTTACTCGTACATTCTAATTATATTATCTTAAGTAAATTGGCGACAAAGTTATCGTGAAAAAGACGACTGGATTTGTTTTTATTTTCTCTTAGTATCCTTCTTGCATAAAAACAATTTATTGCTAAATACTTTATAACAGGTATTCTACATGAAATCTACTAGAAGCAGTTGAATATTTGACTCTTTCTCGTGCATCCCTGGAAAAATGGTAGAGAATGCTTTTTACCATTAAGTACTTAATTCGCTGTCATGTGGAACAAAGCATTATATAAATAAAAGCAATGACTTGTGACTTTCTGTCTGGCCTACGCCTGTCCCTACTAATTATATAATACCGGGCCATTCATTGGTGGAGAAAAGATGTCGCCTGATGGAAAACACAGTGATATTAACAAAATAAACCCATTAAATATTATTGACAATTTAAAACAACGGATATATATTTCTGATATTTTCCAACAACGCTATTACAGAAACATTTCTCAAGGAGCGTTCCGACTTCATCACGATCTTTTCCTTCGCCGTCAGCCAATAACGTTACCACGTTTGAAACAGAACCGTCGGATCCACATCCAAATTTATTTTTGTAATTTAAATATAAACCGAGTAATTATTTTTGGAAAGCTGTCCGAACCAATTCAGAATACACTCTTCATTTGAATTCGGAGTGACGACCTCTGTGACTTTTCGAGATAATCACCTTGACCTCTCGACATGGATCCGTCCATTTATTTTATATATAATCCAATCAATAATAACATTATGGTTTAATAAAAAGGAAACTGTTTTACAAGTCTACGGGTGACCTATATTAATTAGCATAATATATTTATTATATATACATTTTGTTGAAATATATTTTTATAATAAGCTGCACTCGCGGCTTCGCTCACGTGAACTAAAAAATGCCATCGATCGGGCACACGCTCGAATCTTTCAACCACAGCTCTCGGTTATTTTAAAGACAAATATGCTTATTGTGGGTGTTCCTTAACAGGTAGACACATATGCTCTCGCTGACTTTTTGCAGGTATTTTTAGCAGTCTGACACGAGGAAAGTGACCGTCGATGCATTCACACCCCTCATTGGTTTCCCTTTGTCTTTAACTATCCTTATACTAACCACCGGGTTTCAGAACAGTATAAAAAGTTGAAATATTTTATTTCCCCTGTCCTGTTCCCGAAACAGTAAGCGGAGGTAGGTAACAGTAAACAAACATAGAATCGATCGACATCTATCGGCCCATTGACCGACTGTGGAATGCGTTATGCGACCACAGCGCACTAGGGCTGACACTAAAACGGATTAAGAAATATTCGAATTATATCTTATCGTTTTGTTTTTTGTTTCGTATAGATACAACAGTGCAGTTGATGATACCGGTTCCCAAAGATCAACAGCTCTCACTAAAAAGTATGAAACTAATTTTTACTTCTTTATAATTTGATTATCATTTAATATAGTTGTATAATATTTTAGAGACAATCATAAACATGTTTAATTTAGGATGCCTTGACCTAATGACATCAGAGATAATAGGAAACTCAGTAATGATAAACAAAAGAGGCCATGATATCGCTACTCAGAAATATATAACCACTGATTTGCCAATTTCAACAACTAATATTAATTAATCGAAATACACCGAAAATAAATAGAAATGTACTGTAATCCGGTGACAGCCCTAAAGATTATCTAGACACAGTAACACACTGTAAACTCCAGTGGTATATAATTAATGATTATACGGATCGGTATGCTTGTAGCAGCGTCGCGTCGCGCCTCGCACCATGAAATCAGTTTAACCATATCAATGGTTAGCTTTACATATACCTACCTAGATTTAGGAGTACTTGTCTAAAACAATATTACTCTAAATCCTACTTAGGCCGGGGTAAACAAATATATATTTAGGAAAAAATTTATATTAAGATCATGTAATCGATTTTTTTTTCTGTCTAACTACATTGTTAGATAAGGGCCCTGAAGGCTCAGATTGCTTTTACAGCTTCACCGTGAATCGATCATGTAACCGAGGTGCACTATTTACGTTCACTAACCTAAATATCTATACAAATAAATAAAATTCGAAGTGTATGTGTGTAATGCCAATATAACAGCTTTCTATTTGATGCATATGATATTATTAAGGCACTTTTTAATATTTCTGTCTGTTCGCCTGTTTGTTTCGGGTAATCTCCGAAACGTTTGAACAGATTTTGACAGGAATTTCTCTGGCATGTAGCCGATATTATAAGGAGTAAATTAGGCTACTTTTATTTTAGAAAAAGAATTTGACTTAAGCTGAGTACACCATAATTATCAATTTAAAATACTACATAATGGTGGATCTTAAAAAGACCTACGAAAAAATCAAAGAGACCACAATTATGTCTATTTTCTAAGGATAAGGATAAGGATATGCATTTTTCTCTTTAAAACAATCGGGAGCGGTGGTGGTAGCTCGATTCGCGCGTGTGCCCGTGCCCGCCCGATCGACGAGATTCTGTAGTCCACACGAGCATAGCCGCGGGCAGAACTACTATATAAAGAAAATTAAATGCTGTTCGTTATTAAACGCATTGTTTGAAAATGATTGGACCGATTTGAATAATTCTTTTTACTATGAAAGTAATAGCCGGAATAAGTTTTTTTAGATAAAGAAAAATTTAAAAAGTTAATGGAAAAAATTTATGAGATTATAAAAGTTTTAAAAATCACTGTCTCGCTAATATTCAATAAACGCTTAGCAGCAATACGCATAAACATAAAAGAAAATTTACTACAAAACAGGTTGAACACACAGTATGAACGCTTTTCACGCAGCAGACCCGGTTTCCCGGTTCCCACGTGGAAATGAGAAAAGCTATTTTAAAGCCCGATTTACGAGCTATAAAATTATCGTAAAAACTGAAACTGGCGCGTATAAAATACACTAAAATTTACAAAATACATTTTATTAACCGAGTAAAATACATTTACAATTACAGGTGATTATGGATAAATTTTTTAACGTTACTATTTTGCTCATGTCATAATTGACTTATAATCAAAATTACTGTCTGTATTATAACCGCATTATTCCTAAACAAGTTACTCGTACATTCTAATTATATTATCTTAAGTAAATTGGCGACAAAGTTATCGTGAAAAAGACGACTGGATTTGTTTTTATTTTCTCTTAGTATCCTTCTTGCATAAAAACAATTTATTGCTAAATACTTTATAACAGGTATTCTACATGAAATCTACTAGAAGCAGTTGAATATTTGACTCTTTCTCGTGCATCCCTGGAAAAATGGTAGAGAATGCTTTTTACCATTAAGTACTTAATTCGCTGTCATGTGGAACAAAGCATTATATAAATAAAAGCAATGACTTGTGACTTTCTGTCTGGCCTACGCCTGTCCCTACTAATTATATAATACCGGGCCATTCATTGGTGGAGAAAAGATGTCGCCTGATGGAAAACACAGTGATATTAACAAAATAAACCCATTAAATATTATTGACAATTTAAAACAACGGATATATATTTCTGATATTTTCCAACAACGCTATTACAGAAACATTTCTCAAGGAGCGTTCCGACTTCATCACGATCTTTTCCTTCGCCGTCAGCCAATAACGTTACCACGTTTGAAACAGAACCGTCGGATCCACATCCAAATTTATTTTTGTAATTTAAATATAAACCGAGTAATTATTTTTGGAAAGCTGTCCGAACCAATTCAGAATACACTCTTCATTTGAATTCGGAGTGACGACCTCTGTGACTTTTCGAGATAATCACCTTGACCTCTCGACATGGATCCGTCCATTTATTTTATATATAATCCAATCAATAATAACATTATGGTTTAATAAAAAGGAAACTGTTTTACAAGTCTACGGGTGACCTATATTAATTAGCATAATATATTTATTATATATACATTTTGTTGAAATATATTTTTATAATAAGCTGCACTCGCGGCTTCGCTCACGTGAACTAAAAAATGCCATCGATCGGGCACACGCTCGAATCTTTCAACCACAGCTCTCGGTTATTTTAAAGACAAATATGCTTATTGTGGGTGTTCCTTAACAGGTAGACACATATGCTCTCGCTGACTTTTTGCAGGTATTTTTAATGTCTACCATTATGTAGTACATTAAATTAATATATATCTTATGGTTTACTCAGCGTAAGCCATTTAAACGCTCGAATTGATTCACCGTGACAATTTTTTTTTATTTGCATGGAACCTTAATTCTTTTTCTAAAATAAAAGTAATTTAAGTTGCTCCATAATACATCACCTATATGCCAGTTAAAATCCCTTCAAAATCAAACAATTTAAAAAAATGTTTTTTTGCTAATAGATATCTTAGATACTTTCATAGCATTAGGTAAAAAGCTGCTTTTTTTGGCATTATAAACAGACACTTCAATTTTATTAAACGTAAAAAATAGATGTACTGTGGCCTTAATTGATTCGCACTAGATCATTATAAATGATTCTAAATAACTTGTAAAACCTATGATCGAAGCTTTTAATAATGAAGCCAGAGTAGTACCTACGAAGGAATTGATTCCCAATTGTAATAAATAATTTACTATGCTTAGACAAAACGTGGAACATTAAAATACTTACACAAGTGCTAAAAGTAAACTCTAATGTTAAATTATCTAGATTTATGCAAACACTTATGCCATTCTTAAGCCCACTTGTGACATTTTGATAAGTTTCGAACTCAAATGAATAGTCGAGACATGTCGATCAGTCTCGCAAAACATACAGAGGTCGAATATTATCATGACAGAGGAAGTTCGCCGATAAACATTATTAATTCTCACACATTTTTATGACAATATTAGCGTAAAATCCAAATGTTAATAATACTGTATAACGATTAGCTTGTTGGATATTGGAAATAAAGCCACTTTCGTTATATTCTCAGATTGGAAAAACTGTCCAGTAGCTGTTACAATATCCGTGAATCGATCATGTAACCGAGGTGCACTATTTACGTTCACTAACCTAAATATCTATACAAATAAATAAAATTCGAAGTGTATGTGTGTAATGCCAATATAACAGCTTTCTATTTGATGCATATGATATTATTAAGGCACTTTTTAATATTTCTGTCTGTTCGCCTGTTTGTTTCGGGTAATCTCCGAAACGTTTGAACAGATTTTGACAGGAATTTCTCTGGCATGTAGCCGATATTATAAGGAGTAAATTAGGCTACTTTTATTTTAGAAAAAGAATTTGACTTAAGCTGAGTACACCATAATTATCAATTTAAAATACTACATAATGGTGGATCTTAAAAAGACCTACGAAAAAATCAAAGAGACCACAATTATGTCTATTTTCTAAGGATAAGGATAAGGATATGCATTTTTCTCTTTAAAACAATCGGGAGCGGTGGTGGTAGCTCGATTCGCGCGTGTGCCCGTGCCCGCCCGATCGACGAGATTCTGTAGTCCACACGAGCATAGCCGCGGGCAGAACTACTATATAAAGAAAATTAAATGCTGTTCGTTATTAAACGCATTGTTTGAAAATGATTGGACCGATTTGAATAATTCTTTTTACTATGAAAGTAATAGCCGGAATAAGTTTTTTTAGATAAAGAAAAATTTAAAAAGTTAATGGAAAAAATTTATGAGATTATAAAAGTTTTAAAAATCACTGTCTCGCTAATATTCAATAAACGCTTAGCAGCAATACGCATAAACATAAAAGAAAATTTACTACAAAACAGGTTGAACACACAGTATGAACGCTTTTCA
The DNA here is from genome assembly GCA_033032175.1 of Saturnia japonica. Taxonomy (NCBI): domain Eukaryota; kingdom Metazoa; phylum Arthropoda; class Insecta; order Lepidoptera; family Saturniidae; genus Saturnia; species Saturnia japonica. Next base: position 421,860 of record CM065330.1, read on the forward strand.
CGCAGCAGACCCGGTTTCCCGGTTCCCACGTGGAAATGAGAAAAGCTATTTTAAAGCCCGATTTACGAGCTATAAAATTATCGTAAAAACTGAAACTGGCGCGTATAAAATACACTAAAATTTACAAAATACATTTTATTAACCGAGTAAAATACATTTACAATTACAGGTGATTATGGATAAATTTTTTAACGTTACTATTTTGCTCATGTCATAATTGACTTATAATCAAAATTACTGTCTGTATTATAACCGCATTATTCCTAAACAAGTTACTCGTACATTCTAATTATATTATCTTAAGTAAATTGGCGACAAAGTTATCGTGAAAAAGACGACTGGATTTGTTTTTATTTTCTCTTAGTATCCTTCTTGCATAAAAACAATTTATTGCTAAATACTTTATAACAGGTATTCTACATGAAATCTACTAGAAGCAGTTGAATATTTGACTCTTTCTCGTGCATCCCTGGAAAAATGGTAGAGAATGCTTTTTACCATTAAGTACTTAATTCGCTGTCATGTGGAACAAAGCATTATATAAATAAAAGCAATGACTTGTGACTTTCTGTCTGGCCTACGCCTGTCCCTACTAATTATATAATACCGGGCCATTCATTGGTGGAGAAAAGATGTCGCCTGATGGAAAACACAGTGATATTAACAAAATAAACCCATTAAATATTATTGACAATTTAAAACAACGGATATATATTTCTGATATTTTCCAACAACGCTATTACAGAAACATTTCTCAAGGAGCGTTCCGACTTCATCACGATCTTTTCCTTCGCCGTCAGCCAATAACGTTACCACGTTTGAAACAGAACCGTCGGATCCACATCCAAATTTATTTTTGTAATTTAAATATAAACCGAGTAATTATTTTTGGAAAGCTGTCCGAACCAATTCAGAATACACTCTTCATTTGAATTCGGAGTGACGACCTCTGTGACTTTTCGAGATAATCACCTTGACCTCTCGACATGGATCCGTCCATTTATTTTATATATAATCCAATCAATAATAACATTATGGTTTAATAAAAAGGAAACTGTTTTACAAGTCTACGGGTGACCTATATTAATTAGCATAATATATTTATTATATATACATTTTGTTGAAATATATTTTTATAATAAGCTGCACTCGCGGCTTCGCTCACGTGAACTAAAAAATGCCATCGATCGGGCACACGCTCGAATCTTTCAACCACAGCTCTCGGTTATTTTAAAGACAAATATGCTTATTGTGGGTGTTCCTTAACAGATAGACACATATGCTCTCGCTAACTTTTTGCAGGTATTTTTAATGTCTACCATTATGTAGTACATTAAATTAATATATATCTTATGGTTTACTCAGCGTAAGCCATTTAAACGCTCGAATTGATTCACCGTGACAATTTTTTTTTTATTTGCATGGAACCTTAATTCTTTTTCTAAAATAAAAGTAATTTAAGTTGCTCCATAATACATCACCTATATGCCAGTTAAAATCCCTTCAAAATCAGACAATTTAAAAAAAATGTTTTTTTGCTAATAGGTATCTTGAGATACTTTCATAGCATTAGGTAAAAAGCTGCTTTTTTTGGCATTATAAATAGACACTTCAATTTTATTAAACGTAAAAAATAGATGTACTGTGGCCTTAATTGATTCGCACTAGATCATTATAAATGATTCTAAATAACTTGTAAAACCTATGATCGAAGCTTTTAATAATGAAGCCAGAGTAGTACCTACGAAGGAATTGATTCCCAATTGTAATAAATAATTTACTATGCTTAGACAAAACGTGGAACATTAAAATACTTACACAAGTGCTAAAAGTAAACTCTAATGTTAAATTATCTAGATTTATGCAAACACTTATGCCATTCTTAAGCCCACTTGTGACATTTTGATAAGTTTCGAACTCAAATGAATAGTCGAGACATGTCGATCAGTCTCGCAAAACATACAGAGGTCGAATATTATCATGACAGAGGAAGTTCGCCGATAAACATTATTAATTCTCACACATTTTTATGACAATATTAGCGTAAAATCCAAATGTTAATAATACTGTATAACGATTAGCTTGTTGGATATTGGAAATAAAGCCACTTTCGTTATATTCTCAGATTGGAAAAACTGTCCAGTAGCTGTTACAATATCCAATCATAAATAATTTGGAATCCTTAATAATATACGTTTTATAATAGAAAACAAAAAGAAAAGGGATAAACGAATAAATAGAACAGACTCACCTTTAGAACCGCTGAACAGCCAAGAGTTTTGCTTAAGAGAATCAGAATTCTTCTTCACCAGTATAGGCGTCTGCTCAACTATACTAGCCTGCCTACTTCTACTGGCAGCTGGTGCTTTTACGCTCTTCTTCTTCCCTTTTTTCAAATTCCCGCTGTGGGACTTCCTTAAAGTGTTCACTTTGAGAGACTGACTCTTCCCTCTTGCTTTACTTTTACTTCTTGAAGTTTGTCTACTCAATCTCCTTCTATGTTCTGCAATTTGTTTAGGAGTCGGCGGTTCATCATCTGAATCAGTCTCCGCTGGAGGTCTGCTTTCGCACTCAGATGAATGGCGTTTTTCAAAATCCAAAAATAGTTTTGTGTAATTTAAAATTTCTTCAATAGTTAAAGTTTTACCGACGTCTTCGGCCACCGCTTCTATAGGCGCTGAGGTTGTTGAAGTTTTCTTTCTCCGTAGAAAACTAAGAGCACCAACTGAAGATCTCTTACTTGACTTCCTAGCTTTCGGTTGTTCACTGGTACTGTTCTTTCTACTGTTAGATTGATTTTTGTCTTTCTTACTGTCTTTTCTGATCTGATCCAATTTCATTGTCGACCCGTGCATCGATTCCTTATCTTCCTCGCTCCATAGGCTCTCTCTGGACTTCTTTTTGTCAAAATTCCTATCGTGCCGGGTCGCATCGAACCACTCGTCACCCAAATTTTTCACTATTTCTAAAGGATTAGATAAAGATAGAGTTTTCCTATGTCCTTTTTTTCTTATTTCGACTTCTTCGTCGGTGACGGCGAGTTTGAGTGATTCCTTGCTTATCGCTGGTGTTTTTAGTCTGGATAGCGCGTCATCGCTAGCTGATATTGCATCGCTGTGTCCATCTGCAGACTCGTAAAGCGATTCATCGCTTTCATCCCGACGCTCTGTTTGGATTTCGTTAATTTTAATACAGTGTTCGTTCGGTCAGCCGGATATGAAATAATTTCTTTGCCATTTTTATTACATTCAACGTATACTACAGTTTAAACAAACGCAGAGGATATATTTATTGAACTTTTTATTTTATTTATTAAATTAGACCATTTTATGTATTTTAAAAAATTTATTTAAAAAAATTATACTGCCTCGCGTGACATTTATACTTTTAAAGCAGATTTTGAGGAAAATATAAATCAAATTGAATCATTATAACAAATGACTTCACGTCTACAGCACAAGGTGAAGGAAGATGGTTAAAATTAAATATAATTTTATGTGAATAAAAATATACATGCAGTAAACAGTTGTAACAACTTACGCTTTCTATAGAAATGTATAAAATGTTATCAGAGTATGCGATATTGGAACAATAAACTTGTGCAAGCGGCGAGCGCGCAAGCAATACAAAGTTTACTCCGTATCGCCGCCACATGGCGCTGCAGACTGCAGGCATTACTTCAAACTATTTACTATTTTACCACAGAGCAATTGATCGCTGTGTAATGCTCTTAAATCAATATCCACATGTTATTGCGACTAAAACCCTTTTGTAAGAACAAGGTCAAACTCTTCGAGTGCTATTCAAATAATAAGTTAAGCGTTTCGAACTCGCAAAGACGAAATACGAACAAGATTATTCGGATCATTGCGTTTCTATCAGAAGCATGTAACAAAATAACGGAGATTAATGCTCTGACAATCAATCAAGCGCGTCATATAATTATACCCTGAGAAACAATGACCCGGTTGCTCGAGCAAAAACTCAATGGTCGATCGGAGACTTTAAAGTCATGACTCATCTAATGACATGTACCAGTACGTGCTGTTTTGAATCTAGAGCTCTCAAACTTCACGCTAATATGCGTAGGGGAAGACTGACATATTCTATTGAGGAATAAACAATTTTTATATCATCTATTTGAAAACCAATTCACTATATATTACAACCTAAGAGCAACAGGGATCACTTAGAACATGAGGTAATATAAGTGACCACTTACGGCGTGTCGGTAAAGGCTAGCTAAACAGTCGTGTGCGTAAATCTCTATCGATAAATGTCGGAGTTGTTCTTTGAAACTTTATGTTGAACATTAAAAAGCAACTATGAAAAAACCTACAAACCAGTTTGGTTTTATCGAAGACAACCATAGTACATACAGTGAAGTAATAAATTCTCGCTCAGCACTATGTAATGTAATAAAAATAGTATAAAAAATCTCTTACCTGCCTATAAACGCATTTAAAAGAAATTATTTCATGAAAACCAAATACACACCAAAGACCTTCGTTTTTACTATGTTACAGGCCATGACCCATGCGTTTGGCATTTCAACGTTTCAAGCCATAGTTGCGAGGTTGTGTTACTTAATTCTGTTATCTCAGAGATAACCTTTTTTACCGTACAAGTTACTTAATTGAGATAAGCGAAGATTTATTTTAAGATGTTGTAATGTCTATTAATACAACACTTATTTAAAAACAACAGTGATATAATATTATTACAGCTCCGTTTTTGATCTAATTATCAATTACATCGCAATATACAAAAATTAGGATTGTTCTCTCTATTGTGTTCGCGCTTAATCAGAATAGTAAAAGCTGCTAAAATCGCTGTGTTTCTAGATAGCAATACGTAAAACCAAGAAAGCAGGAGCTTACTCTAAAGGTCTCGTACTAGAACTCGTCTACATATGCTTACTGAAAGATTTCAAATTAAAGGAAGTGTTGGCCAACCAGGCGGAAACTCAAAACGACCCCAAAACCATGCAAATATAGTACAACGATAGACGAACTGCTGACCGAATTCTATAAAGCCGCACCTCCGAGCTACACGGCGCTGCCCCAAAAAACTAATATACAGCCGTAGTTTTTATTTTCATGTCGAATAAATTACTATTAACGTAGTATTCCCAAACACGCGACATCCAACATTATCATTGACCCATTATTTTTGTAGTTTCGTTACATAGATACAGAAGTGCACAAATTTATTATTTCACAAACCAAATAATGAAGTTCATTGAGCTCAGTCATAAGATATTCCTCGTCAGAAGCAAGTTGAAATTCCTCGCTTACCAGTACGTGTTGTCACTTGTATAAGACTTCGAGACTTCTTTAGCAACATCATAAAATCTATGTCTGCAACAAAGCAGCAGTTTTTGACCTGAGGAGTGTGATTGGCAACTCGCACCGTCCCTCTAGCCTTTCAGCAGCCTTTAAAACTATCGCCTGTCAGTTTGTTAGGGTAAAATTTTATTCAGTAACATTAATTATTATGATTCCAACTCCACTATTAAGTGGGTCACTAACACCCCTAAAGGGATTCTACTGAATGGAACATAATACGCACTAAAATTTACCAAATTATTACGATAATAGGTATTAGGTCAGTGGGAACGGCACGTGGGAACAACGCAATCGTCGCCTGTATGGTGTATAGACGTCAGGTAGCTACGAAGATAGATAGATACAGCTGGTTCACAAACGACGTTAATTACTGGACATATCAAAATGTATGCGTAACACTCGCTGAGAGTTTATAATAAAGTTCTCCCACTGATATGGTTTAATAACACTTTTGATTACCGTTAACTTTACATAAAATTCATGGTCATTAATTTTGAATCACTTAAACAGTTTTTATCGTGATGGATATGAATAACATCAAATATTCTGACGTGTTTTTTAATATGTTTGTTGTATAAATGGCAAAGAAATTATTTCCTCGGCTCCGTGGTAATCAATCAGGAGCATTAAAATCAACGAATACGAACCTTGCGAGACAGTTATATCAAGTATATCAGAGTACCGTCTCCTCTCCTTGTCGCTCTCCGTGGACGTCTCCCTCTCGCTCGACTCTCGCGTCGGCTGCAGCAGGACCGGTTTCTTCCTCCTAAGTTTGCCAACGACGCCGTTTTCCACGGATTTCTCCGTGACCGGTTTCGGTTCCCTTTTAAACCACATCATATTCGGCACGTGCACTATACTATGATCGTTCCCAACTACATCACAGACAACAACTCGTGCGATACCGTTATAACACTTGTATGTACACTTTTTTATATGTTTTTAACGCTTCGTCGTTTTTGGCACTCCTTCAAACAACACAATCGATAAGTTGACATTCTTGGCAAACTGCATTATGTTATAAGTATTATTGAAATTGTTAAATTTAAACATAATTAATGTCGCCCTGTGGGTTATTCCTCTGAACATCTGACAAATTGCTTGTTAGTATATTATGTGAGTTATAGCTGACCAAAATACGTATTCTCCCTTTCGGTTTGTTAACACAAACATTATTACACTTGCGCTTTCCTCTTTCATGCTCGGGGATTTGATTCTTGGTTCAGTATTTTTGTTTTTAATTGTAGTTCTCTTTCAAAAAAATGAAAGGTGACAGAAAAGACACGTTCGTCCACCGACAGTCATTGTCAACATACCAGGAACGAAAACTAGTTTAAAAGCATAGCAGAACCGTTCATCGAAGTATCTAATGCGGGTTCCTTTCCCTATGCCAATAATACGCAAGCGAAACGTATACTGGTAAATCAAAGCCATATATATATACATGTTTGATTTATAATAGAACACCATGATTATAATAATCACTGATAAATATATACACGGAAATGACAATAATACAGGTTCTAAGTTAATTTGAAGTCGTGTCGGGCAGTCAGCATGTCGGCAGCTCGGTACAGTGCGCGGGCGCAGCCGGAAGCGCTTCGCAAGGATGCGGCCTCCGCACTTCCGGACCTCGTCCAACGGGGACTTATCTAAAGCTCCATTACTTTGAGTTTGTCACATCAATACACAAAATTAAATATTTATAAGTATGTGTACCTATTTATGTAACAAAATTATAATAATAATAATAACGTATTTAAAACAATGTCAACCGCCAAGAAATGTACAGTTCTGTATTTTCCCATTTACCACTGGTACAACAAGCACACTTTTCTAGTGTTTAAAATTTACTCATAATATTATTAATTTAATACAAATTAGTAAATGAAGGTGGGGAGGAGCGAGGGGGCGAACTTACTAACATCAAATCGAGAAACACAACTTTAAGCGTTTATATATCCAAAATGCAATAAAAGTGCAAAGAAAATACTACAATGACTTTTTCTTCGAAATGGACGGGTAGTAAATAAATAAAATACAGTGCTTGTTTGCAAGCCCCACCTCACTCAAGTTGCAAATCTGGCGCCGAATACTTATGGGTTTGACTCGTCACAGCTGTATTCGAGACCCTCAGTTCTCAACGTCCACACGTTGCTTAATAAAACGATATTGTATTTATTTAATCAAGATATAACTTGTAATATGTAGTTTCTAAAGCCGGCTGTTGGCAAGCGAACATTAGCTCTGGCAACGACTTGGCTGAATACTGAACGATTCACTCATCGACATCTCCCCATCTGCCAGTCAATGTGACGAGCCTTGTCACGCTACTAGACAACCCTGATCTTTAGTTATTTACTACGCAGAAGGTACATATGAATGAAATTAAGTTTATCATTTATTGTTCAGCCATCATGATGGTACAAACTTAAAATACTAATAAAGAACTTATACTGATTAAAGGAGGAAAATAGCATACCATGTACAAAGTTTTAGTAGCAACTTGTAAATACAAATAAAAAGTTTTGATATGAACCAAATTTACTTGACTGCCTGATAGTTACCATTATAAACGACCTAACAGGTGAAGATGATATCATAGACGTCAGCAATAGCAATAGCATTAACAGTAAAAACGATTTGCATGAAATAAATAAAGAGGAAACAAAACATAATTATAAGGAAGGAGTTCAACCAAAATAACAAATTAAAAAAACATTTCATTACAATGAAAAACCGATCTGACACCGCCGGTCTTATATTAGTGTCAGAAATGAATCACATTATTCTGCCGAACTGTAAAACTGCGGTATTACCGAGTGCTTCGGCAATTAAACAAAAACATTAGAATCTACAATCACTTCCTAAAATATAAAATACTTACTCCTTATGATCGCTAAAATATAAAAAAATTAGATGACGTACAAAGCGTAAATGCCCGCGAAAGGGTTGCGCCTTTTTACGATGTAAATGGAAAAGGAAAGCAAATTGCGAAGAGAAAAATGCGCAAATGTACCTAGTACACCTATATTACTAACAAAACCCCTGGAAAAACTTGGACGAATCAAGAATACTACAGAAAACGAAACGCTCGGTCGTATTCCAAAAAAGTACCTAAACTTATACAATGCTGGGATAATTCTAAATTCAGTTTAACGATAAGCCAAAAAAAATTAAAATTATTTGATATTTTGAAAGCTTAATATAGAGAAAACTTTACTGAAATGTCATGTTAATTCAGCGGAATCGCATTTGGAATGTACTGTCTTTAAAAAATAGGTGAATCCATAGCATCGTTATGAGCTATTTACCTTGCTAAGGTTACTTACTCTTGCCACAATAATGCTTGTTGTTTAAATAATAAATGTTACTAATAACAAAATTACATTAACAATAGTTCGTTTTTCAACTGATTTTTAATGCTATTTCCACCAAACGCTCTTTGTGCTCATTTCTTAACGTGTCATATCTTACTTACTACGTTTAAAAACTATAATCAAATTGTAATATTATCATGGTAGGAAGAAAAATAATTATTGAAAATAAAATCCAAATTGACAAACACGGTTAGGCTTCTAATCACAAATGTAGATAGTTATAAACAATGCAAACGCTTGTAATCCCAACAGAACCGCAGACCCTCCCTTTGCACAAAATTAACTACAGAATTGCATCCGGTTCCATTCTAAGAGACCACGTTCTTAAGTTATTTTAAACTCTTCACCCCTCGCGTTTCCCCCTCCTCTCCTCACTTTGCGTAAGTCTCGAAAATTTAATCGAAGTAGTTTATTTAATAGTTTAAAAAAAATAACAGATTCATTACCTTTTATTTGGATTTTTTAAATTACTATTTTTATGAAACTGATGATAGTACATCCATTTACAGTTTTATAGATGCCTTCGCAAGTCGCAACTCTTACTACATGTATATTTTTTTTAGAAACATTCATTCTTCTAAGCTCATATAGTTTACACTAAAATTAAAGCACTTATAGAACCTTACTATGTTTCAAGGGCTCCTTTATGGTCTGAGATGCGATCAAATGCACATAAACCTACCAATCTGATTTCACCGATTGTAATAAGTATTATTGAAATTGTTAAATTTAAACATAATTAATGTCGCCCTGTGGGTTATTCCTCTGAACATCTGACAAATTGCTTGTTAGTATATTATGTGAGTTATAGCTGACCAAAATACGTATTCTCCCTTTCGGTTTGTTAACACAAACATTATTACACTTGCGCTTTCCTCTTTCATGCTCGGGGATTTGATTCTTGGTTCAGTATTTTTGTTTTTAATTGTAGTTCTCTTTCAAAAAAATGAAAGGTGACAGAAAAGACACGTTCGTCCACCGACAGTCATTGTCAACATACCAGGAACGAAAACTAGTTTAAAAGCATAGCAGAACCGTTCATCGAAGTATCTAATGCGGGTTCCTTTCCCTATGCCAATAATACGCAAGCGAAACGTATACTGGTAAATCAAAGCCATATATATATACATGTTTGATTTATAATAGAACACCATGATTATAATAATCACTGATAAATATATACACGGAAATGACAATAATACAGGTTCTAAGTTAATTTGAAGTCGTGTCGGGCAGTCAGCATGTCGGCAGCTCGGTACAGTGCGCGGGCGCAGCCGGAAGCGCTTCGCAAGGATGCGGCCTCCGCACTTCCGGACCTCGTCCAACGGGGACTTATCTAAAGCTCCATTACTTTGAGTTTGTCACATCAATACACAAAATTAAATATTTATAAGTATGTGTACCTATTTATGTAACAAAATTATAATAATAATAATAACGTATTTAAAACAATGTCAACCGCCAAGAAATGTACAGTTCTGTATTTTCCCATTTACCACTGGTACAACAAGCACACTTTTCTAGTGTTTAAAATTTACTCATAATATTATTAATTTAATACAAATTAGTAAATGAAGGTGGGGAGGAGCGAGGGGGCGAACTTACTAACATCAAATCGAGAAACACAACTTTAAGCGTTTATATATCCAAAATGCAATAAAAGTGCAAAGAAAATACTACAATGACTTTTTCTTCGAAATGGACGGGTAGTAAATAAATAAAATACAGTGCTTGTTTGCAAGCCCCACCTCACTCAAGTTGCAAATCTGGCGCCGAATACTTATGGGTTTGACTCGTCACAGCTGTATTCGAGACCCTCAGTTCTCAACGTCCACACGTTGCTTAATAAAACGATATTGTATTTATTTAATCAAGATATAACTTGTAATATGTAGTTTCTAAAGCCGGCTGTTGGCAAGCGAACATTAGCTCTGGCAACGACTTGGCTGAATACTGAACGATTCACTCATCGACATCTCCCCATCTGCCAGTCAATGTGACGAGCCTTGTCACGCTACTAGACAACCCTGATCTTTAGTTATTTACTACGCAGAAGGTACATATGAATGAAATTAAGTTTATCATTTATTGTTCAGCCATCATGATGGTACAAACTTAAAATACTAATAAAGAACTTATACTGATTAAAGGAGGAAAATAGCATACCATGTACAAAGTTTTAGTAGCAACTTGTAAATACAAATAAAAAGTTTTGATATGAACCAAATTTACTTGACTGCCTGATAGTTACCATTATAAACGACCTAACAGGTGAAGATGATATCATAGACGTCAGCAATAGCAATAGCATTAACAGTAAAAACGATTTGCATGAAATAAATAAAGAGGAAACAAAACATAATTATAAGGAAGGAGTTCAACCAAAATAACAAATTAAAAAAACATTTCATTACAATGAAAAACCGATCTGACACCGCCGGTCTTATATTAGTGTCAGAAATGAATCACATTATTCTGCCGAACTGTAAAACTGCGGTATTACCGAGTGCTTCGGCAATTAAACAAAAACATTAGAATCTACAATCACTTCCTAAAATATAAAATACTTACTCCTTATGATCGCTAAAATATAAAAAAATTAGATGACGTACAAAGCGTAAATTCCCGCGAAAGGGTTGCGCCTTTTTACGATGTAAATGGAAAAGGAAAGCAAATTGCGAAGAGAAAAATGCGCAAATGTACCTAGTACACCTATATTACTAACAAAACCCCTGGAAAAACTTGGACGAATCAAGAATACTACAGAAAACGAAACGCTCGGTCGTATTCCAAAAAAGTACCTAAACTTATACAATGCTGGGATAATTCTAAATTCAGTTTAACGATACGCCAAAAAAAATTAAAATTATTTGATATTTTGAAAGCTTAATATAGAGAAAACTTTACTGAAATGTCATGTTAATTCAGCGGAATCGCATTTGGAATGTACTGTCTTTAAAAAATAGGTGAATCCATAGCATCGTTATGAGCTATTTACCTTGCTAAGGTTACTTACTCTTGCCACAATAATGCTTGTTGTTTAAATAATAAATGTTACTAATAACAAAATTACATTAACAATAGTTCGTTTTTCAACTGATTTTTAATGCTATTTCCACCAAACGCTCTTTGTGCTCATTTCTTAACGTGTCATATCTTACTTACTACGTTTAAAAACTATAATCAAATTGTAATATTATCATGGTAGGAAGAAAAATAATTATTGAAAATAAAATCCAAATTGACAAACACGGTTAGGCTTCTAATCACAAATGTAGATAGTTATAAACAATGCAAACGCTTGTAATCCCAACAGAACCGCAGACCCTCCCTTTGCACAAAATTAACTACAGAATTGCATCCGGTTCCATTCTAAGAGACCACGTTCTTAAGTTATTTTAAACTCTTCACCCCTCGCGTTTCTCCCTCCTCTCCTCACTTTGCGTAAGTCTCGAAAATTTAATCGAAGTAGTTTATTTAATAGTTTTAAAAAAATAACAGATTCATTACCTTTTATTTGGATTTTTTAAATTACTATTTTTATGAAACTGATGATAGTACATCCATTTACAGTTTTATAGATGCCTTCGCAAGTCGCAACTCTTACTACATGTATATTTTTTTTAGAAACATTCATTCTTCTAAGCTCATATAGTTTACACTAAAATTAAAGCACTTATAGAACCTTACTATGTTTCAAGGGCTCCTTTATGGTCTGAGATGCGATCAAATGCACATAAACCTACCAATCTGATTTCACCGATTGTAATAATTTGTATCAAATCTTAGGCTTAAAGGTTTGCCCACAATCACGCCTGATGTTTTGTGGCGATTTGGTGAGACATAAAACGTAGAAGGACTGGGCCTCTATTTCAGGTACCTGGGATCAAACGACCATGCATTGTAATATATTATATTTGTGTCTGAATGAAAGTAAACAACTGTCTCGACACGGCGCGGCGCGGACGCTCTCGTTACAAAGAAAATCAATTTAAACATTGTCAATCATAATTTCTTAATGTAAAATAAGCCCATGAGTATTAGTTTACATTAAAATTAGAGGTATCTCTCTAGGGCACAGATGGCGCAACATCTGGCGCCGCGGCTAAATGTATCTTATTTCTGTACTTCCATTTTCATCTCAATCACTGTAATATTATCCCAAACATCGCGAGTTTAAAAACAAAAATTTATAATTGTAATACTATTGCGTTGTGCGTTGTGGTGCGTGGTGCTGAACAGTTGCTCGAATATACTTAACACTTATAAATTTGAATTTTTAATGGTCGAAAACACCGATCTTTATTTAATAGTAGGTACTTTAATTTGAGTGAAGGAATGATTGCATTCACCTTTGTTGGACACACAGCTAGATATAAGCTCAAACTGAAATTTACGCCTAACGTTTATGTAAAATGAATGAAAGTTTGATGAATGAGGAACATATTCATGAAGTCATAACATGATGGTAGACCAATTTTGATGATCATCTCATTAACTATACCTCCCTCGAGTTAAAAATGTGTCTCCGATCACCTACGGGTAGGTATGTTCCGGCAGCTGCATATGAGATGCCCCTCACTAAGCTTCACGTGTTACTATTTCTGTATACCTTATCATTTCGGAAAGCAGTATGTAATATTCTAAAAGAAGATATCTAGGATGGCAGCTTTTGTGCGAACTAAACTTTATTTATAAGTACATAAATATATGTCAGAAATAAAATATTTACCTATCAGAAATGACAAAATAAAATAATAAAGTTTCCGAGCAAAACAAATAGAAAACATCAAGACGGGCGCGCAGGAGGTTCGCGGTTCAGTGACGTGAGAAGGTCACAGACAGCAACGGACGGCGGCCTTCTGTTTTCCATTAGACACAACAGATACGCGTAACAGTTATTCTCGTTTTTCTTTGAAGTAGATGTGAATGGGCGAAACGAAAATTAAACTGTGAAAATATTATCAAACATGAATGTTTACATGTTTTTTTTTCTTCTATTCAATGCATAACATGATATCAGCTAGGGTTGTCACGAATTCACGACGATCGCGTGCAAGTTAGTAAGCAGAGCACGGCCTTTTGGAAATACTATAAAAACTATAGTTAATTTTAACACGAAAATTGTTAAGACTCGCGGATGCGGCTAATTCTCCCGATGGCTAACATTTCTTTTTTATTTAAAACATCGCTGCGTTATATGGTCAAAATATCGTAAATAGTATGACGTTTACTGTTTACCGCCTTCATTACTTCGCATGTAAGTAATATTTTCAACATGTACATATTTCACAGCGTTTATCCTGCCAGCTGTGTAAACACAACAAATTAAGCAAAACTGTATGGGTAGATACTGAAGTCAGAAAAAGTGACAAAGGACAGTTTTATTTGACTTTTTTACTCAGGACAGTATTATGGGAATTTCAGGTTTTTTTATCGCTATAAGGGTTAGCTTTTTGGCCACAATTTCACCTAATCTTAAGTGACGATGTTTCCCAAGATGGTAGCACGCTCAGCCTAGTGGAAGACTGGCTCTAAAGTGCACCTGCCGGAACATACCTGTTGGTGCTTGGCGATAGATTTTCAACTTGAGGGTGGTAGCTAGACAGACATGCATTAGAAAAAGCCCTAACACCATGCTATAGTTTCATAATTATGTTTCCTTCACCGGGCGCTCAGGCTCATTGCAGGGATTCGTACTCGAAGTCTATCGACGCGGAGTCCGTACACGATACAAATGAGCTATCATTGCTTAAAATTAAGATATAGAAGGAACTAATGAATTTCTTCTTTGCTATTTGGACGGCAAAGAAAAACAAATCCATTGAAAAATCACAAACATTTAGAAAAAAAAAATTATTTCAGGAATTGAATACAGTAAGCTGTGACCGTTTACGAAATGATCTTTTTAAGCCCTAATATTTAAGCGATATACAGTAATACCCCACTTAGCGCGACCCCGTTACGCGCGGTTTCACTATAACGCGAATTTCAAATTTCGCGCTCAAATGCCTCGCATTACGCGAAAGAGTGCGTATAAACATAATGTAGTCATTAACTTCTCTATGGTCGCGGGATCCCCGCTTTCTCTGAATATTCTCTTTGAAGAATTGGGAATTCCCTGTCCTTCGACTTTGTACTATGGGGATTTCCTCGTTCGTTTCGTGTGTTTATTTGTTCCGTAATGTTAGTTCGGTCGGCTGGCAGTTTGTTTTAACATTTATTGGAGATACATACATAATTTAACCCTACATTAAAAATGCCGCTTGTAAAGAAAAAAGAGCGTAAAAGCGTCACTTTGGAATTGAAGATGAAAGTGTTAAGAAGAATGGAAAATGGAGGCAAAGCAACAATTGTTGGGAGAGATTTTGGACTCCCAGAATCGACTGTCAGAACGATTTATAAAAATCGGTAAAAAATTAAAATCTCCAGCGAAAGTTCAACACCTATAAGTGCAACAAAACTTTCTCGTTCGAGATCATCTATCTTAGAAAGAATGGAGAAATTACTGTCAGTCTGGATTGAAGATTTGAATAAGAAGAACACACCACTTCATATGCACAAAAGCAAAATCTTTGTATGAGATGCTGAAAACAAAAGAAGAAGAGAGTGCCACTCCGACTTTTGCTGCCAGCAGAGGCTGGTTCCATCGGTTCAAGCAGCGTTCTAATCTTCACAATATCCACATAACAGGCAAGGCGGCCAGCGCGGACATTCAAGCTGCAGCTGAGTTTCCAGACAAGTTTCAAGAGTTTTAGACGAGAGAAAATTCCTGCTTGTCTCATCTTCAACGTTGATGAGAGCGCACTTTACTGAAAAAAAATGCCATCTCGAACATTAATTTCTAAGGAAGAACATCAAGCCAGTGGTTTCAAAACTGCGAAAGATCGATTAACACTTCTGCTGGGTGGTAATGCCACTGGTGATTTCAAACTGAAACCTTTACTAGTGTACCATTCAGAAACACCCCGTGCAATGCGAGGCACAGACAAGACAAGTCTACCAGTTCAATCAATTCAGTGGCGATCAAACAGAAAGGCGTGGGTTACACGGGAAATTTTTCAAGAATGGTATTCTAATAGTTTTTGCCCATCAGTCAAATCATACTGTGACAGAAATGGGCTTGAACCTAAAGTTATATTACTCTTAGACAATGCCCCAGGACATCCAACCTCAATTGATACGCCCAGAGACAAAAGTGTACGTAAAGTTCCTTCCAACAAACACTACGTCAATATTACAACCTATGGACCAGGGAGCAATAGCAAACTTCAAAGCTTATTACCATAGCCGCACTTTTAGCCAACTAATTCATGAAACTGACGGGGAAGGAAGACAGTCTATGCGAGAGTGGTGGAAGTCATACAACATTATGAAGTCTATTCACAACATAGAAGAGGCTTGGAAGTTAAAATGAGTTGTATGAATGGGGTGTGGCGTAATCTTTGGCCAGATGTAGTGGAAGCACCTAGAAGAATTGTCCAGATGCAGAGACAAGTGCTTGAAAACATTGCTGCAATGATTGAGGGGTCTGAACTTAAAGATGTCTCGGTAGAAGATCTCGTAGAACTTGTAGCAACGCACGACGATCCTATCAGCAATGAAGATCTGATCGAGTTACAGAATAATCCTATCTACGATGAGGAAGAACAAGTAGAAGAGAACGTTTTATCTTCAGGGGAAATACAAAATGCACTTTCAAAAATTTATTCAGGTTTGGACATATTGCAGAGTATAGACAATAATGATGACCGTGTCTTGACCGTGTGTCAAACAATTAAAAACAGTGTTGGGTGTTATGAACGTATTTTACAAGAACTTAAAACGCTACCCAACAGACAATAGATGTATTTTTCCGTAAAAAATAAGAGTATGTATTGCATAAAGTGTTCTTAGAATTAAAGTGATTGATTAAAATGATTTGTATTTTTTTGTATTAAATTTTAACTATGTTTAATCATAAACCTCGATATACGCGAATTTCAGTTAACGCGATTTTTTTCGGAACGTATCCCTCGCGTAAAGCGGGGTATTGCTGTATTTAAAACAGATCACACAATACATTTAGGGGAAAAATTATACGGAAATTAAAAACTAAGAAGCTAATATCTAACATAAATCAAGAAGTTTGTTGTGTGTAAAACAAAACACAAGTTCGAAAGCGCGGTCATATCTCACGTTATGTTACTTTTAGACAATGTAGGTAGTTATAAACGAATAACAATAATGCATAATCCATTTGTTAATGGTAGCCCACGCGCTCGGCCTAAATTCCACACGTGCAGGACCAGCTCCCCGCACTGCTCCGGCCGAACCGGCAAGCTCCTACATGCATACATCAGAAAATGCTTTTTTATTCAAGCTGAATAAACTGATAACACCAAGCTATGTAAATTGTCACTATGACAGGCGATAGCCAGAATTTAATTAGGCACCAACCAACAAAGCGTTACTCGGACATCTCTTATTAAGGATTCATTAGAACAGTCTGCTGGTGGTCCTTAGGTATCAACAAAAACCGATTCAGCGAAACAGTGCAAATCTTCCCATAGACAGATGTGACGAAATTAGAACACTCTTGTGTATAATTCATAAAGTACAGTCAGCTACAAAATTATAAGTCACTTTTAACAACATTTTAATAAAATCATTATTATCTGTGACCGCTCGTCAAATTAATTGAATATAGATCACATTTCACGTGTTCCTATATGAAGTTTATTTATTACTTAACTCTTCAGGACAAACATATTTACTCACTTTCAATTGACCATAAAGTGTGTTACACATAACAAAGGCATAATATCGAATAAGTACTTATATCTATTAATTCCAGTTGTAAAACAAATTAGATAAAATAAACCAAAGATACTTCACTATAATTTCCCTTTAATAACTAAACACTGTGTCCACTTGTATTCACTATAATTTACTTCATTAACTCTATTAATCTTGCACATCCAGCCTGCCTAGTCCCTCAGTACAGACTGCCCGTCCTTTTATAGTAAACCAATATTTAAGGAACCGACATTTTCAATCGGAAAGAATAATACCGGAAGTCAAAGCTGAGCTACTAAGAGTTAAATAGAACAATATTAAAATCTAGACATATTCTAAAATAAAAGATAATAACAATATGTTTTATGGTAGACTAAACAATAATTATCGTCAAGCTAAAAACATACTATGTTTTAAAACCTTAAACAATATATTATTTTGTACGACTACCTCCATGATCGAGAAGTTTCAATAGATTTCTCAACTTATTATTCATTTAGCACATGTTAATATTTATTATAATACGTAATATTTATTAAAATTAGAAACTATATTTTTCGTAAAGCTAACACAGTTATACCTCTAATTATAATTTTTAAATTTTATTCCCACGTTAAAAGTTCGCCTCCAACGCGGTGGCAAATGTTTTGTTTACAAAAGACATTTTTTTTTTCTACAAAACAATTAAGCATATGACCGTACCCGCATAGAATATGGCGGCATGTGTGTCGCTCGAGTGTGATCTCATCTCATGAAGCGTGACACATTGCCGCAATAATTTAGACCATTCTAAAATGCTTATGAATACCAGTTGTGAATGGCCCGCGGCCCCACCACTGGGAAACGGTTTCTTCCCGAGAGGAAGGTACAGGATTATTAACCATGCTAATTCTTGAAGTATATAAACGCCGGTAGGCTGTAGTTTGTAGTGGTGCTGTATGGTGATAGTGAGAAAACATATCTATCATTTTCAGGGACTATTCACGTCTTATGCGGGCGATACTTGTAAATACTATCAAACGATTCGTATTCTTCTGCTTTTAATGGAATCGCGAAGTTAAACCCATCAGTAGTATGAAACGTTGAACTTATTAAGAAAACTATTTGAAGGCCGACCACGTCGCAGAGTATAATTTAAAAAATGAAGACCATTTCTAACAAAAAAGAAAACAAACTTCAATAATTTTGGGGAATTCCCTGGCGTATCTTCGATGTCGAAGATTCAGTTCCGATGAAATGGGACCACCCTTGAGGTATCCTCTTTCCAACGAAAAAAAAATCATCCAAATCGGTTTATAAACAAAGAAGTTACGGCTCAACATACATAAAAAAACAATATATGTATATATATTTATACATACATTCGAATCATAGCCTAAATAGCACCTCTGAAACATTTTTTTAAAGTTTCATCAAATTTCGACAATATATCTTCAACCGTACATTCAAATTCATACAAAAATATATATAGTTTATATATTAGTAATTAGTATAGATGGTCAAAATTAAAACTATTAAAAAGTAGTAGTACGCTGAACCTTAACTATGGACAAAAGCTACGAAAGCACAATAGTAGCTGGAACTTGTTAGGAGAACACTAATCGAGTACCCTTCCAAGGTAGGTACACAGTAACCACGCATAATATGTTTTCTTTCATCAAAAATGTAATTTATTACGAGATTGTAACCGCGACTCGTTATTTAGGTGTCGTGAATCCGCACACACCTTGCACCGTGCAACGGCTGGAACGGTCATCTCCAATTAATATATTTGTTTAAATACGAATGTATATGATGAATTGGAGTTAAAACTAACCGGACGGTCGACGTGCGGCATGAGGCATGACCTCATAATTATTTATGTTTCGCCGTAAACTTGACTGTAGGAAAGCCGAGGTGAGGCGAGGCGCGGAGCAGGACGCGGAACGGCGACATATGCGCACGCGTCTGTCGCGTCGCGTTGCAAATGTATCAAACGTATTATTTCACAAACTTTACTTTTTATAGAGTGTACTAAATAGGTAAACAATAATTTTTCGCGGGGTTTTAATTGGTTTACTGATGGTTTTTAATTTTAATAATTTTAATTAATGTATTTACGTTAATTGCCTCTATTTCATCTAACATTGATGACATTTTTCCTGATCTAATTTGGGTATTAATGGGCATGAGTTTAGTTATAACTCAGAATACAGAAAAAACCAGAAACTGCGAACGCACATAAAACTGAAGATACAAAAACCACTCTTAAATAGAGTGGTTTGACGTTGTTGCGATTAGTCACTCCTTTGTAAGTAGCGCGTCGTGACGTATTGTACAAGTGCCAATTTTAATTTTAAAATGCCGTCTTTTGTTGTTCCTACATGTAAAAATGCTGCAGGAATTATAAAAAAACAGGATGGGGTCACATTTCATCTGTAAGTAGCGCATTCTAAAGTATATTTATTTAATTGTTTAATTTATTTTAGATTTAGAAAATGACGCGTCCATTTTTTAAGTGTTGCCATTTTATTTTCATCGAAAATTTTACCCATTTATTTTTTTAATACTCGTGTAGAATACTTATTATTTTTGTGTATATAGAACCTTTGTAATTTTAGTTTCCCTGCTGATGAAAATAGAAAATCGGACTGGATGAAAGTCATACAAAGAGCACGGCTAGATGAGTTTTGGAAACCATCAAGCCGGAGCGTACTTTGCTCAATTCACTTTGAAGCGCAATATTTTTATGATACAAAAGGTGGTTTGAAAAGACTGACGAAAGCAGCTAATCCAACTAAGGTAGATATAGTCATAATAATTACTATATTTATATTGTATCCCTCCTGGTGAAAATGTTTGTCATGTATTTTGAAGTAAGATTTTGGTCCATATATATATATATATATATAATCCCTGTATCTGTAAGGTATAACAAGTATGCCCACTTTTCGTCGAGCTTATTCGTCCCTCATCGTGATAAGGGGCGAGCCTAAACCGGGCGCAAATTTCAGATTCCGGGCTAATGAAACTTCGGTGAATTAAATATATAAATAATCTAATACTAACGTTTTATTTCAGTGTTTGGTCTTGACACCAGAATTTTCCGAGTTACACATAGAAACGTCTAAACCTTCGACATCGGACAATGTGTGTACCCACCTATGATAATAATGTTTCATTTTTTTTAATAATATTGAAAGGCAAACAAATCACTTAATCGATATACTTAGTTACAAGTAAACTAATGTAGTAAATAAACACTAGTAGTAACAGTAATAAATGTAAAATAAACTAAGTAAGGCCCATGGACATTTGCAAGCTCAGGCACAAAGTGCTATTACTAATGCGTTTCCATCCGTGAGGACTGAAATGTCATGCCTTGTACGGCAGAAATATTCTGTATTTAATTAAAGTTTTTGTTAATCTATTACATGATACAACAACATATAACTTAAGGTTTTTCATTTCAGGTTACACAACCACAATTTCCTGCGCGATCGAACTCAGAGATCAGTGATGTCAATATTTCTGATTTGGAATCTGTGTTTGATACGCCGAGAAAGGTCAAACTTATATCTCAATTACGACGAAAACAAATATTTTGTGAACAACATGTTCGACGAATAAACACATTACAACAAAAATACAACAGACTTGCCAAGAAGTACGAATCTTTAAAAAGTATATTAAAAAATTAAACTTAATAAAATCTTAACTTACGTTATTTAAGCCGTATTCTATTTATAGTCATCCATGTAAATAAATAAATATTTTTTAATAATTTTTTTTTTAGTGTTATAGTCTATCCCAAAAAGTGGGAAACCGCTTCCGAGCTAGCAACATTATGCGTATGGGAAGTGGGGCAGGTGCGGGACGTACCTATTGTTTTTGGACACAGTGCAGCGTATGTAATTATTCTTGAACGCGGCTTCTGGTTTTTTCTGTATTCTGAGAGTTATAACAAGGAAGACCGATGTTTGATCATCGATGATTAGATTAATAGTACAAAGTTCTACTAGTAGTACAAAATTGTAATGGCTTTAACAAACAATAAATAAATAATTATAAAAGTAAACATACACAGCTGAAGAACGCGTTGACATTGTTTTATATCGAAATTTTAAGTAACAGTTTAATTGAATTAAAATTGATTCACCTTTGTATTTTATTTATTTCTAATATTTACAAAGTTAAGTTAAGTTAAGAACGTGATGAACTAATACAATGACCTATAGTTGAATATTTCTTGAGTGTGTGTCATATATTCTCGTATCATAATAAAGTGTTAGCCAGTTCAACAGAGAGCACAACTTGCGGTTTGACCATCATTGCCGACCGTGACGCGTTTTGCTGTTTTCAACAATTTACTCAGAAGCAATATGATGTTAGTGCCAAACATGTCCACCGAGACTCATCATCAATTTGATAAAATGACATACTCAATACAAATACTGTTGTGAACTAAACGTCTGGTTTAATATTTTCAAATACATGGTCAGTTAATATCACGACTGCAAAGTATCGTTTATAAAGAAGGACGCAAGCTGTGACGCCGCGCCGTCGTAGCTCTTAAACGGGCGAACCAATTTTGATTCACTTTTTTTGTTTGAAATGTTTCTTTATCGAGAATAGTTTTTGGAAAAAAAAATCTCTTCAGCTGTTTGCAGATCATCAGCCTTTTTCTAGTTAATAAAGGAGTTTGAATAACTTACACAGATCTAATCGATTCCTAAAATTGGTATTCTGTTACTTCATTGATATTGGAAGAACATGATAAACCTTGACCTGGTGCGTCATCTGGAATATGCAGGACCCAACTTCTGCAGAGATATCGTGTTTGAGATCGTTAGACTGGTCTCAATGAATAGTCTATTTGTGTTTGGGTTTTATTTCATTTACCTTTTCATTTATAAATTTACCAACAGCGTCCTCGAGAAACTAAAATTATCAATATAAAAATTGAAACTTCGTTCATATTCGAAAACTATCAAAATCATAAAAACGCTGCACTGTAACAAACCCAAAAACAAAACCTTATAATTCCTGCATTATGAGTAGTAGAGAAACACAAGACGATTACATATGTAGCACCGTTGACCGTGTTGGAAAATTGGAAAGCGCTCGGAAACAATACGAATGCATAAGGGACTCGTGAATGCGAAAGTTATTATCAAGGGAGACAGACAGCTACACTTTTCCCGAGAAAATATTTACATGACACGATCAACTTATTGTATAACTTATGTGCTTTAAAAGGTTACTAAAGGTGCTTTGTTACTTAAATACATACTAGGAATACTTAAGGGTAAAACAGTAAGATAACATTATGATAATAATGAACATACCATCGCGCCTGTATTCCCCGGAAGGTTAGGCAGAGGTGTACTAATGTTCAACCACAGTTCGTCGGCTATGTTTTTAGGTCCCATGTAATAGGGGGCGAGCCTATTGGCATTAATCGGGCACGAAAACAAACTCCGAACTGCTAATGAGAATTTATAGGAAAAATCAAATAACACTTTGCTCGACCTGGGACTCGAACTCAGGACCTTGCTCTTAGCAATCGCGCTTACGGCCACTAGGCTAATGAGGTAATATAATGAAGGCTATAGAAAAGTTTTCACAAATAGAAGACAAGTTCGATCGGTTCAAAGTTACAAACAAAAATAATAGAGAATTAAACACAGAATGAAGATCTCAGTTTATAGTTTTGTATTGAAGTGAGAAAAGCGTATTTTTTTATATAATGGGAGGAAACGGAAATGTCTACAGCGTTCATGATAATTAGAGAAGTAGCAGTTTAATCGGAATTGCAGATAACGTAAAAAATCCAGACTTGTGAAACATACTCAAGGCGACTGCGGACCACAAGGAAAAAATCAAATTTAATTATTCTTAAAATCAAAAGATATTAATTGAATTGGAGAGGAAAGAAAACCAAGTGCTTATGAGGAATTAGCACCTCGAGAAATAAAGCCTTCGTTTCAAAATAAAAAAGCGCTCTAAAACGCGTGGTCACTGTCGGAACAAGACAGAGAAGTGTTAACATTTTCACAGAAAGCACGAATATTTCCTACCACACCCAAACTGTAAATCGCACGTCAAACACCAATCATATGCCGGTATTTTCCGACAACTAGTACCATTTTTAAGCCTGGCCAGTTACCTTCTTCGGCAACATAGTCACTCACCATCAAGAGAGATCGTAATCAGTAACTAGCTTATTCATTAACGTAACAAAAAATAGTTTAAGGAAATCCATCGTATGCTCATTAAAAGCGTTACCGGCTTCCACTGCTCCAGTGATTCTACGATATTAAACTCTCCATCAGTAATCACAGCTTTTGTATTCGTTCGAATTTATAACATGGTTTAAGGAAACGGGTTTTGATCACTTTGGCCTTCACATTGCGGAAAATAAACATAATAAAAGGTAATAATAACATATACGTTCTGTTGCTTATACATGTATTACGACGGTAGGTATATTGTTTAATATAATCAATTATGTTCCATACAATACAATAACAAACTATAATACCTATTATACAGTCAATGTGAAAGTATGTTTGTTTGAATGTGTCCTTCATGCAAGCTTGAAATGCGAGATATTCCAAGTCGAATATATCGTAGAATGGGTCGTAGGATACTTTTTATGAATGAGTACCGAAGTTCAATTACGACCAGTGAAATGGCCGGGTAACATTTACTTATTTATTTATTTAACAAGGGCAGCGTCAACAGTTTTTTTTTATACTGACGCTTACTATAATATATATAATACTATAATAAATATATTTTCAAGACATGTACATAGAATATGAATAAATAGCGATTTGACCGCGGATTCACTAGCGTCTAACTAAATTGCTAAATACCTATCCAATTTTCATAGATCAATCTTCAAAAATGACCGAAATTACCGATACCTGCAGCGTAAAAAAAAGGAACCGACATGAAGCGGCAGTAGTTCTAGACTAGACGTAGGAGACTAGTTCGGTATGTGCGTTGATATTTCAGTTACTCAGTTATAAACCATTTTTGATATATTTTTGGAATTTTCAAAAATGGGTCTATATATATTATATGTAGAAATATAAAACCAAATGCTAAATTTATAAATGTCTTAAACACTGAAATATTATTAAAAAATAAAATTAATAATCACCACTATAAAATAGTTATGTTATTTTGTTTATACTTGCAGACAAACAACTGTTTACATTTAATGATAAAAATTCTAGTGAACGGAACGGGGGTAACCTACCTGCTCTTGTGTAAATCTTTTTTAAAATCAAAAGCCTTTTCAGCGCTTTCAATGTATTGTTTTGCGTTTGCCACGAACGACAAATATTTTTTATTTCTGTATTTATAGTTTTGAATATTTTTCTAGTTTCACATTTTACTAATCACCCCTACTTAAACAATAACATAAGTATCTCAGAAAACGAAATAATCATCTAGGGAAGTCAGTATCAAGGATCGTAATATCTATTCTTAAAGAAAAGATTGTTCGCTCGGGAAAAAAAACAATTTATCTTAGAAAAGGCAAAACCCTTTCTTTAGGAAGACCTTTACAACATGCCACCTGATATTAAATATTTATACATTAATATTTAAAAATCTGGGCAACCGAGCTTCGCTCGGTGACTCACACAAGAAAACACCTATTTAGGTATACTTGGAATGTAAAACATTATCTAAATACAACGTTTCATCCAAATCGTTGGAGCCGTTTCCGAGAAACCAATTACATATATATATATATATATACAAGAATTGGTGACTTAATATAATGAGATGATTTGCTACTAATAAGTACGATCTTAATTCATATAAAATTATTAACGCGTGATACTGAACTGTTTTTATGAACAATATAACGTTATAAATGCGATAAAGGAAACTTTTTTGTCCGTTAAGATTTCCAAGCTGCAACCAATATTTCAGAAATATCAATGCCAAATTCGTATCTGTGTGATATAATGTCTTTAAAATTATTAATCAGGGCGACAATTTTAAAATAACAATTGCATAAAAACAAAAAAGAAATACAGGCGTACCGAAAAGATGTAAGGAACGAACGTGTCTGAACAAAAGGATATCCGAAAAAAAAAAACAATTTGCCAAGAACGTCACCACACTATGCACATGAACACCACACTCGCCTCACAATGTCACTGTCACTTAGAAAACAAATTATATTTAAAAAATAAATACTCCGAGGTAACACTTTCTAATAAGTTTAGTTACAAATTTTTAAAAACGCGTCAATAACGCGCCGATTGCGCCGGGAGACTGACCTGCGGACGTACGCAATAAACAATACGATAGAGCGAGACCGAGATATATTGCACCTGTGCACTTAAAATTGAATGATTGTTATGCGAAACAGAAATAAAACATTCCTTTAATTAGACAAGGACGGCGGCAGCGACAAACCTTTTCGTCAATGAGAGTCGGAACGTAACATGCGACTTTGACATCAAATTATTTTAATGTTTATGCTAAATTATTTTAAGGTTGTTTTTAGTAGAAATAAGAACAATTTATAAGGCTCCGGTCAGCTCGTGAGTCACAGTACTGTCAGGGACCATCAGGGTCAACATATGGCGAAAAGCGGCGACGTCTGTACGCCAAATTCGAGGTTGTGTTGCAAATCAGCAAATGAAAAATGTTATTTTCTCGATTGTTTCCATTGAACCGGTGATTGCTCAGCTGCACTTCTTTCGCGGACCGATACAAATGTTTTATGTTTCCACGTCTCTATTCAGTCACGTGCATTCACCAACGTCACCAACATAACAATAAGCCAGAAGTTAGGTGGAATTTCCTAAATAAACTAAAACTAAATAGAGTAGGTAGGTACCACCACTCACGCCAGAAGTGCTAAACGTCACCATTTTACATCATTTTAGTAGTGACAATTTATTAAACCCGCGTAGATAGATCTGGAATGTGGATATGCTTTCAAATTAAATTATTAAACAATAATTGATTCAGTTCTTAGCGGGATCTTGATCAGTCATGTGGTAGTTTTTATTTTAATTCATAAACTTATGTTATCTAACCTTATTTTGAGTATCATTTTTTTGCAGATTGGTGGTGCACGAGTGAAGTGGGTTATAAATAAAAAAACTAAGAACATGCATTTTAAGTTGCCACAAAAAGAACATGGACAGTTTTACCAAGAGAGTCGCCATTTTGTTGGAACTTTAATAAAGATTACAAGGACAATTATATAAATATTCTATTCACGTGACGTTGACAGAATTGTGTATGGCCACAGATGTGTCATTAAACGAAAATAAGAAGACAGGAAATTGATTGATTTTGTGATTGTTTAAGTGTTGTAATTGAGTTAAACTGAAACAATGTAGAATAAATAATACGTGAGCGGAATTACAAGCATCATCTAGTTGAATGAAACAAATCCTATGCATAGTTTACAAAGGAAATTGAAAACAGCCGTTCTCGCTAGCCAAAAGTTCCGAGAATCGCCGAATCAGTAACCGATATAGGTTTCCGAACGAGATCGAAGTGAACGAAGCCCGCTGTACCGGGAACGCGACGAGCAACGGATATTGTATCAACATCACGCGAATTTGGTGAAATTATTGTTTATAGACCATTCAACACTTCAATATTGATGTACGGTTTCTGTAAAATCTTCTATTTTAAATCCATTAATAGAGTTACATTATTACATCTAGGAAGTACAGACGAGGTTGCCAGCTCCTTACAAAAAAACATGTATACCCTTAAGTACAAAAAGCAATTGACATATCGATGGATAACCCCAAGCCTAGGTCCGTTCCTCGGAGTGAAACCCTTGGGTCAGGCAACCGCCCGCGCGATACAAGTGACACTGTACGTGTATCACTTAGCTACCTACATACAACACTACACACGTATGAACATACACACGTGCACACCACATAGGTACATAGGTTCTGTGAGGGACCTTTTTTTTTCTTTTTTTTTACGCTAGTTAGTTAGCGCTAGTTAGTGTAGAAACATTCCGATTACTGAATACACATACGCACGGTTCCTTCCTTCCTCCCAGGAGGAAGGGAACGTGCCTATGTGTATAAATTAGTTAGCTCGAATCGTAGGTGTAGGGATTCGATTAGATCGCGACTTATTTGCGAACGCGGCGACCGCCCGAGCCGAGGTCCGGCCACTTTGGCACCCTCGTGCGAGTCGTCCACAAAACTTTCGCGGCTGAGTGCCCTCTGCGCTCGCCCCCAAGTCCGGTGAAGCTGTAAAAGCCGCAGCGGCTTTAGGGCCCCTAAGGCTAACAGTGTAGTCAGATCTAAAAAAAAAAAAAAAAAAAAAAAAAAAAAAAAAAAAAAAAAAAAAAAAAAAAAATCGATGGATAACGAGGAAAAGTTTTACAACCGATCAACTTATTTTAGCTTAAAGTCTTGAACTTGTCTTATTTTGTTTGTACTTTGTTTTAATTGTATTTTGTGATTAGTTTCAGTTTTTTTACCAATAACAATTTTATATCGCGGTTGTCGTGGGATATTCCAATTACTTCACAAACCAAGAAATATATCTTTTTCGTATTTATTCCTTAATTAACGTATGCTAAAAGAGCAGACTTCGCTTCATGGTAAATTTTAAAACTGTTGATCGTCGGGGAAGTACACTATGTGTTGTCAAAATCCGTCAGTAAGTGGAACTTTTAATATGAAGGATCATATTATAATTTCTTTATTACGTGAACCTAGTAACTAATTTTTATTACAGGAGAATGCGGCAATGACCTTTATTTAGTGTTCAATTTTAACTTTATAACTCAAGCTGGTTTCATGAAAAAGGATCTTGACACACATACAGATGGACAAAAATGTAATCTAATATGGGTTCCGATTTTGATTATGAGGTACGGAACCCAAAAAATGCTGTCTCACCGTGCTGCGGTAGGACCAAAGTGTTTCCTTTAAGGTAAAACCTATATGACTTATTGCATGATTCGAATCTACGTCAATTTATGTGGCGTGGACCGTGTGGTGCATGCAAGTCTACAACGGAAACAACGTCGCTCGTAGCTTGCAAGTTTTGGTGACCAATAATAATAACTAATTGTAAGTTAATACGAGTAGATATAGTACGACTACAGAGCTGAAAAATTCTAGAGATATGTTTTAATTAATGAGTAGGTACGTATAGATTAACAATATCCAACTTGTACAAATAACTGTATACACCAGACAGACGTATGTAATATGTATAATATACAATAATCATTTATCCGTTTGCGGAGGTCTTTATTAGTGCAATTAAATTAGTTAACAACAGATGGCGTGTAAGTCGATTCATGTTCAAGACAACGGAGAGGAAGCTAGTACTAAATAAAAACGTTCACTTGACCGATATTAAAGTTTTACACATATTCCATCCCTTACGACGCGAGGTTTAAACCAGTATTAATTCTTTATCGACACTACATATCATTGTCGCCAAATTATGATTAACTTGATCATATCAGCGGTGTCAAAAATTAAGTTTGTAGGTAATGAAGACCAAACCCAGACGGCCCATACTTCCAAACACCCATTTAGCCTGCTTCAATAAGAATCGAACCTATCACTGTATTTATAAATCACAAATACAGACCACAATCGGTCGGCCATTAATTACGCTATCGAATGTATGAGGAAAATTAAGTCGGCGAACGCCTACTTATCAACGTACGTGTACTAAGAAATTAAACTTCCATTATTTCTCAGAAAATTCTTTTTGCATAATTCACGTAAAACATTTTTTCCCGTTAATTTCTACCCAAGATATAAACCATCTTCCGTAAATATACCAATACAATCTGGATCTATCGAGGGTTCGGAGTTCAGACAAGAACCAAATTAGTAGCTAATAATCTAGTGTCTATGGTTCGATTATTTATTTTCTATTAATGTTTTTGTATACATAAATTAACGCCTACCGCTGGCTACCTTATCTGTAATATCAGGAGCCGTTTAGCTGATGACTGATGACACAATTAATGGTCATCTTTTTGTATATCCAAAATAATGTTCAATTTTCTTATGATATTTAAAAGAATTTAAGGAATGTCTACAAGTATTTAAATGTGCCTAAAAGCTTCTTTAATTTGGGTTAAAATTACAACTAAAAACGAAGTCTATTAGGTTTTCATTACGATTAATTTCCAGCGGTACTAATAATAATAATAATAATAGTAATATCTGGATTGAAATTATCTTGCTGGATTGCATTCTATACTGGTGATAAGTGGGCAAGGGCTAGTGGGGGACATTTGCTGGTGTTCGCTGTCCTTTTTATTACATAATTACTATTAATTGACGAGATTTAAAGTAAATTTAATGTACTATCTTACATTTGATGAACACTAGTGTACTCCGGGCGACTCTGCTCACTTTGGCGTAAGCGTCGTATCAAACCGACTTACGCAAACAAAATTAAACGCCGACATATTTACAAAACAATATCAATCCAGAGAGTCATTACTGAAAAAACAATCTATAGAGAAACCGATTGATTGATTTACAATCAATCTCAAAATATTGAACAGACGCTATCCTCGTCATGTACATTAGAACCGTGTAGTATTTTATGCACAATATTAAATGAAATAACAGCGAGAGTTACTTTCCCAGCAATACTTACAAAAGCAACATTAATAATTATTACAATAATTTATTCCTCGTCCAAAAACGAACGTTTCTAATTCTACATTAAAGGCAATGTAATATAATACTACATGTATATTGTACTTGTAGAGTTTACTGTACCGTGGGAAACTAATATACCTAAAGACCACGGTATAAAAATGAATAAATATTACGATCTATGTAATGAGCAAACCATAAACGGCTATGCGGTTGACTTGTATGAGGTGGAAGTGGGAGTGAGAGGTATTCCAGCGAAATCTCTCTGTAACTTGCTAAAAGACCTCAGCCTGTCGAGAACTGCAGTAAGTTGTATTTTAGAACGGGTATCTAAAGCAGCATTAACATGCTCTTACCAAATCTGGCTTGGCAGAGAGGGTATCGCGGGCAGTCAAGGTGAGGCGCATATGTGCATCATAAGGGGGCCACTTAAACCTACACCTGCGTCGCAAGTCCCGGGGGCTGCTCGTGTTCCCTCTGTCTGCCACTCGATGGACCCGGCACCCACACGGTGAATCCATGGAATGCTAAGATGTTTGTCTCTCTCCAGATGTGTTATTTTTGACGTGACAACGTCTTATAATTCGATGGAGCCGGCTGCACGCACGAAAAAACATGACTAATGCAGCGTTACATCGCTCTAAGGCGTTCCATTTAAGGCTTGAAGTGCAAGCGAGAGCGCGGAACGAGCGACAAAGAAACACAATCGACCTCCGCGTTCGGCCCTTTCATTTCCTACTTTTCCTATCATCGTCCTATTCTCAACAGAATAACACAAATTGTAAGAAGTTAAATATCACACATGTTTAAAAGTTGTAAAACAATTGCTCGAAGCACATTCATACTTGTAAAAACTATGTGCATTAGTAAAAAAAAAAAGACATAATTGTATTTATGCGTACAAATAAATGTAACTTGATCAATTCAATTGTCATTTCCATTTCCCTCCTTCTCTATATCCATACAAAATATCTATCAAACAAATAAAATTACAATTTTCTTTTGAAAAATGATTCCATTCCATCAGTATTTTCTTATGACGTTGTCACGTTCAACTACCGTCAGTAAACAGACTTTACAGACAACCGATTTTTTAAATACACTTTATATCTCTAATGCGCGTAACTAAGTGTTTCCTTTTCCAACTTCACTGAACATATTGTGATCCTTGACACCGTCATTTGACCATGTATTTACAGATTATTTGTTGTTCTGAATTGATTTTATAGAAGAGTATTTATTTCATACGCTTATAAGTTATCTTTACAACTTTTCTCTACAATTAGGAGATGCGACCCCGAACTCACATTTGAAATTATTGTCCCCTACATTACACACATTAATCAGGCACGCTGTACTGAAGAAATCTGATAGAATTGTGTAATTCCAAAGCCGCTACCTACGATTTCCTACTTTATCCATGTTGCAAAATGCATGACTTTACCTGCTTTTCACGTTAGTTGTTCAGTTGTTAGTTGTACCATGTGCGAATTATTGTGGCTTGACCATCTGGAAATGTTTTGCACACCTTCTACAATATATTACTTTATATCTGACCCAACAGATATGTCATTTTTCCAGCTTGTATAAAATATAAACCGAGCGGAAGTTAGATTATTATGTGAATAGTTTTTGGTGCAAACCAAATTCGATATAGGGTTACGAACACGGACATACAATTTTGAACTTAAACTTTCAAAGATACGGAACATTCCACTAGTCTCTTTTATTTTATGGAACCTTGCATTAAATGATAAGAAATGAAATAGCAATTTCAAATCAGAAACAATTACAATTACTTATTAGGTACTTACATATTACAACTATTGCATTATTCGAAAATAATATTTTTAACTGATACGTGGAACCCACTTTAGAAAGCAATCGCTGGCTCTTAGGCTTGTAAAGTAATAATAAATTTATACCAATATTATAAAGCGAAAGATTTGATTTTTTGTTTGTAATGGATAAACTCAAAAACTACTCGACCGATTTTAAAAATTCTTTCACCAATATAAAGCTACAGTATCAGCGAGTAGCATGTGCTATATTATAATTTGAAAAATTAATTTATTCCTCATAACGTCGATAATTTTACACAAAGTATAAAAAATTGTCTAGACGGGTGCGTTGGCGATGTTTCTCGTATAAAATTAACACGGATGAAACCGTGGGGCACAGCTAGTACTAATATAAAGTCTAAGCTGGCACAGCCGGAGGTTACAGCCTGTAATCTGAAAACAGATGATTTATAAATGACAACGTGCGGCTCACGCTCAAAGATTTGACTGGCACCACAGCGCGATGACTGAATCTATGAATAAACAAGTTGACATGAAGGTGGTATCATCCTTGATGACAATATAATATGTATTGTCATTGTTTGTAAGCCGTTTGCCGTTGAAACTTGTGCCGAGGTGACGTCATACTAATTGTCCCTACCTCTGTACTATATCATAAGCAATATATAACCGTATGCTGACATTTGTAGCAAAGACTGGTTCTGTAGTATCCACAAAACGGACTTAAGTTTTTAAACAAGTAAATCTTATCAAACATTTTAAAATCAATACTAAAAAGTGAATTGAATCTTGAATGCTGATGAAACGTACATTAAATCTACAAAATGTGCTTAAAACCAATGCAAATTTGTGTTGTCGAGACTTTTAGAACAAGGAAAAAAGGTTTTAAACTGAACTGTAATATTATACATCTTCCAGTGGAACATCAACTTAAACAAAAGCAAACAAAGTCGATGATATCACTACCGAATGTACAAATGTAAATTATTTACAAACACTAGATTGACCGCCTCTGATATTAACAACAACTAAAACAGTCATCGGCCGACTTTGCATCTCTGTTCCAGATAATTTATGTTGTTTTGATCTAACAATGATATCAGATACAAGTGCAAATCTATTTAAGGATAGACGGTAACCTACGATGACTAATTAACGTTAAATGAACCACCTGCCCGTTTGTTATTTCTCTTAGATCAAAAAGCAGCCTTAAGCTATCTACAACTAAGAAACTTTTGCTGGACAAACTATCGAACGTTCTAAATGATAGAGACGTAGTTAAAGTAAACCAAGACTAAAACGTACTCCAAAAACAGAGTAAACATTAGCCCTAAATACCATAACATCATAGTTTAATAGCACACAAGTAAAATACTTGGTATAGCAACCGAAACAACAAAGTATAAAGCTATAAGTGTATGGAAACATCTAAAAGACTTCCACGGTGTCATCGTATGGTTTATCGAGATAATATATGTATATATAAATGACAAAATCACGATGAAACACACAATTTGGCTAAAGCGCCTGGATGAATAAAGAACCAGAAATCAGTTTGAGAGATATTATTTCCAGAAAACTAATCGCAGCTATTGATGATCCAAATCTTAAAACATACATTGCAAAAATAAAAATACTACGGCAATTAGTTTCCTGATTTCGGAGGGACGTGAAATCAAAACAACGTCTAGAGGATTGTAAAAAAATAGATGTAACACAGAGAGTAACCACGGTCGAGTGCATGATGTCATTCAATTTTAGTGTATACAATGGAAACGTGGGCCGGGACGGGTCTAGGCCACATTTATTCATTACATAATTATATCCTCATCATTGTATCCAAGTCTGTAAGATTCTAGATATAATTTATTTTTAGAAAAACCGTTCCACTTGGAGCATGCGTGATATATTCGTAGCTCTGAATTTAGTATGAGAGCTACAAATTATAACAGGCAGTTGATTATTACGAAAAATTATTACCTTAGAATTTTCAATTATGAAAATAATTAACGTAGCATGAAGAATACACAAATATAAATAAAGTAATAAGTCGGCCTATAATTTGAGAACCCAGTGTATTGAGGAATTTCAAGTTATGACGTATTCCAGTTTTTTAGGAAATTTTATTGACTTCAGTGAAATAAAAGCAAGAGCAGTATTCCTGCCGCGGCGTGCCAGTTCAGTTTATTGACTTAGATTTTTTTAAATTGAAAACGGTAAAAAATTGATTAATAATAATACATATAAATATTCCGGTAGTTTGCAAGTAAACATGTTAAGTAAGTTATTCAATTGATAACATTTGTAAATCATTGTAAGATTAAAATAATATATTAGAATTACCAGGTAGATTGCGGATAAGTAAACAAAAAAACTAATAATTAAATAATGCGCACGTTATTAAAACTAATTAGATTTATTATAAACTACGTATATCAATATAGTAGTTGATACAATTGAACGTTTGTGAGTTAGTCGTCAACCAATCGTAGTCGTTCACCAATCATAGGCTTCGACCAATCATACGCGTTGACAAAACATAGAAGCGAGGATAAAAAGTGATGCGGATGGAAAGACAGGGATCTTCACCGATCCCGATGATGAAATCGAGAAACAAATCGCGTACTACTCAATCGTCTCTCTAAACAGAGCATGTTCGCGCCCACGCCCTCGTAACCACCGTTCCCTCCGCAGGGGACACGCGGCTAATTTCGCTCCCGCACACCCACCGCCGCGACCTCCCTCTCCCGCGGCAACTCAGCCAAGGTCCGTTCCTCGGGGTGCAACCCTTGACTCTGGCAGCCGCCCGCGCGATACAAGTGACACTTTACGTGTAACACTTGCTACCCACATAAAAACATCACACACACACACATATGTACATACGTGCACACCTCTTTTTTTTCCACTAGTTAGTGTAGAACACATTTCAGATCACTAAATGCACATACATACACATGTTCCTTCCTTCCTCTCAGGAGGAAGGAACATGTATATGTGTATGTGTTAGTTTAGCTCGACTTTTACGGATAGGGAATTAGACAGATCGCGACTTCATTGCAATCGCGGCAACAGCCCAAGCCGAGGTACAGCCACTTTGGCACCGTTGCGTGCTGGTTGCCCACGCTTCCGCGGCTGAGTGCCTTAATAAAAAATAAAATGGAAATACTTTTTCAGAAACAGAGGAACAACGGAAAAGTGAACCCCTATATTATGTACCCAGAAAAATGTTGTATTTATATGTTATTTGTAATTCGACTACTCGGATAACGCAAGTTGGAAATGAAGCTAAAGCTACAATAGCTTCTCTTAGTTTTATCTAATATAAACGCAATTACAAAGATTCGGAATACAAAACAATATAACAACGATATTTTCCTAGAACAAAATAATTATTCGCTTTATCACACGACCGTTTCTGACCTCTGGAGGAAGGTGATCAACTCGCGGACGAACAAATCGACTGACAACTGATAAATGTTTATTTATAATTTCTTATTATAATAAACAGACTAACAAAAGATGAGAGGTTGGTTACTCACTTCGAATTTGCAAAATAGATTGCATAATTTAATTCGCTACTCAAAGCTTGCCCTTGAAGTGACTAGGTACGTCACAATTAATCAAATACCTTTCATAATGCCTTATAGAGAAGAAATATTTAAAATGCTTGCAGAATTTGATTGCGGAGAATCGGAAAACATCCCAGTCATCGAGAAGAACCGACAAGACAGTTAATCTCGTTTCTCAAGACTGTTTATTACATAAATATTCATTTTTATTAAATACAAAAATTACAAAATTTATAATTTTTATTGAACCGCGAGCGCCTCGAAATTGCATGAAGCTGACGTCAACCCTCCTTAGGATTTCCTTGTTTGTGTCTAATCGGCAATATCTAAATAGCCCCTATTATATATCATATTTAAGACCTTCCACTACTGCCTTGTAAATATATTATAGGTATATATAAACTTTTAATATTATATTAAATCTAGCTTTGCCCGCGGCTTCGCTCGTGTGGATGACAGAAACAACTACATTTCCGATTAAATTTTAAGTACGAATTAGAACAGTAACTGCAGATAACACAAATTGAAAATTATTCGCGTCCAAAGAAATTGTACCTAAAAGAACCTATGATAAATTGCGCGACGCGAGTTAAGCGCACTATTTATAACTATGAAGTTACATAACATACCATCACGCCTGTATCCCCGAAGTGTTAGGCAGAGGTGTACACTCACAGTTCGCTGGGTACGTTTTAGGTCTCATGTAATAGAGGGGGCGAGCCTATTGCCATTAATCGGACACAAAGTTAAACTCCGAGCTTCTACAGATAATTTCATAGAAAAACCCAATAACACTTTGCTGGACTAACCACTAGACTAATGAGGCAGTTATGAAATTATGAAATATTAATATCAAAGCGATGAACTCTAAATTAGGTTTTTTTTAAACGTACATCACTAAAAGTCGCTCATAATAACAGAGAACTCTTCATATCTTGGTAACCACTAATGTAGTCACTGCTTGCCTGCTCTTAACCGACTGCTCGTAGAAAACAAATATTTAATTGATAAACTAATCAAATATAGTTTAAATTCACATTCTTCAGATGATGACGATATCATCTATCTACTATGGGGAATCCATTTTTTGATTTATAAACCCACTGTTCAAAAACAAACATTCGATATTGATGATAAGCCAGTAAGCAAGCAGTATACCCACATGATGCAATTAAGACCCCACGCCTTATTCACACAACAAGAAGGCAGTGTTATGAACGACTGCATTCAAATATATACAACAACCGCGACCTCTCCGCTTTGCCACGAGCCGCGACAAAACTGAACGCGCTTTTCCATGTTTCAATCAAACTTTTGGTTGAAAACAATAAATCGTACACAAAGCTGTAATATCGCTTCGCACACGGAACGGGCGCGGGCGCAGTCGCGCGGTCCAGCACCCCTGAGCGCCGCCTAAATATAAATATCGGCAACGCAGTGCATATACATATAATAATACAATACGCGTATCTCAATTCTTTCACGAACACAGAAATTCCAGTGTTTCTAGAGCATCTCTTTACTTTTTATTTTTATTCGTGATTAGTGTTAC
This sequence comes from Saturnia japonica, assembly GCA_033032175.1. Lineage (NCBI taxonomy): Eukaryota > Metazoa > Arthropoda > Insecta > Lepidoptera > Saturniidae > Saturnia > Saturnia japonica. The sequence goes on from CM065330.1 coordinate 458,930, forward strand.
AATGAAAACATGCGCCGTGAAAATAAATTTATCGTCATTTGTAGTTTTTTTAGCACCGAGCCACATTCGCTGCTCCAACACGGTCAAGGTTCTTTGATGCCGAGCATGATTCTTAAAGTGTAAATTTGTATAATTTTAGTTACGATAGCTTGAAACAAATTATACCATCTACGGTCTGTGAGTCTGGAGGAATGCCTTTAGTGACTTCTATATTAGAAAGGTTCACTAATGAGCTGATGGAAATGTTTACGTAGGTATTTTAATACCAAACTGTAAATGTGTCCCATCGAGCCTTTGTAAAAACCTATACCACAATAACATAAACAATGAAGAACAATTGGTGATACGACGAAAACTTTTATCAAGAATGTAGGTTTATTTAGGATAGTTTGTTTGGCATAATCTTCTTTCGATGTTTTATTAACTCTCACCTACGGTGATACTAGATAAATACAAATCAGTAACTATTTAGCAAATTAGTAAATACCACTAGATTCGAAACAGTGAACATCGAATAAATAATCCACTCATTCAACAATCAATCGAATGTCAGGTTATTATTTCTACAAAATTGAATTGCTGAAATAAATAACAAATTATTACGTAAAAGATGATAAAACATATTTTTACGCCAACACAGTGTCTTTAGGATAAGAGCTTGGTCAATGATAGCAAGATAAAGTTGTTTTAGTATTGGACATTCGGGCAAGAGAAGTGATTCCTGAAACTGTTGATCTTGGCAACGAAGCTCTGATAGAACTATCGCCACGGCAAACGAATATGTTCCAACGCGGCATAAAGTCGTGTATTAATTGCTTTGGGAGAAAGCCAGAAATGTCATGAAACACGTAAATATACGTATACGAGCTGAGTGACGCTCGAGTTCCTTCACAATCCCAAGACCGCCGCACCGTGTACTGCTTTAATCTAAACCAGGAGATGTATCATCAACTATCAATGTATGGTATGATTAGATTTTGTAAACGACAGGCATTGTTTTAACATTACAAATTAACACAAATGGGTTGTCTCATGTTTTAGACTCGGGAAGACTAATAAAAGTTTTTTTTAGGTAATAGCGTTAGAATTTACAATAACAGAACTGAAGAAGCACTTAACTGATCTGCTGGACTGTAAGCTTCGAGCCCGTTTTACTGTCAAAAGATTATTATTAAAGTGGATCTTTCATTACGTGAATGATATTGATGTCTGGAAATGAATCTTTTGTTGGGGTTGCAACCTTTTTTGGAAGAAAAATAGTATATTTAAAAAAAAATATAGTACTTTTTGGAAAGTTAGGAAAAAATCAAGTACACATTTGTTTTTAATCATTATTAATCACAACTGCCCAAAAAAAGAGTGTAATGTTTACAGGGCTTTTTGCATGTGAGTTCCTTTATTCTACCAAAACATTTAATTTCCTGAACAAATTTGAAAAAAAACCTCCACAGTTTTATTGAATACATATAAAACTCAGACGAAGAGATTCTTTGGTCTGTGAGACTTAATGCAAAATATGACTGACAAAATGAAAATAAATTTACATGATAATTTGTTCTTCTGTTTAATTTTACAAAAGAATATAAAATAAGAGTGACAGTTGAATTACATAGCGATGAAAATATATTATTTTTCATACTATATTATTTTTCTATAATTTATAGTACAACAATTGACTAAAATACAGTACGATTGTAAGACAACTATACACCCACTAAAATAATATAATTAAGAAGTTTAAAAACTATTAACACGCTAACAAAAATGTATGATAACTCTTCTCGATGACTGGGATGTTTTCCAAATCGACTGATAGTATTTTAATGATCATAATTACGTACCTTCTTAGAATCTAAATTGAATAAAAAATGTTTTGATTTTATGCTCCGATGAGTTACACTCTAGTAAAATTATTTTAGACAAAGATATCCAAATGTAAATAGATTTTCTTGGATGTTATTAAATACAACTTAATCACGATCTAACTTGGCGTGAAGGAAGGATACCTACTCTTGAAGATGGTAACACTAAATCTAAAAGGAAGCTGTAGGAATATAGAAATAAACTCATAACTCGAAGTGGGTAATCTAGCCAAGCATACCCTAGAAAATACCACTAAACTATCGTTTAATTGAGTTTTCATATACAGAAAACGAACATTTCTGTTGACAAATTAAAAGACGATCGCGTGATGATACAGAGCTTTCGCGTATTCCGTTTAAAGTTTTCGACAAGGTGCGAGGACCGGGTGTTTTTATGTGAAATCGATCGCGAACACCGACAGATGTACGCTCACAGATGTACAGATAAAGTTTTTAGTTAAAAGAAAACGTTGGCGTGCAAGCTAAATGGGGTTTTATGAAGAAATCCCTTGATGTGGATATTATGAACTGAGGTTTTTGCTTAAGAAAAACACCGTAATGCGACTATAACGCTATAGTTGCGTTGTACAACCGCACGGATGTAGAGTACTTTATGCAAATTACACTTAGCTTGATGTTTCTTTTGTCAATGTCGTCATTTATCATCAGATAACATTGCGACCGAACATTAATACTATAACAAAATAACCAAAACCATTTTACATAAAGGTAAACAGTATCGAAATGCAGGTGAAAGAAATCAAATTAACAGATGTAAAAAATTACACATTACCTTGTTTTTTAAACAACCATAATCAGTTGGTAAGCAGCCGGCAGCGAGCCCGTATTGAATTTAAATATTAATTTAGATTATTCGTCAAATTTAACTTTGATGCAATATACCTTGGGTAATATACTATACTGAATTGATAGAAGCATACGCAGCGCGAGTAGGACTTACAAAACGATAAGAAACAACCTTCCCATACCAGACTTAAACTTTTTCGTATTAAAACCTGTAGCGCGGTGTTTGAACATTTTCTAGAACCGACTTGGTTCCGTAACAAGGTTATAACTACGGAAGTACGGATACGAATGTGTAAATCTATGAAGCAAACAGAAAGCATCTGTTGCGTTCGCTGTCAATAGGTTCCGGCAGATGCACTTCAGAACCGATCAGCTCTAGGTAACATTATTAACACTGAATTGTAAATTTTCACAACAAAAAAGCTTTCTACATCTATATCTACTTTTAAGAAATTATGGCTCAATTGGTAGCGTGTACGGACTCCGCGTCGATGAACGCGAGTTCGAATCCTGCCATGAGCCTGAGCGCCCGGTGAAGTAAAACATAGTGATGAAACCATAACACGTTAGTAGGGCTTTTTCTAATGCCCGTCTGATTATATACAACCCTCAAGTTGAAAATCTATCGCCAAGCACCAATAGGTGTGTTCCGACAACTGCACTAGAGAGTCAGTCTTCCACTAGGCTTAACGTGTAATAGCATCTTGGGCCACATCATCACTTATAAAATCAGGTGAGGTTGTGGCCACTACGCTAAACCTATAAAAATAAAAACTGATCTAATTCTAAGAATTATCTCATTGCTACGTCCATATCGATATTTATAGACTATGATTTAATATTATTAAGTTTTATGTTGTAATTATCGAATATGAAGTCGCGGCTGGTTACTGGTTATTAACTTATGAGTTATTTCAATTTTAAAGAGAACTACATTTTCGATAACGCGCGACTCAGTCATAAAAAAAAGTTATAGGCACATATTTGTCAATAAAATAGTCATATTATAGGGGATAACCTAGTGACAAATGTCCTGATGTTATCCTTTACACGTAACTCGGTGTAACCATGTCATATTTCAGCGTCACTTGCTTGTCATCACCAACATAACAAATTAGCAGAAATTACCGCGTGTCAAAAACGGATAATTCAATTGTGGTTATCGAGGTGATGGGACGCTAGTGCCTCTCTGGATCACGAATTAAAGGCACTTGTGACTCGGCGATCGAGATCGAACAGTCTATCAAATAAATACATTTCAGCGTGCAGTACTTGAACCGTAATAAACCAACGCGCTCAATGATATGAGGAAGAATGAAAAAAGCTTACAGTCAATCCGCTAAAACTAGAATTGCTAGTAGTTATGTTTGGATTACATAAATAAAATAAAAAAAACATAACAACCTATTACAAAAGGTTATCAATATTTAAGACAGTGTATAGTTAAATAGGATTGGATCAAGAGCCAATGCCAAGGTGTAACGTCTATGATGTCATTTCGAAAAACATCGAGCGCATCATTTCGGCCGCGGGGGGAGAAAACTCGTCCGCACACCACTGAAAAACACGTAACAGTATAAGAAACGCACGCGACGCGCGACGCCTGTTATCCCCGTTTGAAATTGTTTATCGTCATTGCACGATTAAATTGGTGATAGGGCTTTTTCTAATGCTCCCCTGGCTAGCTACCACCTTCAAGTTGTAAATCTGTCGCCAAATACCTATATGTGTACCGGCTTGCTGAGCTTGAGAGTCAGTCCTCCCCCCTCCCACTAGGTTTAGCGTAACACCATCTTAAGCCACAGCATCATTTAACATCAGGTAAGATTGTGACCATAACGATAAAACCTATAAACTATTAAATAATACTTCAGTAAATATAACCAAATTATGTTATTTCTAAATAGTTCTATTTGAAGGTAGAAAAACAAAAAAAAAAAAGAAAAAGCATGTGCACGCTACGATACGCAAACTATGACGGACGTCTTTTCCCAAAGCTTCGTAATACGCATGCGCAGATAATAGAAGGCAACTATTTATTTAAATTTTGTATATTCGATTAAGTTTATCACGCAATAACAACATTTAGTAAGTTCCGAGTTCTGAGACTGTAGAATAATATTAAAATATTATAGCAGGTACATTATTTTAAAAATTAATTGAACTCATTACCTTGTCGAATTAAATATATATGCATTCTGTTTACTTACTTACACGTAAATGAAAAACAAAGAATTAATGGAACTAAAGTTGCAGAATGCTGCATTTTGTCTATCATTAAATGTGTTAAAAAACGCTGCGTGCTAAACCGCAATAAAAGTGCATATGTTTCCACGTGAATCACCTGCTATCACATCAAATGGTGGGTTTACCCTCGCCCATTTTACTTTTAAATTCACATAATATTTTCGGATGCGAATTTCGATCGAAAAACTAATAGTCTATTTATTTATAAACGATTCTATACAGAAGTATCATGTAGGTTAATTTTTGAAATTTCTTTTAATTCATTTATATTAAGTTATATATTTTATGATATGATATTACTTTTTTTAAATGTATTCCTAGGTTAGCATTAGAACCTATGTCCCTTCTAAATTGCAGCGTCTGAACTGGAACACACCGATGGAGTTCTTTGGAGAAGAGTTCCAATAAACAACTCGTTCTTATAAACTGTCTGACGTTTGTGTAATTTATAAATCTCAAAGTTTTTAACCCATCTTTCCTGTTGACCTTTCCTGTTTAAAATGACTAAAACAAGATAAAACACAGTTTAGTCTTGTATCATACGAATGATCACTCTTTTATAGCTTCTCTATTAAATATTATCCTAAATAAATATCCTTATGATAATAATAAGTATAAATCGTTCCTATTTATGTCGGACACGTCAAAATACAAGATTCAAATATTTATTAAAAAAAAAAAAACAATTAGCGATACACAAACGCGACCGTAAAAATCATAAATAAAATGTTATTCGATTTCCTCATAATTATGTATCAAATATGACACATCATTATGTGAACCAATAAAATATAATTATTATTCTTGTTAGTTTTACTTTGATAACGGTGAATAAACTGTTTTAATACGCCATCTCGTGCACAATAGCAGAACCATATAAAATAATAATAAAAGACTCTGCTCACAAAAAGTTTACATTGAAGTGAAAAAAATAATCCCTTTAAAATAATATTTTTAATAGTAATTATTTCAGATGTACATAAACAAACATAGCATACCGCGCCATCTGTCGGCGCGTAGCGTAACATCTTGTTATGACACTAAAGATAACAGATGGCGGTGTTATCAATTTTAAATAAATACCTGGCTATTCTAAATACCTCGGACAGGAAAACTTACCTGGAACAAAACATTTTCTAATTAGTAAGGATATAATATTAGACCATTAAAATTTCATTATTTATACGTGCTGATTTATACGAGAACATGACATCAGTATCAATAACATAACATTTGCACAGTACATCAGTTAACCTTTCAGTAGTAAATTATATATAAACGTGACATGAACATAACAATTAATTTGACTCATCACTAATAAAGATAATTTCTGTTTTACAGGTACCTAAGACACGCCATACGACTAGAAAAACACTTGAGTCCTAATTATTACTCATCGGGTACCGCCTCCGTATCTTTGAGACTTTATTATGCCAATAGGGAATATGCATGAAATTCAAAAAAGGGCAAGACTTTTTTTTACACTACTGCTACTTTTGCACTACTACTGAATAACGAAAATATCAATAATTTTAAAATCAATTCAATAAAGTCCAAAAATTGTGCGGGCATTTGAAAACCAGTTGAACGCACCGCCATTGTCAACCGTGATTGTGACGTCAAAGTGTATAATAAACAAGTGAGTAGTTCATAGTTGTTGGGTGCTTTATGAAGGTGTAACAACAAGTTGGGTAAATAAAAATGTATGTTTGAAAAACAAGTGTTATAATTTGTCATACCCCATTCAGGGTTCATGTATTCGGATAATTTACCATATAAGAACAAACGTACATACATGATGCAAATGGATAAATAAATGAATAGATTGTAATATCTTAAAAACAATCTAATACTGACGTCAAAGTGACCTTCACAACTATATAAAGATTGTTTGTTGGTGGAGAAATCAAGTTTCTTTTCATAATTTTACACCACTTTTATTCTTACGTCTTCACCTCTCAGGACAAGGAAAAACACTTTATCGCTTTCATTCCATGTAGTATTTTTGCATATGGGCATAATACAGTACTTATTATAACATGATTTTTTGCCCTGTTCTATGATATTCAAAAAATCAAAATAATCTTTATTCAATATAGGCCCTAATAAGGCAATTATTAACATCAAATCACTACTTATATAATTATGTAAATGCAATGTATAGAATACCAAATGAGAAAGCAACAAAGTATGTAATACATCTCCGATTCATTTCGAATATCACGTGAGAGTTTTTGGCGAGATCTCAAAATATCCTGTGATTGAGACGAACACATAAATCTACAGGATTTAGCCTTTTTTATCGTTGTAAGTTTAGCGTTGTGAGCATAATTTCACCTGATCTTAAGCGACGGTGGAACCCAAGATGGTAGCACGCTAAGCCTAGTAGAAGACTGGCTCTCAAGTCAAATGCAGCTGCCGGAACACATCTATTGGTGTTTGGTGAAAAATGTTCAACTTGATGGTGATAGCTAGCCAGGCGGGTGTTAGAAAAAGATCTACCACCATGTTTCATCATGATGTTTAAACGTTATATTCCTTCAAAACTCTCGATTTTTCAAGAGTAATCAATGAGTTTTGTAGTGTAGTGTCCCTCCCTCCCCTTCTTAACTAAGCCCAAGCAAAACACCAACATTCATTACTTTTTTACAAGCATAAGTTTTACTTCTAAATAAAATTCGTACTAAAGAAGAGGGCGTGCAGGAGCCCAGTAGGTTTTTAGGTAATGTGTTAACCCTCATACATTAACGAACCAGATGTACGACTTCGATTGTCGTCTTTAATACTAATTAAAGTAAAACTTGATCATTAGCAGGTACCGGACTAAATGCTATAAGCCAGTCAATTTAAAAGTATGCTTTCCCCTACATGAACTTGTACTTTAATCATTGCGATAATAAATAAGTTAATTATATTAGATGCATATGTTAAACTCTGCCGACGTAAAATATAACTTATACTACTTATAGTTTTTGCTTAGAGGATAATCGAGCACTGATATCATCTTTATGCTATGATAAGAAAACACGACAGTATCTGATGCTGACTAAGCTCATGCTTAGAAGCATACCAGCAACACAAACGTAGATAGACTCGGTATAGTACGAGAAGCTTGAATGGGAAACAAATACTAAAGGGCACCCAGTTGATCCTTCCAAAGTAATATCACAATTATACGCGAGAAGCAACTTCTCTACATTTATCACTGACTAAACCGATCGTAGTCATCTGACACTTAAAATATTTCCGATGGTGCAGATGGCAGCTTAAGGCTTGCCAATAATTTGTTTTTATCAGATCTGATAATCTGGTGAATATCTGTACCAGATATTTTAATCTGGGAATTGGAAAAACTATTTAAATCACAATGTTACGAAACAATGGATCACATAACACAAATAACTCGCCAAATCTATGGATGAATGTACAGCGACAAATCGCCTTTTTAAGCCAACACCACACTTAACGGCAATTCCTTCGCAGCGCCGATACGATTACGAACGTAAAAAAATTGAATTACGTATAACTTAGTATTAACTACGAGGAAGATAGGTTGCTCCGTTATCCTGGCGCAAATGTATTAGCATTCCACTGAGGGAGATCGGCGACGAAATTTCCGTCAAGTGTTACGTAGGCCTTTCTCTCGTAAACATTTTACAATGCCACCTGCAGTAAGTTATGAGTGTTTTATATCCGATAGGTGATCTGACCTTACCACATACTTGTGTTGTTGTGATATTGTTTGTTCTTCTGCTACTTACGAAAAATACATATTTACATCTCAAAAAATGTAAACTATTGTATATTTAATTTTAAAAATCATATCGCTATTACTATAGTTTGATTGACGACGTTACACAACGCCGTAAAAATTTTTGAGAACATTCTCGTTACAATTTTCTATAAATAATCACCATTATAGTAAACAGAGTTGTAAAACATATAAATTATTCACGCGTACTGCGTATACGTAATAGATATAAAATATTGCCACTACTCTTGGGCCCTGTCTTTATGGTTCACATTCCGGAGAACCTGGACACTTATCTTATTGTGAAAATCCCTAATTAAATGTAGTGACAGTATAATGGTAATACATATAGGGTTCCACAACTGAGAAAACGTCTCCCAAAATAAGACTAAATTTCCATGCAATTTAGCAAAGTTTTACACTGCCATAATCTTACCAAGTCCTACAAAGGAGTATAATATAACTTACGAGTACCAATCAAATCAAACGTATTTATTAAAAAGTTAATTCAAAGTTCTCGCCATTCCTATAGCAAGCACAAAATGGAAAGTTGCTCATAAACTATGTGGTAAATTAATTTTCATTACTCACCATTTCGTTCCTTCCTTACTTCATATTCTACTGCGTGGAAGGACGAAAATGCTTATCACAAAAAGTGGGTGACAGTGCATTCTTTAGTGTCCTGATTACTCCCAAGAGTCAACGATTCCTGATGAAATCGGTGAATAATTAGTTTTCCTTAATACCGTCTTCATAAAGTATTTAGTACTCAATTCATCGCGCAGATTATATATGTTTAAACTGACGTAGCATACTTTTAAACATGCTAATATAAAATAGCGAATGCTAAACATATCTTCCAAAATACTCAATGCCAATATATTTCTACAACTACCACTACTATTTTCATTCTACTTTTTTACACAGTATAAAGAATTCTTCACCTATTACAGACGATACAACATTCGTTCTCGAGTCCTCTTCTGATATAAGTTTTATTGAAATTGTCTGTTCTGATACACAAAAAATACTTGAAACTCTTGATCTTAACAAATCTGCAGGTCCTGATAACATACCTCCTATTTATCACGAGTTAATGCTGTTGTTTTCGACTCCAAGTTAATATTTGATACGCATATTGACAATGTTATCAAAATGGCGTCTAAAGCATTACGGTTTGTATTTCGATTATCCAACGAGTTCAAATGTGTCAAAACATTTAAAAATTCTTTTTTGTTCTTTTGTTCGAACCCATCTTGAATACGCGCGTCTCAGATCTGGATCCCCAGTTATAATATACATATCACACGCATTGAGAAAAAACAAAAGCCGTTTCTTCGTTACCTACAGTTTAAATCTGAAATAATCATAGCAAATTACACATGGCGCTGTAAAAAATTTCATATGCTCCCGCTGTATACATAGAAATAAATATCTGATGTATTATATCTTTTACTCAATGGCATAATTGACTGTTCGGAGATACTGAGCAAAATTAACGTACGCGTACCGGCAGTATCTTTTAGACGCCCTAACATATTTTATAATCGTATTGTTAGGACTACTTACAGACAAAATTCCTATTTCATTCGATTGGACAGCAGTACGAATAAATTGGTTAATGATTTAAACGTTGATCTATTTGATACAACTGTGTAGAAGTTGAAAGCTCTTCTAAATTCTAATTTCTTTTGCTAATATTTTTGTGTTCTTCCGTCTACTTTATTCTTTATTTTTTATTCATATATGTACATATATGTGATAACTTGTAAATGACATTCATTAATTCATACATGTAACTTGAATATGTACTTAGCTGTAAGTTTTCTTAAAATATAAAAATAAAATAAAATAAAATATTTAATTATGAATTAAGATGATGACTATCCTTAAAGCTGACGTAAACTGAACAGATTCCGAATCATACGGTATCTGATTAGTCGAAACATGTAAACCAGACAGACCTGTTTGAAGTTTATCCGCTGTGAGACTCCGCAGTAACCGCTTGATGCTGCGTCGGCGACGCACTCCGCATGACTCCTCCGACGAATTCATTATTCAAATCATCGTCCAACACATTACCACTTCACTGCCTTTAAACTTTGCTGTCATATTTGGAATTTCATTGTATCGATATTAAACAGTAATTTACCTCGCTACAATTTTTGAATATGCTTTGAAAAAAGACCCTATCCTCAATACTAAAACAGTTTGTAGATGCCGGTTGCAGTGAAATATTTGTTCGTCAACCAACGGTAAAGATTTTTGCTCAAAGATCGTAGATTCCTAATCAGCACGTAGCGTCGACCTAGAGTATATTGGCGACTTCAAGCACTAAAGAAATATGTAACTAGTTCAATCATTTTTTTATTCACTTGTTGGCGATTATACAAGTTTCATAAAGTTTTTCCTGATAGACTTTTCTTTTTCTTTTACAGTTATTCAGCAATGTTACTAAGCAATTTGAAATTAGTAACTTGTGCACAAATTGTGAAAAATCTGTTAGGAAATACAGATGTGCAAACAAGGGGCCATGGATTATTTCTATGTCATTATCAATTTATAATTATTCAAATGGAAGACTAATGCCTAGCATACGTGAGCTTGCAACAAAGGACGCTCGCGAATGGCGCTTAACGAGCCAACCTCCTCGAATTGAGTTTCTCTTAAACGGACCCTTTCAAATTTCAATCACAAGGGATTACCCGGGCCTGCTACTGCCGACGTGAGGATTTTAGGCTGTATTCGCGACGTGTCCATTCCACCTAAAGGTGCATGCTTATCACTCCACTCAAATTAAAGTACTCGTAGCAATCCGTGTCTTCGACCGTTAAAAATTAAAATCTAAACACTCGTAACTATGTATCCTGAATATGTTATACCATTTTAGATAGTTTTTAAATATCATTCAGTATATTATATTATTAGCAATACAGCTAATTCTAATTCCTCTTCGGTACAGTTAGGGGGCGCTGACAAGTAGATTTACGAAAGAAAACAAAGCATTCGATCGTATTTAAAAATTATTATAACTCATACTAGAGTTTTAACAGGACAATTTTTACCAAAAAACAAGACCCACTTCAATCAATTTGAAGAGTTCCCTTGTGTATCCTCGAAGTTGAAGGTCCAATGTTAATGAAATTAAAACGAGACCACCCTTGGGGTATCCTCTATCCAACAAAAAAAAGAATCATCAAAATCGGTACATAAACGTAGAAGTTAAAGCTGAACATCATAAAAAAATATATACATTAGAATTGAGTAACATCTCGTCTTTTGTTGATGTCGATATAAAATCATAATATCGAACAATCTGGCGCAGTTTACACTTTACGTCAGATAATCTAGATTCATATGAAATGTTTTATAACATACATGAGAAAATATAACGCGCTTTTATCTGCAGCTCTAAATAGATGTTGGAATTTAATTTAAACATTTATATCATGTATATTACTATTATAAAGAGGTAAAATTTGTGAATACGTGTGTAGGAGGTAATCTCTGTAACTACTGATTCGGTCCTAAAAATACTTTCACTATCTCTTAGCGTTATATGCAATGTTGTTATTCTAATTCAATCAAACGAAGCCGTGAAAGGATAATAGTTGTATGTCTATTGTATTATGTAGTATGTATGTATGTATGTATATGAGTCGTCATGAGGATTGTGATCCATAATATCGCGTGGCGGTTATTCTTTCACTAGTCTATATTCTATAGTTACCACTGCTATCATAACGTGAAACTCTGTCATTAGGATCGAAGTTTAAAAATATTTCAAAAGCCATTACACATTATATCACTTTGTAAAGATAATGGAAACCACAGTTCTTTTTATATTTAAAAAAAATGGTTTTTATCTAACTAATAAATACATTGATATTCGCATGATGCTCTGCATTTTCAAGCTCCTATCTGACTAGCTAGTGCTACCGACCTATCAGTACGTTCCGACAACTGTAGTTGACAGTCGCTCTTGACTCTTCTTTCTAAGGGTTAGCGCGTCGCTACCTTCACGTAACATTTGATAGTGACTGTGAATAAACGCTTATCTTATAACTTATTAATAACTTTTAAAATTTCTGTCGCTTGTTATATTTATAATAATAATATTGTATTATATGTATATTTATGAAATCAGAATTTTCTACTCTTTCGTTAGACACTCGACTCGAAATAGTATCAAAAAAATATACAAAGACCTTCACTTATTGTATGTAAAATCCATCATTGATTTTGTTCATATAAAATTTAGGCAAAATATTACCAACACCATAAAAACGAATCGAATCGAGTCTATTGACCAAACGTAAATACAATCAAACTAAAAACATAACCTTTCCTTTTGACTTTGGCGTAGTTGGATAAAAAACATTACAACAATTCAATGAAGCTCATCAATAGTTCAAGAAAACTCAGTTTTATTTTCATTATATGAAGATAAAAAAAGTGGAAAACAAAAAAGTCGATGTCAAAGTAGCTAGACGCGCGGTTTGACTTTTCTCTGCGTAAAATTAGCAAGGTCGCGGACGGCTTGACGAGTGTTACGAGCCATAAATGCCATCACAAATGTTAGTGGATACTTGCGCCATATGTTCCACTTCAGGAACCTAAGATTCCATTAAATTTACTAGCCCGGTATTTATCGGAAACTATATAATTTAGATAGGCGATCAAAATTAAACTTAAATACACATTGTTAAAGTTTAGCCCTGGGAAGGAGTTCTTGAAAGTCAAAACATGCCCACCGGTTACAGAAATATAAATAATGTCATCGAGAAGAGCCCGCAATAAGCTTGATCAGACCGATGGATTATTTTTTACTTCTATATGAGTTGTATTATTGTGTCACGACAATAATCGTACGAACACGTTTATTATGGTTACATGTAGACAAAAATTAAACGAAAACGTTATTTTATTCGTTTCTAGAATTATTAACTGTTATATAGGTGCTATATTTATATTTAACGTAAAAAAAATTCATGCTTCATTACTCGGGTAACAGGAAACATCTCTTTAGTTTTCTAAATTACGACAAAATTAGACTCGATAAGCAAATTCTAAAGGCATTTTGGATATTGCGAAAACAGAGCAAAATTACTACCATCTGACAAAAACTAAACTAATATAAGATATACATTAACAAAACCAAATGAGAAAATATTAATTAATATAAAAGAATTGTTTTCAATAAATATGAAAATCAGAAAGTCGCGGCGGCCGAAGCAATTACTAATATGAATCTAAGAACAGATACTATCAGGTACGTTGAAAGAAATATAACACAACATACCATCACGCCTGTATTCCCTGAAGGGTTAGGCAGGGGTGTAGGTACTAATGTACACCCACAGTTAGCCGAGTATGTTTTTAGGTCCCATGTAATAGGGGGCGAGCCTATTGCCATTAATTGGGCACGAACCCAAACTCCGAGCTGCTACTGAGAATTTCATAGGAAAAACCCAATAACACTTTGTTCGACCTGGGAATCGAACCCAGAACCTCGATCATAGCAGTCGCGCATACGACCACTAGGCTAACGAGACAGTGAGAAAACTTAAACGTCGTGAAAAACATTCTCGTGGTACAACTACGAAATTGGAAAAATACATAACTATTGATTATAGATTTGCATGCACCTTAAACTGGTGAATAATACCTTCACTGGGGAAGAAACCTTTACCCAGCCCTGGGACATTTACAACTTGGTGTTAGGGGAACTCCTCATTACCTTTTTTATTTGGTTCACAAACCAGACATCATACTCACAAAAGTTTAACTTCAATGATTTTGAAGAGTTCCTCGGTGTATCATAAGCTAAAGGTCCTATGGCAATGAAATTAAAATTGAATCACCCTTGAGGTATCCCCTATCCAATAAAAAAGGATCATCTAAATTGGTTTATAAATAACAAAGTTATGGCTGAACATCCATAAAAAAATATACATTCTAATTGATTATGTAACCTCCGTCTTTTTTTCAAATTGGTTAAAAATATTTAGCAATTTATGCTTCAGAGCATGACTTTACCTTTACCATAAGCTTTACGAGAGAAAATATTAAGAAGGTGTCTTATACCATTATATCCAGAAAACATTAAATATAAATTAGTGTTGTCAAACATTGGTCCTGCAATGAGGCATCATAAAAGTTCTCCTGTTAATTAGCGAATGCTTTGACGGGGTACAAAGTTAATTTGTTTAAGTCCTCACAGTCAACGAAAACGTTGTTCCACTTATAAAGTAGGATAATGTTGGCTGCTTTTCGTTTATTATCATTTTCCTTATTTATTTAAAGGGGATATTAAGTGTAATACAAAAACAATCAAACAGGAGAATTATAATACAAATTACCAGAACATTTTCCAACATAGTAACTAGTAGTTAGTCTTATTCTGTCATTGTTGTCTCTTGCCATCACAATTAAAATGGCTCGTCGAACACATCATATCCCGAAGCATTGCAATCGGTGTTCCAGGCGCTGCACCCAGTTACTCAGTCGTCCGTTTGGACTTTAACAAAAAGTTGCGAGGGTACGGATAAGGACTGTAATCTAAATGAGGGCTACCTCGAAAATCTATTATCGGCATATGTCAAAGTAAAATTGTATCTTTATCCACAGATACATTTAAATTTAAAATGGTTGTTAGCGAAGTTACTTTCAGATGCATATATGTGTTATTGTGTTATAATGATGAACTTTGATGCCAGAAAACAAGGATTCTCTGTATATCCATACTAAATGAGCAAAATGAAATTAAAACTAATAAATTCAATATATTTGAGTGAAGGGCGGACCGCAATACATTACATCACGGATTATATATTATATATCATTTAGAGTAATGAAATTGTCTGTACTACTTGCACTAATAAAGCCCTAGTAAAGAGTAAAAAAGATAGGAATATTAAGCTGTCTGTCAAATTTATTTAAAATAAATAATATTTTGTATAATATATGGTAGCATGCATAGTGGTGGAGTCTTTTTTAAGCCCGCTAGCTAGTTATCACCTTCTAAGTTTCGCGTATATCTTAGCCACATCGTCACTTAACATCTTGCAAGATTGTGGTCAAACGCTAAAAAATACAAAACGTTTTACAAATTAGTATACCCATTGTTAATTGCGTCCTTGATATTTACATAATCGAAAGAAGCTCTCTTATCGCATTAGTGAAATTTTCTAGTTGAGGTTGAGATAACAGTCTGTAACCTGATGCTCAATATAAAACAGCGCTTCTATTTCGTTTTGAAAATATAACAAAGACAGTCGAGCTGACACGGCTGATGAGGAGTTCGAAGCTCACGTCGCGAGATCAAAGGCGGAGTCTGCGCGACGTCTTATTGGAATTCCTTGTACGTGACACAAGTTGTAAACACCAGTATACTCATTATGAGATCCAATTCAGTTTAACAGAATTACGTTTATGCACGATCCGATGTTACTCTCTTGAACTTTATTACCCGTCATCGTAATGCGTGGTTCAGTCGTTAGTTTTTAAAATGCTTAAAATGTTTGCCTTAAGACTTGTTGGAGTTCTCTGTTATTAATATCGATAACGGTCCAATAACGGATGTAAGTAGTTATTTTAACATTGATAAATTTTACGTTTAAAGGATTTGTTTTATATCCCAAGGGAGAAATTTTATATAGTTATTACAAAAATTGATTTAAGGTCATTGAAGAGTTTTTTATTACATTCCTCTGCGCATTTTAATTCATAAAGGTCTTCAAGACAAAGAGAAAGATTCGAACAATAAACTGAAAATATTACAATAGTAAATTATACAAGTAGAAAGATGAATTACAAACATCAAAGCCTACATTATAATAGAAAAACGTCAGTCTTGAGTTTCATATAGAAATTCTTGAATTTGTAGTAAACTAAAGCAGTGACGTGCGTTCTATTTATACGAGGCTGGTCCTCCTCCTTTATGATCATGTATATTAACAAAAAGACGGTGCCGTCCAACAGTTAATACCAGTTCGAATATTGAACCTATGTCCGCTAATTTAAATACGTCGGCAATGTCGGCATCTACCTATGATTTTGTCTAAATTTATATAACTAGAATCTGTAAAAAAATCATTGGGACCAAAGAAGAAATTTGAATCCGCTATTTTCCATGAAATGTGCAATTTATTTCATATCCGCGGTCGAAAAGTAAGGTCATAAGATTTAATCAGACCTTGGAAAACTACTTGGCCAAAGTCGTGGAAAACTATCAGAAAAATTGAAACCGATACACGATGATAGAACGAGATCCATCTCAGCAAAAATAAATTTTTGACGTGAAATGAGAGTTCCAAATGTTGCGATTTTTCATATAGATCGTAACAATATAATATTAAGTAATTTCTGTTGTTAGTAAAACTATTTGATGACGATGAAACGTATACTTCAAGTAATATAAAACTAACCGTTATGACCTCAAATATATACTGGTACGCACGTTACAAGTTAGAAGTATATATGAACCCGTTCCATTATTCGCCCAACCTTCAGATTTACCTCTAGTAAAAGAAAACACCCTAAGCTAACATTGTCCCGTTACCGCGTGCTTTCTTTCTTCAAAAGTACACGTTTTAAAATTGATTTATTTATTTTTGATTCTCTGACCTCATTTAGAAATAGATTGTATTGAATTGTTTTTTTTTTTTGCAGAGTACTGAAGAAGAGAACTTAAACGATTATAATATAATTTAAATATATCTTATTTTGTTATAACAGATTTATAAATGAAGCATGTACAATCTGAGAAAGTTTCATCGAACTCAGTTCTGTAATCTTTATAAAAAAACATGTGCGCAGTTCACACCCGGTAGAAATGAAACCTTTAGAAAACATAAAAATATTCACATAAACGATACATGTGAACAATACGCAACGCTGGCTATGACGCCTTTTGCCAAGGTTTCGCAATACGCAGGTGCAAACACATATATAAAGAGGAGACCGAGATAATTAGGAAACACTGCATAATATACTCTATCTCATTCTATCGCAACCTATATCCTATAGATGTGTATTTATCTACTTTTCGTTTAATAAAATTCAAATTAAAACGGTGCCAAAGAAATTTTCACTTCAATAAATGAATGAACGTAATTGTTAATATGACATTTTTACAAATTAATATTCACAGTAAATAAAAGTGCACAAACATTTTACTAAAGATAGTCATCTCGTTTACTCATATTGTGATAGTATCGGTAAGGTATTAGCGGTGGGCCGCGACTAATACTATTTCAAATTGTGACAAAGTTTTAGTTCTATATTGTCTGTCTATTGAACACATTGGGCCCATTCTGTTAGTACGATTATGGTACTCTTTTACTGCCAGGTTAAAAAATACACAACCTTTTGAATAAATTTCATCACACGTAGTAGGTAGTAGAAATGTTATCGCAAATTGCTAAATTGACACTTAAATATCAAAAACACTGTTATCATCCTGATAAGGGCAGTATGTCCTTCGAAGTCTCACTGCGACATTTCACAGTACAACTAACTACGTTATTGGCAAAAAAAACTTTTCGCTACGTACAAGTCACGGCTGGTCTTTGTCCTTTTTGGCATCCCTTCAGCTAGTTTTAAGGGCAGCTTTTTTTTAGGTTTTATAAATATGATACCGATTGATATTATCATTTTGTTTCATAATAATCGTGATAATTTTATTAAGTATCCTAATATTATTTAGTAAAAATTATATATAGTACCTAATTTACTGTCACCTGAATTTTCCAAAGCAAACTTATAAATGCTTAATCGTGTTTAGAGTGCATTACCTCCTAAGTTCCGAACCTGGGATTGGTTACATACTCAGGGGTAAAATCTCTGTCCTGAGGGGGTAATCAAGCTTTTTACAAGGGAAAAATTACAGATCCAATGAGGCGGTGAAAAACACTTTTAAAAGGTAAAATCGATTTCCGTCCTCAGGGAAACTTTCCATTATAATAGCAAAAATGCATTAAATACATTTAAAAAAAATCTATATATGCCTAATATTTATGTGCAATTTATTATGATTAATTAAGACTGTCTGTATTTTTCATGTGTTTTTGAAAATGTTTGGAACCGCTGCATTACCCACATAATTTTATTTCATTCATGTACTGTAATCAAATAACAAAAAAACACATAGTACCTAATAGTAATAATGAAACGATCACTTTATAAAGTTGAAAGCCTATCTGGCGACACCACGGTTCATCTCAAAAATATTTCTATGGTCCAAACTTGTTTCTCCATTCACTACGTGAATACGCACTAACATACCCCTCTCCTACTCGCAGACTAGCTTTTACAACTAAGTTTTCGCGTGTAGCAACCAACATATAGGAATGACCTCCTCCTCTACAGGGTGCAATTTTTTATACATACTTATTTGTTTTATCTAAATATATCGATTTTGTTAACCATCGCGGTGTGTTTAATTTAAAACAGCACGATATCGACATCAATGCATGTTGAACTAAAAATGTAGTTTAGTCTGAATCAGGCTGAGAAACAGAACGAGTGATATTTACGTCGCTAATTCCGATATGCAGTAAAACTGTTGTATTGAAACGAAACGTCAAATATGATCGATATAACTATTATTAGTCATTACTGTATGTA
The DNA here is from genome assembly GCA_033032175.1 of Saturnia japonica. Taxonomy (NCBI): domain Eukaryota; kingdom Metazoa; phylum Arthropoda; class Insecta; order Lepidoptera; family Saturniidae; genus Saturnia; species Saturnia japonica. The sequence continues at coordinate 478,226 of CM065330.1, forward strand.
TACGTGGTAATAAAATATTATGTTATGGTATCACATACCTACTACATCGTCCGTGTAGTACGGTCGTGTCACGATACGACGCGGACGACCCGCTCTGAGATATGTCAAGACCAGTAATATATAACAAAAAGAAAATAAAAATCACCGTACAAATTTATAAGCTTACGCGTAACAAGCCAGCTCAGTTGGAAAAGAGCCAAACAATGCAGACGTACGACGCGAATGATGTTTATTGTTACCCGTATGGATTCAATCACATCTATTAACTATTGAACGGTTGATATAATCATTATGTGACGTGAATCGACGGCGTTATCGTGGCGTTTTCACGACTACCACCAAACAGAACGCGAGCACTTCTCAGAAGAAAATCAACATTGACTGAAACGGTAACGAGTAACGCCAACGTGAACGTAATTCCAAATTTAAGCATTATGAATGAAACCGATGAACAGTATTCCAATCGCATAACAATTGTAAAGTTCCGACTACACTTCTCAGCGCAGACGAAAAATATGCAATTGTTTAATTTTTTTAAAGAAGAACTTTTTAAATCATATTATAAACTGGAATGTGAGAAAACTTTTAAAATTTTCATCACAAGGAAAACAATAAAACGATTCAAAAAATTATGAAGATAAATACAGAAAAGCTAATAATAACGAAACTTGGGCGTTGTAGGTAAGGGGCATTCGCGTGTAAAGTATCAAACTCTTTTTACCTGTATCATGATATCATAATGTCATTGAGGAAGCCATTTTTTGGATATTACAACATTTACAATTAACCAAAGCACCGAAGTCATTCAAATGATACAAAAAGAAGTAATAATTGAAATACTCAAATAATTGCGTACGCAACTATTGACTAACTTAACACATGAAAGAGGAAATAATGTTACAGGACAAGCCGACAGACAGACAGATATTGAATTGTATATAATCTGAATATAGGAATAGTAGTTAATAAACATGTAATTTGATTGACGTATGCGTTACTTTGCGGAAATTCATCGTGGACTAATCGTGGAAAAGAAGAAAAATCAAAATGAAAAATGCTAGTAACTGAAGCGATTAAAGAGATGCGTTCGACCCCGTAGACCCGAACGTTATTAACCTATAAGGAATAAGGAGATAAGAATAACAAGAAGTTTAAACAAATAATAAAAACTATGTTGCAGATGAATCTGAGGACACGCCTCGTTGAGGGCCAAAGACGCGTAATCGATTACGTGATCGAGTCACGTGTCATCTCCAACATTATATATTTTATTTATTAAGGTTATTATTATCTGTTTAACACTTTTAACTTTTATCCCTTAACACTTAATAACTTTCGGGTCAACGGGCTCGAAAGCATCTCTTTAATCGTATCAGTTACTAGCATTTGTCTTTTTGATTTTTCTTCTTTTCCGTTATTACTTTCAGATTTAATATTTTTAGATACATCTCAACAATTAATAACAAACGTTTTTTGTTGCAGAAAGACGAAACAACCGTTAATCTGTTTTCAGGCGGAATTAGCAAAGAAAGTTCGAATGGATTAATTAAATATGTAATGTTTATAATCTAGAATGTTCTAAAATACATATGTTGAAGTTAAAAACCCACGTGCTTATCGCTTCGCGATTACTATAACGAAAATTAAATCAAGCCTATTATCAGCTCATTCGTTAAGCAACGCCCGTTGAAATAAAATGTATACGAAAATATTTATATAAACATGTAGAGTTTATTAAATTTATTCTGTATGCAATTTGGTACAGGTTACCAACCTACATGAAGAAACTCATTAACACAAACAAAGTGATAGTCGGTAGTTCACTTAAAACACGTGTTGCCCTCGGCACGTGTTGTCAGTCGTCCCGGAAACGGACTAGCACGCGAGAACCTATTTAAAATGAATCTTAGGATATTCTAAAAAACTAATAATAAATTAAAATATACCATAGTTTTACAAAAACCTACATTATACCTATCTAGAATGCGCACCATGATATGAGGTACTCTTTGATTATACTTTCAAAATAGATTTGTATAAACAATAATTTAAAGTTAAGTTTCAAATTATCTCGTTTAATTAGAATGTCTTGGAACCGAAAGGTAATTTATCCTCTGATATATTGATTCTTTGATAGAACGCGCTAACTTTTCAAACTAGTGATTTTGGAGTAGCTAGCATAAACGTCAAGAAGACAGGTAACAAGGGTGCGATAGTAGCGGAGCGTACGAATTTATCGAATAAATTTACCACGGGAGAAACTGTGGGGCACAGCTAGTGTGGATCATAAATGTCAATTAATATAAAACGGGGGCATAACCTATAGAGCTAAAGTACATCCGCATATGTTTTAGACTCGAGGGTGGTAAACCTAATCAGGCGAGCGCTAGAAAAAGCCCTAATATAACGTTAGTTATTATTTGTACTTATATATACACAATATCGTCAAGTGCACCGTGATTAATTTTCCAGATGGATCATTCATGTAAAAATGGTAATCGAGTCCAGGGTCACCACATTATAATACAAAGAGAAGAATGTCAATATATCATTCTAAATGCAGCACGATAACCTTACCGGATACCTGATTGCAGTAATTTCTTACGCAGAATGAACCAGCTTACCTCCCTTATCTGTGCTTGTAATGCGTTACACATGACCTTGACCAGTTGGCTCCCCGCCAGAGGGTATTATGTACTGCTGGCGCTTCGTATCCTCAAAGTGTTACCAGAATAAAACATTCCAATTCTACTCGATCCGATAAAAATCATTAACGCCAAACATTCTAACGTGTTTTTATTTTTACAAAGAAATATAGAGCTACTTACATTTGAAAACATGAAATTATTGCTGTATAAATAATCAAACTAAATAACGTTACCATTTTTTTTATGGCACATGGAATAAAATAAATTTTCTTGAAGGTTATCATCACCGTCGAAACTCTTCTATCTATACACAGTTAAAGTAAAGTCTCTTCCCGCTGTCTGTCCCTATGTAAGCTTAGGTCTTATATATTACGAAACGAATTTTAATGAGGGTTACACTATAATTTGGAGAATTTTTTACGGAAGGTTTATATATGTACACAATACTTTTCAACAGAATTTTTGTATAGCAGAAAAAAATCAATTATTTGTAATCAAGTCGTCAAAAAATCATTTTCGGGCGCATGCATGGCTTACGTTGGCTAAACCTTATAAGACACATCAAAATCATGAACTAAAGAATTCTAGTTCTTCAAAAAGCTTAGAGAAAAGTCCGCGATGGCATGTCTATCTCCTAAGGTTGACTCGAAAAAAAAAAAACATTTTTATCTTCACCAAAAAGACATCCCTCTCAGCAAAACGGTCGCGGTTGGTTGATCGGCACTCTGCACCTATGATGAATTGCGCGTCGCGAGCTAAGCGTACTTTTTGTAACTATGAATATTCGAATAAAAGACGTCCACAATATTTTAATGTGTGCTAAATTAATAGCGCTTGTTTTATTCTTGTTTCTTACAAAGTTACAGTAGTTCGTAGTAACAATGTGGTTTCTTAATAACGTTCTTGACTGTAGTTTGCTTGTAGATTCGCTGCTTGCTGTTGCTGGTGTTTTGGTGTTTCTCGAACTGATCGCAGTACTGCCGCCCTCTCCGCTATATTTAACCTCGCCCTTTGCCTCGCAACCGGTAGTGCGATGGATTCCGTGCGGGGCGTCGCTCAGCCAATGAGCGCGCACGCCCTGTGTGCGCGCTCTCGGCAGTACCATGAGTCACCATGCCAGATGTTCCGAGTCTGGCATGGTTCATCCTTACAACTAGTGAAATTTATACATTTAAACTTACAACTAGCTATATTCTTATTCTAATCGTTTTAAAATACACATATTCACACATATTCAGTTCATATTATTATATCTATTCCTAACACGTATTTATAAACCTTATTCCTAACACGTATTATTTCATTTACTTGTTCATTCTATACTATTAGACTATCGTTATTCGCTCGCCCCGCTCGCTGTCCGCAACAATGAAGTTAAATAATATACCATCACACTTATTTTTCCGCAAAGTTAGGTAGAGGTGTACTAAATGTACATCCATAGTTCCCCAGGTACGCTTTTAGGTCCTACGTAATAGGAGACAAGCCTATTGCCATTAATCGGGAAAAAAGACAAACTCCGAGCTGCTACTGATAATTTCATAGAAAACCCCAATAATAGTGTGCTCGACCTGGGAATCGAACCTAGGATCTAGAGCATAGCAGTCGCGTTTAGAAACACTAGGCTAATGAGACAGTTCTGTAGTTATGAGCTATCAATATTAAAGCGATATACTCTAAAATCAGCTTTTTTTTAAACATTAAATTCACTGCTTTTAAATTGTACCCTTGCGAAGCTGAGGCGGTTTACTAGTCCTTAATAATCAAAACTAAATACTTATTTGCGCTACTACTCGTTCGCGATTACATGACCACTTGATAATAATAATATAATAATGGCTCAGCTTGTAGGTCGGTAGCGTGTACGGACTCTGCGTCCATCAAAGTGAGTTCGAATCCCTACAAAGAGCCAGAGCGCTCGGTGAAGGAAAACATCGTGATGAAACCATAGCATTGAGGCAGGGCTTTTTCTAATGCCCGCCTGGCTTGCTGCCACCCTCGAGTTCAAGACCAGGTGAGATTGTGGCCACAACCCTATACCTATAACGATAAAAACTATCCTAACCTAACCCGTAATAATTCTGTTACGCTATTAGCGGTAACTGATTTTAACCGTCCCTTTCAATCGAAAGTACGTTTTGATTAGAGTATGTCTGAAGCATATTATATACGCATGAAACGGTTGATATGAAACAAAATCTTAAAACTGCTATCAGCTGGTAAACGATATACATATATCGTCATAGAATAATGACAAAAAACGTTGCTACATACAAATATTTGTTGTATTTGAAACTTGGGTCATGAAAAACAGTCGCCATCGTCATCACAATCGTTTAAATAACATCATAAATGCAATTAAATAACAAGACACGTAATAAATAATCCAATTAAATTCTTTCAGTTGGTAACAAACACACAGAAATTTCAAAAGGAAATGGCAGTATCAGTCTCAATTTTGATCGCAACTACAAACCAATATCGGTCATTACAACAAACGCTTTACACGTGTTGTATTAGAAAGAAATACATTTTAATTACAGGGATTATTTTAACTTTAATTAACTATTCTCCTATTTAGCAAATCTCAACCCCTTCTTGTAGCGTTGGTAAATCAAAATTGAAACGGTGGATGTTTCGCAGAGCGCATCGTTTCATCAACTGTCGCGAAAACATTGGCTCATTGGATAACCGGTATCTATCATTGACGAGATATACACGTAGCGGCGCCGCGTGGGCGTCAACTCGTTCAATATATAATTAATTAAAAGGCTGCACATCTGATTTCACCAAGCTTTTTATCACGACATTGTCGCATATATTATTTATATCAACGAAGGTACTTCTAATTCTATTACCATCTTGCAACCACCGCCTATTAATTTTAACTTATAAATCTACTTTTAATAGACTTTTTTGAAATAATTTTAATTTTAAATAGTTTTACTTAAAAATTGTACTCTATGAGTATCAGTTTTGATTTTATTTATTTGACGGTACACGTCGTAAAATGATTCAATATTATTTGACAATTTATATTAAGATTCTAAACGTCTATCGCCATGATCTGATCATGTTCATGATTTTATGCTGCATAAACGTTGCGAACAACGTCTGCGAGTCAGTCAATTCAATGTAAAGAAAGAAGCCACTACATGCAGTTGTAAGCGGCTAAGCAAATATGATCAAACAAAGAGGTATATTCTATTTTTACAACGTAAATACTATATACATATTTTACTAAAAATGAATACATTCCAATAGCTTTTACATTACACATGAAGATAAAATCTATTGTTATTGATGAACGAAAAAGATGACTGAGGAATAATTGTTTGATGAATGTAACACCATCGTTAGGTTGCCTCTGCACAGTGTATGTGAAACGTTGTGGTCAGTCAGTCATGTAATTTCATCGAGGATGGCTGAACACCCCCTGTATACCGAAGACATTATTAATACACGTTTGATTACACGAATGTTGTAATATGCTGCCATTTATCAAAAATATAACACAATTTCAATGTCATCATACAATTAATAAAATTGGAGTGTCTGTTTGTAATGTCAAAATAACAGTTTTTTACAAAATGCATATGAAAGTATATACGATACCTATAACAAAAGACCCATTTTTAAAAATGTTGTCTGTCTGTCTGTTTCTTACGGGTAATCTCCGAAACGGTAGGACCGATTTTGACGGGGCTTTCACTGATAGATAGCTGAAGATATAGGGAGTAACTTAGGCTACTTTTATTTTAGAAAAAGAATTAGGGTTCCGCCCAAATTAAAAAAAAACTAGTCGTGGTGAATCAATTCGCACTTAAATGGCTTATGCTGAGTAAACCATAAGAGATATAGCAAATTAATGTAATGGACATTACATTACATACATAATTATAGACATTAAAAAGACCTAAAAAAAAGTCCGGGAGAGTATATATCTATCTTCTGTAGAACATCTACAATAAGTATTTTTGTCTTTAAAATAGCCGGGAGTGGGGGAGCAAGATTCGCATGGGCATTCTGTAGTCCACGTGAGCGAAGCCACGGGCACAGCTAGTCCAGATAGTCCATATCTTGTAAAAATATATAATTTCTAAATACTAAATTTGTTCCAAACCATTAGAACTGTTTTGGAGAAGTCAATTACATATTTAAGTGTATATTAGTTGCAGATACACAAACATTTAAGAAAAAGTTCATATACAGTAATGAAAATAAAAAAGGGCTTTTAAAAAGAAAATAAAAGATTCATAAGCCTTCGTTAATTCATGAACGGGTTAATTCAATAATGAAGTCTGTAAGGTTAAGAAGTGCTATTTTGATCTTACACTAAAGAGCGGAGCAGTCATACTGGTAGAATGGAGGTGATCAAGCGCACGTTGTAACCGAAAGCGGTTAGAAGCCGATGAGGTATGATGAAAATGAACTTTTAAATTAGAATAAAGTATAAAATAAGTTGCCAAGTGTTCCTGAAGTTTTGATGGAAACCAGAAACGGACACATTAAAAGAATTTGAAAAAAAAGCTTAAGACAAGCTGAAAAGCACGACTGATCGTATAATAAAAAGAGCCTTGATAGCGCAGTAATAATAATATGGTCTGATCACGCAATCTCTCTTTAACGTAGCAATTTCAATACAAAATAATAAAGTTAGGAAAGCATCCACAACACATGTTCACGGAGTAAAAAGTGATATGTAGCCGGTGACAGCACGCGATGCTGCGTGCAGACCAGTCGACAAACTTGAACTAAATGCAATAATGGAGTGGTGCCAAGTGAATCACCGTGCAGGGTTCCCTCTACACGTGACTCACCAGCCCGCACTCTGGGAAGGATGGCCGGCACGAGATACCATTACTGAATGATTACCAGTCCCTATGTCCCAATAACAGTCCATTTTTATATTCGTCGAACAAAGAAAATTGTATTTTTATAACTTCGTAGTATTATAATCATGGCAACAGTGATTCATCATAAACTTCTGTAAAGCTAGTGCAATAATATATAAATATATATATTTAGGACCTGATGAATATATTCAGTTGATGGAATTTGCGTCTAAACAATCCTGAAGCCTATTCATTTACCAATGTTTTGCTATTGGTAATAACTAATTATTAAATAAATTACTCAGTAATTCAAACTATCTGTATGAAGCTGTAGGAAACTACAAAGAAAAACATTAATGTAAGTTCTCTGCTCAGTGTAAGTTGCAAGGAAGTCTACCGCTTTTGCAGTTAAACTGCTAGGATTTAACAGGTTTTGGGAAAATAACCTGACAATACTGGTAAACATGACTAATTACCGTTTTCAATCATCTATTCTAACCACGTGTTCTTCAACATTGAGCCTCAGCTATGGAGAATAACATCGTAATGAATTTTACAGCACAGCAGTAGTTAATATAGCACCCTCAACTTGAAATGATATCGCAATCCGGCAATTTGACTAGAGGGTTACATACCGTGTTACCAACTTGGACTACGATGAACAAAAGTATTCTTTACAGTAATTTGCTTCGATTGGACAACATCAAAAGTACAAGTAGAACTGGCTATATTTTTACAAAACCCTAGCACATATTGCATTAATACGATAATAATTCTGTAACCACGAATTTTTCAGAATAGCATCATAGAGATACAAATGATCAGGCTTAAACAAAGTACAAGTTGATTGATCTCTATATCAGGAATATTAGTCGGAATCGTTTACAGACAGAGAGCGCATTTCCTATATTAAGTTGCGTTAAGGATGATGTCATCACTTTTATTAACCGTCATGATACAATCGTGGCAATTTACTTAACTGCCAGGGTTGTTCTCATTACATATAAAACTATCTACCAATAAAAGAAAATTCATATAAATTCATATTGCCTGTAAATTTTTAAACAACAACCAAAAGTGATGTACTAAAATATATTTTTTAATCACAATCTGTATTTAACAAAAATTCCGTAAGTATCCCTAAATTAAAACAACCAATTTATTTACTCCCTACATATATAAGGTTTAATCCGCAAGTTGAAAACCATGATAATTCCTATTCTCAACTATAATTCTAGACTATTGTATAAAAAAATTTGTATGATTTGAGAAAAATCTGTGAAATTTGTATATATTTTCCAACGGATTAACTGAAAAACTATTAGACGGATTATAATAAAACATTTTTAAAATGTTTCTTATGATTCCAGAAGGGAAAAAAACATTCAGAAAGGTCTACAATGTATTAACTATTTTTACAAGCGGCACGGATTTCCCAATGCACGAGCGTCGGAATGGAAGCGGTGCGTCAGAAATAGTCAATGTTTGTAGATTTTAGATGGTCTCTACCCGGATGCGAAGCGGTCGAGTTGAAACTGAACCATTCATTGATAAAATTACTTTGAGATTAGCGGTTTCAAATATATTTTTCTAACAAAAATATCAATCTGTCAAAGCTTTTGAACAGACCTTTAATTTCCATACATCACCATCATTCACACAATGATGCAATTGGTACAATAGCACCTAATAACTATGCATGGTATTTGAAATTAATATGACAACGTCAGCAATTTCATCACAGAACTTACGGTGCCCCGCGGCTTCGCGCGCGTTTTTTACATAGTAATTATTTTCATCCCGTAATTTTGTTCATACAAGCTTCCTTTGCACAAAATTTCATAAAAATCAGTCGAGCTATTTCTGAGTTAAATCCCGAAATACAAACAGACCTACATACACACAAAAATTATTCTAATGGCATAATCGTGATCAGTCTTTTATATAGGACGTTTATCGAATTTTGAAAAGAAAATTAGATCTACAAACAGACCTACAGTGTACTTATTAATAAAGGTATGTAACTGCATAAGACACATTTAGTATAGTTCTATACTTTAAAGAATTAATTTAAATTAGGATTTAGAAGAAGAAATAAATTCTGTTTATGTCTATAGTTACTAGCGGTCGCAGAATAATCGAAATTCGACCAGTGACTTTTTAATCATAAACTATTTTCTGTTAGAAATTTGCAATATGAACTTAAACGATGAATATTATATCACTCGCTGTCACTTTTCATTGAGTGACAATGTCAATATTTTGGGGGGGGGGGGTCTAAGTTCAATGGCACTGGTCGGGTTAGGATTCGCAGTATTAATTTATTTTATTTAATATATTAGTAACAGATATTATAGATAAATTTTAGCTTTTTGCACTCCTTCTCCATATAAACTTTAACCATGCCAAATCTTATAGTCTTCCGTGCACGCAATACGCTTAAAAAAGGGTAAAAAGTTTTTGTTTCACGTATTAATATAATGGTGATACCGAAGATAAATTCAAATTTGAAAGCTTCATTGGACGTGCTGCATTAGGTTGTGTATTGAAAAGCAATATATTATATTGTTTAAATTACTATTTACACGATGAGTGGTAAACATATCACATAAATGTACGGCCGTACCGCGGCCGGTGCGAATGTATTTACAATGTTTAGAAATAGCAAAATTATATGCATTTCTGAGAGCAATATCTGCGATTTTAATGTCTTCGCCCACGTCAGTGAAAGAAAATAGACGTAATCACAACCATATACTAAATACCAGATCGGATGCGCGCTATCCCGGTCAAATTGTTACCGACGCAATGTTTCAGTACGCAAGCCAACTATATTTCCGGTTTTTTACAGGACATGGCGTCAAAGTTACGTCATTGTGCTAATGATATGTTATAGTGTATTCGTAAATACTAAGCTTTTGTTTACATATAAGATATATTATTAAACTGTTAAAGATCTTATGTTGTAAAGAAAAGTAAACGGTATAATATATGCAATGAGCATGAAGACGGCAATTCTGGAAGATTTAAATCAAAATCAAAAATTCTTTATTCAGTATATATAGGCTCTGAGAAGACGATAATGAACGTTAAAACACTACTACCGGTTCAGAAAATATGTCGGTCCAACAGAGAAGAACCGGAAAGAAACTCTATCGGGTTTGTAAATGTTTCTTTAACTCTGTAAATAATGTTACGGTTAATAATATAATTATATGATTTGTGTACATTAAGAGAATAATTTCCAGATATCACTGCCATTCGCCTAATAATCCGCACTATTATTGGTCATACTGAGTCTAAAACATGATGTGACTAATTTGTGTTTACTACAACTTCTGTATCTAGTATTCAAATTTTACCATTCATTTACAAAATCTAGTCTATATAATTTTTTGGAAACATATATTAAATTATCAAGGATGGCAAAGTTTAAAAAGTGCAGCTAAAAGAACCTACTGATAGGTGCTTGCTGTTAAGCAATGGTTCCCCTTCATCAAAACATGAGACTCATTGCAGAACTAGAACCGAGGAAATAATTATCAAATTCTTGAATGTACGAGGTGTCCAGAAAGGGTATCGGGTATTTGTTTTCGCGCCATATTCGAAACGGGGCGTCCAAAGGGTGCGGGGAGGGGTTCGTGGCGTCCGCCATTTTGTGGAGTTTTAGTCACGATGGAACAGTACTCGGGGACGCATCGCGCATTTTGCGTACGAGCGTATTATCGTAATGGTGATTCAATAGTGACTGCTCAACGTCTCTATCGTGCGGAATATCGTACACGCCACGCGCCAAGTGACGATAGCATTAGGAAATGGATCAGGATGTTCGAGAATACAGGTGCGACAGTTAAAATTCAAAACTCTGGTCGTCCTCGTTCAGTTCGCGATCAAGAAACAATTGAAGAAGTTGAGGCGTCGGTTCGTCAAAATCCGTCTTTATCCATCCGAAAGCGAAGCCAAGCGTTGAACATCAAAAAATCGTCTTTACATTCGATTTTAAAGAAAGACTTACATCTAAAAGCCTATAAAATTCAATTGGTTCAAGAATTGAAGGATACGGACTATGCTAATCGACTGAATTTTGCGAACGAAATGCTGCAGCGATTTAACAACTTTAACAACATACTGTTCAGTGACGAAGCAAATTTTCACCTGAATGGTCATGTTAATAAGCAGAATTGTCGGTACTGGGCAGTGGAGAATCCGAGACGAAAGCATGAACGACCCCTGCATAGCCCAAAGGTCGTTGTTTGGGCCGCTATGTCTGCTAAAGGCATAATTGGTCCTTATTTTCATGAAGATCAACGAGGCCGAGCAATTAATGTGAATAGTGACCGTTATTGCGATATGTTGCGAAATTTTTTGGTCCCATAGTTGCAGGAGTTTGCAGGTTTCAACTCAAGAACGTGGTTCCAGCAAGATGGGGCCACTTGCCATACCTCAAATGACTCAATGGAAGTTGTTAACGAATTATTCCCTAATAAAGTCATTTCACGAAGGGGTAACATCAACTGGCCTCCCAGAAGCCCCGACCTTAGCCCGCTTGACTATTTTGTATGTGGATACCTTAAAAGTAAGGTTTATCAAAACAATCCGACGAATCTAACCCAGTTAAAGCAAAACATCAGGTCAGAAATGGCAGCAATATCGATAGCTATGTGTCAACGTGTTATCGACAATCTTCGTTTCCGTTTAGAAGAGTACCAGCAACGTAACGGTCACCATTTGGATAACATCATCTTTTCCAAATAATTCTCCAATTCATATGCTAATAATAAACAATAAACTTTTTTATTGCATACAAATAATTTTTGTTTCATTGAACTTACAAATACCCGATACCCTTTCTGGACACCTTGTATAACAAAGACTCCAGTACAGTCTGTGAGAATGACACTCACTCTGGCCGACATAAAACTCGATGTAAAGAATTTACGAGGTGCTTAGATATCTATTTGCGAATATCCTGAGAGAGCGCTTGCACACGACACCTCATGTATTCTAAAATAATTATATTTATCTATTAACAAGAAGTTAATAATATCAAAATACATTTTGGATAAGGAGCACAGGGTTCACACAGTGCTCTATTGCTGGAAAGAGCTAAAAGAGTCACACAATCGAGTTAAATAGAGATCACTTCTCCGAGCTTTATGTCCCTAATTTGAGACCTCAGGATTATATCATCACCATCATGTTTTTACATATGACTATGATAGTGAAGGTGGTTGGGGAGTTTTTACTGCTCGCCCAGTTAGCAAGCCTTTTATTACGGTATGTACCCGCAGCTGCTCGTGAGAACTAATCTTATATTGTTATTTCAAAATTATATTCGACACAGCTACTAATCATTGTTTCACAGTGATGCAATATCACTAACTGGCGTCAGAATTTGACTTTCTTTTATAACATTACCGATTTGCCGGATAATTTAAAGAATCATGTTAAGCAAGTTTTATTGTTGAAAGGGTTTATAGGGTTGCTGATTACGTAAATGATGGTGATATTTGGATGTGATTCTGTACATTTACTGAAAATGATAATAACTGTATATAATTTAATACTGTACAAACGAATTAAAAAAGAAAATAAGATGTTGATAAACCCGATCGAGTTTCTGGCCGGTTCTTCTCGATGACTGGGATGTTTTCCGAACCGGTGGTAGTGGTTTGATATATAAGTGCCTTTTTAGGGCCTAAATTGATTTTTTTAAATTAAATAACGTCTAACAATTTTGCCGTGGGCTCAAAACTCGGAAGCAACAATAAAAAACTATATTTTAATTTACTCCATTTCATCTAATGCGAACCCTCTGATTTGACGGCCCCCCACTAGACGGAAAGACGACATAATAAAGGTTGCTGGGAGCCGTTGGGTGCAGGCCGCACAAGATCGGTCGCTCTGGAGATCTATGGGGGAGGCCTATGTTCAGCAGTGGACGTCCTACGGCTGATATGATGATGATGATGATGATGAACCCTCTGTGGACTAACCTACTGAAAAATAATACTGTCACGTTACATAAAAGTAAAGTGACTTCATGGAATTTTGAGAAAATATAAAATACTAAATTCTATTATAAGCATCGTTTAGTATTCCACGGAAATTGCCGCGACGCGTCGCTGCTGCTATTAAAGGCATAATGTTGGTTCAGGGTTCTGGAATTCGTTTTACGACTCTATCCAGAACGAAGATGATAAATATATGCAGAAACAGGTGTCCGTGCTTTATTGCAGGTGTTAAAACGGCTCGCGATCATTTTATATTGTTTCGCATTCTACACCCCCTCACTAATGTTTGTGTGTTCTATGTATCGACTTGTACATTTGATATTTATTGAGTTAACCTTCTAATCTATCAGTTTTGAGTTCACTGCATTTTTTTTTAAGATAGCTTCGGTACAATATTTTAAGTAATTTTTGAACATGAACTTAGTCAGACGTTATAATATTATAATAATAAATTATTAACTACTGCTTAACGTGTAGCTAACTTCGGAGATATTAAAACGCATACGGAGTGTTGTACGAGTGTCGTCTATAAGAAGTACTATTATTAATCGAAACATTGTAACTGAATAAAAAATGTTTATAACATATCTTCCTATACATTCTACTTGACGAGTAGTTTGCAACGCATATTCCGTAAAAAATCCGACAAGCTTGGCTGAAATGCGAAAAGCGAAGATAGCGGACGTCACAGTGTTAGAATTGCCAACAATACTCACACAAACGTAATTTGTAGCAAAGATATTCTTTTGTAGAAATTTTATTTGCGCTTTCCCTAAATAATAAAAAAAAAATAGAAAATCTAAACTAGCTATCTAAATTACATTGATGATTACGACTCAATTAAAGTGAAGTCTTAATGGTGGCGTTGACACTCATATTATATAGTAGCAAGATATGTTAGCAAGACAAACTGGCCGATCAATGCAACAAACCATGTGACACTTTTATCATCATATACATAGTGCCGCCTAAGCGTCCCACTTCCATAGTGTTACACCTGCCATGGTGTATGCTGGTCGCGATGTCAGTCCGTGTGCATCAGCGGAACAGAGATCCCAGTAAAAACAGCTCATACGTCATCCATTCAACAATAAAACACCTATAAAAATGTTATGAAAACGTGAAATTAAATCAACATTTACATTAATAGAACAACACTGGACACGGTATGAAATATTTTGGCGAAACATCAAACCGTTTGCCTCGCGGGGTAGATCAACAAGTTCGTTACAATAAAGATTTGTTGTAGTCGGTAGAATCACATCAAAGATAAAGTGCTGGTCTGCTTGAGAGACAATAACTTGGTAAACTTAAGAGAGGTGGACTGGTTCTCAAGTGCTGCTGTCAAGGCACACCGTCGGGTAGCCACCAGTTACTTGGGAGCACATAAGATTTTCTCACGAATATGAAAGCTCGCAATAAAGCTACTACTTATTTGCAGAGTTATCGTGTCAGTAATTATATACATTGCATGTAAAATACAAGTACTCGAGAAATATATTTATTCTCATATCCCTAAAGGAGCGATCCCTTTAATGTAAAATGTATTAAGTAACAAAGGTCCGTGCAGTCTAATCAATGTTCGTCATCAATTATAAACTAAAAACATAAATAAACGAATTCAAACTGTACCTACTGTCAGTCAGAGAGGTAACTACTAGCTGGTCCCGAGGACAGTTGAAACTTGTCAACTATTAGAAACGCCTTTTAAAATATTACATTACACTACATGAAAATATTCCGTTAAAACTAGAAGGTAACTTCGCCCTTGACCGTGAGACGGTCTCGTCTACAAGGGGACTAACAATTACGAGAACAACTCATTTTGTTTGCGACACAGTGTCTACGAAAATAGTAAAGGGAATGTGGGTCACACGAGGGACGCTACGTTCACGCACGCTCACTGGAACAGTGCGAATAAAAGTTTTCTCCTACACTAACTTACAAATTCACAAATACAACATGAGCAGTAATCATAATATAATGATTTTGAACCTACAGTGCATAAAACTTTCTTAATGAGAACATGGCATGATGGTAGGGCATTTTATAATTTCCACTTGGGCTGGCTACCAATACCAAGCTTCATACCAGATGACTTCAGAGAGCTAAACTTAACACTAATTTCTCTTCATCAGCATCTATTCAATCGTAATACCTTACATTACAACTCAATAAAAAGAAAGCATGAAAGAAGCATTCATCGGATAAACGAAATTTCATAAAACTGGCAAAACTACAAACACATTTCGTCACTGTGTAGAGGTCAAGAGATCTTAGTAATTTTTTGAAATATTTAAAACCTTGTGCTGGCTTCTCATTGATTGCTTTATCGTGCATGTTTGCGACACAGATTAATTACTCACATTTTGGGGGGAATTAAAAATAATTCAAGATGCATAAATATTCAAAAGATTTGACGAGCACGAGACCAATTTACAAACAAGAAAATAAAATTGTGGTTCAATACAAGTTACATCATAAAATATTAACAATAACAAAACTATAAAAAAGCTCAAGAATTACAGTCTCCCTACAAACAGTTATGTCATAACAAAATCCATTCTATAGCTGTCGACTGTCGTATAACAACGTCAGTGGGACATCGATTGTATTAAATGTCAAAGAAAAGTGGAGCTGTTTGCTTTGCGACCGAGAAAAACGACGGAAACGCGTCTTAAATATACATAAGGGGATACATCTACTGTCGTAGCATGTTGATAGCTTCCAAGTGCCGTTCCATTTATCCATTGTATCCATAACATATGTATATATACAATGTTACTTATTATTTTCAGTTAAATACTCTGGGTAGAATAGTAGTGGTAGGTAGAGTTATAGCTTGTGAGACGGGAAAATTCTTAAGAATTACTATTTTAGAGTTATGACCAGTTACGATTTAAAATTGAAAGTAATTCATGGCAACAGATCGATGCTGCAGAGGTTGATGTTTTACAAAGAATAAATGTATTCACGATAGTTTATATAGTACTGACCACAGACCCTGATCGTAATAACGAGCACATCACGCCGACAGGATATGATAGCGACGTCCAAACGAGATAACTGTTATTTCTCTTACCCACTGAACTAAATGGCATTAATGTAAACATTAGTAATCGTTTACAATCGGACACAGTAAAAGATCAATGAGACGCTCGAAAGAAAAGTATTACTCGATCAAATACCGAGGATGAAAGTTGTGTCAGGAAACAAATCAGTTACTTCGGAAGTACTTCGGAAGCATAGATCAGTGGATTAAATAAAATTTGAGTTGTAATTTCTGCAAAGAGTGAAATTAGAATTCTGACATAATTCTAAGACGTAAAAGTCATAAAGCTCTCTACTGAGCATATTCCAGAGATAACCTTCGGGACGTCTACCCCGCATTACACAAAGTTAACGAACGACCAGTGTTTCAGTCTGGCCTAAATAACTTCTATATCCATTAGATTATTCAGTTCCTTATCTAAAGATTATCAAGAATGTAGTTGTTTTAACGCCGTAATTCATATTCTTCTTCCCATCTTGAAACTTTATATTGGGGGACCAGATATAACGGAGAAGATTACGCTCCCCAAGAAGACATTCTTCATCTAAATGTCTCGTTTGGTAAGTGATACCTTGCAGTACTATTATTCTGCATGACGACATCTCTTCATACCAGATTTAATAGCTAACATACTGTGTATATGTATATTATACAAACAATTTACTTCCTCTTTGTGCAGAGATAAAAAGGTGTATTTTCAATAAAAATATTACATACACATCTTTTTAACACTAATTTATTTATTTTTATGACATCATAGATATTTAAATTTCAAACACTTTTATGGTCACCGTGTGAATTAAAACTAATTTTGCAAATCGTATAATTAACGTAACTATTTCACGTCTATCAAATTTTTTTTTTGCCTGTTAGTCGGGTTTTTTATTATAGCCGCCTGGCTAGCTACCACCCTCAAGTTGAAATCTGTCGCCGAGCGATAGGTGTGTTCTAACAGCTGCACTTGAGAGCCAATCTTCCACTAGACTTACTGTTCTACCATCTTGGACCACATCGTTACTTAAGATCAAGCAAGATTGTAGACACAACGCTAAACCAATAACAAAGAAAAGAAATAACAATAGCATCTTAGATTCGTGGGTTTCGAATTATATATTTGCCCTCAATAAACATAAATAACCTAAAAGGTAACACACATAGAACATTCCAGAAACGGTTTTAGAATATAATCGCCAGTAAAAACACGAGCGTCTAGAAAATGCGGAAATGTTGCGCTACACTATAAATAGAACGATCAATAGCTTTCCCATAGATGATAGATGGAAAAAGTCACTATGGCCATCAGGTTTCACTTTGTTACCAATTATATATGGTTTTTAATTTGTTAGATTGTACTCTCTGCTTGTTGATTATAAACTACTTCTCAATTGTGCTGATCGCACTTAGCTTCATACTGAAAATTTGTAATAATACGTTGTCGGAACAATAAACACTTGGCCACCTGCCTCGGTAACGACTATCCGCAGAACAACATCATATCTAACCAAGATATTCATGTTCACAGGATAGCGTCTGACGATAATCCCAGTTTGAAACGATAGCAAGGTAAGTCCAGAGATTGGAACTTTAACTCAAGTGCACTGAGACATTACACTTTGTTAACAGTATTAGCAAGCTAGATCTTTGAGTAATAGATAATATTCTCCACAATACTATATCATGGCGTGTTTCTTCACCGAAAGCCACGCTTCATTGTAGTATTCGAATGAGCTTAAAATACTAAGTTCATACATGCTAACCAACTTTGGGATTTACGTGTATACTTCCGTTACTTGAGTATCTTTTCTACACTTATAGACAGGAAATATTTATTTCGGATCGTAAGGCCTTGTTTATGTATACGTACTACAGTTGGATATTGGTTACTGAAACTAAATAAATATACATGTGAAATAGGATTTTAACTAATAATCATAATAGATATTCCTTATAATTGTTAATGTTACTAATATATGTACAAACAAAAATTGGGAGAATATTTCAATACATTTACATCAATATGAAAGCATTTTATCTTATCCTAACAAGCAAACTTTCAATATATTTTATTCCTTCATCACCGTTCGTCTAGAACAATTCCTTCATTAATATATCGGACAAAATATAATCTCAAGATCATTACCTCATTATTTTGCAAAAAAGTAGAGTAAGCTTTTACCAATATGATATGTAAGATTACTAAAATTTTACATCATATACTTTTATCATTATTGTATCCCCAAAAACGTAAAACAAAAAATCATCTTACCAAATACAAAAAAAAAAAATCAAATACAAAAAAATCCAAATATGATCAACAAAATCGGTTAATGTTTAAACTCGGTTTCACATCACTATTACATACATAGGAGTACATACACCGCGTAATCACAAATCAGAAGACGGTATTCAAAAATAGAACACAATTAGTTCCGCAATTCCATTCAAACTTTCCAACAACTACCTCTACGTAAGAAATTTATAATTACAAATTCTTTCGTTTATAACTCAACTCAATTCGATTTATCGTCGTTATTGTTATATTATCGTAACGTATGTCGTATGTTATCGTTCGTATATTATTACACGATGGGTACGAGACCGGCGCGTAACGTCCGAACGGACTGAAAACGCGGACTGAATATGAAAGCTTTGCAGCTTTCAGTTTCAGGAGATAGCGGGGCGATGCGCGAGGCGGTGCGGTGCTTCATACGGCTCAATTTGGTGCTAATTCCCTTGTAAAATCTGTCATGAACGGGCCGTAATCTGTTTGCAAGTGATTCAAATGTTTATCTACTTCGGACGAATAAAAAGTAACCTTCACTTAGTTTAGCTTTGAGGCTTCATTTAGTTTTTTATTTTACATAATTTTGTAAATTATTTTACACTCCGTTACTAATCAATTTGTAGATTGTATTGTCAATACTCCACGGGTATATATATATATAAAAACAAATCATCCACGGGTATATATATATATAAAAACAAAACATGTTTATCATATAAATGCTTGAATAATATTACAATGTTATGTAGTTAGCTTACCTTATAAATAAATAAACAGCGTGTTAATTACAAAAGCGCCACGTATTATTTGTATTTATTTACGGCATTTTGAATGTTAATTTTTAACGCCACAGTACTAAGTCAAAATATGATTTTACTTGGCTTAGCGTATCGATTTCATTTTATAGTGACCGAAAGAAATCTAAATCATCCTATCCTATCTGACGTGTGATAACAAAATGTTATCTCTCACTAAATATACACGAACATTTAAAAACAACAGAAAACACTACAAATCACGAAATAAATTTACAATTAGGTATCAATCCAACATCGAATATTCAGCTGAAGATTTGTTATCCTTGTTAGGCAGGTTTTTAAAATTGAATGTGAAAAGAGATTAATTTTAAATAAGAATCATTTAATCGCATGTCTTTTATTGAATGTACTGGCTTCCACGCTCACACACATCTGCATAACATATTTTTGTCTCTTTCACTCAAACACCAATGAACAGTAGATATCTCTATATTGTGAACAACTTCCTTAATAATAAAAACAATTCTAATATATATAAAAATATTAATTTTGATAATTAATTTTCATTGAACAAGGTAATATTTTTATTAAAATCGATTTTAGTTTACCCATAGTTAGATCCATACGGGTGATTTGCTTTTTGCTCTCTAAAGAGAATTAAAAAAAAGGGACATTGAGTTCTGCCGACAGAAGTTAAAATTTAAAACTTTAATTTTTTATATATAATATATATATATATGTACATTCAAATTAAAGAAATTTAAAGTTACATAATTTGTAAATTTTGTTATGAAATCATCTTTTTTTTAAAACTCATTATACTGTTAGCCTTTGGGGCCCTGGAGTCTCTGACGGCTTTTACAGCTTCACCAGAATGAAAACATCTTATCGCACGTCATATTTATAGCTACGGATATATTGATAATTACGTGTCGGTGTCGTTGATGCGAGGTGACGCGAGCTCAAGATTTTATCCATATAAAAAATCGAACAACGTATGTATAATAGTATTCACTTAGAAAAATGTAAGAAATACACCATGACGTGTACTTACCCAGCATAGCGATTGGCGTGAGGGTCGCGTCCCAGGGCGGCTCGTCTTCCGTCTTACGGAAACTCCTCTCCACTACAACAAACAAACGGAACAACCGTCACTCAACTGAACACGTCTATGACATTACCGTGACCATTTATTTATTTACTTATTATCTTTACTTAAGATTTATGATATCCGCTTCAGTGCTGAGTAAAGTAAGAACACATTGAACACCTCCCCCACCCCAAGTATGCTTACGTAATACTTGAATACCCCTTAAAAATTAATGGTCTCATTATAAGAGATTATTGTACGCCTCGTTACACTCCATTTGCTTCCCAGATATTGCTAAAGAGTAAAAAACTTTTGGCCATTGTGCTGTACCAACATGATCACTAACCAGTATCGACGAATCGACATATAGTTGTCTAAGATGGATAATCTCCCTTAATGTTAAGTGAAGATATAACTTAAGATTGTGACAGCTAAGTTCAAAAAAAGTTAATATAGGTAAGCTAGACCTAACTTAATCACAAGTTCTAAGAAGTATTCTAATGACATTTATTTGTATATGTCACAGCTGTGGTTTAAAAAAGAAAGTAAATGAAGTGCGTGTGAGTGTAATATAATAACGAGTTACTTTCATATCTTTTCTGAAATATTATTATGTTTCATGGTGTCCGCGTGATCTTTTCAATCACGATAATGTCGGAGTCATTATAATGTTTGAACTAAAGTCGACTCGACTGCTCACTCACATCATAACTTTAACATGTTATGTACCAGCAGCTGACCTTCACATTTGCTCTCATCCAAAGCTTATCACATCGCCATATTTTATTCCTGATTATCTAACACAGTGGTTTCCAAAGTTGACTGGACCGAGACCCATCTAACAAAAACTTCCAAATGCGGGACTCACCTCTTGGCTCTCATGAAGAAAAAAGGGACAATAACTATCCGAATGAAGGATTTCTTAAATATGAAAAAAAAAACACTCAGAATCGAATGAATGTTTAATACTTTAATGCAAGGAGTGCTATTTCAATCACAAGGATGTATGTATTTGTTTCCTATTATTTGTCATTACAGCTTTGGCATCGACTTCAATTTTAGTCAATTTTAATCGCATTGAGTAAGATAGGTCCAATTTATTTCGGTATTTAGATCAACATAGCTGAAAATCAGACGTCAAGTATAGGTCTCGGCAATTGAGAGCCAGAATTTCGTTAACTGCTTGGAATTGAAGGTAGTTTGTTTGTTTGAATTCATCACTTACTTCTTTGACATTTTAGTTAGTCGATTCGATGTGTCGTCCTATTTGTCAGGGCTCAAGCAATATTCGCTGCGACTCACCAGTGGGTCGTGACCCATAGCTTGGAAAAAGCTGATCTAACATATTGTAAGTATTATAAAAATAAGCTATTAATATTAAGACTTACTGTTGAGAAAGTGGGCGGTGCCTGATGGTTTCCTCGATTTCCTATCACTCGAGTCTTGATCTGTGAAAGATGATAATTATTATCATCACCGCGCGTTACTTGTGTGGTATAATGAACTAAAAATATTCATTATTTCACATGAATTGAAAATGTTTATAATAAAATTTGAAATTATCGAGAAAGTTCTGATAACCCCTCATAAATATAGTGTTCTTTATTTGTTTTTTTTTTTTTTCAATATAATAATTGTAACCAATTACCGTAATCAACCCTAAGTTTCGTTCCGCCACATTATATATTTGTGTTATAATATATTTACCAAAAAAATATTATTTCTTTCATTTAGTTCGAAAGCGTAGCAAGCTTATACCCGAATGACACGGGGCCGTTTATTTTTTTAATTTTTTGGTTTTTTTAATTCGTGGTTTGCATTATAATAACAGCAAGTTTGTACAATAAAATAAAAATAAGACTGAAAAAACTATTTTCTTATACGGGGACTACTTAATTATATTTTAATTTTATATTATTTAAGTATTAGGTCCTTACATATGAAATTAGCGTTTTGTCGTACTGACCACTTTGATCTGAAATATTTCCTCTTTGGTTAATAATTCCAAATTCAAATTTATAAATTCATTTAGCTGACACATTTGAGTTTTGAAAACAGTCGTTCATTTGTTTTTTCCTCAGTATTTTTTTCTTTGGCGTCGCTTATTACCGTACAATGAAAAACATGAAATATCGGTATATCGGTACGAGTTCTACCGTGGCACCAGTGCTGCAGAAACAGCTCGAAGGATTAATTATGTGTACGGCGCTAGTGTCGCCAAAGAAAGCACGGTACGTTTTTGGTTTCAACGTTTTCGTTCTGGAAATTTCGACCTTCAGAACCAACCCAAGGGACAGCCGGAGACCAAAGAGGAAATGAGGAATTATAGGCTATTGTGAAAGCGGATCCATCACAAAGCACTTCAGAGACAGCTGCAGGCTTCGGGGTAAGTGATAAAACTTTATTAATCCACTTGAAGCAAATCGGGAAAGTAAAAAAAACTTGAACGATGGTTACCTCATGAATTGAGTGAATCGAACTTGCAAACACGCGTCGGCTGCTGTGTTACTTCGCTCAACCGACACAATAATGAAGGGATTTTAAATCGAATCATTACTTGTGATGAAAAGTGGATACTGTACGATAATCGGAGCGCTCGTCGCAATGGCTGAACCTTGGAGACCCAGCCAAATCCTACCCTAAACGAAAATTGACTCAGAAAAAGTTACTTGTGAGTGTTTGGTGGACTAGCGCCGGTGTCGTTCACTACAGCTTTCTATAATCTGGCCAAACGATTACGGCAGATATCTATTGTCAGTAACTACAAACCATGAAGGAAGAACTAGCTGCTAAACAACCGAGATTGGTCAATCGCTCTAGGCCACTGCTGCTTCACGACAACGCAAGACCACAGACTGCACAACAAACAACCACTAAGTTAGATGAGCTAGAATTGGAATGTATGCGAATCCACCGTACTCCCCGGACCTTGCTCCAATAGATTAGCATTTTTTTCCGGAATTTGGACAACTTCTTATAAGGAAAAAAATTCAATTCCGATGCGGCAGTCCAAACCGCCTTCAAAGAGTTTATTTATTCTCGCCCCCATGTTTTTTTTAGTAAAGGGATCAATGAACTACCTATGAGATGGCAAAAGTACATAGATAACAACGGTTCATACTTTGATTAATTAAATATATTTTACAAAAAAAAAAAATGACTTTATTATATTTCTCCCGTACAAAACGCCAATTTCATATGTAAGGACCTAATATATGATATATGTAACAAATTTATATATTCTACTAAAATTTCAACCAGTTATCTGCTACGGTTCAAAGGATATACAAAGGACAGCATAGCCTTAGGAATTTTCAAAAAAAGTTCCTTATTTGGGAGCAGAACCATCAAAATAGTATAAATGAATTGCAATAAACTATATCAGGGAGCCGCATTTGTTCATAATAAATATAGCAATATATCGGCGGGTCACCGATTGGACGAAATCCGCGATTACATTCACACAACTCACTTCATTCATCGTCTTTCTAAATTGTAAACGTTCTCATGAAACGAATTATATAAATGAAAAATAAACAAGTCATTTAAACGCAACCCCGATTAAAAAACAGGATATATAATCGAATTCAAAACAAATAAATTTAGCTAAGTTTCTTAAAAAGAATATTTGTATAATATTAATTATAACATTTATTAACTTATTGGTTATTAGTCACCAATGTAACCAAGATATAAAAATAAACTATGGGTGGGTTTTCTGACGTTTATCCTCGACGGTTTCCTTGTATGTATGCATCGATCGTGTCGTGTTGTGTTGTGTTATGTTGACTCACTGTTCGGCTGGTTATTGCTGTGTATCCTCTCCATGAACTTGGATATCCTGTTGTTGTGGTGTTCCCCGTCGAGGCAGCAGCTCTCGTCGACCGACTTGGCGCACGCGCGGTGCACACGCAGCTTGCAGTCTGTCAACACACACACACAAACACGTATTTATAGAACCTACATTATATCCGAGTTACGTTCTCAATCATAACATAAAACTTAACTTCACTTAAAATTAACAAACAATGTAATCAAATGTTAGAAGTCAGTTTTAACCTACTTCTGATTGTGGTATCGAAATGAAACTTTATAAGAATATCTAGATCGGATAACAACTATGTATTATGGTCTCTTCGATTCTCTACAATCGAGCCAGGAGAAGAATAGTGGAACTCTTCAGTGACTACCAGCAAACCCCTCGAGTTTAGGCTCATATGATTTGTTTCGATGAATCCAATAGATTGGACTTGGTCTCGACTCGGGTCAGGTGATGGAGCCAGGAAATGTTTTATAATTTTTATTGCGTGATAATAGAGTATTTTCTAGATTTTATTTTATCAAAATACTTTCATTATATAAGAGGTATATTTGTCGGAACACACCCGCTTTATTGTAATAAGGTTTTATTTTTCTAACATAATAATAACAAAAAATCGATAGGTTTAGTGATTCAATTTTGAAGAATAAATTTATTACAAAACAATTTTTAACAGAAAAAAAAAACGACCAAATTGAATTATTTTGCTGAGTTCTCTGGTGTATCTTCAAGTCGAAGGTCCAATCCCAATAAAATAAAAATGGGATCATCCTTGAGGTATCTCCTGTCAAATGATAAAATAATCGTCTAAATCGGTTAATAAACAAGAAATTAGGCCTGAACTTCAATAAAAACATATACAATCGAATTGAGAGCCTCGTTCTTTTTTTCAAGTCGATAATTATAACAATATCATATGAAAATTATTTAATAAATAATATTTAATATATTTAATAATAAGAGGGGAGGATTGACTCCCTAATGTCGCTGCTGGAACACATGTATTAGTGCTTGACAGCAGATTTTCATCTTGAGGGTGGTAGCTAGCCAGGCGGATATCAGAAAATATTCGACCACTTTAACTGAGGTACATAATATATACCATTTATCATTAAAAGGTAAGAAACAATAAAACAATGTCTCATATTTTAAAACCTATTTAAGGGATTTCTAACTGAACATGTAAGGTCATCAAGAAATTCATCTGCAAAATCTTGTGCAAAGTGCTTCTAAGCTCACAAGTTTCAGATGTATGTTGTCCGTCAATCAGTCTTCAGAATTTTAATAAATAATCTAATTCGATATATCTCACGGTATACATTTTTATTGTAAAACCACAAAGGAAGTGTGGAAGAGTCAAAGCGCTTCTCTGAAATCCTGAGTAAGTTCTACCAAGTTATACTTGTGTTTTTTCAGTGGCTCGGTAAACTGACGGCATTGTTTCTGTAAGCCTGTGATATAGAACGTACCTGTACAGACGTAAGTCTGTGATGTAGCACATATCTGTACATACGTAAGCCTGTGATATAGAACGTACCTGTACAGACGTAAGTCGGTGATGTAGCACATATCTGTACAGACGTAAGCCTGTGAAGTAGCACGTACCTGTACGAACCGAAAGCTGTGATGTAGCACGTACCTCTATAGACTTAAGCCTGTGATGTAGCACGTACCTCTATAGACGTAAGCCTGTGATGTAGCACGTACCTCTATAGACGTAAGCCTGTGATGTAGCACGTACCTATATAGACGTAAGCCTGTGTTGTAGGACGTACCTCTAGACTTTTAAGCCTGTGATGTAGCACACACCTGTACAGACGTAAGCCAGTGATATAGCACGTACTTCTACAAACGTAAGTATGTGATGTAGCTCGTACCTGTACAGACCTAAGCCTGTGATGTAGCACGTACCTGCACAGACGTAAGCCTGCGGTGCGAGTCCTGCGATTACATTGTCGCAGTGGTGACAGTGTCCGATGGACGTGAGCGCCTGCAGCTGCAGGTGATGGCCTCGCACCACGAACTACATAACAAATATAACTATATATTACTTATCTAATATCTATATTAATATTTCTCTAGTTCTATTTGTACATGTATTTTTCTTAAAGTTGTTTAATGGTTATCCTATGTAAATGAAACTAATAACGAATATTCCATTTTTTATCTGTCTGTTTGTATGAGCGAATTATCTAAAAAAAAAACGAATTGACCAATTGTAAACGGGAAGTAACTATATGTCATTCCTCAATTGATAAACTATACTTATAACTGTCTGGTTATCCGCTTACTTCTTCTAAACCACACAACGGATATTTATACGGTTTTTTTAAGAAAGGTTTGTATATACAATAATCTCCAATTAAGTTTTTGTATAGTAGAAAAAATTCAAGTTTTGTAATCAAGTCGCAAAAAGATTCTTTTCAGGCGCTTACATGGCTTACGCTGTGTAAACCTTATGAGTTAAATCAAAATAATGTTCTAATAAATTGTAGTTCTTTAAAAAGCTTACAGAAAATTCCGTGATGGCATATGTCTATTTATTAAGGTTGACTCACAGCAACTATTTTTATCTTCAATATAATAATTAAAAACCGGTTATTTGCGAAGCTATTTTCTCTAATTCAGTATTAATCTTTATCCAGATTTAAGTGTTAGTTAACTTGGGCATTTAATGTAGATTAAAATTATTTTTTACATGGTACCCTTTAAAACAGTAGCAGATATCACGAATTCAAAATTACGCACAACCAAAGAAATCATTTACAGCGAAACGGTTGCCCGGCGCACGCTATAGCTATCCGCATTGCGACCTACCTATGGACTATGAATTGCGCCTCGCCTCTGTCACAAGCTAAGCGTAGTTTTCCTAACTATTATCAATACTAAAGCGATAAACTCTACATCAATCGAACATGCCATTTAAACATAAATTTTCATAAACACTTTGTAAATTGCAACCGTACGAAGCTGGGGCGGTTCGCTAGTATATTATAAAAGTGAAAGTATGCTTGTTTGAATGTTGTCCATCAATAACGCTTAAAGGACTGAACAGATGCTAATGAAATTTGATTATGTCGTTGGACCTACAACAACGACAACAAAAAACATGTATACCAACCAGCTGTGGATGTTGCTTCATGATCTGCTTTACCCTCTGCTTGTAGAGTTTGTCGCGCTGGAGGAACGAGGGTCGATTCCCGCCCACTGCTGCCGCCACGGACGCCGGCCTGGAACAAAATTATATCTCAACACCTCGCCGCTACTCTTGACTTTTCACTTGAAAATAATAATATTAGGTCCTTGAATCTCAAATTGGTATTTTGTTGAACTGACCCCTTTTATCTCAAATAACTGGCGTTTGGTTAGGAATTCCAAATTCAAATTTATTTAGGCTAGTGTATTTGTGTTTCGAATTTAGGGATTTATTTGTTTTCGCACCATTTGGTTTTTCTTTGACATCGCTCTTTTCAGAAAATGAAAAACTTAAAATATAGCGTTATTTACGAATATGAGTTCCACCGTAACAACTGTAGAAACAGCTGGAAGGATTAATGATGTGTATGGGGAAGTTACTGTAAAAGAAATCACTAAACGTTTTTCGTTCCAACGTTTAGTTCTGGAAATTATGATCTACGAAACAAACCCGTGGACGGCCGAAGACCTTAGTTGATATTGAAGAATTAAAGGTGATCGTGGAAACGGATCCATCGAAAAGCAGGCTTCGGTAGTGAGTGATAAAACAATTTTAAGTCACTTGAAACAAATTGGATAAATGAAAAAGCTCGACAAATGGGTACCGCTTGAATTGACTGAAGCACACCAACAAACACGCATTGAGTGCTGCGTTACATTACTCAACCTTCACAATAACGAGGGAATTTTGAATCGTATTGTTACTTGTGACGAAAAGCTACCCGTTAAACAATCGAGACTGGTCAATCTCTCTAGCTCACTGCTGCTTCAGGACAACGCTAGACCCCATACTTCACGACAGACGGTCGCTAAATTAGAGGAACTGCTGTTGGAATGTCTCCGACACCCACCATACTCCCCGGATCTTGCTCCAACAGATTACCACTTTTTTTTTTGGAACTTGTACAATTTCTTGCAAGGAAAAAAATTCAATTTCGATGAGGCTGTCCAAACCGCCTTCAAAGATTTTATTGATTCTCGCTCCCACAATTTTTTCAGCAATGGATTCTATGAACTACCTATAAAATATTTTAATAAAAATACTTTTTGGATTATTATTGCATTTATGAAAACATTAACTTTAAATATTTTGTCTATTTTTGGTCATAGCCGAGAACATACGCTTAGAAATGATGTTTGAACAATTAATTTAGATGAAGAATTGACAGAAATACGAGATTGCAAGTAAAAACACCTTTAAGAAAATAATATAAATTAAAAAAAAAACTAGCATTCCCTAACTACTTAGTACATTACATATAATGAAAGAAAAGAAAGAAAGAAAAATATTTATTTGTTACAAAGACATTTGATACCGTGGAAAGTTTAAAAAAAAAATTTACAACAACCTATTATACATATCGAGCATCAAATGCCAGTTGCGACAAAACGGCCCCTGCTCAGCATAATGCTGGTTGTAACAACCAGCGCTGGTCTTCCGTTGGAGCCGTCCGGTGGCGTCACATGACGTACATACTAACTTAAATAGTCGTAAAAGTAAAAACGTGAGACTTATACGTATAAAACAGAAGTATGTATTATTATAAAAACTTCAATAGATACACAAAAACAAACAAAAGCAACTTAAAGAAAAACAAAGAAACATAACAAAAAAGTCAAACCTTTTCGTAACAAAAAGGGCTGGTGCTCAAACAACCAAAAACGAGGACCCCAGGAGCACACTTGGGTAGCTCCAAAGCACCGTGTTTCGTTAGTTACCGGAAATCGATGTTTTTCTATTATCGCTCATCTCTACTTTGGGATTTTTAACTAAAATAAAGTATAATATTTATCTGGATTTTATATTAAAATTAATGTAAGATCGTGTAAAAATGTATCATTAAAAATGAATTAGTTACATAACATTCAAAAATAATTACTTAGCAAACTTAGCAGCATGAGACAACGTCGTGACAACAATACAGGACAAGTAAGTTTTAAATTATTTTACAGAAGACAAAACATTAAGAAAAATATTTGTATTAAGATTAGGTTGCACTTATTTTAAAGAGCACTGGTGTCATGCTGTTGATCTTCTTGGTTCTTTTGATGTTCGCAAAGAAACCTTTTCAATGATAATCTAAACCCGTGAATGTATCTCAGATTCCTTATCAGCGATGGAATATTATTCCAACATTTGGTCGCAGCGTAACGAAAACTACCTCTAAAA
Source organism: Saturnia japonica (assembly GCA_033032175.1). Classification (NCBI taxonomy): domain Eukaryota; kingdom Metazoa; phylum Arthropoda; class Insecta; order Lepidoptera; family Saturniidae; genus Saturnia; species Saturnia japonica. The sequence continues at coordinate 508,092 of CM065330.1, forward strand.
ACGATAGATCTATGCCTTTGCGTTGAAAGCTGCATTGCGCAATTCCTAGGCCCAAGAGATCTATGACTGGCTACCCAAGACAATTTATCATAAAGATAAGTTAGTGTTTTATACTTTATAACGTAAAAAAGAAGACAAGCCAAATGAAGTTTGCGACTATGCTTCATTTTAAGAATGGAGTGTTTGTTTAAATATGGAGACACATGGGCTCTCGAGGGAATATCGAAGCAAAAGCGGGCGCAGGCATTCTGAACTCGTTGTATGAGTTTTTGTGTTCTTGTTAGTAGACGTGGGCCAAAAACTGTGTCCATATAATTTAACTTTGCTAAAACAAGTGACTCCACAAGCTGGATACGCAATCCTTCCTTAATGTATGGCCTCATTCTATACAATACTTTCAGTTTGTAAAAGCAATCTTTAACTGAATTTTAAATGTGCTTTTCAAATCGTAAGTCACAGTCCATATGCAAGCCCAGATTGCGTGCTTCGTATACACAATCGATGGGCTCATCCATTAGCTTAACACTCACCGATGGACATATACTCGCTAGCTGGTGCTTACTACCGAATACTAGGTATTTTGTTTTAGTGGGGTTAAGAAACAGGCAATTCATTTTAGACCATCTGGCTATACTTGCATGATCTTCATTAAGTTTAACTATCCCACTATTCATTTCAGATGGTTTACAAGAAATATATAGCTGTATATCATCCGCATATATGTGATACTTACCATGTTTGATATGTGTTCTAATATCAGCTGAGTACAAGATAAATAGGATTGATCCCAAAATGGATCCTTTAGGTACACCCTTATTACAGGCCACTTTATCAGACATTAACAAGGTACCATCATTTTGACTGAGCTTCACGTACTGGTAACGATTACTAATGTAGCTGTGAAACCACCGCAAAGCTTCGCAGTCACAACCATAATAACTTAACTTGGACATCAACGGTTAATATTTATAGAATCAAAAGCTCTAGAAAAGTCTAGTAATACTGATAGCGTACACAGTCCTTCTTCTTGGGAGCATAGTATATCATCGGTCACATCGAGCAAGGCAGTCACTGTATTTCGTCCTTTCCTAAAGCCGGATTGCATGTCAGGCAAAACATTATTATTTTCAAGAAAAATTGTTAACTGCGCACAAACAGCTTTTTCTAATATCTTAGATAAACATGGTTAAATACTAATCGGTCTAAGATCTTTAAGTTCGACTGGGTTTGAGGTTTTAGGTAAAGGACGTACGATTGCTAGTTTCCAAATATCAGGAAATGTAAATGTGTTGATAGACGTATTTATCAAATCTTTTATAACATATATTGTGTTGGGAAACGTCATTATAAGCATATCCAAACATAAACCGTCACAGCCTTTTGCATTTGACTTCAAACTACGAATTATTTTGATAATATTGTCTAAAGTAACCGACTCTATATGAAAAACTGCATCATTAAATTTGTGATTCTCAAAGTACGTCAGCTGTGAAATACTGACACCCGAATTACCGGGTATATTTAAAAAGTGATTATTTATAATGAAAGGATCATTAAAAAATGAGGGTAATTCAGTGTCATTCTTAGGTAATATAGTATTTTATAATATAGTATCAAGATCACAGTGTCGAGAAGTCTCACTGTAAGCAAACAAATAAAATAAACACGTGTACGATCTTATCCTTTTTAACAACATTCAATTAATAGAACAATCTGCGTGTCCATAATAATATTATACGATATTTTAATCGTATTGAAAGACGAAGGTCAGATAATCTAGAAAAGCAACTGTTAATAGGAAACGTTGCAAGAAAACGGCGTGAAGTGGTGATCGGTCGAGCTGACGAAACAAGACCGATGGAGGTAACTTACAACAGTATCGATCCTCAGCATTGAGGTCACTGAGAGGGAAAAAGGGCAGGAAATTATACTTCAGACATTCCTCCACCTTGACACAGTAACCGGGCTAATAAGTCACACTTGTTGAATAAAGAGTTCCGTGCCTCATAATGAAGAAAAAAACGGAACTCTTATATGATTACTTTTTGTCTGTGGCCTCATGCTGCTTTAAAAAAACGTTTCTAGGTTAACGGATGAAATAGATACATACGGCAATTCATAGTTAAAATACCGTTCACAGGCCGACTATTAAAACTTACAAGAGTACTTCCCCAACACCTAGGGTCTTGAAATTTGGTATGAATTTAACATAAATCTATATAAATAAAATTATAGAGGTTTGTCGTTGTGAGCGGATCGCGTAAAACCTACTAAACAGATGTTGCTCTTTTTTTCATTTACCGATTAGATAATTGGTACTTTTAAAAAAAAAATCACGATTCTTCATTCAATTAAATTGCAATCCCGTTTGAAATTATATTGCAACAAAATTATATTATTTTTCTCTCGAAATAGCAACCTTCTCTGTGACTACATAGACCAGACTGTACACGTAACGTCACCAAATAACTCACATGGATTGCTTAGCTTTCCTCTTCTTGAGGCTCTTCGGTGATTCCCACCAGCGTCTCCTCACTTCTCTGGCGTCGACATCGCTTATCTCCAACACGTTCACCATTTTCAGTACACAACACTTTTAAACTTGTTCAACTTGTCGACAATCACTTCCAATATTACTATTATAACATATTTTTCTATCCCATTCGGAAAAATTAATCGAATTAGTTTCGAGTAGGTAATTATTCAAAATATTATAAAATCCACGGATTTAAAAAAAATGCAAAGAAATTAGAAAAACGATGAACTTAACAAAAACATAGACTTCTTATATTTTACATAACCCGTTAACAAAGACGCAGTCGATATTTCAATTAAATAAAATACATTAAATAAAACTCGAGTGTACGGACACAGAATGATGTACTCGCGGTTACGTACGTAGAACACGATTATCCGGAACCGATGATTTATTGTTTCAATTGGAAATTAATGAAGCAGTTTCATTTACGTGTTCAAACTAAAAGTTATTTCAAAACGCACGTGCGTTTTGAAGTGCACATCTAAGGCGGTAAATCGATTATTGGACGAGAAATGAGAATTAAATTTCAAGGACGCGTCACGTTTACGCACATTTCGTTACATGAGAGAGAAGAAAAAGAGATATACATTGTATGTTTTAAGAAATATCACATCTATCACGTGTACGCGCGATGTTTTTTTTATTTGTAAATATTACTATTTATGACGTTCTAAATATGAAATCTACACAAGATTTTCATTATGGTAATACGGTATATTTTATGGTTTAATACCGTGGGTATTTATTTTACTTATTTATTTTGTTTAAAGCTTAGGTTATCACGATTCACAATAAACTCACTTTCTAGTACTCAATATAGATAATATCTATTCCACTAACACAATTTCGTATAATTACTTAAATATTTATCAAGACAAATAATACTATACAACTGAAAGTACTTGAACTGTTCAATATTTTAATTCATTTATGAAGTGATGAGTCACAGAAGATGTTTTTAAACGTTACAATTAAGTTTTGGTAACACCATCTTATCTTGTATAATCTGATAATAATAAACTTTACGATAAATACCACTACGACAGTATTAATAAAATTATAGTATTACACTGTATTTCAAAAATACAATAGATAAAGCATGAATACGGAACGGAGCACACGACTATAATAGTTTTACTCTTTCCATTTAGTATTATCACTATCAGATATTTATAATTCCTAGATAACTGTAATTGTAACTTATTTACAGTATCAATATTACTGACATATTCTGGTGCAAGCATAAAATTTGTATATTATTATTGAATAAATGACGATGACGATGATGATTTTTAATGACGGTCAACTAAATGACTAATATGCTTATGTACCTAATATACTGGAATAATAATTGCAAACAATATTATCATTTCTTATCATATTTAAACGTCTATTATAAAGGACATCCACTATAAAGTGCTAAGATTTCTAGTCGATTTTTTTATCACGCTAGAGGCACACAAGCGTGCTATTTGGCTGATCGTAAGCAATCACCGTGACCTATGGACTTTTGCAACACTAGAAGCATCACGTGCGCTTTGCCAAACCCGTAAAAACCTATTCACTCGCCTTTCGAACAATTCTATACTATTGTCCCCTGGGAAAACGTCAAATTTATTTTTATCTTAGAACAGAAAAGTGACTTCACTGTACCTCAAGGAGGAAACATACTGGCCGGGAGACAGTTCCACAGCTTCACAGTACAACAAAGATAATATTATCTCCTCACAAACTGATTACCTTGGACAAATCATAAAAGTAACTCATCAAAAATGGTCTCTCTATCTCTCTACATCTTATAGCAATAAGCCGATACGAATATGTAACAAATGCCGCGAACATTTTTCAAACGTTGAACGTGTAAAATAATTGATGTCTTTACAGTGTACATTTGTGATAACAAATTCACACTATTTGAAGGAAATAACATAATTATAATGTCATTTACCTCGTAACTTTGAAAGGAAATAAACTGAACTCTATATACTCTGTGTTAACACACATTTACAAACAAATTAAAAGCATTCATATATAAATATTATAATTTTAAAATTTATTTACAGTGTACTTAGAACATTTAAAAAAAAGGTAGGTTTTTGGCACCTTGCGCCGCCGCCCTTGTATGTTCGGGTTTAACTCAAAAACTTGACCTATTTTTATGAAATTTTGAACACGAAATCCTTATGTCATTGGTCAATTGATAGGATAAAAGTATTTTAAATATTACCTTTAAAAATCGTAAAATTGAAAAAAAAAATTATTCTTTAATTCTTAAGATGAAATATCGTGAACGGGAAGTACAAGCCAATCCATGATTTTTGGGTTATGAGATTTTTCAATAACACTTCTAGGAATTGTAAATTTAAAATATCTTTAATTATTTACCGATTTTGATAAAATTCTGTATACCGGAAGTATAAGTTATCCTATAATTGATAGTCTACAAAAATTCACTGAAACACTTTAAATTTTGTAAAAAAAAAAATGTTAATTCTCAACCATTTTTGACTACATTACGTAGACGAGATCCATACGTGATTTCATAATGGATGGGCTAGAAGAGTAGTGAACAACAATTTCAAACATATCTACAAAAAAAAACAATTTTGATAATTCTCAACTAATTTTGATGAAAATTGTACACGGGAAGTACATGTAATTCATTACTCCGTAATAAAAACGCGTGCGGAGCCGCGAGCATACTGCTAGTTCTTTAAATGTTTAGCGTTTAACCACTGTTAATATGCATGGCTACGAGAAGTGGGGTGCGAGCATCCCTCACGCGGACCTCAACGTGCACCCTCAGGCCTCACCCCGCGAGACCGGCACGACTACCAGATGAAGCACTTTCTCTCGGGCGTCTTACGGTTACACGCAATTTAACATTAAATTACCATTTGTACTACATATCTTTATATTGAAATGAAGCAGCTATCTAGGCACATCAAACAGCCACTATCGCATCTGAAATAAGTGAAGATAGTAATACGCTAAGCCTGATGGGAGGACTCGCTCTCGAGTGCCGCTGCCGGAAACCACACAGATTTTCAACTTGAGGGTAGTATTAGCTAACCCACTATCACCATAATATGGCTTCATCACTATGTTTTCTTACAGCGAAACCTCATGAGACATTGTAGGGATTCGAACTGACGTCGATCAACGCGCTATCATTCTTTCATGAATATATTACGTAAAGAAAGTGAGAGAGTTGTGTGGTACCTGCAGTGGAGCACCAGCGCGGCTGCGATTAAAGCCGCGTACAGTGTGCTCGCCCCGCCCTCGCTGTCCCCCGCGCCGCCCACAGTGCCCCCAGCACCGACCCCCGTGCGGAGCTGCTGCACCATCACCTGCTCCACCACCACCAGTTCCTACACATAAGTACCAAATTTATTCATTCAACAACCACAATACTCAAGTCCTAATGGAAGGAATCAAAAACTCGACTGCAACAAAAACAATTGAGTAAAAAAAACATAACCCTCCTTTTTTGCATTCCGTTAAAAAAATACTAAAACGCGTCGCAAATGGAAACATGGAGATTTATTGGAATTAATACAAGACAATTTATAATAAAAATTAAAACTAACTTCAATGATTTTGAATATTTCCCTTGTGTATCTTCGAAGTTGAATGTTCAATGTCAATTAAATTAAAATGGGACCAAAAGCTACTGGATACATTTTGATAAACAAAAATTATTTACTCCTTAGATATTTGGTCCTCATCTAAAAAAAAATCATTAAGAAAATTAGACGCAACCTTAGAGAAACAAATAGGCTACTCGAAATAATTATTCTACGCAGACGAAGTGACGGGTACTAGCTAGTAAACTAATAAAGAACGCTTCGGTTGTCTCACGAGAAACGTGATTTCGTCTTCCTTACTCTGCTTCACATTTGGAGTGTTCAATGGATTTTTCAGAAAAAACTTACAAATAGGAATATTAACTCTTACGGTTTTACGATTAGTTCCGATTGGTGACATCACTATTTTAAAGGACAATAAACTAACAACACATGAAAGGTCCGTTTACTCTTTGTTAATAAAAAACACACTGAAACAACCTTAGAACGCATCGTGAATGAATGACATTCAATCAAGAGATACAGAATATAAATATACCTGTGCTTTATCGACGTCGCACTTGTGTATGACGGAATCGTCTGGGCCGTACAGAGACCCGAGCCCGACCTGCCGCTTCACCTGGAACTCGGCCAGCTGGTGTGCCAGCTCCTCCTTGGCTTTCTGCCGCGCCTTCCGGAATACGTTACGTACCAGTTCCTCCTTCTCGTGCTCTGGTCAAATCACATTTTACTGATATTAACTCGTCAAAACTGTTGTTGGTCCCCAGGAATGGAAATTCGAGACAGAATATATACCCGAGTGGACTGCAAGCTTATTTATAATGGAAAAGCCGTGACAAAGAATTAGTCCGCTCTGAACCGTACCTGAATAACTGACTATGTATGTACAGTTCTCGCTAATCTTTTTGGCCGCTCTGAATATTTTTGTGAAGTTCTTTGACATCCTTAAGCAAATGGCATAACTGAACAATACACCCTTTTTACTTGATTCCGTTCATTTTCCTAGATAAATGAGAAACCTTTGTACTTGAAATCTATACTATTACCATTTCTTTATTCTCTCGATGACAGTTCTAATTTGATAGTTGTAGTGTAGTAACCAAGTAAGTAATGATATCCATCGCATATATTTACGACAGTGACGATTAATAAATAAAGATTACCTGTCGTTATAATTATTTCGCTTCATTGTCGAGTACCTACCTATACCTACTTATTTTACAACAGCTTCGAAAATTTTGAAGAAGTTGGCATTATCAATCAAGAATTAATACGTGTAACATCTTGTAATGAAATTTAATATTAGTTAATAAATTTGTACAAAAGTATCCGGCAGTAGTTTAGTTTCTTACATTTTGTAAAAAAATATCGGGTCTGTTATCGTGTTACGTTCATCGATCATAGCTGCATCCCTATCAGTTTCTCCGACTCTGGTATAACCTTGTACTTGTGTAAACGTCAAATTTTTATATAATAATGCATACATAATGTAAAAAAGACGCTCGTTCAAGTTTTCACAGGAGCTGTCATCGAGAAAATAAAGAAATGAAAATGGTATAATCCCGATCCCGATATTTTTGCAATACAATCTCCTTTTATTAAAGCTAATAAGTCTCTTTATTTGAGTCTTATATTTTAGAATATTTGTAATAATAACGTCTATAAAACTGAGATTATTTAAATGCTTAGTTATTCATTGTATAATATTTGTATGTATAGCATCACTTGTTATCACCATTTTTCATTTTAAGCTGTAATTTATATTTTCAATAACCTAATTTTCAATTTTGATTAATAAAATTAGAGCTGGAATGATGTTGTAAATGCGATAAATTATTTTTGTTTCTAGACATCTTATAAGCTGGATAAATTGTCCCCAGTTATCATGGGAATACGTTAAAATATTTCGTTTTATAACATTACATCTACTAGTAACGACCCTAATGGAAACATGGAAAAACGTATTTGACAACTACGGAAATTGATAATGACGATGGGAAGTTAAGGTTAAGTAAGCATTAATTAATAAAACACTGAACTTACCATTGACTAAAACATGTTCTATTTCATTCGCCATGTTCTCGTCGACTCCGTTCAGTTGTAGTACCTGAACAAACAAGTTTTATCCAAATAAAATAATTTATACAATACAATTATTGAACTCAGATAAAACATTATCATAATATGCCAGAGTAGTGTGAAGTGTAAACCCTTTTTTCTTAAACAACGCTAAATAACAAGATTACGGCTCCTTTGGAAAAACTATCACGAGAGTTTTTGTGGCAATTTAAATTACACGTTCCTAGTTATTTATTTATAATTCTCTTCAATTGTGCACAACAGCTTAGTTAAATCACGTAAAATGATGTCAAACTTAATAAGGCCAGATAACATAACTTTATGATCGAGATTTCGTTCGTTCAATTTATAATTCCTTGTGGTTTTTGATTGATAAAGCACACCGAGGGTTAATACAGATGATCTGCATTTGCGTAGCAAACCTCTTGCATAAGTAACTCTAACTAAATTAATTTTAACTAATACACCGAGTTAAAACTCACTGACTGCAACCACAGTCGGTTGACAGTTTCGGTGCAGTATCAACTGCATAAAAACCTCATCCAAACTGCAATTATGCAGACAGCTTGCAGCCCAAATGCAGATCATCTGTAATAACCCTAAATTACAGACAGAAGATAAAAATAGTTAAGATAATATATGTTCTGTGCGTGTCATGGAGGTAGACTGCGGTATAGGTGTAGTGCATACGAACCGCTCCGGGCATGAGGAAGGTGGAGTGTATCTCGTAAGCCCAGCGGCGCAGCGTCGCTAGAGGCACTCCCCCCGCGCCCCGGTACCCGTCCGTCAGGATCAGAAGCAGGCTCGCGTACGCGCATCTGTATACACACACAAACACAACTCCAAGTAAACATATTAGGTATGGTCTACAAAAATAATCCGTTCTCTCTTTTCATGTATTATTTTCCAAGTATCTATAAAGGATACATATAACGAATATGACATTTAAAAAAAAAAATTTGTCTGTGTATATCCTGATTTAACTTAAAACGGCTTGACCATTTTTTATGAAATTATGTACACAGCAGCCTATGGCATTCTCGACCTGATGGACTATAACCGTTGTCAATAATACTTTTATACTACTTCTCAACCAATTATGATGTAATTTGGCAAACGGGAAAGATACTTTATTCCATATTAATTGACTATAAATATTAATAATAATATTAGTAAAAAAGTGACCTCCTCTCTCCCAAGAGCCAGTTGAGCAGGACAGCAGTTCTCGCTTTGGACTCGCGCACCGAGCGCAGGTTGGAGAACAGACCAGAGTACGTTGACGTATCCTGCAAACGTTTTTATTTACAAACAAATATATACTAGAGGGTATAATAGCGGGTGAGCCTATTGCCATGAATCGGGCACAAGGCCAAACTCCGAGCTACTACAGAGAATTTCATAGGAAAAACCCAATAACACTTTGCTCGGCCTGGGATTCGAATCCAGGACCTCGATCATAGCAGTCGCGCTTACGACAACTAGGCTAACGAGGCAGTTAAGTAAGGGAAAATTATTTATTCTTACACGCTTAACGACACCTTGTATGTTTCGCTTACAGTTATTGCAATTTTAGTAAATATACAGAGTCGCTACCAAACATTACTATTATTATCGTATTGATAGACATTAAAACTTACTTTACATTATATTTTCATAAAGATTGTCAAATAATATAAAAACTCACAGAGGCCGGCGAATCTTCTTCTTCCATGGAAATTATAGCTCTTTGGGGATCAGCACACGGCTGAAAAACAATTAGAAAACATTAACATTACATAATGTATAACAAACAAAATAACCACTAAGACCTCTATTCAAAAAACCTCACGTCTGTTGAAATGACGTGAATTCTGCTGGATAAATTACGGCTGTGCGAATAATTTGAATGTATAAATTATATGGATCGAAACGATTCAATTAATTCGAGATTTTGCGTGACCCGAAATTGTTACATAATTGCCTACATAGGCAGAAAGCCAAAATTAAAAAAAAAAAACATTATTCTTGTTTTCCGAATTATTCGTATTCTTTTATGAATTGTACGAACTTTGAATAATTTGAAAATTTTGATTTATTCCCAAGATATTCGAAATTCTTGTAATTTTTGAATTATTCAATAAAAACTTTAGTATTCCTTAATATTTTTAATCATATAAGATATTAGAATCGGTTATTCGGAATTGGTATCAAATATTCAAATATAAATCGACCTATTCGAAATTCAAAAGTTTTCGAAAAATTGGGAAAATAGTTTTATTTAGTTCAATAGTAATATTCGATTGAATTTCATTCGAATGCTTATTCACAAACGCATAATAAATATGTGTATATGTACCTGTGTGTTGGTGTGATAGGGCGGCGGCGGAGTGCCAGGCGGCGGGGTGTCTCTCGCGGTCTCGCCGGCACTAGCCGCCCCCGCCCCCGGTCCCGCAGATGCGCCGGAGGCGGCGGTGACACTGAGCGCGGGCGAGCACGTCCCGCATGCGCTCGCGCACGCACCCGGCCGACTACTCACGCCCGCACCAATCCACGCTGTTACGACCAAAACAATATCAACTACTAATACAGTTAATTTTATCACGTAACTCTTATTTAGTACCTATATTATTTTTACCGCCATCTTCTATCAATTTTTCAGTGATTTTAATTGAAAACTTTTGATATAAATTCTTTCATTCTGGAGGTCTAACAAGACATAAAAGTATGTTTCGTTTTCTAACAAGTTTAGTTCCACAGTTTAGCCACTATCAGAGACACTATTGGTATTATTGGAATTAGCATTATATTTTGAAATAAATATTTTAATACAGAAACAAGGTTAACGGGAGAATTAAACCCATCAAAATTTTAACTAGCGTATTTACTTTTAACACTTAAAATAAACTTTTTAGTGTATAAACTCACATCTTGAAAGTTCACAGTCCAGTTGTTCAGGTGAGGACCGGCTTCTGACGTGCAGCACAGGCACGCTCGACCGGTTGTCCGTCTGTCACAAACATTCCATATATACTATATCAATACAATAGATAAATAGCTAGAGATTGTCAAAGACTTTTCAATACACAATTGATAACTCTGTTTGAAAGAAGAGATCTCTACAGTTTCGAAAATATTTATTTTAATTATTTGAAAGCGATCTTTGAAGATTTAATGAAATTACTAAATGTGATAAAAACAGTTTAAATTATTTTCCTCTTTAGTTCCCTCTTTTTGTACTTTTAATATGTTACTGTACAAAGTTGATTCATCAATTTGTTTGACAATTTATTCGTGTCTATATATAACGGGTTCTAGTTTTAAAGGATTCCGCAAATTCCTGTGGAATTTAGGATAAATATTCTTCATAAAAAATCGTTTCTTTCAATGAAACTGTCCTCTTAATCCAAAACATTTTTACCACGTTTTAAGATCTCTTGGCATACAATAAAAACAATATCAAAAGGTCTTTGAGAACCATATAATAACTTACAAATGATAATGAACATTCATATACATATGTATTCGTTAGTCACAAATTGATATAGTTAAACAAGTTGAGACAATATTACAATAACATTTACATATACAAACTACACCTAAATAGATTGTGTTATACACGCACTGTATTGTCGAATAAAACACGAATTAAAATGGCATATAATAAGCTTTGGCAATAATAATAAAATGACATTAAAATAAGCGAGTATTAAGTATAAAAATAACCCACAACCAAAAACTTCTGCGAACCTTACACCATACAATACTTAAAGATGGTCAACGGTGTTGCCCGATCACGATTAAAATTATAAAGGGATCATTAAATGAAAGGTTGAAAATTGAAAGAGTCTAAATTCTAATTGTCTACACGCAGCAGACCGTATCTCTACATTATCTCTGTACATGTAAAAATGAGGAGAGATAGACACATGGAAGCATTTGGATATTGTTTTAGGGATAGATAGGCGCTTAGACTGTATTTTTATAAAAATATTGATTTATGATTTGTAACACATAGTTTTGGCCTTTAGATTTTCAAAACTTCAAATGTATTTATTTTTGAAAACAAGCAGCGACAGTTATCTCAACAATAAAAAATATCGACGGCAGCAAAGAACAAAAAGTCAAATGTAGATCTTTACGAAATTCAACTCGGAATTCTTAATTTTTTTAATGTGAATTCTTATTTTGTACTAATTAAATAAATTTTAAATGGAAGAAGATAACTTTGTTCAAGCCCGGTGAAGCTGTAAAAACCGTCTGAGGAACAGTGTAGTCAGACGAAAATTCTATTAATAGTTTTTTTTTTGTTTGTTAAAAATGCTGTGTTGTAAAATCGTGATTTTGTAGATAACTGGTTTGTCTTTGAAAGTCGCGGTCGCGGCATTATGCAATGAAACGTGATCGGACAACTGTTGAGTTTGTTACCTGCAGCGGAGGTGGGGGCACGTTTACGAGCGGGTAGCTCATCTGCAACGCGATTGAATTCGGTTGCGGCCCCTCCAGCTCCCCGTCGAGCGAGTGCGACGACCTCCTAAACTGTTTCGTATTATCCTCCTTGTAAGCCGGCATCGACTGGTGCATTGCGAATTGATTCTTCTCCTGATAATATCGACCCTTGTAGTACTGTTTGTGGTTGGGGCTTGAAGAGTTCGACGGTTTCGTTTTAGCGAGGGGGTTGATCGGGCTCGGCGTTACATTCGGGGCCATAGGGGTTCTCTTCGGTCTCTCTATAGAGCGAGGCGGCAAGGGTGGTGGTGTCACGTTATCTAGACAAGTGGTGGGCACCATTGGCACAGTGTTATTGTGAACATGTCTCCGCTTGTTGTCACACTCGTCAGAGTTCTGCCGGACGAGAGGTGGCTGGTTCTCCTGCTGCGTCTTGCTGTTCTGCCTCGCCTGCTTGAGGTTCCTGAGGCTCTGTCCGGTGAGGTTGCTGAGGGAGCGCGGCAAGCCACTTAAGAAGCCCGTGTTCTGCGAGGGTGGGAACGACTTGTCGAGGTTCGTTTTGGTCCTCGTGCTGAGACGCGGCGTGGTGGGCGTGGTAGGCGTGGTGGGCGCAGGTTGGAACGCGGACAGGTCCGCGGGCTAGATCGTAAGCTTTTATTAATGTGAAGCGTGTGGATTTTAAGTGATGTGTGTTCAGTTGTATGACAAATTTATTTGTATTGAGATCTAAATCTTACAGTATCATTTTCTATATAGCACGATTATGTTCAAAAACTATAACATTGGTTTGTGCATTATATTTACAATTTTAGACTCAAATTACAAATTATTGTTTTATTTGTTTGTTCTGCTCAAAATCATAAATAGAACATAACACATTAATGTTTACTTTATCAATATAAATTCAACTTTCGAAAGATCAAGTCTATTTAATTTGTTCTTGCTTTTAAACTTTTAAATATTTATTTTCAATTAATCCAAATATGTACTTTAGTGTAATACTTTGCACTACAGAATGTAGCGGTCTTCACACTTTAGAGCAAACACTTCCTAACCTATTATTAATTCATTCAACTACACATGTTAGAATTTCAATGTCTGGCAACACAAAGCACAACATTTCAATCTCAAGACAAATAAAGTCGGCAAGTACTTAAACAGTGAAAAATATATTTTTTTATTTATTTATTTAGACAACTACCATTCCCAACATGTGCGAGGCGAAAGATACTATGTCATTACCTTTTCTCTGCTCCGATATATTATGTAATCAATTTCTAATTTATCTGATGTAGGTATGTAACCAAAATATACATACATTACCCAGAATCTATTTTATTTATGAACTCGGTAAAAAAGCGAATTTTCGGTACTGCCTTCTTTGTTCTGAAGAATAGATCTTAAGGACGATACTGTCACTTGTCACTTTTATTAGTAATTCTCTTTTGAACGTGTGAAGACTACGGAGTGAATTACGGTCACTACAACAATGCTTCTAAATTAACTACTTCTCTTCTGTATTTTTTTTTTCATATAACTTAAACATGCATATATTTCTCATCCAATAGGTTATTATTATTTTAGTTTTTAATCTATAAAAATTATAACATAGAGTTTATATTATGTTTTTTTTTTTGTATTTATAAAATCGGTTATAGTTATGATATATCTTTGTTATCAATGTACAATGAAATAAGAATCTTGGTGAAATCTTTACATAAAAGGATGGCGTAAATTAAAAACCAGCTTATTTTAATTAAATCTTTACGCTTCTAAAACTAATAACTATACTCAAAGCGATTACGCATTACTTTGTCCATAACAATTGTCACGACCCATACTGTACTGTACAATTTATAAATCTTATAATAAAAAGTCAAATGTTGGCGGCACATAACAAACAGCCGTCAATGAACCCGGTACAGTGACGTCACAGATATGTAAACAAACATGCACAGAAGCAGACATAGTACAAAACATGATAATTATAATATGTAATTTGTTAGACCCACGACTGGTCCCGAATTAGCCATGTTAGTGCTTTAGATAAATTATAACACCGTGTTACATGGGATAATGTGTGTGTTGTATTGACAAGACACTTTCGCCTCTACGTTACACTTGCGGCGCAAAATATTGAATACGTTTATGTTAAAAACAATCTCTATTACTAAGTTTGTAACACTTTTTTATACTACTTTAGGAAAATAACTGCAAAACGTCTGATAGAAACTACAGTGCAGTCTACAATCAGCCAGCGATAAATTCAATTTTTTTCACTCGTGTTAAATTTATTCGAGCAACTCTCCCCCCGCGCCTCCTATAATCCCTTGTAGCTTATCGTCGTTATCAGTTCCCGTACTTGCAGATAAAGCTTGCTAGAATGATTGACGTTCATTCCTTTGAAATCGCAGCAACAACCCAAGCCCGGTAAACCTGTATAAAGCCATCAGCGACTCTGTTTTTGGATAGGGCCCCTTAAGCTAACAGCAAGGTCAGATGGAAAAAAAAATTGACGTTCATAGTTTCTGACCTGCTCCTTAGAGTCCTTAACCTTCCTCAATAAATAGGCCATAAAAAACAAAAATAGTTTTTCATAGCTGGCCTTTAGCTCTATAGATTAGTGCATTTAAAAAAACAATATATTGTGAATTATAATAGAGTACAGACTTCCCCATAACTTCTCCAGAGGCCTGATGATAAATAAAACTATTATGCTACGAATTTTAAGAGACAATAAATTAAAAAAAAACCATTATTGATGCTCGATGTAAAGAATAATATTTACCTCTGGAGCAACACACATTAATTCACTTTGAACGTCTGACAAACTTTGCATTTCAAACTCGGACACCGAATCACTGAGAAATTAATTTTAACAACGAATTAAAACGTCCACACTCGTTCGAATACCGTTCATTCATACATACTAACACTAATAGTTATCGTTATCTGTTTGCTATTGTCAATAATACATTTGGGGCAAGAAATACATATCTTGTGAAATATGTATCCAAACAACATGATTTATATTGTTTAACAATTAGTGTAATCTAACGACTGCATAATGGCGATTGTGTTGTTGACTTTATAGTTTTAACACAGTCTTATAACTTAACAACGCCCTAGTAGCCCAGTGCCTTCAAAATTTATATGATATTCAGCTATTCAACAAAGGTTTTGTTAACCGACAATTTGACTACAGAGTGACTATTACAGACGCAAACTGCAATGGAAAAGCAGAGAAATTTCTATCTATTAAATGAAGTAATTTCATCATCTATTATATCAAAAAACCATTTTATAAATAAGCAAGTTGAATTAGTGTGTCTAAAGTAAGATGGTTGCTACAAAAATCTATATACTATAATATAATATAGCGGAAAAGTTTTTTTTTTGTTTGTTAGTTTCTTTAAACACACTAATCTCTAGAACTGTTCAGTCAAATTTCAAAGATTTTTTTATATATATATTATAGCCAGATTCATAAGAATTACTATAGGCTATCTAAAATTTGGCTACAACTCTCAGCTTGCCTTAAATATTGATTATTGTTAAGTAAGTAGGAGGTGGAAGTGTTCCTGAACTGCTTTACTCGCGTGCGTCGCGTTGGCGTAATCGTTAATGATACGTAAATACAATGTTTAACAAAAATATTGGCCCTTAGTATATCTAAAAAAAGTCCGCGATAGCATATACCTATCTCGATATTTTGCGTTTTTTTTGTTATATATTAAAAATTGCTTCATGAGAATTATTTTTAAGCCTTTCATATTAATCCTTACGATCATAGTTTACTTCATCATAAAGATAATTTTATGAATTTAAACTTTTTCCTTTATAGCATGTTATTATTTGGACACATAGTTTAAGAGATAATGATAGGACAAGAGGAAATTAAAATAATTTGTACTTCCGGGAAGTGAAAACAATTATGATAGGTTACACGGGTGCTTTGGCAGAGCGTCGCGGTGTTTGTAAGATAAAATTAACAAGGGTGACAGTGGGGCTAGTAATTATATCAACATATTAAAAAAACTATTTTCAATATACCAAAATGATGCCTTTTGTATAAGAAAGTTTAACAATTCACTAAGTAATCACACCCTTTCCAACCATTTATTTTATTTTTGACAGTTCGAGTACAACTCAATTAGTGATGTCCTAATGGATTACTGATTCGATTTCCTATAAATAACAACTGACTTTATTTATGAAGAAGTTTTAATCGATTCAACATATTGATAACTATTTTATTTTTGCTCAACATTTTTGTTTTATAAACATACCTAGGCATTTTATTTATTAAAATAAACCATTTATACTATGGTAAATGTATTTATTATTTCGCAACATCAATCAAGCAGGTCATAGAGAACATGCATCGCCAATGACGCGGCGGCGCCATTTCGTAAATTAATATTTAGTACACATTTCATTAAATGAAAATATTTACATAATCTGTAGGTTCGATAAATTCCGATATTTAAAGCATGTCGCTTCACTATTGAAAAAAAAAACAACGTCCATGAACTGTTGTATTTTTTGTCTATGGTTGTCAATAATCATATAACTTCATACTCGTGCATGTGAAAAATAAAATAAATGGCTGGAAGGCGAATAACTCAATTCCTTGGTGTTTTACGTCATAAGCCAACAACTATATATAGGAAAGTCAATATTTTAACTATAAAAACAGACGCTTCTTTGACCAAAACTATTAAATTGAATAATTTCTGATACAATAATTTATAACAGAAGTGTTATTGTAATAAGAGAGAGACTGTAACATAAAATTTTAACATGCATACACTTTCTGTATAACAACACACTTTATACAAGGTAAATATTATATAGTTGCCTTTCAAATCAATTGCGCCGCAAGTATAACACAATAGTGAGAAGTAAAAACAATTCATAAAAACGTAAATAAGTAAATCAATACAAATCGGCAGCAAAATAGATCAAACTTCTATAGTAAAAATCACAGTGGTTAAGCTAAAACTTTCTCATCCTAATCTAAATATTACGGTGAAAATAATTGTAAACTTAAATGAGAAGACATAAGAGTTCATCGGTAAATTCCAATATAATTATCTGAGATAGAAAAAGTTTTTGGAAAAACAAATTATACAAATAATTTTATTTATCCATCATATAACATTGATCCAATATAACAATATATTATTTTTCAAAGGTGTTTTTTTCCAACGCCATATCTCTCATTGATTATTCATCAAAATTAATTTAAAATATTATGTTTCACTGTTGACAAAAATAGTTTCAAATTAAAGTTTTCACTAAAAAAAAAAGTTAAGTTACAAGGTAAATTGAAAATTTAATAAACACCTGACATAGGAGTTATCTATTTATTAAAACCATTTCAATAAGCCCAAACACAATATCTCTGTTGTAAGTTGGTGAGGACTTAGGTATCCTACATTTTCCTGATGACTGCGGCATCAAGTCAATGTTTTACTAATATTATTAAAGTAACAGAACACCCAGTCTCGACTCAAATAGTGGAAGATGCTCACATCTATTTATTAACTAGAAAAGAGAATGATATTCTTCTGCTGTATAGATTTTCTTGAATCATAGCTAAGAAGACTGTCGACCAAGTCACGTTTCAAACAAAGAAAACTAGATCAAATCGGTTCAGCCGTTTGTGAGCTACGATGCCACAGACAGACATACAGATAAACGTTAATCCTATAAAACCCTCTCTTTTTGCGTCGGTGGTTTGTAGGCAACTAGCATCTTCTATTCGAAGCCACATTTTAAGAATCGTATATCCTAACAAAGGAAGTACCACGACCGGTACAGGCTTTCGCTTTGCTAAACCTTGATACTATGTCACGTTGTCGTGGAACAAATTGACATAAACAGATGAACTCCCATATCACTAGAATTTTCGTAAATGATTTTAATATCTATATATATAAATAAAATGTTGCAGTTTGTTTACCTGCCCGGCCATGATGTTGTCTATCTGATGTTGCAAGACGGAGCATCTCTGTTCAGCTGCCTCGAGCTGTGTCTGCTTCCTCACATCTGGCACTTTTGTCAACTCATCTGAGAAACAACAAGTATCAAAGTTGTTAGATAGATCACAATGATTTGCCAGCTTTGATGAGGTGAAGGTTAAGCGGGCCACTTGAAAACCACCAGACTCAGATTCCCAATTTCTTATTAATTTATTTTGGCGCACAACCGATTGAAGAGGCAGTTAGAATAGGCGGGGGATAAGGAATAAAATGGGGACTAAAATTTTTGATAATTGCGATTCTCCATCGAATTGGTCAATTTCGAAACATATATTTTTGTTTTGTTAGACTTTTTTTTAATGAAGTTAATTGACAGGTGTAACACTTGTGTGACACGTGTTTGATAGTAATATTTCAACTTCAACTTACCCAGAAATACTTACAAAATGCCCAGAACGGTAAGGATAGATGGATTACGGTGTTTTTTCCTTCATCAAAACTTGGTTGTTTGGTTGACATTTTTTATTACCACCTGCCTGGCTAGCAACACCACCCTCAAGTTGCAAATCTGTCGTCAAACATCTATCTATAGCTAAAATATATCTAACTATATCTAACCTAAACAGACTCACTTTTCAAATCTCTCATGTACTTCTGCTCTTGATCCAGCATAAGTCTCATCGTGTGCACCTTCGACACCTCAAGTTGACGCTGTTTCTCTGACTGTAATTGATGAAGGCGTCAAAATAATTAAATACTTATAATTATAGTTTCTATTACTTATTTCAAATAACAAGCTTCCAATGGACATATTTTCTCGCACCTCATTGGTCAAATTATTTTGCTAGTGAGAAAGTAACGTTTATAGCATGTGCACGATTGGTGGAACGCGGTTGATAATAATCAAGATCACGCGTCTTAGCCAATAGCTGTGCATAAACAGTAATTTCGTACAAATTCCATTGAAAATAACTTAAGTCTTAAGTCCCCTCTCTAAGTCTGCGTATTGTGACGGACAACTACGGAAGCCTACAACACTGCGCGTGGCCCGACACGCACTTAACAATTTATTTTAATAGAATGGCAAAAGACCGCACAGTGGGTGATGGTAAGCACACTACAATCCAAAAAGAACGGTGACCACTTGGAAATCGACAATCCAGCGCCGATCGTCGCCGTCATACCGGCCTGGAAGCTTCTCAGCAACTGGTTATAATATACCAGATGATACCGGAGTGCGACACGTCTAACTTTGCCTTTATATAGTTTTTTAGCCTCGTGTGTTGTATTTGCGACCCAGCCAGACACAATTGTCGTGTCCTAAAACCCAGGCTATTTAACATATTAAATCGATCTAAAGTCCGTTCCGAGATCAGGCGTAAGTGTGTCGAATTTTCCCCTGTTTCTCCCTTCACAAGTGAAGTAACCTAATCTATATTTATATCTATATATTAGTACGTGAAGCAAAAGCTTTCGGTACCCTTTTAAGCGTATTCGGTGCATGGATGACTGTGAGATTTGGCATGGTAAAAGTTTATATGGAGGAGTAGTGCAAAAAGCTAAAATTTATCTGTAATATCTTTTACTACTTAATATATTAAATTAAATAAACTAATACTGTGAATCCTAACCTAACCAGTGCCATTGAATTTAGACCCCCAAAATATTGACATTGTCACTCAATGAAAAGTGACAGCAAGTGATATAATATTCATTGTTTAGGTTCATACTGCAAATGTTAAACCGAAAATAGTATATGATCAAAAAGTCGCTGGTCGAATTTCAACCTTAAAGCGATCGCTAGTTATTATAAGTATGAAAACACAAACGGTACGCTGCATGCATGCATACCAAGACCGAGGTGACGCCACTAGGGGGCAGGGCCGTCATATCTGAGTAAATATCTGGCTAACAATATAATTCTTATGTCCTTTTGCATGCAGTATCAATTATTGTTTTCCGTTACTCCGTATTGTAAACTGTGGTTATAGAACAGGTATATACATATTTTATTATCAGTAAAGACATATTTTTATTAGGATTTTATAAGGATAACTGACTGACATATCAATGCACTGCCAAACATTAGCCTCAGTAGGGCTAAGAACGTGAATATTTTCAGGAACCCTTTTACTCTGTAAGTGGGTACTAAAAATGCACTTTTCGATATTTTTGCTATTTCTAATTTTTCTAACTTACATTAATTTGTAATGTATATACTTACATTGACAGGCACTGGCGCTGTGATCGGTGTTTTGTGCCTCGACGTATTCTGTTGGACTGTGAGTACTGTCGTTGGATTGGCTGCAACATACAAAACTTCACTTAAATTCTCTTCTTCTATTTCTTTAACTGGTTTCGCAATAGCATTTGCCAGTGTCAGCGTTTTAAGTTTTATTTATTTATTCATGTACATGATGGTAAGAACAGTACAAACTAAAAACAACGGCGAACACCGAGAGATCGGCAATCCATCGAAGGTCACCGCTGTCGACTGTCGGCTGTCGGCTGGTGGATATACACCGGCCGATCCCAGAACGCGACACACATAAAAGAATGCTCGGTCCAAGAAACATTTCAAGAATAAGTACCTACTGGTACCGCACTGGACCTGAAACTTCACCGTATAGAGCACGTGAGTGACAACTGCAGTTCAGACTGATTATACCTAAGTAACATTGACAAAATCATAGTTTCGTATTCCACCTATTTCCTCCTCCAAAACTGAACCTGTTTAATATGTTTTTTAAGATTAATATAACACGGACTTTGGCTGTCTATACGCTCTTCTCTTTGTTATTGAATTTTTGAATTGTATATTGAATCGTTTGTTACCGCGTATCATGTGGACGACTTGTTGATGCGTGTGATGATGCACAGGAACCGAGTCGACGCGCAAGATCCGGTCGCCAGCTCGCAGGCCGGCGCGCCACGCCGCTCCGTGCTCCTTCACTGACTGCACGTACACCGGGTTATCACCTGGGAAATACATCCTCATCAGCGTCAATCAATACACTATTTTTAATTATACAAAGTGATTACACTTTGAAATGTACAGTATCGACGATGGAAAAAAATCTGAAATGTTGCCAGATAAAATAGTGATGTTAGTCGATACATTAAAAAGTCGATTAAAGAACAAAATATATGTTTCAAGGGACCATCCAATAAGCTAAAACAATTCAATTAACTTGTTGTTGCTATAAACGCAAGCTCAAGAAAACAGAAGTACGAAATAGTAACAACGTCTCCTACAATATTTTCAATGGCACAAGTCATATACAAATCCACGGCATATAACGAGTCTGTGTTGACTTTATTTTTTTGACATTAATTAAAATGTTTTAGGCTCATTAATTAGGCACAATAGATTCTAAAGAATGGAATTTAACGTGTAAAAGATAGGTCAGATTTTAGCCAAAATTACTCGTTTTCTTTATATCTACCTCATACACTTCACTGTTTAATAGACAAAACATCTCAATCGACGCTTGGCCCGTTTTTTTCAGCATGATTTTTTTGGGATTTTACTTCTTTTTGTAGTTTATTATGAAGTTTCTAAATCAGATATTGGAGTTTAATCATATCGATAAGCAAAAAAGGCCTGTCATGTTGATTGAGTTAGGCCCTGTTTATATGAATGAGCCTCAGAGCGTTTAGAAAACAATATATCTGAACGGGAGCTTCGTGTTCCACAGAACTCATTTTCAATAAAGCGGCATTTTATTCGATATCTTTTACAGTTTGGCGGGGCTCATACAAGTTCCACATCAGGTACTCTAGACCATCGATTTTTATACGCCATCTGAAAACGCTTATCAGATTATTAAATAATTTAGCTAAGGCGGTGTTTCTATATCTCAAATAGTTTGGCTGGGCCTTTGGGTTTCACGTCAGGCTAAATGCTAAGTAACTAAAATTCAAAATTGGCCGACTGCTAGAAGTACCTTAGAGTTTTTTAATGATCGGTGAGTGAGTCAGTGACAAAATTAAAGAACTTTGACTAGCGATAATAGCCCTGAGTCGCTTCGAGAAAAGGATGGTACGGCCGTGCTCGACTTGGCGGGCGCACTGCCGTGACCTCTAATAACAACGATAAATATAATAAGGATATGTACCGGAGACTTTCATGCCGTAGCCGTGCTCGTCGCGCACCACCGTCACGGTGAGGAGCTCATCGCCGCCCGGCGACCCCGCCCCGCCCAGCATCACCTGAAAACACCATACATATATACATTATAACATATTGCCAACCCTACTTACTCCTTAGCAGTCAGTATCACAAATTTTTGCAACTATCTTAGCGTGGTTCAGGTGGTAGGTCTAAGCATCCAGTCGCAAACGCTGCATAGCTAAGAATGGGTACTTTACACTGAACACAGATAGCAATAACTACAATACCTACTCTAAAACAACTAGATGCCGCGCCGCGGAAATCTTTCAAAATGCGCTCAACATCAGCGAAGACTGCAGTTTTAAAAAGGAACACAGTAAATTTGGCCAAGAAAGATCTGTATGTACATAGGTGTATTCAGAAAACAAGGCTGTTGGTAAGGCTTCAGTGCAAAAACTTATTTATTTTCCTTCAATTGTAAGTAAACTAAAGTGGAATAAGAGTAAATATACTAGGTCAAATGGTTTGAAGGCAACTTATTCTTTTATATAAAAAAAAACAATAAAAAAAAAATCCAAAAAAGTTTTATTCATCGCATTCAATTTTTCTTATTTTCCTTTACTAGCTGAATATCCTGGATTGGATGATTTGGATCCGCAAAATACCGCCTCATTGTTCTGGGCAGGTTGCACAGAAGACCGCATTATCAATGACATAGATGTAACTAAGTACATCGGGCCGCTTAAGCTGCGCAGGAACATCGCCTCGCTGAGCATTTCTTACTTTTTGTTTCATGGAGACTACACTGAAGAGCTATTCAATCTAATTCCTCTCCACTCCTTTGCATAACAGAACCACATACTCTGGGCTTCGGAGTCACAGTTTTACTGTAATCTCTTTCTCGTCACGAACTAAAAAGGATCGTGGAGCGGTATTTATGCAAGCCTTCATGATAGGCCAGACCCCTGATGGAGTGTCGGTCCACCACGCCGGAGCTCGCTATTGTAATCCAATCGGATTATGCTATACTTACTGTGAGGGACAATGCTGTAAATTTGCATAGTTACTATAAAAATAAAACTATAATAATATAATCTTTTTCAGCGATGAGGCTGTCGATGGGCATTCCTCTTTCACCATATCAAAATTTGTAATGGCAATAAAAGATAATGCGAAATCACGATCAGTAATCGATTAATGGAATTCACATAAACGTAATTGAAAGTATTATGAGCTATAAGCAGAGTAAACGAGTATAACCGGCACAAGAAGATAATTAATCAAGATTCCAAATAAACATAAAGGAGCAATAAAAGATATCAAAGGCGCGAACGTTTCATCACGAGACGCTCTGAATGCGAGTCGCGAGATAATCGCATGAATTACATTCTCGTTTATTTTATGATACGTGTAGCACAGACTGCACAGTACGTGTAGGTACCTACTGAACGAAATCGACGTGTAAACAGGAAACGTACATGCAACAAACTCTCTTCTGTACATATTTAAAAATATGTGTCGCTGACAATATACGCAATAGGTAGAATGTTAATACGACCGACTAAAGTTATTTATTTGCTATAAAGTCAAAGAAATAATATTGCCATTACCGCACAATGTCATTAATGCCATTTTTGATGAGTTTCTTTTCGATCCCGATATGAAAAGTACAACAACGACAGGCCGTCGCGTCGTTTACCCACAATATTTATACGAAACTCAAATTTTATAAAACAGAAAAAAATCATCCTTGTAACTTTACGCGCTTTTGAAGTAAAACCTTTCTGACCTTGTATAGGTGATATCATGATTATACTAAAAAGTAAATAAGTAATTTTAAAATTTATTAATAATATATTTTTACAGTAATACTTAATAAACCAAACATTACAAATAAGTTTATTCAATTTTTATTAACAGATTTTTGTGATATTTTTTATATAGGATTTTTTCAAAAGACACGTTTTTTGTTAATTTTGCTTTATTACAAATATTTAAAATGGAAAATATTGATATATACATTATTATTATTAGTTATCCATTATTTGGTTATCCGTTATTTAAAAATAATAGAATCTTTGACTATATATTTTACTGAACGCTATTTCCGTCTGAAAAACGTGTTCCCGTCGGAAAAAGTTACCATCGAGAAACTCCTAAAAAAGATTTCCTTCAAAAATTTTAGGCCACGTATACTTAAATTGAATGAAATAAAAAAAGAACCTTTGCCGGTAACGATCGACTCATTGATCTGACTGCAAATAGCGAGTAAAGAACCAGTTACAACTGGAATTATGTACTGAATGACCTGAAACGCGATGCTTCGAAGCGTGATGGCCACGACCACATCAGACATGAGTATGGGGGTCCTTCCCGAAACAACAACAAACTACATTAGCCCTAATTAATATCGTAATTAAAATTAATTCATTAGACATCCGAACCAGGACCATCCGGTTATTCGACGATAAAGCTTAAATTAAAATATTAACCGTTACATAAAAACAGTGACGATATCGTAAAACGAAATGCAGATGATGTTTAGATCCAGTCTGTATTATTTGATAAACAAAACTTTTATATTATATGTTTGGACTTATTTATGTTTAAAAATATAGTGTTTTATGTTATAATATACTATTAATCCTGTTCTATTAAGAATAGTCTGTAGTAATCATGGACCAGTAAAGTGGTACACTTTCCATATCAGCCGGGTTATGTTATGTACTACGATTAAAAAAAAGTAGTATATGGGGACTCATTTTCGCACGACTATTTAATTCCAAACAAACAGCTGATATACTATACATTAAACACCTAGAGACATACAACTATGTATAATTGTCAGTCACACGCGAGGATCAAACCCGCAACCTCTCGGCTCAATAGTAGAGCTTACTAGCACCGCGCCACGAGGCCTTTCGCATTAATTCCGATTGGACACATCGAACTTACGATGCCGATAAAATAATCTAATTTCAAACATTATCGATATATTATGTAAAGCACATCCCTAAACACACACGAGTGACTATTAAATCATAAATAAAAAATATTTGGCAAGACACTACATATTGATCCAGATTAATTAATATCCACGTCGTCTTTAAATATTTTATATTGTATAAATTTCCAGGAACGTCTGGCACAGAGTTGGCGACGAGTCACCCCGTTGCTTACGTTACGTTACCGAGACAGAAATGAAGTCAACTTAGTGAGGCGAAACGCATCATCATTCTGGCTTACAATTTATCTATTTTTAATTAAATTGATGGACTATTTTAAACCTCATAGGCGTAATGCATAACAAACACATACTGTTTCCTTGCGGGTGTAACCGCC
The DNA here is from genome assembly GCA_033032175.1 of Saturnia japonica. NCBI lineage: Eukaryota > Metazoa > Arthropoda > Insecta > Lepidoptera > Saturniidae > Saturnia > Saturnia japonica. Next base: position 534,165 of record CM065330.1, read on the forward strand.
CTTAGCCTTTATCGTACCTGTGTGGTGTGAGCAAACCCTGTGTTATCCCAGGATTTTCAAATTAAAATCAGCAAAGAAATATGTTAGTCAATAACAAGTCATCACGTTTTAAAATATGTAAAAGTTATAAATATATGTGAACAGCTATATCTACCAGCACAAGTGTCATTACTGTATGTATGTGACTAGAAAAGGTCCAGATAACTTCGAAAGGCTGATTCTGCGGTTACAATTAGCCTCTGTGTTTTTAATAGCTTTGTTACTACAAAACTAATGTAATGTAGGAACAAATGTAAGTAAGATAAAGATTATTGCAGTGTTTTTCCCTAAGACTTTACAAACATAATTACAACCATCGTCAATCGAGCAGTTACTTGGTTGTTTTCCTCAACAGTCACAGTTATTCTAGAATTATGTTTTATTTAAAATAAGACGTACTGCTCGCACTCACATAATTCTACTAAAACAGTAACCGAGACACTGAAAATCCGTGTACGACCAATTTTCTCATAAATTGTATTTTCTTACTTCTTACTATCTTATTAATATAATAAATGTGAAAGTGTGTATGTTTGGATGTTTGTTACTCGATCACGCTAAAACGGCTGAACAGATCTCAATGAAATTTGGTCTATGACCTGAAATAACATATATAGGGTACTTTTTATCCCGGTGAAAGTCATACTTTAACCAGTGTTATCCTACAAATATAATAAATGGAAAGTTTCTATGTTTGTTACTCATCCACGCAAAAACATCGAAACGGATTTAGATGAAATTTGGTACACAGATAGTGATATCCATTAATACGCAGACGAAGTCGCGGGTACCAGCTAGTTTTATTTAATAACACTGAAAGTTACTTACCTTAAATATCTTTTTCGTCTTCTTATATATAAAAAATCCATGTTTGTATGTATGTACCCTATGGACTCCAAAACGGCACAGCAGTGTGTTGCCAGGCTCGCAAGTTTAACAGAGAGAATTCAAAGTGTATGATGTTTTATTCTATTTCATAATTTACTTATTACATGATATATTACGTTTATATATCATTTTAATTATTTTATATAATTGGATTACAACTCCAAAGATTATATAACGAGACGTGAAGAAGCATTGAGCAGGTTATTATTGTATGTGTACTGTACCATGCTTCCCCATCAGCTGTTTGCTGTACAGCCATTTTGCCGAACTGGTAGGTATATTAAAAAGTTTCCTAATTTACTGTGCAAATAGAGTGGAGTTTTCGCGTTGAAGTTAATTTGTATTCAAATAGGGTCGTCGCGTCGCTTCGTATAGATCCGCTTGACGAGGCCCACGAGCGAGGCACTCGCGGCAGACAGACGGACGCCGCACGACTCGACCGCTCCGACAAAGTTTTAATCATGTTTTATACGACTTAAGATATAATACGCATTGTCTATTTTAAAGCAGTACGACAAAATAACAGAACTAGGGTTGCCAAATGTGACACGTGCCGGTTTTGTGCCACAGTAGATGTGTACGAGATGCCAATTGTCCCGCTTTATATTACGGTTAAACCTATAGCCAGAAGTAGAAGTGAACACACGTTTGAATATTGTGTTCACCGTCTTCCTTTATATTTCGGCAGCTAGGTCCCGCTTCTTTTTTATCACGTATTATCATTGCATATGTCCTGTCAATCTATGCACTAAATATGGCAACTCTAGACGAAGATGTGCCTGATAATAAGGCCAGAACAAACCAAAAACTGCATTAATTTAAGATGACCCCACAAGAAATAATTGAGTATAACCAGAGCGGTGTCCAGCAGCAGGAAACATTATATCGCGACTCCGCGTAGATAGACAACCTTGGACCGAAGAGGAATTAAACTCTATTCTGAAATAATCTATTTATTTATAATAGTCATTTTTCAAAGATTTTTTTATTATTATTTGAAATGTAGATAATTATGTAGGTACTTTGAAGTGATAAAAATACCGGCTCTATTATAATTTCCACAAAAATTTACATTACAGCTAGGGTTGTCAACTATGAAACTCAAGTTTACGGGAAACATATGGACTTTGGCTGAAAAAAGCGCATCACGCCTCAACGGGGTAGGCAGTGACCACGTCCTTCCACTTTTTTTTTTGTAAAAAGGGGGCAATCGGGCAGGTGGCGCACCTGATGGAAAGTGTTCACCGCCGCCCACAAACATCCGTAACACCAGAGGGCTCTCAGATGCGTTGCCGGCCTTTTAGGGAAGAATAAGCTCTCTTCTTGAAGGTCACCAGGTCATAACGGCTCGGAAAGATCTCAGGCAACAACTGGTTCCACAGAGTGGTTGTGCGAGGTAGAAAGTGCCTTAAGAATCGCACTATTGTGGAACGCTGGACATCGATGTGGTGTGGATGAAATTTACGATTCTGAAGCGATTTCCGATGGTGAAATTCAGCAGCCTGGATTAATCCAAACAATTCCTCGGAACACTCCGCATGATAAATGCAGTAGAAGATGCATAGTGAACCAACATCTCTACGCAGAGCCAATGGCTCAAGCCGATCGGAAAGAGCTCAGTCGTCAATAACTCGAGCCTCCCTACGCTGAATGCGGTCAATAGACAGTAGCTGGTACTGGGGGGCTCCCGACCAGAGATGAGAACAATACTCCATGTGGGGTCGAATTTGCGCCTTATAAAGATATAGGCGATGAGCCGACGTGAACTACTATCTCGCCTTACTGAGCACACCAAGCTTCTTTGAGTCTAATTTGTACTTACTTTCCAACTGACCGCGGAACTGGACGTCACTCGAAATGACCACTTCTTCCGATCCTGGCATAAATCATCGGCTTCTTCAAAATTCATCAATCTTTTCATACATGTCCCGATTTGATCGTGGAACGTTCGTCTAGGGCTTCCTCTTCCAACATTCCCATTCACATTCGCCTTATAAATCTGACTAGGCATTCTTTGATTAATCCTCTCTACATACCCAAACTATCTAATCATCCCTTTCTCAATCCGCGTGACTAGTATCTTCTTTCACAACACAACGTTCTTTTATCACACTATTTCCTATCTTTTCAGACAATCTCACTTCTATGGCATATATTCTACCCGCAAAGGAGCGCTACCAGACAAAGTTTTGAATGGGACGAAATCAGAAGCTGCGGTAGATTTATTAACGCTACTGGAGATATTAATAAAAATAATTTACGTCGAGGTGATTAACTTATGAACATCTCCATAAAAAACGAGTTGATTTATCTTTTGCACGCATTTTCCATGTCCCTCATAGACTGGAGATATCCGATGCTGGATATTGACGACCCTGATTGCGACTGACATCATAAAATAAGAAAATATGTAGACTGTTCATTTGATATATAATAATATAAAGCAGAGTTACGCAGGCTATTTGCCAAAACTGTTTGCCAGGAACATAGCATTAATATATGATTTATTGTTATTACGTTATTGCGGGTAGCGCGAGCGGCGCGACGCTGTCAAGAGACGAATGCTTCCTGTTTCGAAATAGAATATAAAACGCTTAGCTAGGGTACTAATTTACATACGATAGAATCCTACAACTTCATATACCCATAACCTATACAAATATTATAAAGCTCAATGGATTGTTTGTTTATTTAACGCGGTAATATCTGGAACTACCACTCTATTTATTGAGGTAGGTTATAGGTTAAATAAGTTCCCGCTACGACCCTAAAGATCAGAGTAATAATCATGAAGGTCTAGTAATCTGGAAGTACGGAAAATGAGAATAACGTAAGGAACCACGAGTGCTAATGCCTAATTGGTCTAATGGTCGTAAGCTTGAGGTCCTGGGTTTTATTCCCAGGTCGAACAAAGTGTTATTGGGTTTTTCTATGAAATTGTTAATAGCAGCTCGGAGTTTAGCTTTGTGCTCGAGTAATGGCAATAGGCTCGTTCCCTATTACATGGTACCTAAACATACCAAGCGAATTGTAGATACACCTCTGCCTAACCCTTTGGGGATACATGCGAAATGGTATGTTATGTTACACGAGTGCATTGGCGACGCGGTATAGAGCGGTTTCAATAAATTTATAATACGGGTGAATTCGTACGACACAACTAGTACATGTAATACAATTAATACAGATTACACTTTTAGTATTGGGTTCTTATTCTTTGGGGGAAAGCTCGGTAGCGCAGAGATAGTGCTGAACTCAAGCGTCTTATATGATACATAGATATGTAGATATATATATATATATGATATAGATATATGTATGTTTACAGATGTCTAACCCTCGTATTTGTCCTAAATCATCGATGCCCTTACTTAAGTAATTCAAACATGTGTTTTTAGATAAAAACACAAACGAGTACTATTTGTGCATTGTTTATTGTACCGAAAATTATACCGTACTTATAGATAATTTATTCCATGAATATAGTACCTAGTACCTACCATATTGTTAGTGAATATTTTACGTGATAATATGAAAATCTTGGAGCGGTTTTTAGACGGAGTAGATAATATGGTTGCAGATCCATTGGAAGAAACTGAGAATTTAATTATGGTTTCAGCGCCCAGGTCATTGAAAATGTATTTCAGAGATAAGGACCCGTTACATGTGTATTGTTCGTATTTATATTGGGTTAAACACTTAAGTACTCCGATATAAATGATAAGCCACGCACAAACTTTTAACATGTTTTATTACCTTCCATCATAGACAATAATACAACCATAGAGTACAGATTACTTAACACAGACTAATCATAGATTATATTTACTTTATTTATTATTACATCCCTCTTATGTACAATTTTTCACTATCATTTAATTTAGTTAAGTTTCAAATCCATATCTACATGGAGGTTTTATTATTCTGCCAAATCTACTTTTATTTATATTATCATTAATTTGTTGGGATTGAATTACTGGTTGACATTTATTATTATTACATTCATCTTCATCAAAGTTGTAGTTACTTGTGGGCAAAGAGTTATACTGTATATTATGTTTTTTTATATGTATTCTATTTCTTTTATAATATTTATTATTTATGCTTTTTATCTTATATTTTCTAAATCCTAAATATTCTATTATTTCCCCCTTTTTCCAAAACTGTCCTAATTTAAATAATATCTTATCCTTTACATATATTTTAGGCAAATTTCTCTTATTTTTATTGTAATACAAAGCTTGTTTTTCTTGTCTTAGTAATAAGTGTTTTCTTATATTAGAGTTACATGTTTTCTTAATACTAGTTGGTAAAAGTCCTCTGATTTTCCTATTAAACAGTATCTGTGCTGGTGATGGAATACTATCTGATATTGGAGTTGTACGGTATTCCAACATAGCAAGGTGAGGATCATTTCTTTCATAGATACATTTTATTAACATATTTTTCTTGGGCTGCACTGTATGCTCAACCATTCCATTGGATTGTGGATAGTGTGGACTTGACATAACATGTGAAAAATTCCAAAGTTTAGAAAATTCTTTGAACATTGCAGATGTGAACTGAGGACCTCCATCACTAAATACAATTTGAGGTACCCCATATCTACTAAATATCTTTTTTAAATTATTAATCACACAATCACTACTTAGATTATTTAGTAAGGCAATATCAGGAAATTTTGAAAAATAATCAATACATAAAATATAATGTTTTCCTTTGATTTCAAATAAATCTACTGCTACTTTTTCCCAAGGTAAGTATGGTACATTATGTTGAATTAATGTTTCTTTTTTATTACTATTACTGTATAGTCTGCATGGTTCACACTGAGATAGTAGATCTTTGATATGACAATTTATACCAGGCCAAAATACAGAATCTTTAGCTCTTAATATGGTTTTATTTATACCAAAGTGTGGATAATGCAGTCTATGTAACATTTCTTTTCTTAAGCTACTAGGTATGACAATACTATTATTTTTAAGTAATATATTATCTTTATATGTAAGATCTTCTTTATATATCCAATAATTTCTTATGTTTTCAGGTAACATATTTTTATGTGAAGGCCAGCCTTTCAAAATATAATTTTTAACATCTAATAAATCTTTATCACAACTAGTGAGGTTTTTTATTTTTTGTAATTGCATATCAGACACATGTTTTGTTGCTAAAATTGTATTAACTTGTGCTTCAATATCTTGTGAATCTAAATTTATTTCTGTACAATCACTGCTATCATATGAGCGTGAAAGTGTGTCTGCAATATATAGTTCTTTACCCCTCTTATATATTAATTTAAAGTTAAACCTTTGTAACTTAATCATCATTCTCTGTAATTGTGGAGATAAAGAATTTAATGATTTTTTAACTATGGATAGTAAAGGAGAATGGTCAGTTTCTATGATAAATTGTCTGCCAAAAATGTACTGATAGAACCGTTCACAACCAAATATGATTGCTAATAGTTCTTTCTCTATTTGTGCATAAGAACACTGACATTCATTTAAAGCCTTTGATGCATATGCTACAGGTAAGTTATTCTGAAGAAGTACTGCACCCAAACCATCCTTACTAGCATCTACTGATAATGTTATTGGTAATTTTTCATTAAATATCTGTAATATGGGCTTATTTGCTAATATATTTTTTAATTCTTGGAAAGATTTCTCTTGCTCATCTGACCAGTTAAATTCTGTTTCTTTTTTAAGTAAAATACGTAAAGGTGCATTTATAATATCATAACCAGGAATAAACTTATTTACATAATTTATAACACCTAAAAATCTTTCTAACTCTTTTCTATTTCTTGGACTTTTCATTAGCAAAATTGAATTTATATGATTATTATCTAATAAAATACCATTCTTATTAATAACATGACCTAAATATTTTATCTCACTTATGCCTATTTTACATTTATTTTTGTTTAACTTGACATTTTCTTCTCTTAATCTAGATAATACTTTTCTAAGTCTTAAATCATGATCCTCTTTGTTTTTACCCCAGATCAGTATATCGTCGATGAATACCTCTACACCCTCAAGGTTTTCAAGAATTTGACACATTTTAGATTGGAAAACTTCACTTGCAGATGCAATACCATAAGGCATTCTTAAAAATTTGTATCGCCCAAATGGTGTATTAAAACAACATAAGTCTGAACTGTCCTTACTTGGTCTAATAGACCAAAATGCATTCTTGCAATCTAAGGTACTAAACACTGTTGCACCATTAAGTTTACTACAAATTTCTTCAAACGTAGGGATCTCAAAGTGTGGTCGACAAATTGCATTATTTAGGTCTCTCGGGTCTATGCATAATCTAAATTTATTACTATCCTTTTGGGCTAGCACTATTGAATTAACCCAATCAGTTGGATAGTCTACCTTCGATATTATTTCTAACTGTACTAGTTCATCTAACTGTTTTTTTAAATCATTTCTTAGAGCAAACGGTATTCTTCTAATAGCATGTATACAAGGTTGGCAACCTTCTTTTAATTTTATGTTGTACTCCCCTTTCAAACAGCCAATACCTTCAAACAGGTCTTGAAATTCCATTAAAATATTTGTTTTTAGGTTAACATTGCACATAGGCTGAATAAGTCTTAACTTAACAGCAGAATCATAACTTAAGATCCTAGAACCTCTACTTACAACAAAAAACTGTAGTGAATAATTATTACCATTGAACTTATAATTCAGTAGGCATTTTCCGATATAGCTGATGGACTCTCCAGTGTAAGTAGTTAATCTTGCTTTTGATTGTAGCAGATTATTTTTGTCCCATGATTACATTAGCTTGTGCCCCCGTGTCCACTTTGAATTGTAAAGGTATATTATATACACCAACTGTTATTTTCCACTCACTATTAATGTTATTGAGCATAATTAATCCCAAATTATATTGGTAAGTGTCATTTTCACTACACTGTATATTTTTCATATATCGTGCTCTACACATTGATGCAAAATGTCCATTTTTGTTGCAGTTCATACATTTTTTGTTAAATGCTGGACAAGACTTTATATTATGCTCATAACCACATTTATAACATTTAATTTTATTTGTTCGATGTTTATGATTCTTGTCATAAGTTTTAGAGTTTGACATTTCACCTGACTGGAACGATCTCTGGTGTAGATTTTTTGAACTAGGATTTCTGTTATTATTTTTATTATGTTGAACTTTATCTATAGATTTTTCTTCCATTTTAATCGATGATGTGGCGCGTTGTATATCTTCAGTTTGTTGCTTTGCATCCTGTGCGGTCCTACAAATCTCAATTGCTCGGGATAATGTTAAATCTTTAATTCTCAATAATCTATCTTTCATGGAGAAATCCCGTATGCCGCATACTAGTTTGTCTTTTATTAAACTTTCATTCAATATCCCAAAGTCACAAGTAGAACTTAATTCTCTTAATTCGGTGACATATTCTTCATATGACTCACACTCTTTTTGGTTTCGATTGAAGAACTTATATCTTTCATATGTAATATTTTTTTCAGGATCAAAATGGTTGCTGAATAATTTTATGATTTTTTTGTAATCACTCTTTTCCTCTTTTTTAATTTCAAAAGTGTTATACAGTTTTACTGCTCTGTCTCCAATCGAGTTTAGTAATAATGCGATCTTTAACTCACCATCTGCTTCAGTATTTCTAGAAGCTATGAGAAATATCTCAAATTTCTGTTTATAAAACTTCCAATTGTCAGCCATGTTTGCACCGGACCAACGTAGTTCACCGGGTGGTGATAAAATGTAGTTATTTTCTACTTTTGCCATTTTTTATATCTTCTTTAATCGTTGTAGGTTCTTTAATTGCGACTGCGCCATGTATTGTTCGTATTTATATTGGGTTAAACACTTAAGTACTCCGATATAAATGATAAGCCACGCACAAACTTTTAACATGTTTTATTACCTTCCATCATAGACAATAATACAACCATAGAGTACAGATTACTTAACACAGACTAATCATAGATTATATTTACTTTATTTATTATTACAACATGAGTTTTCGGAAGAATCCTTTAAAAGAAGATTCCGATTTTCAAAAAATGTTGTTATGAATACAATCTTACCTTACTTACCTGACGGAAGAAAACGATTAATTTTTGCATCTAGGAACTTAATTACGAATATACATATTACTTTTTGATATTTCTCCCAGTGATGTTAATTTGATTGTAACTAATACTTATTAACTGCACTAATTTGTTATTTACTTTTACAAATAAATATATTTTCGAAGTATTTTTTTCAATCAAATGTTGTGCAATTAAATAATACCCGAAAAAAAAACGCAGTAATATCGCACTGTCAACGTAAGAAACACTGTTAGTTCTAAGTAATACTTCGAACTTTGCTTAAGTAAGTAAAGGCGTTTACTCGTCTATAAAATAAAATGTAATTCTTAGAGTATCTTAGTTAAAGTAATTGCTAAGTAGCAAGTAATGACTTGTCTATAAATTCGAGGGTTAGTGTCTTACGCTGAAATCTATAGAGCGTACTCAGTCTTACCTCAAACTTCGCTAAGAATTTACTCAGCGCAATCTATCGCTAAGTTTAAGCTTAACTTTAACTGAGGAAGCGTCTGGTAACTGTCAATTAAAGTGTTTCGATACCGCATCGGGACTGTTAAATTTCTTCAACTCAAACAAATAAATTAATAACGAATTATGTATAGAACATTAAAAAGCTATGTAAAATAGAATTTAAATAGTGTAATTGTATAATATTCAACATGCTTTAAAGTAAAAATTACATTATTCCTACACAAAATAAAAAGATTAAAGTTACAAACCAATAACGAGAAACAACTGCAAACAACAGGATTAACAAAACGTGTACGTAATAAAAACAGTCATTTCTATGTAGTAGCCAATAAGAATCAAGCAATACAGATAATTTAAAAAGTGTATACAATCACCGTTAGGTCACTATTATGCTATACTATTTTTTTACTCGTATAATACCCAGGTTTTACGTAAGTCGTCGAATTCGATGGCTTGAACTTTACTCAGACAGAGCTGAGCTAATGCTAAGCTTGCAACTATAAATTTCAATTTCGGAACTTAAGGCTGAGCTAAGACTGAGTGCGCTCTATAGATTTCAACCCGAGTGTCTTACAATACGCTATTTAAGCTGATTACCGATTTACTATACAATTAGTTTAAAAATCATGTAAAACAAATTTTATTGTCGAAAGATTAATACAGGGTGGACCATTACGTGACTGATATTGATATCTGCAAGTTACTATTCACTGAAAATTATAATGAATGAAGGTAAATAATACATCTCGTTTGAACAAGGAAATAAATAAATAGGTTAAACATAATTTCAAAAAACCCTTACCTTTTACACCTACCAACATTTATCTCTGCATCACCTAATGGTTGACTGTAAAACCTCAAAACTGTTATAGATAAACCAGAGTTTTTTTAAGGAGAATGTTTTCCGAACCAGGGCCGCGGTGGATAATATTTTGACATGCCTTCTTAGGGTCTAAATTGAATATTCAAGCTTTTTCGTATTTTTCAATTTCATATCGTGTCATATTCTCGAATGTTGTCGACAATAGATAAAACATATTACCATAAATGAAGAAGCATAAGAACGTAACACAACATTACAGACATCCGAACGTATTCATCTTAGATGAAGTTATATATAATCACATAAAACTACATAAATATATATCACGTCATTTTGCGTAAATTTCTAAGAAGAACATCGTAAATAAAGGCAAGTTTGATGTCGTCACATTATGCGGGAGCGGGACTGAATCACAAGTCATGTCGTAGTCGAACGTACACTAAACCACACGTCTTGGGCACCATATGCAAAACGATCAGTATTCTTGCTTTTAATTTACTTTATTTGTTTACAATATAAGACAATCATTAACAAAAAAAACCTACTTCAATGATTTTGCAAAATTTCCTTGAGTATCTTCGAAATTGAACGTCCAGTGCCAATTAAATTAAAATGGGACCACCTTTGAGATGACCCTATCCAAAAAAAAAGAATCATCCAAATCGGTTCATAAACAAATAGTAATAAATAAAAGTAGTAATTTACAGGCGGTTCCAAGTACTCAATGCAATTATTACGATAAAAACACTATTTGTACAAACGATTAAATGCTGTTTGTTAACTGGGATGAAACTGGTAATCTAAATACCACCGAATCCATTTATGGTTATATGAAAGAGGCTTTCAGTAATGCACTAAATAATTCTAAACGAACGATCCCAACAAAAAACAAAAATAGAAATAAATTACCTTGGTTAAGCGGAAATGTTATCAAATTATGTAATTTGAGAGACGAATGTCAAGAAATAATGTCCTTAGATTAAAATATAATAAAATACGAAGTAAAGCCAATAACACCATCGAATATTACAGAAATCAATATCATAGGGAAATTAGCTAAATAACTAAATAAATTAAATTATAATAACGCAAAAAAAATTATGGAACGTTATGAATACATTATGTGGCAGTATAACACAATCTATTTATAGTTTTATCATTGATGCCTTCAGTTCGCAAAATCTGTCCCCATTTCAACTGTCAAATAAATTTGCAAGTAGCTTTGATTGTTCTGTAAAATCAATCATACCTAATTGCAAGTTACCTCTTTTAAAACTCTCAAGTATACCTGCAGATGTAAGTATGCGTTTCCAAAAAGCTACACCAGATAAAATTCATAAATTTAAAGTCACTAAATAGTAGTAGAATTTATCCACTATTACCCACCTAATAAATACAAGTATCATTAGAGGACAGTACCCCGATGAGTTAAAATTGGGATGCATAAGATCTGTATACAAAAAAGGCAATAGTGTTAATGAAAATAACTACCGACCAATAACGTTGCTATCATCGTTAGACAAAACAGTAGAAAAATACATCTGTAATCAAATTCATAGATTTTATAACAAAAACTTTATTATAAGTGTTTCACAATACGGGTTTCAACAAAATAAAGACACTACCACCCTTTTATCAAATTTTACAGACTTCTTAAACTCCGCTCTTAATCTAAAAAATCATGTTATGGCTTTATTCATTGATTTTTCACGAGCGTTTGATACTCTGGACCATGATAAACTATTTTCAAAATTAGAAATCTCTGGCCTAAGAGGTCCAATACATGCGTGGTGTTCTAATTATCTCGTAAATAGGAAATATCAAGTCCAAATTGCTGATTCTCTTAGTGATGTTTTCCTGTTACTCATGGTACAAGCACAAGGATCTGTGTGGACGGCTGCATTTCTTGGCATATGTTAATGATATGACGAATATACTTCAGGATTGCATCGCCTACCAGTTTGCTGATGACACCTGCATGCTTATTTCAGGAAAAGACGTCAAATCAAAATCTTTACACCTACAAAACGACTTTAATAGGTTATGTGTATGGTGCCATGAAGGACTGGGTACTGAATGCCCAAAAAACGAAACTGATGCATATAAAATCACCTTATCTAAAATGTGACAAGAGCCTATCTAAAATAGTGGTCCAAACCCACGCGTGTTTATATAAAAATCCAATATTTTGTGACTCAAAATGCCCGATAATTGATCAAGTTTCAACGCATCTTTACCTGGGATTAGTTATCGACGATAAATTTAACTGGGGTCCACACATAGAACGTGTGTGTGATAAGCTGCGAGCCATTTTAGCCAAATTTTATATAATAAAAAACCGCCTCATTTACAAGACTCGATTGTTACTGTACAATTGATTCTTTGCCTCGGTAGTGTCTTACGATATCTACTAGCTATGGTCGTACATATAAAACTTACCTGAATAAAATCTACAAACTTCAAATTAGACTACTAAAGTCAGTAATTACACCAAATGCTAAATTTCATATTACAGATGAAAAAAATCTTTTTAAATTATGCAAAACTCTTCCAGTATATGACAAAGTAAAATTTAACATGTTAAAAGAACAATATTTTAACTTAGAAATCCAAAATAAAATAGATCATTCTATATACACTCGTCAAGTAACGAATAACAAACTAGCTCTACCCTCCCAGCAAATAATTGCTACGGTAATCGGACGACTGCCTATCTAATTCCTCGAATAATAATAAACTCTTTGCCTACCTCCATTTGCAATATTATAACTATTAGGAATCTGAAATGTGTGTTGAAGGAACATTGTTTATCGGAATTATAAATTCATGGCTCTGATAAACAATGTTTTAGTTTTACCAGGTTAATATTTATATCTGACAACGAATTGTAAGGTGCCACACACAAACCATTAAGGTTTTTGTGGCATTATTTAAACAACTCTTGTATAACTTATTCTTATTATGGTAAATAAATTAAAAAAAAAACAAAGACGTTATGGCTAAACATCAATAAAAATATATATCTTTTGTTGAAGTTGGTTTAAAAATCAAATCAATTTAAGACTGCTTACCCATTAGGAACAGTAAAAGCACTATACAGTAATACTATATAAATAAAATAAAAGCGACTATCAGCGGATTTCTTCAAAATCAATTTTCAAACAAGAATTAGTTCCCGAACTTTTTCAAAGTTTTTTTAGGGATGTAAAACGATATATCATTTTGCCGATACGACACCGATATCGAAAGTATGCTCCTAAGCTCCTACACATTTTTACCTAACTGGCGGATTTTAAAGTTGTTTTGGTAATTGTATACAGTGTCTATATTACGCACAAAACTGACGATAATCTTTATTAATTATTTTGAATGGTCTTTAAAAATTAATTTGAAAAGGATTATTAATAAAAACGTCGAATCAAAATTAATAATAAATGCGCGCGAACCTCTTATAGTAAGGACGGTGATGTCGCCGCTAGCACAACATCCGGTTCTCACACCTGCGACGAAAGGGCATTATCGTTTCTTCGCGCGCTATTCAAATTGTTAGATATCGACAGATAAATAATATAATCGATGATACCGAAATATCAGCCTACCATTTATATCGGCGGATATATCGTGTCGGTATCGGTACCGTTACATCACTAGTTTTTGTTTGATTGTAGTTCCTTGGCAATCATTCAAATTTTGTCTGTACTTCATAAAATTACATCGTCCTCAAACTTTGATCCGCGCATTAATTTTAGATTAAGAAAATTATACGTAAAGGAGTAAGTACTTTTTTCAAACTAGAAACTAATAGTAATGTTTGGACTCAAACGAAACGATAACTTTTTATAAAATAAATGCAAGCCTAGATCCAATGCAATTATTGTCCAGAAATAAAAAACTCTACGTTAAATTATCCCTTCAGCACAGAAACAGTTCTCTTCGAAAGCAAAGATGACAATTTATATTGTGAAATAAGATTTGGCATCAGCGGCTAGTGATCATATTTACTGTTAAATAATAAGCCATACGATGAATACCGTAAAGTAGTTTTAAACAAATACTCTGAATTATATGATCAAATTTCTAAATGATGATCACGGCAGCCTATTATAGCCTATGACCACAGACCTAAGGGCAGTTATAATAGGTTGCTGAGGACTGAGTCTGCATGTATGTTGTTAAATTAATTTTGTCAAGCCTATCAATTCAATAACGTAAATCACTGACAATGAATTATTTATAACATATTTTAATAAACACATCACAATAATGTAACATTACTGGTGGGAAATTCCCGGATAATGAATTCTCAGGTCGCAGTTAAATCAACAATCGTATGTTCATTAAAAAATTATAATAAACCCCAGCTGCCTTACTGTGTCCGTCGCTTACAAACATTTCCGAGGCGTGTGAGTCATGCGAAATGCACTTCTAAAACTAGAACATTATAACAAGGCGAACATCACGTTCCCACGGATTTGTACGCACTATACGCAGGGCCTGCCCACCAGAATTCTGACGAGGTAACCGGTAAACAACAAATTCTTCGCTGAGCGGCAACATCACATGTTGTGCCAACTAAATTGTTTCAAAAACTGTTGTGTTGTGTTGAGGATAGAACTAGTTACGTATACCGATCAAACTAAATAATATAAGAAAATGAGACTTTTATTCATTTTATTGTACGACAGTGTAACATTTTTAATAAAATATGTATAATGATAATGATCATTGAATTGTATCTTAGTTTTTTGAAACATAAAGATGTTATAAGCAATGCCGACTTTAGGGTGCTGAGACTAGAGCGGTCACTTGGACGCGAGGATGAAAGGCCCACCGCCGCACTTATCTTATTAGGTACCTTGATCACATTGTTTCTACAGTTTCCACATCGACTTAATCCGCCTCTAAGCTTGGCGACTGAAAAGCGATGTTCGATGGAGCCGATGAAGCTGAGACACCCAAGCAAACCTCAGCTGCACGTGGTGTAGGAAATGGCAATAGCGGGGTAGTAGGGCTGTTTTGACCGACTGGGTTGCGATCACCACGTAGTTATATGGCGTAAAGTCCGCCGGCGCCATAGTGTAGTGACTTGCTTTTCTGTGTTGCGTTTCGGTATCAACCGGTGCATATCTAGTTAAATGATTGCAGGCAGGTATGACAGCGGCGACCGTCGACGGGTTACGATCTTTCGGTAGTCGCTGTTGTTTTAGAATTATACTGTGCTTACTATCAGAGACAGTATCGACAATTTTCTACTATGTATATAAAAAAAATTAAGGACGCTACACAGATCAGTAAAACGCCGCGCTGGGACAACTTTTGATTATAAGTAGGTATTTCCGCAAACCCTGTGGGATTCATTCAGGTAGTCTTCGGACCGCACATAAACGGAATCCGTTACTGTTATTACCCTTAAAAAATAAGTGTTGTGCATGATTGGTTTAATTTATTACCAGAGAATATTTTAGTCTTAAAATTATATTCGATGGTTATTACTCAGATGGTGTAGTTTTTCTAGCTACCCTTGGTTATACGCGAGGCAGGCTAAAAGGGACACAATGGTCGGTGTGTAAATTTTTTTCTAACTATTATATTTACATACTAGCTGTGCCTCACCGTTTCACCCGTTTTAATTTTATCCAACACCGCGCCGCGCCACCATCGCACACGTGTAGCCTGTCATAATTAATCTCACTTCCCACTAGTGCAACTTATTTAATTTTCCATTATTTCCTAAACGATGTTTCCAAATAATAACATGATATAAAGGATAAAGTTTAACTTCATAATATACTTAAACCATTAAACAAAAACAAAACAAAATTCCACCATAGAAACTGTTTCGCAATCATATCAACAATGTACGAAAAACGGTATAGCCTTAAACAGTTATTTACGTTACTTTTACAAATAACTTGTTTCGTTTCATTTGTTGACGCTACGTGTTGACTCACCTACATCATTTTAATATTATGACTTCCCTTTTTAAAACAGCAGTGACGTAATATTTTATTGGCACGTACTAACAGTATTTTTAACACATACCGGTACTACTGGACAACTTATTTGAGAATAGCATTTAAAATACATATTCTCTTTTATAATGACGCTTCTTCTATTTTGTGTAGATAAGTGACGCCGCGCGCACCGCTCTGGCATCAAACGTCATTGGGTTCAGAACTGCTCAGAAGTATTACAATAATTTCTGATAGTTTAAAAAAATCTAGCATTTCATTATTCTCCTAAAGATTTAAGTTTCTCCGCTATACTGCCAGAAGTCACTGCTAGTAGATAAATGTATATTAGACAATTTATATAAATAATATTTTTACACTAAACAAAAATTTATACTAATGTTCTTCCGAGTGTTGTCCAAAAAACTGTATTAACATAGTATTCAATATGTAGTAAAGAATACAGATTCAAAATCATTGTGTGAAATGTCGGACTAAAGTTTTGTAAAAAGAAAAACCAGCAATATGTACTGTGTATAACTCTTTTGGAATTTTACCTCTATTTAGCCGGTTAGGTCAGATTGTGGGGCTCGCGGTTTGATCGACAAACAAACAAAACAAGAAACCATATAATTACAGTATGTAAAGGTAGGCGTGTCGAATTACAACCACTGTCTTAGGTGCTTTCGGAATACGATTTTTTATTGTTAAAAAGTACTAAGTGCGCCTAATTCTTTACGATACAATGATTAATAGTATTTTGTATCTAAATTTAAGACAGCATGAGAAGACTACTCAACAATTTCCTTTCTTTTTCTCGGAGTCATCTTTATCTGAAAATCTATATCAATATTATAAAGAGGAAAGATTTGATTTTTTGTTTGTAATGGATAAACTCAAAAACTACTGGACCGATTTTAAAAATTCTTTCACCAGTATAAAGCTATGGTATCAATGTTCATTAAGGTTCAATAAAAGTTTTGAAGAAATGGGATAGGTGGCGCTGTGGCCGATTTATTAGCTATTGGAAAGGACAGAACGACGTCTGTCGGGCCAACACTATTATAAAAATTAATAGGAAAGAAATTTGACTATAGATTTTAATAAACTTACGAAAAAATATCTAATTTACTCTCAAATCGCGCCTAAACAAGAATTATTCTAAAAGGTGTTATTTTTATTTAAAAAAAACGACTCTTGAATAAACACTGTTATCAGCAAATCCTATTCCGAGATTCAATTACAAACAGCCGGCGATTTACAAAGCTGTGAGAAATAAAAACAAATCATTATCGCGATAACCCGGTAAACTCCAGCGAAGTGGAACGAAATAACTGCATTACGGAGACAGGAGAGCGCGAGACGCGAGACGTCATGCGTCAGTCCGTATGTAATGACTCATCGCTTAGGAATCACTCAAACTGAATGACATCGATCATCTAACATTATGTACGGAAACAAAATAACTTTTCTTCTTATAAATAGAATCGCGACCACAGCTTTAATATAATAAATATAGATCGATAACTCGAAAGAGAAAGTACATAACGCCTGTGTTAGAACGAGATAGGAATAAGAGACTATTTTCATTTATATGTTATTGACCAACGTAAATGGATATCAAAACAAATCCCGCTTATTTTTGCAAAATCTAAGCTCTTAAAGTATAATGTTAATGTTTATTAGACGTGTTTAATTGCGGCTACGTGTACTGTAACTCGTATACAAAGAAATCATATTCAGTTCTTGGTCCCGTATTATTCAACCTATTGCCGATTTATACTAATACATATTAAATCTATGGTCGTGAACGCGACTGTATTAAGACCGTTGACCACGTTATCATTATATGAACATAATGTAATCATTGTGATTTTGCGTGGGCGAGATTGTGGTATCCAACTAATACGTAACATTAATTATTCAGGATTATATGAATAGTAACAGAAACACATCCGTCATTCCAGTCAAAGGACTTTATTCCTTAGTTTTATATAAATCTATACTAATATTATAAAGCTGAAGAGTTTGTTTGTTTATTTGGTTAAACACGCTAATATCAGGAACTACTGGTTCGAATGGAAAAAATGATTCAGTGTTGGATAGCCAATTTATCGAGGAAGGCTATAGGCTATATAACATCACACTATGGTCAATAGGAGCGGAACATCAATGAAAAATGTTGGAAAAACGGGCAAATTTTATTTCTTTTCAGAGCTTCCATTGCGTTCGCTGCGTAAATGGTTTTCCAATCGTGTGTGATGGAATTGTTTCTCTTAAAAAGTTCTGAAAAAGTCTGCGATAGCATATGGCTATCTTTTAAGGTTTACTCAATATAACTTTTTATGGTAATAAAATTTGTTCTAAAATAATGAATTATTTTCGAAAGTATTTTTATAAACATGGTATTAATCCTTATCGAAATAAATACGTTATTTATCACAAGTATTTAATTTTGAACAAAATTGCTCTTTACAGTAATCGATTAAAATGAATATCTTAGGAGAAATTCACAGTTTTACAATAACTCGGCAACAAAATAATGATCAAGTACCGCGAGCGTATTTTTATTATGCAGAATAATGTGGAAGGCGGGCGGCACCTATAATACAGTGCCTACGAACCACTCTTTCTAACCCTTTCTCTTCTCTCTCTCTCTCTCTCTCTCTCTCTCTCTCTCTCTCTCTCTCTCTTACTTACATGATGCAGACGAAGTTGCGCGGGTCAGTTAGTATGTATATAACACTGTTTAAGAGGTAATTTATTGTAAACTATATTCTATGATGCTTGTGCGACTCATACAGAACCTTAGCCTCTAAAATAAGATACAACCTCGATCGTAATAATTAATAGCCTATGTTACTTCTGAGATTTCCAGTTATGATTGAATGAAAATGTGATAAGGATCTTATTTAGTATATTTCTGTACTTTTTACGGGTTACCAAAATTGTTACGGGTGCATGTCGCATGCTTTTTACACTGTTGATGAGCATGACAGCATGTTGAAAATTGGATGACAGTTTATATATGAAAATCCATCATTTTTGAAGATAGATCTATGAAAATTGGTATTTTGCAATTCAGTTAGAAAGCAAAAAGACATTTTTTTTTTTTTTATTAAGTAAATATCTAAGGATGTAGTAGATGGGGTGAAATTCTATACGCGAGCGCTAGTAGATTAAAGGAAAGAACAAATTAATGTTGATTCGTAATACCGATGAAGGCAGTCGATGTAATTTTTTCTTCATACCCAATCCCTTCATGCTTCGCGTGTTATAACATCAGATGATATTGTGATCAAACGATAAATACATTAAATGTAAAAATATGTAATTCGGACCGTGCAAATATGTATTTAAACCGCTTTTAAAGTACTGTAGTATATTTTGTAAAGTAATAGTAAAGGTTATCAATAATATAATGTTATGATTCTTTTAATCAGAAGGCACATAGTATATTTCTTAGAGTAATAAGAAACTCGTAAATATATTATGATATATAATAAATTATAAATATTTCAAAGAAAACGCTATTAATCGTATAATTACTGCCAACTGGCTTCCAGGGACGATTGCTTCAGATGTTATGGCTATTAAAATGCTCATGTTGTTTTATTTTGTGTCTTAACTCAAGTTGAGTAGAGTTGGATCGAACAACTTTATTGATAAGCAGGATCTGCGTCTCTCATCGGTCACCGGTATTCTTACGCATTCAGGTGCATAACAAACTTGTTTTGCCTGATCCCTCGGGAAACAAACGGAAATTCCTTCGATTTTTCACTTACGTAGATTACACAGTATAATAGCCGTCTGTTACGTGTATTCCCGCTACCTCGCCACCTCATTCGATATCTATTTTCCTGAATTTATACTTTTTTTTTCGTGTTTAGTAGAGGCCGTAGAGGGTAAAATGAACTCGTGCGCGCGCATCACGTGACGGAACTGCGTCATCATGAATTCAGCTATCAATGATAATAATACAAATTCATTACACTGGAGTTTTCTGTAAAAAATAATTTTACGATGTACACAGGGTTATTGGTAATTCGACCTTTGGGGGTTGATAGTCGTGACTATTTGAAATAATTTTAACCGCTTTATGATTAATGCATATTGCCAAAAGAGAACCATTTTTGATTTATCATGTTTTTTTAGCTTTTTTCAAAATAAATCAAAATTGCTACATCAAAAATTTATTTTAAAAAATATACAATTTAAATCTCACTTTTTCTTCTGATTTATAAAAATGATTAAACACTGGTTATTTATCTATATTAAATCAACAATTATCGGTCCATATTTAAAAATGCGAGACGAAAACGATATTAGTTTAAAAAAATGATTTTTTTTTTCACTGAAATGCATTAAAAACAAAAAAAAAACGTTATGTAACTTGGCTTGCAGATGAATTTAAAAACAAACCATTTTCTTAGCTCTCCGACAATGCATAACATAGAAACTTATTTCAAAGAAACTGAAAAAAAAAAATCACGAAGTCGCAGGCGGGGAATTCGTATTCGAACTAAACTTAGGGTCATTCTTTAAAATTTCCATAAAACTAATTAAAAAAAATACCCAATGTAAATAAAACAAAAAATACAAATTTTGAACCAGTAACAGTTTAGTAGTAATAACAATCCTACTATCCTACTAATATAATAAATGTGAAAGTGTGTATGTTTTTAGATGTTTAAATGTTTGTTACTCAATCACGCAAAAACGGCTGAACAGATTTGAATGAAATTTGGCAGACGGATAGTCTATGACCTGAATAACACATAAGGGTACTTTTTATCTCGGTAAAAGTCATAGTTTAACCAGGGTTATCCTACAAATATAATATATGTAAAGTTTCTATGGTTGTAAGTTTATTGGGTCGGTTAATGTGTTGGATTCATATTGGCATATAATGACAATACCATACAAACAGTTATAAATCCATGTATGTATGATTTTCTTTTCCTTTGTCGTGCTCCGTAATCTGCCGGTACATATACAGTAATATAGCGGGGCGGTAGGGATAGTGTCCAACATACAAATAGTGACAACCCCATCTATGATTTACTTTTGGTTTGTCGTGTTCCGACATCTACCTGTGTATATCCAATATTATGCAGACGAAGTTGCGGGTACCAGCTAGTTAATAATAAGTAACAATTAAGACATTTTGTAATTTAGCCTAATGAAAGTTCTTGCTCGAAGTGACTTCCCCTATTGCGTACGCAAAGTTTTGACTTTACTACCGAAGTAGTCAAATAATTCCGCATCGCATTTGCTGCATTTATAATTCTTGTTTTGAATTCTTCCGCCGATGACACAGGCGAGACGTCGTAAACTAGAGATTTCATGTGATCATAGAAACCAACCAGCCGGTAATTGATATTAATAATTCTCATATTAGAAAAGTGTTATATAATATAAGCATACATCTACGCATATTATACTTTACACAGAACGGGATTGCATTTTTAAATAATTCATTTCTACAAGTCACTCTCGAGTGATCTATGAGCCCAAATCAACGCGAACCCAATTTCCCCGATCGAAAATAAACTTCAAAGCGAACCGTGAATTCCGCGAGTTATTTTAGATACGAAACAAAAACAAAAAGAAATCCTTTCTTAACATTTTTAGTTTCTTAGTTAAGAAATGTAAAAATAATGAATAACGTTCACTAAATATTTAAATTTAGTAAAAATAACAGAGTCACCTTAAAATTTACTGTCCCTGGACCGCAAGTGAAAAAAATAAGAAGTGTGAGTATTTGGCATTTTATAAGTGAAAACTTATTTAGCCACGTTGAGCGATTTTGTGTAGGGGAAAAACTTATGGGTTCGCGTCACCGATGACCTCGACATGCTCGTGACGTATTACGTTTGCGTATACATCGTATATACTCGACTGTATCATATCGTGTTTGACTTTTTGGATGGGTAAAATCTTGTGATTTCGAGTCACCGACATGCTGTAATAGCAGTTTACAAATTATGAAATTTAAATAATTCAGACTATAATTTATTTAGAAATTTAAAAAAGAACAGTTATTCCATTGATTTATAATTTTACTTATGTCGGCAGTCCTTAAGGCTACATCGGTATTTTTTTTTCTCCAGAAAACCTTGTTACTATAGAATAATGTATCTCGAAAATTAAAAATTAAATTGGAAAATCCTTTCGACTGCAAAGACCTTTGTAGCGTTAGAAAAAGGGAAAGGAGGTTTTTGAATCTTAGGATCGATACTCCGCAAAAAGCTCTGGTGGGTCGACAATTTTCCGTTATACTTTCAAGCGATAGTGGGCCTTTTACTCAAACAAAAAGTTTTGTGTAGGTATTGAAAGCACTTGCACCTTATTGGATCGAGTCCATCATATACATGACAAGGTGTGCCCCACGGTTTCACCCGTGTTAATATTATCCGACAACCACACCGCGCCGCCAAGGCACCCGTGTAGTCTATCGTAATAATTGTTCTTCCTACAAGGTCAAATTATTTTAATTTTGCTAAACTATGTCTCCAAATAACATTCTTTAAAGAGCAAAATTTAATTACATGAAATTTTTGTGATGCAGTTTACTTTTGATCGTAAGGATTAATATGGCATTTCTAAAAATAATGCTTATATATCACTATTTAATTTTCAACAAATCTTTTTCACAAAATACCTTATTGTTGTGACTTATGTATAAGAGATATGCATATACTATCGCTGACTTTTTTTCAAATATACTATGGATAAATATTTTTGTAGAACATTGTATTTCCGTATCATTAACAATTACACCAGCGCACGCGGATAAAGCAGCTCAAGAGGGCCTCAACTTCCGACTTGCGATATAAAAATTAATATTTAAGACTATCTGAGAGTTGTGGCCTATTGTTCGTTAGCCTATACTTATTTATACCTCGTGAGTCTGGCTAACATATACAAAAATATTGTTTTAAATCCAATTGGTAGTTCCAGACGTTAGCGTGTTTAAACAAACAAACAAAAACTCTTCCGCTTTATCATATTAGTATAGATGAAAGCCCGTATGGTGCGCGACCTCAGCCGTAAACATGCAAGAAGGTGTCGCATTTCAGAATCAACCATAGTATATTCATATACCTATTGGTTGATCTTCACACTATTACGTTTACAGGTCGGCATGGCAATGGCAAATTTAGATGGAATCTCATCTCGCGACGGCCACTGTTGTTCTTTTTATAAAAGGCATTCGTTACTGATGCACCGCATAGAAAAAGCTGTTACAGGTTTCGTGTCGTGTTGCATTCTGAATATTTTTTCCCGCAAATTCGAGTTCCAATGGTAACACTCCGATTAGAAGGGAGCTCGTGCGGTACGCGTGTCAATTAAGTTGACCTTACCAGCTATTACCGAGCTGTAAACGTCATAATTGCAAACGCACTAACATCTATGTATTCAGCGTTTTATGAGTACGATCTTTTTCTAATGGAGTTTCTCACTCTCTTATGATGATCGCAATTCAGAAGGGCATTAGTGACTATTTATTTAATTGAAAACTATATCTCGTTTATAGTATTTTTTAAACACATTTATGTAAAATTCCCTTTCAATAATCCTGAAATGTTCCGAATCCAATTCAAATATTCTAAAACCGGTTCGGAAACCTTAACTTGTTTTATTAAATCTAAACATACATAAATAACATTTTCTATGTTTAGTAAATTTATATGTTACTAGCGGTGTGACCGCGGCTCCGCACGCGTTTATTACTACGCAGTATATATTTACATCCCGTAATGTTATTTTTACTCATATTTTTGATCAATTGTGGAGTGGCATGTATTTTTATTTTATTTTTGAAGTAAAACTTCTTTGCGCCCATGAGGATGAAATTTTTAAGAATGAAACGCGTCACGAAGATGTGAAACGTTTTGAGAGAGAGGGAGAGAGCGATTGGGACCGATTGAGAGAGAGTGAGAAAGGGCGAACGTAGCATGAAGCACGTAGCTATAGAGACAATGTGTAAACAGAGAGTTAAATTTATAAATAAACATTTTGTGATAAATTTGTAAATCGTCCTTTAACATAAATACACAAATAAATAAATCCACATACACATAAATACACGTATACACTCTACAACTCTAAATATTGTTAGTTTAATTGAAAAATGTAAAAAATTGTTGTATTTTTAGTTGTATTTACATTGTATTATGAAACGCAGACCCCACTGTTGTATTGCCTGGAAGTGGGTGCTATTGGCTGCGACACAGTTTTCACTAATGTGGCTAATATCGTACATTTTTGTTATTTGTGAGATGATTTATGGTTCCAATAAATTATTATTATTATTAACTAAGCAGTTGTTCAGAGTAAGTAATATATATTTGTTATCTTTTTGTTAATATACAATTTTTTATGTTAATTCATTTGAAGGTTAGGAAGTTTTAATATTTACAAATAACATGTGGCATTTTAATTTGTCACTCGTCATTTAAGAATTTAATATAAAATAAAAATATATCATAAATTCGATTTCTTTGGTTTTTTTTTACTAATTCTAAAAGTAACATTGAAATTTTATATACCCTATTAATTGACCAATGACATATGCATCCCGTGTACAAAATTTTACAAGAATCGGTTGAGCCCTTTATATGTTAAATCCGGACATACAAACAGACAAAAAAAATTTGTAAGGGCATATTCGTGATCAGTATCTTTCATAAAGTATACCTTTCGGGAAATTTTGACTCATAATTTACTGTACAGACAGAACTACACATTTATCAACACTAGCGGTTGCCCAATTATCGAAATTCGACCAGCGAATTTTTAATCATAGACTATTTTCTGTTTGACGTTTACAGTATGAATCTAATCAATTAATATTATATTACATGCTGTCACTTTTCATTCAGTGACAATGTCAATATTTTGGGTTGTCTAAGTTCAATGGCACTGGTCGGGTTAGGATTCGCAGTACCTATTAATTAATTTAATTTAATATGTTAGTAGTAACAGATAAAACACTCCTTCTCCATATAAACTTTAACCATACCAAATCTCAGTCTTCCGTGCATACAATACGCTTAAAAAGGGATATATACTTTTTGCTTCACTTATTAATATAATGATGATGATGATAGGTATTCTTTAATCTGAATTGAAAGGAAGCTTTATTTATGACGATCTCTACCGAGATTACATGTATTGTAATTCCATTACTATTTGGTAGTACGAATCATCAGTAACGTCTAGGTCAAGTTTCTTGGCGACAGTGTTGCAGAATCTAAAGTCTTGAAGTCAGAGTAAGTCACGAGCCCTTCGAGGGAGTTTCATGTCTATGTATTTATAATAAGTACTTATATAATTTTGACACAGCACATGACCTAAGCCAAAGTGAGCGGTAACCTGACTCGCCTTACGTCAGCCATGTTCTCTATTGCTTAGCTCATCGTTCGACCGGTTTAGCGTGACATTTGTTTACTTGCCACCTGTTAGGGCGTCGCGTCGCGTCGCGTCGGCCGCGCTGTCGCGTCGCGTTCGCGTCGCTTGTGTACTTTCTATTTTAGATATAATTTTTTTTTACTGAATTCGCAAAACCATTTTCATTGTCAGTGTCTTTCAGACTAAGTAACAATCCAAAATCGTTTTAATCGTATTTATTGTGTTTAAATGCGATATATTAAAGTGGTGGCCATCTTGCCATAACAATTCAGATGTATATTTATTTAGGAATCTTGAATTTTTTGACATTCCCTGCTAATATTTCGAAACAATAACTACCTACAACTATATGAATAGTAAATACCGCCAAAAGTTACACAATGTAGTGAGCAAAAAAAAAACAAATTAATGGATTTAAAATAAAATCTGCAGCATGGTCAATCACACTCACGTCAAAAAAACTATTTAAAAAAAATTCATTGGCTTTGAGCTAAGTCTTCAATTACAGAGTAGCTTCATTGTCACGGATAACGTGCTCGAAACACCGCGGCGTTGCGCGGCGCAACATCGCCTCACCGTGACGAAACCCATTCTCGAGTTTAGAAGCCTGACCTCGTCACACAACTAACAACACATAGTATTATGATATTTCTTATTGGTCACCTTGGTAACTGCTAACCTCAAATTAGTAACTGTAGCCAGGCATCTAACCGCATGTATCGCGATGTATTCTACCAACAATAATTCAGTTCTTAAACTCTGTCACGTGACAATTGAAAATGTGCCCAAACTCTAGTGTAGCACCCGATAAATAAAACTTATGAAAAATGTACAGTATAATTATTATAATTGACGTGCCCTAACCTATCCTGTACATTAGGATTATCTTTAAATATTGAACAAACTATAGATGAAAAATAGAAAGAGGAGTGTATGTTTGATACAAAAAGATGTTTCGGAAACGGGTCATTATATACCTATTACTAGCAATCGCCCTAAGCTCGAAATTCGACGTGCGACTTTTTGAACGTAGACTATTTTCGGCTTAACTTTACAGTATTCATAAACAATGACTGAAAATATCAATAATTTGGGGGTCTAAGTTCAATGGCACTGATCGATTTAGGATTTGCAGTATTAATTTATTTTATTTAATATATTAGTAACAGTTATTATAGATAAATTTTAGCTTTCTGCACTTTTTCTCCATATAAACTTTAACCATGCCAAATCTCGGTCTTCCGTTCACGCAATACGCTTAAAAAGGTATCAAAATCTTTTGCTTCACGTATTAACATAGATAACATTAATATAGATATATTATTTGTTTAATATAGATATATTATTTGTTATTTTATATTGAACAAAATATGCAATATTAAGAAACATATACAATTATTTTTTTATGTCGGCCTTCAGGGCACAGCAATTTCAATAGATCGAAACGTGATGGCCAACACAAACATTGGCAACACTTGCATCACCGCAGTCCGCAGCAAACCCGCGGCAAATCGTGGCACTGTATTGCTATACGAAGAATGTTTACTACACGCTGCGGCCCGTAGCGGCGCGCGGCACGGTTTCAAGGCTTATTTACGGTCATACCGGCAAATAACATTACTCGAAAGGTGTGTCAGATTCCGATTTCATTTTATTACATACTAGCGGCTCGCCCCGGCTTCGCGCGGGTATTTAACACAGTTTAAAAATTAAAAATTATAATACACACGAATAAACCCTTCTATTTGCGTCAGGTTACTAAAAAAAGAAAATTATAAAAAAGTTTGAATATTATTATTCTATAATCTATACCTTTTCCATTTCTTTATTTTCTCGATGACAGCTCCTGTTAAAACTTGAACGAGCGTCTTTTTTACATTATGTATGCATTATTTTATAATAATTTGACGTTTACACACGTACAGGGTTATACCAGAGTCGGAGAAACTGATAGGGATGGAGCTATATCCATAAACGTAACACGATAACTGACCCGATATTTTTTTACAAATTTATTAACTATTATTATATTTCATTACAAGATGTTTTACACGTATTAATTCTTGATTGATAATGCCAACTTCTTCAAAATTTTCAAAGCTGTTGTAAAATAAGTAGGTAAAGGTAGGTAGTCGACAATGAAGCGAAATAATTATAACGACAGGTAATCTTTATTTATTAATCGTCACTGTCGTAAATATATGCGATCGATATCATTACTTATTTGGTTACAACACTACAACTATCAAATTAGAACTGTCATCGAGAGAATAAAGAAATGGAAATAGTATAATGAACATTTATTTTTACTTTTATTACTTTTTTGTTATTATTTTTTATATATTTTTTTGTAATTTTTTATAAGTGTTCCAGAGATTAGCGTGTTTAAACAAACAAATAAACAAAAAAAACTCTTTCGATTTATTATATCAATAAAATATAGACAATAGTCATGAACGACTGTACTCTAATTTAAAAACTAACGAAGAGATTTTGATTAAGTTTTAATTTAATGGTACTTCTTTGCCTGGAAGTTCTACAGCTCAAAAACTCATAATATAGACTTAAATACATTATGTAGGTATGTAGTAATTCTAAAAGAGAGGTTAAATAATATTTTATGTTATTTCGTTGATTATGCGAAATAGATTACGATAAAATGATGTTATTTAATAACGATATTTTATTAACAGTGTGCGGAATAAATGTGTTTTTAAATAGTGATTAATTATCTTCATTCGGCAAAAGGCCTATATTAATAATTAGTAGGATGCAAAGTGAACAAAACACATTATTAGAATTACATACAAACGGAAGATGTAATTAAATAATCAATATCTAGATGCGAGAACTTAATATCAGTAGATATCACTGTGTAATAATGTATTTAGATAAGATTTAGTGTATGATTCACTAAAAAACGAATAAAAAAAATGTCATTCAGTGACATTACATTCGCAAGTACACTCAGTACACGCAAATACCCAAAAAATATTTACATGTACGGATAGAGTTTATTATTGTTTTAACTGAATACTTATATATCAATAGATTTCCAATCGGAATCATCTCAGAAATAACCTTATTATCAACTCCTATGAGATTGAATTTTTAAAAATGATTTGTTAGTTCTCACCTCATTATATATTAATCTCCTCTGGAAAACGTCATGCTTCCAGACCAGGGTTTCTTAAAATGAGGTCCATGACATGAGTTCTAGGGGTCCACATCCACTCAGTGGACTCTTAACATAGTTCAGAACATTATTACTGAGCGGTAAAACAAAATATGAAAAAAAAAAACGAAAAGTTCATATTTTTATTTGATTCGTTTGACTTGTTTAAAATAAAACAATCTTTCTTCAATTTAGGCCCTAAGAAGGGACTTATGAACGTCAAACACTACTGCCGGGTCGGAAAATAACCCAGACATCGTGAAGAACCGGTAAGGAACTCGATCGGGTTTATCTTTTTTTGTCAACTTTACAAATGTTCATACAATAGGTACAATAATAATAATTTAGTGGATGCACAGAGAGGGAGTCACTTCCAGATATCACTATCATTCGCATAATGATCCACCCTATAATAACCTTTTCAAAGTAAACCCTGCTTGACATGGTCCTTGAACTTGTTGTCCAGTAAATCAGTAATGTGCTTCGGGATCTTATTATAAAACCTCTATTACCTAAAATCACGTTTATTGGACCTACTTAGTCTAAAACACGGTACGGCTAATTTATCACTATTTCTAGTATTATCATTGTGCTGGTCTTTGACAAAATCTAACTTTACAAACTTTTACAAATATACATTAGGTTAAGATACCTTTTGAAACAATTGACAGTGCTGTTTTTTTGTTATTTTTATGAAGCTGTTTCAAACGACATACGACTTGACGTATTGAGATCTAAATTTCATAAAAATCTTGACGAGTTTTGGTTTTGAACAAGCTTATCCTCTTCTTGTCAAACAGCCTATGACTGTTCTAATACCGTTTTCAACAACGTACCTGTGCGAGTCAGGTTTCTAGGCTCTGGTGTCAATTAAAACGAAAAACCGTAATAGACTAATTAATATGAACGGCGACATGCGCCTTCCTTTATATCAAAAACGACTCCTCAATTGAAATTGCTCACTGAGGCTAAACAACAGTAACCATCTCATGAAATAGTTCTGATTATTAAACTAACTAATAAAGTAATTTTTAAAATGCACTGTTTTCTTTCCTACAACTTTGTTCGATAAGGGGTCCATAGTAGTTTTGAAATTATGAAAGTGGTCCGTGTCTACAATAGTTTGAGACCCTGTTCTACACTCATCGGTTTAGACAAGGCAATATAAAGTATCTCTAAGTAATATGATCAAAATTTAAAAATTATATATTAATACCACTAATATAAATAGCGACACTCGAATATAGATACACATAGATAAAATACTAGAGACCAACAAGAGGAAACTAATTAAAGAGGAAACAAAAAACCTGACTGCAAGAAAAACACTTCATAAATAATTTTCTGTTTTTGTTTTTTATTTGATTCCCAGACATCGTTTGCTATATCGTACATAACTTATGTCACTATCACAAGTAACAGGAATCTAACGACACCATGTATGCTAAAATTCATCAACCCATTTAGGCTACAGAGCGTGCCAAAGAAATAAACAAACATAACTACATACAGTCGAAAAACATAATCCTCCTTTTTCGCATTCGGGTAATAACTAACTATACGGATCTTATCATTCTGGATTTGCCTGCCACGATACAGACTCGTTATTGTTATTTGCCAATACTACTACTATGAATGTCAATACAATACCAATACACTACAAAATCTCCCAGTGACGGAGATGAGCCATTTTTTAAATTGATTTTTACAGTATTTGTTTTATTAAAGTACAATTTTATTTTCATTTTTAGTGGATATACAGAGAGGGAGTCACTTACAGACATCACCGTCATTCATATAATAAATATTCACCTTAATATATTAATGTAAGATGTCTATTTTTTTAAATCCTAATTTGTTGATAAGTAAATTAAGACTCGCCAAGTTAGAAATCCCATATCAAAGTAACGAATTGTTTTGAAAGTGAATTGAAAACCATACATTCCTGCAGCTATAATTATTACAGGAACAGCTATAGAACTCGGCAATACTTGCGAATATATACTTATCGTTATTTGAAACGCTGAACTGACATCTTTCTACTATGTTGAATACCTCAAGGCAATTAGATCCATACAAGATGTTTTTTTATCGACAAGCATAAAGACCGTGCTTAAATGTACATTATGATACATATAAAATAAATTCAAGCCCAACAACCTACTTAACCGTGGCATCTGCGAACCAGTGAGTTACCAAGGCTTCTTTGTTAATAAAAAATCTCCAAAATTCCAGTGTCGTAATGAAGTCAAACTACGTGCCTACACGAAAATATTTTTATTCTACATAACCCAGTTGATAATGTTGTCCCTCGCTGTATAGATTTATTAATAAACCTGTCTCAATGCCAAGCACCACAAGCACAATATGACATATTAAAACAACAATCGGGTGACTACATATTATTCTAGCTTGATTGTTGCAAAATGGACATTACAAAGTTACATTTTATTCATGGACAAATCAATCAAATAACTGGTAGTAGTTATTTACTAGTAGAACTAGGTTAAACTAAATATAATATTTTTATGTATTTAGGACTTTTCAATATGACCTCAAAAAGACTGTAGACCCCTAATTTGTTTCGTACCTACTTTTGATTTCGGTTTGTTGGTTAATTTCGTGTACATATAAAAATATTATTCCATAGTTTTGAGTTTACTTTTATGAAGTCGATTTAATGTTTTCAAATTACATTTTTATAGTACTTAGGTATTGTATTACCTATTCTGGTATAGGCGGCCCCGAATATACAAATTATTGTTCTTAGGTTCTAATAATTAATACGTATTGAAATGTTTATTTTTTTATAATTATAATGTGCATTTTAATTTACTACTTTTACACCAATATTTGGCTTACTAAAATATCGAGTTAACATAGTTTACATATCGACTCTTTTATGCCTTCGATATATATACATATAATAATGTATACTACACTATTTTCTGTTTGTCATTTGCAGTATTCATGAACCTAAACAATGAGTTTTATCTACATCACTTACTGTCACTTTTAGTTGAGTGACAATGTCAATATTTTGGGGGTCTAAGTTCAATGGCACTGGTCGGGTTAGGATTCGCAGTATTAATTTATTTAATTTAATATATTAGTAACACATATTATAGATAAATTTTAGCTTTCTGCACTCCTTCTCCATATAAATTTTAGCCATGCCAAATCTCACAGTCTTCCGTGCACGCTATACGCTTAAAATATATAATATAGAGGTAAAGATTGTGTTTGTATTTGATGGTGGTAATCTAATCCTGACAATATTTTCTCTAATAGAAAGCTACATTATCCATGAGTTAAATGGATATTGTAGTTCTTATAAAATTTTATTTATTGCAATTATCGCGAACCAAGACAGTGGCTGTTATAAATTAATTAAACATGATTACCAGCTGTCTCGAGAGTTTGTAGCAAAGATAATATAGATCATGAGTATGTCTCTTTTATTTATTTATATTTTTAGCTCACCCCTAACTGAGGCCAGTCAGTATTATGATGCTAGGCACTCCTCCTGACCGAGTTGAAATGACTCAAGAGAACTAATGCTTATTAGCAACCACTCTCAAGCACCACGCAAGCACTGCTGCATTGCAGCAGAGATAAATCTTTCGCAGTCGAAACTTACCTGAAGTCTACCACTCTTTAAAACTGTTGTTTATTTACAGTATTACTTAATAAAAAAAAAACGTTTTAGATAAGCATTTGCATTCATTCATGTTCGCGATGACCTCGCAAATACAATATTACGCAACGGTGTAACAGACAGACGGCCTGATTCAAGCGATTGCAAGAAATGTTGCGGCTACTTGATCGTACGTATTCACTCTCACGTATATCTGTAACTGTAACGGACGCATAGTATTCGTACGCATTGCTTATTTATAGTACAGCAGTTATTGAACTATTACTTGCATTGCATCGCTTACATTTTCTTTTTCAACCTTTACGAGATCTCTGTGGTACAAATCTTAACGTTGTATACACACTAGGAGCAAAAATAAAAAATCGGACAAGAAGCGAGTAGAACTGTTGCTTACCGTACATTGTTCTATCGTCTTTTACATATATATTGTTTATACATATATTATTATCCACATATTCTTTAATGTAACTCGGTTTGTCGGTCTATCTGTCTGTTCATGTCATCTTAAAAATTAAGATTCAAAATCAAAAAATTCTTTATCTAATTTAGGCCCTAAGAAGACACTTATAAACGTCAAAAAACGCTACTGCCGGTTCGGAAAACATCCGACATCGAGAAGAACCGGTAAGAAACTTGATCGGGTTTACCCTTTTAATCAACTGTACAAGTGTTAATGCAACAGGTACAATCATAATAATTTACTGGATGCACAGAGATGGAGTCACTTCCAAACATCACTAACATTCACTTAAAGATCCACCCTATCCTTTTGACAGTAAAACCAGCTTGACATGGTCCTTGAACTTGTTGTCCGGCAAATCAGTAATGTGCTTCGGGACCTTATTATAGAACCTAAAAAACTTTTATTAGTCTTACTAAGCCTAAAACACGGTACGACTAATTTATATCTATTTCTAGTATTAATATTGTGATGACTTTGACAAAATCCAGCTTGTCTAAGTTTATACGAACATACATTAAGTTTGAATTATGTATTGGGAGAACAAATTTAATATACTAAATTCCAGGAACTTGTTCTTTAGTGATACGCGGGGTTCTCATATTAATTGCTAGAATTGCCCGTTTTTGTAATACAAATATGGTATCTACCTCAGCTGCTGAAACCCACAGCAAAAACCGTAAAACATTAAGCGAAGTAGACTAACCTAGCGGTCGCAATATCTGTTAACTGTCGAATCTTGCGTGCTGCGAATGCAGCAGAGTTAAATCTTGCCGTCAAGGTTTTAATGTGCGGACGCCATTGTAAATTTTGAATCAAGGTACGTGAAATTGAAGATACTTATGTGATTGTAAATGAATTTTGTTCTGAAAAAATTGTCATCATCATAATTGTTTACTATTAGGTATATGGATATCATTACATGTATAACTTGTAGGAGGGGTTGCAAAATTGTATGTAGCTAGCTTGATCTCGTAGGTTTTGTTTATAATCGCCAATCGGTCACCGTGTGCGACTTTTACACTTTTATTATATTAATCTAGAAACTTGATTTTTTTACAGCAGTTTCATGTCAAAGATCTTAGGATTCATTATTAATTTTCAACTATATACCTCATCGATTTTGAGAAAAAAAAACTTAATACATTTTTGTTACTCTTTAACTACACACTAGAAATAAAAAATCCCGTATTTTATATTTATTCCTAAACGTGAGTTAAAAGACCTTCCTTGATGTAAAATATCAAGACTGTAGGTCTGCGGGAAGTGCTTTATAGGTTCATGAGCGTTATTTTAACTATGAAGTGTCGCATCTTTTTAATGCAAAGCATAGCATTTTTTGCAGCAGAATGAAGACGTAGGCCTTAGTATGTTATATTAATTTCTACTTAATACCTCAAATCGTTTTCGAAAAAAAATGTCTTGAACACAGACAGACAGACAGGCAGCCAGCCAGACAGACAGACGGGCAACAAAGAGATCCTATAAAGGTTCCGTTTTTTTTTTCATTATGAATTACGGAACCCTATGTTGCCTAACCCTAACCCTGGCTCATCCCGATAAGCGGAATAGGCAACCGGAGTAACCGGACAGTAATCACAAAAAAAAATTAAATGTAGTTGAAAATAATCTTTCTAATATTACAATTTTTTTTTTTTTGTGATATAATATTGATTTATACTTTTAAATTAATAAATAAAATGGAATATTTTGTGCTGTTCTTCGTGTTAAAAGAAACACCATTAACAGAACATGACGTCACTCGTGTGTAAGAGGAGAACGTTACCCAATTGGTGCGTTGAGCTGACATCTGTTGTTTCCTTATAATTTTCAGCTATTATTCAGTACTGATCTTACGTGTGACGTCATGCGCTCTGCGGTGTTAGCGCGGCAATTTAAAAATGTATACGTTTCTTAAAAATTATTATCAATTCGAATGTATATTTTATATGGATGTTCGATAAATTTTTTTTCGTTAGAAAGGGGATACCTCATGTTTGGTCCCATTTTAATTTCATTGGCATTGGACCTTCAACTTGTAAGATACACTAGTGAACTCTTCAAAATCATTAAAGTTGGTTTCTTTTTTGATAAAAATTGTCTTGCAAGTACTTATAATACATTATTTATATGAAATTATAATTTTATTGGCTTTATAAATATATAATGATGAATAATTAATGATATTTGAAATGTTGTTCGGTTGCCTATTGCGATAGCGGGGTAATATGACGGTAGAAATAACATCAAAAGACTTGAAACACCTAAGCGAACCTCTCATGCATGTGGTCCACCCAGTTGAGTAACGAACGAGCAAGTGGCGACCACCAAGCGTATGGTAAAAAGCCCGCCATAATTAATTCGCATATACGCATCGCATTTCTGTTTGGGTAGGCAGTTATGAGAATGGCGACTGATGATGGACCGCTGATTTGTCGGTGGTCGACACTGATTTTCGATAATACTATGCTTACTAGCAGACAATTGCGACATATCAATCAGTTCTAACATATTGCAATGCTACAATAAATAAATAAAAAATCTCAAAAGTGGTCGCAAAGCATAAAATATTATTCCAGACATAAAGCCTTTTTACCCGAATGCGAAAAAGGACGGTTAGGTTTTACGAGTGTATGTATGGATGCCTATTTCTTTGGCACGCTCTGTAGCCTAGACGACTCGATGGATTCTAGCATACGAGGTGCCGTTAGATTCGTCTTAATTGTGGGAGTGACATGGACTATAATATTTAAGTACAACGTCTGGAGATAAAATAAAAAGCAAACACAGGGAAAAAAATCTTAGTGAAATATTTTTGTAGCAGTCGGGTATTTGTTTCCTTTTCAGTAATTTAGCTTGCTTTGATAATAATTTTAAAATATTTCATACTTTCTAAGACAGTAACTAGGTACCTAGTCTTAGTCCTAGTCCTAGTCCGGGTTGAGTTGAGCCGCCAAATATTTTACAAGGAATAAGACTATTGTATTCTATTTAGGTAGTCGACGTTTACGTAATACATCCGCACGCATTACGTTGCTGACCGCGACTCGTAATTTGTTACAATGCGGTTTCACTTCCTCAGATGGTCGTGATAAGAACACGCGTACATTACGTTTCAACGTTTGTTACAGGAATCTCATTTACTTATGACGCTCGAGTATTTAGTGAAGGGAGATAGCGACGAATTTTTTTTTTAATTGTTTTATAGTCCTTAGTTTGTAGAGATGTGGCTACTGCATCTGACGGAATAAACTGATAGGTGCTTAGGGGCCATCCATAAATTACGTCACACGTTTAGGGGGCGGGAGGGAGTCGACGAAGTGTGACATTGTGTGACAAGGAGGTGGGGAGGGGTCCCAAATTTTGTGACATCACATTTTTTCAAAATATAATATTTTATATCTAAGTACATTACAACTTCTTTAAGTCGAAAACCTCCCAAACTCGAAAGAATGTGTTCCCTTCTATTCAAGCCCCAAAACCTCCGTTGCACTAAATCTCAACCCTCTAGTCAAAATAATCAGAGAAAAAATTAAATTGGACTTCTGTACCTCGAACATAGCAATGTTTTATTTAACAACTTTTACAACTCGATTATTTGAAACTTATTACCTTTATAGTTCGAAGAAAAATAAGTTACCGACTTTAAGAATATTATCGACAATGTAAGTACACCATTGTGTAGTACAAGTACAACAGACGTGTAACGGGTATGTTACCATTGAAAAAGATGACTGTGGAAGACAATTCGCTCCACTATTACTTCAGCTATCTTTGGATCTCCGAGCTTCATCATATTTGAAGCAAGTTCCGTATGATACCTATTGCCCCAGTGTCGAGGCATACTTATTTAAGCGATCGTGTGGCATCTGTGGTCTATATTTTGCATCATACAAGGCCACTAACCTACACAAGAAATCACATAAAACGCAAGAAGTATTATTGCCCATCGCGAAAATTCGGCCTTAAAGAATTGCTGCTAGACGTGTCAGGGAAATTCTTTGTTTGAATGATGACAATGAAGCTTTATGGTTAGATGAAGAAGATGTTGACACAATGAATGTTTTAGATGTTAATTGTCCAAATGTGACCAGCTGTGACAAGGACGGGGGAGGGGTCAAAAAATCATGAAATTCGTGTGACGTAATTTATGGATGGCCCCTTATCGGTTGATTTTCAACTGGTAGACCGGCCACTTGCTAGAAAATCGCGAGTACATGCCTACCACCATGCACCACAAAATTCCCTTCAACAGAAGTTCAGGTTTATTGTAGGACTACCTACTACGCCATCATTCTTCTCACTGAATGAACTTGGAAAAATTGTACCTAACATTAAAATTTCAGCAAAACAAAATATACTTTATTCTATTCAGGTTGTAGTTTATAAATATTAAGGTAACATCTTTAACAGTGTCGGATTTTTGAAGTGAAAACTTCTTTAGGTACGTTGAGCACTTTTGAAAACGAAAGAGTGAAAACCGCATTTTTTAAAAGATATTTATCGGATATACAGGATGGCCAAAAAGTCGTGGATCAAACGCAGCTAGGGGTTAGATGGGGCCATCAGCTGCAAAAAATTGTTCTACAGGAGGGCCTTTAGGTCAACTCCTGCAGAGTTATAATTTATTTTGTGTTTTTATGAGAAAATTGTCTTTTTTCACTAATTCTTATTAAAATTCGAAAAGATCTACATTCTGTAACTTTTTTATAATTTTCACTAGATTGGTACTGATGAGTCCTTGCGTTAGACATGCTATTTATGGTAGTTTATTGGGTGTGTTATATTAAGTTTTACGAAAAAAAAAATTCTCAAATCATAACTTTTTATTTACTTCGGACCCCACTGTGAAAAAAAATACTCTACCGAAAAGTGACCCTGTATTACATGTTTTGGCGCATTTAATAGGGATTCTAAAAAGGTATTATAAACAATGAATCTCCAGAAGTATTTTAGGTAGTTGCCATCTAGTTTGAAATATAAATATATGCTGGCTTGGCTAAGGACTAGACATAAAATTTCAAAATTCTCATATTTATGTGCAACTGCTAAATTTTTGAACTCAAATATGGCCCAAAACTATGAAAAAATATTCAATGTACAATTTATTAATTTTTTTATTTTGACTATGAGATAACTTTTCATTTCATGCATAAAGTTTTTAATAATTTCTGAAATACGTTCTATTTTTTCCCCATGTACCATATTTGACCTGCCAGCACTCAGGAGGTTAAGTAAGAAATCATGAGGAAGACGTGCCTCTTATGCCTTTGAAAATGTTTTTTTTTTCCTTTTTTGGACACATGTATTTTTTACATAATGTATAATAACACTACAATCTTATATGACCCAAAGAGCTGTGTTATGCCTAGAAGGAGACTTTAACCAACCTTATCAGTGAATAGAATTGGATGTTATAAATAAATACAAGCCCATGTAAAAGATTATCCATAAGAAAATGTATTTCTAGATTAGACTTTAGTTCTGAGTTATCATTATGTAAAGAAGCACTTGGTTTATTTTGAAATGCTTTGCACTTTTTTTTATGATAAGTGACCATTTTATATGCAACCAAGTATCATCTAGAAGTAAACTAAAACAAGACTGTAAAACAAACAAAAGCAATGACACTACATTGGCTTCAAATAGTTCAATTAACATCAGTATTTGGTGAATTATTAATTAAATTATAATGGTATTAATTTATGTTTTTATATGTTTGTTAGCTTTGAATTTGCTTTCTCTTCTGTTTCTCGTTACTCTATATAATATTATCTTTATCATGTAGTCTACACTTTTAATTATAGTAGCACTAAGCAATGTTCTTCGTCTGTTTTTCTTTTCTTGTTTTAGTGTTTATTATGTGTTTTATAATGCCTACCTAGTTTGCTGTAATCCTTAAATAGCAAATCTATTGGCAAGCATTTTTAGCATGTTACCATCTTCAGCCACATTGTGACTTAAAATCAGATAACACTGTGCTCAAATTCTGTTCTGTTAATATATAACTCTCTCTAGTTTAACCTACGTAACTTTTTAATTATTTTATGTAGGTAATTGTTAATTGGTTCCTGGTGGCAATATTTTTTTAAATTGTGTTATGAAACAAACATTATCTTTTATCTTTATCTTTCAATTCTAAATCTATAATATATGGAATAATCAAATCAGCAAAAGGACAGTAACATTAGTGTTGAACCAGTTAATATAACTTATCAGCTTTCGTTTAACTAGAAGACGGTTAAGGCCTAAAAGACATTTCGGAGAAAAAGCAAAATATTTTTGAAAATAATTTCTGAAAAACTAAATACTTAAGATAATGACTGTTATAAAGACACAGTATTGACATTTATCTCCTAGCATCAAATAAGGTCTTAATTGTTCAGAAAACTACAGCAATTTTTATATATTTAGCAAATATTATCTCACTTAATGGCCAACAAAGTGTTTATAACTCTGGAACTGATACTAATAGTTAGACTAACATAATAATAAAATAAATAATAATATATTATAAAATAATAGTTACTAATAGTTGAACTATGGTTCATAAATGGGAATTTTAAACTCAAGAAATTTGCATTTAATATGTCAAAATCAACCATTTTAGGGTTAACAGCCTTGTAAGAAAAGGACTGCAGTTATGGAATGCCCACAGGCCCAGACAGAGCATTAAAACTTCCTATATTACCAGGGGCTTCCTCAATAGTAACCTGTACATGTACCAAACCTTGTTATTAGTTATTATAGAGGTCACCATCAAAATCAAAAGTATGACATAAATAATGTGTTTTCTGTATTTCATGGCATTCACTATTTCAAATTAACATACAATGACCCAACAAAGTTAATAGCATTGTAAGACTAATTTGGGAAAAATAATACTATAAATATATTGATATACATTTATTTAGTCTAAAGTGTAAAATATATCTGAACTTTGTACCTATTTGCAATAGGTCAAAGTTTTAATAATTATTGTATTAAGAAAATATTCTAATTAATTTCACTGATACTGTATTAACCTCAAATATAGTCATGCCATTAAATTTACTTAAATAATAAGAGTACATTTTATTAATATGTTTATTATATAGAAAGTAAAGTTTTCAGATATAAATATTATTGAAAATAATCATATATCATACAACAAAGGTTGCAAATAAGCATATTTTTGTCCTGATAGTAAGCATCTAAGCTACTGTAGCATACGGGTGCTTGTAATAATTGTAATCATAATCTTTTTTACAAGTATTTTAGATATTATTATGGTTCATAGGATCTTTTCTTGGAGAATAATTAGTGCAAAAACAACCAATTTATTAAGTAATGCAGTCCAAACACATAATTCACATTAATTAAACTTTTAATTATTCTATATTTTAATGAAGAACAAGGTACAATAAAGCTGTCAAGGCTTACTTATAAACATTTCATTAAGTAACAGCTACCAATTCCATTAGCTAAGTTGAAATCTTACTTTACCTAAAAATGCTGTAAAAATTGTGATATTTGGCTAAGAAGAAATGTAAATAAACATGCATTAAATTACTTGTTTTCCTTTAAGTAATACAATTATCAATAACATTAAATTAGATGAAATTGTTTAAATATAACATTAAATGTGAGGGTCAAAACATAATCAATACTTTTACATTCTTTTTTTAACCAACTTCAAAAGACAGAAGTTTACTCAATTCGAATTTATATATTTTCATTTATAGATGTTTTGCCATAACTTCTTTATGAAACAATTTGGATGAATCTTTTTTAGTTGAATAGGAGATAACCTCAGGGGTGGGCCAGACCACATTTTAGTTTCATTGGCTTCGAACTTCAAAGATACACAAGGGAACTTTTCAAAATCATTGAAGTTAATTTTCTTTTTTGTTAAAAATTGTTGTTTTGTATGTAAAAATATTTATAACTGATGGGTAAAAATAATAAAATGGTTTTCCATACATTATCTTATCAAAACAACATATTTTTCAAACACAGTCAATAAAAAGCTAACAGTTTTTGCTACATTATAACAAATTATAATATATAAAATAGTATAGTAAACAAGTTGTCAAATACCATGGAATTCAGGTCAAGGATACCATTTAGAAATTCAAGTAATTTATGAATATATGCAATGTTAAATATAACTGTAATTTATTACTAAGGTCTGGGCGCATTGTCATGCAATACACCGCTGGCCTGATCCACTTTACAACTTTATCATCCCTTGATAACATTTTACAGTAATCGTTACACGGGTTTCTTGTCTTTTCAAGTAAGATTTGTATACATACACCTTCAGACCATACGTATCCAAATACACATATTAATTTACCTAAATTCTGAAAATACGCGAAAAATGATGTCACTGCAGTGTACATAGTTGTCAACCTACGCGAATTATGTCACGATTACTATTAGAGGGTCAATGTTTAATTGCTAGTTGACGACCCCAACAGCGGCATCAACTCTACAAATCGGATAATTTCGTAATAGGTCATCACCAAAACAATAATACGCGGCACACTTTCTCAACAATAAGGACTAACTACCTACTCCATCCTAACATTATAC
Organism: Saturnia japonica; assembly: GCA_033032175.1. NCBI lineage: Eukaryota > Metazoa > Arthropoda > Insecta > Lepidoptera > Saturniidae > Saturnia > Saturnia japonica. Next base: position 575,723 of record CM065330.1, read on the forward strand.
TTTCGTCCCTTTTTATCTTCAACGATAAGCACATGTCAAAAAGGGACATAAGACTGTCAAAACTTGAAATAAAGTTTTTTAGACACGCTTCATAAAACTATCGCTTTACATTGAATGTATTATGAGATCTGTATGTGATAACTCACCGTATTCAAGTGTACATAAATCCAAAAAAGATGTCAGGATAAAGTTATTGTCGAAAACAAGGGATGAAAACACACACAAAACACCTTTGATAAACTTAGATTCACAAGATCTACTTTTGGGCAACCACAACATGCACTAACACCGGGCACAACAGGGATCTTGGCACTTGCACATGAAAGTTTAATTATTCTGATCAACATATGACATTCCACATACTATCGAAGACGTCCCTCAAACCACAATGAAATTCGGCCATTTTAGTTGATGTTAGAAAGAAAGAGATGCCTTTCATTCTTTTGACCAATCAGCAAACAGCATAATTTTACAGAACGGCTCCATCTATAGGAAGTTGTAAAACTAAAAAAGTTTTGTTATTACTCAGTTTTTAACAAACAATAAAAAAATCAAGTGTTACTAAAGATTAATATCAAATAATATTTATAGCTTTGTGTAGTCCATAGATAATTACTAGTATATTTAATTTAATCAGTCTAATATTACTGACCAAACCATGCATAATAAATTTTAGAAAATAGGCAAATGGGTTTGACGAAGAACAAAACGTTATTGAAATAAATGTTAATTTCAAAAATTTTGCGTCTATTAGATTTTAAATTTTGACTTTTTTACATTCAAGAAATCCGTACTCTTTACAATGTTCCTGTCCATGTTTTACAGTATACTTATATTAACGGTACGTATTTTGTGAAAATTCATTCTTAAGTTTTTAAATTGGCGATGAAATATTTTGGTGAAACTGAAATCATTAATAACAGTCAACGTTTTCACTCCTTCCCACTATCATATCGAGTCCTTGAAACAAGGCGTGAAAAGGCATAGTATACAAAAAAAGTATGATTTTATTTTCGTATGTCGTGTTCCGAGATCTTTCATTTTATATAGGTACAGTAATATAACCGGGTGATAGGGATCGCGACAAGAATACAAATAGTGCTAAACCTAAGTATGATTTCCTTTTGGTATGTCGTGTTCTGATATCAGTCGGTGTATTTCTATACTATTTACTAATATAATAAGCGGAAGAATTTTTTGTTTGTTTGTTTAAACACGCTAATCTCTGAAACTACCCTAGTCGGATTCTAAAAAAAACTTTTTGTATATTAACCAGACTCACGACGAATAGTATAGGCTATCTAACATTAGGCTACAACTCTCAGCAATCCTTAAATATTGATTTTTGTTCAATCGGAGATGGAAGCCCTTCCGAGCTGTTCTATCCGCTTGCACTGTCGTAATGGTTAATGATATGTAAATACTATTTACTACATAAATACTAATCCTTAATATATATTTAAAAAAGTTCGCGATAGCATATGACTATCACCTATACATAAGCCTCACAAAGCTATTTTGTAACAAACAATTGTTAAAAATTAAAAAGTGATTTATGAACATTATTTTTAGGTATGGCATATTAATTCATACGAATAAAAGTTTTTTATGTTATTATAGTATATTATTTATTTGTATAATTCTTTATTACAATTGGAAGACTTAATGCTGAAAAACTTCTCGACCATTCTTCCAGGGGAGCAAGTGAAAGGTTCTATCCTGTACTCTTATTCAACTGCTCCAAGTAGAACGTACATATCGAATGCTTGAAGGAACTCCGAGAGTTGTTAATTGGATGTTATTAGGAACCGATACTTACATTTGTGTGAAAAATTGATTTTCAACTTATATGTTACATTACGAAATTATATAATTTTAACGATTTTAACATAAATTTGTTTAGTTTTATTTCACAGAAAACGCTGCAAAAGACCACCGCAAGATCAAGGGACAAACAGAAGGTATTAAATAATTAAAATCAATTGATATTGTTTTTCAGTTTTATTATAACACTAGCTGTGCGCGCAGCTTCGCTCACGTGGACTACAGGATGCTGTCGATCGTGTACACGCGCGAATCTTGCTACCTCCGCTCCCAGTAATTTTAAAGAGAAAAATGCTTATTGTGGGTGTTTTTTATAAGATACTCTCGCTGACTTTTTTGTAGCTCTTTTTAAGATCTCATATCTCAGAGCGTAAGCAATTTAAATTCCCGAATTGATTAACCATGACCAGTTTTTATCTTATTTGCGCGGAACCCTAATTCTTTTTCTAAAATAAAAGTTACTCCTTATAAAATAAGTTATCTAACAGTGAAAGTCCCGTCAAAATCGGTCCAACCGTTTCGGAGATTAAAAACAGACGCTTCAATTTTATTAATTGTATAGATTATAGATGTTAAGCTTTCGTCAAAGAACTAAATGGAATCGTATTCGTTACCCAACAGTCCAGCTACCAGGCTGCGGCACCACGGAGCCTATCATATTATATAAATCCTTTTTTTATATTTATTTTATACAACATACTTTCACGATGATATCTGTAATTTGAGCCAATGCTTACCTATATTCTACTTTTCGTTTTTCGTTGTTATAATAAGTACATATATTATTATTATACCAACCTGTAAATTTACAAGGACCGAACTTGTCAAACACTATAGTCCTACACGAGCCATTCTAATTCAGTCTTCAGGAGTAACCATAAATTTAATATACATAGATAACTCAAAAGAGAAAGAGCATAGTAAGCGCTTGTGTTAGAACAAGAAAGGGATACGAGACTGTTTTCGTACGTGCTATCTATCGGCCTAACGTAAATCGTCACTAAAACAAATCCCACTTATTTTTGTAAAGTCTAAATTTAAAAGTCTACTGTTTAATGAAAATCACTCGTAATAACAAAGAAAAGCAATAAAATAATACGCACTGCACTGTTCCTATTCCGTCTTTCAACCTATTGCCGATCAACTATACTAATACACTAATCCGGGAAGTATTAGGTTTAATCTGATTTACGACTACAGTAGGTACGTTAAAGGTTTATTCTCTAAAGTTATAAGGCCCTTTTCAATAACCTATAAATGGATAGTTTTTTGTATCTACTTAATATATATCCATATCCTATACCTTGAATAAATAAGAAAGAAACCGATATCTGTCTTAAGTTAAAGATAAGTACTTATTACAAATATAGTAAACTCAGATATGTTATTGAATCGAGAAATTGTTATTTATGAAATAAAAGTACCTATCTAAAGTGTTATTGTACTTTACAGCTCCACAATACGCATTCGATTTCTCGTCAGTGCTCCAGGACGCGTCACGAGTGTTTGGTAAAGTCTTGGAAAAAATGTTCGCACATAAGAAAATTTTGGGTATCGAGTCGCGCATCCTTTCTAAATAACAGTGTTATTGTGTTGATCAAATAAATATGTTGTTCCATTTAACTGTTATATGGTAAAGGTATATTCTTTGTATGTGCTTATCTACATAAGTGGGGTCGGCACAATAAGTTCTAGTCTTCCACTTTCCATTCATGTCATCTCAATAAATACACCGTTCATACACATATCATCACCTCACCCAATCAACCCATACCTTCTGCATTCTTCCTTTACACTTCTTAATTATATGACTTTCACTCCTCGTCATGACATGCCCATACCCTGCTAACTTATTACTCTTAAGCTGGTGCTACTTTCAAGCTTCCTCTGATATACTCGTTCCTAATGTTTAACCCTCGACGCAAAAAGGAACGGGTGATATAAGTGTAACGTGTAAAACGTATCTGTCTGTGGCATTGTTGCTGATAAACGGCTGAACCGATTTTAATCTAGTTTTTATTTTGTTTGAAAGGTGACTTGATCGAGAGTGTTCTTAGCTAAGAATTATGAAAAACTGTTCAGCCGTTTGAAGATTATCATCTCTTTTCTTGTTGAATAGATGTTAGCATCTTCCAAAAGTGTAATACGAGAAAAACATGGCAACCTTGGCCTATTGCTACTGCATCATCTGGAATCTGCAGGATACCTAACTCTTCACAAACTTACAGCAGAGATATTGTGTTTAGGCTCATTAGAATGGTCTCAATGAATAGATAACTTGTATCTGGGGTTAATTAAAATTACCTTGTATCCTTTCTAGTCATACACACAACTATAACTTAACATTTGCATCCCTGTCATATGGCAATCTTATTATTTCATCCATCTCTTTCTTTCCTCAACACTCCCATCCATACACCACACAGGTATTTTCTCTTGCTTTTTGGGAGCATTTTCAAATTAGGAGATCTACAGCACAGAAATCTCTTTAGCTTCTCGAATTGGAACACCCCAACTGGTGGAATACCTCCACCCTACAGAAGATCTCAGCCAAATTTGTAAATTTGTGCAGTGTGTAGGGTTTCCTGAGTTCCATGGGGTAGGGGGTTCAAAGTCAGCAATGTGCTAGTGATACTCCTGCACTGGTGTTATACAGGTCCAGAGACTACGACAACAGCTTACCAACAGACAGCCGTAAGTTTGATTTTCACCATAGTTGTAAAAAAATGTATATTTGTGATCAGTTAAAATGAATACTTAAGATTTATGGTCTCATAGTACTGTAAAAAATTATATTCTTTTTTGTCTATTGCTTCTGTGTTAGTATTACACAATTCTGCCAGGGTCATGTAGTTTCCATGCCAATTAGAATGAAGGCAATATTCACAAAACTTTTATACATCTAATATTTCAAAGAAGTGTACAGCTCATCTGAGGGTAAGCAGTTACCATGGTCTATGGTTGCTTTTAAAGTATATAGATGAATATTATAAAGAGATACAGCACTTCATTTCACTTCTTTTAAAAATAAAATTCTAAAGTTATAACAAGATATAGCATCCTGGGATAGTTAAGTACATTAGTCGAGCACTCTGCACAAACTATAAGAAGTAGTAAAAGTGATAACAATTTAAAAGTTTTAAGTTTAGGTTAAAATGTAATTATGTACTAATAATATATGTCATATTGACATAATCTATTCTTACAGTTTTATAGACAAGTGAATATCATTCAACAAAGAGTAAATGTTACAAAATAATTATTTCCATCTCAACACACAACTAAATCATTATTAAGCTTGTTGCAATTTACTTTTTCTATTAAAATGTTTTAATCTATGTTTTGTTAAACAGTTCTTAAGTTTGAACTCTTTTAAACAGATGTCACATTGCAGCTCTGGTGGTAAATGGTGTTGTTTAATGTGACCCAACCTTTGAGATGCTGATATAAAACTGCTATCACAATAATCACATTGGTATGGTTTCTCTCCCGTATGCCTCCTGGTGTGGTACAATAGAGACATTTTCGTAGAAAACCTGCCTCCACAGAATTTACAACTAAAAGGCTTGTCTTTTGTATGTGTTATTCTATGTTCTTTTAAATGGCTGAGTGAGCTCAGTCTCTTCTTGCACCATTCACATTCATAGTATTTCCCTTTACCATGTTCAAACCTTATGTGCAATCTTAAGCCTGACTTTTGGGAGTACTCTTTTCCACAATGATCACATATAAATTTTGGCTTCACTTTTTTTGGTTGATCACTATGCATCCAGTCTATGTGACTTTTAAAAGATTGTTTTGTTTTATAAACTTTACCACAATGTTGACAAATGAATCTCATTTTATGTCTCTTTTCATGATTATGTAGAGCATACATGCTGTTATAAACTTTACCGCACTCTATACAACAAACTTCTGTACCCTTTGTATGCCGACTTTTTTCATGTGCCTTCAGAAGTAAGGCTGAACCAAAACTTTCATGACATAGGGAACATTTATATATCTTGGGTGCATGGACACTTAAATAATGCTTTTTTAAATTTGGTCCTCTTGAATAGATATTTTTACATATTTTGCATTTAAATACTGAAAGGTCAGTCTTATCACGTATTTCTTCATATTTATTCTCAGAACAATATTTCACATTTGTTTTAAGTTTTATTTGTGTTCCATTAGGATGATAATTACTATCCTTTTGAAGTCCATTATTTACAAGACATTTCACTTGATCACTTGAAGAATTATTTTTTAAATTGCATTTATTATTCAGTTGAATCTCTACAGGATTCTCATTTTCACTTTCATTATCTAATTCTATATCCAGTTTAATATCTGAACACACATATGTTTTCTTTCCATTGCCTTCACAGTTGTTTACTTCAAAATATTTATTAAGGCTTTTAATAATATTAAAAAGTTTAAGCACATTATTTTGGCATTTTCTTGTAAATTTATAACTTATTAGTGCTGTTTCAGTACAATGATGACAAATAAAAACAAATGTATCAGCTATGTTATCAAAAATCTGAAATGGAAACCATTTCTATAAAATATTTACATAATATAATTTACAACTTTTACAATAATTGTATTTCTTTAAAAAAAATCCCATACATGACTATGGTAATTAATCAGATTAAAAATTGTTTTTGATGTCCTGAAGCATTGGATAAGTATGTAAGCAACTACAATAATTGTTTTTAAGAAATTATTTGTAACTAAACTATATCTATGAATTAATTCAAAGGATTTATGGGATGTTATGCTTATTGGGTTTTTGAATTTAATATTTTTTGTGATAAGTAGTATTGATATGTCGGGTCTAATTTATTAAAATAAGGTAATATTCCATCGACACAATCCATTCAGCCAAAATACGTCCCATCCACTGACCTATGTGGTCTCCCACGAAAATCGCGAAAGATAAGGTACAAAATACTGAATGAGAATGTACTTATTTCACTTACTGTATCTCGAACAACATGAGACAGTATGTGTAACATATCCTGTGTAATGTTGTTTTCTAAAGTCACTTCATCCACAATGTTATAAAACTTCTCATCGCTCTCAAAAGATTTTAAACATAAACAACAGAAATTATATGTATCGTATAGAATTTTCTCTACTACATTAGTTAGTAAAGCCATCATCAAACATATATAATCATAATAAACTCAATTATAATAGTATTGATTGCTGAATAATTGTATTTATTTATTTTTTAATGGAATCAGAATCTGACAATCTGTGAAGCGCTGCTGCCATAGACCAATAACCAGAGACTGCTGCTTAAAGAATTTACTAGCTTTACTACTCTCCTGCTTACAGGCTACTTGTACATCTAATAGTCTGTGCTTAGAGGTGTAACTAATATAGTCGTATTGGGTACAGGGATTATAATACGCGCCACGGGCTAATATATTATTATCCACAAATACAGATTAATAGGTTACCAAATATTAGTCTACTAATAGGCACGCGATTCACGATCCGCGCGGCGAGTCACCGCAAGTACCTCTCTCTTTGTCCGTTATAGGAGGGCGACGGGCGCATTTTGCGAGTAAGCGAGATAACTACATGATTTGAAACTTTGTATAGAAACGACCGCTGGCTGCTGGCTGATCGTATGCGCAGCTAGGTATGTATAGTAAAGACATCATTATACACGTCGGGCTTCGTATGAATACTGCAGCGTTGGGAACACAGTAAGCAAGCAATGAGAACAGAATCACTATTTTAGTCACCGTTTTTAACGAATATCAGCGTATTAGCTAATACGGATATTAGTTAGGTTCACAGATTAGTATGTAATATTTGTATTAGGAATCTATTGGTATTTCGTATTATAGAATCACTATATTAGGCACCGTTTTTAACGAATATCAGCGTATTAGCTAATACGGATTTTAGTTAGGTTCACAGATTAGTATGTAATATTTGTATTAGGAATCTATTGGTATTTCGTATTATAGAATCACTATATTAGACACCTTTTTTAACGAATATCAGCGTATTAGCTAATACGGATATTAGTTAGGTTCACAGATTAGTATGTAATATTTGTATTAGGAATCTATTGGTATTTCGTATTATAGAATCACTATATTAGGCACAGTTTTTAACGAATATCAGCGTATTACCTAATACGGATATTAGTTATGTTCACAGATTAGTTTGTAATATTTGTATTAAGAATCTATTGGTATTTCGTATTATGGAACTATATTAGGCACAGTTTTTAACGAATATGAGTGTATTAGCTAATACGGATATTAGTTAGATTCATAGATTAGTTTGTAATTTTTGTATTAGGTATCTATTGCTATTTCGTATTATATTAGCGATTTCTTCAGTTCCTTGTAACTAGCTGCGATTGCATACATGTTATCGTATCTATATATTTTGAAGAATTTGAAATGTAAATCTTTATTATTTTATGTTTAGAATCAACTAAAAATCAATTGATTGACGTTTTTAATGGACATTTATAAAAAATCTATAATTGTAGTACATGACATAATGATATTTTTTAACATGATATATTTTAATATAACAAAGATTTTGACGTTAACGACAGTCCGTAATCTATAATTAACCACTCAAGCACCTTGATAAGTAAGTCTACTTCATTTTGGAAAAAAAATGAAAATTGGAAATTCCAAAAACATAGAAAATCTAACCTTATGCACTCTCCTTAGGCGTCTCCTTTGAGTAGATTGACTCAATCGGTATTTTTTTTTGTAAAGATTTTATAGGCACAGGTACACCATATAATAATATATAAATAAAAAATAAAAAAAAAATAAAAAAAATTCGTCATTGCGGTACAATAAAATATTTTTTATATGTTAAAATATATTATATTATAACGTAGAAATAAAACTATTAATATTTAATATACGAAATTATTATTAAATATAAAAACACGACCCAAATAGATACCTACAAATGTATAAAGTACCGCACGCAATAAGAAAACTTGACGCGGCGCTGCACCCGCGGCATTTCAGCCCGATAGTACGTTCAAGGACATGCTGTATTATACATAATAATGAATTATATACATATCGTGTGACTATAACCTTTAGGTAATAACTGCCTCGTTAGCCTAGTGGTCGTAAGCGCGACTGCTATGAGCGAGACCCTGGGTTCGAATCCCAGGTCGAGCAAAGTGTTATAGGGTTTTTCCTATGATAATCTTAGTAGCAGCTCGGAGTTTGGTTTCGTGCCCGATTAATGGCAATAGGCTCGCCCCCTATTACATGGGACCTAAAAAACATACTCGGCGAATTGTGGGTGTACATTAGTACACCTCTGCCTAACCCTTCGGGAAATACAGGCGTTATGTTATGTTATATACGACGAAGCGTCCGCGGAGGATGCTCGCCCTATAGTGTTTTATATATACCTGCCTATAATGTGTACATATTTCCCGTATGAATACTGAAGTATATAAAGGCATTTCAAAAATAAATGACATGAAGTAAAAATGTATGATAATTTATGAAATGTATTTTATATAATTTCTAAATAAATACAATAACTAAATCCAAATAAAACAAAAATAAAAGATTCAGTAAAAACTTCATTCATAGCGCCATCTGTGTGGAGACGGATAATCAGTTATTAGTAATCAATTACGAAGTTATTAGAGGTATAGTAAGGTACTCGTACTCATTCATTCAAAGAGATGGCGCTTAAATAAAACTATTTATTGTTCATCCTACAATATTACTCAAGCCTGGTGAAGCTTTGAAAGCCTCTATTGGCTCCAAGACCCAAAAACCTAAGTCTAGTTAATTCGAAAAAAAAAAAAAAAAAAAAAAAACAATTTTATAATTATAGGTTATACTATACCTACTTCGACTAAATATACGTACTGCTAAAAACTTGAACTTTTGTATTTGTAATATACTGATTTATTATAATTAGTATATTAGAGACTATTTCTCAAGTTTTACCACATTTTAAATGTAATATTAGAATCAAATGAAATAAAAGTCAAAAGGTACACAAAAAAGGTTTTATGTAGTTTACATACATAGCTTTTCAAATAACAAATATTTAAAAAAAAAATGATATGCAAATAAAATCAATACCTGGTAATATTATAAATCTTGATACACATAGCTAAAATACAATAACACTATTTTTATGTTCTACACATAATTTTATAACCTATAATACAACTTTTACGTTTCGTCATTGCCTATTACGTAATGGGAAGATTGAAAACAAAGAACGCTGTAAAAAAATAGGTGGGGGTGCTTTTGCACACGGATGAATCATAACATCGAGATCTGCATTGCCAGACGTACGAGAAATCTCGTACTTTTAGGATATTTTGCAGTTCTGTAAACGAGCAAAAAAAAAAACTCGTACGCTTTTTTACGAGATTTCAACAATAGTGTCTGCCAGCGTCTTTTGAAGCGACGTTGAGTGGGTCGATTGCCAGACCGGAGAATGCACTAATGATGAAATATTGTTTTCTTATTTCTTTTGCACTAACTGAAACAGGTGTAAAAATGTATTTTTATGCAATGGTAGTAGAAGTTCTAGTACGTTTCAGAATTTTACTCTAATTATTCACAATAATACCCTAATTTAACCCTAATAATTTTACTAAAGGAGTAGCCAGATTTTAAAATTACCAAGAAAGCAAAGTGCGCTTTATATTCATCAAGCTCTCTGGTTGCTGAAATCTCAAATCGCATGCTAAATAAATCAAAAATTAGAGAAACAAATCTGTTTCGTTTTCATCGGGTCTACAACTCCAAAAGTTGACTACATTTGGTTTCAAGACAGGCATAATTAGAAAAAGTGCGCGTGCATATTTTCAGCAAAATCCATTTAATAAAAACAGATATTAGAAATCGTCTTATTACAGACTAGCTGTGCCCGCGGCTTTGCTTTGCTTTCACTATATTAGACACCTTTTTTAACGAATATCAGCGTATTAGCTAATACGGATATTAGTTAGGTTCACAGATTAGTATGTAATATTTGTATTAGGAATCTATTGGTATTTCGTATTATAGAATCACTATATTAGGCACAGTTTTTAACGAATATCAGCGTATTACCTAATACGGATATTAGTTATGTTCACAGATTAGTTTGTAATATTTGTATTAAGAATCTATTGGTATTTCGTATTATGGAACTATATTAGGCACAGTTTTTAACGAATATGAGTGTATTAGCTAATACGGATATTAGTTAGATTCATAGATTAGTTTGTAATTTTTGTATTAGGTATCTATTGGTATTTCGTATTATAGAATCACTATATTAGGCACAGTTTTTAACGAATATCAGCGTATTACCTAATACGGATATTAGTTATGTTCACAGATTAGTTTGTAATATTTGTATTAAGAATCTATTGGTATTTCGTATTATGGAACTATATTAGGCACAGTTTTTAACGAATATGAGTGTATTAGCTAATACGGATATTAGTTAGATTCATAGATTAGTTTGTAATTTTTGTATTAGGTATCTATTGCTATTTCGTATTATATTAGCGATTTCTTCAGTTCCTTGTAACTAGCTGCGATTGCATACATGTTATCGTATCTATATATTTTGAAGAATTTGAAATGTAAATCTTTATTATTTTATGTTTAGAATCAACTAAAAATCAATTGATTGACGTTTTTAATGGACATTTATAAAAATCTATAATTGTAGTACATGACATAATGATATTTTTTAACATGATATATTTTAATATAACAAAGATTTTGACGTTAACGACAGTCCGTAATCTATAATTAATAGAATTGAAGTGTCTGATTGTAATGTCAATATAACAGTTTTTTTTTACTAAATGCATATATAATAATAAATATGAAAGTATATAAGATACCTATAATAAAAAACCCGTTTTTAAAATTCTTGTCTGTCTGTTTGTTCCGGATAATCTTCGAAACGGTTGGACCGATTTCGACAGGACTTTCACTGGTAGATAGCTAATTTTATAGAAAGTAACTTAGGCTACCTTTATTTTAGAAAAAGAATTAAGGTTCCGCATTAATAAAAAAAACAACTGGTCATGGCGAATCAATTTGGGCGCTTAAAATGGCTTACGCTGATTAAACTATAGAGATACAGCAAAATTAACGTACTAAATAATTATAGACATTAAAAATACCTACAAAAAAGTCAGAGAGAGTATGCGTCTATCTTCTAAGGAACACCCACAATAAGCATTATTGTCTTTAAAATAGCCGGGAGCGGGGGAGCAAGTTTCGCGTGGGCATTCTGTAGTCCACGTGAGCAAAGCCACGGGCACAGATAGTTTATTAATACGAAAGAAAATTTAACCACTTTTTCATTTATGTTATATAATAAGCATACGGATAATAATAATAAATATTAACAACAATCTTTTATTTCATACACACATTCTACAAGTATAGAGAATACTGAGAATAGATTCGCTTAATATCAGTAGTAGATTCAAGTAGGTAGCGAATATTGAATGGGTGACTAATATTTGACTAATACAAAATTATAGGTACGGGAACCTAATACGAGTTAACTAACATATTCCATATTAGTAATACCAAAATATCAGCCTAATATAACACCTCTACTCCTGCTGCTATACTATTTCCATTTCTTTATTTTCTCGATGACAGTTCTAATTTGATAGTTGTAGTGTTGTGACCAAATAAGTAATGATATCGATTGCATATATTTACGACAGTGACGATTCATCAGATTTTAATTAAAATAAACAAATAAAAATTATCTGTCGTTATAATTATTTCGTTTCATTGTCGAGTACCTACCTATACCTACTTATTTTATAACAGCTTCGAATTTTTTGAAGAAGTTGGCATTATCAATCAAGAATTAATACGTGTAACATTTTGTAATGAAATATGTAGCGGCATCTACACAGCGACACATAGCGACATCTATCGAGCCACATACGACGCATCCTACATCGCGCTATAGAAATTAACTCTTCAATTGAGTGTATATACAAGAACCCGACTACAACCGTGGGGCAGCTGCCCGCCAGACATAACACCCGTCTGGTCGGAGGATCCTCCCTTTGCGATGGTTCTTCTACACTGGTGACCCCGAGCATGAAAGTCAGCACAACCTTCTTCGCACAGCTACATCGTGACGTCATCATCACTTCCTCAAAGCATTCAAGCGGCGAGTCATACAGCCAGCCAGCATCCACGGCTACTTCGGGTATCCTGACCACCAGCATGCAGCGGACGCGCATTCCTGGTCATCACCCACAGCCTTCTCAGCGACCTTGGCACAACACACTGCACTTCGGCCGATCAGCAAGCAGAGACGCACTTCTCTCCAGGTCGACGCAGCAGCCAGCCACTACGCAGCACTGCAACACTCCGACTCACTGGAGCATTCTTGCAGCATCACCCCGACTCACTGGGGCATCACCCCGACTCACTGGGGCATCACCCCGACTCACTGGGGGCATTACCCCGACTCACTGGGGCATCACCGCAGACAGTTCCGACTCACCGTGAACTATGCGGCATCTGGTTCCGACTCACTGGAACATCCCACTGGCCCGGCAAGCATCACTAGATGATGTATGGACGACTCAACCTACTACCTACCTACGCTTGAGCAAGTAACAACGCTGTCAATTTCTGTCTCTGTTTTAAATATTTTTTTAATAGTTTAATTGATCACATCGGCTTTTAAGTGATATGTTTTTGTGTATAGTTACATGAACTAACTGGTGATAAGTTTAGATGCTCAAAAACAATTATATTTTCTGAAATAAGTGAAGAGTTTTAATCGCTTTTTGTTGAACTACCTGTTGTTGAAATATTCAAGTATACGATTTGAAGCAAACGCGTAAGCGACGACCTATTCACGGCACTTACGTCCTTTTCGCCACAGATGCTCCTTTTGTTAAGTATTCAAGTACCTACTGTAAAATAAACCTTGTTGGAGTATATTACTAATACGATACATCCTTTGATATAAATTAAAATGTCTAAATGTGCAAAGTGTAGTAAAGCAGTCAATAAAAGAAGTCCTGGAGTGCAGTGCATAAGATGTATTAAATGGTATCATGGTACCTGTGCGTCGTTAACGACAGATCAGCTAAGTGCATTGTCAATCATGGAATCAGTTGACTGGAAGTGTCGCGGATGTACACCAACAGTAAGTAGTAAAGGCAAACGCATATCGGTTATTCTTCCTGATCATGACGACGAAGAACAATCTGATGCTGAAGGAACAACAAACAATCAAAAAGAAAATACATTACTAGAAATACGTCAAGAAGTTCGAAAATTGCATCAAACCGTCAGAGATATTATACGCGATGAATTACAGAATACTCTGAAGTTTTACTCTAATAAAATAGACGATTACGAGGAGAAAGTTAAGAACCATGAAATGCGTGTTAAAATTATGGAGAATCAATGTAAGGATATTACCAATACATGTAGGAATTTAACGCTAAAGAATGAAGTCTTAGAGCAAAAACTCAGTAAAATTGAGCAAACTCTGACCTTGAATGATGTAAAAATATGTGGAGTCGTTGAACAGCAATATGAGGATATTAAAAAAATTGCGACATCAGTTTGCCAGCTGCTGAACCAAAATCCACAGGACATCATAAAAGTTGTTAGGAAAAAAAAACCAACTCGTCCCGGTTCAGCTCAAGCGGATCGTGCCAAGGTTGAAGCGCCAATCACTATATCTTTACGTGAAGGTAGGCGTGAATACTGGTACGAAGCCGCGCGTTTAGCAAAGATTACAGCTAAGGACCTGGGTGGAGAAGGTGATAAAAAGGTTTACCTACGTGAATCACTCACACCTACGACATCTTACCTATTATGGAAAACTAAGACAAGTCTCAAGGAAAAAGCACTCTGCAAGTATGTCTGGTGTAGGAACGGGCAAATAATGGTTCGGTCAAAAGATGGTGATAAAAAGATACACTATGTCTACTCTGAGAAAGACATCGCTCGAATTGGTAAAGACTTACAGAAAGATATCATAAATGAGCACTTAAGTACCTAATATATATAATAAATATAAATATAAGTTAAACTGTCCAATTATGTTTAGTTAAAGAATATATTCTATGGATTTATTTAATCAAAGTGTAACTGAGAGTACTCATTATCAATGGAATGAATTCATATCTGTAATACCCGACGAGCATAATAAATTTCTCCTACTACATGTCAACATTCGATCGATGATTAAAAATCATTCACAGTTGGAGTATATTGTTAAAGGAAGTCAATTACTTATACATTTACTGATTATAACTGAGGCTAATATTAATAACGAAGTGTCGAGTTTATTTGAACTAGAGGATTACGTTATGTACACAGAATTACGGAACAATAGAAAAGGAGGTGGTATTATTGTATATACTCATAAGAGTATATCATTCGCAAAAACCTTGGTGAATGCGGTGAATTTTGAGTGCCTATATGGTGAGATAACAACTTCTTATGGTTATAGAACGGAATTGTGCTGTATTTATAGACCACCTAGCTTAAATAAAAATAGTTTTGTTTATGAATTAACACAGTTTTTATCAACGTGTCCCACCAATGAGAACTGTATACTAGTGGGGGACACTAACATAGATATAAGTTGTACAAATAATACTGTCAGATCGTACCTTAATAGTTTACATGGTCTTGGTTTTGAATGTTGTATTTCACAGTTTACCAGAATTGAGTCAAATATAAACGGTATATCGAAATCGTGTATTGATCATTTATTCATTCGTGATGCGAGTGAGCGAGATACATTTGGGCGTTCAATACAGACAGCTGTCATTCGTGACTCATTGGCGGATCATTTTATAATCGATTTATCGCTTATCAGCTCAAATCGTGTAAATGGGAGTAAAGTTGTATATAAGTTAAATAACGATAAAGTTAAAAATGAATTGAGTCTGATTAATTGGAGCCCTGCATTTGGTTGTGGCGATCCGAATGAATTAATGGATTTTATTGTTAACCAGTTTCAGTCTATTTATAAAAAATGTACCTATCAAACTAAAATTAATTTATTCAAAAAACAGAAATTTAATTATTTAAGTGAGAAATTAATTGAAATGTGTAGTATAAAGCAAAATCTATTAAAAATTTTCTTAAATGATACAAGCAATAAACAAAATGAGTTAATTTACAAAAAATATAGAAATAGGACAAATAGGATGATCTGTAAAACTAGAAATAATTCAATCAAAAAGGAAATTTGTGATAGTTTTAAGAACCCGAAAAAAATGTGGGAAATTATAAATAGACTGACTGGAAGAATTGTTAAAACTATTGATGAAGTACTACTTAAATCTTTTAAATTACCAGCTAAAATACTTTCGAATATTTTTGTTAGTGATTTCGATAAAAATGTTAAAAATGTAATGAACACATGTAGTGAACCGTTACTGAATGAACTTACATACATTAACTCACCAAGCTTGTCTCTAAGACTTAAAAAAGCTAATGAAGAAGTATTACATAAAATTATAAAAAATATAGATGACAAAAAAAGTCCAAGATATGATAAAATTAGGGCGAAAGATATAAAATATATCTCAGAAAAAATGACCCCAGTACTCACACATTTAATAAATTTATGTATCACTAGATCAATATATCCAGATAGGATTAAGATAGGACTAATTAGACCAGTTTATAAAAGGGGTAGTTATAATGATACAAATAACTTTAGACCTATTACAATTTTGTCATGCATTGATAAAATTTTAGAAAAGTATTTTGGTAGTTTAATAAATAATTTTCTGTCAAGTAATAACATAGTGAATAACAGACAATTCGGTTTTCAAAAAAATAAAAGTACGTCACAGTTATTGTCCTTATTTACAGATGAAATAAATGACCATTTAGATAACAGAAAATATATTCTTGCTGTTATGGTTGATTTCAGCAAAGCATTTGACACATTGAACCTTAAGACACTGTATAAAAAAATGGAGCAGAATGGTATACAGGGACCGATGTTGGAACTCTTTAAAAGTTATCACACAAATAGATTTAATTCAGTCACCATAGCAGGTGAACATAGTAGCCAGATACCTACATATCAAGGCACGGCCCAAGGATCCGTCCTGGGACCGACAGAATACTTATTATATGTAAACGATATGTGCAATATATTTCAACATGGTTCGGTATATCAGTTTGCTGATGACACATGTATAATCGCTGCTCACAGTGATTTCAATACGCTACAAGGTATGATTCAGGAGGATTTTGATATGTTGAGTAAGTGGGCTCACGATTTAGGTCTATCCATTAACTACAGTAAAACTAAGCTAATGTTTATACATTCACCATATAAAAAAATTAACTACCTACCTAAGATTGTCGCTCATGAGCACAACTGCATGCACTTAAACAATACCTCATGCACATGTTCGTACCTTGACGTAGTGGAAGAGCATACATATCTTGGGCTTAAAATAGATCATAAATTTAATTGGGGTCCGCATGTTGCCCAGGTATGTTGTAAACTTAGAGCTGTGCTGTCAAAATTGTGCATACTTAAACATAAAGTTCCATATAACACATTGAGGCTCTTGTATATGTCATTGGCTGATTCAGTGATCAATTATGGACTAGCTAGCTATGGACGTACATATATGAGTTATTTGAAGGATATATATAATTTACAAATAAGGTTATTGAAAACCATTGTTCCGTTAAAAATTAAGTATAAATATAAAGATAACTATCATTATTTATTTAATTATTGTAAAGTTCTGAGCATTTTCGATAAATTGGATTTGGCAATTGTAACTCAATACAGTAACTGTAAGTGGAACTTAAATAGGATAGTAAGACCTGTGACCTTACGTAATCTGGTATATCTTCCGACATTTGAAATACCTAAATGTAACAACGTGTACGGTGAGAGGGTTCGGAGATGCATTCTGCCCAGTACGTTAAATAGATTACCTAAAGCTATAGTCGAGAAGCTTGAAAACAAAAATAGAAGCCAAATCAAAAATATACTCAAGCGATATTTTTTTAAAGGTTAATTAAAACCATTTAGTTATTTAAGTAGGTAGCTTAACTCCTTTTCTATAAAATCTTTTTAGTTAAGATTAGAGTTAAGGATACGTGTAATATTTTTTTTTGTGCTATTTTTGGTAATAAACATTAGAAATTTTAAAATTTTATTTTTAATTTTTAAATTATTTTTTTTATCGACCTCCGGTCTCGGAGGGGAGTGATGTAGCGACATCTACATAGCGACACATAGCGACATCTATCGAGCCACATACGACGCATCCTACATCGTGCTATAGAAATTAACTCTTCAATTGAGTGTATATACAAGAACCCGACTACAACCGTGGGGCAGCTGCCCGCCAGACATAACACCCGTCTGGTCGGAGGATCCTCTCTTTGCAATAGCTCTTCTACAAATATAATATTAGTTAATAAATTTGTACAAAAGTATCCGGCAGTAGTTTAGTTTCTTACATTCTGTAAAAAAATATCGGGTCAGTTATCGTGTTACATTTATCGATATAGCTCCATCCCTATCAGTTTCTTCGACTCTGATATAATCTTGTTCGTGGCTTTCTGTGATTAAACACAGCTGGATAGGAGGCGGGAATCTTCAAATTTGGCGGTCGACATTATTTGATTTTAATTAATTGTGGCGTTATATTTTCATTGTTATTGTTTATTCTTATAGTTTGTCTTTCTATTCAACTTTTATATCTGTAATTTTGTGTAGTTTAGTTAATTTTGTGTAGTTTCGAGAACATTCAGTGGTAAGTTTTTTATTTCATATTAATCATGGATCTGGATCCTGAGCCTGACCCTCCTCCTGACAAACACCCTTTGTTAACACTATTAGATGCAGATAAATATATTTCTTCTCACCCTAAAATTTGAACTTAGGATCTGTTGAGGATATGAAAAAGTATAGACGGAAATTGACTCAGACTTTTAAACCAATAAAAGATAAATCTGTTCGGTTTAATAAGAAGCCATTAATTACAAACCTTTCTTTAACAAATCTTCCTGTTTTCACCAAGTCTTCTGAGGTAGGGAGCGCTCAAAGTTCTCATAATACTGATAGTAATACTTCTGATGAGAAATTTTCAAATAATGTTAACAGACAATTATATAAAGACTCAGACCCCGGTCCATATATTGTTACAGTGGAATTAGTAACAGAGGATCCAAAAGCAGGTACAACTCTGCATCCACTAAAATTTGACTACTTTTTACAAAAAAATCAAATAACAGATGTTTTAGAAGACGGAATAAAAAAATTGGTAGAAATCGTCTGTCAGTATCATTTAAGTCGTCAATAGCTGCGAATAAATTTTTAAGCAATTCCATATTAGGTAGTAATAATTATAAAATTCAATTCCTACATATAATATATGTAAATTAGGAATAATTAGTGAGATTCCAATTGAGTGGTCGCATAATGGACATTGTTAATAATTTAAGAATTCCTGATGGATTTGGGTCAATCATATGTTCCCTTAGGCTTAGTAGGAAGGCCAGTAGCCCAGAGGGTTCTACTTGGATCCCTACACAAACAGTGGTGATAACTTTTGATGGACAAGCTCTTCCTTCTCGGGTATTTTGTTTTTACTCATATCTGCCAGTAGAACAGTATATTTACCCATTAATACAATGTTTCAATTGCTTCCGTTTTGGGCACACACGGATTCAGTGTAGAAGAAAACCTCGTTGCTTGAATGTGGTGAGAATCATGATGGTTCATCATGTGATGTAGATGGGGACTGCAGATGTATTAATTGTTCTGGACTTCACAAAGCCAAAGATAAAACTTGTTCAGAGTTTGTGCGTCAAAAAGACATAAAACATTATATGTCTAATCATTCAGTCTCTTACCAAGAGGCTGACAAAAAATTCTCACCTGCAAAAAAATCATTTGTTGAGGTTTTAACCTAAACCATTAATACACACACAGGTAGATGATTAAAAAAGAAACGCTTTTTCATATAAAAAAACAGTTTTATTAAAACCAAAAACACATGCTCCTTTAGCTAAGGGCTATGATATTAAAGCACATAAGCGACTTGATTTAAAATTATGAAATTCCTCCTTCAAATAATGGTTGTGCCTTGAATAACAATAAAGATACCAATGAAGAAAATGTAGCTATAAATACCTTAATTATTTCCTTGATGAATATTATTTCTAATTCTTGTTTACCTGACCACGTTGCAATCAACTTGATTCAAAATATATCAGTTACACTTTTTAATTCCTTCAAACATGGATTACATTCTTCAGTGGAACTGTAGAAGTGTAATATCAAAACGGACTGATTTATATTACTTGATTAATAGATTTAAACTACCTATCTACTTTAGCTTTATGCGAGATTTGGTTGAAACCAGGTACCATATTTAAAGTACCAGGCTATTTTATTCTGAGAAATGACAGAGAGGATGGTTTTGGGGGCTTAGCCCTTCTTATTAAAAAAAAAGTTTTTTCAAATCTTTATCACTGCCTTTTTTTTAATAAGGGGAAATTAAATGCAGTTGCAGCTATAATAGATAATATTTCATTTCTCTCTCTTTATATTCCCCATAAAGATACTTCAGTAATTCCTGTACTTAAGTGTATTATTGATTCTATCCCTTCTCTAGTTATTATTTCAGGTGACTTTAACGCTCATCATTCCCTGTGGGGCGCTCCTAACGATGATAGGTTAGGAATTGAACTAACTTGTATTATAGATGATTTGAACTTATGTGTCTTAAATGATGGCTCAGTGACTCGTCGTGGTATTCCGGGTCAATCTTTGAGTTTTTCAGACATTTCTCTTTGTTCTTCATCCCTCCCTTCCTGTTTAATGTGGAGGTGTCATGAGTTCTCATATGGTAGTGGTCACTTTCCAATCATCATTTCGAAGCCTACCTCAGTTTCTCGCCTAACTCCCCTACCACCGTTACTGAAGTATAATCTAACAAACTGTAACTGGGAGATATTTAGTTCAGTTCTGGATAATAAAATTACATCACAACCAAAAGTTTGTTTATTTAACATAGAACAATCATATAATAACCTTATTACTAGTTTGAAGTTAGCGGCTGATGAATGCTTTCCTTGTAAAAATGTTGCTAGTAGTAATATTCAGTCTCCAACTTGGTGGGACAAGGAATGTGCTCAGGCTATTCATAGACGAAATATTTCTGAAAAAAGTTGTAACTTGGTGCTTGATTTAAATTCTTTTCTTCAATACAAAAATACTTTAGCGGCAACTAAAAGACTTTTAAAAAAGAAGAAGCGGGATGGTTGCAACGTTTTTCTTTGTCACTGTCGCCTGAAACTTCTCCCTCTATAGTATGGAGAAATAATCGTCGTTATAGATTTTCCACAAAAACTAATAATAATTGTTCTTCCTTCTCGCTTGAGTGGGTTGAACCCTTTTTAAATAAACTGGCCCCAAGTTATGTTCCTAATTTAGATGAAATGCCTTATAATTACATTTCTGATTATAGTAACACCTTGGAGTCCTTAGATGCTCCTTTTTCAGTACAGGAATTGAAATTAGTCTTGAACCGTGTTTCTGGTACGTAACCTGGGATTGATGGTATTCCGTATTCTTTTGTGGTTAATGCAAAGCCTTTAACTTTATCATTTATTTTTAATTTAATAACTATTATTGTTGAAACTGGTCGCAGTCAAACTCGTGGAAACAACAAATTGTAATTCCTATTTTAAAACCTAATAAAGATCCTATAGATGCGAATTTTTTCAGGCTTGTGGCTTTGTCGTCGGTTCTCTCTAAATTGACAGAACATCTAATCAAAAATAGGTTAGAATGGTTTTTAGAGCACCACAATCTATTAAGTTCTTCTCAGTTTGGGTTTAGGAAGGGACGTAGTGTTTCTGATAGTCATTCAATTTTTTCGAAAGATATTCAAATTGCCTTACCCAGGAATGAATCTTTGGTGGCTGCATTTCTTGATATTGAAGCTGCTTATGATAATGTTGACTTGATAATACTAAAAAACAAGCTGCAGATCCTTAATATTCCTTCAAAGTTTATAGATTTCATTTTTAATCTTTTAAGTGGTAGAACTATTATCTTGAGGACTCTGGGAATGAACTATCACAGCCGAGTACTTTGGAAAGGTGTACCGCAGGGGTCTGTTCTTAGTCCTATATTGTATGATGTTTATACCAATGATCTAGATTCTGTAGTTTTCCCTCAGTGTTCTGTTTTTCGGTATGCTGATGATTTACTCATTTATTCCTCGAACAGTTCGATAGGTTTGGCTGCTAAAATTGTAGAGCAGTCATTGGATAGATTATCGCATTGGATGTCTGATCATCGTCTTTCCTTTTCTGTTTCTAAAAGAAAAGTAGTCGTTTTTTCTCGTAGAAAAACTAATCCTCATATAAGTGTTTCTTTAAATCAGGCGAGCTTACCGTTAAGTAACGAAATTATTTTCCTTGGTAGAATATTTGATATCAAATGTACAGGCATTCCGCATTTTAATTACATAGTTGCTAAGTGTGAAAGAAACATTAATATGATGAGAGCACTTTCTGGAGTTTGGTGGGGTGCTCATCCTTTTTCTTTAAAGTTAATATAATTATAATGCAATGATAAGAAGTCTAATGTATGGTTCTTTCACTCTTTTTCCTGTTAATAAATCTGTAATTCATAAACTTAACCTTATTCAATCTAAGAGCCTGCGTATTGTCATTGGGGCTATGAAAAGCACTCCCATTGATGCACTGCAAATAGAATGCGCAGATCCACCCCTGCACATAAGAAGACCGTTTTTATCAGATCGGTATCTATACAAATCCTTTAGACTTTTGGATCATCCTCTTCATAAAAAAAATAACGTATCTTGATAGCCTTATTGTTAAAAATAATAGCTACTGGCATCGAAGGCCTCTGCCGTATTTAATTCATAGTCTCAGGAATCTACATAAACAGGAATGAACAATCACATATTTTCCATGTAATCCTCTCTCCTTTTTTGATTACAGTGTGCTTATTTTCCAGCCTGATGTAAGATTATCCATAGGTATAGGAAAAAATATGGCAAATACTGATTCTAAACTTTTGAATTTTATTAAAAAAACGCTCCTAATGCGGAATTTTTTTTTACTGTTGCATCTAAATCTGTTGAACCACTTAAAGCAAATTTTCCAGTTTTTTTTTGAGGAAATGTTTCAACCATTCCAAATAATAAACAAGGAGTAGGTGCTGCGATTTATCAAATTTCGTCTGATTCCTGGTCATTCAGGTATCCATGGTAATGAAAATGCTGATAGTTTGGCTATATTGGCAGCTTTTCAAGGTGCTCCTGATAATTCTTTATATAGCCAGGATTTACTTTCTTTTCTACCTCGTCCAGACTTGGTTGAAAAGTGGAATATGCACTGGGATCATTTAAGCAAAGGTAAATTTTATAAAAGATTTCTATCTTCAATTGCTCTAAAACCGTGGTTCTCCAAATGGAGATTTAGTAAGAAAATTACAACTATTATTTCGAGGCTAAGGTTTGGCTACTGTTCTTTGCCAGTCCACCTGAACAAATTAATAATTAGAGATACATCTATCTGTGAGTGTGGTCTGGAAGAGGGTAACATTATGCATATTCTTTTCAACTGTTCTCTTTATAACTCTTTACCACTGTATGATATTTTGTGTAATTATAAAGGCTATTCTTCCTTGCGACCTGTCATCTATCCTAACTATCAGTAATAATATAAATATAAAATCATTAGTAAATTTTCTTAATCATCAAAAATTGTCATTGTAGGTTTCTAATATTATTCTTAATTGTATTTATTTATTGCCACTTCTTCATTTACCCGCCTAAAGTATCGAAATCGCATAACTTGAAAATGGCAGTAATAGTCTCTAGCGTGGACTGGGTTGCCAAGATTGAAAAAAGAAGAAGAAGAAACTTGTACGTGTGTAAAGGTCATATTTTTATAAAATAATGCATATTTATTGTAAAAAAGACGCTCGTTTAAGGTTTCACAGGAGCTGTCATCGAGAAAATAAAGAAATGGAAATGGTATAGCACCGTTTGAGTGTTGGGCGCTAGATCACTTCAAGAAAAGCGCTAAATTCAGCTAAGCAAGTGTGATTTAAAAAAACGCTAGATTATAATGCTATTTTTAAATTAGGAGATAAATAGACACTGTTACACCCGTGGGTAATAAAAATGCCGATGATTGACGTGAAAAAGTTTTATTCGAACTCCACTCAGTAGCAAAATATACGAACTCACAACACTGTTATTTATTTCACTGTGGTTTCGCTTTGTAATTCCAAAATGAACTACTCGGCGCACATTGGACTGAAATCGGAGCCTCACTTTCATAGGATTTTAGAAAAATTAAATATGTTATTTCATAGTTTTAAGTATACAGTTTTGTCAAAACAGTCATATCATTGTATAATTTAGCAATTTCTAGCTTTATTTTTAATTTCTACACCATATAATATGGACTTGTAAATTTCAAATGTATGAAAATGGATATTCTTTTCGTCATAACTTTTTTGTGTTTTGAGTTGTAAAGCTGAAACTTATACATATCGTTACTGGGGTGGTAATGAACCCTTAGGACCTTTCACCTTGACCCCGGGCGTCCCCGATCAACAGATATTTGTTGATGAAAATTTCATACTTTGATGACATTGTATTGAGGTGAAATCATCAATCTGTAGGTTTATTTTTAACCTGAATGCTACAGGTATCGATTAATAAAGTTACCCCTGGTTTACCCTACTGCTTCGTTTTCAAAAATATGATTCAGAATTCGTTTTAAAATTTCAATATACCTATTTTTCTTTAATAAAAGTTGTAAATTACCTATAAATTTGCACTATAAACTTAAATTAACACCAATTATCCATTACCTGCTACTATTCTTGATTGTTTTTGTTCCACATTTGTACCAAAATGTCTTGATTTTGCTAATTAGGGTAATTAGTTTATTTGTTTCGTTGATATTGATGTTTGTCATAAAAGATTAAACAGTTATTTCTGGGGCTAGATTAGGATTCTAAATGAAAGCAGTGTAAATAACATGAGATCTTATATTCATTTTAACTTATCGATTTCCATAGTACCTCTAAATAGATGATGTAAATGTAAATTCCAAATATATAAAAATATTTTATATCAAAATTATGATATTATAAATTGTTATATACATATAGTTCCGATGATACCTACTTAATTACACTCATACATAACTCAGAGTCACACAAATTTCTTCCATCTACAAACTCTATATTTTCTTTATCTGATGTAGAATTTACCAATAACAATTTAGCTTCATCTGATAGCGGTTAATGGCTAAGTTGACTTATCTTAGGTCTGATGCTGGACAGGTATGGGTCAGAAGTTATTAACAAACTATGGATAATATCCTCATTTGTTGCAATTCTACTAATTTTTCTCGAGTGTAATACTCTAAAATTTTAAAAATCTTTATTGCGTGCTTCAGAAGCCTATTTAGAAAGTTTGCCAATTGGGATAAAGTTATTATGCTCAATTATGTCTGCACCATGCATGAGTAATTTATGCACGCTAGAAGGCATATAATATCACTGATATAACTAGACATATTTATGAGCTATTTTAGAACAATATTGCCGGAACTTTTCCACATCAACAAACTTTCCACATGAGACTACCTGAAGAATTACCGCAAATCTCCTGATGTGTTCTTCATCAACATCAGTGATCTGTGCAGTTACTTGAGGTTTTGCAAAAAACCTTCTTGCGGTGTTTCCATCATTGGTCGTTCCCGCAACTTGTTTAACTATATCTACAAGCAGTTCCATTTCATCTCGAAACTTTTCTTGAATAATATTTTTCTTGTTATCTACTAGTTGCTTTAAATCGTCTCCTTTGGCTTGCCATTTTTTGAAATCTAGGCGATACGCAATATGCAATAAGCATTCCATGCATTTAATCCAGGCGTGGAGGGAAGATAGGCCATACTTAAAAATATCCTCAGAATGAGTTCTTCGTGATATCAAGTCGATGGCATTCATATCTTTCGGCTTCGCTTTACAAAAATCACATACTGCTGTTGTGGTATCTGAAAGATATGAAGTTCTATGAAGTTATCTTACCATATATCATGTTCATATGAAGTCTGTGTTTCACATTTGTATCATTGACAGCAGTTGGCTGCAATGCAACAATTCCCCTTTCAACAATTAATTTATATCATTTGAACAGGGACGCCTGGGCTCAATGTCAAAGGGCCTAAGGGTTCGTTATCACCTCGGTAACGTTACGTATAAGTTTCAGCTTTATAATTGAAAACAAAAAAAGTTATGAAGAAAGGCAAGTTCATTTTCATACATATAAAATTTACAAGTCAATATTATTTGGTATATAAGGTAAAAATAAAGCTTGAAATTGCTAAATTGGTAATTTATTAATGATAATTGGTGTTAATTTAAGTAGATAGTCGTAATTTATAGGTAATGTACAACTTTTAATAAAGAAAAATAGGTATATTGAAATTTTAAAACGAGTTCTGAATCGTATTTTTGAAAACGAAGCAGTAGGGTAAATCAGGGGTAACTTTATTAATCGATACCTGTAGCATTCAGGTCAAAAATAAACCTACAGATTGATGATTTCACCGCAATACAATGTCATCAAAGTATGAAATTTTCATCAACAAATATCTGTTGAACGGGGACGCCCGGTGTCAAGGTGAAAGGTCCTAAGGGTTCGTTACAACCCCAGTATCGATATGTATAAGTTTCAGCTTTACAACTCAGAACACAAAAAAGTTATTACGAAAAGAAAATCCATTTTCATACATTTGAAATTTACAAGTCCATATTATATGGTGTAGAAGGTAAAAATAAAGCTTGAAATTGCTAAATTATAAAATGATATGACTGTTTTGACAAAACTGTATACTTAAAACTATGAAATAACATATTTAATTTTTCTAAAATCCTATGAAAGGGAGGCTCCGATTTCAGCCCATTGTGCGACGCGGCGACGCGCCTGAGACGCTTAAATACCTACACTAAACGATCGTAGAAAAATCGTGAATCATCTCTATCTTTCTCGACGTTTAGTTGCTATGCCTACTCGATGACGTAATCGAGGCGATAAGCCCTATACATGTGTGTGTAAACTGTGATGTTTACACAAGCATGCGCTGCGGTTGGCTTTCGAATTATGTAGTTGTTTCAAAATATTTCTGGAACAGGATTTTCTCTCTTTTTAATCAGATTGTAATAGGTCCTAACAATACGTTCCACATTAAACCCTACAACAACCATATTGTTTAATTGAACAAAAATATTGTGTTTTTAGGTATAGTTTTTTTTTTTTGTAATTTCAAGTACCTTCTATCGTTTACTTTCTGAACAAAAATGTGTTTATCTATGTATAACGCAAGGCACGGTATTGGAATTAAAACATCAAGTATTTTGATAATTTTTCATTTATTAAATTATCTAAACAAAAATGAGACAAAAAATATTTTAACCGAATCGTCATTCTCTGCGACGTCGGTTGGAAATGTCTGAAGTGTCCAAAAACCAGATGGATCTGGCTGTGGCTCTGTGATATCCGTAAATCGTTAGAATATCCCTAATTTATATATTTTTTTACTTCCAATTTGTTTCAATACGTTATCAGGAAGATCATAAAAAAATGTGTGCGTACACTCTTAAGAAGTGAAACTTCTTTATGACGTTATTTTTCAAAAAATAATTTACTATATGTAACTTTACAGAAATTGGTTAAATAAAGTTAAATTAGATAAAGTTTAATAGGGGCACTATGTCTGGAACCTCCTCGTGGTGTGCCCCGGGCAACGGCGGCCGCTTCACGGCCGACGGCTAATACCAGACCGACGGCGTTCCTCCCCTGTACCCCTCTGCTCATCAGAGGAGACAGGGGATGGGGCAAGAGTGGACCTGCTTCGGCTCGTCCACTACGGACGGACTCGTCGTTGACGGCGGAGGAGGAAGAAAACCTCCTTAAAAATTTGAGAGGATACAACCTCTTTAAAAAATCGCTGACTGCGGTGGAGTAAACCACCTTAAAAAACCTTGGACGGACTGTGGTGGAGTAGACCACCCTTTAAAAAATCACGGACGGACGGTGGAAGACAACCACCTTAAAAAATTACTGGACGGAGGTGGAGAAAACCACCAGTATAAAAAATCAAGGACGGACAGTGGAAGGAAACCACTTAAAAAAATAACCGGACGGTTGAGGATGAGCACCTCGTTAAAAAATCAAAGACGGACTTGACAAGGACGGACGGGAGCTTAATGACGGCAGAGGAGGAAACCTCTATAAAAAACCAACGACGGACTGGTGGGGGAGGGGGTGCGTTCATTCGCCTCCTTCTCCTGCCGTTACAGGACGGCAGAGGAGAAAACCTCGGTAAATAATCATGGCCGGGCTAGCGGGGTGGGGGTGCGTTCATTCGCCCCTTACCCCCGCCATATGCCAAACATTATGGCAGAGACAGAGGAGAAAACCTCTATAAAAAACCCAACAACGGGTGGGTGGGGGACAGGTGGTGGTTCATCCGCCTCCTTCTCCTGCCAGGCCGAACCAAGGGGAGATGGGTCGGGGGGCCTGTCTTCCTATTGCACTGGTTTGGCGGACGGGGAGACAGTTCGTCACCGGGCTGTCTCCGTCAGCGGGCAGCCCTTCCGGGCCTTGCCGCCGGGGCGGCGCGGCTGAATGCCAGCGCAGTGCCCGCGTCGCCCCAGCATGGCGGCGGACGGTGCACCGTGGAGTTTTTTAGTGAGTAGGAGTCTCACATAACCACTCGTTCCCCCGGGCGAGTGTGTACCCATGACGGGTTTTCCACTGGGGAGCAGTCACCACGGACCCCCGAGGGTCAGTGGTGGAGGAGTGGGCAGTCCAGGCTGGGCTGTCCCTCCTCAACCGGGGGGCCGTGCACACGTGCGTGCGACAAAACGGAGGGTCCGTGGTGGATGTTTCTTTCGCCACGCCGTCTGTCGCACGCCGTGTGCAGGATTGGAGGGTGTTGGAGGAGGTGGAGATCCTCTCTGATCACCGGTATATCCGGTTTGAGGTCTCCACCTCCTCAGGGGAGCTGGCGCGCAGTGCTCGGGGTGGGTCGTTTTTCCTCCGTTGGGTGGTTAGCCGCCTCAACCGGCAGCTTGCGGAAGAGGCGGCAATCGTCCAGAGCTGGCGCGCGCCGGCTCCTAATGATGAAGAGATCGACGCGATCGCGGACCGTTTTCGTAGGGCCCTTACGGTGGTCTGCGACGCGTCGATGCCGCGGGGCAAAACCCGCCCGCAAAGTAGGTGGGCGGTGTATTGGTGGACCCCGGAGATTGCCGATCTCCGGGTGGCCTGCTCCGCGGCGTGGCGGTAGCTTCAGCGCTGCCGCCGGCGGCAAACCCGTATAGCGGGAGAGGAGGCCCGGCTGCTTGGCCACTACAGGGAAGCCAGGAAGTCCCTGCAGGTGGCCATCAGCCGGGCAAAGGATGAGCAGTGGGAGGAGCTCCTCAGGACTCTGGACAGGGACCCGTGGGGGCGCCCGTACCGGGTAGCCCGGAAGAAGTTCAGGGGGCAGGCGCCCCCATTAACGGAGTCCCTGGACTCAGAGGTCCTGGGGAGGGTCGTGGCCACGTTGCTGCCCGACCCTCCGGAGCTCCTCCCGCCCCCCATGCTAGATGAGAGTGTTGCGGAGGAGCTGTTGCCACCCCCTCCCCGTCACTGAGGAGGAGATGGGGTCGGTGGTGGAGCGCCTCCGCAGCAAGCGGAGGGCGCCAGGCCCGGATGGAGTTCCGGGCCGGGTGTTGTGTGTGGCGTTGGACCACATGGAGGGAGAGCTTCGGGAGCTTTTCAACCGCTGTTTGTCGGCTGGAAGGTTCCCGAAGCTCTGGAAGGTGGGGCGACTCTGCCTTCTGGCGAAGGAGGGTCGCCCCCTGGACTGCCCGTCCTCGTACCGGCCCCTCGTGCTGCTGGACGACACGGGGAAGATGCTGGAGCGCATCCTGGCGTCTCGTGTCGTCCGGCACATGGAGGAAGTTGGGCCGGTACTTTCGGACCGGCAGTTCGGTTTTCGGAGAGGGCGTTCAACGCAGGACGCCCTCTCCAACCTGAAGGAGTGGTCCGCGGAGGCGACCGAGGGGGGAGGTAGGTTGTTGGCGGTGTCAATCGACATCGCTAACGCCTTCAACAGTCTGCCGCACGGTGTTATACGGAAGGCGCTCCGGTTTTTCGAAATGCCCTCGTACCTGCGGCGGCTGTTGGGGGACTACCTCCAGGGCAGGGAGGTCTCCTTCGTGGACGGCGGAGGTAGTGTGGTCCGGCGCCACATTGGGTGCGGTGTTCCACAGGGGTCGGTGTTGGGGCCGCTCCTGTGGAACATGGGCTACGACTGGGTGCTCCGCGTAGCGCTCCCTTCGGGGTTGCGAGTGCTATGCTACGCGGACGACACCCTAGTCATGGCCCGGGGGGGAAGATTTGAGGAGGTGGCGCGCCTGGCCACAGAGGGCGTTGCACTTGTGGTCGGGCGCATAAAGGCGTTGGGTCTCAGGGTGGTGGCCGAGAAGACCGAGGCCATTCTATTTCATGGGCCTCGGTGTGGGCCGCCTCCTGGGGCTCACATATATGTAGATAATGTTAGGGTCCGGGTTGGGGCCCAGATGAAATATCTGGGCCTCACCCTGGACGGGCGATGGCGGTTCGAGTCTTACTTCAAGGGACTCGAACCGCGGATAGTGGGGGCGGCGGCGGCTCTCGGACGGCTTCTTCCGAACTCGGGAGGGCCGGGCGCGAGCTGCCGCCGTCTGTTTGCGGGGGTGGTGAGGAGCATGGCCGTCTACGGGGCACCGATCTGGGTAGATGCTCTCAGCGCCACGAACAGACGCGTGCTGCGTTCTACGCAGCGTATCGTGGCGCTGAGAGCCATTCGCGGATACCGATCGGTGTCCGCGGGGGCGGCCAGCGTCCTAGCCGGCTCCCCGCCGTGGGAGTGGGAGACGGAGGTGCTCGCCGCCGTGTACAGGTTCACGGCGGCGGGGAGAGAGTTAGGGGAGCCTCCAGCTCCCACAGAGGTAGACCGGGTCCGGAGGGAGGCCCGGGAGGATGTTTTTAAGAGGTGGGAGGAGGACCTGGCGGAAGCGAGCTATGGACGTTATACCATAGACGCTGTCCGCCCGGTCCTCCGGGAAAGGAGCAACAGGGAGCGTGGCTCCCTGAGCTTTAGACTTGTGCAGGTACTATCCGGACATGGTTGCTTCGGATGGTACCTGCACAAGATTGCAAGGAGGGAGTCAAACACTACATGCCACGAGTGCGGGGCTGTAGAAGACACGGCGCAGCACACTCTGTCTGAGTGTGCTGCGTGGGTGGAGCAGCACCGCACTCTGGCCGTAGCTGTTGGGGGAGATCTCTCGCTTCCGAGTGTGGTAAAAGCCATGCTCGGCAGCGAGCAAGCATGGACGGCGATGGCCTCCTTCTGCGAGGACGTCATCTCGCAGAAGGAGGCTGCGGAGAGGGTTCGCGAGAGGGATCCCCTGAGCGGCCCTCTCCGCCAAAGAAGAACGGGTGGTAGGAGGAGGCGGTTTATCCGTCAACTCCCGCCACCCTAGCCGAACCAGAGGAGACGGGACGGGGGGGGCGCGTCTCCTCATTGCACTGGTTCGGCAGGAGGAGGAGACGGCTATCGTGTACATAGCTGTCTCCTAACTAGGCCGGGGACCGGTTACCCGTGCCGGCCTCCGGGGCGGCGCGGCAGAATGCCAGCGCAGTGCCCGCGTCGCTCCAGTATGGGGCGGCTGTACACCGCGGAGTTTTTTAGTGAGTATGAGTCTCACATAACCACTCGACCCCCCATTCGAGTATGTACCCATGACGGGTTTTCCACTCCGAGTTAACAAAAAAAAAAAAAAAGATAAAGTTTAATAAAAGGCTTTTATTATCATAGACATAAATACAAATTCTACAATTATTTCATTTTAGCTTATTACTACAAAGATTATTATAGAATTTAATTAGTTGTAATAGAATTATTACTATCATTGATGTCGTTAAGCGCGTAACGGAAAAATGTGACGCGTAACGAAGAAATGTTACACTAAAGTTTTTTCCAACCCCGTTATAGAAGTTTCACTTCAATAATTGAAACATATGGTTTGTTTTGAAGTCAAGCCCATCATTATCTGTAAAATGAAATTAATCATGGCAACATAGAGCATTACGTAATTTATTTTCCTTTGTATTCATTGTATTCTTTCAGTATCTGCATTAAAAGTGACATAACTTTTAAACTTATTCACAAGTTAAAAACATACAGTGGAAATAATGTTCGTTTTGAAATGGTTATAAATAATAAGTATGGTATAATTTAACAATCATTTCGACAAAGTGCTAGATTTTCCGCTAGGAGTCAACTACTAATATTGGGAGTTGATTATCCTAAAATTCCGCTAGATCTAGCGCCGAAAGTGCTAAAATGGCAAAACTATTGTGAAGAGGACCAGACACCAGTGTTGCACTGTTGCCAGTGTCCGATAGCGAAAAGTTACGAAGGACTGCTCAAAAAGTAACATTTTGATCGTAAAACTAACAAATTCTTATAATTGTCTAAGAAACTCAATTCGTTAAATGATTACTTAGCTGCAGTTCTTTACATAACGATATTAAACTCAGTACTTAATTATTCATCTAGTTTTATTTAGCACTCAGTCAAACAAGATCAAAATTAACTACGTAAGACAAGGTTTACAAACTACAAACATACACACAGACGAATTTGCTGCCTACAGTGACAGTGCATGGTTTGGGTTTATCTATACTATAAACGTAACATGTTGCCTAAGTTCCGTTACTGCGGGAATAAGAGAGCGAGCTGTAAGACCAGATACAACTTTAGGAAAATACTGACTTTTACAATTAAAATGCCGTTCTACAAAAAACTGAAGTCACGAAGAAAATTCCGATATTTGATCTCACTTTTCTAAATATCGTTGCTGAAAACTCAAAGTCCCGTCAAAAATTTCAGTATATTTTAAACTTGACTGCGTTTCATTTAACCAACTTTTAGGGTAGATACTCTTATGTAACGAGTGTGTCAGTAAGTTCAATAAAGTGTTTTATAGAATTATATATGACAACCCCAACACTAGACATCTAGCGTTTTCTCATGGACGCCGCACGAACTGCAAGTGCATTATGTAAATTGTGTTCTTTCTCTTTGTCTTCATATGGTATTCATTAATAAAGCAGTGATTTGGCCATACGCTACTTTTATTTACAAAGTCCTAACAGATACGTATTTTTAAATTATTGTTTTCTACCTCAAAAAGTAGCGCAAAAATAACATTTTGAGTTGTGTAACACATAAGTAACGTGACGGGGTCAAACGCAAAATGTTACAACAGTAACGCTCTGGCAACGCTGAAGACAACATTCATAAACCAAAACCGAAGCCTTACAAAAAAGCTCGTTCACTTTGATAGTATCAAAACATCGATGTTAGGAAGAAAACTTCGAACATTGAAAAGCATAAATAATGTCTTTCATGTGGAAGTTTAAAAAAAAACGACAACTTTTGTATAGACCTGTACAAACGACGATATATCAAATGAGCGATGTTTTTCCCTCGATAATTAACGAAACTAGTTAAAAATATCGACAAGATGAATATTAATGTATATTTTTTTACTTGCCCATCCCTTTTAGTCACTGTAAACTACAAACTAGAGGTGAGCGATAACAGGTAAAATAAATATCTGTTACTCCTGTGCCTGTTCCAGAGAAACAGCAGTTCCAGTAACCTTCACCAATAAAACCAAAAATCAATACATGAATCAATCAATCCATCATTCAATCTATTAATCAATCAATCCTCCAATCCAGCAGTCACTCCATCAATAAATCCATCGATCAATCCTACAATCAATAATTTACAATAATCATCCTTAGGCTAGAACATAGAAAAACATGTTCCAAGCTGAAACAGTAATACTCTCTGGAACAGGTACATAAGAGCAGCCTGTTCGTTTTAGTGATAACAGTTCCAAACTGTTACTTTTAAATAGCTATTATTTTTACGTGTTCTGATTAATACGCCTCCTTCCTACTAGAAACTACAAGTTAAAAATAGAATAGGCTAAAACCTTTTTGTACGTCCATTATGCTAAAATTATTTATAATAATTTTTGAAATAGTAAGTTTTAGAAATTTAAATATTTTAGTTTTTTTTGTTATTATGTTTCAACAGGATTAACAATATTGTATACTTTTCGTTAAATTATATAAACAATAATTTTAGTTGATGTATAAAAATACTATCTGAATAATAAAATATACATTGATAGTTACACTACACAACAAATCTCACTAACTCGATTTAGGGCTTGTTCGAGAAGGCTCGCGTAATATGTGCTGGGCCCTTAAATCAATCAATCGTGAATCAATCCCTCTCGAAGCTATTGCTGCGATAGACAGTAATTATTCTAACAACAAACAAAAGAGACTCACCTCGTCAGGAGCGGGCGGTGACCTTGACCTTGGCCCGGCGACCTGGACTGCAGATTGTGAAGTATGTGTGTGTAGAGTGAACTATGTTTTAAGTGTGAGTGCAGCCTCAAATCCCACAGGACACTATCACGCAAGCAATCTGTTCATCAAAACCCTCCGAACGTCCGGAATGAGGTAGCGCGTAGAAAACAAACAAACGCAAGTTCACGGCCAAAGCACGAAGTAGTCTGGCCTACGTGCCAGCAGAGGCGTCGGACGAAGCTAGGAAGACGGGGCAGTGCAGCTGCAATTCGCCAATTACAACGATCGCGGCATCGTACGATGCGGCTAATAAATTTGTATTCCGAACAGAGCTTTTCATGTTTATTATTTATGCATGGATTTCCCTTTCACTGTCGCGATGTAAGCAGCACTAGAGTCTGGCCATCGAAAGCTTTCATAAACGTAGTTGATACTATGATGACTGAACGCAACAAATAGTCTTTAGTTCATTCGCCATAGTATCAACCACGTTTATTTAGCGTTAATAACCCGGTTTTTTTAAATTGCCGCCGTTTTCTTTGGACAGCCTTCGATGGCAAGACTCTATAATTTGATGCTTAAATAACATGTATCCAAGGGTTTCCGTAATTAAGAAAAAAAAAACAGTCAATTTTGCAACGTGAAAGAGAGAAATAATACGTTCTTGAACGAAAATTTTGTAAATCGCGCGGTGTTTTTGATATTCACCTATGTACCCAGTGTACTCATTGTTTCCCAAAACAATGATTACAGAATCGGATCTGGTATTACTGGTATCAAATATTGTAAGCGAGGGTAATTACAAACATTGCAGGTTATGTTTAAAGACTATACTTGGTAACTTTGTAAAATTCGAAGATACTCCGACTTTGGATTCAGAAGAAAATACTTCAACGATGTCAGAATTAATGCGAAAGTTTTTAGGAGATGAGGTACCTGTATATACTTTTTCTTATACTCTTTAGTTAGAGTGCAGCGTCATGAAATGTTCTAACACTACATGTATGTACCAACAAAAGAAAAATATAACAAAATACACGTATAATGAAAAATATACTAGACTGATACCTAACAACATGTTAAAGATAAATGAATAATCGTATCAGAGACAAACATCTTAGCATTCCATGGATTCACCAAGTTGGTGCCGGGTCCATCGTGTGGCAGACAGAGGGAACATGAGCAGTCCCTGGGACTTGCAACCCAGGTGTAAGTTTGAGGGGCCGCTTTATGCTGCTCCTAAGTGCTCACCTTGACTGCCCGCAATACACTCCCTGCTAAGCCAGATTTGGTAAGAACCTGTTAATGCTGCTTTAGATACCCATTCTAAAATAGAACTTACTGCAATTCTCAATAGGCTGAGGTCTTTTTGCAAGATAGAGATACTGGAATACCTCTCGCTCCCACTTCCACCTGATACAAGTTAACTGCATAGCGGTTTTAGGTTAGCTCATTAAATAAATAAATAAAAATGAAAATTAGGTACTATATTAATTTGATACTTGCATATTAATGATACAATTAATCTTTTAATATAGATTTGTTTTTGTATTGTATAATTTAATATACCTACTTATTGTTTAATTTTACAGATATGTCATGAGATTCCTGGGATAGATGCAATATGTGTAGATTGTGCTAGTAAAATTCTAGAAGCCACAAAATTCATTAAAAAATGTAAAGATTCCACAAATCTCTTGAACAATGTTTTTGATAATTTAGCAAAAACATTAAATGTTGATATTGATGTAACACCTGGTGGAAAATGTTTATATATATTAGTATCACAGCATGAGTCCAAAACTATATTAGTTAGGAATGAAGAAAATAAAAATCATAAAAATAGTGTAGAAAGATATATCACGTGTAATGATTGTAATTATGTCTACACTAATATTGATGATATGAAAGCACATAATATTAGTAAACATGGGAAACTCACTTGTAGAAACTGCTATGAGACATGTGTCAATATACACAGATTGAATGAACATGAAGAGAGCATTCTAACTTATAAATGCCCTGACTGTAATGAATACAAATGTACTGAAGATAGTTTGAGAAAACATCAAGATGAATGTCATAGTGTTTACATCTGCAAAGAATGTGGTAAATCATTACAAGGCTTAAAAAAATTAGAAAATCATGAACTGAAGCACACATTAAAGAATGTCTGTTCTAAATGTGGTAAACATTATGTAACAAAGGAGTTTTACTTACGTCATATAAGGTTATGTTTGAAGGATATGATAGACCCACATCCAATCAGAAGTAAGATTCAGAAGAATTATTTTTGTAACAAATGTGGTAAAGGTTATAGCACATCAGGTGGATTACGCGTTCACAATAGATTTGTACATGGAAATGCAAAACCACATGTATGTTCATACTGTAACAAGCAGTTTACAGCTCCAAGTTACTTAAGAGTCCATATGATAAAGCACACAAAAGAAAAGAATTTTGAATGTGAAATTTGTAAAAAAAAATTTGTTTCTAAAGAGGCTTTATTGTATCATACTCGGCGGCACACTGGAGAAAAGCCATATAGCTGCCAACTGTGTGATGAAAAGTTTGTCAACGCTTCAGCTAGGGCTGAGCATATTAAATACAAACACATAGGCCCTACCCTCATATGTGAGATATGTTCTCGAAAGTTTGTCACAACATCATTTTTAAAACAACATATGAAGAAACATCATGATCCAACAAATAAATTGTTTACTGGCAAACGTATTATACCACCTAATGTACCCAAGGAAGAAATATGATTTTACATTCATGAGAAATAATTTGTAAAAAA
This sequence comes from Saturnia japonica, assembly GCA_033032175.1. Lineage (NCBI taxonomy): Eukaryota > Metazoa > Arthropoda > Insecta > Lepidoptera > Saturniidae > Saturnia > Saturnia japonica. Next base: position 612,883 of record CM065330.1, read on the forward strand.
GATAATCTCTATTTTTTTTTACAAAAAGCATAGTAAAAATTGAAAAATGTTTTGAAAATCTTTTATTGTGATTAATCTGAAAATCAATAAAACAATAGACATTTGTTTTGTCTTTTTATTACTGTTACTGAGAAGTGACTCCAGTGCACTCCGATGGTAAGGATGACAGAATGTGAATGTGAACACTTAGTGGAACGCACCCATGGAGGACTCAATTGCTACCTGCAATATTACTTAAGATAGCACAATAACCTCTTATTATTTGTATAAGATATAAGTTTAGTACCTGATAGAAAATAGGTTTATTAACTATGGATGTAGTAATGATACACAATTTCTCCTATATGATACTAATGATTGTAGTGCATAATCTGCGAGTATATACTTATATCGAAAATTTAGTTATACTTAGATAAAATGAAGTATGTAAGCTCCTACACATTTTTAACTGCCGTGCATTTTTTGGGTGATTGTATTTGTCTCTATTATGCACAAAACTGGCGATAATCTTTTTTTTGTTATGTAAATATTTGATATTTAATTTCAAAATTAATAATAAATACATGAAAAATACTTCAACTCTCAGTAAAGAGATAAAGATGGCAATATCCCACTAGCACCAATTGCGACTTTCGTCTATGACGAAAGGGTAGTATTGTTGCTTTGCATGCTTTTCAAATTGTTAGACATTGGATGATAAATAATCAGCAATACCATATCAGATCGCTACATCCCTAATTTTAACTGTATTGATAGCAAATTAGACTGAACATTTATATTATATTCTTCACCCTTGAGTATTGATACATTAGTGTCTAGAGATTGTCCAGTTTTGGGTACATAAAGTTTACTCTGTGGGTTATAATGCCTCTCAACATGTTTCCTCAATTGGTGACCTGTTACAAATTTCACATGACAGATACAACACTCCTTAGTTGGCCCAAAGTGTTTCCGTCTTTTGTGTTCCATTCTTCTTGAAGCGGATAGGAAACTCTCATCACACATATCACAAGGAAAAGGTTTCTCTCCTGTATGCAACCTGGTATGGTACACTAATGCAGCCTGTGTTACAAACTTATTACCGCATTGTTCACAATGATAGTTTCGTTCTTTAGTATGTTTTACAATGTGATTTCTTAATCTACTTATAGCATCAAATTTCTTTTCACACCAATTGCAAGACAGGACTTTACCAAAACCGTGATCAGTCTTAAGGTGTGTACGTAAACCATTTTTACGGGCATAACCTTTGTTACAAATATCACAGAAGAAACTCAGTTGTCTCTGATCAGTCTTACCACATATTTTCAAGTGAAATTTATATGTGTGCTTGTTTAGAAACGTTTTTTCACATAACGGACACTGGTTTACATCATGTTTATCCAAGTGTGCTCTCAAGTCTTTCCTTGATGGAAACTGCACAAAGCAAAGTTTACATATTGCGGCTATATGGTAAAGCTTATCATGATATTTGAGCATCTTCTCTGTGCTGAACCTTTTAGAACACTTGGAACATTGAATACGTTTAGGATAATGAAGTCTTTCCGAATGTTCATCCAGTTGAGTTTGTGATGCAAATATTTTAGGGCAATGAGAACATGGAAATCTGGTATTGCTGTGAATTCTCATATGTTTAACTAAATGACAGTTTGATTTGAACCTTTCTCCACATTCTTCACATATTACATTTGATTTTTTTTGTTTAACTTTGACATATGTTTGTCTACTCTTTATGATATCTTTTATTTTACAGATGGCATTCCTTTTATTTTTTAAATTAAGTATTTTCTTACTTGTAAACATAACATTCTCATTCTTGTTGACTATTAAGTAAATAGTCTTAACATTGGGTCCAATTGTATTTGATTTGTCCAATGTGTTATCTAATTTCTTGATAACTTCTTTCCATTTCCAGTTAGAATATTGACAAAGTTTTTTAAATAGATAAGAATTTACTGTCATTGTTGCACAGTTGGGGCACAGCACTTGTGGAAGTTCCGACTCAGTTGTAACCTGAAAGTTAAATTTAATAAAAGGTAATAACAGAATTTTTAGCAGCTTACTATTTTGCAACATTAGAAATATGATTAAAAAGATTTAAAATAACTCTAATGTAATATGACAGGCAACAAATTAAGTCTGGCACTATAACTTGGTAATTCAAATAAAACTAATACATTTCCAATTGTATCCATGGTGAACATTTTACTGTTAGCTTCACCCAAAGCTAATAGTGAAATAAATATGCACCATAAGTATATATGATTTCAATCAAAATTTTTTTTTTTTTTTTTTTTATTTATTTTAGGTCGCTTTTTAACATCTCAGGTCATTAGCGACCACGATTAACAATACACATTATAAAGTACTGTAGATTAAACTAGTCCATAAACATTTATCATTTTCAAAAAGTTTAAGATTTGAGTTCATCCATCTTTATTTAAACAGTCTTTTAAATTATTAGGAACTTTACACAACCGTTTTTCCTGGTCAAATGCTGAACATTCTACTAATAAATGTAGGACAGTCAGGTCTTCTCCACACTTGCATTTGTTTCTATCAGTTTTAGTAATTAGATGAAGATGTGTCATGTTTGTGTGCCCAATACGCAATCTGGTGATAATCACTTGACTTTTCCTACAGGTAAAGGCAGTAGGAGATTTTTCAAAAAATTGATTTTTTGAATCAAAATTTATTTATTTGAATTACCAAGTTATAGTGCCACACTTAATTTGCCTATGATTTTATAGAACTTGTATACCTATTGTAAGTGTGAAAGTATATTTGCATGATTATTAATCCAATAATTATGCTAGTATAGCTGAACAAAATTGAAATGAAATTTGGCATAACAGTTGATTATGTCATGGAATATGTCATAGAATAGATTTTTAACAATATAAAAATATATTACAATAAAGCTAAATAAACAGGCACTAACTATTCTAATATTATAAACTCGAAAATAAATATGTTTGAATGTATGTTCGTTAATTTACACCCAGCGAAGGCAGAAGCTAGTCTTTAAGTAAACGGAAATAAACTTCAGTGATAAGCCTAAAATACAAACGAAGATTTATAATAATAAAGAAAAATTTGGCACCTCCAACTCTTGAAACATCTCAGTAAATGTTATATTATCATCAAAATAATATTTCTGAAGCCTCATAGAATCTTCAATGGATATCTCTTCAATTTCAGTTGAAGAAAAACATAACCTACAAATATGTTCTGTATCGCCTGTTACAAATTTGAAGGCTTGAAGTGTTATATCAACTTTTGTGTTCATTATTATTTAATTAATCCTTTTATACTATACGTATACTATAACATTTGTAAAATGTGTGTGATTTCGGATAAAAAATTCGAAACCGAAGTTAAATATACTATGACAACAGTGACAACATAGACCAAAGTGACAACAGAACAGGCATAGACCAATAACCACAGGAAACAATACTAAACTAAGTACCAGTGTAGCTAAGTCAATAGAACAATAAATGCCCAGACAATTTTGTTAAGTTGCTGGAATGATTAAATTTTCGTATCCTAAATAGTGGCTAAAAGTGGTCAAAAAATGGGTTAAAACAAATACAAGTTCATAACTTGGAAGCGCTTTATTTAGTCATCTAATGTTAAATCAGCAGAATATTCATTTAATGTTGATGGTACTAGTTCTGTAGAACCAAGAAAAGAATATTTTTCTTACTTCCCGATTTCATTCAACACTTCCTCTGGTGGTACGAAGCACAAGACTGCTTATATTTTTAAATATTCTCTTAATCTTAGTAAAGAATTAAGTTTTACTAACCACATCTTATTTCTATTCTTTGTCTTTACTTACAACAGGAACACACAGAAACAACAGTCGAGGTTAAGAAATAACTTACACAGGATAAACAATCAAACAAATTGTAGCGACATCTCTCGCCACAACTGACGCATCAATGCATCGACACAACTACGTAGCGACACATAGCGACATCTATCGAGCCACATAGGACGCATCCTACTATCCTACATTGCGCTATAGAAATTCACTCTATCGTTGAGTATATATACAAGAACCCGACTACAACAGTCGGGGCAGCTGCCCGCCAGACATAGCACCCGTCTGGCCGGAGGATCCTCCCTTTTCTATGGCGGATGAGGAACTTTACTCTCTGTTCCTCACTTCCGCTAAAAATAATCAATCATTTTCGTCATTGACAGAAAATGATGATAGTATTTCAGATAGTGACAACGTTTGTATTATTAAAAAACAAACTCAGAAAGATAGTAAAAAAAATAGATATAATAATCAACGGGAAAGAATGTACCATGGACTGGGACCCAGGATCTCTTTATTTTATTATTGGCACAAAACTTTGGAAGCAAATAGGAGCACCAACGCTAACTAAAGCACCGCGACTACGAGCCTACGGCAATGTTAAACTTAAACCAAAAGGTATAACCAACGTAACTGTACAGATTGAAGGGAAAAGTAAAATATTACCTGTCGTTGTAATGGAAGATGCAGATCCATTACTCTTCGGTCTGCAGTGAAGTAAAATGTTTGAGTTACAATTTCCCAAACCTGTAATCAATCATAGCTGTTATTACACTTAAACAAGTACTCAATCGTCACAAGCTACTCTTTGATAATAAACTTGGAAGGGTTAAAAATTATGAAGTAAACATTCATATTAAATACGACGCTGTAGCAAAGCATCTACCTCCACGATCAATCAAATTTTCAATGAGAAAGAACATTGAAATGGAACTAGAAAGGTTAGTGGCAGAGGGCATAATAAGTAAAATAGATCCTAATATAACGCCTGTAGAATGAGCTACACCAATAGTAAACGTTATAAAACAGAACGGGCAAATTCGCATCTGCGGGGATTTTCGTAGTACAATCAATTCAGTTCTTATCAAGCACGCACACCCAGTTCCCCTTTTTGATCAATTACGACAGAATTTAACAAATGGAAAAAAGTTCTCGAAAATAGATTTGAAAGATGCTTACTTACAATTTGTTGCAGCTCCTGACTCAAAAAATACTTGATCATTTCTACACACAAAGGATATTTTCAATATAATAGAATGTCTTTTGGAATTTTTACAGCACCTTCTATATTTCAACATTATCTTGACAAACTTCTCGAAGGTATACCAAACGTGGTTGTTTTCTTTGATGACATTGCGGTGACGGGAGAAAATGATGCTGAACATCTTCAAACTCTAAGAACTATGTTGTGTTTAAAAGTAAATTTGAAGTGTTTCTTTTTACAAGCTGAAATTGAATATTTAGGCCATATTATTGACAAGAATGGAGTGAGACCAACAAATTCTAAGATCGAAGCCATTACCAAAGCTTCTCCGCTTTAAACTCGAAAGAAATAAGGTCTTTAGCGTTAAATGAAAAGCGTCCTCTGTTTCTAGCCTGTGACGCTTCGAAAAAAGGTGTTAGCGCTGTACTGTTTCATAAAGACGAAACCTTATGCAACCTATAGATTTTGCATCACGGAAATTAAAATCTGCAGAAAGCAAATACTCAGTAATCGATCGTGAGGCTTTGGCTATATTTTTTGGAATAAAAAAATTTGATCAGTACCTACGTGGTTCGAAATTTACTCTAGTTACCGATAATAAAACATTGATCCATCTCTTGGGCACACGCCGTAACTTGCCAAAGTTAGTTAACAATCGTCTCTTAAGATGGGCCTTGTTGATAGGTAGTTATGATTATGATATAGCCTATACAAAAGGAAAAAGTAATGTAATGGATGACTAACTTTCTAGGATGCCTAACCCTGAGGAGCAACCGTCAAATACCGAGATTGCGGTGTACAAAATAGAAACTCGTTTACAAACAGACAGAGTTGGTGATCTTCCTATATCAAAAGATTGTATAAGGGAGCATACAAAACAAGATCCTGTACTTAAAGATATAGCGCGATATACTCGATTTGGATGGCGTTAACAACATTACTCAAACGAGATCAAGCCATATGCTCGCAAGCGGAGCAAACTCTCATTAGAAAATAAAATCATTTTATGGCAAGGTAGACTTATAATACCACATAACCTGAGAAACACAATTTTAAAGTTTTTACATTCAGGACATCCAGGCACTTCGGCTATGAGGGCACTTGCACGCTTCTATGTTTGGTGGCCATCTATTGAAGAAGATATTGATTTATATATTAAACGCTGTAGTAAGTGTCAAGAAAATAGACCAATTATTTCTGAGCTACCAATTTACTCTTGGTCTATTCTTGATAAAATATGGGAAAGGATTCACGTTGACTTTGAGGGGAAACATTGGCTAGTTCTTGCTGATGCACTATCAAAATGGATAGAAGTTAAACCCATGGTTAAAACTACTTCACTTATGCTTTGTGAAGAATTAGACACAACTTTTAGTACTTTCAGTTTACCACAGTTTATAGTTTCGGATAATAGTCCACAATTCACTTCGCAAGAGTTTGATATGTTTTGTAAAGCCAGAGGTATTAAACATATCAAGTCATCTCCTTATCATCCCCGAACCAACGGATTAGCTGAACGTCTCGTGCGTACATTTAAGACCAGAATGTCATCAAGTACCAATGACAAGTTCAGTCTTAAACAACGACTTGAGAAATTTCTATTCTCATACCGGAATACTCCACATAACACTACTGGTAAAACTCCATCAGAAGTGATGTTCGGCCGCCGTCTAGCTTGTGTTTTGGATAATGTAAAACCAGATGCAAAGAGAGCACGTGCATATGCCGAAATACAAGCAAACATCAACAACGAAAAACGTGTACCTACTTTTGAACAAGGGGATGATGTATTTATTCGTACGAGAGACAATACTCGGTGGAAGCCAGGATAGTCAACCGTCGTACACATAAATATTCATATGTTGTTACCACTCCTTATGGTGACAGAAGGTACCATACCGATCAGATGCGCCATCGCTGCGATTCTGTTGAACAACTACCACCGATTATCGACCGACCTTCAGTATCAACAACTCTCGTTTCAACGCACGAAGAACTATCTTCATGTCAAGAAAAAACTGATGAGCAAACACAAAAGGAGGCACAACCAAAAACACAAAATTCACTTGCATGCTCAACCTTGCGTAGAAGCTGACGTAATCTTCACCCACCTAGGCGCTTAATACAGGAAATAGATTAAAACTTTTAGGGGTGGACGAATATAGTGTAAATATTTATTATTGTGGATTAAAACCGGTTTAGTTTAGTTTAGCTTACTACTGTTATAAAAAGAATTTAATGTTTTGTTATTATGTTGACAGATATTAATTGTCTTTCTTTTAGGATGTCATAATTTTATTAAAACTATGTAATTAATAATTTTTTATTTATAACACTCATAATACTGAATAATCTTCCCACCTCATCATTTGAGTGGGTAAAGATAGAGCCGTCAAAGCCAAAACACTCAAAACACCATGAAACCTGACTAAAACCTGCATTTTTATAACTTTTGACTTGAACCCAAAATTGTACAATATTTAAAGAACTATCCCATTTGTGCAAGTGCATGTGAACCATTGTTGCATCAGTCTATCAATTTTTTCGTCACAAAATCCCAGTGTTTGGGCTAATTCTGAGATAGAAGCGTCTTTTCCAATATTTTTACACGCTTCTCCAGGTGTCAGTAAAGACATTTTATCCAATTGCTTGTAGTTGGTTGGCAATCTCTGTTGAACTTGACCAAGTAACTTTATTAGAAAAGCAGAACATCGTTTTTTTATTATATTTTTTGACTCTTGTGGTAGTTGTGATGCTTGTAATGAATTTTAAAACATATATCCCAGATAGGCTAGTAGATTCATTAATTGCAAGGTTGCATCATCTATTGTGGTGTAAGATTTTAATCTCATTTCCAAAGTTTTCCCCTTTTCGAAATTTTCTAAATGTTCATATGAATTTTCATGGTCCAATACTTTAGGATTTAGTTTCCACCACTTCTGAAATCCAGTTGTAAATGTTGTTTGTATGTTACTGACAGCAAATAAACGATAGAAAAAACAGTACAGGTTATTTGATATAGGAGAAAATACCATCTATGATCGTAGAATTTTCTCACCACTAGGCATCTGTTTATAAAACCATTCCTGTGAAAGATGACGAGAATCACCTTTAATCTTTGAACCATGACGAGATACAGTAGCAAACGGTCCTTCTTTGTTCTGGAAATGTTCACAGCGCTTTTTTAATATGTCAATGCGAACATTATCAGATACCGGTAAACTCCAATGTGAAACATCTCTCAAGTGTTGAACTGATTTTTCGAAGCTAATGCTATCTCCGAAAGTAGCATTAACGGCGTCATTTTTATTATTTATTTTGATTCCGTCAAAGTCCTGGGTCGCCTTCATTGATTCTGTATTGTCGATGTTGCTATCTGAATGTGAGTCTCCAAGATGTAAATCATAACTTTCGTCAGCAGGAGACTCGGGTACTTTACTTGAACTTTGGCCGCTATCGGCTTTTGTGAAATATTTGAAAAGAGAACCGGACATGCTCTGAATTTCATCCATTTTAGCCTTTTTGGCTTTTCTCTGTTGAAACCCGCTTTCTCTTTTCGAAGTATGAATACCCCGAGGCATATTTCGTTCTGGGTATTCTAAAAAATATTTTTAGTTAGTAAGTGATACGTTGATTTTATAAACTTTATAACAGTAAATAAACACCTACACGTTACGTAACTAGCTTTGTGAAAAATATTTTTATATAAATTAACAATCCTGCGTCTGGGTGTAAATATGTATTTAAGTATTATTAGAAATATACTAGTTAAATACTCCACCGTTGATTGTGATATCCGTGCCACGAGTGCTCGAGCTACTCATCTCGGAGCTAAATCAACGTACGCGAAGTTATATGATATGATTATGATTACTTTCAATCAAAAATCTAAACTTAATATATTCCGCTTTTGTAAACAAATCCCATTGCTATTAGATCGGAAAATAATAAATAAGTATATTATTTACAATTAAACATTACCTAAAGTAATATCGTAAAACGTGTAAAAATATTAATAAAATCTTTTTACGCCAGCAAAGCCTTTAAAACCTATTTTAATAAATAAATACCTTTATTAGATAGTAATACTTGCCCAGGCTAAACAAAAAAATATTACTGCAATCCGTCTAAAATACCTTCTGTAGGTACCTATTTATCATTTAGGATGGCTCAATAATATAGTTTTAAACTACACAGTAATTAAAAGAGAATAAAATAATTGAAGGGTTTTTCAAAATAATGTAAGATACTGCTATTAGATACTAAATGAATTAAAAATGTAAATATTACCTGTAATAACAAAAATACTTCACTTACCTTGTTTATTTTCTTCAAGAATCGACTATATTAAATCGGTTTTTATACAAAAAATGTTGTTTATAATATCTAATAATTAACAAACACTTTGCATTAGACGTTCACACGTTCACGTAAGAGAATATTGAAATGAATGCGGTCGGAAACAAAAGAAATAACCCAATCCACAATACAAGTGACGAGCGCTATATCGAGGGAATCCCCTGACTAGCGTTGGTTATGCGCGAAAGGGGTATTAAATTTTGGGGGAATCCCAAATCGATTGACAGTGTGCACATTGTTTTTTTTTCTTCTAAATATCAATTTATTATGCTCGTGGTACGATATCATAGTTACCTAGATAGTTTTATTAGTGGCGGTTATGCTCTCTGCCATAGATTTACGATTTTTTATAGGTAGAAAGAACTACAACTGATGGCCATAGTCGGGCTCGGGTGTCACCCTTAGCTACGCCACTGGGGACATGTATAACTAAGAATAATCCTATATTTCGGTATCCAAACTGCAGCACCTACATTACCAAAATTAACTAATTTAGAGGCATCGGTAAAAACAGGTATCCAATCCTCCCAGTCTTTAGCAAGAATACTATGAAATACACTATTAGCTTCAATAGGGTCTATACAGACACCAAAATTAAATATAATAGCGGGTCGAAAAGTTAATGCAAAATAGGTAGTACTGTATAAAGGATTATAACAACTTAAAAATAGGAAATATAAGACTGTTAATTTTAATATACGATTGAAGAATGCAGGAAAGCTCTTTTATAGATTGATAACCTCTGGATTCAAATGCTTGTAAAAGACTTTGTAGCTTGAGAATTATGGCATGGTTAGAATTCTCAAAATGTTTAAAAAGGAACCGGTCAGATATATATTGTCTGCGAAGGTACAGCGGAGGATCCACACACTCTACTTGCAGAGCATTGGTTGGGGAGGATTTCATGGCGCCAATGATTATTCTGATACATTTATATTGTATTTTATTTAATTTATCTAAGGCTACTTTATTACACGGGTCCAAGAGGAACGATCCATAAACCAGAAGACTTCGAATAATGGCGTTATACAATATTTTTTGGGAAAAAGGGTGGGAACCCCACCAAACATCTGATAAAGTACGAAGAATATTAATAGATTTTTCACATTTTTCTACAATTGCATTAAAATGAGGGACGCCAAATAGATTTTTATCTAAGATTATACCTAGAAATTTCGTCTGATCTTTCAGCGGAATATGTTCACCATTGAAAGATAATACAACATTTGAAGTAAAATGTCGTTTACTAAATATTACACCTGAACATTTATTGACAGATAGAGAAAGACCATGATCTGAAAGCCATTGGCCCAAATAATACAAGGCATTATTCAACTGTTCCACCGCTGTGTTAAGAGAAGTAAAAGACGTGTATAAAGCTATATCGTTGGCATACTGTAAAATATGGCAAAAGGAGTCAACAGATTGGGAAAGATCAGCTGTATAAATATTATATAGCAAAGGGTTAAGAACCTTTCCATAACAACCTTGGACTTAGTATTTTTTCCTTCGACTTTATATAAATCGCACTTTCCATCAGGAGGCTGCTTATAAAATTGGTCATCTTCTCTGGGATACTCAGCTGAACAAGTTTGCTCCTGAGTACCGGAATAACAACATTGTCGTAAGCAGATTCAACATCCAAAAATACTGCAAACAAAAATTCTTTCTTTTGAAAAGAGCGACGGATATCAGTAATTATAATGCTAAGATTGTCCATGGTGCTCATATCTTTCCTAAGTCCAGTCTGGGATGGGTCTAATAGCCCTTTACTTTCTAAAAACCTAACTCTAATCTATTTTTAACTAAATGCTCCATAATTTTGGAGAGAGCTGAGGATAAAGAAATGGGCCTATAGGAATGCGGATCTGATGGATTATTACTATATTTTAGAATGGGAATAATTAACTGCGATTTCCACGATAAAGGAACTACATTATGAGAATAGAATAAATTAATTATTTGTAAGAAAAACAATTTTGCTTTATTATTACTTTTAACATGTAAAGAATAGAGGATATAATCCACACCAGTGGTAGTGTCATCAAGATTTTCAAGAACGTATTGTAATTCATTTAAAGTAAAACTAGAATCTAGCCATTGGTTGGGAGGGAGTGGGAAAGGTAGAGGACGTAAAAGGGTAAGAGGGTTTCCTGGAAGAGAATTTAGATGTGAGCTTTGGCGGAGATATTTTATCAAAAAAGCCTTCTATCCATGTTGAAGAATCATTAGAGCTTATATTTTCAATACTACAGGCCCTGCGATATCTCTTTATTTGTTTCCAAATAATAGTGGAGGGAGTGAGAGGAAATAGCCTTTCACAGAAGCGAATCCAACATCTCTTCTTTTTTAAAGACAAAAGCTTTTTGGAACGAGCTGCTGTTTGTTTATAATTAAGGAAATTATGAGTAGTCTGAATGAGTTATATATAGCTTCTGCTTCCTTACGTTTACAAACAATTTCTGAACATTCGGTGTCCCACCAAGGAGGAGAAATTTTATAAGAGCAATTTTGTTTTTCGGGATATAAGAATTGGCTGCAGACATCAGATGGCTAATAGAGTCCCATTTGGAATCAAGGAAAGCCGCATAGGATGGCCAATCTGCTTTATTCACATTATATACACGAGTGGACGGGGATTTATGGACTGGAAAACATCTACTGGGAATGGTAATAATAATAGGGTAGTGATCACTTCCGTGAGAATCACTTAAGACCTCCCAAGAAAGCAAAGATGCAAGAGATGGGTAGCATACAGTTATATCAACAACACTTCTAGGAGCTTTTAGAGGAGAAACTCTACGGGTAGGAGACCCATTATTAATTACGCAAACATTGTTAAAGGAGGATTATACCAAACCTTTAACAAACTAAAACTCTATTATAAAGAACCAGTTTAAATATAGAACTGTGTCTCTGAAAATAAGATTGACAAGTTAGTGTGTGCAAAAGTGTCAATAAACTAAAAACTGAAATTGAAAAAATTGTGATAATAAAAGACTCTTAAATTTGTGTAAACCTCCAGTTATAATATCTGCTTAACGTAAGTGCTTCCAACAATAATAGGTTATGGGCCCAGCACGCTTCCACTGCGCCACTATGCTTATGAACATTTTGACAAGAACCGTACTGTGACGACTGCTAATGGCAATGTGATTAGTGCTAAAGGCAAAGGTTCAATAATAATCGAAGCAAATGTTAAAGGGAAATTATTTCGAATTACCCTTCAAGATGTTTGGTATGTCCCAGCCATATACAAGAATCTTTTTTCAGTTTTAGCACTACACGACAAAGTTCCAAACAGCTTTTTCTCATCGACGACAAAAGAATGCACCGTCTATGTCAACGGTGAAGTAAGTTTAATTGGAAAACGACAGAAGCAAGGTGGATTATACCGATTAAACGTCGTAAACGTATTTTCAGACACTCCCCCCGAAGTCTATGTGACATCTACAACAATGCAGTTGTATCATGAAAGGCTTGCTCACCAGAACAAGAGGCATGTGAAGGCGATAGTTAAACGCGAACTAGGGCTCGACCTTCCTCTTGACAAGGAGACTTGCGAAGGCTGCATTTTTGGAAAAGCTTACAGACTCAAATTTGGTACGAGAAATAGAGCATCAGCGCCAGGAGAACTCGTACATTCTGACGTATGTGGACCGTTTCAACCAAGTTACTCGAAATTAAGGTACTATGTTTTATTTAAAGATGATTTTACAGGCTATCGCATGGTATATTTTTTGAAAAATAAGTCAAGGATAAGCTCGCCTTGATGCTAGCTCAGACGAAAACAGAAGGACATACTGTAAAATGTCTACTCAGCGATAACGGCGGTGAATTTGACAATGAATCTGTTCGAGGAATCCTTAACTCACACGGAATTCAACAGAGACTCGTTACTCCGTATACGCCCGAACAAAACGGTGTTAGTGAGCGAGAAAATCGAACCTTAGTTGAAATTGGACTTTCGATTATGTATGCGCATGAACCGTTGCCACAACAACTGTGGGCTGAATTAATTAATACGACCGCTTACATCTTAAATAGAACAGGCCCAACGAAAAGTGATAAATCTCCGTACGAACTTTGGTTTGGAAAGAAACCCATTATAAAACATCTCCGTATAATAGGTTGCACTGCCTATGTCCACATACCAAAACAAAACCGTAAGAAACTTGATAAAAAAGCTATCAAAGGCAGACTCGTCGGTTACGATGAAGATGGATACCGTATCTGGATCACTGACGGAAATAAAAACACGCTCGTTCGGTCACGTGATGTAATTTTCGATGAAAAGCCCCTTCCTATCACTGATGTTAACTCACCTTGTGTTGAAAGCGACACAAACTCGAGAGAAAACATGTTACAACTTCCGATAGATAATGCTATCAGAACCGAGGAACCGGCTACTCCAATGGAGATTATACAAGATCCATCGACTATCCAATCCGAGGGAGACCGCGAAGAACGTGAACAAATAGTCACGTATGAGCCTGAACATAGTCTCGAAGGAGAAAATATGGAAGAAACCCATACTGAAGACCATGTTCATGATAATAATGAGGAACATGATCAAGAATTCTGCATTCATGAACCCTTCTTACAAGAAGATGAAGATGAATTTCATGACGCTGAGCCACCACGTTACAATCTTCGTGACCGCAACCAAATAAAACGTCCTGAAAAGTTTGATGATTATGTATGCATAACAGAATCATACCCTACAAGTTATTCAGACGCCATGAATCGGAATGATCACAAAGAATGGATAAAGGCAATGGAAGATGAAATGAAATCTTTAAAAGACCTCAATGTTTGGACAACTTGTATGTTACCAAAAAATAAGAAGGCTCTACCTTGCAAATGGATTCTCTGTATTAAGCAGAATCCTAATGGCTCCATGGATAAGTATAAAGCACGACTTATCGTAAAGGGTTACAAGCAGAAGAAAGGACAGGATTATGATCAGACATACAGTCCTGTAGCACGCCTTGCAACTATAAGAGCATTATTGAGTGTCGCAGCACAAGAAAACCTACATCTTGTACAGTTTGATGTTTGTACTGCATTCCTTCACGGAAAGCTTAAGGAGGAAATTTATGTACAACAACCCGATGGTTATAGCGATGGAACCTCAAATGTGTGGAAGCTCAATCGAAGCCTGTATGGTTTGAAACAAGCTCCAAGGTGTTGGAACTCTTGCTTCCAAGAAATTCTTTTAGAGATGGACTTCAAGCAGTGCGATGCTGATTATTGTCTGTATACAAAAGAATTTAATGGTAATAAAAAGTTACTTATTACTTTATATGTCGATGATGGATTAGTAGCTGCTACAGATAAGGATTTAGCGGATACCTTTTTAAGTGATTTAAGGCAACGACTGCGTATTACTACGAAGCCTGCTTCTTACTATTTAGGCCTACAAATCTTTAGAGAAGAGGACGGCTCCATTCATATCAATCAAGAAGCTTATGCAAAGAAAGTTTTAGAGCGTTTTGGAATGTCTGACTGTAACTCCGTCACCACTCCTATAGAAAAAGAAACTTCTTGTTCAGGGAAAGCTGATACAGAAACAGCTGTAAACTTTCCATACAGAGAAGCTATGGGAGCTCTCGCTTATCTGATGGTCGGAACACGTCCAGACATTGCTTATGCCGTCGGAGTTGTTTCGAGGAAATTGGCATCTCCGTCCTATGAAGACTGGCTAAAAGTAAAACGCATCATGCGTTATATCAAGGGTACATGCTCATTTGGAATTAAATATAAAGCACAATATCTTCCCGGCATATTACAAGGATTTAGCGATGCATACCATGGAGGAGATCAAGAAACTGGACGATCTACAACGGGAGTAGCCTGTTGTTACTCAAGTGGCGGAATTGTATGGCTTGGTCAGAGACAAGCATCCGTGTCTATCTCTACTACTGAAGCTGAACTCATAGCCGCTAGTGAAGCAGCTAGAGAACTTGTTTGGCTGATCAGAATAATAAAAGGGTTGACTACTCTTGTGAAGATACCAGTTTTAAGTGTGGACAATGAAGCTGCAGTGAGACTTGCCCATAATCCGGAATTTCACAAGAGAACCAAGCACATCCGCATACGACATTTTTTTGTGAGAGAGTTGGTTGCTGAAGGTGTTATCGATGTTAAATGAATTGGTACAGCTCAACAAGTAGCTGATATTCTGACAAAAGCACTTCCTCGTACAACTTTCTCATTTTTCTGTCGCACACTGGGTCTCGTTGTTTGTTAAACTATTGTATAAGGTAAAGTGTTAAAGGAGGATTATACCAAACCTTTAACAAACTAAAACTCTATTATAAAGAACCAGTTTAAATATAGAACTGTGTCTCTGAAAATAAGATTGACAAGTTAGTGTGTGCAAAAGTGTCAATAAACTAAAAACTGAAATTGAAAAAATTGTGATAATAAAAGACTCTTAAATTTGTGTAAACCTCCAGTTATAATATCTGCTTAACGTAAGTGCTTCCAACAATAATAAACATTAGCATCATCAAAAATATCTAATAAGGAGCGGGCAAAGAGGTCACAATGGTGAGACCCCCACATGCGGTGATGTGCGTTAAAAACTCCCATAAGAATTACCGGGGGACGAAGTGAGGATATAATTAACTGAACATCTGCAATAAGAGATGAATGGGGAATGGAAATGTATAAGGATAAACGGAATGCCCTAATGGCAACCGCATTAATATTGGGGCTATGAGCTGGCAAAGAAATCTGAGAACAGGTATGACACTGTCTTAAGAATAAAGCCGAGCCTGCATAGCCGTCTACTCTGTCATCGCAGATACAAGAATATCCAGGTACTCGAAAGCGGGAACCCGGCAATAGCCAAGTTTCCGAAACAGCAATGATTGATGGAAGGATTTGGAAATCAAATGGATGAGGTAATGTTTCTTATTATTTAGACTTTTCATTGTATTATTCGTAAATGATCCATTTTTATTAGTAAGGGATACAATCTTGCTAAGTTTCAAGGCGACGTTGGACTGTAAGCAGTCATCATATTTAGAAATTATATTTAAAATTAAAGTTAGCATGATGTCTAACAAGTTATCATTACCAGACAAATGTAATGTAGAGGAGAGGTCTCCTGTATTAAGAGCACGACCGTTAGAGAGAGAAGAAGGAACATCAGCGACAATAGCCTGATGGACTGATTTATCGTAAGATTTACCACTGGGAGCTCTTGGACGCTGAGTGGTGAAGGTAGTCTTTTTGTATGAAGAAGGAAATAAAGGTTGAGAAACCGGGACACTATGGCGAGAAAGAGAGGCAAAAAGCTGTTGAGCAACGTTTGAATAAGATCTGCGGACTGGCGGAAATTGGGATGAAGCTTCCTCATGAGATATTCTCCTAAGCCATAACTTGTTACGTAGTAACAAAGTTCTAAAAATATTAAATAAATACAAAAAATTCTTTACACACAAACAAACAAAATAACTGGTTGTTACAATCGAATGGAAGCCGCGCGCTTTAACTAGTGATAGCATCATAACGACCATATAAAGTAATCGTGGGTATCGGAAAAAAAAATACAATAGCGAACAATGGGACAACTACATGTGAATGTTTCCATTTCGCTCGGTTCGATTATTGCTATCTCAGTACCACAAGAATTTTCTAGAATATAGACAATAGTTTAGGGCGTGACTTGCTTCGGTTGAACCGATCTTTCCATATCTCTATCTCGTCATACGAAAATTCTAGAAATTGAGTGAGTACGCATTCTCGCCTCAGGGAGGGAGTAGGCCGTTCCGACATAAGTATATAAAAATGAATTCGCGCAGCAAGAAAAGCAATTTCAACGCCAGAGAGTTCACACGACAACTATCAGTGATTCATATCCGTGATTATTAGTAATCATTTTCCAAAATTAGTAAAATCAGTGCTACACTAAAATAAAAGGAAAATTAAAAGCGGTTTGCATAATTTTTCAACCCCCTTGGAAACTGGGGGTCCACCGTACGCATTGTGAACTACGGGCTGCACGTCCAAATACGGATTGTGAACCAACAGGCAACACTTCTGCCGTCAACTCCAGCTTACTTCTGCGGCTAAGGGTCTTCCATAGTATCACCGTGAGCCAAAGGGCTAAGTCAGTGGAAGCTTCCTCACCGAAGACCCCACACGCGTCACGGGATCGAACATACCAAAGATAAGTTCCCAGCGCAAATAGGTTTTTTTATAAGAACCAGAAAGCTTACCTGTGCCGCGAATCCACACCCCGGGTGTAGTCGTAACTAGAGACTTTAGTGATCTTTGTAAATTATTTAGTTCAATTTAATAAATAAAAAAAATGAGATTTTTATTTTATTTTAACATTTTATAATAAACATTTGTACATTTGTAGTTGTGTTCTTATTTGTACCCACCGTCAGGCGGACGCGGACGTAACAAACTGATTTAATCGATTTTTGTCTTGAGTTAGGGCAAGAACTATTTGTTGCAAAATGATTCCTAGAGTAAAGAATACAAGAATTAGAATCCAGTGATGCGTTGCATTCATCGCCACTGTGTTGCTGTCCACAACGGAAGCAACGTGGTTTCGAGCGACACTGAAGCTTCAAATGGCCAAATCTACAACATTTTTGACATTGAATTGTGGGAAAAGAGTACATCTCAACAGGGAGAGAGGTATAGTATGAATAAACACGTTCTAGCAAAATTTGTCCCTTGAAAGTTAATAACACAGGCTGTGTCGGAACCCAGTTGGTAGTTCCATCTGTCACAGTTTTCCGATTAAGCCTACGAGCTTTTAGAACAAAGCCACATCCTGGAGGTAATTCAAGTGAATTAATTATCTCATCCATAGACCACTCCACAGGGACCCCGCTGATGAGGCCTACTCTAGTTATGTTATATGTAGGAATAATTGCTGTATATTTATTTTGGCCGATAATGGGGTTTCCTAAGAAATTATTAGCATCAGTTGCTGATTTAAATTCAATAGAGATCTTATTTCTGCCCACCCTCTTAACTCCGTTAATGCATATATTTTCTATTTTATGATTATTTAAAAATTGGCCAAATTTAATAATAGGTCGTATTTGATAAACCAGCTGCCAAATCCGGCACCAAACGGGAAACATGCACTATGAAAGGACCCTTGTCAAAATTATCATAGATTTTAATAGAGTCGTTTAAAGCAGGGTGTAAAAAAATAGTTTGAATCGATGGTGAAGCTGAAGATGGGTCTATTATGGTTTTCTTGGAAACATTAGACGTTTCCGCGTCTACGAGGGGTCTTTTACCCCCGTCACAGTATGAATAGAAGTTTGATCAGAAATAAGTTGATCAAAACGATCGGAGGGGTTAGGAGGTCGTAACTCCATTGTATAAAACAATGGAGTTACCGAGAGAAGTTGAGAAATGCACTTACTGTTTTGTACAATTGATTCACAACTCACCACCAAAATAACCCGGTTTTAGATTTTAGGAAAACGTGTTAAATCTACCAGGCCAAAAACGAGAATCTCCGTCATTTTACCTTATCAATAATTAAAAGTTACTAACTTTTGTGGCTAAAATATTTAGCCAATAAAATTTTATATTTTTGGCTAAGTCAATCTTAAATATTTTGCTGATATATCCACAAAATGGCCAACTTGGCGACACTGCTCGGTTACATCTCCTAACATAGTAGTGATACGGCAAGAGCCAGTTTTTACTCGACTGACTTATGTAAAATTATTAATTTCGTGATCGAGTTAAAAATATTTGAGTCGAGTTCGTTTGCACTCGAGTTACTGATTCAACTCGGAGCGCTGAGTAGATTTGGTAAGCGCTACACTAGATGTTCATACGTCGGGGTAATATGTCTGAAACCTCTTAGTGGTGTGCCCCGGGCAACGTCAGTCCTTATGACTGGCGGCTAATGCCAGACAGACGGCAAGAGTGGACCTACTTCGGCTAATTCATTGTGGACGGACACGTCTTTAAAGGGGGAGGAGGAAGAAAATCTTCTTAAAAAATTGAGAGGATACAACCTCTATAAAACATCGCTGACGACAGAAGAGAAAACCGATTTTCCATTGCACTGATTCGGCGGAAGGGGAGACAGTTCCGTTGTACCGGACTGTCTCCGTCAGCGGGTGGTCCTTCTGGGCCATGCCACCGAGGCTACGCGGTAGTGTGCTACCTACAGGTCCCGTGTCACCCCATTAAAGTGGCGGACGGTACACCGTGGAGTTTTAGTGAGTAAGAGTCTCACATAACTACTCGTCCCCCGGGCGGGTGTGTACACATGACGGGTTTCTCCATGTAAAAAAAAAAGTTGTCCCTACGTCACTAGTTTGCATCAGGACTTTACAAGTTCAAACTTGCATCTTGATTTACATTAATTGAATTCACGAGTGTCGTTTTATTTCTTTGTTATATGAAAGTGTGATTTTAAGTTTAATTTTTGTTATTATAGTATTAGTACCTAGTGTATAGCATCAAGGATGGTTAAAATCTACTTCTTGATTGTTTACAATATAAATTATGAGTGGTGACAATGGAACAACAAAAGAAAAAGTGTCTGTGCAGGATGGCAGGAAAACAGCGCATACGCCGCAGTAGGCGCGGCCTGCCACAAGAGCGAGATCGCGTCATAAGTGTGAGCGAGACGCACTATATGTTTAGTTTATATCGTATTTATAGCCTATAAATGTATTATTTTTAAGTTATTGTTAAATTATTAGAAAACCTTTTAGTTTACGAATATAGTTTTGTATAACCAATAGAGATATAGATAATAAGAAACACATTTTGCCATGGAGGGGACTTCGTACTCGCACCGCACTGTCGCCCCTCCAACAAGACCCGCTTTGCCGTCCCGTCGAGCGCTATAAAAGGCCGCGCTCCGCGGTACTAAGCGCATTCGTTCTCAAGAAGTCGGCAAGAAACAACATAGCGACAAATGCATTCATTCTCAAGAAGTCGGCAAGAAACTACATAGCGACAAGTGCTTTCGTTCTCAAGAAGTCGGCAAGAAACTATATAGCGACAAGTGCATTCGTTATCAAGAAGTCGGCAAGAAACTACATAGCGACAAATGCATTCATTCTCAAGAAGTCGGCAAGAAACTACATAGCGACAAGTGCTTTCGTTCTCAAGAAGTCGGCAAGAAACTATATAGCGACAAGTGCATTCGTTATCAAGAAGTCGGCAAGAAACTACATAGCGACAAGTGCATTCGTTCTCAAGAAGTTGGCAAGAAACTACATAGCGACAAGTGCATTCGTTCTCAAGAAGTCGGCAAGAAACTACATAGCGACAAGTGCATTCGTTCTCAAGTCGGCAAGAAAATAAATAGTGATAAAGACATTGTCAACAAGTAGATAGTAACAAGTGAATATCGTAAATAGTGATCAATAAAAGTTGAATTTATAGTCATCGACGTATTTTTACTCGGCAATCCAGTAATAGTTTTCAAAGTGCGGAAACCACAGAATCAATATTCCGTAGTATAGACCAGAGCTATCGTCTGGTCACTTGATAACCCGCACAGTGTCAGTGTAGCTTTACTTTGAAAAAAAAATAGCAAGGAGCCACTGTTGTAATCTTGCATTTAAATATCTTCCAATCTTGGGTTTCATGATCGACATTTGATAAATTCCCGATCGTTGAAACGGCTAAGAACATTTTCTTTTTCGTGGGTAGTTTCTTCGCCTTTGTTAGTATGGAGCGTGGAATGATACTCAATAGCGGTCGGTAACGCACTGACTTTATTAACGTTATTCAGCATGGTTTTAAAGGTGTCGCAGACACTACGTGACCATTAACATACATATACAACAGATACAATTAAAAAGTCGTAAATTTGTGGCAGCATTTTGGCAAAAAAAATGTCAGAGCGAGGATTAATTCAAACATCTACGTAGTCTGCTACGGTCATTATGAAACAGTATATTGATACGCAATATGTAGACCACCAGCTTGATCCAATATTATATTGGAAACAGCGGCAAAAAGTAATGCCAGAACTATGCAAGTTAGTGTAAGGTTACTCAAAAACAATTCTTTAAAAAAAACGTGACTACCTTCCGTTTTGCAGAATGAATGTGGGTGGTATACAAATATGTTAGCAAGTAACACATATGCGCCCAGAGATTGTGGTTTATAATAATTACTCGCAGTGTTATCCTAGTTATTTACCTATACCTTATTATTATACATATAATTCATAATTAATAATTTAGTTAAGCGGGTAGGTCAAGCCTTGATGGATTCATTCGTGAAAGTAACCTCTTAGACAACGATACTCTGTCTGAATAAACCACGAATATTCAACTATTGGACTATTATTCCACAAGACCCACAAGTTTTAACATCTCAGAAGTGGGATAAAATCAAAACCACAATGAAGACCCGTCAAGCATCAGTATCTAAATGTTCCCGGCCTTGTGACTGGGACATGGAATCGTCGACCAGCAGACCAGACCCTGTTGACGCCGACCACCAATCTGATGGCACAACTACGCCACCTGCAAGGAAAATGTTATAAACTCTGCTAACAAAAGAAATACATAAGGCCATACAAGCTCTGGATGACCAGCCTCTAAAGAAACACCAAGCTGCATCTTTGATCCCTTAATTTGATCCAGAGAATGAAGATTACACTGTGACAACTTGGCTGAAGAAGATTGATAAACTTGGCGAGATCCACAGTTGGGACGAAAATACGAAATCCTTCCACCTACAAGACAAGCTGAGGGGTCAAGCACGTAAATGGTATAACCGTCTGGAAGAATACGACTACTCATGGGAAGAATGGAAGGAATTGCTAACCCGTACATTCCCTAAGTATCTCGATTATGCAACCATTTTGGAAGAAATGCTTAATAGGAAGAAACTGCCTGCTGAGAGCATGACTAAATATTTTCAAGAAAAAATCGCCATGTGCTTCCGCTAACTGTCAAATGCCGCTACAGTATCATGCATTATCCGAGGTCTACCTTCTGCCCTGCAATCCAACGCGAGGGCGTTCCAGTGCAATCGACCCGAGGAATTATATGAAGGATTTCTATCTACTTTAGATGACTATCGCTCTCCGCATCAAGTCTCGGAATACAATCCCCGCACATCTAAGGAAAATACCCGCCAGGCCGATAAACGAGGGTTAATTGACGTAGAGATGCATCCTTGCCCACGGTGTAAGAGAACTGGTCATTTATTACGGAACTGTCACATGGCCAACCAACGCGTATGTTCTAAATGTGGGGTACAGGGTCACATAGCCCCACGGTGCCCCAATATTCTCAAATCTAACAGCGACTCAACTACCAATGTTAAAGAGATAAAGCTTATACAGAACTACAACAACATCTACAAGAAGTCCTCTAAAGTCAACGGAGTCTATGTGAAGTCTTACTTGGACACGGGTAGTCAAGTCAATTTGCTCAATAGAGGTGTCTCAAAACTTCTTAACTTGGAGGTTAAGCCAGCATACGTCTCTCTCAAGGGATTCAATGGTGATGTCATCGCGAGCCAAGGGGAAGTTCAAAGCTCATCTAACAGATGTGAATATGAACGGAGTAAATTTGTTGATCGGCCAGCCCGTCATAAATAACGATGGGATATCATTAACTATCAAAAATGGTGCAGCCACACTCCAAACCGTTGAATCAGAATTTCCAGTCTCCGTGGATGCGGCTGAAAGAAACTGCCATTTTAAAGTGGCTACGGCCTGCCAGGAAAGATTACCGCCAGGGACCTGCAGGTCATAATGTCGGGCTGGCGAAACCACCTCAAGGTTGTGAATACGGGTAGCGAGGACGTCAATTGGAAGCGGGCACAGTCTTATCAAGAGCCGAAAGCTGCGAGCAAGTGCCGATTTGCGAGGTCAGTGTTAATGTAAAGTCTGGTCTAATGTCTAGCCTAAGCCCTTGCCTATGCCACACTTCAGAATCCATTTTCAGTATAAGTAATAGCCATACCAATTCGTCTAAGTTGGGGTATGATTCTTTAGATATCGGTCCTATAAGTATAAATGAGCGTGCGGAACTAATCTCGTTTAAACAACAAATTGTAAAGTCAAAAATTTCCGAACTAGAGTCGGGTATCATTAAAGAATCTGAATCAAGCTACGCTTCCCCAATTGTATTAGTTAGGAAGAAAGATGGTGGGAGTAGGTTATGTATTGACTACCGGGCATTAAATGCGATCACAATACGCGATAGATATCCCTTGCCTAATATTGATGATCAGATAGCTCAATTGGCAGGTAAAAACTACTTCACTTCGTTAGATATGGCTCAAAGTTACCATCAGGTCGGTATAAATCCTGAAGACACTCGCAAAACTGGGTTTGTAACTCCAAATGGTCATTATGAGTATACACGTGTACCCTTCGGTTTAGCAAACGACCCATCAGTTTTTATTCGTCTAGTAAATAAAATCGTAGAGTCGCTAGGTAAAACTGAAATCCTAGCATTCTTAAAATTTCAGTCCGAGAACCTAAAATTAAATCTGAACAAATGTGCATTTTTACAGACGGAAATCACTTACCTAGGCCACAAGATATCTCCCAACAGTATTCAACCAGGTGAATTAAAACTAACAGCCGTATCTCAGTTCCCAACTCCTCATAATGTACATGGTATTAGGCCGTCAAACATTTCTTTAAAAAAAACGTGACTACCTTCCGTTTTGCAGAATGAATGTGGGTGGTATAAAAATATGTTAGGTGATTTATAATAATTACTCGCAGCGCTCGCGGTAAACCGCACTTTTCGGTGCGACTTGTATTTTTTTTTTTTAATCCACGGTTTTGTGGTCACTCGCTGGATACCTGACGGTGCTAACGAAAGTGAGTGGGGCGTGACCCGAGCAGCCCGTTGGTTGTCTCCTTCAGAGGCAAACAGCCAGACTCGGACGGGCCTGGGAATCTAGGCCTTTGCGGTTATCGCATAATCTGACCCCAGGTGTCTCCTACCAAACCCTCCGATCCTGCAAACTTCCATCCCCGGAACCTGTTTGGGCCTAGCCCGGTTTAATTACCGGTCTGTGTCCTCAGTCCCGGGCTTGTTAGGGTTTCCTTAGGGCCGATAGGTTCTTCCTGTGTGTCATTGCACCTTGACCACAGGACTCTTGCCCGACTCGGATAGTCGTATTTAATTTTTGGCGCACCTTATGCCCCTCTAAGGCAGGGAGGCCTTCATTTAAAAACATGTCCCAACTCTCACCCACTGCTGCCGAGATGGCAAAAAATATGGAGATGGATACCGCAGCCCCAAATGACTGTTTTACCGTTGTCGCGTCGCGCAAACGTCCGTCGCGAGTCAGTCTGTCTGCGCAACTAAAACTGTGAAAACGGTTAGTGGCGCCGTCGCCTCCGCGTCCTCCGCGCTCCCCGCACCCGCTGTCGGGAAAAAAGAGCGCACCCCACCTCCTATCATCGTCCGGGACAAGGCGGCCCGGACGACTCTCGAAAATGAGTTGCGCAGGCTCAACTTTCAATACGATAAAGCCCGAAATACCCTTAATGGTATTTCCATTACGATGAGTTCATCGGATACTCACCGTAAATTCATTGCCCTCCTCCGGAAGAGAGGGCTTCAATATTTCACCTACTCCCTTGCGGAGGAGCGCGTCCTCCGCGTGGTGATCCACCGTATGCCGGTGGAAGTCAGCCCCGCGGAGGTGTGCTCCTCGCTCGCGGAGCAGGATTATCCAATCAGAGAGGTACATAGATTGTACAGTAAGGAGAAGCGGCCACTACAAATGGTAGTGGCCATTCTGGACCTTTCCCCCGAGGGAAAGGCCATCTTTCAACTAGCAAATGTATGCGGGCTCTCCGGCGTCACCGTCGAGCCCCCATATAAAACCCACATGCCTTTGATTTGATTACTACCTACACTTTGTTATTTAGTATCTACTAAAATAAACTTATTTTATTTGAATATTGTAAACATAAAAATAAAATACTCGACTAATAGTCTCCTCTAGATCGGTACATATTATATTTGTTAATAGAAAATACAGATTTATACAGATTTTACAAAATTTATTTGATACTGAAATAATACAGATTTATCGAACGGGTAAGATAAATATGTTCGCGTCAAGGTTGGCAGCACTGCGTATTAGTGTTTTATCTATGGTTAATACTCTAGATTAGACTTGTACATTTAATAGTCTGTGGCAGTAGGCAATTAATCTTTGTTGTTGTTGATTGAATTAAAAAAAATTTGTAAAAAGAGAAAGATATAAGCTTGTTTTGATAGATAATAGCTGCTAGAGGTAAGAATATTTTGCTTTATTGTAATAATATGTAATGTTTATATTTTATGTTTTGTTAAACAGTCTGTTACTACAATTCAATTTGTTTTATTTACTTATCCAAAGGAATGCATTTTCCCATTTATATCACTAAGCTATACATAGCCGCTTTAGATCATATTTACAATGAGTATTTTAGTAGAAAGATTTATATTGTATAAAGCTTACAATTTGTAATGTTTGAAATCTAGAAATAGGTAAATTTAGAAGTAGGTACTTCTTAGAAATAGGTATTTAGTTAATTTGGTGCCGCGCCGTATGATTGCTTTAACACTGTACCTTTTTCGTAATACATTCCTAGACACGAAAATTATAAGTGTAGGAATAATGAGCATGTTGAGTCTAACCAAAAAAAAACTTTATGTTTGCATAAAATAGGTATATCTAATAATTTGTCTAATGTTTTGATCATAGAACATTTACTACCGGGGGTTTCGATTCATCTGAAGATAATCATAAAACTTACACTAAGGATGTAAAAAAAAAAATCGATTTATGATTGATTATTATTTCATAAAAATCGATTTTTTTCACGGGTGATTTTTTTTTAATGGATCTAATGTATTTTTTTTGTGACAGTAGGTATTCAATCACCCTTCTTACTAACTTGTCAACTAGTCGTCTTTATTGTAAACCATTACTGCCATTATCAAGTGAAAATAGTGGTAAACAAGATGATGGCTCCCTTGTTAGAACTTTCTAGAGTTTTTGTGGCACATCAAAATGTATGCTTCCAGTTTATATTTATAATCCATTTGACATGCACAAGCCATATCACACAAAACGCTACCAGTATTATATAATATAGGGTCTAAAACCTAAGTTAATGGGTCTATACTACTACTATTAAGCTGAAGAGTTTCTGTGTTTGTTTGTTTGGTTGACCGCTCTAATCTCCGGAACTATTTCTTCGAATGGAAAAAATAATTTTTGTTGGATAGATATCCTATTGATCGAAGAAGGCCTATAGGCTATATAACATCACGCTAAGATCAATAGAAGTGAAGAGTCAATGAAAAATATTGCAAAAAAGGGAAGATTATTGCTTTTGAGAGCTTCCATTGCGAGCGCTGCGTAAATGCTTAAAGTTACTCAACAATCATGTGTGACGGAATTGTTTCTCTTAAAAAGTGTTGACTTTATATAACTTTTTTTATGGTAATAAAATTTGTTCTAAAATAATGCATTATTTGCAAAGGTGTTTCTTTAAGCATGGTATTAACCTTATTGAAATAAAATATTCATCACAAGTATTTAATTCTGAACAAAATTTTCGTTGACATCAATTGATTTCAATAAATATCTTACGAGATATCAAAGTTTTACAATAAATCCGCAGCAAAGTAAAGAAAGTTTCAGCTCCTTTAGAATTGTATTATAGGTGCATACGACCCAATCTTTCTAACCCTCTCTCTCTCTCTCTCTCTCTCTCTCTCTCTCATATGACGCAGACAAAGATGCGTGAGTCAGTCAGTTAAAAATAAAAACCAAATACCAAAACATGTCATTTTAAGATCCCACCTAAAACTTCAATCGCCCTTATATATCACCCATAAATATCATTACTTATTATTTGCTTTATAATTTAATATTGTATTTTTGTGTTCAAAAGGATTGTAATACAAGTAATGGAACGCACCACCCGCGTCTTTGGAACTATTTACGCAGTGTATAATAATTTTTAGCAGTGCCCCACGGTTTCACCGTGTTCATATTATAGGACAAACACCGCAACGCCTATGCACCTGTGTAGTCTATCATAATTGTTCTTCCCACAAATACAAATTATTTCACTTTTTCATTATCTCTTAAACTATGTGTCCAAATAACATGCAAAAAAGCAAAATTTAACTTCATAAAATTGTCTTTAAGGTGAAGTAACTATTCTTCGTAAGGATTAATATACCATGTGTAAAATAATGATCTTAAATCACTTTGTATAGTTAAACCACTGTTTGTTATATAATAGCTCATTGTGGGTTATGCATAAGATATAGACATATGCTATTGCGGACTATTTTAATTATGTACTAAGACCCAATATTTTTGTACAACATGTATTTTACGTATAACTAAAAATTATCGCAGCGCACGTGAATAAAGCAGTTCGGAGAGCTTCCTGTTCCGACTTACTTTATAAAAATCAATATTAAAGGCTAGTTAGGATGTGTATCTTGATGCTAAATAAGCTAAACTATTCCTTGTAAATCAAGCTATCGTATACAAAAAGAATTTTTCAAATCAGACTGTTAGTTTCAGAGATTAGCGTATTTAAACAAACAAACAAACATAAAAACATTTCCGCTTTGTTATATTAGTATACATATAATATATAGTATAGATAATACTTTTAAAAGTTTAAAGAAATTTCCTACTTTGAAAACCAAATTCCGAGAATAAAAGGTCGTGAAATAGTGTGAAAAAAAAACATTTCTTTACTTTTAATTCAACCTTACTATAGAAACTATAGAACAAAATTTGGTACAAGAATGGGCATTCTCCGATATTAATAATATTTTTTGTCTTGTTATTGTAATATGTTAATTTAAATTGATTAAGAAAGTTATTATTCTGAATATTTCAGGTTTTAATTAAATTTCTCAAGACAATATGAAAAAAATCGATTATTAATAAATTGTTTTTATTATTTTATAAAACAGTCGATTTTGAAAAAATATAGTAAATGGAAAGTTTCTGTTTGTTACTCAATCACGCAAAAACAGCGATTTTTTGGTTTGTCATGTTCCGAGATCAGTCTGTATATATCCAATAATACGCAGACGAAGTCGCGGGTGCCAGCTAGTTTATAAATATATCTGTGTGAAATACGGGTCAGAGTTTTATTATTCCATTACATGTGTATTTGTATTGAGGATTCAGAATATATTTTAAGTATGCTAATATGTACATTAAACATCTTAGACACCTGAATTGAAACCGTTTTCTGAAAAAATTATAAAAAGTGCACTTTGCCCAACTGGTGAAAAAAGAAACATTTTATTTCTCAAAAACTAACTTATCGAAATTTATCTAAGATTATATTAAGTTCTTTTTTGAAAAATACACCTCGGCAATATTAGCCACTTTGCACTTAAAGAACTCAAAGGGCGGTGGCCATGTTTGTTTTTATTTGATATTCACAACACCTTAATCTACAATAAAATATACACTAGAAGCTGCTCAAGTGATAACATTTCGAGTAATACAGTAACACTTGAATTTTTTCTATGTGAAAAAAAATTTCATTGTTTATTCTCCAATACTATTTTACACTCTGTATCGAAATTTATCTATACAATTAATAAATTGAAGTGTCTGTTTGTAATGTCAAAATAACAGTTTTTTTCTAAATGCATATGAAATTATATACGATACCTATTACAATAAGCCCATTTTTAAAATTTTATGTTTATCTGTCTGTTGTTTGTTCCGGGTAACCTCCGAAACGGTTGGACCGATTTTGACGGGACTTTGCACTGATAGATAGCTGATGATATAGGGAGTAACTTAGGCTACTTTTATTTTAGAAAAAGAATTAGAGTTCCGCAAAAATAAAAATAAAAACTGGTCATGGTGAAACAATTCGGGCTCTTAAATGGCTTATGCTGAGTAAACCATAAGAGATATAGCAAATTAATGTACTAGGCATTATTATAATATTAAATAATTATAAATATTAATTAATTATAGGCATTAAAAAGACCTACAAAAAAGTCCGGGAGAGTATATATCTATCTTCTAAGGAACACCCACAATAAGCAATTTTGTCTTTAAAATAGCCGAGAGCGGGGGAACAAGATTCGCGCGGGAATTCATGTAGTCGATCAAATTTTGATTGAAATTTGGACTTTCGATTCCTATGTCTCTATTTTGTGAATCCTGACCCACTGTGCGCCACCCGCTTTGAATAACTCGGAACAGCTCCACAACCTCGCCAAGCTTCAATCTACAGACACGGTCCGTAACACAACTCCGCAGCCTCGCTTTGAATCAGTGGTCAGGCAACCTAATAATTCAAGAGACCGGCGACATTTGAGTGACGTGACTTTCACCCAGCTTGTTCATTGCTATGAGAGTGCACTCACTGGGCGAATTTTGTTACTCTGCTGGCGAACGTGTACGTAACAGACGGGTGCTAAGTAACGTTTCTTCTTCTGAAATAGTTCTACGAAATGGTGTATCTTATAATAATTAAGACATCCATCGTACGTTTTGTGACGACTAATGACTGGTGTACGTACAGTGGGCGCATCGTGACTAGATAGATGACAGTGACAAAAACTCACCGTGACACAACAAATCATGGTCAATAGGGGCCTAATCTAACTTCTGTTTATATTACCTACTACGAAAATGTAACTGCTAGATTGCATTTTTTTAGATTAGATTAGATTGCTTAAAAAGTAACGGTTCGTTGACATATTTTAGGTATCTGGTACATATACCGCGATATTTGTATTATTCGCCACTGTTCATATGTCTTATTCTGTATTTACCAAACCCCTCACGGCTAAGCATTTTATCTAGTTTGAAAAAAGTAAATTAGGGAACCAAATAAATATTCAGTTGTTTTTTTCTAGATGACAGACATCATACCAATAACGTTGACTGAAGGCAACTTGGGACAACGACATCGTAAACTCAACGCCTTGGTGAAAATGGCGTACGACAACCGAATTTCCTTTGAAAATATCAAACATCTTAAAGAAAAATCACCTGTTGATAGACTTTTTAAAATAGACTACGCATCTAAACTTAAGAATGTTGATTATATCCTTCAAAATATCAAAGATGAAGATATGTTGTACGTAAGTAGAGCTCTCAAGTGCAAATGGCTTGTGGAAACAAAGTATCAACATATCATTTGTCCCAGCTACCTAGAGAACTCTCTTTACCCAGACATGGTAACAACAGCAGTCATTAAAATGAGAAACTGGTTATATCTGTATTTAAAAGATTCAGAACGATGTGAAAAGTTTTATAGGTTTTATTGTGAGACAAAAATCGGTTATGCGATGAAATTCTTAAGCCATTGTAGCAACAGTTTCATTTTAAATGAAATGCCAAAAATAATTGAAAAATTATCACCTCACTATTTCAAAAGACTTTGTGAATCATGTCCTCGTGTTGCTAAAGTATATTTCGACAGTATGCCTGTAAATGATACAGTAAAAAAGAATTTCTTGAACAATCATTATGCATACTATAATAGTTTAAAAGTTGTGGTGAAACCAGAGCCAGAAATATTTTTTGACATAACCGAAAAATACTTTAAAATACAATTTAGCCACTCCCTGACAAAATATATATTGAAAAATCATAAAGATAAATTTAAGAACAAAGTGGAGCTTTATTCTTCAACATTACTAAAGATGGAATCCATGGCAGAATGTCTAAACCCCGATGAATGTAAAGAAATAGTATTGAATCTGGCACGAGCAAAGTATTTAGAACATTGGTTTAAGTATAAAACTATAGAACCTTTAATAAAACGCCTGAGTGTTGAAGAAAGAACAACATTCAAGAAACGAGTTTTTGTCGACAAAGATATAGGAGAAATTGTTAAAAATTGGCCTTATAAAATTCCTACTTTACCAACACGGCCATATCGTCATAACCACATATTTGAAGAACATAAACCATGTAAATATTTTTACGATTGCGACTTGCTTTTAATCGGCCAAAGCTTGTATGGAATATAGATGTAGTGCAAGTTTCAAATTGAAAGATTTAAGTTGCAGGCGGTTTAAAACATATTTGGATAAACTTTTCGATGAATACCGTTTTGTAGGCTTTAGAAAGACTTTGGTTGAATTAAGCCGGAGAATAAAAGTCGAAAGTTCACCACAAAATCGAGAGTACATTTTACTAGTATTAGTAAGTAAGTCTGGTGGACAACTGGAAAACTTAGCTTCACTGCTTGTGTTGTTAGCCCAGCATTCAAATGAACTGGTCCACTTGAGAGCCGCCGTTGTTCGAAGTCTCGTGAAGAGGGCGGCTGTATGGCGATTGCCTCAAGATACTTGGGAAGCATTGCTTCAATTCGCACGAGGACTGGGTTTGGATGGTGACACACCGGAAGCTGACTGTTGTGAAGGCTTACACGCTGTTATTCTCAGATGTTTGCTAGGAACAGGTACCTGCGAGCAGACAGTGAGAGATGCATTTCTTCATGATTTCACAGACTTCAGGGAATATCCGACAAATTCCAATGAAAAGAATACATTGTCTACACGGTTGCCAGCGTTAATAACGACTGCCGCAGAAGCCGAAACAAATCTGGAAAAAAAAGCGCATTATCTCAAATTACTTCTTGATACCTTACAAGGATATAAAATCAATGTTGAAACGAGCACTTTGATTCCTGCTGTAGCATCTCTTGCAAAATGTGATAAGTCTGTAGCACAGAACCTACTCCGAAAGCTTTTTAACCTAAAAATTTGTCGCCGAACTCTGTTTATCGAGAACTTTCACCTAATTCAAAATGACGCATCTTTTGTAAATGCTTTGCGACATGACATTTCAGTTTTAGATGTTAGCAAATTTGTAGATTTGGCGGAAAAAGGCGAGCAGCGCATGGAACAGTTTCTACGCAAAGTTACAATTTATTTTACTGAAAGGTTCGGACTCGTAGAATGTTTTTTAACTGAGATCAGGCAGAGAGTACTCGAAAAGCCCGATGTTAAATTAACTCTAGCTAGATCCCTGTGCTTATTACAGGGAGCGGATTTAGTATATATTCGCGCAATTAATTCTGATACTAAACTTGGAGCACAGTTATCTGCCGCTATGAGAGCAAACATGCATGCCGGAAGACCCAAGTTGGATATGACTGGAATGGATTTGAGTGTTGTTGGAGCTAAGGGTTGCGCGAACAAAGTTCTCGTGTGCCCTAAAACACAAGTCGACACATACGTTAATGATTTGTTGAAATGGAAGCGCACAGTGAGAATAGCCATCGTATTGGCAGAAAGGACAGATAAAGAAGCAGAAACGTTCACCAAAGCGGTTACTTTGAGACCAACGACTACTCTGAAAGCAGCAATGAAGTATTTTCGACGTAGAGGAGATTCGTTTGATCCACGAGTCTGGGAGGCGATAAAGGGCACGTTGCAAAATACTCAATATGCAACAGACCAACGCAAACATCTGCGTCAATTAATTTGTAAAGTAGAGTATATTCCTCTGAAAATCAGAGCCGAGTACTGTACCATTTTATACTCTGTGCTAAAGAATAGTTTTGATAAAGAAACAATGAAGATGCTTTATAACTTAGAAAATCGTATTCCTGATGTAAAGACAAACTTTATTGAAGAAGTAAGTGTAGAATTCTTTAACAGCCTTAACACTGGTAACAATAGAAACCTTCATGCAACTTGTTTGTACCTTCGAGTTTTTGTAAAATATTTATTATATTCGAAAACGGAATCCATACAAAATGCGAGACTTAAAGTTTTAGGCGATCCATTCTTAAATAAACTTCAGGAGTTATTAAAAACTCGTGGTCGCAAGTTTATGTTTATTTTTGAGGAAATTCTTCGTTCTTTGCAATTAAATAATGTATTTTTTGACATTACTTATGCTTCACCCTTGCCGGTTATTGAAAAAATCTTATCTTGGATGCGGGTACATTTGCCGATTGAAATTCATTTTAACAAATATGTTTACATTAATTTGACTATGCTGTACTTTAAAGCTGTCCGGTATAGTATGATTCAAAAGCCGGATATATTTACAGATGAAAAACGTAAACTAAAAGAAGGAGTTGACGTAGTTGGTCACATTTTTGGTGTCTATATAGCACGAGAAGTAAAGGAACTAACATCAAAGTATTTTGAATCGATTACTGAGATATATCGAAATGGTTTCACTGAGTATTTTAACAAATATTATAACAATGGAGAATCAAAAACAAGGTTTATTGTTGCTGTTGTGAAAGGAATTTTAGAGGGCGCCGTAGGGGCCGAAAGTAAAATCGCTGTTTGTCTCCTACGTAGTACACTTCACAGCATTCACGATGAGACAAAATTCGAGATTATAGAAAAAATGAGAAGCATTGAAAATATTGAGGCAAATTTTTTTCTACATAATGAGTTATGTGTTTAAAACCGTGTTAATTTGTTGATTACCTAGTTCTCGTGTCGATGGTAAAGAATTCTAAAGTTGTAGAAAGTTTAGTGTCTATTAAATGTAATATTAAAAATAAAAAAAGGATGATAGAGTAAGCCAATGTATATCTGAATCATACCTATGAATATTATCTTGCAAAGAGTAGGTATATATAATATTTCTTTGGTATAATATTCTTCTTCTTACTAACTTGGCAACTATAGTCGAACAAGTACGTGCGCAACCTTCCCATGTGGAAGACGTTGGCGAGGACGGGGTAGCACGACATTAAGTCACTACAATAAACTAAAGTAAACAGTACCTATGTTCTCTTGGCAGTGTTCTTGAATTAATCATTTAAAGCGGCTCGCAACTCTGTCGCTGTCCCCTGTTCGCCTGTCTGTATTTCTTGGGTTACCTACTTATGTATTTGATAATACTATATTAAAATGTCATAATTTTTTTTACCATAATATATCATCTACTTGAAATTTTGTAAGTTTTAATTTAAATTATGTCTATTTGGGTTTTATTTCTAGTATTTGTGACCTAGTAAGAAGGAAATGTACATTTTGAAGTGAAACTTCTTTATCGACGTATGGGAGAAATTTTGTAGCAGCGTCACGTTTTTCGGTTACGCGCCATGTTGCTTTTTTTAACAAAGTTTAATATAGTGACGTAAAGAATATAATGTAATATATTATAATAATAACAACAATATATTAGTTTTGAAGTTTGGTTTGAAATAAGAATAACAATATATTAATTTGAAAGTGATAAAATAAAAAGACTTATTCAAATTTAAGTGAATTTACAAGAAAAGTGAGAGTGATTATATATTTCGTTTTATAAATTCAACACGTATGAGCATCATTTTAATATTTATTTGAGGTTAACCTCACTTTTTGATTGTAAGTATCAGTGATTTTAGCTACCACAAGCCATTAATTACAAAAATATTTAATAATGACAACAATAGTATTAATGATGCTATCATTATTGATGAAATATAACAATAGCAATGATATTATAATAAGAACAATGATAAAATAAATTACTCATTAATTGTATGCATGTCTATAATAATAAAATAGCTTTAATTTAATACGGAAAAAATTGTTTTTCTTATGGCTTAAGCCTTATCTACCCCATTTTCGTGAAGTTGCAAATGGTAGAAAAATGATATGTCGTAAAGAAGTTTCACTTCTTACCTGTGTATTCTAATACACACAAACATTTTTTTTTTAAAGAAAAATATTATTTCTGCTTAAAGTTTAATAAATGAAAAACATTTTTGAATTCTGGGAAGTAAGTAATATTTCGTTATTAGTTATAAATTGCGACTATTGTGTACTGATGTTTACCTAGATTTAGTTTCGGCCGTTTGTATGAAGACGTTATACTGTTTATCTTAGTTTACTGTGACTTGCGCGCTTACGTCACGCAATTGCACGCGCTTTTCTCCGCTACATTATTTGCCGCCGTTGTTGTCTATAGTACCTCGCCCCGCCAACGTGTGTTGGAAACATAGGACGGTCGCGCACGAACTTGTACGACTATAGTCCTCTTCAATGGAGAACATTACTGCCATTATCAAGTTAATAAAGTGTCCTGTCATATGACGACTTCAGTAGCCTAACAAGATGGTGGCCCCCTTGTTAGAGCTTTCTGAGTAGTTCTTGTGGGATCTGAGAATGTATGCTTTCAGCTTATATTTATAATCCATTTTACTTTTGCACAAAAACCAAACTATATCATGCAAAACGCTACCAATATTACGTAATATAGGGTCAAAAAACTAAGAAAATGAATGAAAAATTAAAACCAAAACGTATCATTTCAAGATCCTGCCAAAAAACCCTTTGGTACATTATATGAAACGAAACAAAAGAATGGTACCTACATATACAGGCAATTGAAATATTTTATTATTTTTAATTATAATTTTTATATATTTTTTAATAATATTTATATAGATTAAGATGTAGATAACAACACCTTAATTTACAACAAAATATACACTAGAAAGGGCTCATCGGATAATAACAACAGTAATACAATAACACTTTAATTTTTCCATAGAAGAATGAATTTAATTATTTTTTTATATAATTTGATAACAGACCCGATATTTTTTTACAAAATGTAAGAAACTTAACTACTGCCGGATACTTTTTAACAAATTTATTAACTAATATTATATTTCACTACAAGATGTTACACGTATTAATTCTTGATTGATAATGCCAACTGTTGTAAAATAAGTAGGTATATGTAGGTACTCGACAATGAAACGAAATAATTATATCGACAGGTAATCTTTATTTATTTATTTTAATCAGAATCTAATGAATCGTCACTGTCACGATATATGCGATGTATATCATTATTTATTTGGTCACAACACTACAACTATCAAATTAGAATTGTCATCGACATAATAAAGATATGGAAATAGTATAGCTATGTATTCATTGTAATATTCAAGCCTCAAGGGGCTTAATACGGCGAAGTAATATTTAATTGTGTGGATAAGTGTTATCTTATCAGTTATCGTGCACAAAGAAGATTTAAATAACCCTAACATTATCGTGTCATACAAGATTGCAAGCCTGGCCTGGCCTTGTCGGCAAGTATTATAGTATTCTCGTATGAGAATACGTACTATCCTCTCAGTAGTCTCAAGTCTGCTATATCCAAGGATAATAATTCAGAAAAGAGAAAGATTTATGCTTGCTTTGGAAGATAATATGCTAGAGGTAAGAATGTTTTTGCTATAATGTAAGAATTTAGGAATTTTATATTTATGTTTTATGTTATACAGACTGTCACTACATTTCAATTCAATTTGACTCACTATAGGTATAATATATACCTAATGAGTAGGGCTTAGTATTACTCACAGATTTAAGGTAGGTATTACCATAGACCTAGCATTATGCTACAAATCTATGGGTATTACTGATGTAAGAATCTAGTGTGTTTGTCCACACCATAAGCAGTCTTATAAGAAAACAGTTTTAGCAAGGAATCATATGAATATTATATTTCATTATTTGTATTTGTAACAATTAATATTAACCTTGGAATAGGTAAAATTATAAGATAATTATCTAATGATAACTTAGAAAACAAATTTGTATCTCAAACAATATATCATATTTTTCTCACTTAACATTCACAGTCAACAAATTTTCAAAACATTATTTTTATATTTATAAAGAAAAATCATACGATGATATGCAAAGAGAAGTACACTAGTTTAATAACAAAGCCTCTTTGCTTCAGCAGTAGGTATAGAAAAAATATAGTGTATAAAAATATTTACAACTTTCATTGAAATTTAGAATTGTTAGGCATGGGGAGTGTTGTGGAAGACGTTGTTGGCCCACTAGGGCAAGGCAAATCTTCCAACATATCTTGACTGCTTTTGAATGATTTGTACCTCTCTTAAGCATGAGTTTTTGATAAAGTCAATTTATTTTGAGTTTTTGTCCGTTATGAAATTCACAATACATACTAAAACAGCACTGTATTAATTAATCTAATTTGACTGAATGTAATAATGACATGTATACAGCATAGAGACATATGATTTATTTCGATACCTACTATTAGAACTTAAGTTTGATATTCTGAAGTTATAAATAAAGACACTTGATTAAATCATTGATTTTTACTGAAAAATAATTTGATTCCAATCAAAATGATTAAACCATACCAAATCTTGTTGAAAAGTGCTGTATACTATAAAAATTATAATAAAGAGGAAAAGTTTTTTGATTGTTTGTTTTACCACGCTAATCTCTGGAACTACCAGTAGGATTGGAAAAATTCTTTTTGTAGATGATAGCCAAACTGACAAGGAATAGTATAGTCTTGGAGTAGAAAACTCAAGAAGGGGGTGTGGCTAGCTGTTTCATGTCGGTGCAAGCTCAGAGTGGTTGGGAAGGAGGTTGAGGTGGCAGAGGGCGCAGCGAACACACCGCCTCGGTCACTTCGTTTTTGGCTTCAGGGATAGACAAGTGTTGCACACTCGTGTAGCCATCTCGTAGTTACTAGTTACCCAAATTTTTGTTGTTTAAGGATAATTGTTATTTTAGTTTGTTTTAATTATATTTTTTTAATATCTTCAGTTTTAATTTCAAATTCTCTAATTCTTAGAGTTAGAGAGTCTTAGTGAGTTTTGTTACGTAAGTCGGAAAGTCGAGTCCCTCCCGAACTGCTTTCATAATCTTTAATCATACGGAATTATGGAAATACACTGTTCTACAATAATATTACTAAAAAATAATCAGCGATAGTATATGCCTATATTTTATACAGAAACCACAGTAAGGATTTGTTTGAAAATTGAAAAGTGATTTATAAGCATTATTTTTAGACATGCATATTAATTCTTACAAACAAAAGTTACTTCATCATAAAGACAATTTTATGAAGTTAAATTTTGCTCTTTAGAGTATGCTATTTTAACCCATATATAAGAAGATATTGAAAAATAAAAATAATTTGTACTTGCGGAAAGAACAATTATGGTGCATGGTGAACTACATGGTGAAATGCGTTGGCGGCACGGTGTTTGTCGGATAAAATTGACACGGGGGAAACCGTGGGGCGCAGCTAGTGTTATAATATGGGTACCTATATTAAACAGTATTGTGATTTCAATTGTTTGCAAATACTATGGTCAATAAATTATTATTATTACTATTATATCCAGCATTTTGAAATCACTCCTTGTATATTTTGCGCACAGCGCACTGTCAACAGATAATTGTGTGAACCGTTAATTTA
This sequence comes from Saturnia japonica, assembly GCA_033032175.1. Lineage (NCBI taxonomy): Eukaryota > Metazoa > Arthropoda > Insecta > Lepidoptera > Saturniidae > Saturnia > Saturnia japonica. The sequence continues at coordinate 651,471 of CM065330.1, forward strand.
TAAACAATGTAGGGAGATTGTAAACTATTGGTAGCTTATGAACGGAAACTAATCATTTTATATTTTTGGGGTTAACAAGCAAAATCAAGATAAAAATTGAAGAATTGAAAAATGTGATATTTTTAAGACTTATTTTTGTTTCTGGCTCTCGTTGCCGCTGCCGCGCGGCGCGGCTTTGTGCGGGCAACCCGCTCTCTTGCTCGCTCTGCTCCTGCGTTTATGATCACAATAGTTTATACCTATGGCTACCGCTGAGACTGACTGATTTTTTCTTGTCGAGTGCTATGGAGATATAATATGACATTGCACTTACTACGGTGACGTCACAACACGGATTTCTATACTATTAAGGCGGCAAACAAGTATATGGTCTGCCTGATGGTAAGCGGGTACCGTAGCCTATGGACGCTTGTAATACCATTGTTATCACTAGCGCGCAAAAACCACGGTGACTAAGAGATAGCGCGCTCGGGTAAATCTTGTCACCGTGAACCGTGACCAAAGAGTTTCTGTCACTATCACGTCACGTCTTCAAAGTGGAGGGAACTCACGAAGAATGATTGTCATTAAATTTTTTTTAATCCAAGGTTATTCGTCGAAATGGAACTGTCATTATCTGCGAACTCGTGAAACTTAAAAGAAAATATCGTAAAAAAGAAGTAAATGTGTACCTCTACCTCCTTTAGAGTGAGTGATAAGCTAAAAAGTGTAAAGCTGTACACATCTCATAAAAATTTTGCTCATGGAAATATTATTAACTAGCGACACGCCCCAGCTTCGCACGAGTACAATTTACAAAGTGGTGTATTTTACGTTTAAAAAAGTTTATTTTATGAAATTGTCAATAGCAGATCGGAGTTTGGCTTTGTGCCCGATTAATGGTAATAGGCTTGCTGACTATTACATGAGATCTAAAACATACCCGGCAAACTTTGGGTGTACACCTCTGTCTAACACTTGTTATGTAACTTTATATTTACGAATAGTGCGCTTAGCTCACGATGCGCAATTCGTTATAGGTGGGGAGTACCGGTCAACCGACCGCAACCGGTTGTTTTGAGAGGGACTTCTTAGATCGCGCATAATTTTGATTCGTGGTATTTTCTACAGTATACATTTAAATGAAAAACTGGAAAGGACAATTTTCATCTACATTAAATGCTCAAGTTAACTAACAAACTTATCTCAATAAATATTAATAATGAATTGGACAAAATAGCTTCGCAAATAACGTAATATTTTGATTATGTTGAAGATACAAATGGTTACTGTGAGTGAACCTTAGGAGATAGATATATGCCATCATGGACTTTTCTCTAGGCTGTTTGAAGAACTACAATTCTTTAGAAGATTATTTTGATGTATCTCATAAGGTTTAGCCAGCGTAAGACATGTAAGCGCCTGAAAATCATTTTTTGACGACTTGATTACAAATACATAATTTAATTTTCTCTACTATACTAAAACTTAAATTAGAATGTATTGTTTATATAAACCTTCCGTATATAAAAATATCTGAATGGCAGAAAAAACCGCAATAAAAACCGTTGCGTAGCTTGAAACATCTAAGCGTACATATGGACGGACAACGGGAAGCTATTTTATTTTATACTATGTATAGATTCGATTTTAAAATTTATGACCGAATATGTAATCCTTCAATTTTAATCGAAAGGTTTATTATAGATGACATCGTCTCTGTGGTGCACTCACGTTGAGTGAAGACTATGTCGCTATGTTTGCGTGTCACCGTCTTGATAGTCGAAAAGTAAATATCGAGCGGCAACGTAAGAAAGCACGATGACAATTTTGTCAACAGTGCGCGCTTGGCTTTAAAAGCAACAGTCGTGATGAAACCCATAAGAAAGAAATTATACATTGACTGCAGTCGCGGGTATTAACTACATAGTTCACAATATAAAGTCTAAAATGTTTCTATAAACAATCTTATAGATTTATATAGCAACATATGCAGCTAGCGTTTCCTCCGTTTGCGCAGCACACAACCACATCATAGCAACCTCTTTGAAATCTATTCTGAGAATAAGAGCATTGTAAGCGTTTTGTCGCCCAGCGACAGTTACAGTCGTCGCATGGTGGTTGACAGTGATAAAAAGTCACTGCAACAAAAAATCATGGTCAGCGGGGGTCTCGAAATGACGCGACGGCGCGGCGCCTAGGTAGCGGCACATACTTTTTTTATTACGTTTGAACTTGTTCCTACACGCGACTTCACTCCGCCTCGCCGGTTTTTGTTCTCAAGGTATAGGTATTGCTTCGATTGTTTAAATCAAAAATACACGGTGTAAATAAGTCGGATTTTTTTTGGAGTGTACGTAATCAGTCTATAGTCTATAATCATATAAAACCATGTACATTGAATTTGATAAGTAAAAAAAAAATTGATAAAATTAGTTATTATAAATTAAATCGAATTTGAAATAATAACTACAGCATAAGCGTGATGCGACGGCGATATAAGACTAGCTATACCATTTCCATTTATTTATTTTGTCGATGACAGCTCCTGTGAAAACTTGAACGAGCGTCTTTTTTACATTATGTATGCATTATTTTATAAAAATATGACGTTTACACACGTATAAGGTTATACCAGAGTCGGAGAAACTGATGGGGATGGAGCTATATCGCTAAACGTAACACGATAACAGACCCGATATTTTTTTACAAAATGTAAGAAACTAAACTACTGCCGGATACTTTTGTACTAATTTATTAACTAATATTATATTTCATTACAAGATGTTACACGTATTAATTCTTGATTGATAATGGCAAATTCTTCAAAATTTTCGAAGCTGTTGTAAAATAAGTAGGTATAGGTAGGTACTCGACAATGAAACGAAATAATTATAACGCCAAGTAATCTTTATTTATTTATTTTAACCAAAATCTGATGAATCGTCACTTTCGTAATCGTAATATGCGATCGATATCATTACTTATTTGGTCACAACACTACAACTATCAAATTAGAACTGTCATCGAGAAAATAAAGAAATGGAAATAGTATAGCCGCTAGTTATCGCTATATTAAAAGTAAAACGCATGCGCCCGTGGTGGAATCCCCCCACCACCACCACCACCGCGCTGCCGCCGCAGAAATCTGTAGGTACTGCGACGACTAGAGATGGAAATTATAATGCATCACTGCTATTTTACATATTATGAAAACAAAAATAATATAATTTATCACCTATATTGAATCGAAAATAACAGCTACATACGATCAAGTAGTGATTATTTCACCCACTTGTAATCCATATATACAAGAAAACAATGACCTTTTTCTTTGGCTTCCTATTATATGTATAGCTTGATTATATGAATTAATTTCACTTAATAACAAACTGATAACAAAAACGGTCACTCTTTTTGTTACACATATGGAATTCATTTATCGCAGGTTAAATAACAGTGATAAAAATATAATTTCATAGCGGTGACAATTATTTTAAATAGCAGTAATTTCCTTGCCTAGCTCCAAGCAAGTCCGTGACGTACGACGTCTACGCATCCAGCGGACCCGCGCGCATACGTCTCGCTCACTAATCGCGAGATTTTAGTTGTTTCTAATGAGTTCGCGACATTACGAATATTTAAACCGGGAGTGGTTGAACATAATGCGTTTGTATGTGATAGCCGGTGAGAATCTCGCCGTGGGTAAGCGTACGTACACCCGACCAAAACATTTGTAAGCTATACGCCGTTATAAAATATCTCGGACCCACAAATTCCATCAACGGTAACTAACTATCCTGGCAGCGACACAACACCTCTTGACTCATGACCAGTTCCGAGTGCCTTCAGATGCTCATGGTAGCGGCCGACTTTCCGTGCACTCAAGCATCGTCCAAGAGAGAATTTTCAAATATTTTGAACAATATCCACGAAGAAGTTCGCGACAGGCAGCACGGAAATTTATTGTGGGACCTGCTCAAATGATCGGGAATGCATTCCTACCATTTCCGGCGCACTCAGGCTCTACATTACATAGATCCTCAGCATCGCATAGCTTTGTGTCAATGGCTTTTTCAAAACCAAGCTGAAAATTTACCGAGGTACGCGTTATTTTTAAACACCAAGGATTTTAATGTGATTAGGTACTCATAGTACATAGAGCACCACGTATGGTGAGCGACCTACACATCGGCGTCGTGGCGGGGTGCGGTGTGCGAGCCTCTCTTGCACAACTAGCGCAAGTTACAATGAGCGTAAGAAATTACAAAAGTACCAAACAACCGATTTTTTTATTTCATTATTTACATTTTTTATTTATACATTCATTGCTATTTAGCAATAGTATGCCCTTGACTGAGTACGCACATACCGAAAAAAATCCGATTCAATTATACCGGGTATATTGTTAATAATAAAAATGGTCAATAAATTGAAATACAACATTTATTCATTAATAAAACGAATTAATAGAATGTTTGTAGGATAATACCAATGATGTGTCGGACATGGATGTGTCCAAAGATAACATTGAAAATTGATAAAACTGAATCACCAAGATCGTCGCAGTGGACAAACGATCGCCGTCACGACATCTTTATCTCTGCTGTAAAACTCGTTCTCGTTGAAGTCCCAGTGATGGGGGCGATGTACAAACGGCTTTAGATTGCAAATTTTAGTGTGCTTTCATAATCTACCCGCAGTTTAAAATCTGACTATAGATTGTTTATAAAGTAACGGTTTGTTGACACTATTCATGTATTTAACAAATCCCTCAGTGCAGGCATTTTACCTACTTTGGCAAAAATAAAATAGGTAACCAAATGAATATGCAGTTGTTTTTTTTTAGATGACAGACATCATACCAATATCGTTGATTGAAGGCAACTTGGGACGACGACATCGTCAACTCAACATCTTTGTGAAAATGGCGTACAACAACCGAGTTTCTTTCGGAAGTATAGAATATCTTACAGAAAAATCACCTGTCGATAGACTTTTTAAAATAGACTATGCATCTAAACTTAAGAATGTTGATTATATCCTTCAAAATATCAAAGACGAAGATATGTTGTACGTAAGTAGAGCTCTCAAGTGCAAATGGCTTGTGGAGACAAAATATCAACATATAATTTGTCCCAGATACCTTGAGGACGTTCTTTATCCAGACATGGTAACAACAGCAGTCAATAAAATGAGAAACTGGTTATATCTACATTTAAAAGATCCAGAACGATGCGAAAAGTTCTATAGGTTTTATTGTGAGACAAAGTTCGATTATGCGATGAAATTCTTAAGCCATTGTAGCAACAGTTTCATTTTAAATGAGATTCCAAAGATAATTGAAAAATTATCACCGCACTATTTTAAAAGACTTTGTGAATCATGTCCTCGTGTTGCTAAAGTATATTTCGACAATATGCCTGTAAATGATACAGTAAAAACAAATTTCTTGTACAACCATTATGTATACTATAATAGTTTAAAAGTTGTGGTGAAACCAGAGCCAGAAATATTTTTTGATATAACCGAAAAATACTTCAACATACAATTTAGCCACTCCCTGACAAAATATATATTGAAAAATCATAAAGATAAATTTAAGAACAAAGTGGAGCTTTATTCTTCAACATTACTAAAGATGGAATCCATGGCAGAATGTCTAAACCCCGATGAATGTAAAGAAATAGTATTGAATCTGGCACGAGCAAAGTATTTAGAACATTGGTTTAAGTATAAAACTATAGAACCTTTAATAAAACGCCTGAGTGTTGAAGAAAGACCAGCATTCAAGAAACGAGTTTTTGTTGACAAAGATATAGGTGAAATCGTTGAAAATTGGCCTTATAACATTCCTACTTTACCGACACAGGAATATCTTGATAACCACATATTTGTCGAACCTAAAACTAAACCGTTTGAATATATTTACGATTGCGACTTTCTTGTAACTTGCGAACGTAGTATAAACTATAAATTTTTTGATTCTTGCAAGTTGGAAGTTACTAGAAGTCGCAGGCAACTAAAAACGTATTTGGATAAACTTTTCGATGAATACCGTTTTGTAGGCTTTAGAAAGACTTTGTTTGAATTAAGCCAGAAAGTAAAAGCCGAAAGTTCGTTACAAAATCGAGAGTACATTTTACTCGTATTAGTAAGTAAGTCTGGTGGACAACTGGAAAACTTAGCTTCACTGCTTGTGTTGTTAGCCCAGCATTCAAATGAACCGGCCCACTTGAGAGCCGCCGTTGTTCGAAGTCTCGTGAAGAGGGCGGCTGTATGGCGCTTGCCTCAAGATACTTGGGAAGTATTGCTTCAATTCGCACGAGGACTAGGTTTGGATGGTAACACACCGGAAGCTGACTGTTGTGAAGGCTTACACGCTGTTGTTCTCAGATGTTTGCTGAAAACAGGTGCCTGCGAGCAGACAGTGAGAGATGCATTTCTTCGTGATTTCACAGACTTCAGGGAATATCCAACAAATTCCGATGAAAAGAATACATTGTCTACACGGTTGCCAACGTTAATAATGACTGCAGTAGGATCCGAAACAAATCTGAAAAAAAAAGCGCATTATCTTAATTTACTTCTTGATACCTTACAAACTTATAAAATCAATGTTGAATCGAGCACTTTGATCCCTGCTGTAGCATCTCTTGCAAAATGTGATAAAACTGTATCCCAGAACTTACTTAGAAGGCTTTTTATCCAAAAAAATTCTCGCCGAGCCCTTTTTCGGGAGAACTTCCAGCTAATTCAAAATGACGCATCTTATTTAAATGCTTTGCGACATGATATTTCAGTTTTAGATGTTTACAAATTTGTAGACTTGGCGGAAAAAGGCGAACAGCGCATGGAACAGTTTTTACGCAAAATCACAATTTATTTTACTGAAAGTTGTGGATTCTTCGACTGTTTTTTAACTGAGATCAGGCGGAGAGTACTTGAGAAGCCCGATGTTAAATTAACTCTAGCTAGATCCCTGTGCTTATTACAGGGAGCAGATTTAGTATTTATTCGCGCAATTAATTGTGATACTAAAAATGGAGTACAATTATCTGCCGCTATGAGAGCAAACATGCATGCCGGAAGACCCAAGTTGGATTTGACTAGAATGGACTTGAGTGTTCTTGGAGCTAAGTTTTGCGCTAACAAAGTTTTCGTGTGCCCTAAAACACAAGTAGACACATTCGTTAATGATTTGCTGAAATGGAAGCGCACAGTGAGAATAGCCATCGTATTGGCAGAAAGAACAGGCAAAGAAGCAGAAGCTTTCACCACAGCTGTTACTTTGAGACCAACGACTACTGTGAAAGCAGCAATTAAATATTTTCGACGTAGAGGAGATTCGTTCGATCCACGAGTCTGGGAGGCGATAAAGGGCACGTTGCAAAATATTCAATATGCAACAGACCAACGCAAACATCTGCGTCAATTAATTTGTAAAGTAGAGTATATTCCTCTGAAAATCAGAGCCGAGTACTGTACTATTTTATTCTCCGTGCTAAAAAATAGTTTTCATAATGAAACAATGAAGATGCTTTATAACTTAGAAAATTGTATTCCTGATGTAAAGGCAAAGTTTATTGAAGAAACAAGTTTGGAATTCCTTAACAACCTTAACACTGGTAACAATAGAAACCTTCATACCACTTGTTTATACTTTCGAGTTCTTATAAAATATTTATTATATTCAAAAACGGAATCCATACAAAATGCGCGACTTGAAGTTTTAAGCGTTCCATTCTTAAAAGGACTACAGGAGTTATTAAAAATTCCTGGTCGCGAGTTCATAGTTATATTTGAGGAAATTCTTCGTTCTTTGCAATTAAATAATGTATTTTTTGACATTACTTACGCTTCACCCTTGCCGGTTATTGAACAAATTTTATCTTGGATGCGGGTACATTTGCTGATTGAAATTCATTTTAACAAATATGTTTACATTCATTTGACGATGCTGTACTTTAAAGCTGTCCGGTATAGTATGATTCAAAAGCCGGATATATTTACAGATGAAAAATGTAAGCTAAAAGAAGGAGTTGACGTAGTTGGTCATATTTTTGGTGTCTATATAGCGCGAGAAGTAAATGAACTAACATCAAAGTATTTTGAATCGATTACTGAGATATATCGAAATGGTTTCACTGAGTATTTTAACAAATATTATAACTATGGAGAATCAAAAACAAGGTTTATTGTTGCTGTTGTGAAAGGTATTTTAGAGGGCGCCGTAGGGGCCGAAAGTAAAATCGCTATTTATCTCCTACGTAGTACACTTCACAGCATTCACGATGAGACAAAATTCGAGATTATAGAAAAAATGAGAAGCATTGAAAATATTGAGGCAAAATTTTTTCTACTTAATGAGTTACGTGTTTAAAACTATGGCTGTATATTTAAAGATAATTTGTTGACTACCTGGTCCTCATGGTGTCGATGACACAAAACACTAAAGTTATAGAGAGTTTGGGTGTCCAATCGATTTTATATTAATATCTATACTAATATAATAAAGCGGTAAAGGTTTTTTGTTTGTTTGTTTGTTTAAACACGCTAATCTATGCAACTATCAGTCGAATTCGAAAAGATCTTTTTATATATGTTATAGTATTATAGATTTTTGTTAAGTAAGTAGGAGGTGGAAGTGTTCCCGAACTGCTTTACTCGCGCGCGTGCGCTGGCGTAATCGTTAATGATACGTAAATAGAATGTTCTACAATAATATTGGTTCTTAGTATATGTAAAAAAAGTCTGCGATATGTTATACCCGAAGTATGTACCCTAAAGTGCCAACCTTTCTCTAGTATCACAAAACCATATCCTCCTTAGACCATTCCCAATATTTAGCGTCAGCACTTCGCCCAGCCCTCTCACGATCCCGTAGCTCATCCTCAGTTCCATCTCAGACCCAGTCCGTGACACTCATAGTCCGTTTTAATTATAATATTAATTTTAATTCGGTGTCAAACAATTAATATATATATCTATCTTAATATAATTCTTTTTTTTTAAAAGGGATTTTTAAAGTCTCTTATAAACAGATAGCATATGCCTATCTCTTATACATAAGTTACAATAAGGTATTTTGTGACTAAGATATGTTGAAAATTAAAGTGATTTATAAGTATTATTTTTAGACACGGCATATTAATCCTTGCAAACAAAAGTTTCTTCATCATAAAGACAATTTTATTAAGTTAAATTTTGCTCTGTAGAGTATGCTATTTTGACACATTGGTTAGGAGATAATGTAAATTTAAAATAATTTGTACTTGAGTGAAGAACAGTTATGATATACTACATGGGTGCGTTGGCGGCGCGATGTTTGTTGGATAAAATTAACACGGGTGAAACCGTGGGGCACAGCTAGTATTAATAATAAAAGGATGATGGATTACGCCAGTGTATATAACTGATTCATATCCATAAGTAAAGGCACAGAGTAGGTATATGACCTTAGTATATACTACGAGATAGATTTATAAAATATACAGGGCACGTGAAATATTTATTTTTATATTATTTAATTTAGCGAAAGTAGACACTCGAATTATATACAAACTTTTTGCATGGCAACATTTGCAAAGTGTTGGTGCGCGTTTAATATAAGGTTTTAAATATTGCTCGCAAAACCTTTTTTTTTTTTTTTTAGAACTGACTACACTGTTAGCCTTAGGGGCCCTAAAGCCGCTGCGGCTTTTACAGCTTCACCGGACTTGGGGGCGAGCGCAGAGGGCACTCAGCCGCGAAAGTTTTGTGGACGACTCGCACGACGGTGCCAAAGTGGCCGGACCTCGGCTCGGGCGGTCGCCGCGTTCGCAAATAAGTCGCGATCTAATCGAATCCCTACACCTACGATTCGAGCTAACTAATTTATACACATAGGCACGTTCCCTTCCTCCTGGGAGGAAGGAAGGAACCGTGCGTATGTGTATTCAGTAATCGGAATGTTTCTACACTAACTAGCGCTAACTAACTAGCGTAAAAAAAGAAAAAAAAAAGGTCCCTCACAGAACCTATGTACCTGTGTGGTGTGCACGTGTGTATGTTCATACGTGTGTAGTGTTGTATGTAGGTAGCTAAGTGATGCACGTACAGTGTCACTTGTATCGCGCGGGCGGTTGCCTGACCCAAGGGTTTCACTCCGAGGAACGGACCTAGGCTTGGGTTACCGCTAGAGAGGGTGGACGTGACGGGTGTGCGGGAGCGAAGTTGACCGCCCGCCCTCTGCGGAGAGAGCGGTGGTTACGCGGGCGTGGGCGCTGGCACGCTCTGTTTGGAGAGACGGATGTGTAATATTTATTCGCATTTTCGATGTGATCGTCGGGATCAATAAAAATGTTGCGCGGCCGGCGTTTGCACCGGATGTCCGTGGGTGCCGGAACATAAGTGGCGGCTGTTTTTATCAACGGATTCGCGTGGTTCGACGCGGTGTCGAAATACGAACGGGAGAGCTGTTTAACGTAGGCATGTATCGAAGGAAGCTCCATATCTCTATGGAGATCTACGCTTCGAACATACCACGGGGCCCCGGTGAGACGATAGAGAAACCTATTCTGTATCGATTGTAACCGTTTGAAACTCGACTCGGACATATGTGCGAACACAGCGCAACTGTATGTCAAAATTGGTCGAATACACGTCTTGTAGAGCGTGAGCTTATGTCGCGTGGACATTTTGCTCACCGAACACAACAGAGGATGCAACCGGCCCAGGACCCACGCGGCCCTGTTCCTAACCTTACGGATGTGGGGTCTAAAAGAGAGCCTACTATCTAGGGTTACCCCTAGATATTTGGTCTCTCTTACATACGGAATCGGATTATCGTAGAGCTTAACAGGTTTAAGCTTCCACGGTATCTGTGACGAATCCGCATCGAAGAGCATCGCGGCGCTCTTCGAGGGATTAACGGCTATTCGCCACTCGTTAAACCACTTCCCGAGAGTGGTCACGGAGCGTTGGACTTTGTGTCTGAGGTTGGATCTATTCCTATCTGAGGCATATAAGACTGTATCGTCAGCGTATAGCCCTACCTCGACCTCCGGGAGTCGAGGTAGGTCACTGACGTACAGGTTAAATAGGCTAGGAGCCAGGATCGAACCTTGGGGAACGCCTGAGCGTATTGGACGGGACGTGGACAATTCACCTTCCACTCTATAGCGGAAGGTGCGATCTGTTAAATAGTCGCGAATTATTTTAATTAGCCTATTGGGGACTTCAAAGCGGTACAACTTGTAAATCAATCCCTCGTGCCAGACCTTATCAAAGGCCTTGGCCACGTCGAAAAAGACCGCAAGTGTACGGCGGGGCTTATAAAGTTCAGCAAAATTAAATGCAACGTGCTCCGTGAGGCGGTGCACTTGATGAGTGCCTCGCAAAACCTAACCTACCACGATATAAGTACTTCCCATCCCTACCCCCTCTCGCAACACACACCGTTTCGGAACGTGAGCGCATTGCCACGCGGAAAACGCCACGGTGGATCGTTCCCATACAAGCGGTTTGACATGGCGACTTAGAAATTTAAAGTCGTCATTTCACAAAACTTAATGCACCGTTCGATTGCTATATTAATTGCCAACACATATGGGTGACATGACTTTTTTGATTGGACTCATAGTTTTGGAGTACATCGAGAAAAACCGTTTTTAATGTGTAGGAGGCTAATGTGTAATGAATATTTCATGTCTCGCCGCTTTTCGTTCTAAAATTTTTATCCCAGTATCTTGTCATAAATAACATATTTTCTCCAAAGACACATGGTGCCAGTTTTGTGCAGGTTTGAGATATATATAAAATATTTTGAAAAAACTGGTCGAGTAGATGTTTATACTAGCCACCCACTAAAAATTAAAAATAAGCGGTTATAAACTATAATTAACAGAAACTTACTCAGACAGCATGACAAAACACGTTATTAACTTAAATAACCACAGGAACGGTCATAAAACACGTGCACCTAAGTTTATTATCCAACTAATACCAATCAAAAACGATTTTTTTTTTCGATTTACTACAAAACTATGAGTCCAATCAAAAAAGTCATTTCACCCATATGTGTTGGCAATTAATATAGCAATCGAATCTAGCTTGGAAGGCATTCGCCGCGAGTGATTTATAAATTTGAAGAATATTAATAGAATTCGAGAATAAGTCACATACGCCACGAGTCGCCAATAACGCAATGGGTTTCTTTCTCCATATTTTTCACGCATCCATCGTCACCAAATTTTTAAGGCCTCTTCGAGCTGAATACAACACAAAGACAAGATGGTGGTTTTCAATAATTAAAGTATGACGATGATATTTTGATACTTTGCTAGAACTTGAAATTTTCTCTTTTTCCAATATTTTCCCGCAATTTCATTGTTATTCGTAGTATGTAAATAAACAAAATAAATAAAAATTCATATAATCAACATCATATAACACCGTTAATATTACTTCTGCCAAACTGTAACGCAGTTTGTTGGCAGACGTAGCTCCCTTTAACATAATTATTAATTTAATTGTATTTTATTTTTACATTATTCCCAAACTAAGATATATACGAAAACTTCACAAAGACACCTTGGTTAAAGATCTTTTTGTAAAACAGTTATTTTCTATTTCATACGGTATGTTATTAAAAATAATGGGAATTAAATAATTTCTACATCTTTATCCGTAATAATTGTTATACGTAGGCACTTCGAGTCGTTTAATATTTCTATTATCCCTCTGAGGTTTTACGTGTACAGATTTGAATTTAAACTCATCACTGCAAAAATGATATACATAGTACTGCTTTTTGATGGACTGGCAGCAGGGCCGTCTTAAGCATATTCATCGCCGGGTTTGCAAAAGTTATCATGCGCCCTCCCTCCCGCTCTTTTTAATTACATCTAACTTAATTTTTGGGACTTTTGAGTTGGAATATTTTTATACTTACAATGTAATTTTATCATTAATTTTTGATTCTATACCTACTTTTAATGGTCAAGTTTGCTAATCTATCATGAGTCTTGGGCACATGGTTGACCGTAAATAGCTTTTATTAATTTCTGGTTTTTAAGTAGGTATAGGTTTGTAAATATTAGGTCCTTACATGAAATTAGCGTTTTATGTACCATTATTATCTAAGAACTTTCGCCATTTTATAGGTAGTTCATTGATTTCATTGCTGAAAAATTTTTTAGAACGAGAATCAATAAAATCTTTGAAGGCGGTTTGGACAACCACATCTGAAATCAATTTTTTTTCCTTGTAAAAATTTGTCCAAATTTTGAAAATGTGGTAATCTGTTGGATCAATTTTCGAGGAGCATGGTGGTTTTCGGAGACATTCCAACCTCAGTTCCTCTAATTTAGCGAATGTCTGTCGTGAAGTATAGGGTCTAGCGTTATCCTGAAGCAGCAGTGAGCTAGAGAGATTGACCAGTCTCGGTTGTTTAACGGCTAGTTTTTCCATCATGGTTTGCATTTGTTGACAATACAGAAATGCCGTTATCGTCTGGCCAGATCTTAGAAAGTTGCAGTGTGTGACACCAGCACTGGTCCACTAAATACTCACTAGCATCATTTTCTGAGTCAACTTTTGCTTGGGACAGGATTTGGCCGGTTCTCCTGGGTTCCGATTGCTGTAAAGGATCCATACACACGTAACAATACAGATTCAAAATTCCCTCTTTATTGTGACGGTTGACTAATGTAACGCAGCCCTCAGTGCTTGTTTATTGGTGTGATTCAGTCAATTCATGCGGTACCTACACATTTCTCGAGCTTTTTCAGTTTTCCAATTTGTTTCATGTGATTAAAATTGTTTTATCACTCATACCGACGCTTGCCGCTAACTCTGACGTGGTTTGCGATGGATCCACTTCCTCGATCACCTTTAATTCTTCAGTATCTACTAGGGTCTCCGGCCTTCCACGGGGTTTGTTTCGTAGGTGAAAATTTCCAGACCGAAAACATTGGAACCAAAAACGTACCGTTCTTTCTGTTGCCACTGAATCCATGCCACAATGAAGGTATTCTGAATCGGATTTTGGTAAGATCGTGTATGATAATCGAAATCGTCCATCGTACTGGTTGGTTGGACACAGGAGGCAGCCACATGATGAACGCGCTCGCTGTCAAATAATCGAGACTTGCGAATTGTTGTAGTTCATTCTTTCTTCACAACAACACTTGTGCATACACCGCACAACGGACCGTCTCAAAACTATAGGAGTTACGGCTGGAAACTCTCCGTCACCCACCGTACTCACCAGACCTTGTTCCAACCCAGTGAGCACGTTACCTTACTTTGACCATCACACACAAGGCATACGGTCACAGCATTTTAATATACACATGACATAAAACTTTTAATGTAGCATCATACTGATATAAAAATATGATTTTATCGTGATGTAACGGCATTATTTTATATCTTACGTTATCTGATGTATTATGAATAGTATAGTATTATTATGTAAAGTCAGAGTTTATATTTTTCCGTACAACTGATATAACGATAAAATCCTATAATCACTTAACCGATAAAGTACATTTTGCACATAGTAATAAAATCAGAATTTTATATAAAAAATAAGTCAATTTATTACGTACTATCTGATATAACAGTGAATCTTATCGTTACATTACTGGGAAGTCAATTTTTAACGTACGGTTGATATATCAATAAAGTATCAAAGTAGTATTTTATATTGATATAAGATGGCACTGCCACGATTTTGTTCTAGTTATCGTTTTGTTTTATACAATGAATATATAAAGGGTTTATTTTTATGAACCAATTATTAGCTCCTATAGGTAACACGGGTAAACACGAACACATCAATTCGTTCAACTGCCGAAGTAACTCCACTACAGTGTTGACTAGAAAGTACTTTCAAACTAGAATGACCATTGAGTTTACACTTATCACTGATCACAGTTTACACTTAAGGCTACCGTTGAGGCTGACTGGTTTTTCCGAGTCGAGTGCTATGGAGATATATGAGAGTGAGTTTGCTATGGTGACAAACAAACATACGAGCCGCTTGATGGTAAGCGACTACCGTAGTCGGACGCTTGTAATACCATAGGTATCATAAGCGCGTTGCCCTACCCCAAGGAACTCTGGAAACCATATCCACCGCAGGAACACAACACAAGGTTTTTTGCTGCGATCTTCCGAAGAGATAGCGCGCTCGGGTGAATTTTGTCACCGTGAACCGTGACCAAAGAGTTTCTGTCACTATCACGTCACGTGTTCAAAGTGGAGTGAACTCACGAAGAATGACAATCACAATTTTTTTTTAAATCCAAGTTTATTTGTCAATATGGATTTTGAAGAGATGGTCCTTATCTACGAACTCATGCGATATAAACTAAGATATAAACATGTTTATAAATAAAGGAACGGTTCTTTAAAATTAATTTAGCTGGTATATTTGCCGCGACATTTGCATGACTTCCGCAGCAGCAATCGCCACTATTCATGTATTATAATTCTGTATTCACGAAATCCTCCAGTTCAGGCATTTTATTTAGCTTGAAAAAAAAAAATCAAATATGTTATCAAATACATATGCATTTGTTTTTTTTCTAGATGACAGAGATCATACCAATAACGTTGACTGAAGACAACTTGGGACGACGACATCGTCAACTCAACACCTTAGTGAAAATAGCGTACGACAACCGAGTTTCTTTCGGAAGTATAGAATATCTTACAGAAAAATCACCTATTGATAGACTTTTTAAAATAGACTATGCATCTAAACTTAAGAATGTTGATTATATCCTACAAAATATCAAAGATGAAGATATGTTGTACGTAAGTAGAGCTCTCAAGTGCAAATGGCTTGTGGAGACAAAATATCAACATATCATTTGTCCCAGACACCTTGAGGACGTTCTTTATCCAGACATGGTAACAACAGCAGTCAATAAAATGAGAAACTGGTTATATCTACATTTAAAAGATCCAGAACGATGCGAAAAGTTCTATAGGTTTTATTGTGAGACAAAGTTCGATTATGCGATGAAATTCTTAAGCCACTGTAGCGACAGTTTCATTTTAAATGAGGTTTCAAAGATAATTGAAAAAATATCACCACACTATTTTAAAAGACTTTGTGAATCATGTCCTCGTGTTGCTAAAGTATATTTCGACAATATGCCTGTAAATGATACAGTAAAAACGAATTTCTTGTACAACCATTATGCATACTATAATAGTTTAAAAGTTGTGGTGAAACCAGAGCCAGAAATATTTTTTGACATAATCGAAAAATACTTCAACATACAATTTAGCCGGTCGCTGACTAAATATATATTGAAAAATCATAAAGATAAATTTAAGAACAAAGTGGAGCTTTATTCTTCAACATTACTAAACATGGAATCCATGGCAGAATGTCTAAACCCCGATGAATGTAAAGAAATAGTATTGAAACTGGCACGAGCAAAGTATTTAGAACATTGGTTTAAGTATAAAACTATAGAACCTTTAATAAAACGCCTTAGTGTTGAAGAAAGACCAACATTCAAGAAACGAGTTTTTGTTGACAAAGATATAGGAGAAATCGTTGAAAATTGGCCTTATAACATTCCTACTTTACCAACACAGGAATATCTTGATAATCACATATTTGGCGAATCTAAACCATTCGAATATTTTCCTGATGATTTCGATTTAGGTGCACTCTGCCGAAGTAGAAAGAAGAAGTGTAAATTTTTGAAAAAACGTTGCTATTCGAGCTCCAAGAGGCGTAAAACTTATTTAGATAAACTTTTCGATGAATACCGTTTTGTAGGCTTTAGAAAGACTTTGTTTGAATTAAGCCAGAAAGTAAAAGCCGAAAGTTCGTTACAAAATCGAGAGTACATTTTACTCGTATTAGTAAGTAAGTCTGGTGGACAACTGGAGAACTTAGCTTCACTGCTTGTGTTGTTAGCCCAGCATTCAAATGAACCTGTACACTTGAGAGCCGCCGTTGTTCGGAGTCTCGTGAAGAGGGCGGCTGTATGGCGATTGCCTCAAGATACTTGGGAAGTATTGCTTCAATTCGCACGAGGACTAGGTTTGGATGGTAACACACCGGAAGCTGAGTGTTGTGAAGGCTTACATGCAGTTGTTCTCAGATGTTTGCTGGGAACAGGTGCCTGTGAGCAGACTATAAGAGATGCATTTCTTCGTAAATTCGCAGACTTTAGGGAATATCCGACAAATCTAGATGAAAAGAATACATTGTCTACACGGTTGCCAGCGTTAATAATGACTAAAGCAGAAAACGAAACAAATCTGGAAAAAAAAGCGCATTATCTTAATTTACTTCTTGATACCTTACAAACATATAAAATCAATGTTGAATCGAGCACTTTGATTCCTGCTGTAGCATCTCTTGCAAAATGTGATAAGACTGTATCCCAAAACTTACTCAGAAGGCTTTTTATCCTAAAAATTTCTCGTCGAATTCTTTTTCGGGAGAACTTCCAGCTAATTCAAAATGACGCATCTTATTTAAATGCTTTGCGACATGATATTTCAGTTTTAGATGTTAGCAAATTTGTAGATTTGGCGGAAAAAGGCGAACAGCGCATGGAACAGTTTTTACGCAAAATCACAATTTATTTTACTGAAAGTTGTGGATTCTTCGACTGTTTTTTAACTGAGATCAGGCGGAGAGTACTTGAGAAGCCCGATGTTAAATTAACTCTAGCTAGATCCCTGTGCTTATTACAGGGAGCGGATTTAGTATATATTCGCGCAATTAATTCTGATACTAAACACAGAGCACAATTATCTGCCGCTATGAGAGCCAACATGCATGCGGGAAGACCCAAGTTGGATATGACTGGAATGGATTTGAGTGTTGTTGGAGCTAAGGGTTGCGCGAACAAAGTTCTCGTGTGCCCTAAAACACAAGTAGACACATACGTTAATGATTTGCTGAAATGGAAGCGCACAGTGAGAATAGCCATCGTATTGGCAGAAAGAACAGGCAAAGAAGCAGAATCATTCATCAAAGCAGTTACTTTGAGACCAACGACTACTGTAAAAGCAGCAATTAAGTATTTTCGACGTAGAGGAGATTCGTTTGATCCACGAGTCTGGGAGGCGATAAAGGGCACGTTGCAAAATATTCAATTTGCAACAGACCAACGCAAACATCTGCGTCAATTAATTTGTAATGTAGAGTATATTCCTGTAAAAATCAGAGCTGAATATTGTACTATTTTGTACTCTGTGCTAAGGAACAGATTTCATAATGAAACAATGAAGATGCTTTATAACTTAGAAAATTGTATTCCTGATGTAAAGGCAGACTTTATTGAAGAAACAAGTTTAGAATTCTTTAACAACCTTAACACTGGTGACAATACAAACCTTCATACCACTTGTTTGTACTTTCGAATTCTTGTAAAATATTTATTATATTCGAAAACGGAATACATACAAAATGCGCGACTTAAAGTTTTAGGCGATCCATTCCTAAAAGGACTTCAGGAGTTATTAAAAACTCCTGGTCGCGAGTTCATAGTTATATTTGAGGAAATTCTTCGTTCTTTGCAATTAAATAATGTATTTTTTGACATTACTTACGCTTCACCCTTGCCGGTTATTGAACACATCTTGTCTTGGATGCGGGTATATTTGCCGATTGAAATTCATTTTAACAAATATGTTTACATTCATTTGACTATGCTGTACTTTAAAGCTGTCCGGTATAGTATGATTCAAAAGCCGGATATATTTACAGATGAGAAGCGTAAGCTAAAAGAAGGAGTTGACGTAGTTGGTCACATTTTTGGTGTCTATATAGCGCGGGAAGTAAAGGAACTAACATCAAAGTATTTTGAAACGATTACTGAGATATATCGAAATGGTTTCACTGAGTATTTTAACAAATATTATAACTATGGAGAATCAAAAACAAGATTTATTGTTGCTGTTGTGAAAGGTATTTTAGAGGGCGCTGTAGGGGCTGAAAGTAAAATCGCTGTTTATCTCTTACATAGTACACTTTACAGCATTCAAGATGAGACAAAATTCAAGATTATAGAAAAAATGAGAAGCATTGAAAATACCGAGTCAAAGTTTTTTCTACTTAACGAGTTATGCGTTTAAGATCATGTGTAGTATTTAAAGAAAATTTGTTGATTACTTAGTTCTCATGGTGTCGAAGACACAACACTAAAGTTATAGAAGAGTTTAGGTGGTCAATCGATTTAATATTAATAAAAAAAAGGATGTACACTGTATTACAATAATTAAAGCATTACGCTGGTATTTTGATACTTTGTTCAGATTTTTAATTATTACTTTTACTTTTCTAAATATCTTCCTGCAATGTATTTTTTTTTAAATATTGAATTACATATCTTAATAATGTACCTACCTAATTTATATGGTACTAGCTGTGCCCGTGGCTTAGCTCCCGTGGACTACAGAATGCCCGCGCGAATCTTGCTCCCCGCTCCTGGCTATTTTAAAGACAAAAATGCTTATTGTGGGTGTTCCTTGAAAAGATAGATGTCTCTCCCGGACTTTTTTGTAGGTCTGTTTAATGTCTATGATTATGTAGTACATTAATTTGCTATATCTCTTATGGTTTATTCAGCATAATCCATTTAAGCGCCCGAATTGATTCACCACGATCAGTTTTTTTATTTGAGCGAAACCCTAGTTCTTTTTCTAAAATAAAAGTTGCCTAAGTTACTCCCTATATCATCAGCTATGTATCAGTGAGAGTCCCGTCAAAATCGGTACAACCGTTTCGGAGATTGCCCGGAACAAGCAGACAGACAGAGAAATTTTAATAATGGGGTTTTTGTTATAGGTATCGTATATACTTTAATATGCATTTAGTAAAAAGCTGTTATTTTGACATTACAAGCAGACACTTCAATTTTATTAATTGTATAGATTTTACTACTGGTTGTGATACCTACATAATGTTACATTGTAAAATTAACACAAAGTAGATTTCAGTATAAAAACATATTATTTGTAAAGTATATGAAGCACTTTGTAATTATATTGCATTGTTCTTTACAAAAGTTAGTTTAGCGACAATGGAATAAAAAATTAAAGTTTTGACCAATAGCTGTGGTTGTTTTGAAGCAATGATAGCTCAGTTGATAGCCTGTACGGACTCCTTGTCGACCGATGTGAGTTCGAATCCCTGCAATGAAACTGAGCTTTCGATGAAGGAAGACGTGATGAAATCATAGCATGGTGGTAAGGCTCTTTCTGTGGCCCGCCTAGCAAGGTACCTTTATGAATCGCTAGGGTGCGTTACATGTACGTCCAGGAGCATATTTAGTTAATTAAAATATTTTAAGGATACTAATAGTAGGTTACTCAAAATATTCTTTTGGAGGCAAATATGACGCGACGCACAGAGACGCGTAGTGCAGCGTCGCTTTGGTGCGACACTCGCCATACAAAATGATAGAAATTATATTTTGACGCGCAGCGCCGCTGCATAGTGCGGCCCGAGAATGTACCTACATGAGATGAAATGCAGCGATGCGTAGCACACGCTCTACTGCGGGTCGCGCCTTTAGCGTGATGGGCTGCATCGTCACTTAAAACCAGTTGAATTTGTGGCCACAACGGTAAACCTAGATTGATAAAAAAAACAAAGCTGTCGTGAATCAATCAATGACAGAGAAACTTAAACTCCGATGAATTCGGATTATAGTGAACAAAACTACATCTTTTATTATTTGTACTTGATTTTTTAAATCAAGTACAAATTACTAGCTGTTGATATAACTGTTCGGAGTTATACAACCGAACGGCTCATTAGGTATAATATTATGCTATTGTGTACTTCATGCACTTTTATATTATTAATATATGCGAGTCAGTTGGCTTGCAACCACAAGCGACAGTACCACCGCTCGCTACCTACCATAATGGGTGATCATTGTAACTATTCTCTAAAATAAACCAT
Organism: Saturnia japonica; assembly: GCA_033032175.1. Taxonomy (NCBI): domain Eukaryota; kingdom Metazoa; phylum Arthropoda; class Insecta; order Lepidoptera; family Saturniidae; genus Saturnia; species Saturnia japonica. The sequence goes on from CM065330.1 coordinate 672,388, forward strand.
TAATCCACATCAAATCTTATTCGAATTTCCCTACAATACGACATTTAATTGAATCTATAATAAAATGTGTATTTGATTAATATACATCTAAAATTAATAGTTTTATTTATCTATCTATATCATATACAATAAATAGGTACTACGAAAATTCTAATAGGTACAAAACTAAAAATAATCAATTAATATATAGAATGAAGACAGTGACTAAACTCTTTACAGTTTGCGCGGCCCATCTGCTGGCTTGTAAGTAGCGCTTACCGAACGCGCTGGCTGTAACCGTCACTATAAAATAAGCCGTATAGGTCCCTGTAAGACTTGAGCTCGTAAATGTGATATGTGATGAATGAACGATAAAAACGATTTTCTCAAACTTGCATGGCACTATTGTCATTATTTTCGAAAAAAGAACACAGGAAGTATTGAATTTACGGACATGGCAAGAATTATAAGAGAGATCCAATCAAAGAGTATTTAATAACCCCAGCACGCCGTTTCATACAACATTGCTGGAGCGTTGTAATGTTCTAAATTCAAAAAACGCTCCTGCAATGGATTTGATTTTCTTTGACCGTAAATTCGATACTTAGCGTGTTCTTTTTTCGAAAATAGTGACAACATTTCTATGCATGTTTGAGAAAAGCACTATATATGCCTCGGCGGAAATGGCAATTGCTTGTCTCGTATTAGTGAAGCCCTCACCTACGGCTCGGCTTTCAAACTCATACTCGACCTGCAATTGCCTATTTCACGGCCTTTGCAATAATGCACTAATAACTACTGCTACGACGCAGTATAGTATAGTATTCTCATTGTTGCACCTACTGACAAACAATATTGTCAGTTTAAATATTATTAATTTTCAATTATCAAACTAAGTTTTTCCAAGTATTCCATATGAATTTAGGACTCACCATGGCGATATATTTAAAATTTGCCACGCTGTTTCAGTCTACTTTCGTCAGCCAGACTCTATTTTATTTTTATTAAATACCTATTTTTTATTATTATATTTGTTGCGTTCTAAGTTAAGACTAAGAGTTTCACATTGTTTTTTGATATAAAATCTACAATTGACAAAAACAACGTTAAAAGTTGTGATGAGTGTATTTGTCTTAAAGGTAACTTGATTTACTTGTAATACAAAAATGTGATCCGCACCTACTCGTTGAGAGACTGCGACTGGTAGTAAGAAATCCATACATTTGTTTTATAAATTATATAGTAATTTTCGTTTTAAACCATTTATTGAAAGTAACTTAGATCAGACGGCTAAATAAGTAACAAAAAATAATGTAATATAAATACAGTCAACAGAACTCGCATATTAATAATCCGTATTTAAAATAAAATCAAAACTAGAAGTCTATTACTGTGAATACATTTAAAAAAAATCAGTAGGGTGAGTAGAGAGGCGACGCCTATACACATGCAATCATCACTGTGATGAGACACGCAGAAGTGATTGTACCATGTGTATACGTTATCTCCCAAATAATCTCTAAACTTATTTAAATTTCCTTAACAAGTCAGATCTAAATAGCAAAAAAAAAATCAACTGTTACAATATCAATATGCGAGACCTGGCAACACACAACTTATGTATATAACGTATAGTACATTATAAATATTTATAAAATAAGATCAATCCTAAGGTACAACTTAAATACATTTTTTTATAGCTCATTGATTATTGTTTAGTGACTACCCAATGACTTATTGTTAGACCAAACAAGCAAATGAACATTCGATTTCAATATTTCATCTGAACATGAATTAAACAACATGGAAGGATAATATACGCATTTGTTAAATAAATATTCCATTTTCACTGAAACGTATCTGTTGTGTGTTAACAGTTTCATATAAAATATGTTTATCATTGTACTAGTTTATTTAACGAAATCATTTCCTTGTTTTTAAATTAAGACAAATTAATATTTACAAAATGTAAAAGAAATATATAATTATATGATTTTAAAGCAGCTGGTTTTTTTACTTTAAGCACGGTAAGTAACCTGAAAACACTGGCAACATCGACGACTGCAATTCATTGTTTTTTAAATATAAAGAAATCAATAGTGATCGATCACTGTTGCCTATTAAGAGAGATGCGGGCCATCCATACTGCTTTATTTAATCCCACGGAGTAAATTGACAATACTAATGTCAAACTTAAAAATAAAGTTGCCCTATTCATTTTACTTCGTGGGAATAAGAAACGCACTGTAGCGAAATAATACTTGTTTACAACTACGGTACATTCATAGATATTTAAAATGAATAATATTGTCAGTTAAAGTTAGTTAAATAATAGTATTGTCAGTTAAAGATAGTTAAATAATAGTTAGTTGAGAAATTTCGCGAGCCAGGGTTTGTTTGATAGCCTTGTACTAAATGCTTTTAAAGTTGACACGGCTACATCATAATCGGCTAATAAACAATCGTACGGTAAATACAAAAATATAATATATAAAATGTATTTGAAAATAATCTTCATATTATAATCATTGTTCAATTGAAAAAATTTTAAAATATTTTGATTTTATATTTTTAAATTAATATATAATATCGAATGTTTTGTATTGTTGTTCGTCAAAAGAAACACGGATAACAGGGCATGACGTCATTCGTGTGTAATCGAACGTTACCCAATTGCTGCATTGAGCCGACATATCCTGTTTCCTTATAATTTTCTACGTTTATTTAGGGGTGACCCCACGTATGACGTCACGCACTGTGCGATATCGTTTGCGCGGCAATTTAAAAATGCATACTTTGTAATGTTGCGCAATGCGGTATTTATTTAAAATAATGTTTTTCCTAGCTTTATAAACCCATAAACTTTTCTGGTTGCCTATTTAAAGTTCTTCAACTTTGTATACCGCCGCTTCCTTTAATAATTTTCATTTTATATGATCCGTCACGAGCCGTCAGCACAGAGTACTGCGCGTCAGTCTATGACATGCCTCGTGGTGCAGTGGTAGTAAGCCCTTCTATTGAGCAGAGAGGTCGCGAGTTCAATTCCCGCCCATGACTGACTTTTGTGCGATGAGCATAATTATCAGTTCTCGAATCGTAAAAAGAGCCAAGTCAGTTTCATCTCTACGCTGATGAAGAATAAACAAGGAATGTCGATAGCAGAGTGCTAGCACCTTATTTCATGACCACACACATGTTGAATAATTTGTTCATAACTCACTTCATTGGATCGTATTACTAAGTAAGCTAGCCAGCTATTGGATTTTATAATTTTAAGCTTAAATTCTGGTATGACGACGACGGTCACCACTGTCATAATACTGTATATACCGTCAAGTGAACTACGTTTATTTGATCGAATAAATAAATAATAATAATATCTTCTATAAAAATAAAATAAATGAGATTTTCCGATGCGTTTTTGTTGGTTTTACTCCTTAGATAAAATAATTGGTCGTATTCAAAAACAAAAAAGTTTTAAGAAATTACGATTTTTATAATCACGACGCGTTTTTGTTGACCACGCGAGCGAAGCCGTAGGCACAGCTAGTAAAAAATATTTATGAGTTCTGTACACCTCTGTACCTGGTGCTCACGACTCGTGAAGACAAAAATTAAATATTTTCTTTTTTATTCTTACAATACCATCGTTTTTCGTAAAATCATTGAATTTCGAACGGTCAATATCGTGAAGTATTTCAATAAAATATTGAGCTACCCTCAGGATTGATCGGTTTAAACAACTATTTCTCTTTGTTCAAAGCTTCTATGAATTCTTCTAACCTCTCTTGGACTTGTCTTACCCTCTCTGAAAATAAGTTTTTTTTTAATTGTTTAGTTTTTAAAAAGTTTTGTAAATTGATATTCCATATTATTTCAATTACTTACTTAATTCTTCTGCTAATTCTACTCTTCTACCAGATAATAGTTTCTTCTTAAGATCTGGATCGGCCGACATCTTTAAAACAAAAAGCTTTAAAAACTCGGAAGATTATCGATTCGTTTCCCGTACGGTTTGAAATTTTATATGATAAGTTTAATATTGGTTATTCTGCTGGTTTTTATCTAGGTATATATTAAGAACAATCAATAATTTAATTATCATTGTACAAAGTTTACTGCAATTAAATTCCCCTCAAATGTAATTTCTAAACGAAAATTCTGTTTAACTGTACGCTTATTACTCCTGTTACTTCTCAAAGTTATAAAAATCATAATAGACAAGTCGCAGTTAAACAGGCGTCGCCAATGATTTAATGAAAATGAAAAATGTGGGCACACTACAGAAATATAAATGAGTTTTAACTTTGAAGTATTGTCAATACCCTTTTAAATGATATTTAATAATAATTCGCATTATTTGCACATTACACAATTAATTAAATTGAAGAACCCATTACTGATTTAATTATTTTTTTATAAGATACAAAGCCGTATAATGCCGTTATACTTTACGTAAAAAATTTATTCGTATTCAAAAACACAATTTATACAAACTCACAATACTGCTTGTCAAATGAAGTTTTGTCGTACTAACAGTTTCTACATCTAAGGTCCTCTTGCAGATTTCTTCTTTTATATCGTTTGTTGTTTTCACTTCGTTTGTAAAAACAGAACTGTTGTGGCTCGGAAAAAGGCTCGCTTGTAAGTACATATATACTCAAATATCACTAAAAGGTCCCTACTTGAAATTGTAAACAACATGCGTCATAGTTTAAAAGGAAGGGGAAACGTTCTATTTTAGACCATTGTTTGTTGATCAAGTAATAAGATAGTTAAATTCGGAGAGTGATACTAAAATTAATTTGGTTAAGATTTTATTAACCGTACTGTTTGATGGTCGATTCTAGACTGCCTTTAAAAAAGAAACTTACTTTTACTTAACCTGAATATGCTGACCTAACGTGGGACGAAAGCGTGGGAACGACAGTGGGTCAGCTGAATTGCATCAGCTATTGGATAATAGTACATAGGTATATAACTATGTATTGTATATGTGAGTAAATATAATGCTTCCTCGAACCTATAATTACGTATTCGATGTTTCGAGTATATTCTAGACGATTTCAAGAGTTTTTACTATTTTTCCCAGACCACAACAGTATTCTTTCGACAGATTTTAGTGTTTCAGTTACTATTACGTAACATGGTAATTAAATGTTGGTAGAAATGTGTTACCTCGTCTAATACTTCACGGAGATGTCGGTCCAGCCTCGCAGCCTCTCTGTTCCCGATCTGCTGCCGGAGCGCATTGGCCGTCGTGCTGAGAGTCTGCTGGACTCGCCAGAACATAACCACTTCGCAGCATTCCTTCTACGACAGAACACCGTTACAATCAAACTACCCTCGCAAACAACAATGCTCCTGAGTCCTCAATGGTTGTTATGATGAAACCTTAACATGGTTGGTATTTTATAAAGGAGAAAGAAAGAAGAAAAAAGACAATGTTTTTCGAGCGTTTGTATGTATGTATGTATGTATGTATGTATGGCTATTTTTTTGTAACACTCTTTAGCCTAAACGGCTTGATGGATTTTAGCATATAAGGTGTTGTTAGTTTCGTCTTAATTGTGGAAGTGACATAGGCTATGTAATATTTAAGTATAACGTCTAGGGATCAAATAAAAAGCAAAAAAGATTTTTTTTTTTTTTTTTTAGTTAAGTGTTCTGTTGCAGTCGGTATTTTATTTCCCTTTTAATAATTTAGCTTATTGTTTTTTGTAGGCGTTCTATAAGCGTTGGGCTATAATCTCACCCAGTGTTAACTGAGGACATGGATCACGATGACAACAAGCTAAGCCTAGTGGATGGACTGGACCTTAAATGCAGTTGCCGGGACACACCTATAGGTGTTTGATGACAGATTTTCAACTTAAATGTGGTAGCTAGCAAGATGAGCATTAGAAAAAACCTTATCACCATGCTATGGTTTCATCACGATGTTTTCCTTGAACGACATCTCAGGCTCATTGCAGGGATTCGAACTCACTAAATCAGTACTTGACGTTTCAATCCCACTTATGAGTTTAATCTGTTACCATCATTGACAACATGCCATTTATTATCTACAAGAACTGCTGTCAATTGTTTACCAAAACGATAAAAAAAAATTCCACATAGCTGTTCATGAAGCAGTAACTCACCCCATTGCCATTTTGTTGACTGTACAGGTAAAAGCTCTTCCTGCAGTCCCGGGCTCGCGTCTGCGCTTTCTGTAGGAAATTCCTGGAACAAAGAAAACATCTATAATTCGATATTGTTTCTCAGCAGCTTGTAGGGGATAAATGTCAATGTACACTCGGTGCGCAACCCGTATAAGTTTTTCATTCCGACTGCAACACTGAATTCAGCGTATAAGGCTGCCCGTCCACTGAAGCGGAGCTCTGAAATTATAGACTAATAGAAATGCATAAAAATCTAGACATGTAATTCTATTGATCGAATATTTCCTAGAGATGCGATTCTATTGGTCGAATTGTCACAACTCCACTTCAGTTAACAGGCAACATTATTAATAGCCTTCTAACACGCATGACAAGGTTATATAATGAGAGATCAAGCGCAAATATATATATTTTCTCAAGCATTCCTTGTTTAATATATCTATACAATTAATAAAATTGAAGTGTCTTTTTGTAATGTCAAAATAAATGTTTTTTACTAAATGCATGTAGCGACATCTATCCTCGCCATAACTGACGCATCCTACATCGCGATATTAAAATTAACCGAACAATTGAGTATATATACAAGAACCAGACAACAACATTGGGCCTCAAAGATACCGAAGTGCCTCGAGCGTTATCCCCTTGAACTCTTCAGTAATCCGATTCCCTGGGTAAAGGAGACCAAATATCTAGGTGTAACCCTAGATATTATAGTAGACTCTCCTTTATACGTCACGTCACTCTGGTGAGGAAAAGAGCCGCCTGGACGACACAAGCTTACGTTCTACAAGATGTGTATCCGTCCGATAATGACATATAGTTGCGTTGCGTTCGCACATATGCCAAAATATAACTGGAAACGCTTATAAGCCATCCAGAATAGGTTTCTTCACCGCCTTACCGGGGCCCCTTGGTATGTTCGTATGGAAGATCTCCATAGAGATATGGACCTTCCTTCGATACATGCCTATGCCAAACACCTTTCTCGCTCTTACTTCGACACCGCATCGAATCACGCGAATCCGTTAATCAAAGCGGCAGCTACCTATTAGTTATGCGCTAGTTAGTGTAGAAAAACTTTGCGATCACTCAATACACATACGCATGTATCTCTCCTTCCTCCCAGGAGGAGGGGAACGTGCATATGAGTATATATTAGTTAGCTCAAATTTGTAGGAGTAGGGAATTAGCCAGATCGCGACCTATTCGCATGCGCGACGACCGCCCGAGCCGAGGTTCGGCCACTCTGGCACCCTCGTGCGAGTCGTCCAAAACTTTCGCGGCTGAGTGCCCTAAGCGCTCGCCCCCAAGTTCGGTGAAGCTGTAAAAGCCGCAGCGGCTTCAGGGCCTCTAAGGCTAACAGTATAGTCAGTACAAAAAAAAACAACAACCGTTGGGCAGCTGCCCGCCAGACACAACACCCGTCTGGTCGGAGGATCCTCCCTTTGAAATGGTTTCCCCACATGCATATAAAAGTATACACGATAACAAATAACCTATTTTTAAAATTTTTGTCTGTCTGTCTGTTTGTTCCGGGTAATCTTCGAAACGGATGGATCGATTTTGAAGGGAATTTCACTGATAGATAGCTGATGATATAGGGAGTAACTTAGGCTACTTTTATATTAAAAAAAGAATTAGGGTTTCGCACAAATAAAAAAAACAGGTCATGGTGAATCAATTCGGGCGTTGTTATATTATTTATCTGGAAGATAATCTTATTTAATATCTACTTTATATTATTCATCATAAGTTCATTTGATTTACCTTATTATTGTTTTGGTGTACCTATTCTTTTATTTCCAGGATACCAATTAATATAGGTTTTACAAATTATTATTACACAATTTTAATGTCCGTAACCGAGACGTTCTTCTTGCTCCGACAGCTCAGCGTAGAGATCCTTGCCTAGGATCTAGAATAGAAGTCAGCACGGTGTAGACCGTATCAGGATACACTGCTCAAGCAGACGACGCAGCACCAAATATCTTATCTATTGAGATTTCCTCATATGTAAAAGGAAAAGTTATTATTTGTATTATAAATACAAAATCCAGTTGATACTTTCCCGGTAGTGTTCTTTCAATGTTCAGTAAGTATTTGTCGTTTTGACAAAGGGTATTTCACCCATATTAATATTAAAATTATAAATATGTTATAAAATAAACTATCTTTTCGACTCCCAGGTCTGTTGTACAATAATTTGGTTTCTATTAAAACATTTGATAAATATTATATAAACGTTACTACGATTCAAAGGTCTGCAGTCCAATCAATAAAACATGATCAGATCCATCCTGAAGAATCTGTCATACTCTCTGTTCTAATTTTCTCTTTTGTTTTCGTTTGAATTCAAAATTTCATCTTACTAGACTTTTCTTATTTTAAAAATTCAAAATAAATCTAATCATAGATTTATTTTGCTAAACTAGAACCTGGAGAGAATATTTGTCTATACCTGAGAAACTCCTAACTGCGCATGCTCTATTACTATCAAAGAATTATCAATGACAGAGATTGTCAAAATATTGCAATGTAAACAATACGAACCTAAAATATTAACAAAGCTGTTATTAAACCAAAATTATCAAGTTATAAAATATCTAAACGCATCAATACATAAACCTATCATTAATTGGTATCCTGGAAATAAAAGAATAGGTACACCAAAACAATAATAAGGTAAATCAAATGAACTTATGATGAATAATATAAAGTAGATATTAAATAAGATTATCTTCCAGATAAATAATATAACAGCGTTTAAATGGCTTACGCTGAGTAAACTATTAGGAGATATATCAAATTAATGTACTACATAATTGTAAACATTAACAAGACCTACAAAAAAAGTCTTCGAAAGTATATGCCTATCTTTCAAGAAACACCCACAATAAGCTTTAAAATAATTCGCACGTGTGTCCGATCGATGGTATTTTGTAGTATACGTGAGCGAAGCCGCGGTCACAACTATAAAAAATATAATTTAAATGTCCTTATTGCAATATAGTGTATTTAAATGTCATACAGGCCTATTATCTGAATCCTATTATTTAAATGGATATGATAATATTAAATTTTTACCTTTTTGTAATTGTTCTGTTGGCTTCCTAAATGTATAAAATACAATATATCTCGTCAAAAAGTAATAACTGCAAAACTGTGTTATTCAATCAGTGGTAATTAAACTGTTATCAGAGGCTATGTAACTTAATGTACTATTTCTTTAATCACTTTCAGACGCACTTATCACTTAATAGCAAGATAGTTTGCACGTTGTTTTTACTAATCACTTTACACCTACACTTTACATATACACTTGTTACTTAGCAAAGTGTAAATGAGCGTTTAGATCATTACTCACTTTAGGTAAACAGGTTTCCATGTCTCTCGTATGTAATCGTTGTCGACTTCGACCCCCCTGCGGCGCAGGTTGTCCCGCACCGCGACCAGCTCGTCGTAGGTGAGCGCCGGCCTCCCGGACCCGAGCCTGTCCAGTTCGGCACGCACCTCGGCGCGACGGTTCTGCTCCTCCGTGCTCGAGCGCCAGTACAGCCACCTATCCTTCAGGCCAGGACCTGACAATCATACTTCCACAATATATACATGGAATGAAACGACATTATGAACCTTTGATCGCCTATTCAGAGGTTTGGCTCAAAGTATCCAATTTTATTATTACGATCTGTATAAAGATATGCACTATTTTCGAACACTAAATAAAAGTCTATAATTCACTACTAAAATCCAGTATAAATAAGTAGAATAAAATAAGAGGTCTCAGTCGCGCGGATCACGCACACATTGAAATCTTATCGGATCAAGTACGTAAACAATTTCTAAAAATAGCATGCCTCGAAACGTTCCCTTTCTTTAAATGTTATCAGTACGACATAAATCAATTATAGATTTTGTCGTTTACTTATGCGAATATAAGAAGCGACAAACGAATGAAATCTACAAAAAAAAAAAAAATACAAACACAAAGTAGTGTAAGATTATGTTCCACAGATGATTTATTTGATTGCTGGATTTTATAGTAATATAAAATAAACAGGACATAATAGATTTCAATGAAATGCATTCCGTTACGCAAACATATGTAAAGAAAATGTTACATTTTCTAAACGTAATTTCTCTATAGTCGACTGTAGTCTGTGACAACTTTGACAGTTATGACGGTTTTTACATGAAGGAAGTCGTTAGACTATGTGAAGTGTTTTTACAAGTCATTTCATTTTTAAAGTTTTCAAAACTTAATATTAAGAACTATAAAATAAAGTTTAATGTCGTTTCTTTAATTACAGGTGAGGTGAGACAAATTGTTTTATGAATTATTCTATATGTGCATGGTTAATAAACATTTACTTTAATTACAGAGAAATAAATATTGTTTATTTTTACCTTCAAAGAAAAGATTAATAATGTTATTCATATTATATACTGTACCATAGACAATGTCACAGAAGTAATTTTTCACTTTGGGCATAAAGACAAGTAACGTACAATGAATAAGCTAATTTTTTTAATTAATTTTTAGAAAAAAAAACCCCATGGCAATACAAAAGAGAGAACCTATAGTGTGAGTGTACGATTACCGGTCAGCTCGTAGAGGTCCTTCTGCGTGAGGTCCAGCCGTTCCCTGAGCGCGGTCTCCATCAGCTCAACGGCGTGGTCCCAGTCGCCGCGCGCGCGCACCATGCGATCTTGCAGCGCGTTCAGCTGCAGCACGCGCAGCACCTGCAACGACCTTTACTAATAAGCAACTCAACTTTACCAAACAAGCCGATCTTGACTTATTAGCAGCTTCACTTTATCGAACCATTTTTTTAATGTTGAAAAGGTTGCCATAGACTCAATTGCATTCATATCGGACTATTCCTAACAGTTAACTAGTTTATCCACTACAGTCAGTTGAAAATCAGTCGACAAGCACCTATAATTAATAATAAAAAGGATTGAAAAGAGAACACTGACATCCTGTGCACGTTCCTCCCACTGATGCCTGCGCAGAGCCTCCTCGACGGCTTGCCGCTTCACTGGCTCGTACACGGGGTCGGAGTCCGACGAGCGCGCCATCAGCTCCACGAACTCCTCCCGCAGCGCCTCTCGCCCCGCTCGCACCGACACCCCGGGAAGCTCGGCCTCCGCCCACTCGCGCAGCTTTATGTCCACAGATGTGTTGAATTTATCTACAGAATTGACCACGTAATAATTTCTGATAGCCTCGTCACACATACCTCAGAATATTGTGTGCATAGCATAAAATTAAATTAAATAGTAACACAACCCAATATTTTACTCATTTAAATGATCTAACGTTAATTGTTAGTATCCTAACGTAGCTGAGGAGAGGAATGAACGCCACCCGACGACGTGTTAGCGATTTCAAACGCCAAGAAAATTTATACTTTTCTATTTTGTACTACATGATAGAACATTCCACAAGGGTTATGGTTCCATTCATCGTCATCTCCCCGTCTTATTAATGAATAAACAAACGTAAGTGAATCTAAGTAAATAATTCGTCACATCGATCAGTATTCACTATACAATTCGCACTGATTTACACAATTTAGATGACAAAGCAATATTACATTCTTGGGTGTATGTATAATGTACATATTCTAAATTACTTAATAAAATTATTTGATATAATATTTCTACATGATTTTATGAGATCATTTTTGCAACGAATTATCGATATACACTTTAATATACAATTATTATTGTGAATATAATATGGCGTTAAATTTAAAACTAGGAAAACTAAATATAAGGTCTGGGAAAACGTTTCTACGCATTTTTATATGAAAACTCAAGACATAAAAAATCAAAGTTTATTTACAGTATATTTGTTCGTTGACTTTCTGCCATTTTGTAGGTAGAGACATGATCCCATTGCTGTAGAAACTTTGGAACTTCTGATCAAAACAACGCGACAAATAGTTTGGGCAGTCCTCTCTTGATGTTAACCTTACAGAACCTAAAGAATTCTGAAGAGACCGAAACAGCTGAAAATCTGAAGGTGCAAGGTCAGGGCTATATGGTGGATGCACTAACACCTCCCAGCCAAACTCTCTTAATTTTTGCTGAGTGGCTAAAGATGTGTGTGGTCTAGCATTATCGTGATGAAAGACCACACCCTTCCTGTTGATCAATTCCGGCAGCTTTCTCTGAACTGCTTCCTTTAATCTCATTAGTTGTTGGCAGTAGAGATCCGAATCGATGGTTTTGCCGGGCGGTAAAAGCTCATAATGAACAATGCCCTTCCAGTCCCACCATACATACATCATCACCTTATTTCGAGTTAGCCCAGGATTAGCCACAGTCTGTGAAGCCTGGCCGACCTTAGACCACGACCTTTTTCGTACGTTCTTGTCGTACGTGATCATCCACTTTTCATCGCCAGTTATCAATCTCTTCAAAAACGGCTAGGTTTCTCAATAATTAATTGCAAATGAGTACACGGTTCATTAGGTTTCTTTCAGTGAGCTCGTGTGGCATCCAAATATCGAGTTCTTTGGTATAGCCAGCTTTCTTCAAATGGGTTTAAACTGTTTTGTGGTCTAGCACTTTTCCAGTTCTTCAGCTACATCGTAACTACTGATATGCCGATCTTGTTCCACTTTTTCAAAAATGACGTCCATTTTATTCGTAACAGGGCGACTAGAGCGAGATGCATCTTTAACATCAAAATTTCCGGACTGAAAACGTTTGAACTAACTTTGTGCTACTTTCACTGACACTGCATTAGGTCCATAAACATTACAAATTTTTTTTCGCTGCTTGAGTTGCATTTTTGCCTTTTTTCTAATAATATTTTAAAATGTATCAAATTTCTTCATTAGATTCACTCATTTTTACAGAAAGAAAAACAAATTAAAAATAGCGGGAAACAACTTTTTTATTTTTAATGTAACCAAAACCAGCCAGATACAAATAGTACAGCCAAAGAAATTTTATAACAAGTTTATACCTATGTTATGCGAAAACACTTTTTCCCCGACTTAATACAATGTCGGCTTTTACTCGTCAAAAAGCCAAATCAATACGATACGACGAACCGCACCATAACACCTTATGATTGAGTGAAGCGGTGCTGAGAAAGTAAAAATGCGTTCCCGACACAGCTACACGCCGATAATTTATTCCAATTATTAAATTTTATTCAGAATGTTTCAAATATATAGATCATTCTAATTAAAATACACAAAAAAATACTTTTTAAAGTATAAAGTACAAAGTAAAAGAAAGTACGATAACAACAGTGATAATATTTAAAAACTATATACTATTTGCGTAAATAAAACGCCTACTATGAGCTAACGCATAGTCGATAAGTCTTACTGAAGTCGATATCGTAAGGGTCCAGCCACACTGTAGCGACGCCGCCCTCCTTCTGTTTAACTCTCACCTGACGCGGCACTGCCAACGCTAAACAATCAATTTCTATTACACTCACATATACCCACGGTTTCACAAGAGTTCATCTACGCTAATATCGACTTCTAATTTCCTTCTCTTGTCTATGAGCGACCTTCCACTTGCCTCCTTAATATCAGAACTAGCTGTGACCCACGGTTTCACCCGTGTCAAATTTAACTGATTGTTTGACGTTCATGGATACTGCTATAATTGTAGTTCCAGTTCAAACAAACAAACAAAAATAATCTCTTTACAATCCGTGAGTTTTTCGTCTGTGAGTCACGTGATTTGAAACGGCATTTAGAAAACGTGACGTCACCAATCAGGAAGTAGGAACGTTAAGACTTTTGCGTGAGTTGTTACTATTATCATATAGAATTAATGACGAAGTCAGAGGACCATAATGCCGCGTTTATGTAGCGTATTTTTTAAATAAATTAAAACATGTTTTAGGGCTTAATAATGATTTTTTTATTCATACGTATTATTTTCAACATACGAAGTGTTTAAAATAATTTCCATAAAATTGTCCACTCCCAGATTTTAATCAGTCTGCTCCCGGGATGACATATACGCCAATTTTACGTATATTTGTTACGTAAAAGAGCCAAAGGGTTAACATGGATTTATATTCATCCAAGTCTGTTTTATCCTATTGTAATTATATGGCCCATGTATACACCGTACCTCTAAATATAAGCTTTCTATTTTTCAGACCTATGTGAATACTGACCGACGTCATCGTGCGCGTTGGCAGCCGAGGGTAGGTAGATGCCCTGGAAGATGCGTGGTGCTACGGCCCCCCATAGTGCGCTGTGCAGACGCTGTTCCCACACGTTGGCCGGCACCGCGGTCAGCTCGGCCGACTGGTCGAGCAGCTCGGCGCGCGCTCTCTCGAACAGCTCGTCTCGGTCCAGCTCGCGTTGTCTGACGAGCAAAAGAAATATTTTAAATAGTATAACGAAATTGTTTCCATATTTCTTACTAGAAATAAATGGGTTTTCCGAAAAATAACTTTACATTTCTAAGGAGCCGTTCATAAAATACGTTCGCAGATAGAGAGTGGAGGGGTGTCACTTAGTGTGACAAGATGTGACAAGGGGAAGTCGTGAGGTTCTAAGGAAGCGAGACGTTTGCAGCTCATCAAACAAGTTTACAAATTTTTCTATTGTTTTTTTTTTTATTGAAAAAATTCTTACTTCTTATCATTTGGGGGAAGGAAGTACACAATTATTATTTTTTTGCTACCGAGAGGGGGAAGGCGTTATCTTATATATTAGCAAAAAGAACTTTCAGTTAAATTCATGACCCAATAATACCACAACAAAATTAATTGAGACAGAGATATTATAATGCATAGTGGAAAATAAAAGTAAACAATCCCTTGTAAAAGGGGACGAATATTGTTATGAACTATAACAAAAAATCTATTTTTTAGCTTTTAATAACAATGCGAGTACCTGGAAGGTTCGAGACACGCCGAAGGACGATGTGCACATGTTTTTGGGCCTTTCGGATCGGAAGCAATGGGCAAGTCAACAAGGGATTCAGTAAAGCGATTAAATGGAACGAAACAAACACGCTATAGTTTCTCTTTAGTTAAAAGCTTAGGCTCATCGCAGGATTCGAACTCACGCCGATCAACGCGGGGTCCGTAAACACAACCACTGAGCCATCACACTTATTATATGTTTTGCAATCGGTGGGAGTGATTTTGTGAAAAGGGACGGAAGCGTGTAACAGGAAGTCGGAGAAGCGCGCGCTATTTGGTTTGACCAATGAGCGTGCACGGTGATACAGTTGGTCATCAAATGGTACCAAACCATTATTTGAGAGGATGTTACTGTCAGCCAAATCCTAATTTAACCTGTCTTTATCTCGGACTCCCGATCAGTTCCACTCATACCCGGCTATCTCCTTCTCATCATGTGTATTCATCGACATAATCTCACCTGGGAAATGTGTTCTTCCACTCTGTCTCCAAGTTAAATCGCATCGCCTTAAACGCGTCCGCCTGCTGTTCGACAGACGCCCTCACCATCCTCCAGAAGCAGTCGGCGACCGCCAGCGACAGGTTCCTCGTGGTCACTTGCGAGGGAGTCACCAGCCCATCCCTGTCAAATATTATAAACATAGCATTATTAGGGGCCATCCATAAATTACGTCACACGAATTTCATGATTTTTTACCCTTCCCCCGTCCTTGTCACAGCTGGTCACATTTGTGAGACCCCCCCCCTACCTAGTGTGATGTCACATATTTTGCAATTTTATAATTAGAAATTTATGAAATTAAAACAGCAATGTTCGGAAATTATTTTAATTTCCATTTAAATTATTTTTCAATAAAATCGACATAAAATCAAACAAAGGTATAAAAATTTACAAAACAAAAAAAAACCCTTTAATGAAAGATAAAAACTTAATCCATAACTAACATAACTTATTTTTCTTCGAACTATAAAGGTAATAAGTTTCAAATAATCGAGTTGTAAAAGTTGTTAAATAAAACATTGCTATGTTCGAGATACAGAAGTCCAATTTAATTTTTTCTCTGATTATTTTGACTAGAGGGTTGAGATTTAGTGCAACGGAGGTTTTGGGGCTTGAATGAAAGGGAACACATTCTTTCGAGTTTGGGAGGTTTTCGACTTAAAGAAGTTCTAATGTACTTAGATATAAAATATTATATTTTGAAAAAATGTCATGTCACAAAATTTGGGACCCCTCCCTGCCCTTGTCACACAATGTCACACTTCGTCAACCCCCACCCACGCCTAAACGTGTGACGTAATTTATGGATGGCCTCTTACTTGGAATTTATGTAGGTGTGTACTTGTTTCTTTATCTATCCGGAAAAACACATGTGTTAAAAATTGTGTACAGGCGTCACATGTAACGATGTACGGACATAATTTTTTTACAAGCTTTTATATAACTTGCTTTGTTAGCATCGGTCAAATCTTGCAAGTGAATTTTAAAACAGTTACCTCCAACCGATTGAGCTGAAATTTTGCATAAACGTTTAGTTTAGATGACAATGCATGGTTAGCTAAGTGACGTTATTCTAAATCCCATATTGCGAAACAGTTATTTTTTATGCACCCCCATGATATAGGTATCAAACTAAAGGGCCTGCTGAAAAGACTACGAAAAAAATATATTAAAAAAACCTTTAAAACAAACTTTTACTCAATATTGAAGTGTAAATAAAAAAGGAGAAAAGGGAATTTGCACTAAATTAATTTCTTGCGTCTAACAAGCATTTTTATTAATACTATCATCTTAGGTGTAATGACTAAGCCAGGAGGGTATTAGAAGATATGCCCTACCATCAAATACTACCGATGTCAATCACTATGATGAGTATAAAGAAGTAACATACTTGAATAGTTTCGAAGACCTGAAGAACCTTTCCTCATACTCTGTGATGTTCTGTATGGAGTCGTCTTTCCTGCTACGCCCGGTCACCACGGCGTAGTAGCCGAGAGCTTTCATTGGGAACAATTTCCCTTCCAGGATTCGACGAATCTGTGTATTTGTGTTCAATTGACTATAATGTACTTTTTCTTAACTTTACCAATGGACTAAATTGATCATGTGTCAGTGGACTGATAAAATCTGAGTAACAATCTACATAAAGTCTTAGTGGAAGTAACAGGGTTCGAAGGACCAAACTCTTGGTCCATCGGAGAGCCTTAAGGAGTGCGAGTATCCAGTAAAAATGTATTTGTTCAATAGATTTTGATGATGATTATAGTTAACCATATGGAAGACAAGATAATAACTTGCTACCAAGTGAAGTTGTTTTAAAAACATCTTGTTGATTGATTCAAATAATGCACTCGTAATTCCAGTCTAAGGGATCAATATTTCAACGATGATGTTTGATTTAATGTAGTTAGATTTTACCATCAGGCCAATTCGTTTCGGTGATCCTGTATAAAAATATTCACTTCCACATAATAAGGGTTTAAGTTAAGGGCTTAACTACTTTGTACTTGACTTAGGCCCTTGTGCTTCTAATGTGAAAATGTGTAAATTCACCCGATTGGGATTTGCGAGGTTCTCTTCAGCAAGGTCCACTTTGGTGAGGACAAATATCGTCCTCTTGCCTTGAGGGTCGCAAGACGATACCAAATCCGTTACATTACTTCGTTCAGCGTCCACTGAACCATCCTGCAAACAAAAGATGGGACGGCTGTGACTTATAGGAACATTTAGGAAGTCGATAGAAGTTGTGCCGACTTCGGCTACACCATCGCCAGACTTCTAAACACAAAAAAAAGCAATTCTCGCACTATTGTCGCGGTCTGAAGGGTGTGCGAGCCGTTCCAACTCACGTTCCTCAGGAGTAGGAAATAACTGCCCTTAGATAAGATTCGAATTTGAAGTTTATTTTAGATTAACTGTCATCTTATTTGAATAGATTGTCAATAGATGGCGCCTCCTACATGTTAATTGGATTTATTTTCATTAGGAGTTATATCATATCACTTTATAGTATTCATAATTCTCATAGTTTCATAAATACGGAAAGTGCTCTTAGCTCGCATCATAGATGCGGAATGCCGGCTAACAATTTCGCTGTGAGTGATTTTTTTGGTGTAAATTTGAATCCATGATATCTTCTACGGTATTCGTTTAGATGATATAATGTAAAAGACAATTTTAATTTACATAAAGTGACCAAGATAATTAACTAGCTTCGCAAATGATCTAATATTCTTAATTTTGATGTTGAAGATAAAAATTATTTTATACTATGTATTGATATGTCAATAAAGTGGAAGATTAAATTAAAACTAAACATTAATTATTATTGAATTGAAAAATTAATTTTGATGAAGAATTAAAGGATATGGCGTGGCCAGAAAAACATCTTTAAGAAATAATGTATAGATATATATATATACTGATGAAGGGCGGTTTCATATTTATAGTTCATTCTAGAAGAAAGTAACAAAGAAGGAATATAAATAAAACAAGACAAATTTTATCACCAAAAAATTAAACCAACATCAATGGTGTATCTTTGAATTAGAAGATTAAATGAAAATGAAATTAAAATGGCACAACCCTTGAGGGAGATACCTTTTCAACGAAAAAGGAATCATCTAAATCGGTTCATAAACAGAGAAGTTATGGCTGAACATCCATTAAAAAAAAAAACATTCGAATTGAATTGAAAAAATTAGTTGCCATGATAAACCTTAATCCAAACCTTGTGTGGATTTGAAGCAAAAAGTATAAGTGATTTATAAAAACCGTTTTGTACAAATAGATAGACAATTTTTTTTTACATTTTAACTAAAATGGGTTAAAAATTAACAAGTACCCACAAACCTGTATGCAGAGGATGATCGCGTTGGGATTGTCCATGTATTGTTTGGTCATCTGTTTGATGGCCTCCCTTGTGTCTGTGGCCATGTCGACAGTTTGTGTCTGGCAAATTAAATATACCGAAAGTTAGAATATTATTTTTTTTAATGATAAAAAGGTGGCAAATGGGTAGTTGGCGCACCTGATCACAAAGTGATCGCAGCCGCCCACAAACATTCGCAGCACCAGAGGGCTCGCAGATGCGTTGCCAGCCTTTTAGAGACGAATAAACACTTTTCTTGAAGGTCACCAGGTCATAAGGGCTCAGAAAGATCTCACCCGACAGCTGGTTCCACAGAGTGGTTGTGCGAGGCATTATATATTATATGTTAACATTGCTCCACAATATCTTAGAACTTACTTAAAATTAAGTTTACAATATCACTAACTTTCGCTCACTAACTATTGAAACTAAAGTGTTCCTACAAGGTGCCTATAAGTAAAAATATTTTTAAAGCTAAACGTATATTTGAGTCAATAAACTATTTTACTCACGCTGCTGGCTCTGATATTTTATTGATAACTAGCTGTGCCCGTGGTTTTGCTCACGTGGACTACAGAATGCCCGCGCGAATCTTGCTCCCCGCTCGCGGCTATTTTAAAGACAGAAATGCTTATTGTAGGTGTTCCTTGGAAGATATACATATACTTTCGCTGACTTTTTTGTAGGTCTTTTTAATGGCTATAATTATGTGATACATCAATTTGATATCTTTTATGGTTTAGTCAGCGTAAGTCATTTAAAGTTACGCCCTATAATATCAGCTATCTATCAGTGAAAGTCCCGTCAAAATCGGTCCAACCATTTCGGAGATTACCCGGAACAAACAGACAGACAAAAATTTGAAAAATTGGTTTTTTGTTATAGGTATCGTATATATTTTATATAAATTTAGTAAAAAGCTGTTATTTTGACATTACAAACAAACACTTCAATTTTATTAATTGTATAGATTGACTATTAACTAATAATTGATAATAGTTATACACAAAAGTAAGAGATTATTAGGCACAAAGAAAAACTTGATTACGTTCTCAAAAATCTTTTGTTTCAATGAAATTTCACGGTAACTCTGGATACGAAATATCCGTTCCATACCAAATATTCGTGCCCGAAGATCACATTAACTTATCACTTGCGGGTAATTTTTTTATCATAGAACAAGACTGCGTGATATAATTTCTCGTGTGTAATAAAAACAGCAATAAAGTAAAACATTTTTACAACAACAAAAAAAAATTCTTCATTCGTGTTCCTTACAAAATGCGTATACACAGTTATCTTCAAGAACTTTTTTAGAAAACACATAGATGATTTTTTCGCCGTAAATAACTTCCGTTCTATTTGCTTTCCCTCAATCATTTTTCGATAAGAATAGACGTTTTTTTTTTAAGTAACCTCTCCTAAGTGTGTTTTTTTAATAATTCGTAATTGTGTTACCGTTTTGACCACTATCCCACCTGAAGTTGAAGTTCGGATGTGGTCCAAGATGGTAACACGCTAAGCCTAGTGGGAGGACTGGCAAATTTTCAACTAGAAAGTGGTAGCTAGCCAGCCGGGCAATAGAAAAATCCCAACCACCATGATATGGTTTCATAACAATGTTTTCCTTCACTGAAAGTTCAGGTTCATTGCAGGGATTCGAACTCACATCGATCGACACAATGTCCATACATGCTACCACTGACCTATTACCTAGGAAATTAGTTGACTCATTTATGTATAACTAGCGATCGCCCTAAGTCGAAATTCGACCAGCGACTTTTTGATCATAGACTATTTTCTATTTGACAAATTTTGCAGTATTCATGAACCTAAACAATGACTATTATCTACATCACTTGCTGTCACTTTTCGTTTAGTGACAATGTCAATATTTTGGTAGGTCTAAGTTCAATGGCTCTGGTCGAGTTAAGAATCACAGTATTAATTTATTTTATTTAATATATTAGTTTCTGCACTTCCTCCTCCATATAAACTTTTACCATGCCAAATCTCAGACTTCTGTACACGCAAAAACGCTTAAAAAGGTATCGAAAGCTTTTGCTTCACGTATTAATATATAATTGGTTTTTGGCTGTGAATAGAGGAGTGTTGGTTCCAACACTCATGTACGGAAGTGAAAGCTGGGTGTGGCAGAAAAATCATGAAAGTAAAATAAATGCAGTAGAAATGAGAGCGCTAAGAGGTATGTTAGGAGTGAAATTAAGTGACAGGATAAGAAATAGTGTAATAAGAGAGCTTTGTAGTGTGAAAGAAGATATAGTCATACGAATTGAGAAAGGGATGCTTTAGATGGTTTGGGCATGTTGAGAGGATGAATGAAAGAAGATTGACTAAACAAATTTATGATGCGAGTGTGAAAGGAATCGTTGGAAGAGGAAGGCCTAGACGAACATTTATCGATCAAATCGGAGACGTTTTGAAGAAAGGTAAGGTCAAGAGTACTCTAAACCGACGAGCATGCATGAAAAGATTAATCAATGTCGAAGAAGCGAAAGAGGTATGCCAGGATCGTAGCAGGTGGAAGGACGTGGTCTCTGCCTACTCCGTTGGGATATAGGCGTGATTTATGTATGTATGTATGTATGTATGTATTAATATATAGATAATAGATGTATTTGAAAGTTACATCGTTTTTTAGACTTGCAACATTTACAAAAATGTGAAACCATTGAAATATTGATCTAAAATACAATAAAATATCAGATTTAACAACAACAATATAAAAATTGGAATAAATAGCCAAAAGACATACACAAGTGTAAAAAAAGTTATGATAATAAAAATATACTCACGGATATGATTCCCGGAAGGTCAACAAGCACCATTCGATGTATCCCAGGACCTTTAACGGACATGGATATGACGTCAGTGGAAACCGTTCTCCCACCCCGGACGCTGTTCCGCATCCGTAGCTCTACCTCTCTACATGGACAATATTCAACATTGTACATCCAAGTTATAACCAGAATGCTTCAGGTATAAGAAATAATTTCCTATGTCTTTCAATTTTTGGTTAGTATTGAAAGAAATTATCCAGTGTTAAGGACAGCAGTACTGGAACATTTTCTAAATAACAAAATAAAATTCAGAAACATGTTCTAAATATCCACTTGGTTTAGACGATCTTTAGTTTTTTCATTTAAATTTCACATTTAAAGTTTTCAGTTTCCTCCTAGTGCAAGGACTGGCTTTCAAGGTTAGATGCCGCAGGCCCGTTTTACACTTATAGGTGCTTGGTGACAGATTTTCAACTTGAGGGTGGTAGTCAGCCAAACGAACATTAAAAAAAGCCTTAAAAAAATGGCGATTGATATTACAAAAAAATAATAATTGTATACTCACTTCCTTAAATCCGCCAGATCCGACTCCTTGTTGAGATCAAATTCCCTTGAAGAGTCTCTAAACTGAGCCACGTGGTATGGACCTTCTGACAGAGTCACCTTCACTGGCGCCCTAAAATATAATTAAAAAGTTTTCTTTTTAATTTTTATTGACAACGGAATAATATTGATACATTACCAATGAACTGATATTACGAATCAAAACTCCTTATCTCCATGACACTTAAGGAGCAGGAAACTTTCAAGATTAGAATTAAACCAAAATTCAAGAACACCAAGTGCCAATGCGAAGGAATGGTCAAGTGAAAGAAGTAATTGGTACTTTTATATTACTTCCTTTATCCCACTTATCAACACCCCTTTAAAACTCATAAATAGTGTTAACTTTCATGAGAAGTTTTTGGTCGGTTTTAGATCTGTCATGTAGTGGTTCTGGTTTTTATTCATAAAGTTATGTTATCTGGCCATATATTATGTAATTTTGGCGGCATTGTGTGTGATTTAATTAGATTGTTGTGCACAAATGAAATAGATTATAAATAATGACTAGGAACAAGCATTGTTGCTGCGATAACGCGCTGCACAGTTTCAAAAAGGTAGCCGCCATCTTGTGTTACAGATATGTTGTGAAGATTACAAGAATAATTAGAAAAATATTTTATTCACGTGACATTGGCAGAATTATGAATAAATACAGTAGCCATTAAAAAAGGGAAGAAAAATTTGAATGAAATCAGTGTCAGCTACCTAGTGCACATTTCCCCAGCCCCTCGAGGGAAGATCCTGGCCTGGGCAATCATCTCCAAGACTGATGTCTTCCCCGCGGACTGGTCTCCGACGACCACGACGCGCGGCAAACGGTCCGTCTCACCAGCATCCCAACCGGATAACTCATCTAGTACCGCCGAGTACATGTCTATAAGAGATCTCTGTGAAACATAACCACACATACTTCATGAAAATAACCTCAATGACGTTTTACGTCGGGCTTTTGCCAGTGTCAACGTGCCAGCGACCTTGGAACCAGTCGGTTTGGTACGTGCGTGGTCGTTTGGCAAAAGACCCGACGGTATGACGCTCATGCCTTGGAAGATGTGCCGGCCCTTTGTATAGGATGCCACGTGCGTAGATACTTTGGCACCGTTCCATCTTCCAACTACTTCTTCAAATGCTGGTGCAGCAGCTGCCTCGGCAGAGGACCACAAGCAGCGTAACTATGCATCCCTTGGTAGGGGCTATATACTTGTGCGCTTTGGAGTCAAAACCCTAGATCCATGGGGACCAAGTGCACGCAGCCTCTTTAAAGAACTCGCAAGTCGAGACCAGAGGCCTGGTCAATACCTCGGTCAACGAATAAGCATTGCTATACAACGAGGTTATGTGGCCAGCGTTCTTGACAATTTTCCTTCTGGCGGTGATTTGGATGGTATCCAATACTTAAAGTAATAAAATTACTATTTGTAATGTCTAAATAATAGCTTTTTACTAGTTTCTTGTTTTTTTTTTCGGGTAATCTCCGAAACGGTTGGACCAATTTTGAAGGGACTTTCACTGGCAAATAGTTCATGTTGAAAGGAGTAACTTCGGCACCTTTTATTATAGATAATGAATTAGTGTTCCGTACAAATAAAAAATAACTGGTAATGGAATTCAATCCGGCCGCTTAAAAGAGTTAATCTGAGT
Source organism: Saturnia japonica (assembly GCA_033032175.1). Taxonomy (NCBI): domain Eukaryota; kingdom Metazoa; phylum Arthropoda; class Insecta; order Lepidoptera; family Saturniidae; genus Saturnia; species Saturnia japonica. Next base: position 696,374 of record CM065330.1, read on the forward strand.
AAACAATAAAAGGTATATCAAATAATGTACTATATAATTGTAGATCTTATAAAGTCCTATAATAAAGTTAGTAATAGCATAATAAAAGAGGAGGAAGAGAGGACTGCCTCACTAGCTTAGTGGCCGTAAGCGCGACTGCTATGCTCGAGGTCCTGGGTTCGATTCCCAGGTCGAGCAATGTGTTATTGGGGTTTTCCTATGAAATCCTCAGTAGCAGCTCGGAGTTTTGCTTTGTGTCCGATTAATGGCAATGGGCTCGCTTCCTATTACATGGGACTTAAAAACATACCCGGCGAACTGTGGGTGTACTAGTACATCTCTGCCTAATCTTACGACAATACAGGCGTGATGGTATAAGAATCATGAGTGATGCAGTATGTGCCTTTTTTTAAAATCGCAAGAAGTAAAGGTTTTTAAAAAACATACATACATTTATACAATCACGCAGAGATGTACCAATGGGTCAGAGCAGTCGCGCTTACGACCACTAGGCTAATGAGGTCATTTTTAAAAAAGGACAAAACTATTTACTTGGTCAGAGAGAGAAAATAAATAACAATGGTATAAATCTAGAAAGATACTGTTACAGCTTAAGGTAGGATAATGGTGTTTGGTATGTATTTTGGACTTACGGAATTGAATGCACCGTCACTATATGAGCACTCACTTTCTTCACTTAATACTGTTCTTTTTTCTATCTTTTTTATTGAATTGACCGGAGCACTCGCGAGGCCATTTATTGTTCGGTAGATTTTTTTCTCTAACCGCCTTCCCGTCGATGATTGATTGTTTTTTTTTCCCCGCTAGAGGGCGGTGGTTCTTGCGTTGCGCGGTCGCGCGTGGCGCTGTCCGCGGCTCACTGACGGGAGATTTTAATGTGGACGGGAAAGGATTAAGCTTGTTCATATCCCCCCACATGAAATCCATCAGGATTTCACAAGATAAATGAGGGTTCCTGACCCTGCTTACGTTTGAATTGACTATGCGAATTCAAAGACCATTGATATATGATAATGAACTGTGTAGGTTAATAAATAGATATTAAAATAAAGGTAATTATAGTCAGATTAAGACTATATGATAATATAAAATATTCTATATATTATAAGTTAGATTACAATTATGGAGATTAGTTATTTTCCTCTGTTGGAAGAGGACAGATTTTTACCACTGGCCTTACAAGCAGGCCCTTGGAGGTACGAACCGTTACAACGCGAACTATACCATCGTTACCAGGATGCAACTTAACCACTCGGCCTAAGCGCCATTCATTAGCAGGCAAGTTGGGTTCGACGATAGTTACAAGGTCGTTCAGGTTTGGCTGTCGGTTACCGGGTTTAAACCATTTTATTCGCTGCTGTAATGTGTGTAGGTAATCTCTTTGCCAAGTTCGCCAAAAACTTTGAGTTAATCTCTGGACAAGTTTCCAGCGAGCTCTCAGACCTACATTTTCTTCTCGTACCGGTTCAGGTAGAGATACCAACTGACGGCCTATTAAAAAATGCCCAGCGGAGAGAGCATCAACCTCACCGGGATCGGACGAAAGTTCCACTAAAGGTCTAGAGTTCAACATAGCTTCTATCTTCGTTAGAACAGTATATAATTCCTCATAGGTAAGGACTTGAGATCCTACTGTTCGCTTGAGATGGTATTTCGTGGATTTAATACCGCTTTCGAAAATGCCTCCAAAGTGAGGCCCTGATGCAGGGTTCAACTTCCAAGTTATGCCACGTGATGCGAGTTGACTTGAAATAGTATCGCCTTCCTTATTGAGCATTTCTGAAACATCCGAAAGATAACGTTTGGCCCCAACGAAGTTTGTACCTCCGTCAGTGATGATAACTTGACAAAGCCCTCTTCTGGATACGAAACGGTCTTAGGCTGCTATAAATGCTTCAGTTGTTAATTCAGTGACGAGTTCAAGATGTACCGCTTTAATCGAGTGACAAACCATAAGACATAGATACGCTTTATAAATTCGTGCACTACGACGCTTGCTCTCTTTAACCATAAAAGGACCTCCGAAATCTATTCCAACCGTCTGGAAAGGTTGACCTGGTTTCACACGCGATAGTGGAACATCCCCCATTATAGGTTGTATGGGAATAGGTTTTACTTTAAAACATGTCACGCATTTAGCTAATCGGGATCTGATAAGATTACGAATCCCGAGTATTCAAAATTGTCGCTGAACCAAAGACTGTAAGAGACGAGGTCCACAATGAAGATAAGTTATATGAAAATGATCGATTAAAAGGTTGCGTAGCCGAGACGTTTTTGGTAAGAGGTATGGATGTTTAACACTTTGAAGAAAATTTGTTTGTTTAAGACGTCCCCCCACACGTAGAACTTCACAAGAGTCCAGAAACGGTGAGAGTTTTGATATATGTCTAGGTACTATTTTGTTAGATTGGATAAGAGATATAACATCTTTGAAATGTGTATGCTGCACATGTTTTACTAAAAGGTTCATTGAGTAATCAAGTTCCCTGGAAGTCAAAAAAGGAGATAAATTTCGATGAGATCGGTGCAATTTCGTATTATTTATAAACCGATAAATCCAAGCTACTACTCTTTGTATTTGTGTTAGATTAGAAGATCGTTCTAGTTGCGTGTTTAGCAAACTGGTTTGCACATTTTCAACATTGACGTGACACAAGTGGGACCCTGATTTTAATTCTGAAATGCGATCCTGCTCTTCCACTACTAAGACAGGCCAATCGGCTTGCTTACTAGTAAGCCATAGTGGACCTGACCACCACCTTTCACAATTAGCTAGATGAGCACATGACATACCACGACTACAAAGGTCAGCTGGGTTGTCCTGAGTGGACACATGTCGCCATACGAATGGGAAAGTTGTATCCGTAATCTGCACTACACGGTGAGCTACAAACGTTTTTAATTTATGCGGTTCGGTATTTAGCCAAGACAGGACTGTTGAACTATCCGTAAATAAAATAGTTTGACTTATATTTATGGTTTTTGTAAGTAATGTGTGAATACGATTGATTACCTTTGAGAGGAGAACCGCTCCACATAGTTCTAAACGATTCACTGTCAAGACTTTTAACGGAGCTACCTTAGACTTCGCTATCAAAAGATGTATATGAACTTTATGAGAAGTAATAGAACGGAGATACACAGAACATCCGTATGCTTTTGTTGAGCCATCGCAAAATCCTATCAGTTGGAATTGTATGGCCTTAGAAGGTACAACATGACGGGGTATTTGAATATGTTCTAAATTATTTAGATCGGAGATGAAATCTCGCCAGTTGTCAGAGATGTCCCTTGGCACGGATTCGTCCCAAGAAAGTTTAAGTCGCCATAAATCTTGAAGGAGTAGTTTCGCTTTGAGTATGACTGGTGTTAACCATCCTAAAGGGTCAAATATACGAGCAACGTTTGATAAGATAGAACGTTTCGAATATTCTGTATCGACGATAGGCCGGTATGAGTAAGTAAAGTTATCACCCGTCGGATCATATTGAACACCCAAGATTTTAAGGGAGGATGTGTTGGTTACTTCAGAGAATAGTTTGGAGATTGACAATGGTCAGCCGGTACGGTTTTTAGAAAACGTTCAGAATTACTGCTCCATTTCCGAAGTTCTAATTGAGCATAACCTAAAAGTTTTACAAGTTGATCTTTTAATTCGATTGCTTCTTGCACAGAGGGCGCCCCAGTCGTAATATCGTCCATAAAGGTTTCATAGAGGAGTGCCTGGGCAGCGCGTGGATATTCAGTGCCATGATCAGCAGCAACTTGATGGAGAGTACGTATGGCGAGATAAGGTGAACTGCTAACTCCATATGTGACAGTCGAGAGTTCGTATTCTTGAACTGGATCACTGGGAGATTCGCGCCATAATATATGTTGATAGCAACGATCCTCTGGTCTGATTAGGATCTGCCGATACATTTTTGATATGTCACACGTAAATACCACTGCGTGTAGTCGAAAGCTAGTTATGATATCGATGATGTCAACTTGAAGTTTAGGCCCGGTAAACACTATGTCATTTAAAGACTGACCGTTAGTGGTCTTGCAACTTGCATCAAAAACAACGCGCAGCTTAGTTGTCGTGCTCAAAGGGTTGATGACACAATGATGCGGGATAAGGTACCGGTTACCCGGTTGTAGGGTAGGTTGAGATATAAGATTCATATGATTTAAATTTTCATACTCGCGCATAAAATCTATATAATCGTCTTTCAATTGACTCTGTTTGCTTAATTTTTTCTCCAGATTAATTAGCCGTGACAAGCAACGCGTGTATGATTCACTTAGATCAGCGTTGCGGTCTTTCAAGAGGATTGGAACGACGTAACGACCATTAGGCTCACGATATGTAAGGTTGGAGTATAAACGCTCACAAAGCTCATCCTCGGGAACGCGGATACGTGTGCGCGGTGGTTCTTCGACTTCCCAGAATTGCTTCACCTGGTCCTCGAGTGTACAGGTAGAGGCTAGTAATGAGGCGGTAGTAGGAGGTGGTCTGGAACTGTCCGTATCGAGTACTCCGGTTAGTACCCAACCAAATACGCTATGCAAAGCTGTCGGAAGGCCGGGCCCTAGCTGAATACGTTGCCCATCATACACTTCATGGAAGAATTCAGCCCCAATCAATAAGTGGATTTCAGCTGGGCAATCGAAACTGCTATCTGCTAATGTTAAATGTTTACATCGTTCTCTCAATATAGAAGGTAGTTTAGTACAGGGCATGTGGGTTGTGATATTGTCTAACACGATCGGCTTTATAGTGAACTGCGGATGATCACCATCGAGAGGTCGCAGTACACACTCAGTTTCACCCTTGACCTGAAACACGGTATTTTGTCCTAGTCCGGCTACAGTAAGATTGCAGCGGCGGAGCTTTAAGCCAAGTTTACGTGCGCAGGCTGTAGTGATAAAACAATCCTGTGCGCCGCTATCTAGTAGTGCTCGTACCGTATGCTCGGTGCCGGTAGTAGCGTTGTACAGGCGCACTTGACACGTACCTAGCAGTACTATACCCCGGCTGCTCCCTACGTGAACACTGGTACTAGCTTGGGTAGTGGTAACAGAGTTTGATTGTGCTCGCTCAGTGTGCAGTAAAGTATGATGACGCGAACCGCATTGTAGACAACTCACTTGTGATTTACATTGATTTGTTACATGATTACCCCGTAAACAGTTTTTACAAAGATTTTTATTTTCAATCAATGAGAGTCTGGAATTAGCATTCAAAGACTGAAAGTTTGGACACTTATAAATAGAGTGTGCTTCGCCACAACATACACATTTAAAGTATGTTTGTGGACTAGATTTAACAAGATAAGATGAGCGTTTTGATACGCTGCTAGATCGCCGATTAGTTGGCGCAGGTTTTTTTCCGTCAAAGGTAATAGATTAGCTGAAGATAATTGGCTGGTTTCTAAGACCTTTACGTAGTCTTGAAGAAACTTTAATAATGCCGAGAAGGTAGGTAGTTGTGAAACATTTTGAGTTTCAAAACGATGACGCGTGTCTGCGTCGAGTGCTCGCGATGCTAAATAAAATAAAATAAATTCTCCTAAGTTTTCAATATTTAAAGTTTTCAGGGCCTGATTAGATTCATAAAATATGTTTGTTAACACTTGTAAATCCTTAAAGTTACTCATTTTCAGTATTGGATAATTTAGGATTTTATCCAAATATGTAATGGCTAAAACACGTTTGTTTTGATATCGCTCAATCAATGTATCAAAAACTATTCCATAACTATCAGAAGTTACCGGAACCCCTTTCACAAGAGACAAGGCCGGTCCGGATAAACAACTAATAAGGTAGTGGAATTTTTCTATTGGAGATATAGAATTATTTTCGTGAATGAGTGTTTTAAACGTATCATAAAATGTTTGCCAGTTTTCTATGTTACTATCGAACTTAGGTAACTCTAGTTTAGGTAGACGCGCGTTCACTGAACACCCGGTGTCAGACCGTAAAAGAGTTTCCGACCCGGTGACGCCGGTGCTCCCGCAAGGGTTCGGTTGAACTGATAACTGCCGGTCGGCGGCGCTAATTACTGCGTAGTACAAATCATCAAACGCGCTGATCGATGATTGATCGATATCCTGCTCAGGATTCACACTTAATTGTAATGTTTGTATTTTTTCGTTAACTTGAATAAACTCTTCGCGAATTGAATGTAAACGAGTATACCTCGACTTGAACGCCGAAACCTTTGATCGATCTTTAATCATCTCGTTAGATAAATCGAAAAGGATTTGCATCGCCCGAAATACATATTCACGCTGCGATATGAGAATTTTAAGTTTATTCTCCATAGTTGTAATTACTTCAATATTAACGTAACACTGGTAGGGTAAATCGAAATAAACTTAGAAATGTACGATTATAATGTAAAAATTGAATAATTATGTAGATAATATGTAGAATATATATGTTTATAGTTACGTATATATGTATATAAATATATGTGTATATTTATATATGATGAATTTATATATAGAAAAGATAAATTAGATAAATAAAAAAAGTGAATATAATAATGCTGCTAGGTTAAGATAATCAATGAATCCGTATAGTCGACTATAATGCAAAACAATTGCTATTTGACAAGGTGAAAACTGATAATTCCATAGGAATTCGCGCTCGAAACGGACCACAATTTATGTTACAGCTTAAGGTAGGATAATGGTGTTTGGTATGTATTTTGGACTTACGGACTTGAATGCACCGTCACTATATGAGCACTCACTTTCTTCACTTAATACTGTTCTTTTTTCTATCTTTTTTATTGAATTGAACGGAGCACTCGCGAGGCCATTTATTGTTCGGTAGTTTTTTTTCTCTAACCGCCTTCCCGTCGATGAATGTTTGTTTTTTTTTTTCCGCTAGAGGGCGCGAGTGGTTCTTGCGTTGCGCGGTCGCGCGTGGCGCTGTCCGCGGCTCACTGACGGGAGATTTTAATGTGGACGGGAAAGGATTAAGCTTGTTCAGATACATAAGGTCAACAGAATAAGACGAGTGTACGCAGACAAACAATAAAAAAAGAGAGAAGTATTAGACAAAGTCATACTAGACAATTAGACAAACATACTTTTGTTTTAGATGAAATTATTTAACACTACTATATGTTACAGTTATACCTTGATCTTCCGTGTGGAGGGCTGTCTGCCCTGCCTGAGCAACATGTTCTGCTGCCTAAGCTCCCTGTTCTCCTGCTCTAAGCGTTGCAGCTCTCGCTGGTAACGCGCTTGTAAAGCTAACACCTCCTCTTGTAGGGCGTGGACTCTTTTCTCTGAGACATTTCATTATTTATTCATGTTACACATTTTTTGACAAATATTACATATTATGCTCAATTCAATTGTCAACGTTCTCAATATTCGTCTCATGTATTATAATATCATCTGCATAAAATATTAACAACAATTTTGGAACACGAAATAAATATCTGGGAAAGTCTAGAATGTTAAAATTTAGAAAGAACTCAATACAAATATTAAGTATACATTCGTATAAAAATATTAGGCGTCACAGTCGCGCGAAACACGCACACATTGAGTATCGTAAGGAAAAAAAATTCTAATTAGCCATACCCTGAAACTAGTCTCTTCTTTAAACTTTATCACTACGTCATTAATCAATCAAAACTATTCTCGAAATTTCGACACCTAATTTTTATCGGATATAAATAACAGTTTTATTCTGGATATCGAAGTGAAAAAAAATCGACAAACAGAAGAGACACTTGTATTAGTAAGTTTGTTCTAATTGACTTTTATATATAAACATTATTTTAATGTAAATAGCATTTTAATACCTAAGGGTTGTAATGTAGTAAAATCAATACATATAAATAATTATACAGCACTTATAACTCAGCATTATAACAACGTTTTAAAACGCACAAGAGGCACACTTTGTATACCTAGTTACGTGCTATGAATATTAATGAGCGGGGCGGCCGCACATGAATGTTCTAGTAGAAATTTTCTTTAAATAGCGGTATGCAAACCGATTCGAGTCTTCTATTCCACCGCCTCTCCAAACAGAGCGTGCCACCGCCCACGCCCGCGTAACCACCGTTCTCTCCGCAGAGGACGGGCGGTCAACTTCGCTCCCGCATACCCGTCACGTCCACCCTCTCTAGCGGCAACCCAAGCCTAGGTCCGTTCCTCGGTGTGAAGCCCTTGGGTCAGGCAGCCGCCTGCGCGATACAAGTGACACTATACGTGCAACACTTAGCTACCCACATACAACATTACACACGTATGAACACACACACGTGCACACCACACAGGTACATAGGTTCTGTAAGGGACCTTTTTTTTCTTTTTTTGCGCTAGTTAGACTAATGCGCTAGTTAGTGTAGAAAAACCATTCCGATTACTAAATACACATACGCATGGTTCCCTCCTTCCTCCCAGGAGGAGAGGAACGTGCATATGAGTATATGTTAGTTAGCTCGAATTTTCTTAAGATTAGGGAATTAGATAGATCGCGACCTTTTCGCAATCGCGACGACCGCCCGAGCCGAGGTTCGGCCACTCTGGCACCCTCGAGCGGGTCGTCACAAACTTTCGCGGCTGAGTGCCCTAAGCGCTCGCCCCCAAGTCCGGTGAAGCTGTAAAAGCCGCCGCGGCTCTGTTTTTGGATAGAGCTCCTAAGGCTAACAGTGTAGTCAGTTCAAAAAAAAAAAAACCGATTCGAGTCATTTCGCAGACGGGAAGGCAACCAGAACAAGCCTCCAAAGTATAAGCTACCCAAGTAAAGGTGATAGTGTTGGTGCTAGTTTTTTTAAAACAGTTGGTGGGTACTGAATGAAACTATTCTGCGAGCCTTAGACTCGTTCCCTCATCTAAGTGAGAGTGTTATGGTGTTTCCAGAGTTAGAGTACCACAGGGTTCGGCTGCGCATCTGCGCGACTCGAATCGTTGCCGCTTATACGAGCGACCGCGCTCCCACTTTATAACAAAAACCTCGGTAAACAATTAGCTCATCATTGTTCGTGTGTCTTCCACACTTTTATTTGCATACCGCCATTTTTATTTTTAATCATATTAGTTTACGTTATTAATTTCTCACTTATTCTTTTCAATTCGTTTTGGCTTAAGTTAAGCCTATTCAACTTGTGGATTTATAAACAGGGGGCGACCATCGAAAAACCTAGGATTCCAATCGTCCAGAGTAATTTTGTTTTCATCGCTTCATTCCGGGAAATGGTATCTAATAAGCTATTACGCGATACGTTCCAGTTGAACGGGGTTTTTTTGGGACGCAACTGATACCGTGCGGGCTGGTAGCTCAGCAGCACAGCCATCAGCAGGAGCCAGAAATCGTGAGCCGCTTCGCGATTCCTAGATAACAAACCTTAATCTTTAGACATGACCGATCTTTGCTTTTTTTAAATCTCGACGTATTGTTTGCCTACACGAAGGTGCCTTCGGATAGCCGAATTGCCGAGACACACCAAAAAGAATATTCCCTAGGGATGACTTTAAACTTTTTTGTTACTGTTATTTCTATACTGTTTCGTCATAATTTGCCATATGTGTGTACTTCGTATTACTAAGGGAATAATCTTTGTCATTAAATATTTTGTTAACTTTGACCGTTTGTTTCTTCTATAACTCCCGAACCAAAGCTTAACAGGATGTTACAATAAATATCAATCTAACTCACCATAACTTGTGGATTCTTCACCAGAGCGGCTGGACAAAGAAGGCGCTGGCTTGCTTTGTAAGTTGTTCACAATTTTTGGCGAGGATTCTGGAATCATACAAACTTTATTTAACTTAAGGCAATGCTATACTAACTTATGGACGCTTGTAATACCTTTGGTACTCTCTCCCCTTCCCCAAGAAGCTCTGTAAAACCTACTCACTCTGCAGGAGTACAACACAAGGTTATTTGGCTGCGATCTTCTGTACGGTGGAGATGTTCCACCAGTCTGCCCAGCTCAAGTAGTAAGAAATCCCCAAATAAATCTTACTGAGCTCTATCTCTCTTGAAACCTTCCCTTCCCCAAAGTTAATCAAAAAATATATGTAACAAGTTGTATAAAACTTGACACAGTGTCGCCACAACCCTGACAACCCTACTTGGTGTCCAACCATAATTTATTCTGATGTCAAATTAGTGATATGTTTTGACATTTCAATTGATTTCTTTATTATTCATTGAAGATTATTTTGATTGTATAACAATATACAAGATTTTTCATGGTGATAGGGATTTTTAAATGCCCACCTTTTAACAGCCCTCAAATTAATATAAAATCGATCGTCAAGCACATATATATTTTTTGTCTATATCGCTCGGCCATAACCTTCTATAGCCAATTCTTCACCAATCAACAGGATATATTGTAATCAAACATAAACCTTTAGAATGTATAAAAGAAAACAAACTTGAGATAAAAGACAAGTTTACCTATATTTTGTGCGTTGTTAACAGCAGCAGCGGCGACCGCATCCTCGTACCGCTGCGCCAGCCAATCGCGAAGCTCATGCGCACGCGCAAGCCCCGCATCCCGGAGCCGCGGATCTGCGTGCACCGACAGCGTCAGTGGGACACCTAGCGGTATACTTCGGTATGGGTACATAAGGTCACCGCACACGTTACAAGAAGCCAAGGCGAAATTCAAATTCATAAAGAACTAAGGACATTTGGATTACAATACCAATCAGATTTTACAACAAAATCAAAGAATACTTTGTTGAATGTAGACCCTAAAGGCATTTGTGCATGGTTCGGAAAACATTCCAGTGATTGAGAAAAACAGGCATGAACCTCAATCAGGATTATTTTATGATTATTTTCTACTGTACAAATAATATTTCCAGTTAATTAACATGTTAATAATTTAGTTAATGCACAGAGAGGGAGCCGGAGTCACCTCCAAACATCACTATCATTGACACAATGCTTTAACCTTTTGATATTAAAAACAGTTCATAGGATTAATAAATAAGCACTAAAATTGAAGAAAGATGTCTAACTGACACAAAACCCACATGAATTATCAAGATGCAAATTAAAAAAAAAACTCAACAAAGTAAAAAAAGAATCTTTAAAACAGAGAATTGGAATTACCAATTTGTAGTTGATCCCCTATTTTATCTTTAGCTGATATCAGTGTTGTAGTGAAACGGTCCCACTGCTCATTGTCAGGTAGAAGTTCATTTACCCAGCCCATGTCCGGCAAACCATCTTTCCATTCTGTATATTTCTGAGAGAAAACAAAAATCTACAATTACTGGATGAATGAAGATACCATTATATATACTTTTATCTAACATACTGGCAGTGCCTTACGGTTCCACCAGTATTTATTTATTTGACTCACTTGTTCTCACTTCCCGTATTTGCTTACAGATTGCCAGAATGATTGACATTCATCGTCACTGCTCTGCTTCTTACAGTCCTATCGTGGAGGTATATAGCCTATAACCACCCTCAATAAATAAGCTATAAAATGCAAAAAGAATTTTTCAAATTTAACTGGTAGTTCCAGATCCTAGCACATTCAAATAAACAATCTTTTGAGAATTATAACGAATATTATAGTCATACAAGTTCGTGCGCGACCGTCCTATGTTTCCGACAGACGTTGGATTGGGCGAGTTACTACAGATGGTAACGGAGGCGGGTAATGTAGCGGGGAAGGGAAAAGCGTGCAATTGCGTGATGTAGGCGCGCTGTCACAGTACACTAAAATAAGCAGTATTACGTCTTCATAAAAACGGGTGAAACAAAATCTAGGTAAACTTCAGTACACAATAGTTGTAAGTACGCAATTTATAACTAACTAACAACCCGCCCTGGCTTCACAGGTGTAGCAGAGCATAAGTGGTTACATTTAAGAGGAATAATTACGTAATATATATATATATATATATATAAATCTATTGGTTTATGCAGAGTACGCCTATTACTCCCAGTCCGCATGATTTTTTCCAACATCTTCAACAATCATCGTCATATTTCATCCAATTTATATAAAACTTTAATGAACACCTGAACTTCCCTCACAAATCACTCCAATAACTGATGAAAACTGTATTAAAATCTATTCAGTATCTCGCGAGGCGTAATTCATCATCGTTGCGTAATGCTGGTCAAGTGTTTTTCTGCAAGTAATTTCTTTAGTTGCGCGTAATTTTGAATCCATGATATTGTAACGTTATCATTAATGTTTAATGTTGTACTTGTGCATTGTGTGCACGGACAGTCCAGTCTCGGTCGGCACACGCAATGCACGCGGTAATAATACAGAAATAAACAATTTAATTTGGAAGGATTGTTTTCATATTTATCTCCAGACTGGTAAACCTCCAAAATATCTTGTAAGGTATATATTTAAATTATATAATGTAAAGGACAATTTTAATCTACATTAAATGCCCATGTTAACTAACATATTTATCTTGATGTAGATTAATATTTAATTGAAGAAAATAGCTTAACAAATATTCTAATATTATTAATTAAAATATTTAAATCTCCCTTATCCTCTCTCCCAACTCTTCAGAATGCCTCACTCAGAAAGCATGTCAGTATCCTAGGAATGGATATTCGTTAAGACCTCAACCTCCGGGATGACATTGGAAGTGTTATCTCCGCAACATCCAGCTATGCTTTTTATCACCCGGCCAACTGTACCTTCTTTATAAAGCTCAGGTTCGCCATGCATTAAATATTGTTCGCATCTCTGAGACGGGGCGGGGGTAGGTTCAGGTTCAAGTGCAGTGTAAATGAAACTCAATCTATCCCTGGTAGGACCATCTGTCCGATGACTTTACACGGTGAATGGTCTTGGAGTAAGCACTACGGTTGCAATGACCTCCAAGGCAAGTCTAGGGAGTTATCCTTCACGTGGTTGCCGCCTGTTATTGGTCTGTATAGGTCGGATACAGACACAACCGAAACCCCTAGTCGAACCTTCCCCTCTTTCTATCCGTCACCTATCCATATTCCATCTTTTCCTTCCTAATCCGCTGTAGAGTATCAGTAGCTGTGCTCTGCGGACCGAGCCTCACAAAAATAAGTTGAGACTTGGGAGACTCTTCTAGATTCTACAGCTACCCACGTGTTTGTGCCGTGCGTGGAGACCCGTACGCAGAGATGAAGGGATCCTGGAGTGCTGAGCCACCAGCGGCCAGGGTAGTATATAGCTACGGGTGACAACACGCCTCTTTAGCCCGAATTTTCTTGCCAAACGGGAGGTCCCAGAGGAGCCAATCGGGATCATTCGGCTGTGGTTATCGTCAGAGATAGCCTGGCTAGGGTTGGGATATGTGCGGTGGACAGTCGGCGGTGCACGGAACTTGTGGTGAGCCATCGGTTGGTAACTTCCAACCAAATGATGAACAAATCTCTGAAGGATGGAATAGTGCCAGCGGACTGGAAAACGGCAAATGTAGTACCGATTTATAAAAAAGGAAATAAATTACTGCCCGTCAACTATAGGCCCATAAGTTTGACCAGTGTATTGTGCAAAACCATGGAGATGATGATAGCTTGCCACATAAGAGAATTTCTAATACATGAAAAGATTACCCTGGATGAGCAGCATGGTTTCATCCCAAAACGATCTGTTACAACCAATTTACTAAATTGCTTAAACGAGTGGACACGGAACCATAGTAATGGACAGCCAACAGATATCATTTACTTGGATTATGAGAAGGCATTTGACCGTGTTCCTCTGAAACGCCTCATACATAAATTGGAACACCTTGGCATACGTGGAAGCATTTTAGCCTGGATATGCGACTTCCTTTCTGGTAGAACGTTTCGGGTGCGCATTGGCGAAGTCATGTCCGATCCGCGAAGTGTCCTCAGTGGCGTTCCTCAAGGTTCGGTGCTTGGTCCATTGCTCTTTATCTTGTTCCTCTCAGACTTGAAAAGTACTCTGCAACTACCTTTTTCGCTTTTTGCTGATGATACCAAATTTTTTGCTAACCCTCGAAGCAACTGGCGAGCTATACAGAATGACCTTAATGCGATTTTTAAGTGGACTCATGACTGGCTTCTAACTTTAAATGTGAATAAGTGCTCCGTGCTACACATTGGTAGTAATAATCCTTGTCAGATATACTATCTTGGTGGTGAACAATTAACCGCAGTTGAAACACAAAGGGACTTGGGAGTTACAGTATCCAAAGATCTTAAATGGGGAACTCATGTGCTTGGGGTTGTGAAGAAAACTAATTCGATCCTTTATATCATTCGCAAGGCATTTAAATTCCTAACAGCTAAAACTTTTATAAAGTTATACAAGACCTATATTAGACCACTTCTTGAACATGCTTATATTATCTGGGATCCCTACTTCAAAAAAGACATTAAGCTCATTGAAAATGTACAGAGAAGGGCTACTAAGATGGTGTATGCAATGCGTAACTTACCCTATGAACAGCGCCTCATAAACCTTGGCCTTACCACACTAGAACACCGTAGACAAAGGGGCAGGTTAATTGAAACTTATAAAATCCTCACTAATTATTACGATGTGCCCAGCCTTAAAGATATGTTTAAGTCAAATGAAAATAAACACCTACGAGGTCATCCCTTGAAACTTTGGGAATTCCCAGCAAAAAGAAACCCAATGAAGCAGTTCTTGCCTAACAGAGTGGTCACAGCATGGAACAAACTTCCAGAAAAAGTTGTGATGGCTCCTACCATAACCTCCTTTAAGAGCAGATTGGACAAGGAAGATATCTCCAAGCTATTTGATACGCACGCATCAGCTAATTAGCTGCTAGTGTGTCTTACCAAATATAATAATATAATAATAATAATACTTCTTTGTGTCGTTTAGGCTCGTCTAGCCGCTGTTTCCTGGGCCCTATATCTCTGGTGGTAGGTCCTGACGGACGGGTACTTCTGATGCTCGCACGTCCCTTACTGCGGGCTCCCTGGAGGGTGGGACGCCGCCGGAGACGAATTACAAATCCTTTAAAACAATAATGGAAAATAAAAAGGAAACCAAAGGGAAGAGGGCTGCGCCTGAGGGTGCGCCTGTTCCGATAAACAACACTCAGGCTGCAAATGCGCCACAACAACAACAACAACAACAAGACAGGGCTGCGTCTAAGGATGCGCCTACATATCTAGACCTAAACACCCTTAGGGATGCCATGCCAGCAACGACCTCGCAAGAGGGACCAGTTTGGCAAGAAGGGAAAAAACACCAACAAGCCAACCAGCAAAGGTAAACGTGCGCAAGCACGAACTGAAGCTGGGAAGGTAAAGAAGGCAGACCTGCTCAGGAAGCAGCTACCTGAGGCTGCTGCTGCGACCGGGCCTAAGGCCCGTCGACGCAAGCGCGGCAAACAGAAAGCTGCTGAAGTGTCAAAACCACTTACACCCGTAGTCGAAGTATGCGAGGTTTCGTCCCAATGCGACGTAAAGGCCGCAGGGGCAGGCACCGCAGAAAAGGCTGAGCAGGTTAGCCAACCTGTGACAAAGGGTGCTGTACAGCCCCGACGGTCGCGAGGAAAACGGTCTGGAAAGGCGAAGCGACGACCAGATGTCAGCTCTGGGGAGACCTCTGGTCAAACCATGCCCTCCAACAAAAGGGCTCGTCCCGACGAGACTATGTCTCCGAAGGGTGAGAGCAAACGTCTCAGGTTTGAGCCTAGCACTTCCAGCAAGCGCCCGAACACAAGCTACGCCGACGTCAGCAAGACCAATGACCTCTGCGTAGCAGTTATGATCCAGCCGTTTCGTGATCTTACTGCGGAACAGGCAGAAGAAATCAAAAAGAGCCTGGTGACCAAATTGCTAGATATGGTCAGCACGTCTAGCTCCGCGACACCAGCCTTCGTACCAGCCTTCCATGGGAAGCCGTTCTTCAGCGAAGGGGTCCTTGAAGATGTGGTGCGAGAATGATCTCGCCCTCAACTGACTTCACAAAACCATCGCAAGTACCCCATCACCAGTACCCGGAACTGGACTAGTTGTCAAACGACAGGCAGACTTCCTCCGTAGGGTGAAGTGCGCCATGTTCGTACCCGACTGGTCCAAAGATGTTGACACACTGCGGAGACTGCTCATTGGGCAGAATCCGTGGTACCACCTCAACACCTGGGCACTTTAAAACGCCCAAACAAGAGAGGACGGCGTCTTCCTCGTACTTGGGATCCCGGCTGCGGAGATTCCTATAATACTAGAGAGAGGACGCCGCGTGGCCTACTCGGTAGGCTGCGTCTACATCAGGTTCTTTGGGGAGAGTGGAGGCCTAAAAAATGTGCCACCAGGATTCCCAGAACCGAACATACAACACACTACACAAGCTGTAGCTAACCCAACCATGGAGGTGGAGACATCGCTGGCTCTAGAGCAAAGTGAAGCCGAAACCACCAAGGAGGATAACACAGTTCCTCAAGCGCGACGCATCAGCACGGCCATTAGGCTATGCGAAGCTGTCGCCGCAGCATCCTCCAGGAGTGCCAGCAGTGGCGCGCCGGAGAGTGAGGCTACCACTTGCGTTGGTAGACCGGAAACCCCGCAGAGCTGGGGACTGAGGGAGGTGAGGGGGGATCTGAGGGGTCATTAGATACTGATGGCTTCCTTACATCATCCCCGACCCACCATTAAGGTAATACAGACCAACCTCCAGCATAAGCAACTCGCGGCGGCTACCCTGCGTCGGCAGCTGGAGGTGAACAACGAGACCATCGCCCTGATTCAGGAGCCATGGATCAGGAAGGACAAGATTTGTGGTCTCTCTAACATCGGTGGTAAGATCCTTCTGGACACAACTGTAAGTAATCCACGCACTAGTGTCTATGTGCCAAGAAATCTAACGACTGTACTAATCAATGAATTCTGTTCCAGAGATCTGACTGTTATTAGACTCGGGGATGGAATGAGCAACCAGCTACCAGAGCTGGTCCTCGCATCTGCCTACCTGCCGGGTGATGCTGAGGTCCCAACGCCAGAGCTGGCTGCCCTTATGCAACACTGCGAAGGGGAAGGACTTAAGCTGGTTATCTCAGCGGATACCAACTCACACCATCCCCTTTGGGGTTGTGACACCTCAAACCTGAGAGGTGAACAACTGATAAACTTTCTATTCTCTACTGACCTTCAAATCATGAACATAGGTTCGGAACCGACCTTTGTCACTTCGAGGGCTCAAACCATCATAGACGTTATTTTCGCATCGGAAAGGGCATCAAACTTCATTAAGGATTGGCGAGTATCTAATGAGGTTTCCTGTTCCGATCATAGATGGATTGAATATAGCCTATATGTAGACGTGCCTTCACCAGAACCGAGTCGCAATCCACGTAAGACCGATCGCGTCTCATACAAAAAGCTGGTGGAGATGGAATTAAATAAGTACGGAAACCCACCACCGTACACTGATACGGAAGGTATAAAAATCCATCTAAATAAACTTACATCAACAATAATAGAGTGTTACGAAAAAACGTGCCCTCTTACAAAGCAATCCGCCAATGCTAAAAGGAGGGACGGCTGGTGGGGCCCCGAATTTGAGCGCTTACGTAGCAAAGTTCGAAAACTTTTTAACCATGCGAAGAACACCAGGAAAGAACAAGACTGGAATGCTTACAAGGAGATTCAACGCCAATTTAAATACCATATACGACAACGCAAACGCGATTCGTGGCGAAGCTTCTGTACCAACATTTAATCAAACAGTCAGGCAGCCAGAGTCAAAAATATACTCGCAGGCGAGCCCAACCGATCATTGGGGTCACTTAAGAAACCTGACACACCTACACGAAATCCGATGTAGAGACATGTGAACTCCTTCTCCAAACCCACTTCCCGGGTTGTCTACTAAGTGCCGACCAATGCTGGAGCGACGGTTCGGTAGGAGAGCGCATAGAACCGGATTGGATAACTGCCCGTAACATTGTCCAACAAGATAAGTTATTGTGGGCAATAAACAGCTTCCTTCCATATAAAGCACCCGGTTTGGATGGTATCTTCCCCGGGCTTTTAAGATGGTGCGATAAGGCAATTGCAGCACACCTACTAATAATTTTCCAGGGCTGCATTGCCTTTCGATACACACCCAAACAGTGGAGGGAAGTAAAGGTAGTATTTATACCCAAACCAGGCAGAAGTGACTATACACAGGCAAAATCTTTCAGACTCATTAGTCTCACGTCCTTTATTTTAAAGACCCTAGAGAGACTCTGTGATAGAGAAATAAGGGATAACATCCATATGGGCAAACCACTTCACTGCCAACAACATGCCTATACTGTAGGTAAATCAACAGAATCTGCATTACATAACGTAGTCTCACGTATTGAATATGCTCTATCAATTAAATTATCAACCCTAGGCTCTTTTATTGATATTGAAGGGGGCCTTTGACAAAACAACTTTAAACAGCATCAGCCATGCCCTTTCAAGACATGGAGTAAATCCAACGCTTAGAAGTTGGATTGATAACATGCTGCGATATAGAGCGTTCCAGGTTACAGTAAATACAACCACCAGAGGTATTGCGGTTAGGGGGTGCCCCCAGGGGGGAGTACTCTCGCCACTACTCTCGAATTTGGTTGTAAACGAACTCATCACTGACCTGAACAAAAACAGTTATTATACTGTAGGCTATGCTGATGATCTAGCAATTCTACTCAGTGGTTCACATGAAGGCACTCTCTGCGATTTGATGAGGGGTGCCTTCCGCATAGTAGAAAATTGGTGTTAAAAACAGGAACTTACTGTTAATCCGTCGAAAATGGAACTAGTGTTGTTCACTAACAAACGCAAATTGAGTAACTTTGTTTTACCAAAGTTATTCGGCACTGACCTAGCACTAGTAGCTGAAGTCAAATACCTAGGCGTAATTTTAGACAGCAAGCTACTGTGGAATAAACACCTGGAGAACAAACTAAATAAGGCCTGCATTACATTCTGGCAATGTAAAAGATTACTGGGCAAGAAATGGGGTCTATCTCCAAAGATTACCCACTGGCTTTATACTACCGTAATTCGACCGACCGTTACCTATGGTGCAGTGGTTTGCTGGCCTAGGACCGAACTAAGCACAGTCAGACGAAAGCTGCAGCAATTCCAACGATTGGCTTGCTCAGCTATAACCGGCTGCATGCGCACCACGCCAACAAGAGCCCTGGAAGTCATTCTCGGCATGCGACCCTTAGATCTGTTTATACAACAGGAGGCCGCGGTATCAGCAATACGAATGACAAATTTGGGACTGTGGGGCAATCCGAATGGACCACACACAAACATTTTAAAGAAGGCTATCATGTACGAACCTCTTATAGGCTCTCCGTGTGATAGGATCCTAAAGAAACATATTTTCAACAGAAAGTACTCGATAGAACTATGCGAAGAAAAACAGGACCAATCCGGCATAAACGAGGTTCGCATATATACAAATGGTTCAAAAACTGATACAGGAACAGGTGCCGGGGTATTTTCCTGTGATCTAAATATTAAAATATCAATAGCTTTAGGGCCACACAGTTCCATCTTCCAATGTGAATGTGTAGCCATTACTGAGGCGGCAAACGAAGTGCTGAACAGGAAAATAGAGAACCACAATATAAGAATTCTCTCCGACAGCACTGCAGTCTTACGAGCTCTGGAGAGTAACATACACGACTCTGGGCTTATAAATGAGTGTCACAAAGTACTGGAAAGGGTTACAACTAACAACAAAGTAACCCTACAGTGGATTAAAGGACACAGCGGATCACTGGGCAATGACGCAGCAGATGAACTGGCAAAGAGAGGTTCCGGCACTCTGCGGATGGGTCCTTTACCTATATTGCCTCTGCCGTTCAGCCTGATTCGCTCGTGGCTGCGTCAAAGAACAACAGAATCACATAAAGATCAATGGACAACAGCCAGTGATTGTAGACAGTCGAGGGAGACACTGCCCATCCCTGAACCGCGATTGTCGCAGCAACTTCTTGGTCTTAATAGAAGTGATCAGCGGTGTTATGGTAGGCTAGTGCCATTGTGAACTGTAAGTGAACTGGCCATTGTTCACTTAACAAACACCTTTATGTTCTAGGTGTCACTGACAGTCCCATGTGCAGAGCATGCATGGAGGGCGAAGAAACCGCTACCCACGTAGTCCTGAAATGCGCGGGAGTTGCAACCCAATGGGCGAAAACCCTCAAAAACCCGAGGTCACTTCGAGAAGCCTGTGAATACCCCAGGGGGCTTCTGTGCTTCTGGTCGGAGTTGGGCTGGCTGGAATAGCCAGTCGGAATATCTACGCACAATGGACCTAGGAAGAGTCTAAGTGCGGACAAGTGGAGCCCACATAACATAATCTCTGGGACGGATTAGCCCAACACCTTACAATATCCTGGACAGGTTGCAGTGACGGGCTATCCGTATTGTGAATGATACAGACATTACTCGGTATTTAGAACAGCTTCAACTGCAAAGAGATATTGCCTCACTGAGCATGTTTTATTGTCTTTATCATGATCAATGTTCTGAAGAACCTTATCCCATCATCTTCCTTCTACTTCAGAACCACGCGGTCTGTTCTGCCAAGCTACTACTGCATAATAGCGCCCATCATGGCATGAACAAGGAGGTTTAATTTAAGATATTTTATCCAATTCCGACCCTGAGAAGACATGAATGGCAATAAATTACCACCAGTTCGGAAAACATCTCAGACATCAAAAAGCACCAGTAATTAACTTTATAGGGTTTATTTTAACCTTCTTTTTATTGTTTTTATTAAGTTATCGTTATATGGAGTGAACAAATAACAACTAAATTGAAGAATTTAAAGAATTATTAATATGTATGTCTTAGATAATAAATGCTTATAAATTGTTGTTTACACATATAGTCTGATAACTTTGTCTGACGTTTTTTGCTATGCCAATACTTGTTTTGTATTATTTTATGTATTCTATTCATATCTTCTTCTATCAAACTTTTTCGTCAACACTAATAGCTTTCCGTTTACTGGCCATGTTAACAGTTTCAAAGTAGGTTTACGACTGATAATACGATAGGTACCCAGTATGCTTGGTCGAAGACCATCACTTCCGAGAAAACAATGTGTCATACTGCATGTGTTCAAGGCAATTAAGGATAACAAAAGCCAGATGACCTCGGATGTTTCAGAGCTTCAAAGTCTTTTGTTACCTGATAATAAACAATAATACGGATAATAAATATTTACTGTCTAAAAATATGAACACATTTCTTCATAATAGAGAATGGCGTATCGCTATAAAGAGTGTTTCAATATGTGGGTTTTAACGCAAACCAACCAAGTTGGGCTCACTTCAACATTATAGGGAGTTTATCCGTTATAAAGGATAACATTATACAGAGTTTACACTGTATTATCATTTTCAGTGGATGTACAGAGAGGAAATCACTTCCAGACATAACCATTATTTATATAACGTTACACCCAATAATACCTTATTGACAATAACACTTTAACGTTATTTTTGATTCTCAATATAATCTAACTCACTTATATGTGACATGTTCCTTGACATTGCTTTTAATAACACACTGAGCCCAAGCTTTCATTCAGCAAAAGAAAACAATGTGATAATAATAATAGTACCACCCTAAAGTTCAAAATACCTGATGTTAACATGTGAGGATAGATCAGGTGAGACTATGACTAAATCTTAATTTATAACTTGATAAAAGGTAAAGGTTAAACATATTTAGAGGTTACCTTATTCAAAGTCATTCCTCCTCCGACAGCCCCACCAAGAAGGAGGTACCGTATCTTCAGCACACCTCTCACAGCCCTAGCTACCAACATTCCATACTTCCTTCTTGGAATATGGCTATTATCTATAGGTTTATGTAGAAGCAAACTGCGGCCTGTCCATATAGAGAATGCAACTGCTCTTTTGTCCACAACTGACCAAGATGAACGTTTTAGTGATGATCTGTAATTAAATAAGAAGATATATAATCTCACAATACTGTGCCTGTAACTTGTAACAAAATGAAGACACAAAATAATGGAGATTATTAGTTTTTAAGAATAAAAGTAAACAACTTCAACTTTGAAGGCATGTAATTTGTAATAATTTATAGTAGATTTTAAAAAATCCGACTTGAGACAGATAGTACGATAATATTAAAAAAACCTAGAATCTAAATCCTAGAAAAATACTAATATAAGTTGTATGTATTTTATGATTTTTAAGTAATTACTTAGATTGTATATAGTTAGGAAGTTTACGAGAAACAGACGAGATAGGTCAACTCACCTCATTCGATTATGCAGTATTCTCGACATAGTAAACGTAATTTCTTCAATTTGCGGTATATTACATTACAGTAAATCAAAAAAAATTATAAATAATGTCATAACCTCAACCGGCTGTAAAATTTAATCACGTAATATATAGTGAATGGTGTAAGTATGTATAAAGAAATTAAATAAATGTTACACAATCAACTTGTAAATAATAAGAATTATCACAAAATTAGTTCATATTTTTTCATTTGACAACTTACTGAAGTTACACAGTTACATGTTACAATCAATGGACTTGAATCAAATTTCATTGGACCACAGACTAGATTGAACATTATCCATTTAGTTTTGCCATCAGGCAAAAATAATATTAGCTAAACCAGCACCCAAAAGTCACCTCATATAACTTTATTCATCGTTCAAAAAGTACATTTACAGAAAAAACTATATTTATGTCAAAAACGTTTATTTATTTCTGTTTTATGAAATCATTCATTAGGTCAACAAAGTGTGACCTAAAACAACAACCCAATTTTAAAATCAAAGGATTCAACAACCAAGTATAAATTTTCTTCAATTTTTAAATTAAATTAAACATAAAACCAACAAGAGTTACATTATGAGGTTTATAAAATAATGTATGAAATAAGAATAAATAAAGACTTCTAAAAAAAATATAGTACAAATAAAATCATCAAATTTAGACACTACATTATTTCTTGTGTTGTTACGTCAAACCTAATTAATTAAGTTCAAAAATTTATCTTAATTTTAGACACAGGTTTTCCTAGTAACATTTAATCCTTACAACCTACGCTATCAATTATCATATTAAAATGACATACTATTTCCATTAGGTTCTATTCTAAACTCGTGATTAAGTTTTTTGAAAATCTATTTATGCAGTTTTTCTTTTAAAGTGAAAACTTCTTTTAGCGCGGTACGCATATTTTTAGATGAGATAAAATCTCTGGACTCGCGACACCGTTACGAGACGCAGCAATAGTGTGTGCATATATCCCTGTACAATGTATATATAACAGACCGCGAACGCGTCTTTCATAAAATAATACTAAATGTATTTTAAAGTTTCTAATAACTAATAAAATACAATTCATAAATGAAATGCAATTCGTTAGTCATAATCATAACCCAATAACCCTAGTACCCATCTTAAAAATATCCAAAGCTTCAAAATAAGTTTTCACTTCTGTCGGCACTTCCGGAATGCAACCCTTAATTTTTTTTAAAGCGATGTCATAATTGTCATATTGGTATGTTAGCAACACAGTTTAAATTTTTGATACGTTTTGTTTTTGCTTACAAAAAATAAAATATACTAAAAACATTATTAAAAGTGTCAGGCACTTCAGAGTATGTTGATTAAAAGTATTGCTATAACTAGATATTGTAATAAAACTTTTCTTAAATTACTGCAAAACTGGAGTCTTATTAGCTGGATTTTTGTTACACTGAGCTAGTAACACCAACCGCTAACAAAACCAAACACAATACTGGTAACACCGAACCGATCAAGTGTCAAAAATGGTTAATTTTTCGTAAAACGCTAATTTATTGTGGAAATAAAGTGCAGACCGACTACCCAGTGAATTGAGTGATAATTTTAGATAAAGCTGCTTTTTAAATAGATTTTGTTTGACCTGAGTAATAAACACCAGTTGTGGACAGTTAGAATGATTTCGATTCATTAAAAATTCCCGTGTACCAAGTAAGTAAAAATATTCATATTATTACAGCTGTCTGGTCTAAAAGTGTTTACAATCCGTTAATTATTTATTCATTGAGGAAGTGGTGATATCATGATCGGTTCTTTGAACTTTTATACATATGCATTGTCATGATTTTTTTTGAGTTCGATTTATTTTTAGCCTTGTAGTACGCGCATGTCTGTCTGTAGTTTGTTTGTTTGTCCCGAATTACTGATTGTCTGTTTTATCATTTTATTCAAAGGTTAAAACGTTGAAGTGGTCTTTACTGCTTCTTATCACAGTTTTACTATATATGATAATTTTAAGTATATTCTGAAGGAATTCCTTTTCTTGTATATTTATAAATTTTCTACCTTATTAAATATTTATTTATTGAATGAAAAAAATATTTTATAGACTAAAATTAGCTTTTTAATGTGGTATTGCTGTTGCTGTTGCACAGCTAATGTAAAATAAACATTATTTTTTTATTATGGGTTGACAATAGTTAAGTTATTGATACTATTGTATCATTTTCTTAATTTAAATATAAATTTATTCAATTTAATTACAATCTTTAGTGGTGATGTTAATTACATAAATATATTAATAATTGTTGATATGACAAAAATAAAAACAACTAATTTATTTATATAATTTTCCTCCAATCATTGACTGTTCAGTATGTATCAACCTGATAAAACCCCTTATCTTACATAACAAAAATGTATTTGAAATTGGTGAATATGCCATCCCCAGGAGCAGAGGTATTAAATACAATAATTCATATACAAAAAAAATAACTGTCATTTAAATTATTTTTATCAACCAAGTTGTAAATATAAAAAATTATAATTTTTTATAGCATATTAATTGTTATTTATATCATCTCTGAAATTATTAACTTTCCATAAAACAACGAAAAACTATTACAGTAAAATGGTAAAATCATTATGTCACATTGTATTGTATATTAGTATTTGGGGCTGTATAAATATGTAATATTGTAAATTTTGATAACATTATCTATTTATATAAATCATTTCTTTTTATTAAATGTAGTATAAGTCTAACATAAGCTTTTTATGTCTTGTCACACCAGGATAGTCAAGAAACTTGAGTATTAACTTTATTACTTATTTAATTTTATATATATTTATATTTTTCTATTTTCCACCACTATCAAATATTTATGCTTTCTATGAATTATAAAATTTTATAAAAAGGTATGTATTATATTGTTAAAAATATTAAATAAATGTATGAAAATACAATAGTTGATAATTTCACTCCTGTTAGTAATTGGTACTTCATAACCTGATAGACATTATTTAGTCTCAAAATATTTTTTTATTAAATAGTTTTTGTTGTGTTTGATTAACATTAAGTAAATACAAAAGTACATAATATTCCTTATCAGTTGATAGTTTAAGAATACAGTTAAAACAATCTGTGTTGTTTTATATAAATAAAACAAATGATGTTTGCCATTGTGCCTGCATCATAAAAAACCTAGTGGATAGATTTTGATCATTTTTTTTTGTTTTATTGCTTAGATACTTGGCCCTTATCCAAATTCAAAAGTTCAAAATTTATTTATTATACCCAAGATTTACTAACATTTACACAGTGACTTCCAAACTAGGCAGAGCCTGTATCTTGGAAGCTGGCATACAAATTTAACAAAAACATTTTGAACAAACACCACAGGTGGCTATATACATTTAGATGTAAAATTTAATAAAATGATGTAATTATTATCCGTATCTACATACATTTTATACAGACAGCTAATTGACTAATTTATTTCTTACTTTGTTACATTAACAAGGACATAATGTTATGTGGCATTATCTCATCTTTGTCCTCATCATTATGATCTAAAAATAGTATTATATCATTTAGCAGTCATTGATTATTTTATTGAATAAGTACAATATCCATATATTCTTTAAAATGAATATTTTGTATTTTATTTAAGATTTTAGTGGATACTTAGTAGGCATTCTATAAATAGCATTATATGTAAGATAACACTTGAATAACAAGCATGAAATATGCATATGCTACCACAATTAACGAAGCTTGTGATGAAAAATGTTAATTTAACAATTATCCTCATACAGGTCAAAACTCTGGTTAACAGTTAGACTGTGTTAATTAATATATCATGTTGTGCAAATAGATATGAGAGCTGCCAATGAACATTTAGTCATAAGGTGTAGACTAATGTTATCATTCACTTTTTACATTTAAGTGAACTAACTTTTCTATACACTTAATTTTTTATTTATTGGTGTGCATATATAAATATGACACTTAATTTAATGACTTTATGGTCTTATTTCCCATGATTTTTTATGAATAATAACATATATGTATTAAATGCTTGTTTATATAACTTATTTATTAACTTTAACCACATGCAAATTCTAGTTCATCTCTTAAGTTACCCCTTTTAAGGTTAATATTCCAAAATCAGTAGAATATGTGTTTCTTTAATTATAACTCAAAGAGCTGATACTAACTTATAAACATTTTCAAAATGACTACATTAGAGAATAAACACAAAATCAAAATTTTAGTTCCAAATGCAATTGTAGAAAACACCTATAGGTTAGTTAGTTATGTGGGCTCCATGTGTCTGCACTTAGACTCTTGCTAGGTCCATGTGCATAGATATTCCGGCCAACTATTCCAGCTAACCCAACTCCGACCAGAAGCACAGAAGCCTCCTGGGGCATTCACAGGCTTCTCGAAGCAACCTCGTGTTTTTGAGGATTTCTGCCCGTTGGGTTGCAACTCCCGCGCATTCCAGGATTATGTGGGTAGCGGTTTCTTCGACCTCCATGCATGCTCTGTACATGGGGCTGTCAGTGACATCTAGAACATAAAGATGTTTGTTAAGTGAACAATGGCCAGTTATAGTCCCTACCATAACACGTAGATCACTTCTGTTAAAACTAAGTAGTAATTGCGGTTCAGGAATGGACAGTGTCACCCTCGACTGTCTACAGTCACTGGCCATTGTCCATCAATCTATATGTAGTTGTATTGTTCTTTGATGTAGCTAGGAGAAAGTCTAACTGAATGGCAGAGACAGTATGGGTAGAGGACCTCTCTTTGCCAGTTCATCTAATGGGTCATTGCCCAGTGATCCCCTGTGTTCCTTAATCCACTGTAGGGTCACTTTGTTGTTTGTAGTTGTAAACCTTTCTAGTGCCTTGTAACACTTGTTTATAAGTCCAGAGGCACTCGTCTTACTTTCCAGGGCTTGTAAAACTGCAGTACTATCAGAGAGAATTCTTATTTTTCAAACCTATAGGAGCTTGGTGACAGATTCTCAACTTGAGGGTGGTAGCTAGCCAAGCGGGCATTAGAAAATGCTCTACCATTATGCTATGGTTTCATCACAATGTTATAGTTCACTGAATGTTTAGGCTCTTTGCATGTGGATTAATTCAGTCCTCATTAACTATATACCAACACATCATCTATAAAATGAAAGTAATTATATGTATTTATTAATTATACATCCAAATTAAATTAGATTCATAATATTGTATGAGAGATACATGTAAGCTATTGGATTATTAAAAGAGTTGTTATTTAGGAAATAATTCTGGATTGCATTTATAAATACCGAAGCATCTAGAGCGGCTGCGAAGCCAGCCTGAGTGTATGATAGCCGACGGTGAACACTCAATAAATATTACTAATTTTTTCAAAATTATTTTGTTGTCCTTGAAACCATAAGCTTTGGCACGATATAGGAAGAATTTAAAATACAGTGAATGGCGGAACAAGGCCGCTATAGTTTAAGGAAGGTAACAATAAATATTTCATGCGTTTCCATTCAAAATTAGTATCGCTCTGGCATGTAGTGATTTGTATATAGTTTTGTAGTTTTCTTTTTCGGAATAATATTCTAAACTTTAAACTCTAAACGATTTTTACGGGCATTGTGTATCAAAGGGGTTCTTTCTAATGGGCGTGAAATTACGATTTGCGGTCTTTCGACGTTTCTGGCAGGCTGGTCACCATTTCAAAGTTAAAGGAAAGTATGAAAAATGCATAATTATTGTTGCCCCCACATTATCTCATATATAAAAATCTCGTGTCACGGCTGGACCGATTTTTATAAAAATTTTTATGTGTATATTTGGTAGGTATGAAAATAGGTTGTAAAGTATATTTTATACCGCTAGGTGATTCTTTGAGTAGACTGCATCATAGGACCGTATGTAAGATTTTTTGGGGGATAAAAATTGTTATTATGGTACACTGAATAAATACAACAGCATAATACGTAGTCTTTTCAATAATTTGAGAAGGGGTCGATTGCCTATGATCCTAGATTCTTCGTCGCAATTACATAAGTATTAAGGGATATAAAATAATTCTCTTAAATGGCCACTTTTATTAGTTCGTTATGTTCTAACGGTCAGCCACCTTTAATAACCTTGTCTTGCTCTTTATATCATCGTCTGAGATTGTTGAGGTTCACATTACGGCATTGCCATAAATAGGATCAAAATGCCAACCCAGGTGGTGACCTAGACTTAGACAAATCGCAAGACCGCTAAAATATGTTTACTTTGGTTAGTTGTATTCTTGTTTAGCTATTTGTGCCCCTCTGGCTCGTACATCGAGAAATACAGGCGTCGAAAATATGTATCAGAAGTCGATGCGTGAAGGGCATTTAGAAATACCTGTACGTTGCAAGACTAAAAATAAAAGTCTGCCGGAAGTTTTAGAATTTTTTCGGTAAATTTTCCAACGGGAACTTAGGATGCTTTTTGGATAATTGGAAGTTTTAGGAATATTCCTGGGAATTTACAAATCTGAGAAATTCATTGCGTGATTATCTTTTTTTTGGTACTGTAGCTTTAAAACAACGTGTAATAGTGAAGGTAAATTTGTTCAAAAAGAAAAAAAAACTTATTTGTATTCCCCGACATAATGAACTGATGTACCAGCTATAAATACGATAAGTTAACCCGATATTTTGACTCAGGTAAGCACTTAACATCGGACGCAACCAGAAGCGTATAAAGTCGTATATTTGTTGAAATGTGTTGTTTTATTGTATGTAAATCTCTTTATCGTATTGGAGGGTTTTTGATTTTTCTTGTGTTCACGACAAGACAATCTTTAACAACAAAAAAAAACAACTCCAACGATTTACGGGAGTGCCTTCGTGCATCTTTGAAGTCGAAAGTCCAATGCCAATGAAATTGAAACGGTGGTCCCATTTGAGGTAAAAAAAAAGAAAAGTTACTCAATTCGATTGTATTTTTTTTATGGATGCTCAGCTATAACTTCTTTGTTTATGAACCGATTTAGGTGATTCATGTTTTGTTAGAGTACCCACCTCAAAGACGGTCTCATTTTAATTTCACTGGCATTGGAAGACTTGGAAGATACACCAGGGAACTTCTTAAAAATCATTGAAGATGGTTAAAAAGGCATGGTATCGTTGTTCCTGTAAAATCCGTTTACTTTTCACGAGAGTTAAAAAACTGTATTGATAGTTAAAATAATTATTACTTAAATTAGAAAACGCTTTTTGTAACTCTCATAAACGTTAAAGACTTTTATATAACGGAATAATTAATGTGAAATGCAGTATGATTTTAATAGCTTCGCCTTTAACTAATATGAAAGTGACTAATCTAAACGCAATTAAACACGTCTTATAAATAACTATTTACTTGCATCCGTATGCATTTATGCTACTTTATTTCAGAAAAAGAATCAGAGTTCTGTGCCAATAAAAAAAAACAACCTGGTCATGGTGAATCCATTCGGAAGCTTAAACTGCTTACGCTGAGTAAACCATAAGAGATATGTCAAATTAATGTACAGCATAATTGTAGATATTAAAGTGACCTACAAAAAAGTTCCTGAGAGTATATGTCTAAGGATTACCCATAAAAAGCATTTTTGTCACCGGGAGTGGGGGCCCGACCGACGGCATTCTGTAGTCCACGCGAGCGCAGCCGCGTGCTCAACTAGTCGTATATAAAGAACACTAATTACAAATAGGGCGTTTTCGCGGCTGATTACCTTCTGTATTCGCCCACAAGTCCGAAGAAGCTGTTAACGCTTCTTGACCAACCGTATGGTCAGTTCGAAACAAAAAAGAAATTGACATTTAAAAAAAATGTTTTTCTTTTTGTGTCTTGTTTTAATTTAAAAAAAAAACAGCTTGACCGATTCTTATAAAATGTTGTACACGGAATGTATAATATGTCATTCCCCAGTTGATAGGCTATAAAAATGGTTTTAATTTATGAGTTAAATAAATAGGGGACGAAAATAATCACAGTGTAGCAAACGCGTGCGGAGCCGCGGGGTACCGCTAGTATAAGTATATTTTACTTGATTAAGTGACCCAGTCTACTCCACACATGCCACTGCTTATTTGGCAACTTGTGTGTTTCTAGTATTTTGTACAAGTACGTACGAATATGTGTTCATTATTAACACTTGCCTAAATGTATAATTATTACTTGTTTATCATCATTTTATGTTCAGTGGTGATAAAAGGGTTAAGAGTTGTGTGTGACGTCATTTCGAGATTACCAAATGTGTCAGGATATACACGAACATGTGAATAAAGCGCTGCAAGCCATAAATGTATAAGACCTTGAGTGATGTCATCATATTATTATAGTTTACCGATCCGTGCCGTTTGGTGATCATAAATTTTTGTCTTTTACAACTGTTACATTTTTTTATCGTAGCAAATTGACGGTACTGTCCTTGATAGCAAGCACAGTGCAATCCAAACAACGGTGACCACCGTAAGATCGAAATCCATCGGCTGTATATCTATCTTCACGTGTTACGCTTAAAGGACTCGTCGTATGAAGGAGGGAACACACTAGACGGGAGAAGGTAGTAAAGCTTCATAGTAGGACAAAGATAAGTAAGTCATAGAGAACTTTTTAGTTCGTGCCGAGATGGAGGTTATCGTAAAACTGTGACCCCGAATCCCAGCGCGTGTGGTTCTGTTGTGGAAAGGAGACGAGAATATTAGCATAACGTAACATACCATCACGTCTGTATTCCCGAAGGGTTAGATAGAGGTGTACTAAATATACACCCACAGTTCGCCGAGTATGTTTATAGGTCCCATGTAATAGGAGGCGAGCCTATTGCCAGTAATCGGGCACAAACCCAAACTCCGAGCTGCTTCTGAGAATTTCATAGAAAACCCCAATAACCGCATTGCTCAACCTGAGAATCAGGCTAGGGTAAGCCGGGAACCTCACTAGGCTAATGAATGAGGCAATGGATATACTATTAATTTACTAAATTATTTATTTATTAGGAAATCTTACAGCTTAATACATTTTACTCTTACAAACTAACTTAGTCTATACGTTAAGTCAAAACAGGATTTCACTAATTAGGTATTATTCTCTGTAGCGACATCTCTCGCCACAACTGACGCATCAACGCATCGACACAACTACGTAGCGATACATAGCAACATCTATCGAGCCACATAGGACGCATCTACTATCCTACATTGCGCTATAGAAATTAACTCTATCCTTGAGTATATATACAAGAATCAATGGCGGATGAGGAACTTTACTCTCTGTTCCTCACCTCCGCTAAATTCTCTAAGGTTATTAGAGAAATAGTTCAAAATAACAAGCAATAGTAACAAAAATACTAAATGCCCCGCTTATACATGGGTTATTGTGGTGAATGTGTGAGTGTGTATGTAGTAGTTTCATGTGTATACGTGTCTACCAACTATCAATGACATGTGTTTGATATGTTTCGAGGAATTTGCACGATTTCTCTTTTCAATTGGTTTTTAGAAAGGACAAAAATATAGAGTTTTGAATAGTGGTTATTGTAATTTTGTGCTCAATTAAATTTCACTGGAATAGGGGTGTGACGAGTTCGATAGCCCGGCACACATAGCGATATAGCAGACAAGAGATCAGGTCAATCTATGTTACCAGACCAATACAGCATGTAGAAGTATTTACTCGCTTCCTTATAGTTATCGAAGTTTACATAATTACTGTTCGAATTTAAATAATTAAATAAACTATTAATAATAAAAAAATGAACGAGAAATTAAATTTGATTGATTTAAATCTTGCCATGTACCTCACGTACTAGTCTGTTAAATGCTTATGCGTTTAAATTTAATTAATTGTTAATTATTGAGTAATATCAGAGAATTGAAAAGATTCGAGTTTTTTTATATTAAGTTAAGCTAAAACAAAATTTTGTATTGTTATATTTCACCTTTATTTTATACTAGTTGGCCCGGCAGACATTACTCTGCCATTTCTATTTGTCAATAACTCGACCACAGCGCCACCTATACCGATATTGTTTTTTTAATGATGTTTCCTGTTAGTACCATAACAAAATAAAAAAGAATTTTACGCATTTTCGTCGCTATTGTTTGGAGTTATTAAAAATTCCAAAAAGTAATTTCAGATTACCCAGAATTCCCCAATTTTCCGCATGGTTTTCAAATGTTTCTTTACCTAAAAACCTTAGGCGGACTGTTACTAACATTAGAAATAAAGAATTAGCCAAATCGGAGGAGCCGATCGCACATACTAACGAACAGCATTTCATTTTTATTTATACTTATAGATTACTAGTGTGCCGCGCGGTTTTACCCGCGTATAATTTAAAAAGAAATCACTGATTAATCATAATTACATACTTCAGTATAGACAATATATTTATCGGGAATGCCGGGGTTTGTGGTTCACGCTCATAGGGGTCGTTCGTGGTACTTACTGCTTTTTCGTAGACCCGAACTGAGTGTTGAACTATTTTAATTTTAAATTATCTTCCAAACTATGCGTCCAAGTAACATGCTATAAAGGGCAAAGTTTATCCTCATAAAATTGTCTTGAAGATGAGATAACTTTCATTCCTAAGGATTAATATCCCATGCCTAAACTCATAAATCACTTCTTAACTTTCAACATATCTTTGTCACAAAATACCTTATTGTGGCTTATGTATATGAGATAGGCATATACTATCGTGGACTTTTTTCAGATATACTAAGGTCCTATATTTTTGTAGATCATTGTATTTACGTATCATTGACCATTACGCCTGCGCACGCGGATAAAGCAATTCGGGAACGACTACTAAAAAAAAAACAATATTTAGGGCTAGCTGAGAGCTGTAGCCTAATGTTAGATAGCCTATACTATTTCTCATGGATCTGGCTATCATATGCAAAAAGAATTTTTCAAATCCGACTGGTAGTTCCAGAGGTTAGCGTGTTTAAACAAACAAACAGTAAAACTCTTTCTCTTTATGGTAAAGCGTTTATTATCTATATTAATACGTTAAGCAAAGCTTTCTACCCGTTTTTAAGCGTATTGCGTGCACGGAAGACTGTGAGATTTGGCATGGTTAAAGTTTATATGGAGAAGGAGTGCAGAAAGCTAAATTTTTTCTCTAATGTATGTTACTAATATATTAAATCAAATAAATTAATACTGCGAATCCTAACCCGACCAGTGCCATTGAACTTACACCCTCCCAAAATATAATATAAATAAAAAATTAGAGCAAGTGATGTAGATAAAACTCATTGTTTAGGTTCATGAATACTGAAAATGTCAAACAGAAAAAAGTCTATGATCAAAAAGTCGCTGGTCGAATTTCGACCTTAGGGCGATCCAGGGCGATCGCTAGTATTATTAAATATATAATATAATAATATATTTCTGAAGATAGATTATACAGCTGTGTCGCGATTTTCTTTGTATTAATATTAAAATGGATAGCGAAAAAAAACTAACATCTACAAACTTTTACGATGATTAGTCAAACGGTGTGTTGTTTATTAATATAAAACCAAAAATAAAAAAAATAAAAAATTAGCCCCTATGAAGGCACTTATCAACGTCAAAATACTACTACCGGTTCCGACGAACATCCCAGTCATCGAAAAGAACCGGTAAGAAACTCGAAGAAAACCTGAAGTGCTATCCAATCAAAAAACACAAGCGACACCAGCTAAAAGGAACAGTTGTCAAGTACAGTCCAGCCGCTGAGAGAATGCACACATATTGACATTTAACCAATACAGATTTAACAAATCGTTTTAGAGTTAAACGTGTATATTTATCGTAATTTGACGTAATTATATTATTTGTTGTTTATGTTAGTGTCAGTGTACGGTTAAAATATTTTCGTTATAACGTGTTCGCTTTTTCAAACTTATATCGAAAATTCGATAACCAATTAACTGTCAAATGTGCAATCTCTCAGCGGCCGGACTATAAGTATAAATAGATAGTAGTTAGTACATAACTGGGCGATCGAGATGCGCTCCTTATCTAACAAAAAAAAAAAAAAAACGCCTATCTAGGTAGACTTGGAATATAAAACATTATCTAAATACAAAGTTTCATCCAAATCATTGGAGCCGTTTCCAAAATACCAAATACATAGATATAGTATACAAGAATTGTTCACTTACTAGTATTAGGTATAGAGAAATGGTAGACGCTATATAATCGATATTTCTTTATGACTCAGGTACTTAAAGACGACTGCGAACGTTTGTGTACATATAAATGCATCATATTTGACCATTTCATTTAGATGTGACATGCTCACCTTTGTTTAAGCAATGCAAAGTAAATAACTATGAGATCACTGACGGTAATTGCATATTTGTCTATTTTTCCACCTTCCTTTATCGAGGTCATGTCTTTTAATAATGAATAAAATCATATTTATTGGGACAGTCTCATACATTTGATAACAAACTGGTACAATACATAGCATATTTCGAACGTAAAAAAACATTTATACTTATACATTGGTTTAACAAAGCAAAATTGTCTTTTTTTTAACTAAAATCATCGAATTGACGTAGTATCTCTTTGTATAGTTTATCTGGAAGAAAAAGAAACCTAAATACAAACCTGACTTACGACATAATTGCGACTTAATAGAATCATGTTTTGTTTGTTTCACTTTTTTGACTGTTAATGCCAAATTCGAAATTATAGTACTTTGGTCAGGTGATGTGGATTCTTTGGTTATTAATAATTGTATTTATGACCAATAACATCGCAATGGTGGCGAGGCGTGATCACCTTACCATATCAATATAGCCGTTGGCTAGACTACAATGTCTCTTTCTCTATATTTACTCTATTATTTCTTGTTGATGCGGACTGTTAGCTGTACAAATCACGCAATTATTTATTTCTCTAATGAATGAAGATATCGGTCGTACAGTACAGTTGGCCACTGTAAACAACTTCAAACAGTACCACTGTCTTATCGGAGGAGGTCAGATAAACAAGTTCTTCTTATGCCAGTTTGTGTTGCTTATCAAATCTTTCAGCCCTAAATGTTCCAAAACGAAAGCAGCCGTTTTAAGGCGAAAAAGTGTGGTGGTTGGTGCTTCCGTGAGTACTTCTATTCTTGCTCGACGCTATGGTCCGATTAATTCCAAGTAGGTATGTTCTAATAACAGTAGGTTTTTATTGATTGTATTTTACAATATTTGTGCTCTACTATATTTGATGACAAAAAAATACTACGGAAATACAAGATTTTCTCTAGTAAATCTTGTCAATTTTTTACCGTTTGAGATACGTATGCGTGGTTGTAGGGCTGTATAGTCCGACAAGCTCGCGACCACCATACATATAGTGAAAGGCTCGTCGCGGTAATTAGTTTCTACGCGTCTCGATTTTTTATGCCAAAGGTAGCAAACATGCAGACCACCGAGCTGATAGTAAATGATTACCGTCGCCTATGAATAATTGTAACACCAGGGACATTACAGCCCTGTTCCCGACCTTGGAGACCGTATTTTGTTCCCTTTTTAAAGAGCCCTATTTCATAGCCCTGGGGGAAAATCGTGCTGGGTAAACCCATTCCAAAACCCTAGCGTACGTGATAAGAAGGTTCTAGAGTTTTAGTTATAAGCTAGCTGTGCCCGCGGCTTCGGTCGCGTGGACTACAGAATGCCGTCGGTATTGTGGTGACTCTGCTTCCATCACCCCGATGGTCACCTAGCAAGATAAAAATGCTTATTACTTACTCGGAGCCCTAATTATTTTTCTAAAATAAAATTAGCCTAAGTTACTCCTTATTATATCAGCTATCTGCCAGTGAATGTCCCGTCAAAATCGGTTCAACCGTTTGGGAGATTAGCCGGAACAAACAGACAGACTGAGAAAATTTTTAAAAACGGTTTTTTTTCTGTTTCTTATAGGTATATTTTCATATGCATTTAGTAAAAAGCTATTATTTTGAGATTACAAAGAGACAACTTAATTATCTTTATTTGTATAGATACCTAATTAACTAATTATGCTTTTGTTGATTGAAATGACTGAGCGTCAACATGTTCGCTTCCGTTTGTATGGCGCTCTCGCTCAGGCGTTTCGTCTGTTGCGATAATGCGCCTGCGCAGATAATCGGTAGCAACAAACAGACTCGGACAGCTGCTGTAATATTATACCATATTATTGATAACATTGTTTTATTATTGTCTCATATTCTTGTTCAATAACTAAGGTATCGTCCGAGGTTGTACTTAGCCCTTGTCCTTATCTATATAAATAAATAAATACAAGGTAATTTTTTATATATAAGAAAACCTACTTCACTGAGTTTGAGAAATTTCGTGATGAATCTTCGGATTCGAAGGTCCAATGCCAATGAAATTAAAATGGGACCACCCTTGAGGTATCCTCTATCAAACAAATAAAGAATCATCCAAATCGGTTCACAAACTAAGAAGTTATGGATGCACATCTATAAAAATAAATATACATTCGAATTGGATAACCTCTGTATTTTTTTAAAAGTCGGTTAATGAAATGATATGTTGTTCGTTGGTAAACGTAATTTGAGTACAGTTCGACCGATTTGGTTATTTTTTAATTTTAGCTCTCTGCCTATGTAGGCAAATTTGCAATGTTACGTAAGTGTGACAAATACACGTTATAGAATTTCGTCGTCGAATGTTCGGTGTACTGTAGAATAACCTGTGAGAAGAATACATGAAAATGATACATTGATACAACATAAAACAGACATAAATTTATATATAATACTTGATATGGGAACTGCCTCATTAGTCTAGTGGTCGTAAGCGCGACTGCTATGATCGAGGTCCTGGGTTCGATTCCCAGGTCGAGCAAAGTGTTATTGGGGTTTTCTATGAAATTCTCAGTAGCAGCTCGGAGTTTGGTTTCGTGCCCGATTAATGGCAATAGGCTCGCCCCCTATTACATGGGGCCTAAAAATATACCCGGCGAACTGTGGGTGTACATTAAGTACACCTCTGCCTAACCCTTCGGGGATATAGGCATAACGGTATGTATGTATGGAAACCGCAGGGATAATATAAAACTACGTAATATGTTAAACATATAAATAAAAAGCATAACTATAACCTATATAGACGCGAACAAAAGAACATATTACAATTTTATATTATATAATAAATATTTAAATATAATTAGAATACACATATGTAAGTAATGTATTGACATTAGTAGGACGAGGAATATTACAAGGAAGAAGATCATATTATAAGGAACAAGATAGTTTGGGACAATTAAAAAATATGTGATAAACGAATCCCTCGTCAAGACCGCACTCACATTTTTGTTTAAAATGTTCATAATACTTCGAATTAGGTGTTTATGGCGTGAAAATTTTGAAAAGTTTCCCGGAAAGTCTTCAAATCAGGGAAAACTTAACGTTCGTTTCTCTATCGGATATTTCTATGAATTCAAGATCTGTAACTCGTTCACGTAATTCTTTTTTTATTTTGTTTTTATGGTAATGGAAATGGTATCAGGAAAAAAACAGCATAGGGCGCTGTGATCGAGTTATTGACTATCGCGAAGAGCAGGACGACGTCTGCCGGCCAACTTTTTTAACCAGTTTGAAGTTTTGACTTGTCATTTTGCGGAAAACTAATATTTTATCTTTGGATTATTTTCACGTTATTTGTGATCACCGTAGATTCGAATAGGTAGAGAGTATATTTATGTAAACTTCGAGGAAAGAAGAGATATAGAGTTGTTACTTCCTCTTTCTAAAATTCTATAATGATAATAATAAATTGATTTATAAGCTGTGATAATAATGTCGTTTTTATTCCAGAATTTAAGAAATTACAAATTATTTATTTAACTTTGAATACGTAACTCTTTTTTATTACTACTTCGAATGTTTTAAAGTGCTTAGTTTATATATTACCAACAAATAAAATAAAGAAAAGTTGGCTGGTTTTTGTGTTTATTAGTGGATACATTTATATTTGAGTTTCAGTGTGCATACAGATGTTTTGTTATTTTTACCCCAGTTATCGGCGGAGAGGCGCGTCGGTACATATTGTTTGTAAAAGTTCTTTTGTTACACATAACGTGACATAATTTACTATTTCTCTCACATCGCACATAAGTTGCATTTGCTAATGTAAACTGTGTTATACGCCTACATTTAAACAAAGCGTTTTAATTTAACCGTTTTTAGTGAAAATATTATTTTTACAAATTTGTTCAAAATGCAATGAATAATTTGTAATTTCTTAAATTCCATAATGAAACCGCCGTTATTATTAATCCGGGATTATTGAAATAGGTAGTATCCACTCTATGTTATATATAAACTTGTAAATAGACTGTACATATGGAAATCATTTTATTTATAATCGTTACCTACCTTGTCTAAATGAATATAAAATAGTACTTCCACCTTTTAGACATAGTAAAAAAATTTTTTTTTTAGGTAATTGTGTTAGTTTCTATAATAAATTTCCTAAGCACATTACCGATTTGCCGGATAATAAGTTTAAGAATTATGTTAAGCAAGATTTATTGTCGAAAGGGTATATATTATACGGTAGTTGATTACGTGGATGATGGTGATATCTGGATGTGATTTCCTGTCTGTATATCTACTGAAAATGATAACTGTACTTATATAATGTAATAATGTAAAAATAGTTAAAAAAAGAAAATAAGATATTGATAAACCCGATCGAGTTTCTTGTCGGTACTTCTCGATGGCTGTGGTGTTTTACGAACCGGTGGTAGTGTTCTGATTTTAATTAATTCTTTCTTAAGGCATAAATTGAATAAAAAGTACTTTGATTTTGATTTCTTTACTATTTATTTCGGATTTCCGGAAGTGATTTGTTTTTATTTTAATATATATATTTGATTACAGATAAATCTGTAATGGCATCCGTATGGAAACGCTTGC
The DNA here is from genome assembly GCA_033032175.1 of Saturnia japonica. NCBI lineage: Eukaryota > Metazoa > Arthropoda > Insecta > Lepidoptera > Saturniidae > Saturnia > Saturnia japonica. The sequence continues at coordinate 735,575 of CM065330.1, forward strand.
AGCGCGTCAACAAGCGCGCTGCTAAGTTCCAGTACACCGCCTCCTATCACCGTATAGAGCTTGAAACATCGCCCAAATGGTATGATACTTATTGAGTTTTCATCTATATAATATTATACTAGTGTTTGCCCGTGACTTCGCTCCCGTTGTCTTCGAAGTAAAACGACCCCGCAGCCATGGGCGCTACCTATAGCGCAGAAACTTGACGGGCCTGCTTTGAACAACTTATCAAAGTTTATCGCAATCGTATGAATGGTATAGTGAAGCATAAAAACAGCCATATTAATAAAAACCGTAGTTCTGTCTGCACGTGTAATTTTTTTTCTTAATTTCCCCATACATAAAAGACACTGATCACGAATATGCCATTAAAATTATTTGTCTGTATGTCTGTAAGTCCGGATTTAACTTAAAAACTTCTTGACCGATTCTTATATTTTTCTATAATTAATGGCGCTAAACACAAAGTTTCTGGAAGTTTCTTTTTACCGATCACAATATGTTTGTAGGAAACCGAACAAGTTGAGCATAGTATGGACACGTCGATCTCGGCGCGTCATCACCGAACCCCTCGAGTGGGAGCCGTCCTTAAAGGATCCACTTAAGTAAGTATTATGAATAATTGGTACAGACGATAAAATAACTTAAAAAAATATTACGTTCGTCCGTAATAAAAGCCGATTATTTATTAGTGGCAATTAAACACCATTTGTCAATCAATTAATCGAGTCACATGCACAATTGAACAATCGATACTTGGACTTAAAGTATCGGTAGTACTGGTGTATACATTTTAAAAGCAAGGTACGTAATTTGACTGCAATAAATCTGAAGGGATTCCGCGAACGAGCTTTTTTCACCGTAGTCGCTCGGTAATGCTATTTACGGTTCCAAAAAACAATCGGTAACTAATTTATGAATCGATTGGTTTTTTCTTTATAAAACAATCGATACTATAGAATTTTCAAACAATTGATGCCTAACGAACAGTTCTGTGTATATTGGTTAAAGAATTCATTTGCACATGAACACAGGGGAAATATTATACTCTTCATAGACGTCATTCAGTCACAGTAGGTCTCTTTTAGAATTATTCAGATATCGTTCCTAGTATTCGCTTCGATTGATAACCAGAATAGAAATTTCTACGGTCCCACTATGGCACGATTGTTTGTACCCGTTTAAATTTCCAGAGACATTTACTGTTTTTTTTTTTAATTTGCTATCTCGAATCGATAATGTTTGAATGTAGGGTGGAAGTTAGGAGAGTTATTTGTTTATAATTCTTGACTTGATTGTTAGTGAATTATGGGTACTCGGACTGGAAAAGTTTCTATGTGTGCGTTCCGCGAAATAATGTGTTAACAGGTTTTAAAAAAGAAAGGTCTCCTTTTCAGAGTATGTTTGTACGTTGTACGCGATTTTTTCAAAAACTACACTATTGATTTGTATGTTATCTTTACTGGGGCATTCTATACACTTATGAGAATTGAAAAGGTTTTTTCTGAATAATATAAAGATAATTTTCTAATATATAAACTGACTAGCTGTATAATATAAAAAACTCTTTTAAAAAACCTTAAAAGTAGCCTATATGTCAATCCAGAGTGTCAGCTACCTCCATACCAAATTTCATCAAAATTGGTCCAGCCGTTTGAGATTTAAGATGTAACAAACACACAAATTCTCGCCTTTATAAAATTAAAGTCAAGATTTCTAGGGTTTTCTGAATATTTGATTAGTGTTCGAAAGTAATGAATTTTTATACGAATCGTAACAACTTCCTTTTTAACTTGATTGAAACAATTACAGTCACTCGTGACCTCGGGATTTGACTTCTCCATTACCGATTCGATACACAATATATTCTTCGCAAATGATTTTGAAATCATTTAAACGACTTAAAGAAAAGAGGAGTGTTCTCAATTCGAATGTATATTTTTTTTATCCATGTTCAGCCATAACTTCTTTGTTTATGAACCGATTTTGATGATTCTTTTTTTGTTGGACAGAGGATACATCAAGGGTGGGCCCACTTTAATTTTATTCGCATTAGCGCTTGGACTTCGGGCAGGGAATTCCTCAAAAAAATTGAAGTTTTCTTTTTGTTAAAAATTCTCTTGTATATAAAATATTTGTTTTCGCTAATTAATATTTACGTCATGTAATTAAAAGTTTTTATATTATTATCATCGGGCACGAGCTTGTCGTAATGAGAAAAAAAAGGAATTAATGTGACGCCATGAAACGACCTTAAAATGGCGGCGCGTCACCCTTCCTTGCGCGCAATGCGTCACAGTCCCTCACTCTATATAACGAATTCTTTGATCCTTTAACCATCGAGTTGTGTAATTAAAAAATATGTAGCTACTAGAATGCCAAACTTTATTTTTTTGAATTGCCTTCCAGTATGGGAGCAAATTTAAAGACGTATTAACATCAAAAATAATTAGTTGTTTTGATTTCACGTTAAGACATTCTGATATGATCGTTCCCAGGGGTTCGGTGGTTTATCCGGTTCCAGTGAACGAAACGGTCGCGGTCACGCTGTTCAAAGACTCCCGTACGAACGAGCTCGAAGATAAGGATTGGAACTTTGTACTGGAAGATGTGAGTTCTATACTTTAGACTCTTATGATAAAAATGAAAGTTAGTATATTGCAATGAGATTGATAAACTTTAAAACTGTTTGATCAATCATTCATCATGAAAGTAGGTACACTTAAGTGTTGTTTCTAAAAAAAAATGTAAATGCTATCTCTGAACGCTGCTATTGAGCCATAATCAATATTAAATTCTTTTTATGTTTGTGATATTAATCCCTCAAGTAATATACGTACGATTTTAAAAAAGTAGGCAATATTGGCGAAACATAGATAAATAATTCCATCTGTTGATGACATTCTTAATGATAATTTCTTTAACTATCATGTAGGAAGCACTATCTATTAACAATATCTTTAATTAACATTATAGCTGTTAGATTGTTTTGGTACATTCTATAATTGTTATGCGAAATATTCGCAAAGGTCTATATTAACAAACGCTGTTTGTCACATAAAGATATATATTTATATATACATAAATCCCACCACTTTCCCAAGGGGGTAGGCAGGGGCCACGTCCTTCCACTTGCTACGATCCTAGTGTACATCTTTCTCTTCTACATTCATCAATCTTTTCACGACCGCTCGTCGGATTAGAATGCTCTGGACTTTTCATAATTAATGAAATTTACGTTTTCATTATACGAGTACACTTGGACCGAGTGCATTCTTACGAGCTAGATCATGTAGGACTTAGGGAGTCTGCTCGGAATTAAGTTCACACGTTACGAGTTCCGCAAGCATCCGAGTAGCATTTGTTTTCTTGCAAAATATTCACAGTGTCACGTTCATTCAACTTTGTTTTTTTATTTGACGCCATTTTGTTTTCATAAAGTTATCCGAGTTGTTTTTAAAAATAGAACCGCGTCCGAGTTTACTCTAGTGGGATGCGGATATTCGGGTACGCTCGGATCACGCAGTAATCCGAGTAAACTCTATTGGTCGAAAGCATAGCTCCGCTCCGCTTCGAGGGTCAGGCAACGTCATAGCATTTTCATTAATCATGTACACTCGGACCGAGTCAACGCGGACTACTACTCGGACGCTGCTTCGTGATCCGAGCGCACTCATAATAGCTCTTAATCAGTTCCAAGTGGAAGCAGTAAAGGAATATTAGATAAACTTTTTTTTTGTTTTGTTAACATTTGCAATTGTATGCGTATAGGTGTCGGTGACGGGGAAGCGTCGAAGGTTGGCGGTGTGCTCGCTGAACATGAGGAAGTACGCGAGCCTCGAGCCTTCGCAGAGGTCACTAGTGCTGACGTTGGACCCCACCACGCACAAGATCGTCTCCGCAAGCATAAGCCTCACGCTGCACTGCGTGCTGCTGCGCGAAGGACAGGCCACGTTCGTATTCATACGCTATTCTTTATATTACACTTTCCAGATAGATTATCTCTAGAAATACTGCCTGATCTGTGCGAATATTACTCATATTATAGAATTTACCTAAACAATCTAACAGCTGTCATGTTAGTTTTATTTATTTTGAAGTGAAACTTCTTTTAGGACTGTGTGGATTGTATTTTATGAAGCGACAATGTGTAATACAAAAAGTGATAGCTATAAATGTATACTTATATAGGTTTTAGGCTGTGAGAGAATGAGATAGAATGCGTTTTTATATATACAAAAAGACGGAGAGAGAGAGAGAGAGAGAGAGCGGTTTCACTTCTACCGCGTGTGAACCAACACTCAATTTTTTAAATCAAAATTTTATTACGAAATCATTATGTAAAATCTATTTGTATATTCGTCAGTAGCAAAAAACAGAAGCTTTAATATTATATGGGAATAATTAATTTTTCTGAAGAATTAAGCGATATGTGGTGTTACCACAAAAGCATCTTTGAGGACCGTTGTTACGAATCTTCTTTTACATTGGACTGAAAATGTTCTTTTTATCCTTCTGAAACACTTAAAGGTTGGATTAAAATGGGATTGACATAAGATTAAAATGTTTTTTTTTAATTATTCAATAGTGATGAAGACATGCAGTCGTTGGCGAGTCTGTTGTCAGTCAATAATAACTCGGATATTGCAGTTCTAGAAGATCTGGATGAAGATGACTACACATTATCTGATAATTCCACCAGAGAGGTAAGTCTTTGTTGTTTGTAGGCTGATACTCCAAATTTAAAAAAAAGTTGTAAGTACCATCATGATTTTCTATTATTGCAAGTGTGTATAACTTGTATAGTAAAGGGGTAGTTAAGCACACGGAGTATGCCCAATAACCCTGAAATGCGTGACAATTTGGGGGCGTGCGAGAATTGTGTTTGAACTTTTTTGAAAGCAAGCATTAGAGTCTCTAACTGGTCAGAATGGACAGCTAAGTCTTTGTTGTTTGTAGGCTGATACTCCAAATTTAAAAAAAAGTTGTAAGTACCATCATGATTTTCTATTATTGCAAGTGTGTATAACTTGTATAGTAAAGGGGTAGTTAAGCACACGGAGTATGCCCAATAACCCTGAAATGCGTGACAATTTGGGGGCGTGCGAGAATTGTGTTTGAACTTTTTTGAAAGCAAGCATTAGAGTCTCTAACTGGTCAGAATGGACAGCATAGATGTCTACCGATAATAATATTGACGTTTAAGAGTGTCTTTCATCACGGTTTAAATTATTATATTTTTTTCTAGGTTTAGGGTTACCTTAAGTAACTATGTGACCTAAGATGGTAACACACTAAACATAGTGGAGAACAGGCTCTCAAGTGCAGCTGCCGGAACACACCTATAGGTACTTTGCGATATACATTAGAAAATGCTCTACCACCGTGCCATGGATTCATAACTGAAATCTCGAAGTTTAATTACAGGAATTCGAACTCACGCCAATTGACGCGATGTCATACATGCTACCAATGAGCTATCATTGCTTCAATTAAAAAAAACATTCTCTGATTGATGAGTTTATGCAAAAAAATAAATGGAAAGGATATTTTTTTATTACAGATGTTCGATCTCCGCCAACAAATGGAGGAGATGACCCAAAGTTTAACAAACAGCGATATAGCGGCCACGCCCAACAGCGTGCAGAGCCTTAACTTCGACAACTCTAGGACACCAACTGGACCTGTTTCTCCAGACCTCACACCCACCACACCAACTAACCCTGTACTGAGGGACATCGCCCCTGAACCTGATCCCGAGCCTAAGCTAGAGTCGAACGGGCTCACATCGAGACCAGAACTGCTCAGCAACTTGACCAGGCTGGTAAAGACCGAGCCAAAGACGTCAACGCCTAAAGCCGCACCGAACATTCCTGAAATGAAAATTGAAGGGCTAAACCCGATCGTTTTGAAGCCGAAAACGGTCACGAAGAAAATTCTCAAGCCCTTGGAGTTAAAAACGAATCTGAATAATATAAGTTTGGACAGAAATGAGAATGAAAGAGATGAAGATAGTGATAAGACGCCCACGGCAGATATGGAAAGGCTGTTTCCAGGAAGGTTCGAAAAGGAACGGACTCCTGTGAGTATGCATTTTGTAATAAATCTCACTTCTGAGTAAAACGTGTAAAACAATGCTCGGAACAAACACTCTGTTGTATTATTTGAGGTTCCGAAAAACACTTTTAACATAACTAATCTAAACAAAAACTATTGAGTAACGCAACTGGGGAGTTGTTTTCAATGTGATTATGGCGTAAATAAGTTTATAAATTTGCTTCCATAGTGGGAGGCAATTCAAAAAACTGATAATAACAAAATAGGGGGATACAGTTTTGTATTGAAGCTACACATCTATCACCTACATAATTACAACACTTGATAGCTAAAGGATCCAAGAATTTGTTACGTAGAGTGAGGACTGTGACGCATCGTCAAGACTTATCGATTGTGTATACAAAACGATAGTATGAATATATATGGTGTTACATTTTACAATTAAGATAAACTTAATACATTATCGGCCTATACTCATCAAAAATCTGAATCAAAATATGGAAGTCGTATATAGTTAGCAAGGGCTTCTCAACAGCAATCCAGTTATACTCATAAAAGACTATATGATAGAGTGAACCGGTGCCAGGAACGAGGAAAGTAACAAAATGAAAGTGTCCAAGTGGCATATCCGAAATATCGGCGTCCGTATCCCCGACATACGACTGATCTGACTTTCTACTCCTGTTATAATTAATGTGTTTGATATTGCTCTTAGAATCAGGATATAATATGAATAAAATGTTCGTTGAACAGGTCCAAGATCTCTTAGAGTGGTGTCAATCTGTGACCAAGGAGTACAAAGCGTGCCGGGTCACCAACCTCACGACAAGTTTCAGATCCGGCCTGGCCTTCTGCGCAATCATACACCGGTTCCGACCTGACCTTATGTAAGTTATGAAATATGATTGAAACGGCGTTTTATTTCATTCGTACTCGTGAACGTCAAAACCACTAACACCTGTAACAAATTCATTAATTACTATTTTAATTGATTACAATATTAATAATACCGTAATATAATTGTAAGGAAATTTCTTCAGTGATTACTCCGGTCTGCAGCCCGATAATGCAGAGAAGAATCTACGGATAGCTCTGGAAGCGAGCGGGAAGCTAGGCATCTCTCAGGTCCTTACCGCGGCCGATGTTTGCTCCAGACCGACTCCGGATCGACTGGCGGTGAGTCAATACAATATTTCTTACAGCCTGTATATGGTCTTCGCGGTCTCAGGACTGTATTTTACACGTCATAAAATAGTTAACAAAGAATTTTGCTGAAAGTTTTTATAAAACAAGTACGTCCAACCGATTGAGCTGAAATTTTGCATACATGTTTAGATGACGATGCATGATTAGCTAAGTAATTCTAAATATAATATGACGGAATACCAAAGATGGAGAACCAGTTACTTTTGATGCACCCCCATGATATGTGTATCTAATGACCTTCAGCACAGTTTTTGCATCATATTATTATTTTCATTTTAATACAACAAGAAATATTGAATAAAATATTATTTCAGTTGTAGACACTACCCCGGCATAATTAATCTGGAAGAAGCTTTTTTCATGTTTCAGATAATGACGTATTTGTTCCAATTGCGCGCGCACTTCACGGGCAGCGAGTTGCAAGTCGAACAGCTTGGTAAGTAACGCCTATGCTGATAAACAAAGTCTGAACGAATGTCAGAGGACAGCAAGTTAAAAATACTAAAGAAAAAACCACCACACCGCGCCGCCAACGCACCCGTGTAGCATATCATATTAATTTTTCTCACTTCCCGCAAGTACAAAGATAATCACAGAATACCTTATTGTGGCTTATGTATAAGACATAGGCAAATGCTATCGCGGACTTTTTTTAGGTATACTAAGGACCAATATTTTTGTAGAACATTGTATTTACGTATCGTTAACCATTACGTCAGTGCACGCGGATAAAGCATTTCGCGAGGGCTTTGACTTCCGATTTACGTAACAAAAATCAATATTTAAGATTAGCTGAAGGTTTAGCCTAATGTTAGATAGCCTATACTATTCCTCGTGACTCTGGCTATCATATACAAAATTAATTTTTCGAATCCGACTGGTAGTTCCAGAGATTAGCGTTTTTAAACAAACAAACAAACAAAAAGCTTTTATTATATTAATAAGTATAGATATCTCTCTATATTAATAAATCTATAATAGTTACGTCTGTATATCTCATACCGCATACCGATATGTCATTCCTCGCCAGTTCAGTATAAAGATACACAAAATAACTCAAGTTGTGAGTGATGGTTTGAAGTGGAGTGTGAACAGAGTTGTAACCTGGCAACAGGTAACGAGGACACGGAGTCATCGTACCTGGTGGGGCGGCATGACACCGACGTAGCGCTCTCGCGGGACCTCTTCAGCCGGGAGATCAGTGTCAGGCGCTCCAGGAACTCCTACGACAGACCCCGACCTCTGTGAGTACATTTCAACAACACACACACCCACGCATACACACCTGTTAATTAACACACAGACATACATTACTAAATAAACATCTTTTTAAATAGACTCATACACATTATCATTATCGTTAGGTATAAATATATAATGTAATTTATGTACTACTTCTTAATTGGCACTTTAGTATTATATTCTAATTATTTTACAATTTTTTAAACTTGCTGTGACGTTTGTTTAACTTAAATAAATAAATACCGAATATCCTACATTAACACCCTAAAGACTCGTGATTTTATTAAAATTTGATGTCACGCCAAAATAGCTCTTATATCACAACGACCATGATGATTTTAGTTCCTTTTGTCTTGATAGCATGGTTTCGACATAGAACATCTCGTTATATTATTTAGTAAAAGTGATTTTTCCCTAACAACGCCGTACCTCCGTCAATTGTTCTTCAAACATCTAATTTATAGATTACGTTCGCCGCTAATGACGCAACAAATACAAATAGTTTAAAACCAATGATTTGGTTTAAAAAACGAGTAAAAAAAAAACAAATAAAAAAGCAATATTAATGTCATCTGTTGATGCTGATGAGAATATATACAAGGCGTTATCTATTAATAATGTGTCTAACTAAAATGACGATGATGTTAGATTCCTTACATTCTATATTGTGCGAAATATTCGCATAGGTTAGCTATAGTCGAACAAGTTCTTGCGCAACCGTCCCATGTGAGAGACGTTGGCGGGGACGAGGAATCGCGAAATTACGTCACTACAGTATACAAAAGTAAACAGTATGTTGTCTCGGTAGTGTTCTTAAAATAGTTGTCTAAAGCGGCTCGGTAGATAAACACGCACTAGGGTTGACCTCTCACTGTATTTTTTGATTTACCTACTTACCGTATTTGATAATGCTATAATAAAATGTCATTATTATCTTATCAACAAAATATATTATCTACTAGACATTTTACAAGTTTTAATTTAAATTGTTTCTACTGTAGTAAGTTGGTGTTCCTTAGAAGATAGACATATACTCTCGCTGAATTTTTTGTTGGTCTTTTTAAAGTATACAGTTATGTAGTACATTAATTTGATATATCTCATATGGTTTACTCAGCGTAAGGCACTTAAGCGCCCGAATTGATTCACCGTGGCCAGTTTTTTTTTATTTGCCCGGAGTACTAATTCTTTTTCAAAATAAAAGTGGCCTTAGTTACTGCTTATAACATCAGCTATTTACCAGTGAAAGTTCTGTTCAGTGAACGTTCGACCGTTTTTGAGATTGCTCAGAACAAACAGACAGACAGACATAAATTTTATAGATGGGTTTTTTGTTATATGTATCGTATATACTTTCATATGCATTTAGTAAAAGGCTGTTATTTTGACATTACAAACAGACACTTCAATTTTATTAATTGTATAGATAGATAACTTATACGAAATTGTCAAACTGTGTGTTTATAATAAACATAATTTTTTTTTTAAATCACGAGTTGATAATGTATTTAAAAAGAAAAGTTAATTCTTTAATCATAGTGGGTTATTGATAAAAAGTCTATCGAATACAAATCTGTGAACAAAAAATTGTTCATTCTTATTTAATTTTCCCTTGGGATAAATTGAGTTTTTTTGTCTGGGAGTTACTTGATTGGAAGGACCAATCAGAAAACGTGACGTCTTCGTACAATATTTATATATACATAGCTGAGTGTGATTGATGTGTGAAATAATTAATGTGATGGGGCAGACCAGATGTTGGCGTGGCGACGCTTTGGTTCCAACGTTGGCAGTGTGGGGCCGACTTCGTGTTTTTAATAGACAGACTGAACGATTTCAAAGTTTCATGATAAAACATCGATAGATAAACAGCGGTTAGTAGGGATCGCGACTACCATACACATAGTAATAAAATAAACATCTTCACAGTGACTTTCTTTTAGTTTGTCGTGTTTCGGGATCACCCGGTTTTTTTAATATTCGCTTAGATGTTTCACGTCTGTCGGGCGTTCTGTGAGGACCAACTTTTTTGTTATTAGATTATCTTGTGACAAGTGACTCTAAAATTATTACTATACTTTGTTCATCATAAGAAAGTTTGCATGACATAATATTGCAAACGTTTATTGTAGAGATGTAGCAGAAATAACTTATCGAAAGTTGTCTGAAGCACATAACGTGAATCCTTAAATCTACTTATCGGTGTTATTACGTTTTAGGTGCGTTACTAAATAACCGAAAAACGAAACAAAACGTTTAGTCATAATTTTAATTTTTATTACATCTCTAATTTTCAACAATCTAATTTGTTTACGTATTATATGTAGTATACGTTTCTATGTACAGATCTCAGGGGTCGCAGGATTCCCGTAACTCCCAGGAGCGGCAAAGTCCGGACAAGCCGAACTCGCCGACAGCCATCAAGGACGTCAAGGACATGTTCCTGCATCAGTCGAAGACGATCCTCGGCAAGATGTTATCGCCGGCGCGAGACCAACGCGCGCAGGACAAACCCACGGCTAAGTGGTTCGCTGATCCATTGAAGGTCAACGAGGTAAGAGGCTTATATAATAACTGTTCTGTCCTCCATCAAGGGCTCAGGGATAAGTATTTAGGCGCAGTGGAAGATTGACATCCAAACCCTCAATGGAATGAAGGTGCACTGGTAGCACGTTAAGCCTAGTGGAAGGGCTGGCTCTCAACTGCATCTGCCGGAACATACCTATAGGTATTTGGAGAAAGATTTTCAACTTGAGTAAGATATTGTATAAATAGTGTTGGTATAATTTGAAAATTACAATATCTCTACATGTGGCCTGGTTCTATTAAAAAATAACATTCTTTTTAACTAGCCAATTTAATATTTATTGTATTTAGGTAACATTTTATCTAGACATTTTTCTTTCTTTCAAGATACCGATCAATGCTAGGTCGCCTTGATATTTGTTTTTAAACATGCATTTTTTCTCTCAGTCTTTCGAGATAAACATGAGAAAAGAAAATTATAATATTTTTTATATTAAATTACAAATACACTTGTAGACGGTACCGGCGCGACCCGAGAGACTGATGACCCGCAAGGAGCTGACGGACCCCTTCGGTTCTGATGATGAGGAGGACGAACAGAACAATGGCAACAACGAGACAGGTTCAACGATACATCTTTCATTTCTACTAGATAAAACGTAATGCGATGATGGGTAGCGTGCGTGCGTGTACGGACTCCTCGAATCCCTGCAATTAGTCTGAGCTTTTCGTTGAAAGAAAATATCTTGTTGAAACCATAACATGTTGGTGGGGCTTTTACTAATGCCCGCGTGGCTTGCTACCACCTTCAAGTTTGAAATCTGTCTCCGAGCACGTATAGGTGTGCTTCATTTGCACTTGAGAGCCGGTCCTCACACTAAGCTTATCGTGCTTGAGATTGGGGTCAAAGTAAAAAAAAACGGATACTGTCATATTATCCGATCGTAGTTTTTTACGCCTTATGCCTTAGTACGCCTTACAAGTATTACGTATAGCAATTTGGGGGGCCGGGTGGGGTCTTGTAAAACGTTACGCTGCGTTACAAAGGCGGGAGGGCGATTCGAACAACGCGTTACGTAACATTGTTTTTTTAAATTTAAATAAAAAAGTAGGCAATTAAAATTTCCCAAGTTAGCAATCCTTTTCGTTTGTTTTACGGGGAATCCCTCGACTGTATGGCTGTAGTCACTGTTGTTAAAGTGAGTTCATACTGTAATGTCCTGAAAACAGGGAGATTTGCATTATCAGATGTTCTGGGCCTATAAAAGCTCTCATGCTGACCTGCTGAGTTGGGTTTGAGCTGGCAACACTAATAGATACATGTGATGTTAAACGTTACAGTGAAACCGGAATTGAAACCGCTGACTGTCGAACCGGTAACTGTAGACCCGCTGACGCAAACCGAACAGGACGAGGATAAGCATAACCAATCGGCAATCGATAAACAGAAACCGATTGCGCTGGAGCTGCCCAAACCGACTCCGGTGAGACTCGATATACTTGTTTTTTATGGTTTTGGGTTGACATATAAAGTTTTTGTTCAATTCCCTCCGGTTTGGTGAAGTTTGGTTTTTTACGGTTTTCGTTGTGAGTTTGGTTATTTATAAATAGAATTTAGTTTTGGCGAATAGTGGGCTAAAAAATTTTTAGTACTGAGGTCATTTAAGTATCATGTCGTTTCTTTACACGTTTAGACGTTACAACCCTTGTATTAATAATAATTTAATTATCATTTTATCTATATTATACATTAAAAAAAATAATTAATAGCACATATTAAATAAAGCTATTTAGATTTTTGTGTTTTAAATTGTCATTTGAAATTATATTTGACATATGTGTGTGACAATGCGTGCGTTTCTGTTTGTTTGTTTGTGTGTCGCAGTAAGAAAGGCTTTTTTATTAACAACCATTAGATATTTGACAATAGGTTAGCATAAATTTAGTTTAACTTAGGTTATAAAATTTTAAAATTAAATTCATTTCTTTTCATTGTATCATCGGCATCGCTTTGAAACAAAACATGTTTGTGCGCGTGACGCCAACGCTTGCTATTGGACGATTCGGTATGACGCTTCGCTCTGATTGGTCGATCGTGTATTGCGCTTTAACTTTGATCAATCGTTTGCGTGTTTGGATTGGTCGAAAAAACCGCGCGCTCGTGTGTTCTATTGGTGAACAGCAACTGTTATCTCGGCACGACGAGTTGAAGGAGCGAGCGAGACAATTGCTCGAAGCAACTAAAAGAGAGGCAAGGGAAAAGGAAAGAATTAGACATCAAAATTCGAAGGAGGAAACAAAGGTTGAGGCAGTGAATGGCGTTAGGAACGGTGACGTCAGCCCTAAACAGGTACGTTGTATGTCTATTGTTCATATACCTATTCTAGTTTTTCAGTCTCATGGAGTAAATTGACAATCACTAATATTAAAATAGGAAATAATGTTTCCACATTACTTTAAATTTACGTTACAATTATATGAATCGTAAGATTTTATATAAAGGTTTGAGGGTTCTTATTATTATTTATTGAAATATTTTGTATTAATCAATTTACTCGATCATATACAATTATTATTACATAATTTAGGAAACTAAAAAATGTATATGAATTAGCCCTTTTAAAGATTTTCGAATTATAAAATTAAACTCACTGAACAGACGTTAGTTTGCAAACTTTTTGACAGTTGTTGTCGTTGTAAGATCAGAGCGATCGCGATCGCTCCGACTTCCGATTGGTAGACAGCTACAGTTGTTGATAAAGTTATTATTGATGGCGACAACGCTATCTAGCACAATTTACGCGAACAGTATATATGGCATACAACTTACAAAATACCTATAAAAATAAAGACGCGATTTTGTCTACCTTATTCGGCCCCCATCTTAGGAGGGCTCAATGTGTTTTTTTTTTTTGGAAATCTTAAAAATAGTAATAATATCTCATACGGTCTTACGGTTATTTCGGGATTGCTCCCTTTAGGAACACGTATTACTCACGAAAATTAAAAATCGGACTTTAATGAATTATGTTTTAGGGGTTGTTTAAGAATTCCGAAAGCAATCTTTCAGTGATTTTTAACTCACCAGTATATAATAAAATAGCATAATTTTAAGCATCCAATTGATAGGTAGCACCAATATAAAGCTTGTGACTAAACTGTAGCATTCCTATTGAAGACATATGAGTTCTATATGTTGTATTTCCACAGCCAATGACTGAGGAAGAGAGACAAGCTATGCTGAGGGAGCGAGCGAGAAAGCTGATAGCTGACGCGAGAGCAGGCCTCGTCAGGTAATTATTATATCAGTTAAACAACTTCGAGGAACAGTCCTTTTGTCTTGATTTTTATCACCGGAATGTACAAGTAAAGAGATCAAATACAAAGATATACATATTCGTCAACGTTCGAAGTCACTAACGGGTTGTGTTCTAGCTTGGTGAACAGGTCCTTATAATAGAGAAAGACATTTGCCCACTATTGGGATGTTTACAGAATACTAATATAGTTTTAAAGTACGTTTTTTTTAATAGGCACAGATGCATACTAACCACGCTTCATTACACAATATACCGGTAAACCTATATCCCAGAATGCGATATGTCTAAACGTACCATTATGACCTGGTTTTATGGTAGTCGCGATCCAGTCGGACAAAATTCTCGCATTTTCAAGTATGTATTATTACTATTATTCGGGATGTCTCAAACTTCAGGAGATATTTAAAAAAAAATCGATTTTTAGTTTAGGACCTTTGTTCAAAAATAGTGTAGAAGAACTATTGCAAAGGGAGGATCCTCCGACCAGACGGGCGTTATGTCTGGCGGGCAGCTGCCCAACGGTTGTAGTCGGGTTCTTGTATATATACTCAACGATTGAGTTAATTTCTATAGCGCAATGTAGGATAGTAGAATGGGTCTTATGTGGCTCGATAGATGTCGCTATGTAGATGTCGCTACATCACTCCCCTCCGAGACCAGAGGTCGATAGCAGGTTGAGTCGTCCATACATCTTGTGATGCTTGCCGGGCCAGTGGAATGTTCCAGTGAGTCGGAACCAGATGCCGCATAGTTCACGGTGAGTCGGAACTATCTGCGGTGATGCCCCAGTGAGTCGGGGTGATGCCCCAGTGAGTCGGGGTGATGCCCCAGTGAGTCGGGGTGATGCCCCAGTGAGTCGGGGTGATGCCCCAGTGAGTCGGGGTGATGCCCCAGTGAGTCGGGGTGATGCCCCAGTGAGTCGGGGTGATGCCCCAGTGAGCCGGGCGATGCCCCCAGTGAGTCGGGGTGATGCCCCAGTGAGTCGGGATGATGCCCCAGTGAGCTGGGGTGATGCCCCAGTGAGTCGGGGTGATGCTGCAAGAATGCTCCAGGGAGTCGGAGTGTTGCAGTGCTGCATAGTGACTGGCTGCTGCGTCGACCAGGAGAGAAGTGCGTCTCTGCTTGCTGACCGGCCGAAGTGCAGTGTGCTGTGCCAAGGTCGCTGAGAAGGCTGTGGGTGATGACCAGAAATGCGCCGTCCGCTGCATGCTGGTGTGGTCAGGATACCCGAAGTAGCCGTGGGTGGATGCTGGCTGCCAGTATGACTCGCTGCTCGAAAGCTTGTGGAAGTGATGATGACGTCACGATGTAGGTGCGAAGAAGGTTGCGCTGACGTTCATGCTCGGAGTCACCAGTGTAGATGAACTATAGAAAAGGGAGGAACCTCCGACCAGAGGGGTGTTATGTCTGGCGGGCAGCTGCCCGTCGGTTGTAGTCGGGTTCTTGTATATATACTCAACGATTGAGTTAATTTCTATAGCGCAATGTAGGATAGTAGGATGCGTCTTATGTGGCTCGATAGATGTCGCTACAATAGTATATCATTCCTACCATAACCTAAACATAGTATTGACAACATTTTGGCTTCTTCTCTGACAGGAGAAGCTAAGATTTTGTGAAAGATGCCTTTGTTCATTATGTTCAAGTTAAACTGACTTAATAAGAGATTTTCGTAGATTGTTCCGGCCACTTTCTGTCAACAAGTGTTGCACATCTCACGATCCACAGGTCTCATAATTTGGTGATGTTACTTTTTTCATAAGGAAAGAAAACTTGAGTAACAATAAGGGATTTACTTAACCACTTTAAGCAAACCATGGTATGCGAGGTGGCTCGATTTGTACTATTCTCTACCAAACTGTAGAAGAGATGTCATCGATAATTAAATATTTATATCGATATCGATAGACAGTAATTCATGTAACATAATTACATGTCAATTTGTTCGCAGTCCGACGTCGCCACTGTCGCCCTCTAGGAATTCTCGCAACGGGACTGTTGAGATTATAAGCAAGCAGTCAGTTATGGATGAGATAGCAGCTGGTGAGTACTTTGGACCAAGGTCTATATACTAAGATCAAACTTTCGTATTCTGTACTATAGTCGATGCATTTTAAACTGAGTCGTCGAGCAATAAATTAAATGACAGTAGGAATGTGCACGCAACGCAACCCGTTATCGATACTTAGCTACCTACGCACGCGGGGTCGATGCGTCATCATGACCTTCATTAGCACTCTGACTCTTGATTGGTTGTTACGAGTAAGGGTTGTTGTTTTTCTATAAATATAAGATTTTTTGTTATGATACTCATTACATTACTTACGCTTCGTTACGCAATACACACAATGGAGAATATATTTTCTAACGTGGCTTTGAAGAAATTAAATGGTGACATCAACGCTCTAAGCTCGGGCTGTAATTCACAACGTGTTCCTGTGTTTAAAAGCACCACCTATGATAATTAACCTACAGGAAGATGACACAGATGGGGAAGATACGGATTAGGATTTTTGAAGAGCTTTTAAATATCCTTAGAAAAGATAAAAACGGCCCTTTTCTGTGCCTCATTACGATACAGTTTCTCTATGATTACATCGCAATAAACATTTTATCTTACAAATTAAAAACTTTTATTTTGAGATAGCGAAAAATTATTCCTATGAATAAGTACTTAACATAATTTAGCATATCGATCGTACCTATCCCGTTATCGATATGCACCTCTACAATTCTTACGCACATCACTACACCTCTCCATAAGACCTGTAAGTGCGAGCGAGACAGACAGATAAATATGATTTATGTCCCGAAGCCTGAGTTCATAATGCGTTGAATATAACAATTTTAGTTCACCTCTGTTCTATATAGGGATGCTTATGAAAAAAACATACGTATTTGTTATTCAATGAACCGAATAACAACACAAATATGTTTAATATACCAGTTGGAAAAAAGGTTAGAAAAATAGGACGCTTATTTGAAACAAGTCAAGTTTCGCAAAGGAATTTTAGAGATGTCTCCGATTTCTAAATTAGAAAACTGAAAAGATGGAATACATGGAAACAGAGAAAGTGCTGGAAGAGAGCAGTATTGATAAACACAAACGTAAATTTCAATGAATCAGTTATTATTTTTGTTTTGTTTGAAGGAATGCAGCGTAACATTAATTTTTATATAAGAATATTTTATATTATATTACAATTTTTATTGTTTTATTATGATAAAGGGTTAATACTTATTCTTTCACTGTGGACTGAAAGAGTTACATACAAAAATATTAAGAGCAAAAGAGAAATGTGGCTATGAATTTTCTGTCACTATCATTGTAACTGCTTTTTTAGGTCTAAAAGCGCCACTATTATTGTCAAAATAGTCAATGTTGAGAGTGTCTCATACGAGAATAAAGTAAATTATACTTTTCTTGTACATTTTAAATTGAACCGTGTTTTTACCACACACACTGGCCTTCGAGTCACAGTTTTACAGTAACGTTTATCTCGGCACGAACTAAAAAGTTCTATATGACTTATCTTTGTCATACCGTGAAACTGTGGAACGTTCGCTCGGTCAATGTATTCCCTTCTTCTAACGACATCGGGTCCTGTAAGCGTAACTTGAAGAGATATTTACGCAGGACGGCATGACAGCGGCGTCCACCGATGGATTTACATCTTTCATTTTAAATTGAAATTAATAAAATTAATCGAAAATATCACTATCTCACACCTGGTTACACGACCTGTAAGTCTATTTCTTTCTCTATCTACATCTTAAAAAAAAAAACAAGAATGATGGAAGCGTAATTTTCTTAACCAGAAATGATGGAAGCGTAATTTTCTTAACCAGAAATGATGGAAGCGTAATTTTCTTGACCAACAATGATAGTTGCGTAATTTTTTAACCAATGATGATGGATGCTTAATTTTCTTAACCAACAATGATAGATGCCTAATTTTCTTAACCAACAATGATGGGTGCGTAATTTTCTTAACCAATTATGATTTATGTGTAATTTTCTTAACCAACAATGATAGATGCGTAATTCTCTTTGGTCCAGCTGGCGGTGGTGAACAGCTGGATGCGTTATTCGCTCGCACCGACTCTGTACCTTCGAGTCCTGGATCTAGGAAGAGCTCCGCCAGTCCGGATCGATCTGGTAACGAAAAAATATTTTATATGCTAATTTGACTTAGGTAATATTTGGAACTATTTCTTAAGTAAAGTTGCCGAGACACACCTATAGGTGCTTGGTGACGGATTTTCTACTTGAGGGTGGCTAACAAAATGGGTATTAGAAAATACCCTACCATTATATTATTATGAACTTGGTTTTTCTGTGTGTCCTTTTATGTTACTAGTATATTATGAAGTATTTTTAAAATTAGCGACTGGTATCCATTATCCTAGTGGTCCTAAGCGCGACCGCTATGCTCGAGTTTTGGGTTCGATTCCCAGGTCGAGCAAAGTGTTATTGGTTTTTTTTATGACGGCAATAGGCTTGCCCCCTATTTAATACATGGGGCTTAAAAACACCCGGCGAACTGTAGGTTTACATAAGTACACCTCTGCCTAACCTTTTGGGAATACAAGCGTGATGGTATATATGTTATTTATGAATACGTGTAATAGTAATATGTGGCATAGAAAAAAAAAGTAGAAAAAGCAATTAATACAACAAAACTCGTCTGATGGTAAGTGGTTACCGTAACCTAAGTAAGTATTATTAGAAAGTTGCTGACCTTGACCTCTCTACCACAATGAGTTCTGGAAACCTTACTCACCGCAGGAGCACAACACAAAGTCATTTGTTTACGATCTTCTGAGGTGGAGGTTTATCCACTAAGCGAGCTATTTCAAATAGAGAGAAAATTCTAAAATTTTCGCCCTACTTCTTTTTACGTGTGACGTCATTCATTGTCGAATAAGTTGTATCGTGGGTTACAGATGATCGTCACAGCGAGGACACGAGGAGCGTGAAGAGCGGTTCTCTCAGCGGGGAGGAGTTGAGGAGGTCGCCGCTGCGGTCCTTCTCCGCGCTCGTCGACAGGCTAACTCCTGATAAAGAAAACATTGAAGAGGTACCTTCGAATAATGGTGCTCGTTTCATCCATTTTTTGCAGGATGGTTTCATTTGGCTCCAAAATAAGTGTATCCCATGCCGTATCAATCAAGAGCTAGTATTGTGGATATATTCTATATTTTAATGGTTAAAATTTTTTTCGAGAACGTAATGGATATCTATCGAAAAAAATCGTATTGTGAATTAAATTCTATAACAAGACAATTTTTAACAAAAAGGAAAATCAACTTCAATATGATATTGAAAAGTTCCTTCGTGTATTTTCAAAGTTCAAAGTCCAATGCCAATGAAATTAAACGGCAGTCCACCCCTAAGGTATCCCCTATCCACAAAAAAAATAAAAATTCCAAATCGGTTCATGAACAAAGAAGCTATAGCTGAACATAGATAAAAAAGATACATTCGAATTGAGTACCCTCTCGTCTTTTGTTGAAGTCCGTTAAAAAGCAGTTATAAAAAAAATACGATGTTTGATCAAGAGTACTTACTTTATGAATCTGTTGGATCGCGATCACCACACACACATGGTGAAAAAACAAACAGATGACTCCAGAAGTGTTCAGGGTCACTACAAATATAATTTATCGCAAATGATTATCCCCTCTGTTTTAAAGTTAAATTTTTCATTGGTTCTCACGTAACTAACTATTCGTAAATGCTTAATTAGAACTTTATGTAAATAAGCATTATTATGCCTTATTTAAGTAACCTTTAGAAACCATGGTTGCCTAGTGTTAGAGTGCTCAAGCATCATGCAGGACCGGATCTTACGATAAGCCTGAACCTTCGGTGAAGGAAATATCGCGATGAAACCATAGATAGCATGGTGGTAGGGTATTTTCCTGATGCCGGTCTAGCTAACTACCACCCTCGCGTTGATAATTACAGGTCTCGTGACGCAGTGGTAGTAAGCCCAACTGTTGAGGCTAAAGGTCGCGGGTTCGATCCCCGCATATACTTTATGTATGTATATCAGCTGTTCAGTTACCACAATACATGCTTTGCTTAGTTTTGAATTTAACGGCTGTGTGTGAAACGGTCTCCCCATATTATTTTACAATTCTTTTTTAATTAGTATACTAGCTGTGGCCGTGGCTTCGCTCACGTGGACTACAGAATTCCCGCGCGAATCTTGCTCCCTCGTTCCCGGCTATTTTAAAGACAAAAATGCTTATTGTGGGTGTTCCTTAGAAGATAGACGTAAATACACTCTCCCTAACTTTTTGTAGGTATTTTTAATGCCTACAATCATTTGGTACATTCGTTTGCTTAATCACTTATGGTTTACTCAGCATAAGCTATTTGAGCGCCCGAATTGATTCACCATGACCAGTTATTTTTTATTTGTTCTGAACCCTAATTCTTTTTCTAAAATAAAAGTAGCCTAAGTTACTCCCTTTAATATCAGTGAAAGTCCCGTCAAAATCGGTCCAACCATTTCGGAGATTACCCGGAACATATAGACATACATATTGATTATTATCTTTCGCCAAGTCCCTACAGATGTGTTCCGACAGCTGCACTTTAGAGCCAGTTCTCCTTGGCCTTAACATGAGCTGATATTTATGAGATATTAACTCGTTGGGTGTGTGGTAACAGAGCCGAGAATCTGGTTCGTACCTCGCGAGCGAGCTGGCCGCTCTGGAGCGCGAGCAGCAAGCCATCGACGAGCGCGCAGCCAGCCTCGAGACCCACCTCCGCAGGGTCATGGATTCCAACGATGACCATCATGTAACTATGCCCACTTCTAACATAATAACTTTAACGAAGAAAAAAAAATACGTGCAGTTCTGTACGTACGTGAGAAGTCATACATGTTTGGTGTAACAAAATATAAATAACACCAAAAATATTATTCCGCGTGCCAAATTACTCATTAATGATACAATAAGGCAATTTTTAACAAACAAGCTAAATTATTAAAAAGAAAACAAAAAACCCGAATGTACAAAAAACACTACTAAAATTTTTTATTTTTTTTATTTTTCTTTTTATTTGAGAGTCGTACTTAAACATAATATAACCTATGTCACTTCCATAATTAAGACGAATCTAACGACACCTCGTCACGAAAGCCTTAATGCTAGCCTAACAACTCGATGTCAGCAGAACCTCTCTAGGCTTAATAAATCAACGATAGAACAGTCAGTCGGACTCCTACTCCCAAACAAGACTGTTGCTTATGGATCATCTCTTCCACCGCGGAAACTTAGTTCATTTCGAAATCAAATAAAAGTTCTCCGCGAGTGAAAGTTATTTCTTTTTTTAAAAGTCATCCTAAGAAACCCGTATAACAGTACGTTAAAATCCATCAAGAAGTCGAGGCGAAATAGACATACATACATACGCTCGAAAAATATAACACTCCTTTTTCACAGTCGGGTAAAAATTAGAAATAATGTTTCTTTAGATTTTAGATATCACAGTATTATAACCTACATTGATCCGACATGCAGGATACAAAACTGTTAAGTTCATTCTAGAAAACACGAACTGACTTTATTACAACTGGTTTATATTAACCAGTCGCAAGTTATTTTTATGATGTCCAGTTCATTCTTTTTTAAAATATATTTTTGTACTATAGATTATTTATTGATTTTTTTTTTTTTTACTCTAACCGGTCTAATATTGTATTTTGGAGATCTAATAACGTGAAACGGGTATCTACACATAATGTAGCCCGAATAAATTAGTGTTGGGCTCATAAACACCGTATTTGCAAACATTGATCTTTTATCGATTAATTTTAAAATAACGTTAATCGTTTGGTGATTTCCAGAGGATATGGCGAAGTATATTTCTGTCTTGCATTCAAGCCCCTCGTCCTCTGGTATTTACTTTATTACGTATTTTTATACATTATAACAATTATTATTGTAGAATATTATATAATGTGGTCAATAACATTGTATCTTGTTAATTAGTTACTCGCGATACGTTTAATAAACATTGAATTATAGATAATTAATTAACGTTTAAATTTACAGCTTATCGATTTACGGTCGATTTTTCAATCGTCAGAAAACTTTATTTGTGGAATAATTTTAACGTTTTAACAGGTAATGTATGGAAAACCGGTCAGAATTTAAAAATTCTTCTTGAAATAAATTTATCTGTTGATTGAAAAATCGACCCTAAAAATAGTAAATAGTATATTTTTACTAACTAGCGTTGTGCACTGTAAGCTATAGTTTATCGATATATTTTTGTCGATATAGTTTCAATATTATTGATTTGTAGCTTTTTGGGATTAAAATTTTTATATAGTTATTTTCCGGTTTCTGGAACGCGACACGCTCAAGCGGGAATTACAGCTATTGTATGATGGCTGGTGGATCATACCATCCGGCTATTCGGTATTACGTCATCCTCTTCTGTTGTAAGAATTTGTTACAAATGAGTAATTATTGTTTAGGAGGAGGACAGACTGCTGTCGCAGTGGTTCAACCTGGTGAATAAGAAGAACGCATTACTGCGCAGGCAGATGCAACTGAATATACTGTAAGTTATTATATTATATTGTGATAATTATGTTATTCATTCAATAATTGGACAAATGGTAATGTGTGTTTATGAGGAAAATCGTTTCAATAAAAATGTTATGTTAAATAAACGCTACTGTTAAGTTGTAAATAAGAGCCATCGTCTTGCTAAAGCGAGGTTTGAACTGCGAAAATTACAAAAAATATTATATTCTCACGACATTGGCATAATTGTGTATACACACACACGTTGCTATTTCAATAAGAAAAAGAATACATTGTTTTTTTTTTTTAATGAAGCGATTATGGCTCACGAATATGGTACAAATGCCGCATTGGTATGTCTTGGACTTGTATCCTTCAATACACCTTAGTTATCGATCTAACATCGAGTTAGATTAAGCATTTTCTAAAAGTTCACCGTATATCATAGTCGAATAAATATCTCTTCGCTTGGTGCAACTTGATGATAGTCAGGGATGGTAGATAGTGCCCCAATAATCCTGGTACAGATGTCGCTAAGTGTTGGTATTTGAGAAAAACTGCAAATAGCAAATACCAGGGACGTTATTCCGTCTTCAGGGCCTTAAGACTATTTTTTTTAGCTCCCCACTGAACAAAACATCAGGAGCCTTGATCGATATTGAAAGTTAGTATTATTGCGTACCAGCATATTAATCGTTATCAGGTACGTGGTAAAGGGTTCTGAAACTTAGGACGTGTACCAGGAAACTGGACGTTAGTTGGAGACAGTTGCAAATATAATGTGTTGTATATAATTGTGGACAGAGAGCAAGAGGAGGACCTGACGAGAAGGTGCGAGCTGCTGGCGAGGGAGCTGCGGCTCTCGCTCGCTGTCGACGAGTGGAGGAAGACTCCGGGTCAGAAGCGCCGGGAGCGACTACTGCTTCAGGTAACTAAACCACTGTTCGATTAACTTATAGCATCTGTAAAATATTCACCTAGCATATTGACTGCCAACCTAATACTTCTTTTTAGGGTTCCTTATACTTTAAAGGAAAAAAGGAATCCTTGTAGGATAATTTTGTTGTCCGTCTGTCTATCTGTCAAAACCCTTTTTCTCAAAAACGCGTGAAAATATGAAGTTGAAATTAATATCAAATACTCAGATTTGAAATTTCTTGGAGCTGTGAAAAAATCAAGCTTCTAAGTCAACGCAATCAAAAGATACGGCTGTTTATGTCATAATTTAAAACTCTCAAAGGGAATGAAAACCTATAGGGTACTTCCAGCTGACCTAGAATAATGAATTTTGGAAAGAAGCAATATCTTATAGCACCAGTAAAGGAAAAAATCCGAAAACCGTAAATTTGTAATTACATCACAATGAAAAAAAAAATTTTTTGCGATTACATATTTATTTGCAGTTGGTACACTGATCGCGGCATTTACCGATGTATCGGGACAACACTTTTCCAACGGCAAAGTTAAGTTTGCCCCTCAATATCTTTTCGTCAGAATTATTCGGTGCTTTCTTCGGTAATGTTACCGAATTATTTTGGTGAACGTGGCTGTATAATTACGAAACCCTCGGTGTGAGAGTCCGACTTGCACTTACCGGTTTTTTATTTATTGGAAACATGTGTGTACGGACACAATTCCGTCAATATCCTCATCTGTAAAAGTGACACATAATGTTTAAGAAATTTGGGATCAGATACTCCGGTTTTGAGATGTATATCGAAAATTATCGAATACATCGTTTTAGATATGTGACTTAGTTATAAGCTAACCGCAGCAAAACATTCAATGTATTTTAAACTTTTCGGGAATTCCAGTGATCGAATTTGAAAGCTCTTCCGATGTACTGTTTGGATAAGTCTTGGTCTATAAGTACTAAAAATATAATGAAAAGCCAAAAGGTGAAGTTTGTATGATTGTAGGAGAAAACCTCTAGAACTACAGGTCCGATTCAGAAAATTCTTTCACTAATAGAAAGCTACATTATTTCTCTGAGTTTTATTTTGTAATTTTATTATTATTAACTTTTATACTGTAATAAATACGAATGCAAACGTGAGCGGTTGCTAGTCATAAATATATGTATATTATTAGCTGACCCATGCGAATACTTATCACATTATAGAAAGTTATACAGTCTATAACTTTTCTTATTACGTCTTGTTGATAAGTACATACGTTAAAGATGCTGACGTTGGATATTGACTTATGTGTTACGTCTACGAATTGGAGATAACCACCTGATGTTTTGTCAAAACGAATTGCGTCATGTTTTTGTTATACACTTTAAACAGCCATCCGGTGTTTATAAAATAAGAGGTTATAATTTGTAAAATGGGCGCGTGCGTACGCCCATATACAAATGTGCTACGTCAACCTATACAGAGCGGGACCGCGCACCGAGGGCGCGAACGCGACGGAAACGATTCCCTCGTACTCTGTATAACCGACGGCGGATAACACGCTACGGTAACCAGCTGTCTGGAAACCAGTGCGTGCGAGCCCCTCTCACTACGTGCGACCAACCCTGTTCACACCCGAAACTACTAGGCGTGAAGAGGGCGAAACATTAAGGTACACACGCAGTGAGGTGCCTGCTGGTAGGCGCGCCGATGACGTAGCACGGAGCGGCATGGACTGGGTCGCTGACGGGTTGAACACTTAGTGAAGATGCAAAATGACACACAGGCACCACAATAAAATTCGCTGTATTCTTCAGGACACAATACAATTTGTTGGTACTATCTTCTGGGTACTGTTTCTTCCAGTTTCTTGAGTCTTCAGCTTGTGGCACCCGTGTGTGCTGGTTGGCCCCAGTAGTGCGCCTTTTATATCGTTTGCCGGAGAGTGAGACGGACGATGGCGTCTCTATCCGTACTGCTCATTACCAAACTTGGGTGTGGTCCGTTAACCGCGGTAATGCGCCGCGGTTGCACTATCGCTGTCCCTATCTATTATTATTATTATTTGTATACAGAATACAATAAATCGTTAATATCTCTAATTACAATTATTCAATTACTATAAAAACTATTTCACATTATTGTAGATACAAATACCTATCCAAAAACACTAACTTTAACATTATAGTTTAATAAACATGGGAGATACAAAGCGTTAAACATTGCAACTTTAAAACAGCTTGATACTTGTTATATATACACTATTTGATGTTACAAACATTATAAAACATATAGAGAAGGCTATTTTATTTATATAACACAAAACATTACATACAACTTCTATATAATATGAATTATCGACGATATATGATTTTAGTACTTGTAAGTGATTATTTCTATTGAATTACAAACATTTTCATAACTTATATACTGTTCTTATATACTTACACGCTATAGTAACATATTCAAAGCATTAGAAACATTAGATCTATGATTGTCTGTATAAATTATAAATCCCTACAACTTATATTTACAATTGTTATTCTCGTATCATTACGCTTAGGCCTATGCGTCGCTAACAATTTGAGAGTTTGTAACAAAAACTATTAATTTTTTAGTAAAGCTTCTTCAGAATCAGTTTAATAATTTTTTTAAACCTTCGGTAGCGTTCCCGAATTCACGAAGCTTAACTAAAATATAAACAATCTAACAAATGTAAAAATATTTTTTGGATGTTACAGGAGCTCGTCGCCGCTGTTAACGAGAGGGACAGACTCGTGCAGGAGATGGACGAACAGGAGAAAGCGTAAGTTTATCGTTATACTATACGTTTTAACAACGTACAGACAGTATTTCAACTTTTTCGCTCGTAATGTTTCGTTAATAATGAATTTCATGAATTATTTCTAAACGTGTTTTTATATTAAGACGATTTATGTTTATGCACAAAACTGTGTGTCTAATGTAGTGGAGCTGGGCAAATTTCTATTGGTCGAAATTAGTATAACTTCGCTCCGCTCCGCTTCAGTGGACAGGCAGCCTAAGCCACAATATCGAACGAGTTCTTGTCTATAAATATTATTTTCCTTACAGGATAGCTGACGACGATGAAATAGAACGTAATCTATCACAGGTCGAATTGCAAAGAAGAAACAATTGCATACTACAATAGATCTGTATATCGATATTAAAAAATTCACATGTAACTAGTGAGGTCAAACGTGGTTATCGACAACTTTATTTAAAAACTAGACACTTCTAATTATTATAATTTTTTTGATGTCGTGATTTCAAAAATTTGCTGGGTATGTTGGATTGCATTGATATGCAGTGTAAACTCTTTATAACGAAACTCAAGGGACTGAGCATTTTTTGTCGTTATAGAGAGTTATCGTTATATGGAGTGAACAAAAAAACAACCAAATTAACAAGAATTTTTAATATGTATGTCTTATATAATAAATGCTTAAAATTATTGTTTAAACATATAGTCTGATAACTTTGTCTGACGTTTTTTGCTATGCCAGTACTTGTTTTGTATTATTTTATGTATTCTATTCATATCTAGATATGTGGTGGAATCGTCTTCCTACACATTTCTTCGTAATAGAGAATGGCGTATCACTATAAAGAGTGTTTCAATATGTGGGTTTTAACGCAAACCAACCAAGTTGGGCTCACTTCAACGTTATAGGGAGTTTATCGTTATAAAGGATAACGTTATAAAGAGTTTACACTGTATATACTACCTAGGGCAAAAAATAGTAAGACTTAGTTCACAATTTTTAAATTTTTAATTTCTTCTTCCAAATCTATTTCGTCCCCCTCAAAGTAATCCCCCCTGGCCCTAATACACTTGTGCCAATGTTTCTTCCAACCCTCGAAACAGTTGTTAAAGTCAATTTCCGGAATAACCTTCAATACGCGTAGCGATTCACGTTTAATGTCTTCAATTGACTCAAAACGATTTCCCCGGAGCGGTCGTTTGAGTTTGCCGAATAGCCAGAAGTCTCATCTCCAGTTATGATGCGTTTCATTTTGCCTTGATAGTCGGAAAGCATTGTTTCATAGACGTCAACGCGACGCTGTTTTTCGAAAAAATTGAGTGATTTTGGAACCAATCGTGCTTTCACTTTTCTTAGGCCCAAATGATGTTTCAAAATGGTTTTTCACTAATCCTTCCGATATTCCAACGATGCCAGTAAGATCTTTGACTGTTAATCGTCGATTCTCAAGCACCAATTCCTTGATTTTATTGACGTGTTGATCATCAGTTGATGTTGATGGCCGTCCTGGACGTGGTTCGTCGTCAACGCGTTCTCGACCCTCTTTGATTAATTTGTACCAATTGAAAACAGTTGCTCGCGACAAACAATTATCACCGAAGGTCTTTTGCAACATTGTGAACGTTTCGGCACCAGAAATTTGATGGAACTTCTTTGTTGAAATAATTTCACTCATTGTAAAAATCGCCGAATACACTTTTTGTACTTAAAAAAGACAAGCGTATACTAAACACTAACGATTATTTTGATTCGAAATTTGGCACAGATCTCACGGACAGTCATAGCAACCTAGAAAAAAAAAAAATTCGACGAATGGGTTTTCGCGCGAAATTTAAATTAAAAAGTCTTACTATTTTTTGCCCACAGTATTATATACCAAACTAGGTCGTGTCTGAGTAATCAAATTAGGCGATATAAAAGAATATTTTGTAATAACTCGGTGTTAGAGGCTAATAATTAGAATTGCACGGCTTGTGTGTGTCTCTTGTCGATACTGTTAACCATATAATATGCAAAACGATCGGGTATTTTAAAGATATCATACGACTCGTGAGTTTTAAACTACAAAGTACAATATTATTATTTTTAAACAATATTACAAATTTTTTGGTTAACATAACTACCACGTTGTACCTTATGGTAAATAAAGGTAGACGATATACTTTATCGCTGACGACACAGCGGTTTTTTTGATGTTCACTCATACTATGAAAAGTTTCGTGCTTTAAATAATATTCGTTGGGACAGAATATGCGTCGTGTAACGCGTTAACGAAACGCGACAGTTTAAAATTTAAATAATATTTTTACGCTTTTAATCCTGTTTAATTGATGGAATTTTAAGAAGTCGTTATATGTTTAAAATGTAATAAAAAAACGAAATAAGCTTTTATTTCATTATTATTAGTCGTGATCTGGGTTCTATTTTTTGTATTTTTAAATTATTATTATTATTGGTTTTAGATTATCTCGTATATCATAAACATGTACATTTAATTACAGCCGGCAAACACTGCCAGAAAAGGAAGGAGAGGGTTTGAAAATTATAGAAATACTTGATAAATTAGTAGCAGGTCGGTATAGATACGGTTAATACAAGAAAATTATCAAAATATCAGTTTTTTTTTGACAATTTTAAACACGTCGGCCATTATTGAGATATCTATCGATTATATCTCATCACTATTATATAAATCCCGAACGAATGTTGCCAGGTAATATGAAGTTTGAATAACACGAATTTACAATTTTAGTCTTTTAGAATTAAATGTGCTTAAAAACGTAATCTGGCCTCTCATCACTTACGTATAATACTCAAAATACTGTCATGTATAGAAATTTATATAATTTAATTAAAGTAAGTCAAGTGTTGCCAGTTTTAAGATTATATTAACATTTTGTATTCGGTTAATATGCCTTAAACACGTACCAGAAACATAAATAAAAATAAGAATCATGAATAATTTCTGAGTTTTGTGTCACATTCTCGTGGCGTGTTTAGATAGGTACTATTAAAGTGATAAATACTATTTCTAAATGGCAATACGATCTAATTATAAAGCGCTAATTGTCTAAATCAGTCGAGAGTGGCTATATAGTGTTGCCAGATGTAATCGTTATTTTGCATTTCATGATTTTTCAGTGTATTTATGGCCTCTAGTAAAGTTTCCACGAGGCCTATCCCCGTACTGAGGCTACAGGATTATAAACATAACCTACGGATTCACGATGTTCAATCGTAACCTAAAATGATATAACTTTCGGTTGTCTTAATTCAAGATGAGTGTCCTTTACAGTTTGCATTTAGTGACTGGCAACACTAAACTAGTAATAATGGTTATTATCGAAAGAAAAGTTCGATTTTACATAAAAAACATTGAATAAATTAAGCAAGTTTTATGAATAAATAATATTAAAATTGCGATATGATAATCGCGACGAATATATAACGTAATTTAATATAATGTGCTTATGTATATGTAGTGCTTAAAATGAATAATCTAATAAAAATCGAAAAATTGGATAAAATGGTTTTAAATAATTAAAATCGATAGGTTTAGTTAGATCTTTCGAGGTAATATGTTGTCGAGCGCATTGCCTTGTCACATCGATTGCGTTTTTTTTTTAATTCACATTTTATTTTAAATACGAGAACACATATAAATGTATTATAATAATTTTTTTAAAAAGCGGGCAAACGGGCATGTGGTGCACCTGATGGAAAGTGATCACCGCCGCCCACAAACATCAGCAACACCCGAGGGCTCGCAGATGCGTTGCCGGCCTTTACAACCTTTATTGTGAAAGATTATAATGAAAGGTACCACTTTGGACATAGAACATTTGTGTTTGTTTTTTTAAATAACAGTGACTTATATGTATATTCGTAACTTTAAGTTTACGACAATAGATTTGTCACAATTTTAAAAGGCTTGCCTGTTATATGGGTAGCGGGGGTAGCGGCCGACATAGTATAGAGTTCTGACGACTCTACTTACACTAAAACAATTCTATTGAAAAGTAAGCGAGTTAGACGTACTAAGACCATAATTCATCTTGATTGTGACTTCACTTTTTTTTACACTATATCATTTTGTTCGAACACACGAAATATATTAGATAGTTATAAGGTAAAGGTTCAAGTTATAAAACGTAATTTTTATTATGGAATACATATACGTCACTGTCCAACAAGGACGAAAATATCGGTAAAAAGTGTTCCTTCATTACGTTTTAAATTTTAACGAAATTTCTATTATACAATTAGTTACTTAATTATTTTTATAATAATTTTATAATATATTGGTAAACATTACCAAAGAGATAAGTTATTTTTTATTTATATTGAACTGGCAACATTTGTGTTGCCAGAGTTCAGGACACGGTGACACGGTGGCGTCAATGGTCCCCCTTTTTTAATTTAAACGGTGATGATTAAGTACAATTTGCGATAGGACATTGAATAAATCCTACATTATAGTTTTAATATACATATTTTATTTTTTTAAGTAAATAAGTTACT
The DNA here is from genome assembly GCA_033032175.1 of Saturnia japonica. Classification (NCBI taxonomy): domain Eukaryota; kingdom Metazoa; phylum Arthropoda; class Insecta; order Lepidoptera; family Saturniidae; genus Saturnia; species Saturnia japonica. The sequence continues at coordinate 766,685 of CM065330.1, forward strand.
TGTATAGTGATAATATTTATTTCTGGATTTTTTTTTATACAAAACTAAACTCTTGCCCTATTGATCATTTAATAGATTTAATGCAATAAATTTGATGTATTAGTTTAGAGTTTTTATTTTTTCCTATTATGTTGTTTTTCACAGGTATATTTTCCTGCCAACGACATATCGTTTAAACTTCATCAAAAGTAATAACACAGATATCATTTTAAAGCTTATATTTTCAACTATTGATGATATATGAACAAATAGTTTCATAATTTATTTTTTAGTTAAAGTAATGTTTTAAAAACTTCTTGATTGGGAATGCTTTCTGTTGTTGCTAATGAAGATATATTCAAGGCGACATCTATTATCAATCCGTTTCACTAACATAACAGCTGTTAGTTTACATTGTTTACGTTATATAAGGTGCTAAATATTCGCTCAGGTCAACTAGTAATTAATATTTTTATTAAGCTTCCTGCTCTCTGAAGCTAAGCGGAGCAGAGCTGTGAAAATTACGACCAATAGAATTGCATAACAATCTAGTGATGCAATTCTATTGGTCGTAATATTCCGCAACTCCGCTCCGCTTCCTCGCTTCGTTTCAGTGAACAGGCAATGTTATGGGTTCTATGTTCGGTGAAAATCCAGTATGAATATAAATGTGAATTTTATTGTATTATAGTTAGAGTACGGTTGGATGGGTAGTAACTGCTACCTGCTAGAGTTGCTATTGCTGGCGAGATTTATAAGTTTTTATATACAGAATTATACGTGTTTATTATCGTTATTTTCTGACCCTCCGTTGTTCTGGCAATCCACGCTCTCAACGTCGCTTCAAAATTTCACTTGAGCGGCAGGCAGCGCTCTGATCGCTGATGACGGTTGGTGGTTTTTGGTCGATTTGCGTCGCCATATTAATATTGCTATCCCTTACAAACATATTTATTTTCTTCTACAGTGCTGGCAACTCTGCGTACAAACAGCGCAGATACTAACCATTTCTATTTCTTTATTTTCTCGATGACAGTTCTAATTTGATAGTTGTAGTGTTGTGACCAAATAAGTAATGATATCGATCGCATATTACGATTACGAAAGTGACGATTCATCAGATTTTGATTAATATAAATAAATAAAGATTACCTGTCTGTATAATTATTTCCTTTCATTGTCGAGTACCTACCTATACCTACTTATTTTACAACAGCTTCGAAAATTTTGAAGAAGTAGGCATTATCAACCAAGAATTAATATGTGTAACATCTTGTGATGAAATATAATATTAGTTAATAAATTTGTACAAAAGTATCCGGCAGTAGTTTAGTTTCTTACATTTTATTAAAAAAAAAAAAACGGGTCTGTTATCGTGTTACGTTCATCGATATAGCTCCATCCTTGTCAGTTTCTCCGACTCTGGTGTAACATACGTGTGTATACATCATATTTTTATAAAATTATGCATACATAATGTAAAAAAGACGCGCTCGTTCAAGTTTTTACAGGTGCTGTCATCGAGAAAATAAAGAAATGGAAATGGTATAGAAGTTTATGACGGGTTCTTGGCTTTATGACGTGGCTTTTATTTTCATTCACACAAATATGTTATGTGGCTATAATTATTGGTGGTATTTAGCGCGTTGTAGTTTGGTTTCTGGATAGTTAGCACTATGGTTGAAGGTTAGAATACTAGTATGAGGTTAGGTTAATGGACGAGTATCCAGAGGCGTTCACATTTAAAGAACAACAGAACTACGTAATCTGTTAAATTAATTTAAATTAAGCAGAGTAAGTAGTGATAGGAGAAATACTGAGCAGAAGAAATAACGGCAACAATTTCAATTTATTTTTTAGTTTATACACTAGAGTAATCGAGGTGTGCTAAATTAGATTGTATCAATAAAAAAAAGTTTACGCTAAATCAGGGCTACGAACAGAAAAAAACAAGTTATTCTTAAGCTTTTGCACTGTAATTAATCTGGCTTTATATGTAAAGTAAAGCACTGAATTGACAATGAACAAAAAATAGTTATTTACAATGTTTAATTATAAAGAAAAGCAACTTCAATGATTTTGAAGAGTTCCCTGGTGTATCTTCGAAGTTACGAAGGTCTAATGGCAAAGAAATTAAAATTCCAACAAAAAAATAGTCATTGAATCGGTTCATAAATAAAGAAGGGAAGGATGAAAAAAAAACATTCGAATTGATAACCTCCGTCTCTTTTTGAGATCGGTTAAAAAAACCCGGCCGAGTATTACCAATTGCCAGCTACGTACGCCATTGCCCAAGTCTCGGCTAGTTTTATGCCCATCTGATTCTTGTACTTTAATGAATATAAATATGAAAAATAATTGAAAACTTTTGTGTCTGTAACGTATAGACAACGTTTTATTTTTACTTTGTGATTATAACAAATTTTACATCACGTCGGAGTTGATAAATTCCACGTTAAAAACATTTTCTAATTGACTGTTTTTTGCCCAACTGCGAAGAGGAGGGTTATGTATGTATGTCTATTTACCAATCGAATATTAATTTCATATAATTTTTTATTTAATTTAAATTTTTTGAAAAAAAAAAAAAAATTAAATGTTCGTATATTCCTTCTAAAATTGTATCAGTATTATAATAGATAATAGAACAAGATGAAAAGTTAGTATAATGGTTACTTCAATTTTATTTAATAAAATATATATTTTGTCTGAAGTATTGATAAAAACAGATAGGTACTTGATTAAGTAGGTAGGTATATAATGTAATATAAACAATGAAATTAATTTATTAGTTGATCTGTGTTCACGCAAACACATCGTATCTTGTACACAATATGTATATATATACTCTGTTACAAACTCCAGGAAATAAACAATTGCATGTAAATACATAAAGTAATTTTACAATGGGTATCGCGTATTCGCGTAAAATACTTCCTTTAGTTGAAAATTAGACGTCCATGAAATATATAGAACAAAAATATGTTTTAACGCCATTCTAAAATATCTTCAGCGGTATTATTGAATGTGGGACAGGGATAAATTTATATGTCACATAACTTGGATAATTGTAACAGTTTTTGTGTTTTGCAATGCTTTTAAATGTAACGTTTTTGAGCGTCGATAAAGAACTAAAATATTGTGAAGGCAGAAAATGTTTGTTCTAAGAGATATGTCAAAACTCATAGTTGCCACCAGAATTATGAATTCATCAACTTTGTAAAAACGAATACGTATTATTTGCTTGATGTTAGTTTGTGATCACGCGGTCTTGAGTAGGAGAATGTAATTGTAAATTGTAAACATGACGCCATAAATATATCTGTATTCATTACAATTATAACGAGGCTTAAATAAGTGCAAATGTAATTAAACTGATAATTATAAAAATGGTATTTTATTTCTCCTTATCTTTCTGTTTAGAAACATTTTAGGATTTTTCATTAATTTGTTTCTCAGCGCTGACCACATTGACCACGTACATTAAAAAAAAATTGAATTCCATTCTATAGTCCATAATATACATATTGTTTGCAATAAGTTCATAATCGCTTCGTACGATGCCGCGATCACTGTGCTTGGCGAATTGTATGCGTGGAAGCTGCGCAGGCGTCGCGTCGCCCCGCCCCCCGCTTCGTCCGACGGCTCTGCTCGTCACGTAACAAACCGCTTTGTACTTTGATACCGTGAGCTCGCGTTTTGTTTGTTGTATGCGCGACGTCATTACTGACGTTCGGTGAAGCGCTACGTTATAGTCCGCCGAGTGTTTTGATTCATGGTATTAAATGTTGTTTTGTATAACTTGAGTTGGTGTACAAACAATTTTGCTGAACTAGTTGCTTGAGTGATTGTGTCCCTGATGTTGTAGTATCTGCGGCTGCCACACACACACACATACATACAGTTCACTCCACAAACACAAATACCTCACATTCTGCAGTCCAGGTCGACGGGGCAAGGTCAAGGTCGCCGCCCGCTCCTGACGAGGTAAGTCTTTTTTCTTTTGGTTGTTATTACATTGTTTACTGTGTATCGCAGTAATAGTGTACGAGGCGGATTGATTCGCGATAGATAATTGAATTAAGGGCCCAGCACATATGTTGCGCCCCCTTCTGCTACACATATTATATTCCATACTAAGCAAAGCTTGTATTATAGTAACTAAACAGCTCATATATGATATTAAACACCCAGACACACAACTAAATAATTTTTTTTTTACATTATTATAAATAACATTGTTTTAATATAATGTATTCCCATTTGGCTTCATTATTGTATTGGGGAGACTTGTAAATATAGTGGAAAGTATAAAAATAAATTAATAAATAACTGATAACATAATGCTCATCATCATACAAATGTTAGTCCTGAGCGGCGATTGAACACACGACAGTCCGCTCATTAGTAGTGCGGTTTACTACCACTGCGTCACGAATGCCACAATACACGCAGAGTTTAGCAAGTGCCTCTGCCTAAACATAACAATGGCCGTTTACCAGTTTTCAACTTAAAGGTTGGTTACCAGTGCGGCAAGTAGGTTCTATAAAATTTTCTACCTTCATACTATGATATTTTCATCACCGATGTTTTCCTTCACCGAAACCTCAAGCTCAATGTAGAATTTGAATAATTATATCATCTTTATGCACATTCCTTGCAACAATGAGGCAATTTCAGATCGAAATGGCCAAAACTTGAATACAATAGCAATGGATTTTAACACAAAAGTGATTTAATAATAATCCTTCGAAGTTTCGAACACCAGAGTTTAGACCGAACACATCCTGAAGCTATTTTATATCATCATATCATTATGACGATATAAAATCGGCCACATACAGTCAGAATTCCGTTTTGGGATTTCGATACGAAATATCGATTCGCGATTCCGTACATATTTCACATACATACGTTTATTTCCGTTCAGTTTCACTTGAGAGACGACGACCATTGAGTTCAGATATTTTAACACCGATGGACGACGATTTGCTACTTGCGATTACGTTGTTACTGTATCTTGCTAAGAAGAAGGAAATACTTCGCCGTTACTTCGTACATCCACTTCACACTCAAAGATTGCAAGGCAGTCAAAAGGGCCAAATTACGAGCCATTCGAACAACGCTAACTGACTGGCGTTCCGTACGGAATTAACGAATTTGTGATGCGACTCGTACAAAATCTATGAAAGAGTTGTATTCGAAACATTTTTTTTCCGTGTGAGATTCCGGACGCACAGGCTGCCATGCGGAATTTTGGATTTAAGAAATCTACGAACGGAAAACCACTGTATGTTTGTGATAGTTCCATAGATTTGTATGGATTTACTGCGTTCGAAATCCCGATTCGATATTTCGAATCGAAATCCCAAAACGGAATTCCGACTGTATGTGGCCGTTCTTATATTTAACTTGATTCTATTTAATGCCAATAAATACCCCTTGAAATAAAATTGATGATTAGGCCATTAACCCAATTTGCAGCCTTGAGTAGAGTATCATTTGGGAAATGCTTGAGAAGTTTATTAAATAAAAACGAAAATGTTATTTTTGTAGAAATTTTATATTTTATTCTTGTAGAAGCAAAATATTATAATAATATCATTGTTGTAAATGTTATTAACTTAATGGAAACAAATTAACTTAAAAATATTACTGGAAGAACTTATGATTGCTTACAAATAACAATAAATATATAAACCAATCAAATTATTTATGTAGTTACGTTTTGTCATAGAATGGACACACGTGTTTTTGATGTCTACGAAACTTGATTAATTTAGGTCTCGATTCTCTGAAAGAAATGTGTTAAATATAATATACCTTCATATACAGTATGTTATTATTAAAACTTTAAAATAACTTACACATAATATTTCGATGTTTTTAAAGTATCGATCGAATATGGTTATTACTTAAATTATAAATTAATTTCAGAAAAAATATTACAAAATTTCTAAGTAGGTAATTATACAATATGGAATTATTGAAAGTAGTTCCTAAATTAATTATTATTAATGCTAAAGGGGTTCTGATTGGTCATTGCATTTGATTGGTTATTTATAAAATTCCAGACACTAACTACGAGCTATACAAAATGGATGCGCTATTTAATTTAACAAAACTTGTATAAAATGTAAAGCTTGTCTGTTTTGATGATTTACAAATTGAATTATTGAATTGATTGGCGATTTGTAAAATCAAAAACATCTTTCTCTAATACGGACCGTATTGTGGACATTCTGTATAACTAACTGAATATTATTATTCATCAAAGCACTTTGGGGCTAAATACCGTGTACAGTTATATTAAATCTTATTAGAGGTAAAAGTGATCAAATAGATCAAAAAACTTCCCTTGGAAGTTAATTTTTAAAAACCACGGTATTACCATGGTAAAAAAGGTTTTTATTCTGACCAGCAGATAAATTTTTTAATTATTTTTTTCCTAAAACGTTGGTATAGAATAGTATAGGTAATTTATTAGGCATATAACGAAAATTTTACCTACCAATCTGAATATGTACCTAATAATTTTTATAAAGAAATAATTCATTTAGCTATAATTATTTATGTAATTTAAGTCTATATTTACAATTTGAACTTTTCAAAGTTATGAAATTCAAATTTTATCCTACAAAACGAGAGATTCGTATTTCATAGAAGATTTGTTATCCATGAAGGATTAAACACAATGACGAAACGTGATGCGTTTTATAGCAATATTTTATCGATCATTTTACTTAATTGTTAAAACAGTTATTTGGTTAAAAATCACATTAGTGGTTTGTTATTTGGTACATTTTATAAGTATATATTTTTTTATATTTTACGTTACTAATATATTTCTGCCGTCACTGTCCACGTCGCTGTGTCTTAGCAGATTTATTATTAATAAATAATATAATAATTATAACGATTTTATTGTTATAAGTTACAAATTTCGCAAACCATATCTAATTTTACACCACGTATTAAAGTGTTTTTAAGGCCAAAAACGTCTTAAAATTACATCAGTTAAATGTAACAGTTATTTGAGTTTATTTTTATCCATACGTTCCGGTTTAGACGATTTCAATGTTCAGGGTCGAGCGTGGTTGTTGGCAGTGACCGGGGGAGCAGACTCCGCTTCATGGGCCGCGGCCTCCGCTTTCAACTTTCTATATTTACCTGAAATAATTTTCTTTATATGAAACAAGTGGAATTTTGTGCTGTCAACAATAATAACATATTGAGCTATATTAACGTTGCGTTAGCTATAGTATCCTGGGAAGCTTACACTTCGGAATAGTCGCCAAACGCTGGTTCCGTGAAGCCCACCGGGAGACCCGGAGCGGTTAAAATAAATGGTATTCCCATAGTTATATATATTCATTATTGCTAGATTGCCGTCTGTCTTTCCTCAAACTTAACATATTTAACTTAAATAATAAAAAGTGTATTTTTATAGATATAGGTTTAGCGTTGTGTCCACAATCTCACTAGATCTTAAGTGACGATGTAGTCCAAGATGCAACACGCTAAGCCTAGTGGGAATGCTGGCTCAAGTGCAGCTGCGAGTTTTTGGCATGATCTTGAAGTGACATGTGGATTTTATTTTTAATTCATTAACTTAGGTTTTTGACCCTATATTATGTAATACTGGTGGTGTTTTGCATGATATAGTTTGGTTATTGTGCTTAAATGCAGAGGATTGTAAATATAAACTGAAAGCATGCATTTTAGGGTCTCACAAAAACTCCCTAGATCGTTCTAACAAGGGAGCCACCATCTTTTTAGACGCCACTTTGAATAATACACCTACTATTACGAAGGCTTGTAAACGCTTGTAAGTGCTTTTTGCGGTGCCAAAACTAAAAGAAGAAGAAGTGCAGCTCCCGGAACACCTATCGGTAGTTGACGACAGATTTTCAACATGATACTATGGTTTTATCACGATGTTTTCCTTCACGGAAAGCTGAGGCTCATTGCAGGGGTTCAAACGCGTTATCCGTACACGCTACCATTTAGCCATAATTGCTTTCATGTTAGAACTTCCAAACAACTTCTTTTTCCTTACGGAGTTTAGTCAATTCGAATGTAGTATAAAAAAATTATGGATGTTCAGCCATAAATACTTTGTGAACCGATTTGGATGATTCTTTTTTGTTACGTCAAGGGTGGTCCCATTTTAAATTCATTGGCATTGGAACTTCTTACACATACGAGAAAATAGTTGTTGATTTTTTTTAATTGCATATTACAGGGCCTCGAATTCCATACTGCCTCTTTAAATTGTCTTGTCCAGGGAGGCCTACGCCCCACGCCCTACCTCTCCGCATCTCCAAACAACACCACTGCGAGAACCCTTTCTGTTCTTATCTTGTTATATTTTGAACATATAACGATGTATATGGTTGCTATTTTAATAAAAGAATGATACAATAAAAATGAACTCACGTGATATCTTGACGAAGATGACTCCCCACCAGATGGACCAGCCCCATCCGACCAAACAGAAGAGAACTGTGAACAGTTGGCCACAGCCCACCAGAAGATTGATCACGAATGAACCTGCAACACGTTCATATAAGTATCCAATTACTAGCTGATCTACACAAATTCGTCTGCGTCATATAAAAGAGAGAGAAAGGGTTAGAGAAAGTACGTCGTAGGTACTATATTATAGGTACCGCCCACCTCCCACATTATTCTGCATAATAAAAATGCGCTCGCGATACTTGATCATTATTTTGCTGCCGAGATATTTTAAAACTGTTACATCTCCTAAGATATTCAATTAAATCAATTGCTGTAAAGGGCAATTTTGTTCAAAATGAAATACTTGTGGTGAATATGGTATTTATTTCGATAAGGATTAATACCATGTATTAAAAACACCTTAGCGAATAATTCATTATTTCGAAATAAAATTTATTACCATAAAAAAAGGTTATATTGAGTAAACCTTAAAAGATAGCCATATGCTGTCGCGGACTTTTTTTTTAAATTTTTAAGAGAAACGATTTCCTCATACATGATTGTTGCGTAACTTTAACCATTCACGCAATGAACGCAGTGGAAGCTCTGAAAAGAAATAAATTTCCCCCGTTTTTGCAACACTTTTCATTTATGCTCCGCTCCTATTGGTCGTAGCATGATGTTATATAGCCTCGATAAATGGGCTATCCAACACTAAATCATTTTTTTTCCATTCGAACCAGTAGTTCCTGAGATTAGTGTGTTCAACTATAAAACAAACAAACTCTTCAGATTTATAATATTAGTATAGATTTATTTCTTCTCGTTATTAATATGCACTAACTTAGATAGAAGTAGAAAAACACCAAAGAAGGTATAGATTGATTGTGTAAGGAATGATATGTGTAGATATATCCGTTTATCTCCCCAGGAGCTAATATGGTTCCTAGCGCGGTGTCGTATTTACACTCAAAACTATAGCTAAACTGCTCTAAACTTATATGATACTAGTTGTGCCCCACGGTTTTACCCGAGTAAATTTTATCCGACAAACACCGCACCGCCAACGCACCCAATGTGTAATCTATAGTAATAATTGTTCTTCCTGCAAGGCCTAATTAGTTTAATTTTTCTAAACTATGTCTCCAAATAACATGCTATAAAGAGTAAAATTTAACTTCATAAAATTGTCTTTACGATGAAGTAACTTTTGTTCGTAAGGATTAATAAGCCATGTCTAAAAATTATGTTTATAAATCACTTTTGAATTTGCAACAAATCTTTTACACAAAATACCTTATTGTGTCTTATCTATAAGACATAGGCATATGCTATCGCTGACTTTTTTAGATATACTAAGGAACAATATTTTTGTAGAACATTGTATTTCCGTATCATTAACAATTATGCACGCGGATAAAGCAGTTCGGAAGGTCCTCGATTTCCGGTTTACGTAACAAAAATCAATATTTAAGGCTAGCTGTGAGTTGTAGCCTAATGTTATATAACCTATACTATTCCTCGTGAGTCTGGCTATCATATAGGTACAAAAATAATTTTTCGAATCCTACTGGTAGTTCCAAACGGCGTGTTTAAACAAACAAAAAAAAACTCTGCTGCTTTATTATATTAAGTACCTATAGATTAAACGAGAGACAAGTTTAAACACATGACGTAAAATGGAAGATATTTTGTTTGAGTAAGTGTATTTTTATTGAACGTACGCTTGTGTCGAGAGACCACCCGCGAAGGCCCCCGCCAAGCGACAGAAATAACGACGGCCAAAAAGGTGTGAATATTGAGATGAAGTTTATAAAGTGGTGATGGAGTAAAAGAAAACATGTTGCGCCGACTCTACTTAGGTGGAATAGGAGTAAAAAGAAGAAGATTACGTCTTATAATTCGAAGCGGGGGCGGGTGGTCAAGATTATTTTATTAAAAGTTTTTATTTAACTTGCTTTGATAATATGGGTCAAATATTGCAAGTGAATTTTGAAACAAGATGTTTTTATAAGTAAATTTATAAGTTTAAGTGTATATAAATTTTTATAAATAGATCCGTTAAGCCGCGCTCTATTTTGGCAATATTAAAGTCAGGTAATTGTCTGACATTCCCATAATCACGTATTATTTATTATCCAGTGTCACGGTTGCACATCAATACAACTCAAAATATTTAATCATTTTGTTATAATAACAAAAATTACATACAATATCTATCATATTCATTCCCTTTTTTCGTACTATATATATAACTGAAAGCATTATTTATAGTTTACATGTATAGTTTAGTTACGTTGTTTTTTGTTTTAATATAATTTGGCGGACCGATTATTTTTTAAGCGGCTCCCATGATATAGGAATCAAATGAAAGAGTTTGCTGATAAAAATACGAAAAATAATATTTATGAAAGAAACTTTTGAAAAACAATCTTTTATTCAGTATTTTAATAATTTTAAAGACTTGTGCGTAAATGAAGACGGAATTAAGAGGATTTTAAACTAAATAAATTTCTAGCGCATAAAATTAGTGAATAAATATTTTAAAAAGTTTTTTATTAATATTTAACACGGGGATAGGGGGCTTAAATAATTAAAAGATTGTTTACCTAATTCCTTAATGTCCCATTAGAATTTTTATCAGTTTTTATCAATAGTCTGGGGGTAGTTCTTACCGATTCTGTGTTTAAGTCCGTCGTGCACCCCGAACCTCGGTATACCGAAGCACAGGCAAAACAATCCACTTAATATGGTACCTGAAATTATAAATAATTGGCTCAATTGTTATCATTTATGAAATATTTAATTATTCGAAATTCACGTTCATTTACTAAATCGATATTGTTATTTGAAGATATTAAAATATAAGTTTGTTTAACTGTAGTTAAATAGCTTACCGAGTCCAGGAACTATTATGTTGCAGAAGAGACAGAAGTAAGCTAGCACAATGGGCAGGATCGGTATAGCGCCGCGCATCACGCTCGTGTGCTCCACCAGGCTCGTATCTAATTTCTTCCGAGTATCCTGGAATCGAGACAATACTTCTAAACATACTGCGAGTAGGTTTTAGTATATAAAACAATCAAAATTAAAAATATTTCATTTAATGTAGGCCCTAAGGCGGCACTTTTGAATGTCAATACACTACTTACTATACGGACAAACATCCCAGTCAATGAGAAGAGAAGGTAAGAAACTTGAGCCATTTTTTCAACTAAAATTTTTTTTTTTAAAGTTATTACAATTTTCATGACATCGCCATTACATATGGAGCCGAGACATGGACGCTCATAGTTGAAACTGTGTATAAAATACAAGTAGCAGAGAGCCAAGGAGCGCGACATGCTCGGCATCAAATTGCAAGTCAGAAAGGTCGAGATCCGACGTCACAATAAGGTCCGCGACCTTGAAGAGACTATCACAAAACTAGAATGGAATTGGACAGGACATGTTCTCAGGCAGAGTGACGGCAAATGGGCTAAAGCTTTGACGGATTGATGGGCACGTATTGGTAAACGAGGTGTTGGAAGCCCACCACCTCGTTGGGCGGACGACATTGTATAACATGGATAAGACTAACTCAGGATCGGGATGAGTGGCGTACAAGATTACAGGCTGCAGATGATGGTGAATATCATTTTCAGTGGATGTACAGAGAGAGAATCGCTCCCACACATCACTGTCATTTACATTATTATCCATCCTAAAATACCCTTTCAACAAAAAACTTACTTAACATGATTATGATTTTCATTTGTTTTACTTACTTACTTAATTCAAAAAGATGGAATGACTAGTTTACATGCAAATAATTTAATTATTGTAACCTTTTGTAATTTTGTTATTCGCACGCGCTGTTCTCTAGCTTCATGCATGTAGTTGTTGAAAATCCTTTAAGGAAATGATTCAGTAATATGCTTAAGGAGTCGCTTATCTTGGATCTAAACAATGACTGGAATACATTATTCAACCGGTTAATAAAACATACACGCGTAGGTACACATAGTGTAGACGTTTTTATTGCGCATTTTTGAATATCAAATTTTTTGATCCGGTTTCATAAATTGAGAAATTACCGATTAATTTACTTTTGTTTGTTATTCTTAGATTTTAGTATTATTGTCTAAAACTCTCTTGATGTGTGACGATGTGGCCCAAGATGGTGACACGCTAAGCCTAGTGGAAGGACTGGCTCTCAAGTGCCGCATCCGGAACACCTATAGTTGCTTGACGATAGATTTAATTAACTTGAGGGACATACATACTTTGCCACCATGCATACTTCGATATACAATGGGTTTACAGTTTACATATTTTTATATAGTTGCACAGCAAATTAACGGTACTGTCTCCGATGGCTCAGTATAATCGTAACACAACGGTGACCACTGACAGATCGTAATCCATCGACAGTCACCGCTGTCATCCTGGCTTGAAATAATTTAACTGAACATGCACAGGCTAATCCCGAAACGCGAGTCACTATGACGGAATTTTCACATGCTTGGTGGTTGTGGGGCAAAACAACCCTACCACCCCGCTATTGATATTTCCTCGTTCGTTACACAGCATAGTGCACCACGTGCGGGTGAAGAAGGCTTGTACGCCTCCGTTCTAAAGAAGTAATTCGACACCCCGTATACAGTTATGCCAGTGGAGTAACTATAGGGTGGCAGGGCTGGCAAAATGCCACGCAAACAATATTCGGTGTAGCGCCCATTCAACAGAAGAATAATAATTGTTCAAATAAGCGACTAGTGATACCTCGAGGTCTTCCTCGGTATCAATATTCCGTTTCATGAACTCGACAACCGTGACGCTGGTTTTGGACATTCTCGAAGGTTGCTGTGAACGCATCTGACTCACCGGTCTTACGACTAACGTTGTCATTATAATTAACGTTTCTTCTCGTATAATTATAAATGATTATTATACACTTTGTAATTCTCATAAATATAAAATATCGCTAATTGCAGTCTAAATTTTTGTTTTGTGTACTACATATAGTTTATTTAAAACTTTAAATTGCCATTTAAGCAAATAATTTTACAACAATTTATTTATAAATTATTGCCTCCTGCCTATCATTAGCTGATTTTTTCTTTCACCACCCGATAACAGTCGCGTCGTAACTAATGTGAAAATTTCAAATAGTTAACAATACATTCATAACAAAAAAAAAAATCGCCTTTATATCGATTGATCCGTTCTATTCAATAGACCTAAGTAACCTTGTACTCGGTAACTCATTTATTTTAACAGTGACGTAGCCAGCTTTTTTATTATTTACCGCAATGTTAAAGGACTCTCATGTGTGACATACTGATAGCAGTTATAAACTTTTGAGAGATCTTTGTGGTATATCTTCATTTCAAGAATAGTAGATAGCGGAATTTTAAAATCCACTACAATCATACTACTTATAGTTTTCAACGTGATGTTTTTCTCCACGGAAAGCTCAAACCTATTGTAGGATTGGATTAAACGCCTTTTTATATCATGACGATGGTAAACAAGCATGCAGCATGCCTGATGGTATGCGGTCACCGCAACCTCTGAACTCGTAACACATATAACACCAGAAGCATCACATGCGCGTTGCTGATCTATTGAAAACTTGTTCACTCCCTTCTGGAAAAACCCCATGGGTGAACTTCAGTATGGGCTTTGGCTCTAAGGTATGCGGATAAACTCCCTGCCGATGGCGAGCGGTGCGATGGTGGAAAGTAGCCGTTGGCATCATCTATATATTAATACGTGAAGCAAAAGCTTTCTACCCCTTTTTAAGCGTATTGCGTGCACGGAAGACTGTGAGATTTGGCATGGTTATAGTTTATATGGAGAAGGAGTGTAGAAAGCTAAAATGTATCTATAATATCTTTTATTAATATATTAAATTAAATAAATTAATACTGTGAATCCTAAACCGACCAGTTCCATTGAACTTAGACCCTCCAAAAATCATTGTCACTCAACGAAAAGTGACAGCAAGTGACGTAGATAACACTCATTGTTTAGGTTCATACTGCAAATGTCAAAAAGAAACTAATCTATGATCAAAAAGACCCTAGGGTGATCGCTAGTATCAATTAATTCTTCAGAAATCAACCCATTGTACAAACGGTAAAAGACGCAAAAGGCGCCGAAGTCTCTATTCATCTAACGCTTGTAGATGGTGACAGCAGATAGGTACAATTCAGCCATCATCACTTGAGTTTGTAGCAGTTTGTTGGTGTACTCCTAAGTTTTTAAATTCTTGTTCTTACTCCTTCTATACTTTATTAAAAACCTGTTTATTTCTTGGGCCCGTCATGTCACCTAGTTACGGCACTGTTATCAGGAAAAGAAATACCTTGTTTATAATTATTTCAAACGTACGTGATAAGTCGGTCGTGTCGTTTTCAAATTTCATACACGCAAACAACAAATATTTTCTTTTAATTTTAAATTAATTGACCAAGGTCTAAAAAATTGTTTTGCGTGAATATTGTTTATAATTGGCTTTTAATTACTACCAAACTGTGTGTATAGGTATCTTATTTGATTAATTATTTTTACAGAATAGTAACATTAATTTGTTAAAGTTATTAATAGTTCCGTAAATTAAATAGTGAGTGGTTCTACGATTACTATTTTTTTTAAAGTGCAAGGTTTGTGTATATATTTTACATAAAAAAGCAACATAAGCACTTACCTAATGCTAAAAAGCATTTTAGGGGTAAAAAAGAAGGGTGTGTATTATTTAATAGTCTTATCCCAGAACTTCGTCTTCCTTTTTTTTTAAATGTCATTGCGATCGGTTCAGAGGTTTAGTTGTGAAAAAGTGCCAAACAGACAAACAAAGTTACTTTCGTGTTTATAATTTTAGTGACGATTAATTAAAGTATTTCAAATATTCGACTGCTGTAATTTGAATTCAAGTAACATTTGCTTCAGTTCAGAGACATCACTATAAAGGCTTCGTCGATTAAAAAGCGTAAATCGCGCGGCGTCAAGGGTTCGCGGTAGGACGTCGCGTATTTCTGTTTCACGTTGTACGTTTAAGGCTACGCTCTGCAAGGTGGCACGTCGTGTTAGAGCGTCGCTTACCACTATACTATAACGCTAGCACATAAGACGATCCGACTCAGTCCTTAGTGACCATTTGAGCTCAATTGAAGGGTAGTATATGGTCCAGACAAGCTCTAAAAAACTTTTGCCACCATGGTATATTTTCACTTTGAGAGAGACATTTAAGAGTATTCACTGGTCTTCACCGCTTCCAAGAGACCACCTCATGCGAGTCATTAATTACAAATCTTGCCTATGAAACAATGTCGGAGCGATCGGCTTCCGTTGTGTAATTTAAAGTAGTCAGAATTTACCAAGAAAGTGACTGTAGTTTTTATTAATAATGAGTCAAAGACATGAACTCGCGTGACAAGTTGTCGCCGTTTGGGACACGCTAATGTACTAGAAATGTCACTACGGTCACTTGATTCACTTTTATTTTTGTAAGAACACACACACATATATGTATGTATATATGACTAGTACTGACTAGCCGGACCGAATACCATTTATACGCTATATTATCGGCTTCTAAGAAAACGTAAAATTTCTTTGTTACATTTTTAATAAAAGTAGTGTTTAAGACTGATGAGCACAACCACAGCTGATGTTAATTTATGATTTCTGAAGTTCAGCTATGTTTGCTGTAAAGTTCAGCTGTATTTGCTGGGTGCTAGGACATGAGAATAGTGTCTGTCTGGATGAAAACTACCATACACCAGGTGTAACATCAACAAATATGTTTAAATCTATGTTTTTACTATTTGTCTGCATTTCGTCAATAGCGGGGAACAATAGCTTAAAAATGATATTTGAAACATTTATTTTTATGAAGAATTAGGAGAGATATTATGGCGTTACCACAAAAAATACTTTTGAGAAATAATATATTATAGAGATGCAAAGCTCTTTGTGCGGATAATTGAAACATCGACTATATATGGATAGAGGATACTGTGCTGGTACGTAGTGCCCGTAAGAGTGATGAGGAGCTAAGTAAAAATGCCAATTAGGTCGGATGGGCTTACCTCCGGCGGGAGGGTGGGTGAGAGGCTCTTGTTCTTGGAGAACTCGCTGGGCCGCCGGCTGGAAGAGTGCTCGGAGTTCCGTCTGCACATCCCTCGCAGCCACGTACATAGTCGGTTATTACAGCAGCTGTCAAAATATAATTTTCAAATATTGACCTTTAATTTAACACTGGCTATGCCCCACGGTTTCAACCGTGTTACCCGTGTTTATTCGACCAAATCACGCTGCCGTGAACACACCTTTTTATCGAACTGACTATATTGTATGCAGGAAGCATTTACAGCTTCACCGGGATTACGAACACATCCGTGTAGGCTGTCGTTCTTCTCAGTTCCAGTAGTTGCCTACAGCTTGCCTAATTACTTGACGTTCATATTTACTGCTCGAGTACTTAAGGTCGTAGCGTGAAGATAAGGAAATCCTTGCCCGGTAGAGGGACACTTACAGGCTGATATTGTTATTATTGTACTGTCATTTACATTTGTCATTTCCCACGGGATCAGCGGTCTAAGAAACATTTCAAGAATAGGTATTTCTAAAGTTTATTACTGTCGCGCTCTGCCCGGAACCTAACCGAATAGAGTGCGAGAGTGACAACTAGTAAAATTAACAAAATCATAGTTTCGTATTCCCCTGTTTTCTCCTCTAAAATTGAACCGATTTTAATACTTATTGTTTTCAAGAATAATATAAGATGGACTTTTTTATGTCTGTATGTTTTTTTTTCTTTTTGTAGTCGACAAATTTGTCTGCTGGAAGTTTGAACATGTCTGTAAAAAGGATAAAAAATCAAAACATAGGAACATGGTAGTGGTAAATAATGTAAATATAGATTTTAAGGTATAAAAATATTTGCTCTAGTAACATTATACAGGGAGGAAACGGGGGAATACGTTTGTATAGGCAAAACACTGGCTGCGTTTCCTCTTAATAAGCATTGTTAGCCTATGACGTATTGGCGATTCCAAAAACCGAGAAATAACCAGTACCTATATTTTTCCCACGAACAATACATTTCTCAAGTGTTTAGGTTTCCTCGCTATGTTTTCCTTCACCGTGTTACCAATTTTAATTAGTAAATGTACGCGAATTCCGAAAAAAATCATTGATACACGCCGGGGTTCGAACCTGTGGACATCGAATCGATATTACGCCGGATTAAACCACTCGACGACCACGATCAAAACAAATCAAATCCTACTAATAGTTAAATCGATTACTTTTTATTCCGGTAAATTACATAATTTTTATGTCTTTGGACCCGATTCTAAAGTCTATGAAGACGAAGACGCGAGCAGAAGCCAGTAGGCTATAGGCTATAAAATGCAAAAATATTCTTTCAAATCTGACTGGCGGTTCTAGATATTATCGCGTTCAAACAAACAAACAAAGAATATTTTGAGCTTTATAATATAATGTTAGTATAGATACCTCGTGACATACTAACAAGCCCTACAATTGAGTCGAGAGATCATGGATTCGATCCCCAGTCAGCATTCCTTTTCTGTGATGAGACTGAAGACCGAGGCGAGCAAACAATTCTGTGCTGTACACATTATATATCAGTTACCATACTAAAAGGTTTACTTGGTTTGAAAATAAATAACCGTGGGTCAAGTAAAAATTCAAAACTTACTTGACCTTGTAGCAGATATTATTACGATTGTACTAGAAAATAAATAAGTATAATAATATCAATATGATAGAATTTAGAGGCACTTTATTGTGGATATTTAGGCGCTACCTCCACGAGCGTGTTTAAACAACATTATGAACGTGTCTCCACATGGCGATACATTGACGAGGAAAACGAATTATTGACATTTCTGATTTCGCTTATTGACGGTACTGTTTTTGATGGTAATCACTGTACAATCCTAACACAACGACGACCACCGAGAGATCGTAATCCACCGACGGTCATCGCTGTCGTGCCGGTCTGCAATAATTTAACTGGATATGCACAGGCTGATCCCAAAACGCGACACGGAAAAGCGAATCACTATGACGGACTTTTCACCACATACATAGCGGTCGCGATCCATTCGGACTGTACAGCCCTACCAACCTGCTATCGCCATTTCCTCGTTCATTAATCAGCAGGGTGCACCACGTGCAGGTGAGGTTAGCTTGGGCTTCACAAAAAACAAAACAGGCAACAAGCCTTTGCGGTCGCGCGGCTAGCCGCAAGCGGAAGAATAATCGTCTCGTGGAGATCATCCAACGATAGCAAGGCGGACTCTTGGCGATGAAATCGCTCGTGGATGTCGCGCCATACATCAAGCTGTATATTATCGTAATATCTGTTAAAAGGTCAAAAAAGTTTATACTTCGAATGCACGTAAAAGTTATACGCACATTTTATTATGTATTTGTTAAAGGCACAATGTATTACAATAATATTCTAAATAAAATATATATTGCAAAATATAATTATTACATGTACATACATAACTACAGATTAAAATATATTATGAAAAGGAGTCCCTTTAGGCAAGGTTCCGAAGATACTGGCAGCGTTCCCCCTTTGAATAGCTAGACTAATTCTTTGTCCGAGGTAGCTGCCAGCTCTTCGGTCTCCTGTGATGTCGACTAACCTTTTTACTATTTCCTTAAAAAGCCTTGTAGCGCTAGGACCCCACGGGCCAAGGGTCTCGACGCCGAATGGGACAAAATCATATTCAGAGCCCAGACCCCTATATTTGCATGCCTTAGCTTTTTCAGCCGCCTCACAAGCCACACCAGCTCTGTTGCTGGTTCCAAGTAGATGGGAAGGGGCCAGCGTGTCTGAACAGGTTGCATCCCATACTAGCACCCGGCCCATCTTCCATGGAACCAAACTCATACCGTCCGGTCTCTTGCCATCGTCTCTTGCAATACCAGTCGGCTCAAGTAAACTTGGAACGTTGACGGTGGCAAGTGACCGGCGTATGATATCGTTAAGTGCGGCATGTCTCGAGAAGCGGCCTGCACTTTTTTGACATGACAGTCCGTGATGTCCTAGCTTGTCGACATCACTGCCACAGGGACATTTATGAGGAACGCAGACCGGAACCCCAAGCCGTAGACAGGTTGCGATTCGGAGCGTGTCAGGTTCAAGAAAAGTTCCTGTATTTGACGAAGGATACGCTTGAAGCCAGTAGCCGGCCTCATGCGCACCCACGGCCAAAAGCCTAGCACGCGCCGAACCCGTACTACAGCTCAAAATATTATCATAAATCAATTTGCAGTTTATGTCGTCCCAGCTCCTCTGTGAATTTGGAGAAACTAGAAAATTTTGACCTGGGCATGCAATTAAGAAAGCGTTTCTAGCTTCTTCCAAGCCAGCAATCTCAAAGTATGAAGGGGATACCCTTAAAATTTTACTTATGAGATTTGCTGAACTATGGACAGAAGATAGGAAGGCTAGTAAAGCGACACTGGAAATTTTGCGAATCCCTAAACCGCCATAACGGATGGGTAAGGATGCTTGGGTCCAAGATTGCTCGTGCAGCTGCATATTAAGAATCGATTCTAAGGTAATTTTGATTAAATCGTCTACTTGTGTCAAAAGATCTGGGTGATTCCAAAAGGAGCAGCAACGGAGCACATATGTAAATTTAGGGACGAAAAGACAGAATTTTAAGATGCAAAGTGCATAATGTGGACTAATTTCAAGGAGACGGGCAGCAGAATTTTGGAATTTAGTAATTGAAATATTCAAAAATTCAGAAAAAGATTTATCAAAAATTGGAGAACCTAAAAAGTAAAGGGAATTACTGTTTACTATCTTAATATTTGGAGCCAAAATATTAAATTTTTGTTTTACGTCATTTAAATTTAAGTCGCAGTTATTTATAAAAAGTTCGCATTTGCTAAAATTAAGCTCCAAACCAATGGCTTCAAATTTATTTTTGATTAAAAAAAGGTCCGAAAACACAGTATCCACATCACCTCCTAGGGTTCCGTCGTCCAAATACCAAACGTTGAATTTAGAATTTAAAGTTTTGATTATCGGATTTATAGCCAAACTAAAAATTGCAGGCCCAAGGGGATCACCCTGTTGACAACCTACTTCCGAGGACAGTTCATTAGAACGATATAACAATTTTGTTGGGTTAGCGTAACTGAGAAGAAGATAATTGTATATTTCAGGTATATGTTGTTTTATTTCCGTCAGCAGGGTATCCCTATTTACCGAATTGAATGCATTTTTGACATCAATTTTGAGCAACAAGTCAGGCTGTCCGTAAGTTAGGAAAGAGCGTAGGGCATGGACGGCTGCCTCACACCCTCCTTTTACACCGAAGCCTAACTGTACGGGTTCAAATTCCGAATTTAATTTTGGTAAAATATGTCGAACAGCAATTTTGGAGGGCAGACGTCGTAGTGTTGATCCAACAGCAATTGGTCTCACCCCTCCGTCCTTTTTGGTGAGGGCAATGAGGTTTGCGCCGAAAAGAATGGAAACAATTTCTGGATTGATATTACCGGAATACATAAAGTTGATTAATTTAGTGATCGAATTTACAAGTTGCTCGCCTGCATCACCCACAGAATGTGAAGTTAAATCTTTCAAATGTTGGGGTGAGATTCCATCCAAACCTGCAGCCGAACCTGGTTTAAAAGATAAAATTGCACCAGTAACATCTTTGTTTTGAATTTGAAGGCATGTTTGCCTTGCTGTTGGTGGGTCGACAAAATATGGGTTTACTGGAGCTGGAGGATGTTTTTTCCGTAAGGCATGAAGGGTGTCAGGGGTATCTGGTGATAGCACGTCGTTGGAGAACAAAAGGCGAGCGGCACCTTTGAGATCTCCGTCACAGATTTTGTTTTCAATAAGTTTGTTGCGATTACGAGGGGCATCATGTTTGATTAGAGGTGCGGGAGAAGGCGGAGAGCTTACAGCACAGTTATTCTTAATCTTTTGTGTCAAGGATAAATTCGGTTCATCAGTTTTTATTATATGTAGTGTGCTGTATGAAAATAAAAATAGGTTCTGCCAGTCTTGAGTACAATTGGTTAAGTAACATTTCTGGATTAACTGTGACAAATGTGTAGCAACGGTTATTCGAGCTCCTCGAGGGATTCTTTTAACTAGGCGCACTCGGAATGAAGGGATGGGTGTCTAAAGGTGAATTGTTTAGGGTAATACAGTTCCTGTGTAATTTTGTATTGTGTATATTGAGGCCTTTCAAAGATTTGAATGACTTGTTGCATAGTGAACATGTATGGGTCGCGTTCGACATGCCATCACGAGATTGGGTCACGGACTGCAATCACAACAGTTAAATACATTCACAAAAAATAATAACTTATAGCAAATTAAAAAAAAAAAATTACAACAAAACAACTTAAAATATACACTAATAACCTAAAAAAGACAAAGTCAAAATATGACGGCTGTTTGTTTTGGTAACAAGACGCATGCGTCGTTACGTAGGTGCGTCACAGGAGTGTCTTGCAATTGGACGCTGCAGTGGAAGAGGCTTAGCAACGAATGACGTCGTTAGGACAACCGATGGCGGCCTTAGCAACCGCGTCTTTGATGTCTTTCCAATATATTTTTGTTGAGATATAGCATTTTTCGAATCTCCTACAGATATGTGCAGTCCATCAAAGATAATCCTTTCGTAATCAATGCACTTTTGAATTTATAACGTACAGACATTTGTGTGTGTAAAAATATTCAAAAATTTTTCAAGCATGATAGTTCATAATAATATCATCTGTCACTTTTATCAAGGTCCAATGTTTAAAAAATATAATCACAAATTATAGTGTACAATCACCACTGTATAGTTTATGTCTTTGCGCAAATTTTAAGATATCTTAAGACACTGTTATTAAAGTTATTGATTATTAATAAAAAATTTTGTCGGAGCTTTGTAAAAATTTTACTTGTCGCAATGACCAATTATCATTATCTCACATATAAAATATATTTGTTAAATATATTTTATTTGTTAATAAAATCTTGACATTATTTTTTAATTCAATAAAACTTTTCACTTTAAAAACAGTAAACACACTTGTGAATAAATAAGGTGTGTTAATTAAAAAATATAATAAATAAATATTTAATCTCACCAAATCTTTATTTCAATAAATTAACATTAATTTGTTTTATAAATACAAAGATATATACCTAGTTCATTATATTATTAATTTTTGGCTGTTTGGCGGCATCGTTAGTGCCTCTCCTTTCACCTGCGTGCATTCATACACAGGCAGAGCTAACTCAACCACGGATATGGCGAGCGAAAAAAGAAATCCAACGCCTTCTTTTATAAATTACAAGTATAAACATAGCTGAGTTTTATGATTATTTAACAAAAAATAATAATTAAGGTTTTCCTCGCAATTATATTAAAAATTATGTCATTATACTTTCGACTGCATTATGTTCAATCCAGCTTCGAATTTTATCACCAACTTAGGTTTTTTATCATAATGTATATAATAATAATCATATATATCATAATGTCCATATTATATAAAAATCCTTCTGAACAAAATTTTGAACTTTTTTATACAACTATGGTGGCAAACAAACATACGGCCCGCAAGATGGTAAGCGGCACCGTAGTATATACATGGTTTTCTATAGGTATCGTTATGTTCTTGAAACGTCCTATCCCAGCTCTGGAAACCCTACGCATCGCAGGAACACAACACAAGGTTATTTGCTGCGACTTTCTGAACGGTTGGCGGTATTTCATCAGTCGGACTGCTTCGAGTACCAAAAATCTCCAAAGAAATTAATCTGTACCCTACATATTTTAACCTTACCATGAGATATCTAACTACCTATTACAGCGTTTTATTTTTTTGACATTATAAATGATGTTATACGTAATATTTTATTGTTATATTATATGTCACGGATGGTTTAATATCTTACGTCACGATTAACCACGTAGTTAACAAAAGCTTTCACAATCTAATTTGCACACTCCATTTGTCATAAACTGCACGGGTAAGGAAACCATTGTTGTCAATAATTATTTATTGGAACTTGAACAACCTAACAAGCGGTTCGTTAGACCTGACAAGCAAATAGTGCGGTTTGAATTCACTGACCTATGTACTAACAATACATAACAATGTACGCTTCGCATGTTTACTGACTCACTAGAGTTTTTAGCGATGAAGGAAGGATCAAGCTATCGTTGTTGGCTTTATTAGGCGTATTCCCTAAGGCTACGTTCAGATGATAAAAAACTGATGCACGTTTTGAAATCGCGCGCATTATAACTATTTTATTTTATAATTTTAGGAAAGCTTACAGACTAATATTACAATAAAATAGAGAAGATATAAATAATAAAATATGTAATTAAACGCCTCCAACTAAACTAAAAAATAAACAAACGCTTTAAAAGTAAAGAAATATGAATAATAAAATAATGTTTGAGAGTCGCTGTGTGTTACTGTATTCTTGAGTTAGTGAACACGTTACTGTGTGTAAGCTGGTGCAGAAAAGATCTATATCCAAGTTAGAAGACAGTGCACTGTAGCTTCTAGAACTGCGTATCATTTAGGCATTTTGCCTGCGGTTAGTATATTCCGTAGGAAACGTCCGTTTGCTATTCAGTTGGCCACGCGCTTTCATCGTGAACAAATTAATTCTAGATAGTTCGATGTCCCTTTTCTAAACTCGACCGAAATACAACATGAGACAAACCAACGAATGTATTTGCGCTCGCTGGTGCTTTTCATTTGAAACCTTCGAAATTCTATGACGTGTTAACGCGCGTTAATCTGTGTTACGTCTGAAAGTACTCTAGGACTGCTGGAAATTTAGATTTAAATTCACAAGCTCGTTTCGATAATCGTATGCGTCTTAAAGTAGAGGGAGTAAAGGTTCGTACAAAACAACGCGTTCAGCTTGCGTTCGCGGTGGCGTGCACGGTAGCGATCGAGTTAAACAATTGTACTACACATTGTTGTATATTACTACCATTGCACCACGAGCCCGTCTTACATTTTTCGCCAGACTCGGACAAACTGAACGCGAAGATCGGGTACCTACTTGGTGTGAATGACGCTTGCACGCAAGTTAGATCGCCACCGCGACCGCAAGTCGAACGCGTTGGTTTGATCTTCGCTTAAGAGACTCGATGCAGATGAAACAATCAGTGTATTTACCTTGTCGGTGTGCGGTCGCTGAGTATGCTATCCCTTCTGTCAGGTCGAGTGCGTCTCCCGCCGCAGCAGCCCGCGTCAGCTGGCGGCATGGGCCGCGGCTCCGGTCCAGACGCGTCGCTCACCCGACGTCGGTGTCCGCAACAGCACAACACGTCGCGGAGTGTTCGCTTACGTTTCGTTTCCGTTTCGAAATCTATTGATGCCTGCGAAAAATAAGATTAATTCACTCTAATAGTAAATCTTACAATAAGTGTCAGTTTATCGTGAACCTTTAAAAAAAAATTAATTACTTGCCAACAGTAAAGAAATAATTGTAAAAATCTAGAATTCTGTGCAATCATTAAACACCGTGTAAGAATTCATAGAACAAATCAGGCGCTTGCCGCCTCTCACCGATACGCTGACCAAACACATCTGTTCAATTTCAATTTAAGAAATAATTCTAGAAACACCTGTCGTTATAAATGGTTATATAAGCGATTTACGCTCGGACTGGGAACAGTTCGCCCGATCTTCACTTACGCTTGCCATAGATATGAATATCACTTCGATCGAGTCACACAAAAAATATCTCGCGATACGATACTTCGACAGCACGTTAGTGGTATCCACCGCAAACTATCACCCAAACCCAAAAGCCCCGATGGCACTTCGAAAGCTGCCTTACATCCTAATAGTCCCCGATGATAAATTCGCGGTAGATTTCGCCACAAACCCGTTCGTTTCTCCTCATCAAGCGTGCGGGCTGTGAACTTCGCTCCCGCACACTCGACAAGACCCCCTTCTCTTGCAGCAGAGCAAGTTAACTCGAATTCTACTGATAGGGAATTAGATAGATCGCGACTTTTTCGCATGATCGGCAACATCCCAAGCCGAGGTCCGGCCACTTTAGTAGTACCCTTGAGCTTGTTGCCTCGCTTTCGCGGTTGATTGCCCTAAGCGCTTGGCCCCAAGCCCGGTGAAAATGTCAAAGCCTTCTGAGGCTTCAGGGCCCTTAAAGCTAACAATGTAGTCAGATAAAAAAAAAAGACTAAAGATAGTTCTTGTTTTGCCATCGAAGCGAATACTAGAAGCGACAGCTTAAAGATGTCTACGAATGAAGAGAATGATGACTGCAACTAATGAGGACCTGTGATAAGTGTGGCTATGTGTGTGTATGTGTTTTTTAATGTTGTCTTCGTGTGTATTTAAATATATTCTTTAATTACTACTTTTGGTTTTTTGACGAGATCTTGAGCAGCCATGTTGTAGTTTTTATTTTAATTCATTTACTTAGGTTCTTTGACCCTAGTGGTATCATATAGTGGTATCATATTGCCTGATTATAGTTTGATTATTGTGCATACGGGATGTCGATTATAAATATAAACTGAAAACATTCATCTTGGTTAGTCACAAAACTCCCTAGATAGTTCTAACAAGGAAATTACCATATTGTTGGGTCCACTTTGAATATTAGAAAATACTACGGAGAAGTAGACGAAGGGAACTGCATTTATCTTTCCCGCAAGCGTAACAATAACATGGTGGTTAGATATTTTAGCACTTGTCTAACATAACAATGCTCACATAATGCTATCATGTTATAAATTTCATATTCGTGTTCCGGCGGCTGAACGAAAGAACCGGTTCCCTGACTAAGTTTAGCATCATCTTCAAAGGGCATCAAAGGAAACTCTACTAGAGTATTACTTTCATCGACTTGGAATTGAATTATAATATCATGAATTTGCCCATTTCACATTCTTGTTTTTCAATTTTTCAAAAACCCACTGCACGGTAAGTGTAAAGAAATTTAAAGATTTTTGAAAATGTAAGTTAATAGTTAACCTTACCTTACCCGTAGCCATTTCCACTTCCCTTATTCTTTCTTCGTTTTCCTTCTTCCTCTTGAAACAGTTAATTTTATCCATAATCCCAGTCTTTTTATCTACTTTCGGTTCGACGTTGTTACCTTTTGTCGACGCCTCACCATCATTTGTAGCTTTTACCAGTTCTTTAGTATCGGCTTCAGCATGTTTGGGTTCCGGGTCGTCATCTTTTGTCCCTTTCACGCAGCAAGGGCAACATTTACTTTTACATTTGCCCATGATCCTTGCACAAATGTTTGGCGGTTTGGTTTCTGGGGCTTGTGTTTTTGCTGCTGCATGCGTAGTTTCTTCATCGGGTGGTGTTTGTTTGGGTTCTTTGCGTGTGCGAACCGGCGGTTTCGGCGTTGTAGATGTGCTTTGGGGGAATCTACAAGGAATAATCAAATAAGTTAAGGTTTTGAGTACTTAATGCTCATTTATCTAACATATAAATGTAAAGCAACTTAATATTTTGAATAATTTAATGAAAAAAACGCAGATTAATATTTGCAGCGTTTGACCAGTTTTGTATTTAACTGAAGAAACTTATGTACTTCAAGCCCGGTGAAGCTGTAAAGGCCGACTGAGGCTTCAGGGTCCCTATGGCTGACAGTATAGTCAGTTCGAAAATAAAATTAAACTTAATAGTGAAGTTTATTAAATCAAAGCTATCTCTCTAGAGCTGATCGAATATTTGTCAAAGGTGTTTTTAGATTGTGTCACTACCTACCTATATTTTAATTAGTGCGTAACTAATTTGCTATTCGTGTTTATGAGACAAGATTTTACTGGGTCTCCCTTTTTCTTCTTCGCCCTGCATTTAAACTGTTTATTTTTCGAAAATTTACATTTTGAAATTGGCAACACTTGTGGAAACAGTTAAAGAATGTTCGGGTATTTCTAGTGAACTTAATGTATAATAACTAGGCTTTATAATATTAAAGAAAAAGATTTACTTTGTTATATTATAGTAACGTTTGCGTGTAGGTACTTAATATGCAAACAAATGTTTTAATTTTGTAAAAATCAAGTCATGGTAAGCATGCAATAATTTCATAAAAAATACACTTTACTTTACCTGAGCAAAGTCGATTTAATCTGGGAGTATATAGAATTTAGAAAAGCAGTACTTTAATTCAGAACTAATTGTTAACACTAATAATCTTAATAAACAAAGTCCCATTGATATTTAAGAGTAGGTAGTTGTAGAAATATCATTTGTAGTGTCTCTGTGAACTTTTGTAATAAAACGTTAACAAATGAAATGATAAGCTCATGGCTGACCGAGAAATAAGCGAGAACAAAGTTGTAATTGTTGTGGATTGTCCGTATTTTTAGCCGACGTCAAAAAAAGGGCGAGGTTCTCTTTTTTTTAATTTACTACAAAGGTGGCAAACAAGTATACATCCCGCTTAATGGTAAGCGGCTACCATAGCCTATAGACGCTAGTAATACTATAGGTATCACTAGCGCGTTAACGACTTTGAATCCCCTACCCCAAGGAGCTCTGGTAACCTTGCTCTCCGCAGGAACACAACACTAGGTTATTTGGCTGCGATTTATATTAATGATATATTTAGATTGTTTTTTTTATGGATGTTCACGAATAACTTCTTTGTTTATGAACCTATTTAGATGATCCTTTTTTTGTTGGAAAGGGGTTACCTCAAGGTTGATCCCATTTTAATTTCATTGGCATTGGACCTTTAACTTTGAATATACACCTTGTTATGAACCCTGGTGCTTAGTGTATGTCAAGATTAATAACATTTTAAAACATCCACATTACAATGGACGTACAACCTAAATATACACAATACGTATTAAATTGACAAAATAGAACTAAAAGTTGAAATAAATTTACCCAGTATCATTGTCGTATCTCTTCGGCAATAGTTCATTTGGCAAAATATACACAGTCCTATTATGTATCATCACAACAATAATTAGTAAACAATTCACAATCGACTAATTTACTCGACTAAATCGAAAGTTTCGAAAGTAAGATTTTTAAAACGGAAGCCAGACGGAAGACGGTTTAGTTTTTGAGCCGAAGGAGTAGTTACCTAAAATTTAATTTATGTTTGGTAATGAAGTCAAGTTTTTTGTGTACATTACAAAAATTTCACGCGATTGGTGTAAAAAAAGGGCGGGTGTGACGACCGGCGCGCGAGGTCGGACTGCGAAGGTTCGAAGAAAATTTCTTAAGGGTTGCTTGATTGTTGTATTGAGTGCTAAGAAATTACACAGTATTTTTAGCTGGCGTGTGTAATTAGGGATTAACAAACAAAGAAATTGTTATGAGACCGTGATTTTATTGATTATTTTACTATTTTTAAACGACTACGGCAATTAAAATTTCTTTGTTTGTACGTAATTATGACGTCAATAAGATTAGGAAGTTTCGGCGGGATATTTATACTATTATTAAACTTGACATTTAAATGTTACCAGTAGTAATAATAATTTAAAATATATAATTAAAAACTAACTTCATAAATTAGTCGTAAATATCTACGTTGAAGTTACACAATATCGTACAATTTCTTTTTAACAAACTTTGAAATAATTGTCGTTTTCGATTGTAATAAATTTAAGTTCCTAGTGATAATAATGACAGACCGTTTGCTAGCTAGAGCATTTGCATAGAGAAATTATGTCGATTTTAGCGTCTAATTAGATAGAGTACTGGGTCACTCGTGCTCATAACTAAAACTAGTTAGATGTTTTTTATGATGAAGATTACATTATTATAACGCAAAGTTATTTTAAACGGGTACTAGACATGATACAATATATCTATATTATTTGTGACATCAATTATGGCCCATGAACCAAAACTGGAAAACTATACCTGTATATAAAAAAATAATGTTTCTTTGTTTGACTGTACCCCCTATGTGTTCCTAAGCCATTTATTAGATTGCGATGAAATTTTTGTGAGTTGTTATGTGCACGAAGTTTCTGTATTAGTAATATTAAGTTACAATAGGTGGCACGCTAGTCGTTTACACTTCGGTCGGCTCCGACAAGCTCTCTGTACTTGTGTGTATGACTTTTGCTTTGAAATAACTTTTTTATGATAGAGTACGAATTTGTGTATTTTATTTCAACGCATAATAACTTGCTTTTCAAGTTACATATAAGTTTTTAGCGCGTTATTTACAAGCCAGCATGACGGGGACCGTTCACTGAAGTATTACTTCGATTCGAGTCGATTAAAATTAATAAAAAAACTTTTATACCCAGTTGGTTTCGAACACATTACTTAAATGTTGATTACACGATATTTATGAAGTACTTACGTAAGTTATTAAACTTAACACTCTCAATATGTTAGAATGAGACAGCTTAAACATTTTGTCATTGTAGGAATCCAGTCTCATCGAGACGTCTCCAACGGTATCACTGGTAAATTTGGTATAATGTATATTTTAACGCAGCGGAAATTAATCGCATTTAGGCTCCGTGTAATTGCATGGAAATTGAGGTGAAACGTTACATTATGTAGGTTATTTTCCTATCACAGAAGATTTTTGGAATCTTATTTATTGCTGATTTTTTTTCTTCAAAGCTTTATGCTATAATATCTTTTTCCGTTGGTTACTTACGTAAAAATGTAAAAAAAATTACTAACGTAAAAACAATATAAGTTGATAGGAAAAAAATATTATAATGTTCATAAAATAAGACAAGGCATTGAGAAGGAATAACATAAATTGTCCAAGACCTACTAAGTTATTAAATACTACATGGGGTAAAAGGCATCTGTAAGATGGTTGCATAGCTTCATTTTTCAAACGCTGCGTTGTACGTAGCAAAAAACATTCAGTATTTAAATATCAGCACCTCGATTTAAAATCTATTATCATTATAGTCCAATACTTAAAATGTAATATCTATTAACAAAAAGCAATTTAAAACAAGAACATATCAAACAAAATTCTTAGTACAGATGTCGCGCGGGAGACGAACGGAGAGTTTCAGCCATCATAGATTATTAACCTAAAAAAAATGCGAGATATGTATATTCATTTTTCTACTTTCCTGTTCTGCACCATGTGTTGTAAAGAAGCATGATTATAAGAAATTTTAAGGAATAAGTTGTCATTTTTAATTATGAAAGAATTTGCTCTAGGACTATAAACTATACTATTACGATTAGATTGCCATTATATTTATTTTATATTATTGTAAATGTAGTGGACGCCTTAATACGGGCCTTTTAAGGTTCATATTGTAGCGATACTATTGATTCTTATTATGTATGAACTTATGAACATATCTGAAATAGATTTTATATAATTAATTATACAATATGCGTCCGGTTAGCGCTGACTTTATTAATTAAATAGATATTATATTAAGAATCAAACTTACTGACATATATGCAAAATATTCAATTTAATATCATCGGAGCTTGGTGGATGGATCAACTCTTAGTTAGGTACCTAATCATTAAGAAGATAAAGTGAAATCTGATCTTAACTAGACTAGAATAATTTTAAAATTTGGTATTTTCCGTTAACGTTGGCAATTCCAGGCAGTCCAAGGGATATTTAAAAAAACAAAACTTCTACAAAGGATTCATACTGCCGAATCAACAGTCTTGAAGATTTTGTTTTTAAAAGGAACATCCCTACACCCGCAAAGTTGTATGCTAATGAGTAGAGTGGTCACGCGATGATCGCCCGTTCGATAACCCTGACCAAAATTCGTGTTCTCTCATGTGCTTTTGAAATTTGGGACGTATGATGGGAAAAGATTTAGACGTTCTTATTTCAAATTGTTCTTTGTTCTTTCCAGTTAATCCCCAAGTACGAAAGTTAACTCGAGGTGATGAATTTGTTTAACGTTCTGATACCCTATTCATCATAGGGTTATTAATCTGTGATATAAACTTAAATTTAGGTAATTTTAGTTTTCATTTAACCCCTTAAGTATCAATTCGGCCAAACAGTCGAATGTTCTTAATTTCTTGACGAAGAATATAACCTCATTCTTCTATCCGGCCAGTATTTTGTACAGGCGACCAGCCGCGGAGCTCGAACAGGCGCAACTAACGCGAGCGCATCGAAGAGGTCGCTAGTGTGTAGTTCCCCACTCACGGCAACATCTCGCATAGACCGCGTTATTTGACAATTTGTTGGACTAACTTAGCTACTTAGAATAGTGAAAAAGTGATATTATATTATATATCTTGACAGAAATGGTAAGTTTTTCTTTGTAAATCCTATCAATATATGTTTATATGTTTATTCCTTTGAAATCGAAACTAGTTTTCCCATAAATTACTTGAATCTGTTTTTGACAATGATATTTGTTTTTGATAATAAAAAGTGAAAGGTAAATAGAAAATGTAAATTTCTGATGAAAATGTTGAGAAACTATGATATACAGAAGTATCTTGTGTCATTTTTACATCAATCAGAATTCTATATAAACAAACAAAAGATTTGTTTACATCATAAATAACCTAGTTTTGTTTTTGTTAGTAGAATGACGTAATACGTTGCGAAGAAAGATTGATGTACTTCGATGAGGTACTGTCGATAAAATTATCGATGTTTTAGATTGTACTCGTACAGGTTGGACATATTGTAATAATGAAGTTTAGAGTATTTATAAATATTCTTTTATTCATATCAATTTTATTTCGCCTATATATTTATAAATAAATAAATAGAAATATATATAGGCGAAATAAAATTGACATGAATAAAAGAATATTTATAAATACTCTAAACTTCATGTATATACATATTTTTTTTTTTTATATAGGATTCCGAGATTGTGTTCAGCACAGATCCTAGCAGCTCGACCGATCCTATAGCATATGACGTGCTACCTGAAACCTTGATATACCGCTCGTCGAGTACGATGAAGCAGGTGTATTACATAATTTGTAAGTATAATATATATATCCGTTCAAGGCGTGTATAGTCATGTAGTATAGTGTGTAGTATCATAGTGTATAGGGTATAGTATTACAAGTCGACTTACATCAAAACTGACAACTGGGTTTTATAATTTATATGATGAATAACTGAGTAAGCCGAAGACTTACTTATTATTGATACACCGCACTTGAAAATTTTATAATGGTCGCCCTGAAACTATGTATTTTCGAATATTCATCTTATTTACTTGAGTGAGAACCAGTCTTCCACTAGGCTTAGCGTATTACCATCTTAGGGCAGATCGTAACATAACACCAGGTGAGATTGTGGCCATAAGGCTAAACCTATAACGATAAAGAAATATCATTATTTTATTGTAGAACTCAAATGTCAGATCTCCCCACGCCGCCTCCACACAATCCGGCCGGAACGCTAATAATTATTTAGTTTATGTTGCACATTTACAATTATAGATTTGTCTTCAATACATGTTAATAAACTACAATTATTGTTATTTTTTAGAGTTTGAAGAAACCCTTACTAGAGGGCGGCGGAGAGTCACAAGTGCTAGACGAGGCGCCCTAGCTTAAACCGCTCTAGTTCAAGGTTGCCCTAAGGGCGCGTTATCATGCATCGAAATATACCCTGGGATTGTAACAACTCCATTATATACATTGATCACCATTCCTACAAAAGTGGGTTCGATGTCGATGTATCGACTTGAGCAGACACTAATTTTTGTATACCTGAAATATTCTACAACATAAAAAAAGGTCGGGTTCAGTCAAGAGGTAACGACCTGTACTCGAAGCATAGAACTATTCAAAGGAGCCCTTTGTATTTTAGTCGTCTAAGTATTAATATTATTATGGACTCGATATTGAATAATATTCTCTTTATAACTGTTTATGCATATATATATACTCCTTCTTTTCTAATAGATAATTTATTTTACTTTGAACACTTACTTTAATAAATACGTAGTATACTTAAATTGTAATCCCTAAATGAAACTTGCGTATAAATATATGTAGTTGTGAGTCTTTATAAATATATAGGAACTTTTATAGCAGACAACAATGATAATCAATAATAGGTGGCATATTATGCTATATTTTTAACAACTTTTATTTTTGCTGCCATGTAAGATAATAAGTAGCTTTAGTTATAGGTAAGCCGTTGATGTGCTAGAATAATCTATAATAATAAATTAGTTGTTCTCTATCAGTAGGTAATTGTAATATTTTTTTTTAATTTCCAGATAGATATACTATATAACACTAGAAAGTCTGGAAAAATTGCTAACTTAAAAAGGCAATCCAGGGTCATTTAACCCATGACTGTTGTTTACATTCTAATTATGTATATAAGCGTAATACAATTGTAAAAATAATAGGTTGTTTTAAATGGAATAAAGGGAAATGATATAATCAGTATAAATTAATTAAAAAATAAATTCATCACTAGTCAAAAAGAAAGTCCTAACTGTAAACAAATAAACACTCTGATTGATTCCAACTTCCATATAACACACACACACACACACACACATTTTATTAGATTTATTTTTACAAAGAGTTTGATAGCAATTACGTACGTCTCTTTCTCGATTCAGTTTCTAACGTATCAATAAAGTTCTAAATACTATGTTTTATGTTATTTATTTTTTGGTAGAAGTCCCGTTTATTTAGTGCAGATATGTTCATGAATTTTTCTCTAATTAGACTTCATTCATAGGACAGTAATCTTGGCTGTTCAGTCAAAACACTATGACTTTCTCTGTGATATGCCACTACAGAACTATTTTCAAATATACCACATTCCATCTGGTGATATATTATTATTGAGGTGTATTTTGAGAAAGTGTTATTCGAATCCTAAATACTCGTCTCAATACGATCTCTAAATCTACGAATAAGGCATAAAAATACATAATAATAAAAGTTTGTATTTTATTCACTCCTCTAGCTATACAATATTATACATATATACTTCAAACAATATTATTTAATACAATTTTATATTTTAAACTAACTGTGCCCATGGTTTCGCTCACGTGGACTACAGAATGCTCGTGCGAATCTTGCTCCCCCGCTCCCGACTATTTTGAAGACAAAAATGCTTATTTTGGGTGTTCCCTAGAAGATAGATGTATACTCTCCCGAAGTTTTTTGTAGGTCTTTTTAGTGCCTATAATTATGTGGTATATTAATTTGCTATATCTC
Organism: Saturnia japonica; assembly: GCA_033032175.1. Classification (NCBI taxonomy): domain Eukaryota; kingdom Metazoa; phylum Arthropoda; class Insecta; order Lepidoptera; family Saturniidae; genus Saturnia; species Saturnia japonica. The sequence continues at coordinate 801,308 of CM065330.1, forward strand.
TTATAGTTTACTCAGCATAAGCCATTTGAGCACCAGAATTGATTCATCATAACCAGTTTTTTTAATTGTGCGGAACCCTAATTCTTTTTGTAAAATAAAAGTAGCCTAAGTTACTTCCTATAAATTCAGCTAACTACCAGTGAAAGTCCCATCGAAATCGGTCCAACCGTTTCGGATATATGAAAATATTCTCATGAATCAATATAATCCACTTCAATGTACAAAGAATTTAATTTTTTCTTCATCACGAGCCCCTACCTAATAGAGACAATTTTATGATTACAAAAAAAACATAGATTACTCGTAAATAAAACAAATTTATTTGTTGTATGTAATAAATTAATTTTATCGTATTTATAATTTATCGACATTTATACGGAATAAACCCTTATCACTAATAAAAAATAAAATTTATAGATTCGTACTTTTGAATGTTCATCATACTTTTGCCACACGACGCCATTTTGAAATGTCAATCTCTCGCACCGGGCCAGCTAGTTTGTCTCACTCTACATAATTATTTTTATTTTATTACGAGTTCTCAGGAAGTTTTTATGACAATATGCAATTTGGTAGTTTGATAACGTAATTTACAACATCCATAATTTTTTTAGAGTTCTCATTTTAGCGCCCTCTATTGATTTTTCTGTACGAACAGGAAACGTAATTTGTCGTAATTGATCATTCAAAATTATTTCCATACTGTTTGTACAGAGGCCTTAGTGGCCTAAATAATTTAATTTCCGAGACTAAAGTAACCTAACAGTCACAGAACGTCATAACTGTTGTATAAAAAAGTTTTTATTTTGTATCTTAATACCATGGTGATAAAGTTTATTCTTCCGTGGCAATAAACCTCTTTTGTGCCCTATATTTTTAGAATAAAACTTGTGATACCTGAAGTGTTAAATATGATTTAAAGTTAGTTAAAATATTACTCACTAAAGATAATTTATTAGATATTTATGATACGCATATATTTTCGCAATTTTTAGGTTACGATTTGAATTAATTTTTTATACCACCACGGTGGCAAGCATGCGTGTGGTTTGCCTGATGGTAAGAGGTCATCGCAGCCTATATACACTTGCAATACTGGAAGCATCACCGAAGAAGCCGAGCCTCTCTCGAAGAAGCCCGTATTATTGTAATCCTCTGGGAAAATCTCATCAGGGAGCTTATTCCACATTCGAAGCTTTCGAGGAAGGAAACTCTTCTGAAAACGTATTATTCGCAACCATTTGCGACTAGGTGTGAAGAAACTTGTATTAACGAAGCACAGAGGTATTTATACTTGGAATTATTGAATGAATTTAAAAAAGTAGTTTATTTCTATATTAATTACATGGTTTATTAGGTTGAAGTCGACATTAAAGTGAAACAAAGGTAAGAGGGAAATGGAAATATACTTGTAATTTCATAAAATAATAGAAAACAAACTGAATTATTAAAAAGGTAACAAAAAAAATCAGACAGCAAAAAAAAAATGTAACATAATTTTTTTTTTCGTTTTTATTTGATTTCCATACGTGCCACTTAAACATTATATAGTCTATGTCACTCCCACAATTAAGACGAATCTAACGACACCTCGTTATGCTAAAATCCATCAAGCCGTTTGGACTACAGAGCGTGCTAAAGAAATAGACATACTACTATTTACAGACTACATACAGTACATACGCTCGAAAAATTTGGCTTTTTCGCAGTGGGGTAAAAATACGGTACCCTAGATTTATCAACGTTTAAAATCGGTCGACACGTCGCGTCGCGTCGTGATTATAATTCTAGGCTCTCCCTATCAAATATGCCTATTCCCGGGATACTTAATTTAAAAAAATATTGCATTACTTTAGTAGAATCTAGTGGAATAATCAATTAAAAATTGCACATGATACCGAAAGGATTCCCTCAGGGTTTGTGTGAAAGTTAGAATTAATATCGATCTCAAAGGAATTATGCATTGGCTAGCACTTTCGACATGTAATTTGAGTGCGCTCTACGAATAAATTATGTAGTGAATGAAACACTCTGGGATTTGAGAAAGAAAGGCTAAGTATTGCATAATTAGACGTTTTAATTTTATTTATTATATAGTATTTTTCATAAATTTGGTGTTAAGTAACAATGCGGCTAAAAGTGGTAATAGACTGGCTCAAGTGCACACACCGGAACACAACGATACGCTTGGCAATAATTATTATCATCTTTAGGATGGTAGCTAGTTAGAAGAACAACATGAAAATGCCCTGCGATATAAATATTAAAATATTATGCACGGTCAGTCACACATGTCGAAACCTATTTAAATATAATGACTGGAGTTTGCCGATGTGTGCGTATCATGCAATAACTACTGAATTGATTTTTTTTACTCCTTTGACACTTGGTTCTTATCATAAACAAAAATTATCCCGATATCTTCATTAAAAAAAGTTATAATTTTTTTAAGAAACTACGATTTTTATAATCATAGTGCATCCTTCTGCCGTCCACGTGGGCGAAGCGGCGTGCATAGGATGTTGATAAATTATTGCAATCCACGTAAAATTGCGAACTGTCGACTGTTTGTACCATATTTATTAATTCAATGCGAAAGCTAGTCTTAGCCTGTTCAATAAATTATTAAATTCAGAAAGGCTTGCATTAACTAAAGTTAATGAAAGCGGACTTCGTTTTTTTAGTGTCTATGTATTCCATTTATAATTACACTAGTAATAGTGATCAGCGGCTCCACACGGCAGTAGATAATTATTCTTGCCCCGTAAAAAATATTTTTGCTCATATTATTGACATATTATTTACGTTTTATAAAAGTATTATTGAAAATTATTATAACCTATCTATTGAACAATAACATAAGCTTTCAGTGTATAAAGTTCCATAAAAATCTGTTAAGCCGTTTTTGAGTTAAATCCGAACGTAGAAACAGCGAGACAATTTTTTTAAAGTTTTAGTCGTATATCTATCTGTATCCTTTATATAGGACGTTTATCAGGAGATTAGGGTAAAATATTACATGTACAGACAGAACTACGGATCTATAAACCTAGGAACATGTTCAAGTTTTATTTATAACACTTATGGAAAATTTTAACAGAATGAAATCTACGACAACGAAGTGACAGTTTTGATTTCTTTTTATTACGATCTACTTTGCTGTCCAACAATAAAGATACTACCGGGCCATAAAGATTGTAAAAACTTAGTAAATTAAAAAAAAGTTTAACTCACCCGCCATTACTCTGCACAGACTTGTCTGATCCATTGCCATCATGCAATTTCGTTTTTTCTTCAATTTTGTCCACAATTGGAGTTGATACGTTTGAGCTTTGTACTTCAGCATCAGCGTCGCCTTTGACCAAAGTTTCATTAACATGAATTAAATCTGTTTGAATGTTATTTTTCTTTTCATTAACAACGACTACAGTCGGTTCAATATCTTTTTTTACTTCTGTAATTTTAGTTATCACATGTTTTGGTTGTTCAACTGGCGTAATTATACTATCAACAATTTTTGTCGCCTCTGAACGTATTTCCAAAACCATTTTTTCGTTTTGTGTTTTAGGTTGATCTTTTATGTCTATTAGTTTAATAGCAACATCGTCTTTAATATCTTTCGTATTGTTTTTGGATTTCTCTGCTACGTTTTTGAACATATTCATTGCTTCTCTTGATTTCGCGGATGCTGTTAAAATGTTTTCTGTTGATATTTCTGGTTCCTTTAAAATATCGTCAATCTTTTGCTTTACTCTTTCAACTTGTGGGTTATTATACGGTGGTTGTAATGGTCTCAGTTTTATATTGTCTTCGATGAATATTGTTTTATCTATAACATTTTTAATTGGTTTTACTGGCTTTTTTTCATCAAGTTTTTCTTTTTCTTCTTCTTCATCTTTTTTTTCTTCGATACGTTCCTTTATCACTTCCGTTTCAAGTTTTATTTCCTTAAGATCTTCTGGTACTGTTTCTTTGTTTCTTTCCTCCTCTTTACCCACCAGAGAATCTTTGGAGCTTAGTCTCTCGAATATACCCTTCTCTCTAGCTTTTTCTAAAACAGATGGTAATTGATTAGTAACAGTTGCGACAACTTGTAAAGGTTGAGATGTGATTGCTGCTGTTGTCATAGACACCACATTCTTTTTTGTCATTATAACTAATTCAGTGTTTTCGTTGGAAACTTTATCGTATTGAGTTTCATTATCTTGAGTTTTAATTTCTTCAGTTTGTATAGAGTCAGCGCTTTTTGCAACGGTCTTGTTTTTTTCATCGGTTTCTTTATTTTTATTTGTACTTTTTAAGGTTTTTTTAGTGTCTTTGACAATGTCTTTTTTTGCTGAAATATCTTTCATTTTATTATTTAAATGTGTTTTCTCAGTTAAATCTCTTTTACTGTTTGATTTTTTTAGTATAGGTGGTTTTTCATTGAGTGTCGTCGTACTTGGTGTTCTTGTTAAGCTTTTAATGCTGTTAGTTCGGCTAATTGGTTTTTTCACTTCAGTCTTATTAGAAATTTGGGATTTTTGATTGGTCCTAGTATTTGGTGTTCTACTTATTGGTTTTGTTTGATTATTTTTGATGCCCACAGTTTTTGTTGTCTGTTTATCAGGACTTGGATCTCTACTAGGTGCTCTGCTGGATGGTCTAGAATTTATTCTAGATACAGCAGGTGTGCCGCCTGCAATTTTTTTCGGTGCTGGCGAAGGTTTTCCTGATAACTTAGCTGAACCTGGTTTTGAGTTTTCTATAGGATTCTTATTTGGTGTGCCAACAATAGGAGAGAGACGTTTGGAATTAATTGTTTTGTTTGTCGGTGGCGGGCCATTTTTAGCTGGGGATATTGGCGGTTTACCCTTAGTTACGACAGTTGGACTGGAATTCAAATACTGATTACTTTTACTCATTCCTCGTTTATCATGAACTTGACTTCCGATTTTGATTGTTTCATGTATACTACTTGTGCTACTAGAAATAAGCCGTTGATTTTTGCCAAGATTATTTTCTAATGGTCTTCTAGAGCTAGATATTTTTTTCATAGGAGTTCTTTTTGGAGATACAGAATCTTGACGTTTAGTTGTTTGGGAATGTTTTGGTGACACTTCATTAGATTGTGGCTGAGATCTAGACACAGATCGCTGTCTTGATCTATGCGTTACAGCTCTGGCTTTCTTGCCATCTTCAGAATTTATAAACTCTTTACTGTTTGAAGGAATACTTTCGAAATGAAGAATAGCTGATGGAGAATTTGACCTAGATAGTAAATTCATTCTACTTGGTGAATTGCTTCTGGAAGTGGACCTAGAACGAAACTTTTTTTTATCTATTAATCCCATTTCTCTAAGAAGTGCTTGTTCTTCTTCGATTCTCGTTCTCTCTGCTTGTTGCTCGTTTTTTTCTCTATTTAACTCACTTTGTTCTCGTACTTCTTCCATATTTTCTTTTAAGAAATTTCTAGGCGAGTGTGGTTGATTTAATTGCACTGGTAAAGGAAGTGTGGCAGCTTGTGCCATTTTGTCTATTCTAGATAAAGAGTTAGTTCTTCTTCGTGGCGGTGAACAAGATCTAGAATTATCTGCTGAAGTTTTAGGTGTGTTGTGCCGTGATGTCTCTTCTTTAAATCCTCGACCTAGGAAATAGAAACTTATTTTGTAAATTTCATATGGTTCATTTTTTAATATATTTTTTATATATTTTTTTTATTTATCTTTATAGAAATAAAGAACCTAAATATTAAATTTGTCAGATATTACCTCTGAAAGGCGAAACTTTCCTTTGCCGTATATCACAAGGCAAGGACCTTGGGCTCGTAGGGCGTGAAATTGCAGGAATATCTGTTAAAATGGCGAAAGATTTTTCTCTCTTGTTCTTCGTGGGTGACAACTTCCTGTAAGCGAAACAAATGTTTAAAAATTTATTTTGTTATTCTTTCAGATATTTATAGATGAAAAGTAACTACTATAAAAATAGAGAATTGTTTTTAGACTGTATTTTAAAATTCGTTAATGATTATGTATAATGCTCCTTAATTTCTTACTTTCATGAAAAAAGTGTAATAATTCCATAATTATCTAAATTATTTATATACTGATTATCATATGGAAACTGGTTTAAAACCATGTGGGTAGTTTTTAACTGTTGCATAAACGCATAAGCCCATAGATAATTATGAATTTTTAAAATAAATAAGTAGTCCATATATTATAATTTATTATGGAATTATTTGTACATTTTTTTTAATATTCTATTCTATATGAACACAAGAGCTCATTTTTGTTTCAAATAACTGTAATTATGTGTCTGTACACTGATAACTTTTTTGACATATTGCGAAGTGAGTCGCTAATATCAAATACATTATAGCGATATTTGCCATTCTGATTTGGGACTCCGAGAGTTTTTAATTTGGTTTATGTAGGTAAGTCTTGATCTAGACGCACGGAGACTCATACATCTCCCTTGTTCAATTGTTAATACCGTTTCCCCACATTAATAGCTAACTTTATTAAATATGACGACATAAGTGCACGTTGATAGATATCTATTGCAGTTTGGTGTACACAGCTAACGATTTTACACATGAGTTATATTTGTTAAGAATGTTATTATTTCACAAATAACCTTGATAGATTATGACATAACGACTGGACCGTTGCTAATTATTATACTCTTTGTAACTCTGAAATAGCGTTTTGTTGAGTTATACGAGATATTACTCAGAATGAAAGTAGTTATGTAGTTTGCTGCATAATTCTTGCCTAATTTTGAATGCAATATCTATGTTGCTCTAAGATTCGCACTTGAGTTAGAATTAAAATGTTGTAAAATTAACGAACCCAAAAGTACAACACGCAATTCCATCTATTTTTACTTTTTAGTATATAGAGGCTGTAACATTATATAAATGTTAGGAGATATTTTATAATACTTAGATAATGTAATTATATATTTACATTATTAACGTTGATTTCAATTTTTCACTTGTCTTTTTTAAACCGTTATTTTGTCCGTGACGTTGATGGTATCACTTAAGGACAAATTCCACGAATTTAATTACTTAATAATTAATATTACTTATATTCGTAAAAAAATTTGACAAGTTGGATTTTGTCAAAGACTAGCAGCAGAGTTAAGAAAAAGTCATCATTTAGTCGAACCGTGTTTTAGACGTAGTAAGTAAGACCCACAGGATTCTTAGGTCCTTTAATACGATCCCGAAGCATATTAAAGTAAACTACTGAAATACAAGTATAGCATAGTGGGTAGCCTTGTTTGATAACCTGTTATCAGAAAGCTGGTGTGGGTTCATACCTAGGTTTAGTTTGGGACCAGATTCATCTAATAGTATTTCTTAAATAGCAATTTGAAGCGAAACTTTCATACTTGTAGCACTTACATACCGCGTTGATAGACTTAGATTAGAAACCTACAATGAGTCTTAACTTTCGGTAAAGGGAAATATCGTGATAAAACCATAGCATTTTTTTCTAATATCCACTTGGTTAGTTACCACCCTCAATTTGCAGCTGCATTCGAGAGCCAGTTCGCATGTTACCATCTTAGGCAACATCGTCACTTAGGTAATATTAGGAGAGTTTATGTTTAAACGCTAGCAAAAGTTCTAAAGCATTATTAGATTATTTCAGATTAATAGAAAAGGTTGTATCGCAAATTTAATGACAGAGAAGTAGTGATATATGAATGTTCGCGGTTAGTAATTGTACGCAATACTCCACTACTTTCGCTGGACACGCGTCGCTGACAGTACATACGCTTGAATAGCACAAACCATAAGCGTTAGCATCTTTCCAAACTTATGTATGTAATATTATGCGAACAGTAACATATTCACATAAGATAATCTATTAGGGCTTCCTAATAAATATACAAATTTTTTCAAGTGTATGTATGTATGTTTGTTTACGAATTTATTTGAAACTATTAATCGGATTGTGACCATTTCTTTTTATTGACTTACATTTACTTTATCTTAGGGAATAGTGTAAGTTTTATGCGAAACAGTTCAGTAGATTTCAAGATAAGGACTGATACGTGTATCGGCATCACTTATTGATACGAGCTACGGGTATGGTGTCAAAGGGAAAATATCTCAAAACCTTGGTCAAATTCTAGTGCATGTAAGAAAACTAATAATTACGAAATAAAAAAGTAATTTCAAAAATTAAATGTACTTCAAACCTTTTCCGGTCTGAAAAGTGTTGTTGGTTTGCTTATTCAACACCTTTTTTAAGAAACGGTAGTTATTTAAAGTTTTCAAGTAATCATTGAATATGTCGCTACATCACACGCCATGGACCAGCTGTTAGTAATCTAAACGTTCATAATAACACCCCAAGTACCCGGGCGAGCGTCACGGCTTCGTTATGAGCCATATTTATCTGCTCACTAGACGTTGAACCCCCGTGAAGTCGTCAATGTGGAATACCCTGACTGTATAAAATTTTTCTAATATGTCAATGATCTGCCGGCCAATGAATGCAGAGACTGAAAAAAGTGATGCGAGTTATGGTTTTAAATTCATAGAATCCAATCATCCAATAAAGAAGAAAGCAATTTTCCAAATTTTCTGTCCCTAAACACCTTATTCTTAACGTAAAAAAAAATTTGACAAATCAGTCCAGCCGTTTTAAAGCGATGCGCTTATTATTGAACATTACATATGGATTTTTAAAGATATTTATAAATTTGATGAAGTAGTAATTAAAAAAACCAAACACACGTCAAATCAAGGATTACCGGCTCGTGTGTGAATGCGTGTTAATTCAAATCTAATTCAAACTGTTCAGACTGGAACGCAGCAGCGATGATACTCTGCTGCTTTACGGTAGAAATACATAACGCGTTGGTGTTACCGCAGCAGAATCTTTCACAGGTGCTACTTACAACGTAAATAATAAGAATAATAACTTTCTATTGAAAACGCAGTCTATACCGCAGACCGCAAGATCAGTTAAAGTTTATTAGTTAAAATCTAAAAAACCGCAAACTGTTTATCAATCAAATTGATTACATTCATTGCAGTGAAACCTAAGAGAAATTTAGCATCTCACTCACGCTTTAAGGCAAAATAAATGTCTACAGTACCATAGTGTAGTATTTTGAATAATGCTTAAATAAATTTTAAAATTTTGTTCTTATCTGAAGAAAATTCTCATTCATCAAAAATATGAAGTTTTAGTACAGCAATTCAAGGTTTTGACTTTGTAAAATCCATTACTCATTCCCATTTTATCAATTTTTTGATAATTTTTCATGTAAACAAAAAATGTGTAGAAAAATCAATTTATTTCTTTTAAAAAACAATAAGCAGTCATACTGAGGCCATCGATCGAAGTGAAAACTTAACACTACGAAGTAACAGTAGTTTTTTTGGATATTCAAATCAATTGTAGTATCAAAAAAAATTATTTAATATTTTGTAATTTACAATTTTTAACATCAGTCTGATTTTCACAGATCATCGGCATTCCGCGCAACAATTACCTATATAAATACAAGTTAATTGTATGTAAAGGGTTTTACAACAAGAACTTTGTTTTTTAAAACGAATTAAAACAAAGAATAGAGATGAAAATGATTCAAATTTTTATTGTATTAGAAAGAGTAAGGTTTGGTAATTATAAATTAAAAATTATATCGGAGTACACTCACACCACGACCACGCTTACAGATCTCGATTTTGTCATTAAAATTTTCAATAACTTTTTTGCAAAATGGCTGATTTATTTCGTTAATCATAGCACGGTTTTTGAGTTTTATGGCTTGCAATACATTCGATTGGCTCCGTATAGAAAATATTCAAGTGGTGTTTTATCACATGGTCAGGCCGGCCACATTAACAGTTGAATTTCGTGAAATTATGCTATCGAAAAATTTGGTTTGCAATATATTCATTGTTTTAGTGCTGTATGACTTGTGGCACCATCCTGTTGAAACCACATCTCAATAATATCCATATCATCAATAATAGGGCAAAATTGAGTTACTAACCGTATTTCATGTGTATGGACCTTTCCTCGAATTTCTAGAATCATATTTAACAGATCGCTGTCTAAAACTAAGTGTTAATGGGGCAACCTCTTCGGGATCTTTGGCTAGAATCGGCGTCCCACAGGGTTCGATATTGGGACTGTTTTTGTTTTTAAGTATATATAAATTATCTACCCATAATGGTTAAGAACTGTGCTAACATTGTTTTATGTTTGCAGACGATACTTCACTTATATTTCAAGCGATAAGAAAAAAATTTAGAGGTTAGGCATTAAAATAATACTTTAATTAAAGTATCAGAATGGTTTGCTTTAAATAATCTATTGTTAAATGTAAATAAAACAAAATGTATCAGATTTGCCTTACAATGTCCAACATGTTGAGAGTAATATTAAGACAGAAAGAGAACTTTGTAGGCTTGGTTGATAATACTGTGGGGTAAAAGTAGACCGGTCTAGCAGCTGAAGTAGATACCACAATTGTATTACAAAGGGCAGTTTGTGCAATTTATAATATGGGACCACGCGAATCATTGAGGAATAAGTTTCAAGAATTCAGTATCTTAATTTTGCCTTCCCAATACATCTTGGAAAATATAATGTATGTTCGGAAAAATGAAGATAATTTTGAACTTGTTACTAACAGGCACAACACTAGAAATGAATATCAAATAGTCATTCCATCTTTTGGACTTAGTAAAACAAATAAAAGTTTTTTAGATAATTGTGTTAGGTTCTATAATAAGCTTCTTAAACACATTACCGATTTGCCGGATAATAAGTACTTGAATCATGTTAAGTAAGTTTTATGTCGAAAGGATATTATAGGGTAGCTGATTACGTGGATGATGGTGATGTCTGGATGTGATTCCCTCTGTACATCTACTGAAAATGATAATAACTGTATATAATTTAATATTGTAATAACTAATTAAAAAAAAAATGAGATGTTGATGAATCCGGTCGAGTTTCTTGTCGTTCTTATCGATGACCAGGAAGTATTTAAAACCGGTGGTAGTGTTTTGATATTCACAAGTAACTTCTTAGGACCTAAATTGAATAAAAATATTTTAATTTTGGTTCCAGCCGAATTTTCGAGAAAGAAACGGCCTAATTTGCCTCCAGGTCACATAGCGCACCTTATAGTGACATATTGAGCAAAAAGGGCTACAAAATAATCGCTCTTCGATTTTTATAAATTCAAATTCGGCAATCTTGCATGTTGACTTATCTAAACAAATGAAAGTGGGTTTCATTAGAAAAAAAAAATGTTTAATATGTAATTAATAATTTAACTTCGCCTATTTTATATAATCCAAGTCAATCGTTTTACTCTTTCGCGTGTCGAAACTGACACGCCCCTATTTTTACCATTGAACATCAGACTAAATATAAATGTATTAAATGCATTAATTTAACTGCAAATAAATATAAATTATTAATTGATTAATTTAACTGCCTACATATAAATGAATTGAATGCTATTTAATGTCCGCCCATACATCCTGAGTCATTAGAGTGTGTAAGTTTCGTAACGACGGCGGAACCTCGTCGCATCCCACCGCGCGCCTACGGAACTCACACTATTGTTACTATTGTTGTATACTTACACATTTGCGTAAACATTTCTTGTATCATCCTCTCATGATTTAACTGTAGATAAGTGTTTGTTTTGAACTGTTTCGTATAACCATATCGGGCACAAATCTTCCAACGAATAGAGCATTCCATCATGTGAAAGTTATTCTGCTTCCAGAGTCTTCACAGAGATCTCTCTATTGTAAGACTGTTGTTGTCAATGAATTGGTAATTGAAGAATTCTGTATGTAATTTTACAGTAACGTCAACTCAAATTAACATATGTTTACAAATCCCGAAAATTGGTGTCTATCTCGTCAGCACTGTAGTTTAATTCTTTCTGTTTTTTAATACTACTCGATCTTGTCGACTTTTAAAGATAACGAGAGTAGTCAACATAATTTCTTTTGTCGTTGCTTATAGATCACTTTTGATAAAGTATTTCAGGAAGATTTTAACAGGATCTTGATCTGTTATGGTTTTTAATTTACATTGACTTGACATCTACTATCCACTTGACATTGTCATAATTCTGTATAACTACACGTTCCAAATAAAGGAAGAAAAAAGGAAGAAGAAAGAACACAAGAACGAGAAAGTATTTCATTAGGATAAACGCAGGAAATATAGACCCATGAACAACGAAAAGCCTAGCCTTAAGTTTTGCGCCATACCATTATTAACAAAACAATCGGGTCAGAGTTCCCATTGCAACACGACATATGTCTGCGTACACACAAACAAAGCGTGTGGGTGATGCCAGATGCATCTCTAGATAATCAAGGCTAAATACCTTTAACTAGTTTTGTTTGACTAATAAACGCTGAATCTATTGGAAGTTTCATTTAACACTTTTTAAATTATACTTCTAGTTCTTTTCTCTACAGAAAATTGGGAATCGTTTTATTTAAAAAGGTCTATTCAGAGTAAGTCTAAATTGTAATTTTATAGTTACTAGCGGTCGCCCAATAATCGAAATTCGACCAGCGTCATTTTAATCATAGACTATTTTCTGTTTGACATTTGCAGTGTGAACCTAAACAATGGATATTATATCACTTACTGTCACTTTTCATTGAGTGACATTGTCAATATTTTGAGAGGTCTAAGTTCAATAGCACTGGTCAGGTTAAAATTCGCAGTATTAAATTATTTTATTTAATATATTAGTAACAGATACCATAGCTAAAATTTAGTTTTCTGCACTCCTTCTCCATATAAACTTTAACCATGCCAAGTTTCACAGTCTTCCGTGCACGCAATACGCTTAAATAGGGGTAAAAGGTTTTGCTTCACGTATTAATATAATGATGATGATTGATTGATTGAATATTTACAGTAAAGATTTCAAAGTTTCTGGAATATCACAGGAATATTTCTAAAGTATCCATATCTTTAATTGAGGCAATCCAATTAAGGGAATAATTTCTTTGATGTCTTCCTTTTACTTCCTAGTTTCTGAATTAGAAAAGGAGAAATAAATCTGTAGAGCTTGTAAATTACAATAAGGGAAAGAAACTTCTCTGTGAGAGAGAATGTAAAAAATAACCTCAGTTTATATTTTACCGGTGCATACATGTGAAGAAATTTTTTTTTTTGTTCTTAACATCTGTAATAATTTACTAGACAGTAGATATATTTCTTTTGTGAGATTAGAATTTAATTCGAGTGTAATCTACCTCTTAAAGTATTTGCATACTCAAAAATAATTGTGTACACGAGTGTTTAAGGAGTGCTCAGAGGATGGACTAGCATAAGTTCAGCAGAACAGACGCAGCCTAACGATCCTGGGCTACTTAATAACAGACCAAATCATGCACTTTTATGGGCAATATATATTGAATTAAGATAAGAAATTTTACTTTATTTTTAATTTTACATTTTATTTTACTTATTTCTTTTACTTTGAAAATTTAGTCCACAATTCACCATACAGCCTTTTAATTAATAAAACAAGACAAGTTTTAATATAGTGTATTAAATAATCATTGTTTCTGCACATTGTTGTATATGAGTCGTAAAGTCGTGAACAATTTTTTGGGGTATTCTAAAATACTAAGTAATTAATTACTTTCACACGCGCGTTAATGTTGACTCAGACGAGCGTTTTAACTACATATAATTATAAAGGAATACGAAACCATGTCTGTAAGAATGTAAAAATTCCGAAAAATACTTACTTTCAATAACTCATTTTTCATTCAAGACTCATTTTTGATGATTTTTTGATGACCGTGTTTTTGTCAATTTTGAATAGATAAAATATTTACAAAAACAGTAAATTTCAGTTTTTTTTTAATAGTTCAATTTTAATTATTTAAACTTGTAGTTTGAAACAAAATTTTTGTCACAAATTGGAAAAGTTTTACCTCGTCAAACCAGAGTTTTGACAGTACTATTTGTACTACGATAATCCTACCAAATTCTAAGCGAGATAGATATACTGTTTCCATTGTGTAATCCATCACGTTTATTTACAATAAACATTATATATTATACATATACTTACTACAATATGCTTCGTTTTTATGATTACTCCCGACGACTCTCCTTTACCTGAATGTCATTCGCACGTGAAATCGAACGGTTATTTAAACGAGGCGTTTAGTCACCAACGCTCGTCTACTTAACATTCAGTTCCAAAGTGCTATTGTAGAGTTTAAATTCTTTGAATTGTAACATTACATCGTCACTGGAGGTATACATTCCACTTTCTAACCTGACGAGTGATTCAAATTAATTAAGTAGCAAAAATGTAGTAATTAATTTGGTTTTTAATATGGAAAAATTAATTCTATTTATAGCTGTTGGTAATAAGAGGAGATATTTCAAACGTCCAGGATCTCTTCTGTTGTTTTCTTCCTCGTCAGTTAATAGTGCTGTTATCTATAAGTGAAATCAACATTTTTCTTAATTGGTATAAACTTGACGATGTGACGATTCGCTTGACGATACGCTAGGCCTAGAACCTTGACTGACTCTCAAGTGCAACCGCCGGAACAGACCGTTAACACACACACACATACAATTCGTAACAGATTCTCAACTTATATTTGGTAGCTAATTTTGCATTATATTACGGTTCAATTGACATAATCCACTAAGTATTTTTTTTAAATAATAATAGCATTGTACAATGACGGTACTGTACATGAAGGTAGGCACAGGAGACAGCAAACGCAACGGCGATCACCGAGACATCTAAATCCATCGCCGGTCACCGCTGTCATGCTGTCCTGCATAAATATCTCTTCACGTTACACTTAAAGGACCCGATGTCGTAAGAAGTAGGGAACACACTGACCGGGAGAATGTTCCAGAGTTTCACGGTACGATAAAGATAAGTCATAGAGAACTTTTCAGTTCGTGCCGAGATAAAGGTTACTGTAAAACTGTGACTCAGAAGCTCAGCTGGTGTGGTTCTGTTGTGGAAGGGAGAGGAGGGAATTAGATTGAACAGCTCTTCAGAACACTCACCATGATACAGACGATAGAACACGTTCAGCGAGGCTATTTACCTGCGCAGCTGAACCGGCTCGATGTGTTTAGTAACGTCTGCATCATTAACAATACGAACAGCCCGTCTCTGCAACATGTCCAGAGCATCGAGGAGGTATTTTGCGGATCAATCCCAGAGATGCGAACAGTATTCCGTACACATTCGAGCTTGCTAATGTAATGCTAAGGTTCATTGTAAAATTTTAATCTATAAGATGATGGGATAATATCAATCAACTCTTCAGAACATTCACCATGATACAGATGATAAAATACGCTCAACGAAGCAATTCTTTACGACGCTGAAGCAGTCCTAAATACTTAGGGATGTCGGTATCGTTCACATTGCAGACAGAATATGTAGCAGTGCTGTCTTGACGTCCAGTTTTCTCGATAGTAGAAATAAAAAGGAATTTTATGTTAGATGTAGTTTTGAAGCGATGATGGCTTAGTGGTAGCGAGTCTTGACACCGCGTCGAGCGACGTCGGTTCGAAATCATCAATGAGCCTGAACTTTCGGAGAAGGAAAAAATGTTAGGTTTTTAATGGCCATATGGCTAGCTACCACTCTCAAGATGAAAATCTGTTTTCGAGGACCTAGTGTGTTCCGGAAGGACTCTGTCCTGTAATGTGTTCCGGTATGACTTTGTCCTATAATGTGTTCCGTAAAGTAAAGTAAAGTCTTTGTCCTATAGTGTGTTCCGGAAAGACTTTAGTCACTTGGGCGAAATTTTGGTAAAACACTAAACCTATAAAGTATTAAAAAAATAGTGAAGATTCAAAATTTATTTGTTATTATTAAAAATTATGTAAATAAAATGACCTTACTATGAGCTATCGTTTTGAAATGGACATAAAACGTAAATTTTACTATTTTCTGTTGCGGCACACAATTTTATTGTTATGCATTGAATTACAACACAACAATCTCTCGATCTGTTTAGTAACAACAAGAGCTATGCAAGGGGACCGCAGATTCAATAGTTTTTCTTTTTGTGACCGACAAAGGTAATTGCTTTCCTACTTACTATAATATCATCATATTATATTATAACAAAATGACAAAAAGATGACTTACTGTTATTTCAATTTTGCTTAGACCCGAATAAAATTATTTTAGGTTTTTTTTTTAAATATAAGTATATTTAGCATTTGGTAACTGTCTCATCTAATTTTAAGTGACTACGTAGCCCAAGATGGTGACGTAACATCATGATGAAGCCAGATCACGGTGCTAGGGCTTTTTCTAATTCCCACTTGTCCAGCTATCATTCTCAAGTTGAAAATCTGTCGCTAACCACGAATAGGTGTGTTCCGGCAGCTGCACTTGAGAGCCAATCTTCCACTAGGCTTAGTGTGCTACCATCCTGGGCCACATCGTCACTAAAGACCAGATGAGACAACGGCTATAGGTAACGATAAACTTATAACGATAAAAAACATTTATGAATTAAAATAAAACCACCATATAACAGATTAACATCTTACCAAAAACTAGTGTGATTTAAATTATTTTAAAACATTAATTCAGATAAAACAAATTACAAATGATGATCAACATTATACAAACACCCTTCGAATCCAATTGAGTCCACGTCGACCACATTTTACGTAAATGTAGATAATAACAATAAAAACAAATTGGAAAATTACTACAGTGCGTTTTTTTAATTCCCACAGAGTAAAATAGCAATTCATGTGATCTGCTACCATAGTGTGTTTTTAAAATAGTGATGTCATCAATCGAAACCAATCGTAAAACCGTACGAATTAACATTAATAAATTTATTATTGATAAATTATTCTGAAAAATCATTGAAACCTCCAAATCCGAATTATAAAGACAAAATCGCGTCTCTCGTAGGCCAACCGAATTATTTTTTGTAATTTGTTCGCTATATATGCATTTTATAGTCTCCTGAATTATGTAATGATAATAATAGTAAATTATCGGGGATGTAGGAGATCATAAAATATATAAATTAATATGCAAAAACCCACAATTTAGTATTTAAAATCTTACGATTCAAATAATTTTAACGTAAAATATACGGTAGCGAAACTTAAATGTGACAACATTATTTTGAAGTTTGACTTTAATGATGTTCAATTTTGTCCGTGGGAATAAAAACCGCAGTATAATTGGTTTCCCATTGTCCAACTTTATGGGTTCTATGTCATTTTATGAATGATACATACTACACCAGTGGACTTGCCACACTGGGAAAGATAAAGAAATTCTTTTTTTTTTTAACTTATAATCTGAGATAGATAACATAAACAGAATATAATCTCGATACCTAATAATACCTTACGGGTCCGACGGGGTTTTTTATACATATTGTATACACCGGCCGATCCCTGATCTACTACAATGGGTCCTACAACTGATGTATGGTGTTCGGGATTCAGCTGGACACAATAGTCATGTCCTACCACCACCTAGAGATTAATCAAATAAACGTCTTTCAAAAATGAACTACTTCCCTGCCATGGAAATCGTAATGAACCTAAATTATATTTTAAAGTAAATAAATATTTTAATTGGTTTAAGCGTTCTAATCATATTATAACACTGTGCAAGTGAGGAATGTGTGTTACTTTCACACTGAATTAGTAAATGTTAACTAAAGAAAAACTAAATTGTTTACAATGTTTCGTTTATAGTTTTCTAAACAATTGTATTTAAATAGATTTACACAAACTGGAACTTGTTGAGTGGACACTACAAATTATTTTAATAAATGTGAAAGGGAATAACCAAACAAAAGTTAATAACTTAATTACAAGAATAATAGATTTAACAATGTACGACTTGCAACTAACGACTAACTGTGTTAATTTATATAAGTTTTGTTGTCTCTCACCAGTCCCTCCAAATTACTTCTAAACGCAAAAAGAGAATGTCACCAAGAGTGTTATATGTAGGTACTAACTGCATACCTTACTTATTGTGGAGTGGTGCGGAAGATTCGTTCTTGCAGAGACAAACATCTTAGCATTCCATGGATTCACCGTGCGGGTGCCGGGTCCATCGTGTGGCAGACAGAGGGAACACGAGCAGCCCCCGAGACTTGCGACCCAGGTGTAGGTTTAAGGTGCCCCCTTATGATGCTCATCAGCGCTCACCTTGACTGCTCGCGATACCCTCCCTGCCAATCCAGATTCGATAACAGCCTTAATACTGCTTTCCCGTTCTAAAATAGAACTTCTGAATTTTTCGACAGGCCGAGGTCTTTTAGCAAGTTATAGAGAGAGAGATTTCGCTGGAATACCTCTCGCTCCCACTTCCACCGCATACAAGTTAACCGCATAGCCGTTTTTGGTTAGCTCATCACATAGATCGTAATATTTATTCATTTTTATTGCGTGGTCTTTAGGTATATTCGTTTCCCACGGTACAGTAAGCTCTACAAGCTCACAAGCTTGTAAGATTGTAGCTTGTCAAGGTATAAGTAGAGCAAATCACCGTAATATTTAGAGTATATTACAAGACATCATTAAGTTAATCTTTTCCAGTAGCTGAGGGCTACCTATGTTTGTTAAGAGACGTTTATATAGGAAGACCGAATCTAGCACACGTCTACGGAAATGTAAAGAATACATACAATAATAGTTCTCCTAGAATCTAGCAGCAAAGTAATCCCAGTTTTCAAATCTATTACGAGCCATTTATGTCCAGTTACTTACAATTTATTTTTCAAGGTTATCAATTATTTAATCTATACTTATATACTGTTTCTCACATATATAATTGTTTTTCATTTAAAATTATAGATTTCTGATAATGTTAATAAGATACAACAGTGTAATACTAGGTACGTCATATGTAGGTACCTACTAATGTAATAATATATCACGGGAAGAGACTATCGTTTGAGATACAGGCTCGGCTTAGTTCAGGTGCTAGGTTTCAAGCCTCATATTTTTGTATCTTATTATGATGAAATAAAGTTATTATTATTATTATACTTATAATATAATAAAGCGAAAAGCTATTTGGTTTGTTTGTTTGTTTAAGTACGCTAATCTCTGGAACTACCAGTCGGATTCCAAAAAATATTTTTGTATAGGATATCCAGACTCTCGAGGAATATTATAGGCTATTTAAAATTAGGCTACAACTCTCATATAGCCTTAAATATTGATTTTTGTTACGTAAGTCGGATGTCGAGGCCCTCTCGAACTGCTTTATCCGCGTGTGCTGGCGTAATCGTTAATAATACGGAAATACAATGTTCTACAATAATATTGGTCTTTAGTATATCTAAAAAAAGTCGCGATAACAAATGGCTATCTCTTATACATAAGCCTCAGTAAGGTGTTTTGTTATAAAGATTTTATGAAAATTAAAAAGTTATTTATAAGCATTATTTTTAGACATGGCATATTAATCCTTACAAACAAAAGTTACTTCATCATAAAGACAATTTTATTAAGTACATTTTGCTCTTTAGTGTATGCTAAATGGACACATTGTTTATTAGATAATGAAAAATTAAAATAATATGACTTGCGGGAAAAATAATTATGATAGACTACATGTGTGCGTTGGCGGCGTGGTGTTTGTAAGACAAAATTAACACGGGCGAAACCGTGAGGCACAACTATTTATTTATAACATATTTGATAACCATAAAAAAATGGTACTGAGGCATGGTCGCTAACTTTGGGCGTCATAAGAAAGCTCAAGGTCACTGAAAAAACTATGGAGAGGGATATGTGAGTTTATTTGCGTGACCGAATCAGACATAGTCCCCTAAGAATAGCGAAAATAGTGGTGGTAAGCTGGCCACGTAGCTCGTAGAACGAATGGCCGTTGGGGCCGAAAGTGGACCGATATCCTGGTAAAGGTTGAGGGGAGCCGCTAGAGGCGGACAGAACACGACCGGTCGTTGTCGTCATCTTTGGAGGAGACCAAAGTCAAACAGTGGATGTCTTTCGGCTGAAATTATGGTGTTGGTGATCGAATACGAGCAAATATTTCATTATGCTTGATGATTTTAACTCGCCTTTATTTCCGCTAGAGGCTGCTAGTAATATGAAAGGGAACTGAAACTAGATCGTATATCAAAAAATCTATGATACCCCTGGCTGCGTAATTTTAGAATGTTTTACTTTTTCGTTATCTAGCAAGGTTATTTATTAAATGCAAAATTACCTTGCTTATTGTATTTATAATTCGCATAATAGAACTTAATATTACTATTCTAAACTTTGTGGGTGTGCCTTAGAAGATAGGCATATACACTCACTAACTTTTTTGTAGGTTTCTTTAATGTCTACAATTATGTTGTACATTGATATATCTCTTATGGTTTACTCAGTTGAAGCCATTTAAGAGCCCGAATTGAGTCACCATGTCCAGTTTTTTTTTTATTTGTGCGGAACCGTAATTCTTTTTCTAAAAGAAAAGTAGCCTAAGTTACTCCCTATAACATCAGCTATCTATCAGTAAAAGTCGCGTAAAAATTGGTCCAACCGTTGCGGAGATTACCCGGAACAAACAGATAGATAGGCAGACAAAAAATTAAAAAAATGGGTTTTTGTTGTAGGTATCGTATATACTTTCATATGCATTTAGTAAAAAGCTGTTATTTTGACATCACAAACAGACACTTCAATTTTATTAATTGTATATAGATAATTACTACTCTATCTGAGGCTTGTCTTTTGGCTGAAATTTGATTGGTTATATACAGGCATAGCTACTAAAGGCCGCACACTTATCCTGAATTGCACAAAAGTGAATTAGGTTTTACACAATAAAATCTCTAAACGCCAATAAAAAAAATAAATTTATAATTACTGTTTAGTTCTGTTGGGGGATTATTACAGTTTTTATCCATAAAATCCCCTTTTACTCAACGTATAGTTCTTGTGAAGGTCCTTTAATTTTTTAGTTATTTTACGTTACACACTTTGGTTATTAAGTATACAATATTGAACTAAATTTGTAAAATCACGAATTTCATATTGCCTCTAAAAACAAGTCTAGAAAATTCCAAGAGGGTAACCATCGCTTTATTATAACAATATTTGTAGACGTTTATGTACTTGGACAATGGTTCATAACAAAAAACAATATCTAATTGAACTCGAATTACTTCCATTGAAGTAAAAAATTGACACTGGCAAATGCATCGGCGACGATAATTGAACAAAACAAAAAAAAATCTTGTACCAAATATAGTTTAATAACTGTGATTGTGAATCATATGATTGTAAATAGAAACCAAGGTCTCTTTCTGTCTGCGACAAAAAACTTACAATAACACTGGACCACTGAGTTGTGACTACGAAGGTTCGTTTGATAATTGTGACAAGAAACTTGAGATGTCCAAGCAAGCTTAACCTGCAAACAGTACATGCCCCTACTTAACTTTAATAGTTAAGTTCTGGCACTTATACCTACTTCGGAACTACTGTCGCTCTTTCGTCTACTGAACCGATTCCTAAAGGTTCCGTTGTAAAATTATCGGGTTCTGCAAATCAATTAAATTTGTCATTGAACCAGGGAATTATTTTCACTGTTACATAACTCCACTTTTATTTACCACAAAAAATGTAGTGACACCAAATAAGTCACTACTGTAGTCAAAAAATGTGATCCATTCATTAAAATACTTCATTACAATACTTGTTACTACTTGGAGTCGAACCCCTAGGTCCATAGGGACCGAGTGCACGCAGCCTCTTTATAGAACTCGCAAGTCAACTGGCCGACACATTTCGAGAACGAATAAGCATTGCAATACAACGAGGTAATGTGGCCAGCCTTCTTGGTACTTTTCCTTATGGCGGTGATTTGGATGGCATCCTGCACTTATAGTAATTCTACATTATATAGATGTACTAATATGTTAAATATTAGTAACCTTAGTCCCTTTAATTCCTAATTCTTCCCAAAAGTTTTTACTTGTAATATACAACTTGCTGATAACTTGTAAGATTTCCAGTAAAAAATTCCTTAACTTAAATTACATTACATCGGATTTATTTACGAAATTTATCAGCGAATTACCTTGCCGTTATATACCAGTGAATATGAAGGCGATACCTCTCTAAAGATTTAAGGTCAATCATCTGCACGCAGCGTGGGATGTGGATACACTCTTTATGGATTTGTTCCTAGCCTCATTGATTAAGTATTAATTTGTCTAATACCTTTATTTATTTACTAGCAACCATTCGCGTTTTCGTTAGAACTTAAAACACAATAAGAATAAAGCAAACCCTATATCAGTAGTTTCAGAGATTATCTCCTTTAAACATATTATTGAATTAAATATATGGATAGATGGTCTTCTGATTCTTTAATTCTCAGTATACCAAGTCATCATACTAATTTCCGCGACCAATCCTTCGCCGTTACAGCAGCACGACTGTGGAATTCGCTTCCTATCAATATCCAACTGGCCAACTCTCGAAATTCCTTCAAGTATTCGCTACGTAGGTTTTACTTGGAGCAATTGAATACTTTTTAATAATATATAATCTTAATAATCGTTATAAACTTTTTTTTTACTTAACATTATGCACACCTTGCATATACCTTTCCCTTGCTCCCTTGGAAGACTGGCAGAGAATGCTTTTTAGTATTAAGTCCTCCATTTGTACTTTTTTTTTTGTGCAATAAAGAATATAATATAATAATAGATATATAGATTAGTACAGAAAATACATTTTTATTTTATTAACAAATAACAATATTATATTAAATTAAAGTGTTTCTTTGTAATGTCAATATATCAGTTTTTTTACTTAGTGCATATGCAAGTAATATAACTCATGGTAATTATAACAATAAAGCAATTTTTAAAATTTTTGTCTGTTTGTTCCGGGTAATCTCCGATATGGTTGGGCCAATTTTAACGGGATTTTCACTGGCAGATAGCTGATGTTATAAGGAGTAACTTAGGTTACTTTTATTTAGATAAATAATTAGGGTGCTTAAATGTGTTAAACTGAGTAAACCATAAAAGATATATCAAATAAATGTACTACATAATTGTAGACATTAAAAAGACCTACAAAAAAGTAAGTAAGTGAATATGTCTATCTCCTAAGGAACATCCACAATAAGCTATTTTGTCATAACCGGGAGCGGGAAAGTAAAATTCGCGCGTTCCTAATCGACTGCATTCTGTAGTCCACGCCGAACGAAGTCGCGGGCACAGCTAGTTTGTTATTAAATCTTCTTAAGACTGATGTTTGTCTAAATATTGTGCATGAGTTTTGATTTTTTCCAAATATCTCCTTTTCTTGACTATTGACAGTTTTAGTTAATCCGCGGTCGCACTAGGGGCGCTGCTATAAGTTAAAGGAGATGCTTGAAACAAAATGAACCCGTTGATTAAATTTCTTACCATATATTTACTTCGATATTCAAACTTTATTTACCTTATTAATGATGAAAATTCGTTATTTAATTTGTTTTTAAGCAATGATGGCTTCGTGGTTGCGTGTACGAACTTGGCGTCAATCGACGTGAGTTTCGAGCCCCTGCAATGAACCTTTTGGTAAGGAAAACATCGTGATGAAACCATATCATTCTGGTAGGATATATTCTAATGTCCGCCTTTTTTTAAAATACATTTTCTAATTCTTTTTCTAAAATAAAAGTAGCCTAAGTTAGTCCTTATAATATTAGCTGTTTACCAGTGAAGTTCTGTCAAAATCAGACTAACCGTTTCTAATGAATAATCCGAAAAATAAATATAAAATTTGTCATATAAATTCTATATTTATGATTTATCATTGCAGTGATATTTTTTGGACATTTGTAAATTTTGTGAACAACAGTTGTTAGTTGTGAGTAACAAATAAGTGAATCCCTTAATAAGGTTTGATACGCATCGGCGATCACATCGAGGTTTAAAGACAGATCAAGAACAATTTGATAAAAAATGACAATAATAGTACATAAATACTTCAATATTTTTTTTTTATGTATAGTTTTTTGTATTATTAATACTATATTTGTCAAACGAACCGTGGTTTACTACTGCGATGACCAAGTCTATTGTTTATTTTTACTTCCGTTCTATCAGCTGCACTTGAGAACCATTCACTCTCTGGTTTCGGCTTTAAAATATTAAAATCAGGGCCGTATTTACCTAAGGTCATGGGGACTCGGGGGCAGCAAGCTGCTAGAGACCAAATTCTACGCCAGTGTACCATACTTGTGTATTTCTTAGGCGTAACAAAACAAAAATACCCGCAATATTTAACGGTGTATAAATAAACATAATTAAAATAATACTTATTTATATACCGTTAAATTAGATAAAATAATTTTAAAATCGATTTCATTATTATTAGTGGCAAAATTCATCAGGTTACCATTTTTCCCGATGTATCGGGACTGCTACCGTTATAACGCCCTCTGTCCCGACGTCCTGTTAAAGCACTATACGTCCCGATTTTCCGCGCACGGTCACAGCATTTCAAAAACTTGCTCTATACCACTCGATCGCGCTGTGGAATGAGTAAAATGTAGTGGATATTTTGATCAACGGTTGCTTTTTAGCAATAAAAATGGGGCAATAAGTTAGCTCTGAAGAGTAAAAGGCCAAAAACTGTGTAGCAGAGATGTGAGAATTAGATGAGAAAGATTAATTTAATTAATATCGAACCAGTGCACTGATGAACAAAATCGTCTGCTACAAAAGACTGTGGAGAGTGTTGAGTCCTATTGACTTGCCATAATATGGAGTGAACATGATTTGCAAGGAGTTTTATAAACATGTTAAAAGACAGAAAGAATTACTTAAAAATGTAAAGTCCTCAGCAAAATAAAATCAAACTAATTCTAACACTGCATAGATTACAACTTGTCAATAATTAAATATCGTTTTTAGTTTTGCGTCCCGACGAGAGCCTAGCCATTTACGGCAATCCAAATCGTGTCACACTTCCGTCAAATGGAGCGGCCAGCTATCAATATTACTCTCTATATAACGCGACAAAAGAATAATCAAACCTTAAAACATAGGGCCTCCTAGTAACATAACACATTACATAAGTCACTGCTGCAGTAGAATTAAAAAAAACTCTATTATAAAAGGTCCTTTAAAGAGGTTTAACCTTTACGAATCATACGTATTTTTTTTTTTTTCATTTCAGTATCGAATTAACATATTCTTATAGACTTCAACGATGTAAGCGACTTGATACTTCTATTATGGAAGGTTGCCCGCAATATTAGACCCAAAGTCGCGCCAACAAATTATAAAGTAATATTGTGAACGTTTGAATATTGCAAAAACATAATCATTTGTTTCGTGCCGCTTAACTTTAACTTAGTCATTTCCCGTCTGCTGTTACAAAAGATTAGAACCTTCCTATTTAAATTATAGATTAAAGATATTAGAATTAATTATATAGATACCTATCAGATAATTAGATGAAGTGGCTGAGGAAAACTCTCAATGATGTTTAAATAGTGTGATAATTTAGTAACTGTTATATGAAGCTAACAATAACCTGTAACTTAGTCCCCCCCCCCCTCCCCGTCGCGCGCAAGGCAAACAGTCGTACCAACCTTTTCTGGAAGCATTTCGGTGTATTTTCACGCCTCTATCTAACAGCACTGGGTTATTGTAGAAGTCTGAAATTCTGTTTACTAAGAGTACTTATAGGAACCCCACGATTTAATAGTTTTTTGTAGTTTAGAGCTTCATTCGTTTAGAAGTTTTAGTGATATAAATGTACGAATATTCAACACTGACTACATGGTCATCAAAATAGAACTAGTACATTCCCAAAAACTAGAGAGCTGAAATTATGCATAAAGGAAGATTTTCGAAAATCTGGAGTACCTGATGACCCTGGTGTGAAACCGGATTGTAAAATATGTATTAACCTTATCGTCTTGTCAATAATTAAAATGTTTTAGGTTTGTATTACTAGGCAGAGTAGATCCTAAAGAATGGAATTTAACTTATAAGCAATTAGCCAGATTTTAGTCAAAATTACTAGTTTTCTTATATCCACCTATTAGACTCCGCTATTAATGAGGTTTCGCTGCTTTTTATGGACAAAACAACTCAATCGAGACTTGACACGTTTTTTACAGCATTTTTGTTGGAATAAAATATATCTTTTAATCATAAATCTGAACGTATAACTTTCTATTAGTGAAATAATTTTGGAAATCGATTAACAGAGATTACCTCTTATATCCAAACCTAAAAAATTCTATCTCTTTATAATATAATACATCTAATTCCCTATAATTGTTATGAGATAACGAACGCTCATACAGTGCACATAAAAGTTGTCTATAGTGAAATCCAAACAGAAATGCAGTAATATTTTTTTAAGTCATAAAAAGTTGCTTACTTTTAACGACGATGTTGATGAATAATGAGTTGAGATGACTGCCAACATCCACCTATCAGAATAAAAACAATCTCTTTTCTTATAATTTTTTCTACAAGACCCATTTATACTTTTTCTCGTCCCAGTTGTAATTCGAAAGCTGTTGCGTAAGTGTTAACCCTACCGTAAAACAATTGGAGATGAATATTGCTCAAATATCCATTTACTTTAATAAATATAGTTTGAATGGTGGGTTTTATGTTATAGATTTGAAAGCGTAAAGATTTTAATAACTTGCGCCGAGAAACAAGTCGCTCTTAAAATGGACCGAGTAGGTGGATGCAGTTAGGTATATTTTATACATACATTACAAAAATCCTTACACTACCTTTTTAAATAAAAAATTATCACTCAAATACCAAAGCTGGAAATATCATGTTCCGTTCATTCTGACTTCATTTCAGAATAATACATTAACAAAATAGTTCATATTACTTGATATTTCGCAACCAAAAGTAAGTAATGTTTGTTGGTTTACGTCACGGTATGAAGAGCAAATTTGGAATGGATATGGGAAGTCAACACTGCCAATGATTCGAAAAACATCAGAGGCCGTAAAGAACCAACAAGAAACTGTACTAAAATTAGTATAATTCTTTCTTTAACTTTTAAAAAGTATATTATCAAAGAGAAGAATAACTTCTCCATTCAATTGGTGTATGTAAGAACAAGGGTTGAAATCCTAAATTAATAAGCCTAAATTGAAGACAAAATGTTGCGATAAAACCTCGGTGGAAACCTTATTTTGAAATTCTATTGCAAAGCACTTTCATTGTGTGTTCTGGCAGATGCACCTGAGAACTAGTTCTTATTTTTAAAGCCATAATATTCTTGAACCTTCGATATTATCATAATTTAAAATTACATGAAAATAATCATTTATACGAGTATATATATTTTGATCGTAATAACATTTATTTATTTTAAATTGTTAGGAAAACTTACAGCTAATAGAAATACTAGTAAAAATAATCGAAAAACAAGGCCAATTACAAGTTTTCACAAATAGAAATGATAAGCATATACAAAAAAGAAAGACAGTCAGTCACGACCGGAAAAACAAAAATTAACACAAACTAAAATTGTTACAAAAATTATTTACGATTGAGAAAGAATCCGAATTGATAATAGCACGCACCGTCCGCATCTGTTCGTTGGAAAATTTAAAAAAAGGATTTGTATCGGTTATGTTTCAAACTAACCAACATATCCATGTGTTTCAACTTGTGTGGTAGTTATGGTGGACTTTTTAATGATAATTAAAGTTTAGTTAAGGGTATATTACGTATATAGGGTTGTTAGTAGGCATCACTGAACTAGTTCTTTAGTTGAAAGGTCTACATCTTTTGATTTATTTATTCTATTAACCTATCAATTAGGAAAAATATTATTTATTAATTATGTTTCCCATTAAGTCATGGTGGTCCAGCGGTTTTGAAATGCGGAATATTAATTCTATGTCCGCAGATTCGAACACAGATATGCACCAACGAATCTTTCGTTTTTAGAAATTCACGTACACTTTAATTATTTAAATTGGTAATACTATCAAGCTGGCGGTGAAGAAAAACATCGTAAGGAAAACTAAACCCTTGAGAAATGTTCTTATAGTAAGTACCACTAACCACCTAACCAGTAAATATTGACTTCTCGGAGATTGAAATAGGCAATACGTCGAGGGCTGGATGGCCTGGTGATTAAACTCTTATTGCCTACCAATGGGACACTTAAAGGCTGGTTTCATTATTATAAGCGAATACTAATTAAAAATTTACCATCATTCTGCACAAAAGTTAAAGAAATGAATAGTTTGGTTTAATATAATTTAATATTTTCTGATAAATTATAAGTATACTTTACTTACGCTATAGTAGCAGCCGCCGTCTTCACTCTATCGGTTTTCACCGGATCGATCACCTTAAACGCACCATCACCAACATTAGTCCTCGTAACAGGCACAGAACAACTCACATCACCCGAACTGTTCGACTGCCGGGACGACAGATCGTAATATCGATCCTGCGCGTGTATCAACTGCGTTACGGTGAACGCTTCGTTTTTCAAATCGATTCTCGGTCCGAATACATCGCAATCGATATTCCGTTTGAAGAATCGATCGTCCTCGATGTCGCGGGAGGGCGATGTGTCGGATTTTATAGTTATATCGATATCGTTTGAGGTGTTTAAACGGAGAGACCGCTCGGTAGCGAATGCATACGGCGTATTCGCGAGTTCCTCCTCTATGCTATTGTATCGGCTGCGGAATAGAGATTGCGGGGCGTCCCCACCATCGTACTTCCCCCCGAATAGGTCGTATTGTCCGAATCTGTTGTTGATCGTGTCGAACTTGGGGTCGGTTATGTAGGCGTCGGTTTTGGTGTCGTTTCGATGGGTGGCCGCGGCCGGTGACACCGGTGTCATATCGATGTGGACGATACCGTGCTCGTCAGTAAATTTAAGTTTCAAAGACATTGTCGGTGCTATCTCCTCATTATTAAATCTGGAAAAAAAGCAAACAGTTATAATTTTTTTTAACATTGATAAAAATTTATATGTTTAAAAGAGATGACGTAAAACTATGTTACGCTTGGTAGATTACTATTATTTAATAACAGAAAAGTTTACAAATTAAACTTAAAGAATTGTCCCACAAACCCACTCGAGCAGTTTGTCTACAGGATCTTCTATTCGTCTCGTTGACCATATTTTTAAATTCATATTTCTACAGTTTGGAGACGACAAATAATTATCTATCAAAATTTTTTTTGTTTTTTAAGCTAACTTTATATGTCCACAGGCAAGCTATTGAGAATATAATCGTTTAATCATGGTACCTGTTGTAGCTACAACGCTGTATGTATCATCTTAAGTTGGTATATTGTATTAGTATATTGTATAGTCTCAGTTAGTTGCAAATAAATAATTAAAGTGCACAGACATATTTCCTTGCGATAAATATAAAACTCATCAAAAGTGAACCTTATTTTCATAATCAGAAAGTACAGTACCTATTTGTTTAATTAAAGTTCTGTGACCGATATTTTATAGTATTACGATAATGGGTGTTACGGACTATTTTATATACTCTCAGAACACTTTAATACGTAATTATAAAAAAAAAAAAATCACTCAAATTCATAAGTTAATGAGTAATTATTAATATTTTTATGCAACTTTATTAAAAAATGTACGAACAAAATTTGCAGTGAAAGCAAAATATGCTTATTATGTAAGCTTAGCGTGAAATTTATCTAAGCCATTCTTTGTGTATATAATATACAAAAAATACTTTTACAAAAAGTTAATCTTAATTATATTAGACTAGTACAGCCCCACAGCTCCTCAAGCGTTTTCTAAGCAGTAGTTATTTCCTACTCGTAGTTTTTTTTTACTCATAATATTGTAAATTTTAATAGTCTATCAATTTTGAACTGACAAATACTTCCCGTGGACAAAATTTAATGAAAATCGACTGAGAATTACCTAATATGCCTATGAATAATTTAAAGTCAAATTTACTTTATTGATTTTTTTTCGTAGGGTATCTAAATCTAATATTGAAAATTCATATAGGCTATCAATTGAGCAACGACATAAGCTTCTCCCGTTTACAAATTTCATGACAATCGGTCAAGCCGTTTTGGAATTAAGTCCAGATATACAAACGGACAGACAGACAAACAAAAAGAATGTTAATGGCGTATTCGTGATTCTTTATCTATCTGGAATTTGGAAAAAAATTAAATGTACATATATAATTTCAAAATAGTTACAAAAATGTTAAAATCAAATTAATGTTGTGGGCGTTATACAAAATTTCTTAAAATTTAAAAATTCGTTTCGTTTACGATTTATATTTGAAAAAAATTTGTTTACGCCTTCTATTATAAAATAGCAACAAGCAATAACTTTACGTTAAGAATCGTTCGTGCTTTTTCTTTTAGAACTGACTATACAGTTAACCTTAGGGGCTCTGGAGCCTCTGACGGCTTTTACAGCTTCACCGTGACTTGGAACGTTCATGCTTAGTTTTAATCTTGTAAATATATAATAAGGTCCACAGTTAGGTACTTGAGTTTGCATAAAACTATCTCTATTAATAACTCTTTAGTTTTGTAATGTATTGCAATTGAAATTGTAATTTTAATTTCAAATTTCCTTACGTACATTCTACGTAAAGAACAATGCTTATCACTGCTCAATTTGATAGGCTGTAGGATTTTTCAATAACACTTTTAGAAATAGTAAAAAATATTTTTTTATTACTTTTCAACCGTTTTTGATGAAATTTTGTACACGGAAAGTACATGATATTTTTCATAATATAATAGGATATATTAAGTATCAATAATAAATTTAAAAACTAAAACTACGAGACGAAAATAATTACTACGTAATAAAAGCGTGCAGTTTATCTATAAACTTATTATTGTTGGGTTTGATTCTAGGAGAACAATGAATTAAAATTCAATCAATAGATATATAGACAGTAGATTAAGTTAATATATGTTACCAACCCGGTTGGTCACCGTGGAAGAGTATGACCACTACCCTCCTAGGAATATACCTATGATTACTCAACAGAACAGTCTCAGGAAGAAATTCTTTGTGGCAACGTACAATGTCAGATCCCTATCTTCATATGAGCGATTTATTGAACTGCAGGAAGCCTTAATAGGAGTGAAGTAATATATTATTGGCTTAGAAGAGGTCAGACGCCTAGGTAATAAAATAGAAGAATATGAAGACTCCATTCTTTGTTATAAGGGAAAAACTCCAGGAAAACACGGGATGGGCTTTCTGATAAATAAATCTCAAAAACAAAACGTAGAAAGCTTTACAGCAGTCACAGAAAGAGTTGCATTATTAAATCTCAATATACAAGGATACAACATAAGTATAATACAAGTATATGCACCTACAGAGGCAGCGGACGAGGAGGAGATTAATGAATTCTATAAATCGATAGATAAAGTCATAGAGTTCGCCCATGAAAATTTAATTGTAATGGGAGATTTCAACGCAAAAATTGGCCAACACCTAAAATGACGAATATTTAATAACCAAAAGATTTGAATACGGACAAAGAAACGAAAGAGGACAGAGACTAATAAACTTCGCATTTGAAAGGAAACTATCGATTATCAACACATACTTCAAGAAAGAAGAAGATGAACGTGGCGATCCCCAAACGGACAATATAAAAATGAAATAGATTACATAACAACTAATCAACCGAAAATATAGAAACACTGAATCTAAATTATCCGTCAGACCATAGACTAGTTTGAAGCACAATTATCCTATCCAAACCTCATAAGAGTAGAGTGACTTATACAAATAAACAAAAAACTCTAAAAAAACGACGAAGAAATAAATGAATACAAAACTAGTCTTGAAAAGCACCTATTAAACTGGACCAAATTAGATAATGTTCAAAGTTGTTATGATTCACTGATATATGCTATAATGAAGAGCCTGGAAACCATCAAATCATCCACACAATCCACTACGAAACATAAAGTTTTTTCAGAAAGAACACAATCGCTTATAAAGAGAAGACAAGTGTTACAAAAATCAAAAAATAAATCATGCACCCAAAAAAGCGAGCTTAGCGCTCTTTATAAGTTAACAAGTAAATATATCAAACTTGATTACAAAAATCACAGGGCTAGTACTATAGAAAAGCATCTCGAGGTAGAGCCTGAAAAAAGCCACTAAGGGGTTGAAACAGATGGGAAGAACATCAAACAAACGCAAAGACATCATCGATATTGCAACAACCTACTACCGAGACTTGTATAGTGCAAACTCAGATACACAGCTTCCTATCAGTGAATTCTCCCAGGATAGACATTTTCAGTAGAGACATATCAGACTACTATTGAAGACAAAATTCAACCGATTGATGAATTAGATATTCTCCGAGCAGTAAGGAAATTAAAATTGGATATAAGTCCAGGCCCAGATAACGTTAATAACGAGGCTATAAGGTACGGAGGAACTCTACTGGCCATGCCACTGGCTCACCTCTTTAATCTCATCTTAGAATCGGCGACTATACCTACGCAATGGTCCGAATCAAACATAATCTTACTTTATAAAAAAGGAAACTCCCATGACATTGGCAACTATAGACCTATCAGTCTATTACCGACTCTATATAAACTATTTTCTTCGATCATTAACAACAGAATAAGCGAAACGCTAGACACATGGCAACCTGTATAACAAGCAGGTTTTCGTAAAAAATTCACTACAATAGATCATATACACTCTGTAGAACTAGTTATTGAAAAGTATCAGGAAAGACAAAGACCGCTCTATATCGCTTTTGTCGACTATCAAAAAGCATTTGATACAATATCTCACACTAGTATCTGGGCAGCCTTAAAAACTCAAAAAGTAGAGAACAAATATATAGAAGTTATAACAAACATTTATAGTAAAAGCACTAGCAAAGTAAAATTAGAAAGAACTAGTCAAAGCTTTCCTATAAAGAGAGGAGTAAGGCAGGGTGACCCATTATCGCCAAAACTTTTCATAGCTGTACTGGAAACCGTCATAAGTGAAAAACTGCGGTTTGAACATTAATGGTAAATTTTTAACGCATCTAAGATTTGCAGACGATATAGTGTTACTATCAGAAACTAGCTGTGGTCTGCAATATATGTTAGAGTCTCTTCATTTAGGCAGTAGTCGAGTGGGATTGGAGATGAATCTGTCAAAGACGAAATGCATGACTAACAGCATCAAGGAGTGTATTACACTAGGAAATGAACCGCTAGAGTACGTGGAACAATATATATATATATATATATATATATCTTGGAAAACAAATAAGTTTCAAAAACAACAACAATGAAATGTAGTTAGAGCGCAGAATTAAAACCGCGTGGAACAAATATTGGAGTTTATAAGAAGTATTTAAAAGCAACATTCCGATAAAGCCCAAAAAGAAAACTATGTATACATGCATTCTGCCCTCTCTAACATATGGCTGCCAGACGTGGAAATTTACAAAGAAAATTAAAAACAAAATCAGTTCGTGCCAAAAAGGAATGGAACGTAGCATGTTGAACATAAAGAAAATGCACAAAATACGACACACAAAAATAAGATCTTATACCAAAGCAATAGACGAGCTGGCTTATGCGCAAATACTAAAATTTAGATGGGCCGGCCATTTAGCCCGTTATGTGGATAGCAGGTGGTCCATAAATGTAACCACATGGAAGGGGCCACCAGGCAAACGTCGAACTGGGAGGCCTTCATGAGATGGGAGGATGATATAAAGAAAACCGCAGGAACAAAATGGTTACAAGTAGCAAAGAATAGAGAAAAATGTAAATCCTTGGAGGAGGCCTTTACCCTTACCTGAGAGGGGTCCATGCAAAGCACAATATTAATACCCTTTTTAATTTTTTTTATTACGTTTTCTTACTACATGGAATAAAAGGCTTTTTTTATTTTATTTATTATGTAAATTAAATGAAAAAATAATTAAAAATGACACGTGAGAATTTCCTCGGAAAACCGGATTTCGAGTATTATTCATATATGAATAAAATAACATTTATAAACATTTCTTCAATTTATTCAAAAGTTTTATCACGCAAACTTAATACACACAGTGTTGGCATTTTGACGGATATTTATGTTAATGTCTTATGTATATTTAATTGTTTTAAATTAGTTATAAATGGATCCATCCTTACCATAGGGCCAATAGAGCGAACGCTTTAGGCAACAGATCTTAGGGGGCGCCACAGTGGTAAAAAACGCGAGAGGTGTCGTAGGACACGATAATAACGAAGTTCCTTTCGCTACACTATTTTATGTGACTACCAGATTTGTGCGCAGTGTTTTTGGCACCTACAATACGACTAGTTGATGGTTCAAGTCCCGCCTATTTGGGATTTTTTATAATGAAACTTATTTTTTAGTTCAATTTTCAAACACAGCTGAGCTAATTCCACGACTGACGTAGTTTTGAAAATCCTATATGTATGTAAGGTGACCAATGTTCTAACCATTCCATCTATACAATTAATAAAATTGAAGTGTCTGTTTGTAATGTTTAAATAACAGCTTTTTACTAAATGCATATGAAAGTATATACGATACCTATAAACAAAACACCACTTTTTAAAAATTTTTGTTTGTCTGTCTGTTTGTTCCGGGAAATCTCCGAAACGGTTGGACCGATTTTGACGGGACTTTCACTGGTAGATAGCTGTATTTATAGAGATTAACTTAAGGTACTTTTATTTTAGAACAAGAATTTAGTGTTCCGCACAAATAAAAAAGAACTGGTCATGGTGAATCCATTCGGGCGTTTAAATAGCTTACGCTGAGTAAACCATAAGAGATATATCAAATTAATCGACTATATAATTGTAGACATTAATAAGACCTACAAAGAAGTCAGCGAGAGGATATGCACTTTTTTGTGCAATAAAGAATATAATAATAAGCCTTGAAGGTCATTCTAGGATCTATTCTTTTGTCAATAAACGCGATGTCTATGTGTACTATCTCTAATGATACTTTATTAATATGTACTACAAATCTCAAGAGATTTTTTTTTGTTTCTACGTACTAAACTCTAAAACTACTCGTCACTTTTGAAAAACTCTTTTTCAAAATCAAAAATAATCTTTATTCAATTTAGGCCCTAAGAAGGCACTTAGGAACGTCAAAACGCTACTGCTGGTTCGGAGAACGTCCCACACATCGAGAAGAACCGGTAAGAAACTCGATCGGGTTTATCTTTTTTTGTCAACTGTACCAATGTTTGTATAACAGGTACAATAATAATAATTTAGTGGATGCACAGAGAGGGAGTCACTTCCAGACATCACTATCATTCACTTAATGATCCACCCTATAATAACCTTTTGACAGTAAAGCCCGCTTGACATGGTCCTTAAACTTGTTGTCCGGTAAATCAGTAATGTCCTTCTGGATCTTGTTATAGAACCTAACACTATTACCTAAAAAACTTTTATTGGTCTCACTAAATCTAAAACACGGTACGACTAATTTATCTCTATTTCTAGTATTAACACTGTGCTGATCTTTGACAAGATCCAGCTTGTCTAAATTTTTACGAATATACATTAAGTTATCAAAAATGTTTTGGGAGGGCAAAGTTAAAATACTAAATTCCTGGAACTTGTTCTTTAGTGATTCGCGGGGTCTCATTTTGTAAATTGCTCGAACTGCCCTTTTTTGTAATATAAATTACTTTTTACAACCTATTTATCATAGAAGGTTATAAGATATATTGCATCTTTGGCAACCTTTAGTCAAAGAAATGAGAATAGCAATAGACAATATAAAAGCAAGTAGTATTTAATTAAAAGAAATCAATCAAGATAGTTTTTTCAGCGCACAGCCGAAGTTATTCAAGATTGAAACATTCTGCTCTTTTTGTAATTTATGTGGCTTACTACTTGGCCCTTTTATATTTACTACTAAAGGGGTGAAACTGTTCTGTGGAAAATCGTTAAAAAACGAAGTGATTACGCATATGTACAAGGGCGTACAGTTGGCACTGTCCTTGATACGGTTTCACTATGAAATGATCTAGACCACAATCTTGCCATGATCCATGTCACGGTCAACTGGCTAAACACATTTCCTTTACGTTATAAGATTTTTAGCAATTTATTTTAGAACTACAAGGCTGGAAAAATATTGGTCGAATGATGAAAACCAGTGGGACATCCGAGCACTTCGAGCATCGGTCCGTGCCAATTTTTATTTTATTTTTTATTATTTGTTGGGCAAGTAGTACTTAAGACATGCGCTTTAGAATAACAATGATTTAACATTGAAAAATTTATAAACAATTTAGAATACAAATAGTCTGACACTGGTAAATGTGTAAACCGTGCTTTTTCTGAAAGAAGAAATGGTCCTCTATAAAGAGGACTAGTTGGCAAATTAGAAAAGGGAAGAAGAAAGAGAGAAATTAAAAATAAATTTACAATAAAAATATTTAAATTATAATAGAATTTGATCGAACGGAATTATAGGTGAAGTATTTAACAAAATATTATTTACAATTGTTATGTACGAACGGGGATTAGGTACATTATTTTTGTAATTGCATTATAGCATGAAACTGTAGAAAAACGTTAATATTGTAAAATCTACGAACAAATTCTTAACAACTACAATGGAACACCAAATAAAATACTACATATTTTTACATTGAACCCACTTTTAATTATAAGCTAGTTAATAATTTCTCAATATTTCCTAATATAATTATTGTACAAGGTAAACCATACAGCTACTATAAGCGACTGCCTTAACCAATAACCAACTATGTTGAATATATATCTCCGGTATTCACTAACGCTGACGCTACCCTAAACTTTTATTTATATTCTCAGAAGTATCAAAAATTTACGGTAATGCCAATGCGTCCTCAGCCGTGTTTCTAGCATTTCCATATAGATAAATCTAAATGGCAATAAATATATTTCTCTCACCAAAGTTTATATTCTTCAGCAATATTATGTATCTCCTAATTATAATATCTATTCGCAACCATACCATATTAATGAAAAACGATCTCCAAAGACAGATAAAAACGGAGATTTTATCAAACTTCTAAGCTAGATTACTATCTTATGTTTTGACGTTCATAAGTCATAAATGCCTTCGTAGGCACTAACTTGTATAGAGTATTTTATTGATTTTGATTTTTGGTCAATTCACGAAAGATATGGCTGGGTTAGGATAGGTTTGAGTTGTCATAAGAAATAGCGGGACACGGCGAGCGACAGATACTAATAATATTAAATAAAGTTTTAGGTAAGCGTTTTAGATATTTTTTAGTGATTAGTGATTACATCTGTAGCAGCGTGTGCGCTCCGGTAAATATTGCAACCTTAGCGAAACGACATATCGTGGTTGAGAGCGCACACGTGCTTCAGTCGTCGTCCCTCCGCGGTTATTAATATATGTACTATATCGGAGTAAAGGAATACGCACAATAAGTAGACCTATATTATTTATCTCTACCGAAACCCAGTAAGGAAACTAGGGGTAAATTAAAAATAAATACCTACAAATATATTTAAGGAAAACATCTTTTATTTTAGGGACAAATTTTATTAATTAGCATTTACTTAGCGATGATTAAAATCATACCTAATCTAAACAAGGTTTAATAAAGACTCATAATAACAGCATTGTAGGAAAATAACCGTACTAAACGGATTTTTTCCAACTGACAATATTGTTAGCCATACTGGAGCCATTAGAGGCATTGACAGCTTCACCGGTTTTGGGGGCGAGCGCGGAAGGCACTCAGTCATGAAAGCGAGGCAACAAGCTCAGGGGTGCTTAAGGGCTTGGACTGTTGACGTATATGTAAATAAGTCGCGATCTAACTGCCGTGCTAGACGGTTAATAGAATGACTAGCTTTTCGCTCGCGAAGACTATAATATAAGATTTGCACATTTTTTTATTGTATTTGAATGACTCTATCCTTACCATTATACTCCTGTGCAAGTTATTAACGAAGAGGACTTTGAAAGGAGAGTCGCTTTCTGTAGATTAATTTTAAATGCGAATTTAGACGACGCATCTTTTCTAAAAAAAAAATCCTTTGGACTAACGAATCCAAATTCGATCAAGATGGGATTACTAACTACCACAATAAACATTATTGGAGTGAGAAAGTGCACAAAAATCCTAATACAAAAGGCCAAACGAGTCGCAACACCGTTTTTCGGTCAATGCGTGGATGGAAATAATGAGGATAATTTAATCTGGTCACACTTTTTACCGAGCAATCAAAAAATTTTGACAAATGAAATGTTTAACCCCCTCGACGACGTGTCTATGGCTACAAGGCAAACCATGATATACCAGCAAGACGGTTGTCCTGCACATTTTGGTGTCAATGTTA
Organism: Saturnia japonica; assembly: GCA_033032175.1. NCBI lineage: Eukaryota > Metazoa > Arthropoda > Insecta > Lepidoptera > Saturniidae > Saturnia > Saturnia japonica. Next base: position 839,709 of record CM065330.1, read on the forward strand.
GGCGATCATGGTTCGATAGCCATTTTCCTAATCGTTGGGTAGGGTGAGGAGGACCCATTCCGTGGCCTGTAAGGAGTCCGGACTTAACACCAGTTGATTTCTATATCTGGGGTCATATGAAATCTATAGTTTACGACGTCTCGTCTGTGTCATTCGCGAAAGAACTCAAAACAAAAATTATAAACGCAGCAAATAGTATGCAAAATAATTTGACTACTTCAGTAGTTAAGTCACAACTCAGAAAAAGAATGCGACTTTGCGTACGCAATAGGGAGAGTCACTTTTAGCAAGAACTTTAAAAAAGAAATTAAAAAAGTCTAAGTTTCTTTGAAATAAGTTCTTATTTGTTATGTATTGTTAGAGAGCTAAGAAAACGGTTGTTTTTAAAATAAATTGCAAGTCAAGTTTCATAACGTTTTTTTTTTGTTAAAAACAATATTATTTTATTAGGTACAAGGTATTTTATAAGAAAAAAATCCCAAAAATGTATTGAAATAATATCGATTTTCGTCTCGCATTTTTAAATTAGGGCCGATATTTATTGTTTTATTATTGATAAAAAACCAGTGTTTAATTAGATTTAAATTGATACTTTTTTCAAATAAATTTTTAATGTTGCATTTTTGACTTATTTTGAAAAAAGCTAAAAATCATAACTGAAAAATGGTTCACTTTTGCATAATACATATAGGGGTTAAAATTAACGCAAATAGTTACCCCATCACCTCCTAACGGGAATACGTCGAATTACCAATAACTCTTTAAAGTTTAAAGCCTTACACCTCTCCTCAATAAATAAGCTATAAAACTCTGTTTTTTTCCAATCCTGACTGATAGTTCCCGAGATTGGTGCGTTCAAATGAACAAACAAACGGACTTATGGGCTTTTATATATAAATTAACAGTATAGATATATGTAATATAGATTTAGTATACATGTAGTAGGTATTTCGAACGGGTGATGACAGATAAATTAGAATGTGTCCCTGAGGTCCGTCGTAGTTGCCTTGACAATGTCAGAAACCGGAACGCGGCAAATAGGGGGTAAGTGGACATCGGTTATATACGAGTAACATACATTACAGTAGAATACAAATTGATGATACCATAATATAAACTGGGCCGCAAAGAAAGCGGGTCGGTAACAAAAATCTCAATAACTTCCAAATTATTGAAACTAGGTTTATAAAATGAAGACTGTATTATAAGACAATACTATGTATGTATGTATTATGTATAATACACGTGCCTCCTCAATGCAAGCTTGGTTATAGCGCTCTTCTTGTCTTCTGTAGACTGTTTGCCTCCCATAGTGCGTGCATAGCATGAACCTCGACTCTTCCGAAAACATTACTCTTGACCAGTCATCTAGTCTAATTCATGAGTTCTCTAGCGTAACTCAGCCTTGAATTTCAATACTGCCTTTTGAGTTTTGGTCCATTAACGGATCTAAATGGCTTCAAGATTGCTTCAGCAAGACGCTACCTCACTGTACACGTGCTCGAATTGCTCCCTCCAGCACGCAGAAAGTGCATTTTGACTTCAATAGCCGTTTGATATCGATTTCTCCACATTGTTGACAACATAAGGAGTAAAAATAGGTAGTATTTTCATTGTATTTAATTAACAATTTTGTTTACTGTAGAAATTTGTATATTTTTATTACATTTGTTGTATTACATTATTTACATCTGTAAAAGCCCCTTAAATAAAAAAAAGAGAAAAAAAAACGTTGTTGTGTCAAAACAAAACATGATCAAAAATCAGTGAAGGTAAGTCATCGTAATAAAACCGTAGCATGACAATAGGACACTGTCTAATGTTTTTTTACAGTAGCTGGTTTAAGAGAGATCGTAATCCATCGGCGGTCGTGGCTGTAATACCGAACTGCAAACTCCTTGGCAGATGGATATATCCACTAATCCCAAAACGCGACAAACCAAAAGACTCATTATGACGGGCTTGTCATCATGTGCTTGGTAATCACGATCCAGTCAAGAACGGATCCGTAGCACCCCTCTTGATTGCTGTATACCCATCGGTTGATTCCAGAACGCGACATGTCTAAATGTTTTTTTTTTTACTACCTATGTATAGGCTTGCGTTTGACCACTATCTCGCCTGATCGTAAGTGATGATGTGGTCTATGATGGAGCACGCTAGCCTAGAAGGTACCTATTCACTCGATACTTGAAGATACCCTGGTTATAATTATCGGGAAATACAAAATCCAGCAAAGTGTTCCACTCTTTAGTGGTGCGTATTATAAATGTGCTAGCAAAACACTTTGTGCGCACTGGTGGAATATCCACCATAAATCGGTGACGCTTCGCCGTGTCTCTTGTCGTCCGATGGTGGTGATAGAGAGTTAACTAGATGTATGGTAGTCCTGATCGACAATTGTCATATTCCTACCTGCCCAGCAAACTTTCTGAATTCCTTCCACTTTCAAATAGATTTATTTGCCTATTATTTGCAGACTTCAAGAAAAGATGGGAAGGCTGCATAATTCAAATGTATTTGTTTTATGTATGTTCAGTGATAACTTCTTTGTTTATAAACCGATTTGGATGATTATTTTTTTGTCGTGTGGCGACATCTATAGAGCTACATAAGACGCATCCTACTATCCTACATTGCGCTATAGAAATTAACTCAATCGTTGAGTATATATACAAGAACCCGACTACAACTGTTGGGCAGCTACCCGCCAGACATAACATCCGTCTGGTCGGAGGATTCCTCCCTTTGCAATAGCTCTTCTAAAGTCGGTTACGGGATATTTCCAGGGTGGTCCGATTTTAATTTTATTGGCATGGGACCTTTAACTTCGAAGATACACAAGGGAACTCTTCAAAATCATTAAAGTCGGTTTCTTTTTTGTTAAAAATTGTCTTGTATGTTTATCATTTTACTATGTTGAAAAACATCGTCACTTTACATGAGGTGCGATTGTAGTGAACAATGGAAAAATAGAAAAGTGAAGTGAAAAATAAGAGGAAGCTTCGACTACTGCGTGACTTAGCGTGTCACTATCTTGGGCCACGTCGTCATAATATGAGGTAAAATAAAAAGAAATACAAGAAAACTAACTTATGACTTTCATATATGAATAATGTTAATCATTGCATGCTAACAGTACACACAATAAGCTTGTCGAGTTCAATGACTCAGACGTAAAGCCATCGCCACCACGGAATCACCGACGCGGGCTAATTAACAAAGCTTTCAACAAAACTCCACCCCTTTATTAAAAACTTAATTGGTTTTACTGCAGCGTATGACTGTTTTATTAGTAACATTGATTTAATATTATCTATTTTAATTTGCTAACTGATAAAGAAGTGGAGCTCAATCCTCTTTCATAGATATGTGCCCCCTTCGCTAAGGATTTTTGAAAACTCTACTCACTGCAGAATTATAACACAAGGTTATTTGGCTGCGATATTCTGTAGTGTGGTGTACTGTGTACAGTTAAATTCTGCATAAAACGGAACAAAATACACGTTCCAATGTGGGCCGATTTGACTGGAGAATCGCAGTTGCCAACCATTTTGGTGCCCCTGTCACCCCCCACCCTTCCAATTTCAACCGCCTCTTCTCTCGCGCGCACCGGCACGGACACCGTTGCCGATATAAATTTAAGAAAATTCAAATAAACTGCGGATCTGGTGGAATCCAAGTATCCTGACCCTGAATTCTTTAAAAATGGTGAGTAATTGTGATATATCCAACAGTTGGAGTTCACCTATCGTGCTGGCGCAATTAGACAGAAATTTCTCTGTGCCCAATCTCTGTTGTAAATGGTGGAAATGGTGATGATGGATTTGGTTAGGCAATACAGCCAGAAGACTCGGTTGCGGTTTATTCAGGGATGGTAGACCTAGGCGACATGACAGGGGCTACTGGCGATGGATTATAGATACTGATTTTGCCATCAGAAACAGAAGAAAAAGAAAGCAGACTTGTTTTCAAGTACATCTGTTGTTTTAAAATACGACAGTTACCAAGAAAATATAGAATGAATTATGAAGGTATTCTTCACTAAACTTCCCTCACAATATTAAATTTCTAAACGTTATATATTTTATCTGAGACAAATTTTAGCATCATTTTGATCAATGTAATAAAACTTGATAATGATTAATGATCGAAACATGACTTAACAAAGATTTTTTGTAGCTAACTTGAAAACTCGGTAGCAATTTCATTACGCTGATATTTGGTATGATAGGGGGAAATATATCATGGTTGGCGCGAACGGTGACCTCATTATAATTATGATTAATTAATACAGTATAGTACCGTTGATAGGGATAAAGCGAGCAGACATTTAATACAATAAAAAGTACGTAATTGATAGATTGTTCAGAACAATCGTTAGTTTTAATTCGCTGTGGTTCCATACACTATAGATAAAAGTACAAATTTTAATGAAAACTATTGAAATACGCAACCCTAAGGTTGAATACTTAAGCTTTAAAATTGAATTTATTTTTTTAACTCATAACAAGTGATATTGATCTTGGAATTTATATATTTTACAATATTAAAATATTGTTTTTTTTTTTCTATTCGATGTATTATATCATAACAAACAAATTAACCTTCACATTTCTCAAGTCCTGAGTGTCATGATTTTTTGTTTATAATAAACGTAACCGTAAAAATTCAAATTTATTAGTGTTTGTACACAATCTACTGACAGTTTACAATCTTACTAGATAGTTTATAAACTAACAGATCGTACTGTTGCAGTGGTAGATATATACAACCAAACGACATGTGAATGTTGCAGAAATGTAAATGTTAAGATAGATGTGTGGTTTATTTAAAATGGATTCTTAAGATCAGGAATGAGTATATCAGAGGAAGTCTTAACATAGTACGAGTCACAGAGAAATTAAGGCATTTAGGCTAGCGTGGTATGAACATGTCATGAGGAGGGATGAAAGTCATATAACTAAAAGAATATTAAGTATGAAGTTGTATGGATATACAATATGTATGAAAAAACCCGTCGAATCCGAAAAGGTATAAAGGTACCCCAATGACATTACCAAAAAAATAACAAAATTTTATTTATTATGCAAATTTTTAAAACGTGATAATACCGTCGCCAGGCTCGGCGCGGCGCGGCGCAGCGGTACGTTTGATTGTATGGCGGTACCCTGCGCCGCGCCACGCCGCCTGTATTGCCATGTAAGTTTCCTCATTTAACTTTTTTTTTACATTTTATTAGTGGTAATTTTTTTTACTTATAATCTAAGATAGATAACAAACACAATATAATATCGGTACCTAATAATACCTTCATGGATTCGACGGGGTTTTTAATACATATTGTATAGGAGTAGGAGAAGACCGAAGAAGGTATGGATGGATTGTATGAGGAATAGCGACTCAGATAACAGTTGCTAGAGTTGGAGAAAAAACATGTTCTGCCGGCCCTAGAAAACTCTTAATAAGAGTAAAAAGGAGAAAAAAAACAACACGTCAAAATAAGGGACAAGAGTTTACTCGCATGTGACACAGAGCAGATATGTTCTGATATTATATTCTAGTGTTTATATTTATTTCGATGAATTTAAGTTAATTTTGTCGTCTTTATCCTTCTAATGGACAAGGTTAATTTAAAATTCAATTTTAGCGTATTGGGTACTCCCGAACGCACGAAGAAAAACTACTGGTAATAGTTAGTATTTTATAAGCATTATATTACAGAATGGTAAAACATTCCATGTTATATATTCAAGGCTGTTAAACATTAGCACAGTTGAAGGTTTTGCAGCAAAGTATGCGTTAACTTATATATATAACTAACTTATACAAGATTAGATTAGCTTGTCACCTTTAAGGAATATTACTAGCTACCCTCTGCGAATATTTCGGACAGATTCGTGAATATAACTCAATTTTATTTTTTGTAATCTCATTACCATGTCCGATGTCTCGTAAGTAATCTATACAATTAATAAAATTGAAGTGTCTGTTTGTGATGTCAAAATAACAGCTTTTTACTAAATGCATATGAAAATATATACGTTAACTATAACAAAACACCCATTTTTAAAATCTTTGGCTGTCTGTTTGTTCCGGGTAATCCCCAAAACGGTTGGACTGATTTTGACGCGACTTATACTGGTAGATAGCTGAATTTATAGGGAGTAACTTAGGCTACTTTTATTTTAAAAAAGGATTAGGGTTCCGAAAAAATAAAATAAAAACTAGTCATGGTGAATCAATCCGGGTGCTTAAATGGCTTACGCTAAGAATTAATGTCCTAAACAATTATAGACATTAAAAAGACCCACAAAAAAGTCTGGGAGAGTATACATCTATCTTCTAACGAACTTCCACAATAAGCATTTTTGTCTTTAAAATAGTCGGGTGCGGGGAGTAAGATTCGCGCGGGCATTCTGTAGTCCACGTGAGCGAAGCCACAGGCACAACTAGTTTCGTACTAAACTTGTGGGAACAGCCAACTAATAATAATAATTTATATCAAATGTAAGTTTAAAATTTACTACACAACAATGAATATTATTTCAAATTTCTGGATATCCTTAATTACATATCACAGAATATTTTTGGCTTTCTCATATTATATACGTATATAACCAAAGGTACAGGGCACATGTTGAGTTTTACGTACAAAACAACAATCGGGGATGCTAAAAGATATATTTCGGATTGGATTTTTATCAAATTATAACTTTTTTCAATCATTCATTATTTAATTCGGATATAATTAAAAAGTTGAAAAGTTTTCCTTTATGTAGATGTTTTTCTTTATATTTACTACCCATGAACGTATTATTACTACTACCTATCTGTTTGGTTCTGCTATTTTAATAAATTTTGCCAGGTATATGAATGTACTTTAATAATTGTTGGCAAATATAATATTTGTACATAATAATAATTTAAGGCTGTTGACAACTTTCAATAAATAAATAAATAACCTTTAAATAATCCATTTTTTGTAGAAGCAAATACATACAAACCTTTTAAACTAAGCCAATTCTTATCACACAATAATAGTCTTGATAAATCACAATATCCATTGGAAGATTTCACATTTTTAATAAAAACACAACACACTTGACACATATTAAACGTCATCATTTAAATTTAATTTTAAATGTGTAAAACTTAACCGCTAATTTGTCCTCCATTGTTGTTATTTTGCCGCCAAAACGATGGTACACAGTTGTCATTTTCAAAAAAAAAAATCTAATACGACACGGGCAACGGAAACATAGCGGTCGTGCAAAATTAATGTCGGCGATTAACGAAATAATGTTTTCCTCGTGAAGAAAGTAGCACCGTACACTTGAAGGTTACAATTTAACACGGCCATGATACAAGAGATTTAGTACAACAAATACAAGACAAAAATCACGCTTATTCTATCAATTTTAACTTTAAACTTACTGGGGAAAACGAAGCGTTTTACATGAAAAAAATTATTTCAATATAAATTATTTCATATATAAATAAAAAATTGTTTATTTTTGTTTTGTACTTAGTTTCTAAGGCTACGATATGGCTTTCAAGGCAGTTGTGTTACAACTGACCATAGTGCGAAGAAAGGGGGTGGCTGGGCGGCGCGCCGCGAAATCGGGGGTGTGCTGTTAATCACTAGCAGGGTGGAATAATTTTGTTTTTTAATTAAGCCGGTGTGTTCTGAATCCTGAATTATGAAGTTTGTTGGAGTTATTTTTTAGTAATGACAATATTATGTTCAAATTTGAATAGTAAAGTAGATATCTGTTGCGTTTGACGTCCAATCTATCTAGACTCAGGGTGGCTTCCACTAGAACCTTGTTAAATCATATTTAATAATTAATGCGGCCTCCTAAAGTCAGTGATATTGCGGATTCTCACGCACGTTTTCAGGACAGCGTCACTAAGCATCAGGAAAATTCGTATGATTTTAGTTATTTTTTTAAGTTCAAACAAATATTTATTTATTTATTTGGTACATATTACTTCACAGCACATTTAACACAAAATATACATTTGTTATGTTTTGCAATCATGTGGTGTCAATTACGAAGCAATTATTATTAAATTTTGTTTGTTATGCAGCGGTTAAATATTCACATATAATATATAGAACATATCATTATATAAGAGGTTTATGTGTTTCTATATCTCATTGTGAGTGGGAGTGTGAGTCTGCGTGTGAGTATATAGGTGTGGGATCGAATGCTCCTAGTGAACGCATATGTGAATTTTATTGTAATGTATGTATGTTATTATACAAATATGTTCTTTCTTTACTTTTATATACACCTAATAGCAGCGATCTGAATGGATAACTAGAAAAACTACACTTATTCTAAGGTACCGAAAAATTAACTTTAATTTTACTGAAAAACAATCAGAAGTCATAATGAGTATCCATAATAATGCATAGGCTATGATTGTGGGCACAAGTTACATCTGTTTCTACTGATGATCTCTTTTCTTATTAAGGGTTTTTCAATAGGAATCGGGTATATTTATACCAATAAAGACGAAATATTTGATTTTTTGTTTGTAATGGATAAACTCAAAAACGATTGGACCGTTTTTAAAAATTCTTTCACCAATATAAATCTACAGTATCAGCGAGTAACATAGGCTACCTATATTACAATTTGAAAAATTAATTTATTCCTCATAACAATATCTTTAGTTTTACACAAAGTATAAAAAATTGGCTACACGGGTGCGTTGGCGATGTTAGTCGTATAAAATTAACACGGGTGAAATCGTGGGGCACAGCTAGTAATGACGGAAACTACATCATTCAAATGACCATGGCTTGTTTGTGGTAGCGCGAATACGAGATGTTCAATTTACAACCTCTTATTTTACATAAATGCACCTCTAATCTCATTGATGGTACATGTTGTTCATTTATAGACCTTCGACAGTTTGTGGCTTGTTCTCATACACCAATGATAAACCCCATAAAAATAATCAAGGAACGTTAAATCGTATAATCTTGAAGGTCATGTCTTGTCTCCAAATCAGTTTAAGAATCCGTTGAATTCTGATTCAATATATGGTCATTCATGATACATTACGACGCCGAGGTGCTCATTTGAATGATGTAGTAGGTATCTATTCCATATGTAATGTCAAAGAGTGAGCTTTCAATAAAATATAATAATAATAATGCAATAATTTTAAGCAATTAATGTGTTTTTATTTTATTTTAAATATACCCAGTATCATAGACACGTCATACGCCAACATTATTGGACTAAAAAAGAGCGTACCTAATTAACTATACATACAAAGTACCAATAACGCTTTCAGTTATATAATACGGTAAAAAGGAAATAATATGAAAGACATCCTACGTTATTTTATTTGTTAGAACGAAATGAATATATTATATTTTGAGTTGTAATGACATGCAACCATGACACTGGATAATACGTGACTAAGAGAACGTCAGGCAATTGCCTGACTTTTTTATTGGCAAAATAGAGCGCGGGTAACGTATCTACACTTATAAAAACATCTTAGCATGCATAACATAGTAAAACCCATAGTATCACGGTAAAGTGACGGACTTGTCTGATGGTTAAAACAGTAAAATCTATTGACAGTCACCGCTGTCGTGCGAGCAGGGATGGTAGATTGTGGCCGGATAATCCTGATACAAATGCCGTTAAAACGTCTACTATTCCTGCATCCACCATAATATGCATGGTGATCGTGAGCAAGCCGGGATATAGGTACAGCCTTACAACCTCGCTTTAAGTTTAGCGTTGTGACCACAATCTCACCTGATCTTAAGTGCCGGTGTCGCCCAAGATGGTAGCACACTAATTATAGTGAAAAGGTGGCTTTCAAATGTAGCTGCCCGAACACACCTGTTGATGTTTGGTGATAGATTTTCAATTTGCAGGTGGTAGCTAGACAGGCGTGCGTTATAAAAAGCACTACCACCATGCTACGATTTCATCAGGATGTTTTACTTCACCGGGGGCTCAGGCTCATTGCAGGGATTCGAACTCACGTTGATCGACGCGGAGTCCATACATACTATCAACTGAGCTATCATTCGCCATTTCCTCGTTCGTTATTCAGCATGGTGCATCGTACTGTCCCTGTTGGCAATGGGACAGACTCAGCTGATGCTATGTGACGCGGACACCACACAGCGCTGGTTTTCTGTCTGTCCCACATTCATAAACAGTCACTATGCGCAATCGGTAGCTCAGCTCGGCTCGTCACATCGTATTACAATTTTATTAATTTAAAGAAAGTTAAACTCAAATTGTATAAAAATAATAATAATAAAAAATGTTAGTAACTATTTAAATTAATGCCCATAATATACAAATTAATTATCAGTAAAGAAAGTAATATATTAATAACATAAACATAATAAAATAGTAAATAAATGATTAATTAATTAATCCTTAAAGGACCCGATGTCGTAAGATGGAGGGAACACACTGGCCGGTAGAAGGTTTCACGGATAAGTCACAGAGAACTTTTTAGCAGGTGAGTTTGTCGCAAGTTTTAATATGTTATCTGACTTTTTAGACCTCACATCATAAGTGTAACCGGCATGGAATTCGGAGGTAAAATTACTGTTAGTTATTAAATACGATTTAAGCTTTCACAAATATTGTACGAATTAGATAGCATAAATATCATACATAGCTTTATCGTAATGTTAATGTAAGTATAAGAAGGGGATGGTTTTATAAAATGTACTATAATTTGGTACTGCTTTAAAACACTGCAGTTGGTAAAGACATTTATACTGTACTATATTTTCGTCCGATTTATTTATGCTCTGAATAAAAATAGCAAAGGAAAACTGCACGCTTAAGAGCAGTTATAGTAGTGTTTTAATGTTTTTTACGCCAGGCTACGAAAGTCATCACTGCCTATCCCTACAATAAATTAAAAAAACCTACTATATTAAACTGCAATTATTAGAAATGATTTTAGCACATATCTTTTTATTGTATTAAGTAGGTTGTAATGAAGCATGCAGTTCAACTGATGTTAAGTGGTATCAGCAGCCTATAACTAACCTTGAAACTACCAGAGTCCTAAGGCCGGTAATAATAGGTTGCTACTCCTGAGGATCGAGGTGGAACGTCTCGCGTGCCACTGTGTGTAGCAACAAGAAACTTCAGCGGGGAATATATCGGTGCGAACACTGCTATTTTGCTGCAAAAATATTTACCTGTGGCTGTTATGCTACCGCAGTCGAATCTTGTTCTGGCTTTAAGATAATATATTCCCTTAAACTTTCTATTTTTTAATTCTTTATAAACGCTAAGCTTAGAGGACGGACTGGCTCTCAAGTGCAGCTGCCGGAACACACCTATAGGTGCTAACCGATAGAAATACAATTTGTGTATAACCTCATAGCTAGGCGGTCATTAGAAAATGCCTACCACCATGCTCTGGTTCCATTACGATGTTTTTCCTTCACCAGGCGCTCAGGCTCATTGCAGGGATTCGAACTCACTTCGATCGATGCTGTGTCCGTACACGCTACCACTGAGCTATCATGGGACCCTAAGCCTAGATCTGTGCTGGAATACAAAGAACTACATAGATTTATCAGCGCTTTAAATCGCTAATAAATCCTGATTAAACACGTGCGTTCTTTCGGAAAGAAGCATTCGCATCAATTTTCATGCCAGTCCGTATCAAAACCAAGTGTCTTAAATTAGAGTTTTATTTTAATAAATAGTTTTCAAATAAGATCGTTTAGTCGTGTCGTATGAAGTAAAATTTCCCATGTACAGCATTAAAGTAATTGGAACTATCAGCTATTACAAAGGCACCGCGCCCATATCCGAGAAATAACAGCCCCTTTATCCTATGTAGGTAATGGGTTCAGTTCCGATCAGAAAAAAATCTACCGTTGTTTATTTTAAGGATTTTTTGTTTTAGTTTTAGCAAAAAAATTATCGTACGATTTAAATAACCCCAACTTAATGATGCGTTATTTGTGTACCCTTTTATCATGAACCATAAAAAGTTTTTTTTTTGTAACAGTTGGCGCAAAAGTAATGACACAGTTTCATTTGCATATAATTTTTTTTTAATAAAGCACATGCAATAATTTTACTGAAATGCATGTAAATAGATCAGTAGGTTTTGAATATGACGCCCTAGCTACCACCCTCAAATTGAATATCTGTTACCAAGTATCTATAGGAGTTTTCGCAGCTGCACTTGAGAGCCAGTCCACTTCTTATATCTTGGGCCACATCGCAACTTAAAATCATATGATTGTGGCCAAACCACAGATCTCTAGGACAAACAACTTAGCATTCCATAGATTCACTGAGCGGGCGCCGGGTCCATCGTGTGGCAGAGAGAGGGAAACACGAGCAGCCTCCGGGACCTTTGAAACAGGTGTAGATTTAAGGGGCCCCCTTATGATGCACATCAGCGCTCACCTTGACTGCCCGCGATACCCTCCCTGCCAAGCCAGATTTGAAAATAGAACTTACTGCAGTTCTTGACAGGCCGAGGTCTTTTAGCAAGTTATAGAGAGATTTCGCTGGAATACCTCTCGCTCCCACTTCCACCGCATACAAGTTAACCACATAGCCGTTTTTGGTTAGCTCATTACATAGATCGTAATATTTATTCATTTTTATTGCGTGGTCTTTAGGTATATTAGTTTCCCACGGTACAGTAAACTCTACAAGTACTATATGCTTAATTTCTCGAGAATAAAGAAATATGTCTGGTCTGAATTCAACTTTTCAAGTTTTGAAGATTTGCATAAAACTATGCATTTGGTAGACGCGATAATGTCCCTGTAAGAACACTACTCTCGATATCTAGAGAAAGATGGCTTAGGTAAGTTATATCACACATTTTATTGCTTTTGCTGTGTGGTTGGACAGGACAATCCGTGAATTGACTGCATTTTAAAAAATTAAAGTAAATTATTGAGATCTATTGGTCTATAGATAAAAAGCCTAAAACAATACAAATCTGGAAAAAGTAATTTTATATTTATTTAAATTTCCCTTTGGAAAATTAATATTTTTTGTCTGTGAGTCACGCGATTTGAAACGCCGATTAGAAAACGTAACGTCACCATTCAGGAAATATGAACATTAGACTCTTGCGTTAGTTGTCACACTTGTCACTGCTATCATACAAAATTACATTTTAAATGAATGATGACGCCACGACACCATAATGCCGCGCTTTTGTGTCGTGATTTTTATATAAAATAAAAAATATATTTAAATCACTTTTGATGAAGTATTAATGAAAAAAATATTACTCATATGTATTATTTTCAACATATAAAGTGTTTAAAACAATTTTCCAAAAGTTGTCAACTCCCGGATTGTGTCTGACTATCGCGACCACCATATACCTGGTGTACGTGTCGGCACTGCCGGAATAGAGGCTGCGTACGCCGCAGCAAAACATCCTGCAGTACTACATTTTACGCTTCTTCCCGTTAAGCTTCACTAAGCTCAGAATCCGCACCGAACATTAAGTTTGGTTGGCTGGTTACGAAAACTGATCTCAGGATATATAATTATAATGACACAAATTTTAACGGGACTTAAACGGGGTAGATATTCTTTGAAATAACTGACGACAAGACCTGGCCTTGCGATAATACATCTGTGCAAATAAACATCTGCTACAGGATTACCCGAGATTTGATTCGAATCGATTTGATCATTTGATGCTCTACGAAATCTTTTAGAATTATAAATCAGCCTTACGGTCTTTTGATATTCTTGCAAAGCACATTATGACCAATCTTAAGTCGTTAAACAGACTTTTTATACTCATCATCATTATACCACTCACCTTCGTGCGATATCATTACTCTACATGCGACCCATTAACGGGAAAAGAGATGGATCATATCAAATCGCGTCCGCCTCTATCTACATTAATATTATAAAGCTGAAGAGTTTGTTTGTTTGGTTGAACGCGCTAATCTCAGGAAATACTGATTCGAATGGAAAAAATATTTTAGTGTTTGATAGCCCATTTATCTAGGAAGGCCATAGGCTATATAACACCACGCTACGACCAATAGGAGCGGAGCATCAATGAAAAATGTTGCAGAAACGGGGAAAATGTATTTCCTTTGAGAGCTTCTATTACGTGCGCTGCGTATACGGTGATATGGTGGTGCTTTTTCTAAAATAAATTTTTGATATTGCATTTTTGACTATCTAAAAAACAATAACTTAAAAGCATAATGCACAGGGGGTTAAATTATCACAAATAGTCACCCCTATCACCTCCTAACGGGAATACGTCGTATCACCAATAACCCTGTATATTCAGTAATCGTGCGGTATGGCACATAGTGACTCCCTTTTGGTTTGTCAAGACCAGCCAGCCTATATTCAGTACCTGAGAGGCTTACAGACCGACATGATAGCGGCTACCTGCGATGGACTATCTATCTCTCGATGCCCGCAGTTTTTTTTTTATTGTACCGTGTTTTCTATAAAATACAGTACCTACCTACCGTGCTATAACAAGTCCGGTGAAGCTGTAAAAGCCATTAGAGGCTCCAGAGCTCCTAAGGATAACAGTATAGTCAGTTCTAAAAAAAAAACAACATATGTCGGAGAAAAGATCTCTTACATGAAGCTGGTAGCTAAGCAGACAAGCTTGAGAGAATACCCTACCATCATATTTTGGTTTTAACATGACTTCTTTTACCGAAAGCTCATTTTGTAAGATTCGAATTCAAATCGATAGAGAAACGGTCTCTGAACACGCTACCCCTGGACCATCATCTCTAGATAGTAATTGTTAAACTGAACCACAATGTACTTTACTTACCTTACCTAAACTAATTTTTCCAGAAAAGTAAAATTTTTATTTTTTATTTATATACTTGTTTAACGTTAGTAAAACACAATTAAAGGCATCATTATTATATTTATATGCACAATACTAAATTAACATACTCAATTAATAAAATAAACACACTGTATCTCTATAGGCGTAAGCAGAGAAAACAAACATTGTATTTCCTTTTAAAAAAACTTTGCGTAGAACAATGATGATTATAAATTTCATAAATGTACTATTTATAGGTATCTTTTTCTGCTTACACTTTTAGGGATATAGCGTGAAGATCTACTATAATTATTATAAACAATATTCACAATTCAAATATAATTGTTAGTTGATAGATTAATTATGTTATATTCCATATAAATACTTCAAAATAATGATTAGTAGTGTTAGATAAAATTGCTGTCTAAAATTATAAATTAGTTTATTATATGGGTCACGTATTACCACAGATGCACTTAGTACCTTAATTATATGATGTTTATTTTAAATTATCATATTAATTTATCAACTAGTGTATCGAATAACAAATTATTTGCATGCCTTTATTTTGAATATATCTAATTTTATCACACGAATACATTTTTATGGCAGGTAAGATAAAAAAGTCTAGATTCTTTATGCTTTGATAATTGCAAATTCATCAGCTGGGTAAAAGGAATTTTCAAAGTCACAATAACAAAAATTTATAATCTTTCGTATGTACTTTAAGCTTTATTTGCAGTTTTTGGCGGGATCTTGAAGTGACCTGTAGTGGTTTTTATTTTTAACTAGCTGTGCCCGTGGCTTCGCTCACGTGGACTACAGAATGCCCGCACGAATCTTGTTTCCCCGCTCCCGGCTATTTTAAAAACACAAATGCTTATCCTAGAAGACAGACGTATAGTCTCCCGGACATTTTTGTAGGATTTTTAATGCCTATAACTATGTACTACATTAATTTGCTATATCTTTTATGGTTTACTCAGTATAAGCCATTTAAGCGTCCGAATTGATTCACCATGCATGACCAGTTTTATTTTATTTGTGCGGAACCTCAATTCTTTTTCTGAAAGTAGCCTAATTTACTCCATATATCATCAGCTGTCTATCAGTGAAAGTTTAGTCAAATTCGGAGATTACCCGGAAGAAACATACAGACTGACAGACAAAAATGTTAAAAATGGGCTTTAGTAAAAAACTGTTATTTTGACATTACAGACACTTCAATTTTATTAATTGTATATATTAATTTACTTAGGTTTTTGACCATATATTAGTAGGTTATATTGATGGTTTTTTTGCGTGATACAGTTCGGTTTTTATGCATAAGTGAAGTGGATTATAAATATGAACGGAAAGCATATATTCTGAGATCCCACAAAAACTCCCTAGAAAGTTCTAACAAGGGAACCACCATCTTGTTAGGATACTAAAATCGTCATAAGACAGGACACTATATTCACTTTATAATTTCAGTAATGGTCTTCATTAAAAAAGACTAGTGGCCAAGTTAGGAAGAAGAGATTTATTTAGATTTTATATTAAGAAAACATTGTATTATATATCTATAATATATATCTAAATTTAGAAAAAAATGCATTAGTAGGTAGATGAAAAATATCTATAGTTGTCTGTTTATACTTACTTGGAACTAGAGATTTAGTATGGAATAAATTGGCAGTAGGTTGAATGAAACGAGATCAAAAACGGAATATAACAGTGTGCGTATAATTTTGTTGAT
This sequence comes from Saturnia japonica, assembly GCA_033032175.1. Classification (NCBI taxonomy): domain Eukaryota; kingdom Metazoa; phylum Arthropoda; class Insecta; order Lepidoptera; family Saturniidae; genus Saturnia; species Saturnia japonica. The sequence continues at coordinate 856,279 of CM065330.1, forward strand.
TTTCATTGTTCTACGAGTTATATCTACGTACAGTACACGTAAACACAATCAAACATGTCTACTAAACATTAATTAAACATAATTTTGCAAAAATGAACAGGATTTTTTTTCCAATGATTTACGTAGGCCGACAGCACATAGTACAAAAATGGTCTCGTATCCCTATCTCTTTCTAACACAAGCGTATACTCCGCTCTTTCTCTTTCGAGTAGCCGATCTACGTAATATTAAATCTAGGCTTGGAATATTCAAGAGGAAAGATCGAACAAAAATAACAGAAAGAAAATGTAAGAATTAATAATATTGAAAAAATATTTATTTACAAATTTTTTGTAAAAATTATATTAGGCGTTTTTTAAGACAGACCAACGATGACAACTTTATGTAAAAGAAAAAAAAGAAAAAGGCATTTATTGAAGCACTTGAAGCAAAGATGGCTCCCAAATTATGTTTTGTACTAATAAATATAATTTGTTGATTTTAACGTTTTTCTTTATTCTTTCTTGACTGAAAGAATTCTTTACTGACTATATTATATAATAAAATAACAATTTCCGTTAAATTTAAATATATGTTCTTGTTTTTAAAAGCATACATTTCAATATGCGGAGAATCTATCAGACCGTTCGTTGTCGACTTCAAAGATGAATTAAAAATACAAATCAAAATGATTTTGTAAATTACTGCGAAAACACAGACGCTTTAACCTACTTCTTTATTTAAAAAAAAAAACTATATTAAATATAATATTTAAAAATGTATTCGCTATAATCACAGATTTTAGGTTATAACATTCTAATTCCAAATTAAAACTATTTTGAACTTCCATAAGTAGTAATGTTTTGAAGGTCGCACAAACCATCTGATTGCAATAAAACGTTAAATAAAAATATTTACAATTTTCCTATGCATTTAATTTAAGTAGTAAAAGATACAGTATTTTCATTAATATTTTAAGTCTCCATTAATTCGTGTAAACGTCAGACGCCATCTTGTTTTGACTCGTGACAGTAAAAAGTAGTAGGTACTACATAAATTTAATAGAGTAAAAAACTTAAAAATACTCATAGGTTCAAATAGACATATTATTTAATAAAGAATTGATATTTTTAAAGATAGTTATGTATAAAATATCTACTTCGGTGATTCATAGACTTAAAAAAAAAATCGAAGTTCTGATATAAATAATCACAAGAGACAATGATATTTCCAAGTAAGTCGCAAGGATGACTATGATGATTTTAGTGTTCAGTATGTTCCATTAACTCGCATTTGTTAAATTTCATGTTTTAATCAACGCGAACGAAATGGCGGCCATTCGTTTGTAAACTGATATAAAGTGAAGTGAAAAGTAAAAAAAACATTTAGACAAATCTTGAAACAAGAATGTATTGATCATTGGTTACTAAATAGTGACGTCACAAGACAAACTATAATGGCAGCTAGCGATTACCGAATCAAATAATAATTCAAAACATTTTTATAATATCCATTTATTTTCATACTTTTTTTTATAAATAAAATTGTCATTTTTCTATATAATATGTATTATTGTTAATTACAAAATATACAAATTTTTTTTCAAAGCTTAAACTATAAGTTTTATAGAAACGGTACCAAAATATTTTTACTAAAGAATGTACCTAGAAATATTATCGGTATATTAAATTTAGTTAATGAAAACTTCAATTATCGAACATATAACCAACGTGTATTCAAAATTCTCTGTGACTCGGTTACAAAATATAAACTATTTAAACCGAAAAGGTACCGAAGTATCGAAGCTACTCGCGCGTCAAGCTATTAACGACAATATAAAACAGCATTAAAGCCAATAATAAAATTAAAATGTTTAAATTATACATCAGTCATTCAGTCACCACAAACATGAAAATTTTAATTAAGGTACAAAATAATAATATTAACTGGGTGTTACATATTAAATATATAATACATAATAATGATATACTACAGAGAGGGAAAAATAATTGTTGCAAAGAACAATAAACATTAACAATTAGCTGTATTCGATGGGTAAAATCTATTTACATAAAATTCAAGTCGTCCATGACATATTTTCTCACCTCTCTCACTACGCTTGACGAAAAATCAATTCGTAATTATTTTATTTAATAACTACAAGTAATAATAAGATTTACAGGTCATTAACAAATTTGCAGGTAACCGCCAGATATGTAGTTAATCACAAGATTTGTAGGTAACTACCAGATTTGTAGGTAATTACCAGATTTGTAGGTTATTACCAGATTTGTAGGTAATTACCAGATTTGTGGTTAATCGAAAAATTAGTAGATTTCTGCTTCTATATGTTTAGATTATCACATTAAAACATATATTAAGCATACTAGGTTGTATAAAATAATTAGGAACACTAATTGTAAGATGTAATAACATTTTTGAGACAATGAATGACAATTTTTAAGAATATGATTGGCAGTTAAATTAGCATTTCTTAAGTTTTACGTAAATTGATATGAAAATAACGAACTCAAAATAACCCATCAGAATACTTACATTAATTATTGCCGTTGATAAAAAAAAAACTACAATTTACAATCACATGTCTTTCAGAACGTATTTCAATATGGCGCCCTCTGTGTTCCTCGTCTGATTGACGCCGGTGTCGAGTTGGCTGGGCGACACCACTTTCGGTTCCCTGTCGGACTCGCGCGACCTCTGGGACGAGGTCTCTACAGACTCAAGGTTTTGGAAAAGCAAATTGTTGGAGCCGTTTGATGGATTCTTCTTATGACCTGGTTCAAACGTTGGATTGGATCCTGGAAAAAGAAAAAAAATCTGTTTAAATAAAGAACTTATTTCTAAAATAAAAAATAAAACAATAAAGACAGTGGCTACTGCTATCACATATTTACTACAAAATCTAAATCAATAATTATTAATTAACTAGATGTGCCCGCGGCTGCGCTTGCGAATCGGTCTACCTCCAGCCCGGTTATTTTAATTTTAAAAAATGCTTGTTGTGAGTGATCCTTACATGTTATATATAAATTTTATTAGTATAAGTTCAATTTGTTTTTTGTAGCAGTGCTTTTTTAATGTCTACAATTATGTGCTACATTAATTTGTTATATCTCTTAAGGTATACTCAGCGTAAGCCATTTAATTTAAGCGCCCGAATTGATTCACCATGACCTGATTTTTTATTTACGCGAAACCCTAATTCTTTTTGTAAAATATAAAAGTAGCCGAAGTTACTCTTATAACATCAGCTACCTGCCGGTGAAAGTCCCGTCAAAATCAGTACAACAGTTTCGGATATTACGCCGAACAAACAGACAGACAGACAAAAAATTTTTTTTATTGTTTTTTTTTGTAATTATTTGACATTACAAACAGACACTTCAATTTTATTTTTTTGTATACACAGACTAGCCTACATTGAAACATCATTCCATCAATTGTCTGGTAGTCGTAATCTTAAGTACTGTGATGTGACATTACTTGAAAATACTAACCGACTGTAGAACTCTTTCTCGACGTGGGCGTCGTACTCCTGCTACCGGACTGAGCTAGACCCATCATATTCGGCAAGGGTTGGCGGGGTCTCGACTCGTTTTGAAGAAACTTGACGAACTCGGCCGCCAGACTGTCCGTGGCGTTACCAGACTTGGCGAGCCCCAACTTTTCGCATTCCTGCTTATTGAAATCTAATACCGTTGACAGCACCCGCAACACTTGTGTCCTAAAACCAAGTTTTTGTAATATTCATCTCATACAAGACATTTTTTTCTACAACAAACTGTGGACCCTTGTCCATAGGTAACACTAGCGCGTTGCCGATCTTGCACCCTCCTTCCCCAAAGAGCTCTGGTAACTCGAATAACCGCAGGAACATAATAAAAGGTTATTTGGCCGCGATCTTCTGTAGGGTGGAGGTATTTAACCAGTCACGCTGCCCCAAATAAAGAGAAATCTCTAAAGAAAATTTTCTGTGTCCTACCTCTTTCTGAACCCTCCTTACCTCAAGAAGCACTGGAAACTCGATTTACTGCAGACACACAACATAAGGTTATTTGGCTGCGATCTTCTGTAGGGTTGAGTTATTTAACCAGTCGCGCTGCCCCAAGTAGAGAGAAATCTCTAAAGAAATTTCTCTGTGCCCTACCTCTTTTTGAACCCTCCCTAACTCAAGGAACACTGGAAACTCGACATACTGCAGACACACAACATAAGGTTATTTGGCTGCGATCTTCTGTAGGGTTGAGTTATTTAACCAGTCGCGCTGCCCCAAATAAAGAGAAATCTCTAAAGAAATTTCTCTGTGCCCTACCTCTTTCTGAACCCTCCCTACCTCAAGGAGCACTGGAAACTCGACTTACTACAGACACACAACATAAGGTTATTTGCCTGCGATCTTCTGTAGGGTTGATTTATTTAGCCAGTCGCGCTGCCCCAAGTAGAGAGAAATCTTCAAAGTAATTTCTCTGTGCCCAACCTCTCTAAAACTAAACTAAGTTGGCTTTGAAGCCTAAAGATTGAACACGACACTTCTCACACAGTAAGTTTCACTCACTTGTTAAGGTTATTCTGAGCAGCGGTCAACACATAGTTGATGACAAGGTTCTTCACCAGATTCTTGTCAACTTTATCTTGCTGGTTCGATATAGCGTTGTAGTAGCGTTCCTCTGCGGCTTTCGCTGTCGTTTGGAGAGCCCGTACTAAATCGAAGAGAAGCGAGACATTTTTTAAGACTTGTTTATAAGCTGTTTGACTATTATAATCAAATCTGATGTATTTAAATCGTAGCAAGGAGACCGCCTCTCTGTCACCGCATCCGGAATATCGAAATAGAGACTTGCCGGCAAATATTCAATTTGAGGATAGTACATAGCCAGTTAACCCTAGATTTTATTCTACTATACTTATTGCGTTGTTTTCCCCATGGAGTAAGTTGACAATCAGTAATGCCAAAATTGAAACAAATGTTGCCACATTTTTTTTTGTACTGTTGTACTACCGTATAATTTATTAAGATTTTAAATACTGAGTTGAAGATTTTTATTTAATAAATTGAAATATTTTGTATTATTTAACATAATCAATCATTTTCTATTATCATTAGTTAATTCAGGAAACTATAAAATGAATATATTAAAGCGAAGAACTAAAAAAAAAAACTAAAATAAAGAACGCTTTGGTTGACCCATGAGAACTGCGAATTTGTCTCCCTTATTCGGGTTTCGTATAAGTATGAATGGTTTAATGTTTCTTGGAAAGCCAAGTTCGGTGAAGCTGTAAAAACCATCAGCGGCTCTGTTTTTGGATAGGGCTCCTAAGGTTGACAGTATAGTCAGTCAGAAAAAAAGCTTTTTGGAAAAAAAATCTTATCAATAGGTTTATATATCTCCCTACTGGTTTACAAATAGTACCGATTAGTAAAATCACTATTTTAAAAACACAATAAACTAGCGACACATGAAATGTCATTTTACTCGTTGGGAATAAAAACTACCAGAGTAATATTGCTAGTAAGCTATAGTTGTGTTAATCAAACCAAGCAAACAAAATCGAATCGACACTTTTTAGGAGGGATTCACATACAAGTTTGCATCTGGTGATTTTCAAAGGATCCCAGAATCAATTGTGTATGGTTTAGTAGATGATAGCGAAACACCATCAGTTTAATGAAGAACCAAATTTTTTTTCCTTTGCATGATAAAAAAAAGTAAACTAGACTTAAACTAATTATTATAAATAACAAAATTATAAATTTAAAAAGTTACAAATCTACTCTCACCATGCTTTTTTGCTTCGTGCGACGACGCGAGATGTCTGAGCACGCACGATCTCAAAGTATTATTCAGCCACTGGGTAGGGGACAATGGCCAAATACACACTAAACCTTATACCCTATTTGAATCCTATTCCATTCACAACTAAGTCCGTTATAGAATAATGCATTTTGGAATACACTATACGAGTGACTTGGTGGAAACCAATCACTGTAAAATTTTTGATAATTGAATCATTGAAATCTTGTTAAGATTTTCACTTGACAAATACTGTTTTTTTTATTGAATTGGAATATTTATAAAATAGTTAAATAAATAGAACATAAGGTAGGCAGTTCTGCAAGGCAGTGCGATCGACCTTGTCCCCGTTTTCATAATTCAACCAGTACCTGAAGTAATACTCAGAGACAATGCTGCGTCTTGATGTCTCCTAAGTTTGATTTCTTCTACAAAACGGAATGCAAATGAACATAAAACTTGATAGTGCACAATCTATTCGATTTGGAAATAAAAGGTCTGTATTTGTAAACGAAAAAAAAAAGTAGACCCATTGTAATTTCTAGAAGATCGATAGTATATATCCCAACTAGGGGGCCTAGCTAAGCTGCATTTCTACGATCGTGAACGCTAACATAAAACGAAAAAATATACGGGTTTGACATAACTTAACATTACATTACGAGCAGATATGTCAAATCCATATATTTTTTAGTCTTCTGCTAGCGTTAATGATCCTAGAAAGGCAACCTTTCTGGACCCCCTAAAATAATATACCGTAGAAATTGTCAAAATCAATTAGCAATTACAAAAGATGTAAAGGTAAATATGAATTTTTGTTGATTATTTTAAACACAAAACCGAGGATATTTCCAAATCAAAAAAAAAAGAAAATAAATGAAAAACATTCATACTACACTAATTACAAAAAACAATGTGCAACGCGGAAATGTAACATTTCAAGTGCAAAGGTAAAACATATTTTTGATCAAACAACATTTTCTAAAGCTACGCTGGCGTACAAAAAGGAAACAAAATGCAAGCGATGTTCAAATGAAATAAATAAAATAAAAAAACACAAAGACGTCACGACGTAAAGCCAAAGTCCTCAGTCAAACCCCATATGGTAATCTGAGTAACCGCTAGCTAACTGTCGCCTTGAAGCCACTGTGAATACAGTCGAGTTTCGTTTGGCAGTTCGAAGCCGCGGCCTTATAAAGCCTCACAGTTACCAAATGAGATTAGACCGAAGTAGGCGAAAGCTCTCCTCTTCGATTACTCGTAAACTATCGTTAGTGTATCTAATTATTAACCCTTAACTACATACGTTTTGCCTTTTTGCATTTATCTTACAATTATATAACAAATAAAAAGGCAATATATATATAAAAAACGGGTTATTAAACACTTGTTAATATGACAACTTAACAACTTCAGTAAAGTATATTAAAGTAACATCCAGGAGATTTTTACTTAAGCCTCTGAGCTATATAGAAATTATATGAAACTCCAATAATTATTACTACAAGTAATTCTATCCTTTTTCTCAAATCTGTTATTATTAAAAGGTAAAAAATATAAATAATCATGCATTTTTATATCATTTATTTATTTAAAAAAAAAAAAGCGTCTTTAAGTTATATATTTGAAACTATTGCAAATCAAAATATGCATAAATTATGCAGAGACAAAAAAAAACATAACCGCTAACAAAAACACACAAACAAAACAAAATGGAAACAAAAACAATAGACACACGTTGAAAGCGTATTTAAACTAATGCAATAAGTACACAAAAACAAACTGAACAAAATGAAAATCTACGATCCAACTTACGTGTGTCATTCGAGATGGTATTTATTTATTGCGGTTGTACGGCATCAAACTGTATACCAACTAGCAGTCTGGGTGTCATATCCCCAGAATTACCAGCTGATATTTAGTCAGAGACCGATATACGACGCTTAAAAGAAGTTAAACAGTGTCCTAGCATGAACGATTATAGTGATCTAGGAAAATCCAACAATATTCACTAAGTTTTAAAGATATAGGTACAGTAAAACCATAAACATGTTACTTTAATAATTGTAGAAATTAACAAAATAACGCCAATTATAAACGACCTTTAATCAATGTGTTAATAATCAGAAATTATTGGGACAATAACAACTAACAAGAAAATTTTCTTAGTGCCCGAAAATAGTAATACAGATATTGACCGCGTAAACATTATACTACATGATTGGTTAAAGAGTAACTAAAAAACATGGTAGTACTGTACATAATAAGAAACCAATTTTTAAAATGCATAGCAAATATTTACATCTACAACAATTTTGATAAATGAATAAATCTTACATACTTTACAAAATAGGATTCTTTAAAAACAATACAATTGAAACACAAATTACTAATAACACTAAAAATACTAAAAAAACTACATATACCCTATTAAAATCTATTCACATAATTAATCATTATAAAAAAATGTAGTTCCCTTACCTTGTTCTTTTAAATCGTTAATCTGTGCACTTTTTGTTTCTACTTGGTCTCCCAACCTTGCAGCGGCTTGGAGACCTGCTGAAGCTTCGTCTAATTTTGCATTCAGTCGATCAATCTCATCATGTAGCTCGTTATTCTGACGCCTTATATCTTCCATTTTATTTCTTATTTTCTCAGTGGCTCCATGGATGTCTCTTTCTTTATCTGTAATAGGTGTTTATGCAACATTTGAATACGTATCACCGTTGCCTGTAACATTATCTATCTAGAAATAATCGGGCGGGATCAGAATACACCAAATAGATCTGATTTATAAATGCGGTCTTGTGGTAATTTTTAGTAGCACGCAAAAGTGATAGAACTATGTATGATAGTAAGAGCAGTACAATAATAAAATACAGCAGTGAATACTGACAAAGAAAAAGTCCGAGGCCAGTCGCCTCTATTATGCCGACCTAAATAAAAACTGGATATGCCCGGTGTAACTGTAAAAGCTGTCCGAGTCCTGAGTTTTCTTGGGCCCTTGTGGCTAACAGTGTAGTCAGATCTAAAAGGTCTTTTTACCTCTATACATGGGGTCTTTATACAATCGGGCTGTATAACCCTATCACTAAGCCAAATTCTAGTTCGATACTTAGCAGGGTTGAACAACATGCAAGTGAGATTTGGCATGGCTGTCACAAGTCTTAAGATGTTATTTAACCCCGCTTACACCAATAATCTGTCCCTTTAGTTTCCACTTAACTATCTAGATACATTTGAAACAACACTTTTTTGCGTAAAAACGTTAAACAACTCACCTAATTGGAATTGTTCTAAAACGACTTGTAGATTTGTAAGAGCAGCTTCACTTCGACTCCTCGCATCTTCAGCTTCACTTAGCCGTAACTGTACCTCTTCCCTTTGCTTCTCCAATAGCTTTATTTGGTTCCGTAACGTCTCCACTTCTTGGTTGGCTCGGATACTAAAACATTTGAAATAATTCTTATGGAGGTTTTCGTATGATTTGTTTATTAGGAGACAGGTGACATTTGTCGTACTTAGTTGTCACGATGTATTACTCTTAACACAAGATACACTTAAGTTAAATATATAGGGAAGTCTATCACCATTTATGGTTACTGCGATGTAGTCGGGTATGTTAATTGTACCATTTACTGAGCCTGAAAGAATCTGCTTTTCCCGCGATATTTGTAGAATGGCATTACCGATGGGTATTCATACCCTAGCAGTCCCCCAGTATTTTTGGAATAAAATTCGTTATTTCATGGTACGCACTTGGCAGATGAGGGCTTTACGAAAAAAAGTGTAAAAGTACGACCCTTTCTATAGTGTAGACGGATATCAATAGCGAGTATGCTATTGGATGTGCCCAGTGCGCGTTCATTGGTTCAAGCCTACGAACTTCGTTCCAACCATGACTCAGCATTTTTAAATTATAATAAAGTGGTAGAGTATACGGACATCCCGTTGATCGACGTGAGTTCGAATCCCTGCAATGAGCCTCAGCTTTCGGTGAAGGGATCCATCGTGAAGTAACATAACATTGGTAGTAGAGTTTTTGTAATGACCCCTGTCTAGCTACCACCCTCATTTTGAAAATGTGTAGTAAAGCACCCGTAGGTGTGTTCCGGCATCTGCTCTTGAAAGCCAGTCCCCGCATTAGGAGTAGCGTGTTACCAACTTGATCCACATCTTTACATAACATGAGGTGACAGCGTAGCCAAGCGCTACAACCTATTAATATGAAAAAAATAATTTCAAAAAAAATTCTTTAAAAAAACTCAAAATTATGAAATAAAATATTATAATAATTCTTATATATACAAGAAATTTATCAACAAAACGAAATCAAAAATAGGTACGAAACAAATTAAGGGCCTACAATTTTTTTGAGGTCAGTGTCAACATAGGAACGGTATACTTAAGTTTTATGTTCAACGGATTTGCTGGCACCAACCTCAAAAAAAATTGTAGGCCCCTAATTTCTTTGATACCTACTGTTGATTTCGTTTTGTTGGTTTATTTCGTTTATATAAAAATATTATTTCATAATTGTGATTTTAAAAAAATTTTGTAGGTAAATTTTTTTTTTCGTATTTTCCTTACATTCGCTGGTATTTGACCAAGGTAATGAGATGTTTTCCCTTTGACACCAAACCTGTAGCTCATATCAAAGGCAGGCCCATACACATATTAATTATTCCATATCTTGAAACCTACTGAATCGATTTTCATGAAACATACACTGTCCCCTAAGTTGTACTAAATGTAAGCTAAATTAAAAAAAAGAATGGTCACAATCCGACTAATAGTTTCGGGGAAATACGTGGATAAAAGCATACATACATACACCAGTAAAATTTTGAATATTTGTTTGGAAGCCATAATAGATTACCTTGTGTGGATATGTTGCAGTTCTAATAACGTTACATACATACGTGTCGAATCGAAATATCTTTTTTTGAAATAGGTAATTTTTTTAAATCAGATATTTGATTATGACGATATTTGGTTTTAAGCGAGTAATTTGGATTGGCTTTCAATTTTTGTATATATGACTCAATGATAAATTATGCTAGAAATAGCTAAGGGTATAATTAATGATAATGTCACCAGTTAACTAATAAATTCTCGTTAAAAAAGGGTTATACCTGTTGCTAGTATAGACAGTACTGGTCTGTTTCGCTCTCTCTTCCACTTGATGCAACCTCGCCTGGCACTCCGTCAGCTTCTGCTCTGACGTCATTAACTCCTGCGTGTAGTTCTCTTCCGTCTCAACTAGGTGACGACGGAGACGTTCCAGCTCACGGGCTGAATTTTGCTCTTGTTCTGACAACTGGGGATCAGGTAACAGTACAATGTTATGTCATGTAATAATGAGAATACAGGTAATATACAAGTAATTATAAATACTTATGCTGCAGTTTTTATCTGTAACTTGACAGCTGCCAGGCTAAAATAACAATGCAAATAAATGTGTAAAAGAACACAGTGGCAAAGAAATTTATTTAAATTGTAGTAACTATTGCTTTGCTAAGACCAGAAATACAACTAATTCATAATCAATATCATTATGGCTAATTTTCCATTTCACGGAACAGCCATTAACTTAAGAGTTTACAAAGAATCTATTTAAATAAATTACTAACTAGGAATCTAACTTAAGAAGATTATTATACACTGACTTCTAAATCTATATGAAGACCATAATAATCGAAATTTGAATAAAGATACATATTAGCAATTAATAACATAGAAAAATTAAATGCTAGGTATAAAAGTTATACACAAATACCTGTAAATTTTCTGCTGTCAGTTTCTTAACTGTATCAAGTTGTATGGCGAGACTCTTATCCAAATTATCACATTTTTCGGTCAAATTTTTCACAACTTGGTTAGTACTGATGAATTCTTGGTTTACTTTTTCATATTCGGCCATGTTCTGATTTAAGGCTAATATTATCTCATCCTTTTCTTTTAAATTCATCTGCAATCTTTCACAATTCATACAAGTAGATGAATGTTGTTCCAAAAGCTTATCCTTTTCTGCAATAACTTTGTTAAATTCATTACTTTGTTCTAAAAGGACATGGTTTAGCCTTTGTATTTCATTATGATATTGTATACTTTCGTTATGCTTTAAATTAACAAGATTTATTAATTCATTCTTTTCAGCAGTAGCATTATCAATAACAGATTTATACTCTACAATTGTTTTCTCAATTTGCTCATATTTAACTTTCAAGTTCAATAACTCCGTTTCTTTTAAGTTTAAATTATTTTTCAATAGAGTGGCCTCGTTTTCTATTGTTGATTTTTCCTCAACTAACGTTGCGTATTCATCATTATGATGGGTGGTATTGTCAGTGATTTTTATTTTGTCAGTAAGTTCTACAATTGATTGGTTGAGTTCTTTTATTTCTTTATCTTTGCTATATATCAGAGTCGTGTAATTATGGCAAGACTTTTGTAAGTTTTCTATTTGCTCAGTTAGGTTAGATATTTCAACATTTTTGGTATTTAGTTCATCGTTTAATGTGTATATATGTTTGCTTATTTCTTCTTTCTCTATATGAAGTTTACTTAGCTCTTCTTGAGCTTTATTCGATTTAAAGTTAGCTTCATTTAATTTAGTAGAACTATCATCGAATAGTTGTTTAAGGCTTAGTATTTCTTCATTTTTAGTAGTAATAGCATTATTCAAATTAAATACGTTTTGCGACAAGTTAGACAAACTCTCGTTATTCTGCGCAATTGTTGCATTTAAAGTATCTATTATAGTATCTTTTTCATTCAAATCTGTTATCAATTTATCAAATTCTTCTTCTAAGCGAATAATTTTAGTATCAGTTGATGTTAATTCTGCTTCTAATTGTAACTTTCTTTCAAGGAGCTTTTGATTGTCATCTTTCAGGCGTTTGAGACTCTCTTCTTGAACTGTTCTTATTTTTAATTCGTCATTCATTTTCTGAAGCAATAATATGTCTTCTTCTGTCTTAACGTGGTTTTTAAGATTCTTATTTTCATCTATTAATGTTTGTAGGCGTTGTCTTAAGCCTTCAAGCTCCGAGTTCAATTTTTTAACTACTTCTTCTTGAGTTGAATTTATTTCGAGAGCTTGTTCAAGTTGAGCACTAATCTGAGATTTTTCTTTTACAATTCTATCTATTTCATGGTTAGGTGAGGAAAGGTTAAATGACGATTCGTTTTGTAGAGCAGTTATCTTAATTTCTAATTTTCTTTTTTCATTCTGTATTTCGTTGTTATGCTGTATTACTTCATCTAGTTTCTTTTCAAACTCTTGTAATTTATGATGCAAAGCATCCTTTAAGTTTTCTAGTTCTTTGTGTGCGGTAGACTTTTCCTCGAAAGCGTGTTTAAGATCACTAACTTCTTTTGTAAGTAATACTTTATCATTTTCAATAATATGGATGTCTATTGATAGTTGTTCATTTTTAGCATTGGCAGCACTTAGACGTTTTTTAAGTTCATCTACTTCTAACGTCATATTTTCTAACTTTTCTGTTTGTTTATTATTAGTACTATTTTCTAATTCTTCAACAGCTTTTGTCTGGTTCTTAAATGTGTCTAATTCATTTAGCATTAATGTGTATTTAGATCTTAAATCGGCTAAACTTTCTTGTAGTACCGCTTTTTCTGTTCTCACCTCGCCTAATTCTTTTTCTATTCTCTGAATTTCAGATTCAAATGATTTATTCATCCTATTACAATCAGCTAGTTCAGTTTCTAATTTAGCTAAATTATCCTCATGAGTTTCTATAATTGGCTCTAACTTGGACGTATTTTTTAAGGCCGCAATTTCTGATATAAGAAAATCATTATTTTTTTTCATTTCGCTAAGTTCTCTTTCAAAATGTTGAATGTCAGAGGTAAGAAAATCATTTTCTGTAGTAAAATCATCTATTTGTGTTTGTAAATTATTGATATTTTGATTTTTTTCAGATATTTTCTGTTCAAGATTAGCAATATCTTTCTTAAACGAATTAACTGTTTTGAATACACTTTCCAATTTGTATAACACGATGTTGTCACCTGGAGAAGGTATTTCTCCGACGTAGTCAATTGGTAGTTCAAAATTGACATATTTATTGTACAGTTGCATTATTTTTTCTGCCTTTATTACTTTATTGTATGCGACGTCTTGACATACTGGTTCTTTCTGTAGTAATTGATGTTTTAATTCATTAATTTCACGTTTCAAATTCTCAATTACACTTTTAGCGTTATCATCTATGTTTATTTCATCAAAATGAATATCATTTGTGTTTCGTCTGTCTTTTAAATCATTCAATTCTTTCAAGAGACCTTCGTACTTTTCTCTTGGTATCGCATCAGATAATTCTGAATATTTGGTGGAAACTTCTATATCATGCTCTAACTTAGTAACCTGTTCCTGTAATTTAAATACCTCTTCATGAAGATCTTGATTTTCTTCTTGAAATTTCTCAGCATTTTCTCTTAGTACACTATGAATTCGCTCTAAATTTTGATATTTCTGATATAAAGTATCATAATCAGAATTTCTAAATCTGAGATGTTCAATTTCTTTATCCCTTTCACCTATCGTAGTCAGTAATTCTTTAATTTGAACGGAATAGTCATCGTTAGTGTTTTTTAAATCTTCATGCTCTTGTTTTAGTACTTCAAAATTTTTTTGCAGCTCTTTTTTTAACGATAAAAGTCTTTCCATAGCTAACTGATGCTGACTGTCTAAGTCTTCAAGGTTAGATGTTAGATTCTGATTTTCTTCTTTAAGTCTGACAAGCTCTTCTTCAGTATCCGGTCGCAAATCAATCGTATCTCGTTCTTTTAAGGTGGATATTTCATCTTGCAAAGCTCGTATTTGTACTTTGTACTGATTTTCGACATTATGGTCGATCGCCTTCGATGACTGGGGTGGCGGGTCCCAGTACCAACTGGACTCATCATCCTTGATACCATTTTTCTTCGAAAGTCTCTGGAAAAAAGGAAAAACTCTTTTAGTACATAGTATCTACCATAGGGAGTCAAGTGGATCAACGGACTGAATGGCATAAAAAACAAATGAATACAAGGCAAAAACGACATTGCATATCATTATTATTGTTATTTCTAATTCTAATAGGAGTAAGTATCAAGATATTTTTTATAAAAAGTAATCCGAACTAGATCTAGAGCTAATCTAATCTAAATAAAAACTAAGTAAGCTAGATATTTTCCCTTTTTCGTTCGGTAATGTATGTTTAAATTCTTATACAAATATCTAGTAAGATTTGTATGAATGATTCGTTTTTAAAAGTATTTAACACTGTAGAAACAAGCGCGTGAGCACGTGATCAATACGAAACAGACGCGGAGTAAATTGTTTGCCTTTGTTATAAACGACATTCATTTCACATTGCAAGAAATTTCCAAATTATATTATATTCTTCAACGGTTTCATTTAAAACAATATTATGCCGATATTGTACGCATGCAGAGTGCACCTTCTCACTCTAAACCACACGGCCTATTTATTATCAGGGATTTTTGAAGCATATTCTGGGCTTCATATTTCTTCTTTCGTAGTTTTTCAAACGGTCCCTGGCCTTTCACGTGTTAGCGTTTGCTTTACACCTTCTCAATTCCCAAGATACAAACTGCATTATTTTATTATCAATAGCTGATTTAAAAAAAACAGCGGTGGAGACTCTATTCACGTCACCGTTCAAAATGAAGTACAGTTTCGAAGAGCAAAGTGTGGCACGAAATATACGTCTACTCTACATACATATATGGACACGTTGTATACATAGTACCTATGTTTGAACAGCCGATACGTTATCTGCCCAGTTTATGGCTCAGAGGCGCTGACTCACATCGAGGAACATTGTGCGCGTACAGTCACCATCACATATTTGACACTATTTAGTCACACTTTATATGGACTTCTTCGAATTCTGGTGTACAAGGATCAAGGTGTGGTATAACATCTCCAGCGAATCAACGAAGAAATGGTGAACACCAGTAGACGACTGGGCCGTGACAAAACATGGCGATGTATACACCGGAGCTACATACCACAGAGTTTTTCGTTTCAGTATCTACCAAATTATATCTAACTACCCTAGTGACTTTTGTAGTGGTGCGAGACTTGATAGACTTGGAAGATTCGATCCCTGATAGGTTCTCATGTCTCGGCAGTTATCACTGTTTTAAAATACGTACAATTAATAGTAAAAAGTTCTATATTTATTAGATTGAGCAAATTTTCATTTCTCCGCAAGCGATATTAACTAAACCATTGGAAAGAAGAATTATTTATATCTTGAATAATCTATACTTTCGTGTAGTTCATAATAGGAAAAGGTTTATGGTCATTACCCAAAACTGACAGAAAAAAAGAAAAAAATCTACTCTTCAGTTTTTTAATCTTAATCATTTAAACACTCTTGGCCCCTTTACGCAATTGGGGGAGATTAGTACAGCTGTTGTTAACTAGCATTCCAATTGTGTTTGATTAGTATGTAATTATAATACGAAATACTCGATATTTCTTTTATGTTACACAGTTTGGGTTCTTCTATAGATAATATGATAAAATATAGAAAAACACAATTCGATTTATAATCCGCTTAGTTGAGGAAAAATCCAGGCCTTTTTAAGGTATGCTTAAATTTTCTAGACTTAATTATGCGCTCGTTAGGTGCACTTTATATAAATAGTGTATAAACGTGATGGTGAACGTCAGGGGGTAAGAGATTCCTGCCGACCAACAAATACCACGGGAAATAGCTGGTTAAACCGTGGCCGATGCCGAAACTCGACAAGATAAATACTATTTCGTTACGATAGGTTCCTGACTATAAGTATAATACTTGTAGTTAGACAAGAGACACCACAACAAACACGTTGTTCATTATACGTTTGTAATTCAAGGTATCTCTGTCATTAGGAGAAGCTCTACACAAAGGTTTATGAAGTAATTACCAACAAACTCAAAATAATGTTACAATTGATTATTTTACAAAGACACATCAAAAAATCTTGCTTTATCACATGACGATGGCGATAACATGCATTGTCACTAAATCGGATTAGGACAACCCTCGATCTGTAAAGAAAAATCTTGAGCCCGTGTCAAAAGATCAACATTGATTTACAGAAGCATCAATGTTCATTTCATTTGAAACTGGAATCGTATCTGAATCATGTACATTATTGGCGGGTCGTTTTAAGATATTTAGAAAATGTTCCATACCATTGTGACCCGCCAAACTTTGGGAGTTCAGTTGCAGTTTGAGCTTTGACTGTCAATGACTTTACAGTATTGATGTTATCATCGACACCTGCGAATAAGTAAGATTGCCAATGCGATCGACGTGGATCTACCTTAAGTGACATCCATTTTGTTTTTCAAATCTAAAGGTTTTTTGTGTGAAAATAAACACTTCGATATCCATTACTTATTGACGACTGTACAAACAATTTCGTCGAATACTTAAAACATTTATGCACAAATGTAAACCGGTAGTCAGTACACTATGTTGTTATGTTTCGAACACGTCTCCCTTATGTTTAGTGGCCCGTGAAAGTTTCAGATAAGAACCGCGACAACACCGGTGTCGCACCGGTCTCTACCGACAATTCTTTTTAATTGCCTACAAAATATCGACAGGTTGTTGCTAATTAAAGTTTAACTCGGTAAACTAGCGACAATTTAAAACTTTATTTTATCACATAATTCGGTTTTTAATTATTCACAATACACATTTTTATTTGCCTTTTAAAATTCCGATCTCGATTCGATTGGTAAAAAGAGTAGAGTGTAATTTTTTTATACATGTCATGCAATATCTCGTCTTTGTTTTCCATCAAGAGAAACTTTTTAACACTTTTACCACTCCGTAGAAATATGAAGATGAAATGCCAAGGCTTTTTACCATATGAAATAAAATGTATTCTATAAAGACACTCCTGCTTTTAGGTAATATGAATAATTTGAATAAAGTTCTCTTAGTACTAGTAGGAAAATACAATTTCACATTGTTTGGAAGCGTCAGTTCGTTATTGGAAGTGTACAATTCCTCAGATATTATTGTTATATATACATATCATAAACGACCTATCTTAGAACATTTCAAGAACAGAATACCTTGTTTTATAATGATTCCATGAAACTATAATAATTAATAAAGCTGTTCCATAGATAGGTTCAGGTCGTCCGAATGTAAGACAACGCGCATACCCGCACAAAGCGGATTAAGATAACTTATCATCGCCGTAAGGTATTAAGAACGAATCTCGTTGCTTCGAGACGCTCGTTAAATGAGATTATAATGTGTGTGGTAATACTGTGGAATGGTTACTTTAATATGATCATCTTAATTATTACCTTAGCTTTACTTGAACGTGATCAACACAAAATCTGAAAGAGCAGGAACTAGACATAGCAATAGATGGATGTACATGAAAACTGTAAAACCGTGAATCGCAGCAAAGGTTTCAACTCCAAAATCCGTCACCGAGCTCCTGAAAGTGTTTCGCGATAATTGAACTTAAAAACTTTCTAAGGTTCAACATTAATTATTAACATGAAGATAGCAAACCTATAAAAACAAGACAATTTTTAACAAAAAAGAAAACCAGCTCCAATAGTTTTGAGGAGTTCCCTGGTGCACCTTCGAAGTTAGTTAAAGAGCCAATGCCAATGGAATTAAAATGGGACCAAACTTGGAGGTATTCCCTTACAATCGAAAAAAGAATAATCAAAATCGGTTCATAAACATAGAAGTTATGGCTGAAAAATATATACATTCGAATTGAAAAACTCCTCCTTTTTAAAATCGGCTTATAAAAAAGGATGCCTTATATTTTCCTTTAACCGTAGTCAAATCAAGAAGTCTAGTATAACTTAGAGGAATTGACATTGCTGATAGAGAAAATGAATCATTTGAACATATTTAAGAACTATCATAATTCAAATTAGAACTTGTGATATTAAATGACGTCACCGACAAAACAGATAACACAGTAAATTCAGAATATTAATTACTTTACAGTGCAGCTGATAGAATAGTGAAATATTTACTATCTATACTCACAGATTGCTAAGCAATGAGCCCTAGAAACTTATATTAAATCTTCTAGTTGGAAATCACAGGAACTTTATGAAATCACCTGGGAAAAACAATGGGGGTTAGAACGCCGATCGACCTTCCGCATTCGCGAAGTCGTCACACAATCGGAACAATTCTCGAGCGCATTAAAAGGTAGTCATATAGTTATAAAAGCTTTATGACCCTTTGTTTGTACCCGGGGACATAATAAAATACGGGGTTAAAGTAATTACAGTTGTACTAGAAGAGCTTAGAGAAATTTTTACGTTGGTTCAACGACCCTAAAAGGCCTTTAAGTCGAGGTTATTTCATTTCCCAATCCAGGAAAATTTACATCTAGTTAAACAACCACCCCTACCTCATATTAACAGTAAAAGTGGACCCTCAGCTCGGGTTTAGATCTTTATATGATATACAGCAAAATTACAGGACGCAAAAATCAAAATTAAAATATTTTTTATTCAATTAAGGGTCTAACAAAGCACTTATGAATGTCAAAACACCACAGCCACCAAAAAGTATAGTATTTAATTACATACAGTTATAATCATTTTCAGTAGATGTACAGAGAGTGAATCATATCCAGACATCACCATCATCCACTAATCAACTACCCTGTAATAATCTTTCGACAATAAAACCGGCTTAACATGATTCTTGAACTTATTATCCGACAAATCGGTAATGTGCTTAGGAAGTTTATTATAGAACCTAACACAATTACTTAAAAACCTTTATTTTACTCCGTTTGGTAACTAAAGTCCAAAAGCAACAGGAACTTTGTCAATAATGTATTGTAAAAGCAACAAATGTAACTGTATGTTAGCTTCAGTACAATTTGCAAACAGTTGAAAATATGTCACATTTCATCCTATAACGATGCATTTTGCATGCCTAATTTTTAACTTCAGACCATCTCCAGCACATCGGGAAATGAAAGGAGACGGATACTCTTTCATACAGACATGGGCCTGGGTAAAAAAAGAGATGTAAAAATATGAAAACGGTGTAAATTAATAGCTAATGCATTATCAAACAGTTACTGAAAAAAAGCGGATTTTTTGCAATCTAAAAGCAGAGATTTAGGATATTTCGTAAAAGCGAAGTCATGTAATAAACTTCAATTAAACTATTTTTAAAGTAGGATTAATATTAAAAAAGGGGTAATGTTTATTATATTTTAAAGTTATTAGTTTACTTATTTTGTTGACTGTGATTTTTAATGATATTGTACGATTTTAAAAACAAACATGTATTCGATTTTACAAACCATATTTCAAGTAATTATATTCTGGGCTCAGAAATACCCGTCTACTTTTGATGTCTGAATCAATGAAAAAATAATCCTTCTTTCATACGTTGTAAAGTATGAAAAAGAATAAGTATATCTAAATCATGTATACTAATTTTGCAGTAAACGACGTGTGCTACAGTGGCGCCGCCTTGCAGCCGAACCTTGACCGAATTCCCTGGCGATTCTCTCTTTAAGACTTCCATAATTGTCCACAATCGTCGACTAGACCTCATTACCTAACATTGTCGTATTGTTGAATATCACACAAAGCGTATCTGTGAAACTATTGGGTGAATATAACTGATATTATATATTTCTTTCCTAAGAAATGAAACGTTTTTTTTTAAATAGTGTTATTTGAATATTTAGCTTAATAAGGATTGAATTTAATTATCTACATCAAAGCTTGTTTAAGTTAATATTCGTTCGGGATATTATGAATGTAACTTAAGTAACAAATAAATAACTATCATTTTTGAAAAGTTATATACTCAATAAATACGTCTAAATTGTATATATCATAAAATTATTTATTTCTTAGTTTAATCATGATATTTATTACAAAATTAAAGAAGCTTTACTTAAAACAGCGTAAAAATTAACTGCATATTATACCTTATTTATCTTATTTAAAAAAAAAAATGTTATTAAAATAATCTATACAAATAAATAAAATTAAAGTGCTGGCCTGTAATGTCACAATAATAGCTTTTTACTAAATGCATATGAAAGTATATACGGTACCTATAACAAAAACCAATCATTTAAAAAATTTGTGTGGTTGTTCCGGGCAATCCCTGAAACTCTTGGACCGCTTTTGACAGAAAATTCACTGGCAGATAGCTGGTGCTATAAGGAGTGCTTTAGGCTACTTTTATTTTAGAAAGAGTTAAGATTCCGAGAAAATAAAAAAAATTACGGGTTGCACTCGGGAGTGCCGACAGAAGTGAAAACTTATTTTGACGCGTTAGACATTTTTTAGAAGGGTACTAGGGTTATTGGGTAATGAATTGCATTTTATTTATGAATTGTATTTTATTAATTATTAGAAACTTTAAAATACATTTAATATTCTTTTAGGACAAACGCGTTCGCTGTCTGCTATATGTACGTGCATATATGCACACACTATAGCTGCGTCTCGTAACGGTGTCGCGAGTCCAGAGATTTTATCTCATCTAAAAATATGCGTACCGCGCTAAAAGAAGTTTTCACTTCAATAACTGGTCATGCTGAATCAATTCTGGCGCTTAAATGACTTGCGCTAAGTAAACCGTAAGGAATATATTAAATTAATGTACTCAACCCCGCTGAACTAACAGAAATATTTGCTAAACTGTATCATAGATATTACGAAAAACAATTATTGTCTAAATGTGAATTTGTGACAATTGAGAGACTTAAAACTGTTCCACTTTTTTCCCCAAACGTGGGACAAGCTCGACATTGGCACGGATAAATGAGAGACCAGTCAACTTATGTACATGTTAAAATAAGTACCATGCTTCTTAGTTTCCACTTTCCACGTTTACATAGATACTTGTTTTACAAAAAAAAAAATCTAGATAATTTCTAATTTATTTATATAACTAGCTGCTCCTGTGGCTTTTCTCACATGGACTACAGAATGCCCGCGCGAATCTTGCTCACCCGCTTCAAACTATTTTAAAGACAAAAATGGTTATTGTGGGTGTTCCTTAAAAGATAGACGTATACTCTCTCCGTGAGTTTTTTATAGGTCTTTTTAATGCCTACAATCATGTATTACATTAGTTTGCTATATCTTTTATGGTTTACTCAGCGTAAGCCATTTAAGCGCCCGAATTGATTCACCGTGGCCAGTTTTTTTTTTAATTGTGCGGAACTTTAATTCTTTTTATAAAATAAAAGTAGCTTAAGTTATTTTCTATAAAATCAGCTATCTATCAGTGAAAGTCCCGTCAAAATCCGTCAAACCGTTTCGGAGATCATCCTGAACAAACAGACAGACAGACAAACAAAAACAAAAAAAAAATGGTGTTTTGTTATATGTATTGTATATGCATTTAGTAGAAAATTGTTATTTTGACATTACAAACAGACACTTCAATTTTATAAACTAATTGTATAGAATAGAATGATATGGTTGCTAAAAATCGAACAGCGAGAACTAAGAAATCCCTAATCTTAAATCTTAAAATGGACGGTTTTCAAACTTATTGTATATAAAGATCTCCGTGGCATGTAAGCAGAAATAGCGGCTGAGTGCCTTAAGTGCTCGCCCCTAAGTCAGATGAAGCTGTAAAAGCCGTCAGGCTATCAGTATAATAAGTCAAGAAAAAAAAAATGTAGTTTAAAATTAATTTGAACAAGGTAAAAATGTTGCTATCAGTATGTTGAAACAAAAGAGATAGGAAATCACAGCGTAAAGCGGAAACTCTGTTGACAGAAAAGTATTTAAAAAAATTCTCGCTCACATCACATCTTTTAACATCGGTTAAAAGTCGAAAGTGAACTGAGGGCAATTAATTGGCCACCGTTCACGATTGTATGCAGAGTATCAATGCAGTATCTATTTATTAAATATCGTTTGTTTCGACGCGACGCAGTCATTCGAGTGAAGTGAGTTATCTTCTCTAATTGATCTGTGACATTGACCATTATAATATTCGTAAAACAGGTTAGTGTAGTAATTAACGATAATGGAGGAAACGTTTTCGACACGGAGCCGGAAAACGAACCGAACGTTTGAAACGCTTAGTGCATTTTTCGTGTGAACAATATAATAATGTTGGCATTATCGAGAATCCTATTTTAGTCAAATTAAAGTAAATCTATTATGGTGTTTGAATATATTATATCCACAGACGCTATCGTCATGCTTGCAAATGCTACGGGCGACGGGCAGTGTGTGTCTCTCAATAGTTTGGTCACAGTTTTTGGGCAAAGTGTCACCTGATATAAGAGTTGATGTGGCCCAAAATGGTAACACGCTAAGCCTAGTGGAAGACTGGCTCTGAAGTGGAGTTGCAGGAACACACCCTACTTTGCTTGAGGGTGGTAGCTGACCAGACGAGCATTATAAAAAGCCGTACTACCATGCTATAGATTCATCAATGGTTTTCCTTCACCGGGCGCTCAGGCTCACTGCTGGGATTCAAACTCACGTCGGTCGACTCGGAGTCCGTATACACTACCACTGAGCTAGCATTGCTTCATATGTTGTATGGTGATTGAATTCCATTCCAGTCTAATGTCATTAGCGACATAAAAACTAAATTAGTAATATTGACGCACAAAAAGCTCGCGATACCATTAATTCGTTTTTCATTTACCAAGGTGCCATGTTCGATAACTTCGATAACATAGGAATTCGAATCGCGAGAAGTATAGGCTAGGACCGATTTTTCAATCAACAGAATGAGAAATACTTTTGACGTTTTGCCGGATAATGTGTGGAAAACCAGTCAGCATTTTAAATTTATCTGTTAAATGGAAAATTGGCACTAAAATTGAAACAATGATTAATTTGCTAGCATCCTTGTCTGATGAATAATGTTAGTAAAGAACAGCTCATGCTGTTAATTGTTTTTTTTATTATTATTCAAAACTACTAGATTTTTCTCTTGCGTCCTAGTTTGTACAGATTTAATTATTATTCAAAACCATATCAGGGGTACTAAACTGTAAATTTAAGATCCTTCACAATTCACCTAAGGGAAGGGTGCTGCGACCTGATGAAAGGAAAGAAAACATTTGATCGTATTCAAAAACTATCAAAACCCATAATTAGAACCTACGAAATTAAGTGAGGACTAACTTCAAGCAAATAAGCTGCGTCTAAACGTTTATTTGCCAACAAACTTTCAACTTCAGGGGCGTCCAGCCAAGTCAGCGCTGCCAGGATATAATACAGTACAATGTTCTCTTTTAAAATTTCACTTATCTGTTTTAATTCCATTTAAATTTACTGTAATAATTGTATGACAAAATTATGATTAAAGTGATATAATTAATTACCTCATCAACATTATAGGCGGGCCACGTGGTAACCGAATACTGCACATATTGTAGTATAAATACAATAATTTCATTAATATTCATACTAAAGTATTATTTTAACACACATTTTATTTACGTAAACGCACGGTGCACAAAATATTTTAATCAATAAAACTATGTACCTAACGGGGTAAACAGAAATAATCGAGCATCACTTTTCACTGTCCTTAGAAAAAAAATATCACGTGTTTAAGATTTATGAAACCCCTTCATGCACCCGCGCCGATACGACAGTGTGAAACTATCCCTACGGTTTGTATTTTTTTTTTCTATTTGACCGGCACGAGTGATCGCGATCTCCAGTCAGGTAGAGATCCTTACGACCCCCCTTGTTCACTGGATATGCAGCGGGGACAGCGTGGCACTTTGCTGGGTGTTAGCACTTGGTATAATACGGTGGTCGTAATTTTGTGTCCTAACAACAATCAAAAATTTTATACACATATACGCTTTGAATGCATAATATATATTTTTACCATTTATAATATGAAGGGACGTAGCTACTAGAATGATTTAAAAAAAAAAATTATAGGTTTAGCGTTTTGTCTTTAATCACACCTGATGTAAAATGATGACGTGGCATAAAAATCTTAGTGGAGGGACTGACTCTCAAGTGCACCTTCCAGAACACACCTATAGGTGCTTGGCGACAAACTTACAACTTGAGAGTGGTAGCTTCCAGGCGGGCATTAAAAAAGCCTTACCACCATGCTATGGTTTCATCACTATGTTTTCCTTCACCGAAAGCTCAGTCTCATTGCAGAGATTCGAATTCACGTCAATCGAAGTGGTGTCCGTACACGCTACCACTATTGCTTCTGAGAAGTTTTAACACTCGTAAGCGGATTTGTAGATAATTGACGGTGGGGTCTAAGAGCGGTAATTAGCCAGATCTATTATGACGTCATTTTCCTCATCTCACCTTGGAGATATCACTGTTAATATGTCATTTAATTATTTACCACGAAAAACCTAGAAATACTTCGATTATAATACCGTTATTTAGCTCTGTTTACGCTCTGTATATTATTTACAATTATATCATATCGTTGCTACACAGGTTGCACGGTATTTGATCACGAATCACTTTCAGTTTTCAATGCATCGTCCGTTGTTAAAAACAAAATCGTATAACTTTATACAAAAGCGAATACTTTTTATCACTTTTTTTTTACTTGTAACGTAATTACGACTTGTAATGAGACTTGTAACTAAGGTTGGTTTTATCTAAAAGTAGATTAGTGCAAAATTAAATTTTAACCGTTTCAATTGTCGTACACGTTTGCACAAATTATTTTGAACACAGATTTTTTTTTTTTTTTTAATACACACAATAGGACAATTACAACTAAGGTTGGTTAAAAATGTTAAAAAACGCAGCGAACAATGGCGCGTTCGTCTAACAGCGTACTGGATGTTAGAACGAACGGTATGCAAGTTTTCAAAACATATAATACCTATGAATGCACGACCGCGGCTAGGTGTTTTGGCTGGACTGTGGACATGTGAATTTAGCTTCACAACGTTCCCAATGAATTGGTTTTAAAACAATAAAGATTACCAAGCGATATTTTGAAGAGCGTTTAAATTTTCACGCCTTGTCCTGTCATATTGCGATATATTGAGATACGATATGAAAATTTAAATAAAATACAGATTTATCTCCTGATGAGAATAAAATAAACCTATTTAAGTTCCTGAGGTTTGAAGGCGCTAATCTCTGAAACTACAAGAAAGATTTGAAAAAATTCTTTAAGCATTTTATTAATCGACTCCAAAAAAAACGGAGGTCACTTAATTCGAAAGGTATATTTTTATTTTATGGATGTCTGCCATAACTTAGGCGCTTAGATGGCTTATGCTGAGTACACCATAAGAGATATAGTAAATTAATGTACTACATAATTATAAGCATTCAAAAGACCTATAAAAAAGTCCGGGAGAGTATACATCTAACTTCTAAGGAATACTCACAATAAGCATCTTTGTCTTTAAAATAGCCGGGAGCGGGGAAGCTAAATTCGCACGGGCATTCTGTAGTCCACGTAAGCGAAGCCACGGGCACAGCTAGTAAATACTAAAATAAAAGTAGCATAACTTGTAAATAGATAATGATGGTGATGTCTGGAAGTGACTCCCTCTATGTACATCATATAAGTAAACCCGTTCGAATTTTCCTTCCGACTCTTCTCGGTGAGTGGGATATTTTCCGAACCGGTAGTAATATTTTAACGCACATGAGTGCCTTCATAGGGACTAAATTGAATTAAAAAATATATATTTTGAATGATTTGAATGTGAATTTTTCTCTGTGTAATCCACTATTAAAGTGTTATTGAATTTTCTATGAAATTCTCAGTAGCAGCTCGGAGTTTGGTTTCGTGCCCGATTAATGGCAATAGGCTCGCCCCCTATTACATGGGACCTAAAAACATACTCGGCGAACTGTGGGTGTATATTATTGGTACACCTCTACCTAACCCTTCGGGGATACAGGCGTGATGGTATATAAGTATATATGTATGTATTACAAATAAATTTTGATAAATCCGATTGAGTTCCTTGCTGGTGAATCGGTGGTTTTCTAAGTGCCGGCGACCCTCTCTACAATTATTCTACCGAGCGAGTATACTAAAATCAACATCAAAAAGTACCTTATTTGGGTACTTATATCAAAACACTACTACCGCTTCGGACACAAATCCCAGCCAACGAGAAGAACCGGCAAGAATTTCTTAATGGGTTTATCTTTTCTTTTTTTTCCACTGTAAACATAATTCAGGTGATGCACAGAGAGGGAATCACTTCCAGGCACCACTAACATGTGCATAATGATCCACTTCTTGAACTTGTTGTCATACAGTAATGTGCTTCGGGATCTTATTAAAGAACCTAACACTATTATTAAAAAAAAACTTTGATTAGTCTTTACTAAGTCAAAAACACGGTACGACTATGTCTAAAATGCAATGTACCTACATTGTAGCCATATCGTGCAACAAATTGTAGTCAGTGATGAAGTGTCTCGTTAGAATAGTAGATACTGCTATGACACGACACGTGGTCACCACCGTAACGGTTACATTCAACCTTGACATCTATCATTCACCACCTACCGTCGTGGCGACCTTCATTACCCGACATTATATCCCCCCCAGTCAAGATTCTATCGAGACATTCGCGTCGTCTCGCTAAATTTATACAAATGTACATATTTAAGGCAGTACTAACGAACAGTAAAAGTAATCGAATTAACTTTACTCCAGCATTTTTAAATGGGTTTTGATGTAGCATGTCTTATGTGTCATTTGAATACTACCGGCCAGGAAATTATACCATTGCAAACAAAAATTATGACATGTGACGTAAATTTAAAAACAAACTTTGGTAAAAAGTTTTTAGTTGAGATATTGATTCGTTATGAAGTGCACTGATTTTCACTTTGATCACTTTTGAGTTTTGGACGATTTAGATCTCTCATGTCATGGTTATTATCGTCATCATTATATTAATGCGTGAAGTAAAAACTTTATACCCCTTTTAAGCGTATTGCGTGCACGGAAGACTGAGATTTGGCATGGTTAAAGTTTATATGAAGAAGTAGTGCAAAAAGATAAAACTTATACTGTGCATCCTAACTCGACCAGTGCCATTGAACTTAGACCCCCAAAATATCGACATTGTCACTTAAGGAAAAATGACAGCAAATGATATAATATTCATTGTTTAGGTTCATACTGCAAATGTCAAACAGAAAATAGAGTATGATTAAAAAGTCGCTGGTCGAATTTCGATCATTGGGCGACCGCTAGTTATATTAAAGTTAAGTTATTTAGCCCTATAATAAGTAATCAACAAATCAATTAAGTAATCAGTGAATGCCGCTAAAGGCATTTAACATGACGTAAATAGTATGGTTATTGTGCACAAATGAAGTGGATTATCAGTATACCTAAATAAAAACTAGAAACATGCATTTTAAGATGCCACAAAAACACCGAGGACAGTTTTAACAAGAGAAAAGAGAAGATTACAATTTATAAGTATTAAATCAAAATTAAAAATATTTTATTCAATTTAGGCGCTAAAAACGCATTTATGAATGTCAATATGTCAATACACTCATGTTCGGAAAAATATGCCAGCCATCGAGAAGAGCCGGTAAGAAACTCGATCGGGTTTATCAACATTTTTTTTTATTCTTTTGTTACAGTATTTGTACTGTTTACAATGACTATAATTTTCAGTGGACGTCAGGGAGGAAATCACTACCAGACATCACCGTCATTTACGTAATAATCCACCCTGTAACAACCTATTCGACAATAAATCTTGGTTAACATGATTCTGGAACTTATCATCCGGAAAATAGATAATATGCTTGGGAAGTTAATTGTAGAACCTAACACAATTACCTACAAAAACCTAAAATACCTAATAAACATTCTATTTACGTGACGCTGGCAGAATTGAGGATGAACACAGTTGCAATTAAATGAAATAAAGACTTCATAGTAAATAAAAAAAGGTAAGCATTATAATAAAAACGACGATCATGAGAATGTAATTTTTGTCTTCAATTTACATAACAACGAAATGTGTTTTATTAATCATGTAAGGCAACCGCCACTGCTCTCCTGATGCTAGCGGTCAGACGAATAAAAAAACTTAACAATGCAACATTCGCGGTTTTCACTTCCAAATGTTTCTAGATGTAATAATAATATTCGAAAGACAACTTACACACACCGCAGTTTGATTACAAACTAACCATATCTTGTACTGTGGATGTGGTGACCAAGTAGCTAATATCATACATACACTGTATATAAATAGATATTTAAGAGGTAAAAATTCCATCCTGTACAGAAATAGAATCCGCGTACCTCTCGGTGCGTGTGAGACACTGCGTCGTGGAACTGACGCCTTAGTCAGCAGAATAAATGAGACCCTTCCCCAGCCTAGTAACCTCAGCTAACAAGGGATTCCTTTTCCGCCCGGGTGTGAACCAGGAAGAGAGTATTCGGGACGGTTCTGGGAATTTGGGCTCCTATAAGCCCTTCCAGCCTCAGGGATCTTACTCTAGATTTTGCCGAGTAGATTCCTTCGTAGACCTCACAAAGGGCAAATGCAACATCCGACTGGTTACGGTGCGTGCAAAATGGTTATTGATCGATGCTGGTGACTATGTTCGGAAGGCAGTAGTACATGGGGAAGAGGTTTTCCCTGTCGATGAGAAGTTCGCTTCCGTGAGTCTAGTGACCGTGTTGATGGAACTCGACACCAGTTAGATCTCAGCTCTTTTCACTTTTATGTTTATGTTCGGATTATATTGCATTGGAAATCTTTAGAGAAGCCTCTGTCCCGCAGTAGACGTCTTTTGGTCTTTTGGTTTGCACGCCATACAAAATTCCGTTAACTGTAAGAATCAAATCATCGCCCCGGGATGAAACCACAGAACAGTGGTGTGCATAGTTTAGTGTCCACCGTGTAGTTAAAAGGTTCTCACCGAGCACCTATCAGAATGTTCCAACAGCTACGCTCAAGAGATGATCGCCTTTGTTACCATCTTCGGCAACCTCGTCACTTAAATCAGGAGCAATCGTTTGCAAATAATTACGACAATACGACAATAAACATAATAGACAACAAGATACGCAAACGCAGACTCGCACACTTTTGCAAATGCAAGTCGGCAATACCGTGTCGCATCGGTTCTTGCAACGGGCACAAGGTCCATATGCGTGTAAAACTACAAACCTAACAAATACCTATACAACATAATACACTATAGGTCTTATTGACACAAAGAGCTTGCAGTTGAGTTTGAACCTACAATCAAGACCTTCAACAAAAGATTTTAGACTTAGTAAGACTAATAAAAGTTTTTTTAGGTAATTAATATTCTACAATAAGATCCCTCTAAGCACATTACTAATTTGCCGGAATAAATTTACGGATCATGTCAAGCGGGTTTGACTGTCGCTAGGAGAGTGATGTATGGACAGTGACACCCTTTCTGAGCATCCACGCGAATTATTATTGATCATTAACTGTACATATTATTTGTACAATTCTTTTCGATGACTGGGATGTTTGTCCGAACCGGTGGTAGTGCTTAAAGTTTAAACATCCATCTTGGAGTCAAAATTGAATGGTTTTTTTTTGCTACAAGTATAAGTATGAATGTTATGTAGACCTTTTAATGTAAACCTAATCTACCAAAAAAAATAATTCTTTAACTTTAGTCTGATTAACATTATATAAATGTCAAATTATAGTGGCAAGAACATCGAAAATCAACCCTTCAATTAACAAGGAAAATTGAGAATTAAAAAAAAAAACCGACACAAATGACCTATTAATTGAGACTACTCCAGGGAGCCCAAACACGATATTTCTACTGTAGGTTGGTGAGGTGTTGAGTATTATTAAATCCTGCAGATTTCAGATGACGCTGCAGCATCAGGTCAAGGTTTAAACTTTCTTACATTACCATTATCATTATTCCAAATATTGAATCGATTAGAATTGTGGAAGCTGTTCAACAACTAGATAAGTACTGCAGCTCAACCGAGAAACATTTTAAATTAAAAAAAAAAACTAAATCGATATTGGTTTATCCGTTTGGGAATCACAGCCTCCTAAGGCTAATAACATGTATTATTAAATAAAATGATGATGTAATTATTAAAAAAAAAAAAAAAAAAAAAATTGCTCTGAATTGCAGTTACTTGTATTCTATATAATTATTGTATGATGAAAAATGTATGAAACTGATTTCAAACGCAAAACTTTGATTCAAACGAAACGACGCATACTAACTGAGCCATAAATTATTCAACTTCGCCCATAGCGATGATGTATTGACGACGTTTAGCGCCAACACTACGGTAAATATTTGTCAACAGCTGAAGCGAGTTGCGTAAATGAAACCGCAAAGTACATTGTTCGACAAACGCGGAGCTGCAACAAAATCGTTGGCTTTTGGGATTACTCAAAAGCTTCGTATACAGTCCGAGGTAAAGCGCAAGTTGAAGTTACAACGTAGCGGAGCGGGCAGCGTTTGTAAAAAATATACGAATACTAGGTTTGTCCGCGGCTTCGCTCGCGTGAACTACAGAATGCCGTCGACCGGGCACACGCGCGGATTGTGCTACCCTGGCTCGCGGATATTTTAAAGATAAAAATGCTTGTTCTAGGTGATCCTTACAAGAGAGACATATGTTCTTGCTGACTTTTTTTAGACCTTAAATATATAACATTATGTACTACATTAATTTAATATATATCTTATGGTTTATTCAGCGAAAGTCATTTAAGCGCCCTAAAATCGTCTTTTTTTCCGAATTGATTTTTATTTTTGCGGAACCTTTATTCTTATTCTAAAACACAAATAGCCAAGGTAACTCCTTATAATCTGCTATATGTGGGTGTAGGTCCCGTCAAAATCGAACTAACCGTTTCAAAGATTACCCGGAACATACAGACTAACAGACGAACAAAAATTGCTATTATAAATACCGTATAAACATTCATATGTATTTAACAAAAAGCTGTTAATTGGACATTACAAACGGACACATCCATTTTATTTATTTATTTGTATAGATTATAAAGCTCAAAAAATAGCTTTTTGTGTTTGTTTGAAGGAGCTAATTTTTGAAACTACCAATCAGATTTAACCGTGAACTTCAGGCAAACTGGTAAACTGTGGGCACGTGTAGGAAGTGGGACCACCGATAGACTTTATACGTTTATATTGAATGCAGTCGCCAGAACGTCGCTAGGAACTAACTTCAAACGATTATGTGCTTAAAAGCGACATAATTAGAGTTTGTTATAATGAATCGCATCGCACGCGAACAGTTTATCACATAGACCACAAGTTAGACAGCATATTTACTCACCTATTGTTAATTCTTTAATCTCATTAGTTACTCCGACGATGTTTCGTACGTTGGTGAAATATCTGCCTTCAGTGTCGATAGATAATAGTTCAATCCTCAGCTTGACTTAAAGTAAATTTAGTCTTTCGATTTTAGGATCTCGTTTATGTGCCTCTGACAAACTACCATATTATTCTTCTCGTATTGCCTCTTTAGTTACTCACAAGCGGCATTGAGCTCCTCGCAAGATTTTTTTCATATAGAAAATATTTTTAGGAACATGTAGTGAAGCAAGCATTACATCTACCTGAATATAAGAGAAGTAGAGGAAAACCTCCGGCCACGTGGTGGAGTAGCATGACGAAACTGAACTGCCCGACCCGACAACCCAGGACAGATCGACCTCGCGCCGAAAAATTAAGAGAGCCGACCCCATTTAAAGTGGGATACGGCTCGGAAGAAGAAGAGAAAGTATTTTTATCTATATGTATAAATTAAATAAATATGTATTTATGTTTGTACTAGTAATTATATTTTTTTCCAATTTTCTATTAAACATCTATTATAGTGGAGAACTAGTCACGAATATAACATTAATCGATATCTCTATAACAGCTTATTAATTTAATTTCTAAGCAAAGCTACATTCAATAAACTTGGAGTTTACGTCATTATAGCATGCATAAAAAGATTGATGAATGTTGAAGAAGCTAAATATGTATTCCAGGATCGTAGGAAGTGGAAGAACGTTGTCTGTGCCTACCACGTTTGTAAAGAGGCGTGATTTATGTATGTAATAATTAAAAGTTTGTTCCGAGTCAAATGCTCTCACCGGTCACGTTTGTTCAAGTTTTTATTTAGTTGCAACTTAATAAGTTACAGCAGGGAAATACTTAATGTACTTATGATTTCTTGAAATACGCGTCAATTCTATGGAACTTAGAAAAAAACACTTTATTTTTTAAATTTTAAAATGCAGTTATATTTAATCATTACAATGTGACAAATAAATTTTGTTAGAAGTTTCACATATAATAAATAGCTCAGTAACGTATCTCTGTTATTGACACCAGACCCGATATGACCATATACATAATATATACATCTAGATACTACGCATCATCGTCAAAAAGTTATAACTGTAACGTAAATTAAAATAGGTGAAATGCTTTAATAAACTTTGTAACTAAAGCATATTTTCTTGTTGATTTTCCTACAAAGGGCAGAAGCCAAAAAAAAAGCAGAATTTGTTTTTAGCCAAATTACAAAAACGACGTGGGTAAAAAAACCTTGCTCTATAAAAAAAATAACTATCTAATTTTTAACGAGCTGTGCCCGCGGCTTCGCACGCGCTTATTGGGTATTCCTAGTAGTTTATTAGCAAAAACAAATCGTTATACCAAATATCACAAACATAAAGTTATCGTGGCAACGCCATCTCGTGACGGCACACTTCTTAAAACTTTAATAACTTCTGAACGAATGACGACATCGAGATAATTTCGCTTTTTGATAATGACCAAGTATCTAAAGGAGTTAAAAAAATGGTCAAGGTATATTAGTAATTTAGTAATTTTATTTATAAACTAGCTGTGCCCGTGGCTTCGCTCACGTGGACTACAGAATCCCCGCGCGAATTTAGTTCTCTCGCTCCCGGCTATTTATAGACAAAAATGCTTGTGGGTGTTCCATAGAAGATACATGTCTACTCTCCCAGACTTTTTTGTAGGTCTTTTTAATACCTATAATTATGAAGTACATTAATTTGCTATATCTCTTATAGTTTACTCAGCAAAGCCATTTAAGCGCCCGAATAGATTCACCGTGACCAGTTTTTTTTTATTTGTGCGGAATCCCAATTCTTTTTCTAAAATAAAAGTAGCCTAAATTACTCCCTATATCATCAGCTATCTATCGGTGAAAGTCCCTTCAAAATCGGTCCAACCGTTTCGGAGATTATCCGGAACAAACAGACAGACAGACAAAAATTAAAAAAATGGTTTTTTTTTGTTGTAGGTATCGTATATACTTTCATAGATATTTAGTAAGAAGCTGTTATTTTGACATTACAAACAGACACTTCAATTTTATTAATTGTATGTATAGATATAGATAGATGACAAATCTTTGAAATACGCAACAAACCACATATATCGTTTATATTTCTCATATTCCAGAAACTTCGATCAAACTTTCAACAGCCGAAATGTTCATTTCAAACGACGTGATAAGCAGATTTGACAGTTTCAACCTCAGATATATAGAGTTACCGAAAGCTGGTGACCCGAGCGCGTACGAAAACCGCTGTACCGGTCCATAAAAACGTCAACTGTATATGAATAGGTAATACACGTAACATAGACTTACTAAAACCACGTCCCTAGAGATGACAAACATATCTATCCATAAATGAAAACAAAGATGGATTGAATTTATATTAATATGGGCTAAAACACGATTAGAATCTCTAGGCTGGCTCTAGGACTGGTTTTCAAGTGTATCTGCCGGAACACACCTATAGGTGCTTGGCAAAGGATTTTGAACGTAAGTGTGATAGCTAGCCAGGTGGGCATTAGAAAATGTTTTCCTTCACCGGATGATCAGTCTCATAGCGGGGTTTCAATCTCACGTCGATTGACGCGATGTCCGTACACGCTACGACTGAACTATACTGTAATCAAAACTTGATAGTCAACGGTCTCTGCGTGTTCTGTTTGAAATAAAAACAACAAATATGTTACACTTCTTAAAACTAATTTCGTGTTTTGTAGTTCTTTTTTTAAATCTTATTTATTAGCAATGTTTATTAAATTACCGGTAAAGACGTATCCTTTAAACCAAAAGCAAATATTTTTTTTCCAATTTAGGCCCTAAGAAGGCCCACACTACCTACTTCTAAGACTAGATACTCATACTTTTTAATTTAGCTTTCGATAGTTTATGCAAGCTATTAGCGACACGAAAATCAATAAACCTAAATAATTATTATCACAATATAACACATATTAATGAAATGAAATGAAATAGGAAATAAAAGTCATTATAAACATAAAGGAATACCTTTACAAACAAATATAATATAAAATTAAATCCTCTAAGGTTCGCATACAAAATCGTTCATTCGCCTTCCAACTGGACTTGCTGTGTAAACAACACCGTTGCTAAGCAACCCCAAGCCTACAATGGCCGCCAGGGACGGCGACCGAGCGGGGCGACAATACCGCCGGCCGTGAGTACAAGCGAGACGGCGATACACGAGGTTTGTTGAACGATAAAGGCTGTGCAAACGTGTAGTTCACGGTAGATTCGACGAACCCGATTTTATTAGGGAAATTATTACTTCCTTATGGGTGAGACTTGTATAATAAACGGTAGCGGATTAATTTCCCGGGTTCAGAAATAAGAACACTGTTTTTACTTGAGCCATTGCATTATAATATTTGTTTGTTTTAAATCAATCTTCACACTATATCCTGTGCAGTGAGCAGTGTTAAATTATTGTAAATATTCAAATACCCATTTTCTGAGTTTGTATTCATGATAAGGAATAAAATCTTTGGAGAACACATCCCAAGGTGCCGCCATTTTGTGGGAAAAACATTTCAACGGCGCGGCGTGTGAAATCGCGAAGCATTCGCGAGCTCTTAGTGACCAATTCCGGAGCATCCTTACAAAATAATAAAATATCCTACGATCCTGCTGAAGTTAAAATTTAATCACGATTTTTAATGCGTTACTACTGAATAGAACTGCCGTCTTTATACGTATCCCCAGATTCGTCCTATTTTGAAAAGCGTCCGGACCAAGAACAAGACTCTTACTAGAGTCACCTTAGTTGATTATTAAGCAAATAAAACGAATTTTATTTAAGAATATAGGCTTTATAAATTTTATGTTACTTTTACTTAGTCAATAAGTTGGTATTTTTTATTTGTAATTTGATTGTTTGAATTTGTTGGGTGCAGGCCGCACAAGATCGGTCGCTCTGGAGATCTATGGGGGAGGCCTATGTTCAGCAGTAGACGTCCTGCGGCTGAAATGATGATGATGATGATACCATAAAAGAAGAGCGTTACTAATTACTTTTCTAATTAGATAACCTCAAAAAGAGCCGTGTGTAGTTTATTGATAATTTGTTAGATACCTATTTGATTTCTTTTGCAGAAGGCGAGGGCAGGCCTGCAGTTAAAAATAAAGAAAAAAAAATACAGATGATTATTTTATTTTTAATTTTAAACATTTTTGTAAGAAGCCCGGGTTAAAAAATAATATAGTCTGGGGTTTTCAAGTTATTGTCCGCCGTCAGTAATTTAGGTGACGTGTTTGATATGAACCGGTATGATGACTTAAACGCCGTACCTTAAACGTGCTTAATAAGGTCCAAAAAAATCTTAGACAAAAAAAGTTGATATAGTAAATTATCTATGTTTAATAAAAAAACACATTACCCTCTTTTTCACCGCGCAGTCGAGTAAAAATAGCCAGTGTTTTCGAAACCAACGATTTAATTTCAATGAAAAAAAAAATGTCTCACGCAGACCACTTTAATAAATCCTTTTATTCGAGCACAAACAAACCTTCTCGTGGCATAATTGACAAATATGTGCGAAACGGAACGACCTACCGCAAAGCTCCAAGCCGCGCCGCGCGACGACGTTTTATATATTATAAAAAAAGATTTCTTCAAGAGATATGAGAGACAAAAGATTACATAACACGAACCATGGAATATTAGGTAGAGTTGCGACAGTCGCCGACGTAAGTAAATTTAAATTTGTTTGAATCACAATGAGACGAGTACGTATTTACTTGTTAATGCGGTATTATTGTCGCCGGGAGGTTAACCAGGGTTACGTTACGAAATGTCGTTCTGGTAGTAGCGGTTAAAAACGCGCTTTTCAGATGTTTATCTGTTACCGTTCGAAGCGGGTATTTTGAATTTCGAACATGTTTAGCCACGTAAGTGTCAAATTTGTTTTAAACCAATGACTATATTTTTGCCTTATTTTTTTAATTTCACTCAATAAGGTAGAATTGTACACACGTATCCATCCTAAGTCCGTTAATTTCTTCCATTTCGAAAATTAAAATTAAATTTTAGGAAAGAAAGACTGGTTCACCAATTATATAACGTAACATTTTATGGACAGCCACGAAGCGACCGAAATATGGCAAGTGAAAAGAATCGTTTGACATTTATGAACTGGCATACCTCTTTTGCTTTTTCAACATTCACCAATCTTTTCATCCATGCTCTGTTGTTTAGAGTACTCTTGTTCTGACCTTTCTTCAGAATGTCCCCGGTTTGATCGAAGAACGTTCGTCTAGACCTCTAGACTCCAGACTTTTCTACGTATTCTTGCAAATGTTCAAACATAACTCTAACAAGACTCAACGGCTCTCTTGCTAACTAAAATAGTTCAGGGAGTTTCTGTGGCAAATTAAAATATATATTTCTAGTTATTATTTATAATCCAGTTCACTTGAGCATAATAAATAAACTACACTACGTAAAATGATGCCAAAATTACATAATGTAGGAGGGCCCACTGATCAACAAAGGACCAATGAAAGTTTATGAATAAATAAACGCTACATGACAGTTCAAGATCACGCTATAAACTCTAAAAATATTAAGACTTTTTACTAGACACTGGCCACCAGGCAAATAAGTAGTCCACAAAAAAAAAACATTCGACACTTGATTAAACGCGAAACCCGCATTCACACATTCAATTTTGTTTTTGTTATTTTTTTAATGCATTTTCACAAACCATTAAGTACCGTTTCTCCCATTCGAGTCACGTTCCGTCGACGACAACTGATCGTTATTAAATGCCCCCATGGTTTCAAACGCTTCACCTCTCACTGATACGTGATGCCGGGAGATGCGTAGTTCAGGTTACATTGGCCGTTTCATGGCACGGGTCAGTTGTTCATACGCGTTCAGAATAAATACAAACTACTTCACGTGGTTACACATGCGATACCATAACTTAAGAATTCTATTAACAAAGCTATTTATTATTCAAAACTAAAAAAATA
Organism: Saturnia japonica; assembly: GCA_033032175.1. Taxonomy (NCBI): domain Eukaryota; kingdom Metazoa; phylum Arthropoda; class Insecta; order Lepidoptera; family Saturniidae; genus Saturnia; species Saturnia japonica. Next base: position 894,422 of record CM065330.1, read on the forward strand.
TTCAGTCTAGACTCTGAACTCTAGAGCATCGACTTAAGGTGGCTTGCCTCTCAGTGTTTTACAGTTTACACTTTGCACAGGAATTGCACGTTAATTCCACCCAACCCGTTCCACCATACGTAAATTAGAAGCCGTGAGGGTATCCACCCTTATGCAATGGAAATCCGTCCGATTCGCACAAAGCGATCCCCTTTGTCTTTCATTATGCGAACGGCAAAGGAGTGGAATTCACTGCCAGAGTCTGTTTTACCGTCCACCTATAACTTGGGAGTCTTTAAGCGAATAGGCTTTTTATAGGTAAACGGGATCCATAGTCGGCCTCATCTTCGCTTACTATTAGGTGTGATCGAGGCCAAGAGCATACCAGTACTCCATAAAAAACCCTTAACTTTATGCTAATATAAATTATAGTTTGTTTAGGGGGGGCTGGGTCTTTAGTGGAGCTGATCCTATATACTGGTAGACGCTTGATTACAAATTTTCCAACTCGTGGTAGGTATTTAGCCAGGATAATACTTCATAGGGTTTTTTGAAGTGATAACTTCTTATGGGAGGGTAAACCCCTTCGTAACGTAACGCGTTACGGCATAACTCTGGCTGGCTTCCTTTCTCTACACAGTGTTCTAATGTTATGTTATGTATAAATAATTTTATTAATAAATAACCTTTCCTCACATTATCATATTAATATACATAGAGTTTAAGTAATATCCTAAGCTTTTCTCAAGTTAAACAATTTCAATATGAAATAGTTTAACTTAGATTAGTTTAAGTTATCACTTCTGTCGCACACGTTTTTTTCTCTTTTATTGTGTTTTATGGAATGCTTTTAAGGTAAGCCTGGCTACCAATCTCCTTAAATAAATTATTTAAAATAAAACCATAATGAATAAATGTAAACAATAACAAATAAACCCGATCAAGTTTCTTTCTTGTTGGCTGTTTTTGATGACTGGAATGTTTTCTGAAACGGTGGTAGTATTTTATAATAGCTCGGTACATTGACGGTACTGTCCCTGGTGGTAAGCAAGGCACAATCCAAACACAACGGCGACCACCGACAGATCGGCAATAAATGTCGGCCTGGAAAACTCTACACAGGCTGATCCCAAAACGCGACATCACCAATACAGAGCCATTGTAACATTTTTATCACATGGCAAATGGTGAAACGACCGTTCTCGATTTTGAGTAACGATGTGGCCTAAGATTGTAAATGTTAAGCGTAGCGGTCTGACCATAAAGGCCAAATTGTTGAAATAAACTATGACAGACCTAGCGGTGATTGTAAGAGAACAGTTAGATTTATATGAGAAACTAGATTAGATCGTTTAAATATTAACATTACACAGCATTTATCTACCGAGGTTTTAAGTAATACAAATCCTAATATCAACTATGACAGCTTGTTTAATATCATAAGCACTGAATTTAGTAAACGTTGTCCAATAAAGGTTATTAATGCTGGTAAAAGAATGGCTTTTAGTGAATGGTCAACCAAAGGTATTATAAAAAGTAGAGAACGATTATATGACTTATAATATAGAAAATCATTGACAACTAGTGATTCGTTGCATGCTTATGTTAGACATTATTCAAAAAAATTTAAACGTGCTTGTACTGCTGCAGAAGCAATATTCTTAAGAAATAAAGTTCTTAAATCCAGTAATAAAACAAAAACTGTTTGGCAAATAATAAATAAAGAAACAGGAAAAATTAGGAAAAATGATAATTCACTTAATCTGAACGTCAAGGGAGTACATATCTCAAAGAGTTCAGAGTTAGCAACTGTTTTCCAAGATAATTTTACGAATATACCTTTAGAAATATCAAAAAATATAATATGGTCACCCCATGGCGCCGCATCACTTTTGGAAAAGTTGATTGCACCTTTAAATTCCACATTTAATTTTACATCCATTAGTGCAGGTGAAATAATTAGATCTTTAAAACCATTAAACTTAAAAAATACTGAAGACATTTAGGGGAATGTCAGTAGTAGTAGTTCAATCCTTAATTATCAATATTTCACCATATCTGGCTCATATATTTAATCAATGCATAGAAACAAGAACTTTCCCCAGTATTATGAAAATAAGTAAAATAGTTCCATTGTTTAAATTAGGTTGTAGAAGTAATCTTAGTAATTATAGACTAATTTCTGTATTTCCTTCGATTAGTAAGATTTTCGAGAAAATTATGCTTAAGCAGTTAGTAGAGTATTTTAATAAACACAAGATATTGATTGGATGGTCGACAGTTTGGATTCACGAAATGAAGATAACATATTTATATTACAAAAACGGGCAATTCGTGCAATTTACAATCTAATCACCACTAAAGAACAAATTTCAGGAATATAATTTCTTAACTTTGCCCTCCCAATACATCCTTGATAACTTAATGTATATTCGTAAAAACTTAGTCAAGTTAGATTTTATCAAAGATCAGCACAATGTTAATACTAGAAATAGACATAAATTACTCGTACCGTGTTTTAGACTAAATAGGACTTTAGACTAATAATTTTTTTTTAGATAATAGTGTCGGGATTTTTAATAAGATCCCGAAGCATATTACTGATTTACCGGACAACAAGTTCAAGGACCATGTCAAGCAAGTTTTACTGCCAAAAGATTATTATAGGGTGGATCATTATGTGAATGATAGTGATGTCTGGAAGTGACTCCCTCTCTGTGCATCCATTAGATTTTTATTATTGTTATTATTTTTATTATTATACATTTGTACAGTTGACAAAAAAAAGAAGATAAACCCGATTGAGTTTCTTACCGGTTCTTCTCGATGTCTGGGACGTTTTCCGAACCGGCAGTAGTGTTTGACGTTCATAAGTGCCTTCTTAGGGCCTAAATTGAATAAAGATTATTTTGATTTTGATTTTTTATTTTAGAGGTACGACTGCTTCCCAAATGCAGTTGCCGAAAAACATCCACGACTTGAGGGTGGTAGCCAGACAGGCTTGCATTAGAAAAATAATACGAGGGTTTTGTCTCGATTTATCCCTTCACCGAAGGTAGAGGTTCATTGCAGGCGTCCGCACGCGTTAAATAAACTGTTAAAACTTTTAATTGCGGATTATTGCAAATAGAACTTAAGTCAGTTTGACATTTACAACTTTATTACTTATCCATAGCTTACGTAGTATGTAATCCGTATCTTAATTTTGATGTTACATTGGTAACTAATTACATTTTATATTCAATAAATTTTCCGACTTTATCGCTTCTCGTACAAGTTAATAAATATATGTGGTGACCCAAAAGACCTGTACGTTGTAAATCTATACAATTAATAAAATTAAAGGGTCTTTTAATAATGTAAAATAACACGCTTACGCGGAGTAAACCATGAGAGATAATATAATATCAAATTAATGTACTACGTAATTATATATATTACAATACTTACAGTAAAGTCAACGAAAGCGTATGTCTACCTTATAAGGATCATCCAGAATAAGTATTTTTATCTTTAATATAACCGGGAGCGGGGGTAGCACGATTCGTGCGTATGCCCGAACGACGGCGTTCTGTAGTACAGGCGAGCGCAGCCGCGGGCACAGCTAGTATTACCTAAGAACGCTCTTCCTCTTGCTCTTCCTTATTTTGGCAACAAATCTTTGTTATTAAAGGTTACGACTGTATTACTAAGTTAATGTGCGTCTCGGGACGCTCGATAGAAGTGATAAACTAATCAACAAAAAAAAAAAAAAGATCAAACGAAAGAGAGAAAGGGAAGCCGGCGAGGATTCGAACCTAGGACTTCGGCCATAGCAGTCACGCTTATTACCTACCGCTAGGCTACGCGGATTGACTGAAACTATGCTACTATTAATTGCGCCGTAACGTGTTACGTTACGAAGCGGTTTACCCTCCAATAAGAAGTTATCACTTAAAAAAAAAACGAATTCCACATACAAGAACTTTCGTCTGAAAGGTGGAAAAGCGATCACGTTAGAAGAGAGCGAACGAGGTCACAGAAAATTCCATAACAATGTTCTCATTAAACGGAGCACCTTTTATTTATTAAAACCACGTAGCCGAAACCGAAGACGTGACCAATCAGAGAATCGGACTGAATGGACCTGTATATACATACATACATGCAGGCAACGACACCCACACACATGTATATACAATATACTTTATCTTATACGCGAGTTGGGCGCTGTTGACTCAGATGTTCTCGTGTTGACATTCGCAGGATGTGGCACGGTGCGGCGCGGTGACCCAGAGGTACCGCGATCCACCTCATGCCGCCGGTCGCGAGGGCAACGACACATTTTTAATGTGTACCATATTTTCTATATACACCATAGACCATAAAAAATACTCAAGCATAGACACAGGTTTCAATCATTGTCGATAAGTTTCACAGCAGGAACATTGGTTCTGTCCTTTTTATCTCTTTCTAACCGAACTCAAAAAAGGAGGACGTTATCAATTCGAATGTGTACTTTTTATGGATGTTCAGCCATAGCTTCTTTGTTTGTGAACCGATTTGGATAATTATTTTTTTGTTTGTTAATGGATACCTCAAGGTTAGTCCCATTTTAATTTCATTGGCATTGGATCTTCAACTTCGAAGACACACCAACTCTTGAATACCATTGAAGTTGGTATTATTTTTTGTTAACAAAGCCGGTTTCTTTTTCGCTGTTTGCCTGAAGCGATTTGTGACGACATTACTACATTCGAATTGAGTAAGCTGTTTTTGAAAGTCGATTAAAAATCAACAATAATTACAATTATGATTTATAGGTATGAATAACTAATTTACTAACAGACATGCCTCACTAGCCTAGTGGTCCTCAGGTCGAATAAAGTGTTAATGTGTTTTTCTATAAAATTCTCAGTAGCAGCTCGGAGTTTGGCTTTGTACCCGATTAATGACAATAGGCTCGCCCCCTATTACATGGTACTTAATAATATACCCGGCGAACTGTGGGTGTACATTAGGGATAGGCGTGATGGTATGTTATGTTTTCTATTAATTTGATAAAGTAGCAAACAGCTACAGTGAATTGGTCACTACTACTAATAGTTATTTGTAATCAGCTTCAAAAAGGACCGCAATTATAAATATGGCCAATGATAGTATGTTTTTACCTCCGAGAATTGAGTCGGAACGCTTCGTGTGTCAGCGAGTGTTGCCAACCAAACCCTTTCGACTGTAATAGGCTTTGTGGTAGAAATAGGTGTCTAACATTACAACAGCTTCTAGCATTCTTATCCCGTGTTTTACACTCAGTAATACCAGTAAAATTTTTTTGGATATTAGTTTTAAGTCAAATATAAACTTCCTAGGTAAACGGCCAATTTACCGGGACAATAAGTTATAAGAAAGAAATCACTCGCAGCGAAACAACGGTTGGCCGGCACACCGCACCTGTGATAAATACTTGCGCGTCGCGCCTTGAAGAGTTTATTTCACTGTCCTATCTATCGCAGCCGATTTCCGGAAGGAGGGCGGGAAGTGGGGTCTTGATCGCAGGATCTAACATCGCTGTTGGCTCGAAGACCCCCTCCTGCCCTCCCCCCGGAAATCGGGTGCGATAGATTGAACGGTGAAATAAGCTGTTAAGCACACATTTCGTAACTATTAATTTATGCAATACTAAAGAAATAAACTCTTTAATCAGGCTTTTTAAAAACATAATATACACCACTTTGTAAATTGCACCCGTGCGAAGCTGGGGTGGGTGCTAGTAGTTTACAAAATTGATTTCCGAGTTTCTTGAAGGCCGTTCTCGATGATGACTGGGATGTTTTCCGAAGCGGTAGTATTGTTTTAAAGTTCATAAGTGCCTTCACAAAATCTAAATAGAAATAAGTATTTAGAATGAGATATTAGTAAATGTTTCAACGTTATAAACTTATTACAGTGGGTAATATTATTGACATTTTCCAAACATAGAATAGTTTGGAATATGCTCGAAATCAATAAATTTAACCTATATTGTTATTGTCTGGCTGATGTTTTGCATAGAATACAGGTCGAGAAGCCGGATATCGCTTGACCCTTACCTTGTGAATATTCCTACGTTTATTTAAATACCTTCAAATCACTATGGATGGATACGCTTCGTTTACTATTACCGTAGCGCTCCTAGCGGTAACGCGGAGCTACTAAAGCAATGACACTCACTAATAAATTTTTTAATTAAAAAAAATATAAAAGTACTCCTAATTCACTAGGAACAAATAACTAAATTGGTATGCCGGTTAGACTTCGTATAAACATACGGTACGTCTAGGAAAAGTCACCCTTCGAAAGGGTGCTTTACAAACGCGCGTTAAAATACTAAAGAAAATGCCAAGAGAAGCCAACGGTTTCCCTAGTTATTTATTTAAACGTAGTAGTGTTTTTCTTGACGAAATCATATTGCACCCTCAGCCTTAGTATACACAAAGCGATAAGCAATGCAATAATAATAACTACATTTGATTACGTAAATATAAACACAAAAATCGAGAAAAGTGTTAAATCAAAAAATTCAAAATCATAAATAATTTATTTCATTTAGATCCTAATAAACAATTATGGACGTTAAAACACTACCACCGGTTGGAAAAACTCTTCAGTCTTCGAGAAAAGTGAGCAAGAAGCTCTAACTCAATACTTTTTTGTAAATACATATATTAGTATGAATCATTAATTTTGATAAAGGCTTAACGGAGATATGACGTCACCAAGAAAAACATCTTTGAAAAATAGTTCATGGATTATATAATTGCAAAGTATTGAAATTCCTTTTTTATTTAAAAAAAAATATTTAAAATTATTTAAATATATAACATACAATGAATTTCAAAATGATCAGGTAAATGTAGAACGTGTGTCCAAATGTAGAGAAAATCACTTCACGTAATTACGTTCTTCCTGTACTAAGGGAGAAAAATTGCCGAAACCAATAGTAATATTCATTAGCGAATTAAAGAATAAAGAGGGTATAGACTAGTCAGTTTTGTAAGCAAAAACGCTGATGCGTGAGAACGGCGCAACACCTGACACCTGACCGTAAGCAGAAACGAACGAAGCCGCCTCTAACAAATACTGGGAAAGTATTTATAACACATGCGGCTTTTGCATAAGAAAGGCTGAACTTTAAGAAACTTGAAGCGATCACAGATTGAAAGGAGCTACAAACTTAAAATAAGGCAGACCAATAATGACTCAGTGGTAGCACAGAGAAGTTGTAGCGTGTACGGACATCGCGTCAACTGACGTGAGTTCGAATCCCTGCAATGAGCCTGAGCGCCCGGTGGAGGAAAACATCGTGATGAAACCATGGAATGGTGGTAGGGTTGGTTAGCTACCACCCTGAAGTTGAAAATCTGTCGTCAAGCCCCTATAGGTGTGTTCCGGCAGCTGCACTTGAGAGCCAGACCTACCACTAGGTTTACGATGTTAACGTCGGGAGTTCTCGAGTAACGATGTGGCGTTACTCATCATCAGGTGAGGTTGCAGGTTGCAGCCATACGCTAAACCTATGAAGATTCTTTTAAAGGTACGATGGCCAGCGTAGGCTTAGCTAAAAGAAACGGGACCCTAAAAACGATCTAAATAAATACTATGGTCAAAGCTGAACGTAAAAAGCGATTAAGTATTTGCTTGTAAAAAATAATCAACAATAGATACGACACTCGAATTATATTGTGATCAAAACGATTAGCGAGAAAATAGCATAAGGCATGTTATCTTTTAATGGAATTATGAGTCGTCAGTCAGTCGACAGGCCCTTCAATGTTATCTCTGATAATTTTTGACCCATTTTAAAATTAATCGTATAGTTTTGATTGTAAATCTAATTAAATTATAGTTTTGTACTTTATACTGACAATGTCGTCAAAGATACGCGCTAAGCCAGGAGGGCTAGGGGGGCTGGCTCTCAAGTACATCTGTCGAGACACACCTGTAGGTGCTTGATGGTTTCTTTCACCGGACGCTCAGGATCATTGCAGGGATTCGAATCCACGTTGATCAACTCAGTGTCCATACATGCTAACACTGAGCAAAGATTGCATCAAAAATTAAAAACCTTATTGGGTTTGTTACATGTTCCAACTACTTTCATTTATTCACCACTAGACTAACTGAAGTTGTTAAATTGGTAACACAGAAACGTAAATGAAAGACTATATAAAGTTTAAAGAAAAAAAAATGCTTTATGAAGGTACTTAATGAACGTGAGAACAGTACTACCGGTTGGGAAAACATCTCAATCATCGAGAAAACCTGGAAATATACTCGATCGGTTTATCTATATTAATTTTTTTTGTAATTATTTTAAAACTCTGTGTTGCTTTGCTAACTGTTGTTATAATTTTTTATTTATTTGTCGCGCCAACAGAGTAACAACATATCATACATGTTAATATTTTAGTTAAACGAACACATTTCAATAATTATTTAGTACTCCACTTATAGGCGAGCACAGAATGCATCAATTTTTAGCGTTAATATTAAGTAAATATAGATAAAGATGATAGAAATAATAATATTAATACAAAATAACGTAAATAATATAAAAATTGAATCATGTCATAATTGGTGAATTTTAAAGATATAAGATTTAAGAGAGGTCAAAGAACTGAAGAATATGTCAAGACTTTGATCGTAAAATTCATTAAATGTCTTAGGTATGCGCCATACAGGAGACTGCTATTCTGCTATTGCAGACTATTTTTAGTAAATATACAAAGTCACTTTCAGACATCACTGGCATTCATATCCACTCTAACAACAAAGGGGAATACAAACGGCTATGCTCAGTTTCTTTCCATGATCAAATCAGAAGTGAGGAGATCCACTAAAAGAACCGAAATAACCGACATAGCTCTATGAATGGCCAGACTTATGGCAGTGGACGGGATACACAGTTCGTAGAACGGATGGCCGATGGAGCCGAAGAGTTTACAAGTGAAAGTCACGTATGAGACCAGACACAAGTTGTATCCACTATCAAGTGAAGCTTGCGGAAACCCGCTGGATTTTAAACAGCGCAGTAACGATCCTTGTGGCGATTACTGGGGCGTTCAGTAGTGGACGTCTTTCGGCTGAGATGATGATCAAAAAACTTGCTTTACATGATCCTTGACTCAATGTCCGGAAAATCAGTAAATACAATGAGTTTATTTTTAAATAATTTCCATAGATTTGCTGAAATAATTTAACAAGTCGAAAATCATTAGGTGCATAAACTAAACCTTAAAGTGCTTACTACTAATTTGATATATATTTTTATTATCTATATTCAACTAGCTGCGCTCCACGGTTTTACCCGTTTTAATTTTATACGACAAACATCGCTTAAGCACTCGTGTAGGCAATTTTTATACTTTATTTAAAACTATCGCCATTTTTATTGGGAATAATTTTTTTTTTTTTCAAATTATAATATAGCCTGTGTTATTTGCTGATACTGTAACTTTATACTGATGAAAGAATTTTTAAAATCGGTCGAGTAGTTTTTGAGTTTATCCATTACACACAAAAGAAATCAAATCTTTCCAAAACCTAACAAGTCCGCGTATTAGAATAAAATGCATAATAATCATTAAAATTGATAACGTATATTTTTTTTTAAACAAATTACACTGAAATAAAAACTTTTGAATGTAAACACATTACTATCGTTTCTGAAAACATCCCAATCATTTGTTGAGACTCGATCAAATATTCAAAATCCTTTATTTTTCATTTTTCAAATATTTACCCCATATGTATTTTTTTTTTTAAACTGAATATCCCTGAAGGTCCCTGGAGTCTCAGACGGCTTTTACAGCTTCACCGAACTTGGACGTAAAGGTAACATTAAATTTTTTAAGTACATAAAGTTTTGATTATTATAAATAATTATTGTGCACAGACATGCATAGACAAACATCACTGCAAATCATTTTTTATTAACATTAAAGAGATAGAGAACAGATAAAATTCTCGGAAAATTTCTCTCTACTTGCAACAGTCCGACTGGTGGAACACCTCCACCCTACAGAAGATCGCAGCCAAATAACCTTGTGATGTGTTCCTGTGATGAGTAAGAGACTATGGTATTACAAGCGTCCTTAGGCTACGGTAGGCAATTACCATAAGGCGGGCCACCAACTAACTTATATAAAAATACAATAATGATTCCATTAAAAAAAAAAACAACAAAATTGCTAACATTAAAAGCAAAAATGAAAATGTGCATGCAACTTAATGGACACAATTTAAAACTGACTATTAACTAGCAGCAAGCCACGTCAGCATTTCTTATCCAACCTAGTGGTAGATGAATGGAACGAGCTGCCGCAGCATATTATAAATGCCACCTCTGTATGCTCTTTTAAAAATCAACTAGATACACAGTTGGCTAATTAAATAATATAACTCAACAATACGACATAGAATACACACATAAAGCTGTTAGTGTATAAATAATAATAATAAATACAAAATTATTCACAATTTTAATTCGTGCGAGTATCCGCTAGAGGCGCTTCCTAAATAATATATGAAAAAACAATACAAATGTTTCACAGTATGTATTTAAAAGCTAATACCGCCCGACAGGTGATAACATGAATTTATTCACTGCCTCATTTACATTTATTCACCCATTGTCGTATTCAATAATGTTGTGGAGCATGAAGAAAACCAGCCCATATCGGCGGCGTCACGTCTCACTGCATAGGGTTGATAACGTCGTTTGTCAATTACCATAATGAAGACATTGACTTCATAACCATAAGGCGAGCAGGAACTGAATAATCTTTCTCTACAGTGATTCCAATTCACACGTCATGTTCCCGGATCGCCATTTTTCTAGGGAATGGAAACCGTCACTTGAATTTTCATTATAGTAATTTTGACATGCTTTAATAAAAACATGAATGTGAAATATATATTGAAGGAATCGATTTAATCGAATAACGGCAAAATAAGTTGTTTAGAATTATCATTTAAAAAAAAAACAGGTAAACAGTATAGTCAGTTCCAAAAAAAACCTATAGGTAAATATTTAAAAAATAAAGGATGTATAATATTTGATCGAGTCTCAACAAATGATTGGGATGTTTTCAAAAACGATAGTAATGTTTTTACGTTCAAATGTTTCTCAGTCGTGTGCTTTTTAATAAGAACTAGGTAGCCTGGCAGACTTTATTCTGCCACTTCCTATATATAGTCAATAAACAGAAGCACCTAATCCCATTTTCTCTTTCTAAAAAATTTCCAGGACTATAACGAACAAAAAGAAAGAATTACGCTCATCCATCGTTCGAATCGTGAGTTTATGGTATAAATAGAATAGAAAAAATATCACCAGTTTTTATAATTTTTCTTTCCCTAAAGCCCTTATTTAGACGACTATTACTAACATAAAAAAATAAAACCAAATCCGTCGAGCCGTCCTCAAGTAATGCGCTTACCAACGCACAACATTTAATTTTTATTTGTATAAATTATTATAAATGTCCTCTACTGGGAAAACGTTCTAATAATAGACATACGCAAATTAAACTACGACATTTCACAATACTGAGTAACTTTAAAAAAAACGCGTCTCAACAAAAGAATTATCAGAAAATATCGTTTAAGTACACGCCCTAGTGATGTTTCAAGATAAAAAAAAAATGTGTACGATAAGGAGCATAACGGTCACCGCAGGTACGGAGCGAGGGGGTTCCAGCGGGGCCCGAGACACCATTTAGTTAAATCAAATTTTTAAAAACAAAAAATACATAGATAATGGTTATTTCGGTTACCGATTGATAAGTACTATTCGAAGGGACGATTTTTAAATCATAACCTAACTTTATTTCAGAAATAATTTTGATTTTTGACAGATAATGTAAGGTAAACGTCAAAATTTATTAATTATTCCTCAATTAAAATTATACGTTGATTGAAAAATCGGTCCTCACTATATTTTCATTAATAAATCAATTCATTAAATTAGGTGACTGAATTATTAATCGAATTATTCGGAGTGCGCTTACATTTACTCATTTGAATTGGTAAAAATGTCGTTTGATGCTGAAGAAACCTGAACGCTTGCGAAATGTTCTTGTAGTAATTATTAGAAAATTTACAATTTCTTCAAAAGTTCGAATTATATTCGATTCGATTCCAACGCCAATCCCATACCAACGTCGCGTCGCGTCATCCTTAAAATGGACCCCAAAAAAGAGCAATTCTACATTCATGCCTGTTTAATTTCCCGTCATGTGTGTCACGCTTATACTTTATCTGTGCTGTAGGTGTAAAACTCTTTAGGTATATTTACCTTTTTCTAATAGTGTTCGGAATTCGTGAGGCGTGATGTATTAAAGAGGTTTAATTGCACCAAATAAAATTTTTTACTGACGTTTATCCGTGTCCCATTAGTTATATGGACTAGATAAAATGTTAATTTAGTTTGTCACTAACCGCTAGCAATGATTATTAAGTAGACAATTTTGTATTTAAATTATTTGTAACTGTCCTAATAAGAATTTATATTCAATTACATTAACCATTAGTTAATTAACTTACTTTTTACCTATAACTTTATAAAATACTAATGTCTGTTAAACATATTAAATGAATAGAAATGTATTCTAGTAGAATTCTATGTATTAAACACATTTTTTTTCTGACTGGCTATACTGTTGTTAGCCTTAGGGACCCTGTTCAAAACAGACCCGCTGATGGCTTTTACAGCTTCACCGAACTTAGGGGCGAGCGCCTAGGGCACTCAGCCGCGAATGTATTAATCACAGTTTCACTTCATGTTAAGTAATGAAGTTCTTGTAAGACACGCAACTATAGGCGCTTGACGACAGATTTTCAACCGGGCGCTAAGGCTCATCACAGGGATTCGAACCCACGTCGATCGACGCGGAGTCCATACACGCTACCATTTCTTTGTGCTACCACTGAGCCATAGTCGCTTTAAATTAACGATACATATAATATTTCAATTTTTAACTATCTAAATGTTTCTTAACTTATAAAGGTTTTACGGATAATTTTATAAATAAATGTATGGAAGAAGTTATAGAGAAATGGGGGGAAAATATGTGTTAGAAACTTCAAACTACGGCCCTTTGTTCCAACTTTATTCACTAATTACATATCGATATTTTAATAAATCAATAAATTTATCATTAATTAAAATCAAAAAGATATGCCACATGGCGGAATGTCTATATATTATTCACACGGTGCTATTAAAAAAAAACAAACCTCAATGAGTTCCTTGGTGTACCTTCGAACTCGAAGGTTCATTGCCAATGAAATTAAAATGGTGACCTTGAGGTTAACCCCTTTCCAAAGAAAAAAGAATCATCTAAATAGGTTCATAAACAAAAAGAAGTTACGGCTGAACATCCATAAAAAAGTACAATCAAATGAGAACCTCCTCTCCTTTTACAGAAGTCGGTTAAGGAGGCAAATAATCTCGCTAACTTCTTAGTATTTGCCACGAAACATGCTTTGGTTTTCTATATTGCCCCTGAAATTGGTTGTTCAATTGAACAACCCAAAAGTATAACATATCCTAGGAACAGGCGGTTCGACCTAGGTTCAGTATGAGAAAGTATATACGAGGGTCAAGGATCCGAACGAAAACATCCTTTATTCAAAAGGAGTGAACTTGTTTTCAACAGACTTCAAAAGAAGGAGGAAGTTACTCAATTCGAAACTATAATTATTTTGTTATGAATGTTCAGCCATAACTTCCTTGTTTATAAACCAATTTAGATGCTGTTTTTTGTTGGAAAGGGGTTACCTCAAGGGTGGTCTTACTTTCGGCTTCGAAGATACACCAGGAAACTACTCAAAATCTTTTACGTTGGTTTTCTTTTTTGTTGAATACTGTCTTGTGATTAATATAGTGTGGTTATTTGTTCTGCACAAGTGAAATGGATTCAAGATAATAAAATGATTTATAAAATGAATTTCGATTTGTCTGGAACTTTCAATTTAAAGTTTCATTAAAGTAACTACAATTTTATGTATTACTACTAGATGTGCCCGTGGCTTCGCTCACGTGGACTACAGAATGACCGCGGGAATCTTGCTCCCCCGCTCCTATTTTAAAGATAAAAATGCTTATTGTGGGTGTTCCTTAGAAGATAAATGTATATTCTCCCGTACTTTTTTGTAGGTATTTTTAATGCCTATAATTATGTAGTACATTAATTTGCTATATCTTTTAAGGTTTACTCAGCATAAGCTATTTAAGAGCCCGAAATGATTCACCATCATCATCCTCATCATCATTTCAGCCGCAGGACGTCCACTGCTGAACATAGGCCTCCCCCATAGATCTCCAAAGCGACCGATCTTGTGCGGCCTGCACCCAACGGCTCCCAGCGACCTTTATTAGGTCGTCTTTCCATCTAGTGGGGGGCCGTCCTACGCTGCGCTTTCCGGTGCGTGGTCTCCACTCAAGAACCTTTCTGCCCCAACGGCAGTCAGTTCTCCGAACTATGTGCCCCGCCTACTGCCACTTCAACTTGCTAATCCTTTTGTCTATGTCGGTGACCTTAGCTTGTCTACGGATCTCCTCATTTCTGATTCGATCTCGTAGAGAAACACCAAGCATAGCCCTCTCCATAGCTCACTGAGCGACCTTGAGCTTTCTTATGAGGCCCACAGTGAGCGACCACGTCTCTGTGCCGTATGTCATCACTGGCAACACACATTGGTCAAAGACTTTTGTCTTGAGGCACTGAGGTATTTTGGACGATTCACGATTCACCATGACCATTTTTTTTTTATTTGTGCGGAACCCTAATAGTAGCGTTTACTACCACTGCGCCATGAGGTGATTACTGCGATTAGATGTTTTGACAGCTTCAACGGGCTTGGGGGGCGAGCGCGGGAGGCCCTCATCCGCGAAAGCGAGGTGGCCGAACACGACTTGATCTGTTGCCGTACATGCAAATAAGTCGCGATCTGACTGTATCTGTAGCCGACTGAGTTGTGCCCACAACGCACATGGTATTGTCACATTGACACTTTTTTTAGTTTATCACGTTTCAGGATCATCCAGTACATATTCCAATGACGAGAAGTTGGCAGGATGGCACTGATAGCCGTCGATAGATTGCAGATGGCCATTGTTTTTAGAATCTAATAAGTTTGCCATTAAACAAAGCACTTTAAAAAACATTAACACTGGCAAATGCTACCACAACGCCATCTGGAGGAAAATAAAAAGACTAAACAGAACCACGGTAAGCTGGGTGAGAATATTTCACGATTCTTTCAAATTATCACACGACATTGAACAGCGTCACACGATCATATATGTATAGTACCATTATGTGCCATTTGAATACTACTTGCTAAGAAGTTATACAGTAGCTTCAGAAAACGACAATTGTTTTATTTTCATTTGCTCCGATACTAAATATAAAAACAAAAATAATTCAAAAACTATAAATCCGACTACAGTAAAACACAACTATAATCAAACGTTCCAAAAACCTTTAGCTTGTTTGGTTGTTCTTTACGTTTACCATCAGGTGGGCCGTGTGCTTGTTCGTCACCTTAGTTATATAAAAAAAATGATATCACTTTACGGTGCTTTGCAGGAGAAGTAGCAAAAGTCATTTGGTCCCAAGATTCACTTTACCTAACTTTACCAATCCACATAGTATCAATAATGAAAATGAAACGTATTTGAAAAATTTGATACCGTGAAGATGAACCTAGTTCAAAGGTGAATAATAATAATTAAATTCATTGGTTAATTGCCAATACAAGTTAAACGCCTTAGCAAGTAGAAAATTAATAATAATCGCATTAATGTATGCATTAGGGTTGCTACGTAGATGAATCTCAGTCAGCTAAATTAATAGTGATAAGACAGTAATAAATAAATAAAAGCACACACAAAGGCAGTTTCAATAAGAGACCCGAAACGATCGACTGGAACTGTCATTTTTTTTAAAATAACTGTTAAGGCTTCTGGATACACGTCCTTTAAACCCATTTACGTAAGTTTATAAATTTAAATAGACTCCACCACATAACAGATCAAGATCCCGCTAAAAGATTCTGCAACTGTCTAAAATATATGGACCACAATTTCACAGACGGCCATTCAATTCCAAACTAAGCAAAGCTGATATACATACATAATTATGTAGATAAATAACAAGACAAATATGATTATGACACAAATGTCAGTCGTAAAGAGGGATCAAATCTGCGACCTCTCAGCTCAGTAGGGCTTACTATCACTGTGCTACGAGGCCTGAAAGGTTTTGTCGAAAGGATATTATAGGCTGGATCATTATTTGAATGAAAATTAATCTGTATACATCATCTAGTAAAACTTATAACTACTGTAATCCGATGGAGTTTCTTGCTATTTCTACTCGAAGACTGGGATGTTTTTCGAACCGGTAGTCATGTTTTACCGGTTCATAAGTGCCTTCTTAAGGCCTAAATTAAATAAAATAATTTTTATTTAGATTTTTTTTTTAAGTTTAACACTATGCGGACTATTTACACAGAATACGTAGTCGTAGACAGTTTGTGACAGCCCTAATAATGGACGATCCTTGACATAGTTTATGAATGTTCCATTCAACGGACAATATTTTCAAATATATTGAAGTTTCGCAAGATTTTTTTTTTCAAACTTTGTTTGTATTAACCATTTATTATAATACTATTTGAATTATTTTTTATGTAGATAATGAAAAAAGTATTCATCATAATAAATCACACTACAGATTAAATAGATAAGTGTAAAGTTGCGGATTTTATGTACGACTAGTTCGTGCCCGCGATTTGCCTCATTGTGAAAATGGCAGTTGTTCAATGGAAATTACACGTTGTAAAACTTAATGATTGGT
This sequence comes from Saturnia japonica, assembly GCA_033032175.1. NCBI lineage: Eukaryota > Metazoa > Arthropoda > Insecta > Lepidoptera > Saturniidae > Saturnia > Saturnia japonica. The sequence continues at coordinate 911,287 of CM065330.1, forward strand.
AGTCTTGATCCTTCTTCCTCAGGTGCAGTGCTATATTAATTTGGCAACTACATCCAGATTGATTTAGTAATTATTCTAGGGTTGTGTGTACTAACATGCAAAATTGACCGTTCTATTATACACTAGCGACTCGCCCCAGCTTCGCACGGGTGCAATTTACACAGTATTGTGTTTTATGTCTAAAAAAGCCTGATTTACAGTGTATCGCTTTTTGTATTGATAATTCATAGCTTCATATTTATGAAAAGTGTGCTTAACTTGCGACGCGCAATTCATTATAGGTGTGGAGTGCCGGCCAACTGTTTAGCTGTGAGTGATTTCTTTGGTTGCACGTAATTTTGAATCAGTGATATCTTCTAGGGTATTTATTTAAATGATATAATGTATTCAAGTAAGTCAAATTTTATTCTAAAATAAATGGCCAAGTTAACTAACATATTTATCTGGATAAGGATTGATACTGATTTAGAGAAAATAGTTTCATAAATAACCCAACACTTTTAAATATAATATTGGGAGATAAAAATGGTTACTGTGAGTCAACCTTAGGTGACATATGGCTTTAAAGACTTTTTTCTAAGATTTTTGAAGAACTACTATTATTTTTAATATTATTTTTATATATCTCTTATAGTTTAGTCAGCGTAAACCATGTAAGCACTCGAAAATCTATTTATTGAAATGTATTGTATATTATACAAACCTTCTGTATTTTTTTTTTCTAAATGACAGTGAAAACTGTGTAAGCATCCCTTGCGTGGATTTGAAGAAGTAAGCAGACAACCGAACAGACGCGGATAGGGACTTTCTTTTATACATCGTAATAATGATATACAAGTGCCTGCTGATCATATATGTATATCTATGTCATATCCTTTACATATCAATTCTGGAATCATTTGAATTATTAAAAAAGGTTTCATAAAGATTCGTGGAATAGATTTTAAGTTAAATCCATACAAATATATTTATATAAAAATAATTTTATACAATACAAGATGAACCGGTAGAAGTTATTCTGCCCTTTCCGTAGTATATAGTCTGTAACCTGACCACAGTACAGCCAATACCAATTTTACCAGCACCCAACAAACAAAACAAAAAATAATAACGCATGTCCAACCTTTGAATCTTGAACCATGGGCTTGAGTTCATACAAAAATCCGATAGGTTATAGGACGGATAGGGAAATATTCCGGGAAACTTTCCCAAGTTTTCCTTTCATAAAAACCTAATTTAGACTATTTCGAATATTCAAAGAAATAATTCGATCCAGTTGTTTTATGTTTAATTAAGTGAAGCTGTTACCAACTAACAATATTCGATAATATTAAAACAATTCTTAAAATAATATAATATTATTGTGAATAGTTTTAATAGTAGCGAAATAGGTAGTAAAGTAAAATAGGTATAAATTTTGCATGCAAAAACCATTGTATTAAGATTTTGTAGAAAGCCAAGATTTAATGAAAGTCTGTCGTTACAATACTAAGCTTGCTGTGTAAATACTAAGTTTAGGTTATGATAGGGCTGATATGTTCTTCTGAAACCCGCGTCCCTAAATTAAAGATTATTTCAATTTAAATAGACTTTCTAAAACAGCATTTTAAATCGGCCAGACATATAATTACGGTGCAAAATCTTTATTTTAAAGAGAATACTCTCATTCACTAAATATTTACTTATATTATGAAAGAAAAAGCCTAAAGAAACAAAAACTTTTGAAGCTCGAAATGAAATTTTGTCAACAGATTCTTTTATTGACGGCTTCGACGTACCACCCTCGAGTTGGAAAAATGTCGCCAAACACCTATAAGTGTGTTACGGCAGCTGCACTAGAGAGCCAGCCCTCCCACTACTAGGTTTAGCTGGTTACCATCTCGGGCCACATCGTCACTTAACATCGGATAAGAACCTATTACGAATTGAAAGTCTACTTTTATTAAGCGAAGACGCTTTTTTTAAATTACATGACATAGCAATCGGTATTTATAAGTTCTTCGTTGAAAAAGCACTATATGAGGAACTTATTTATTCATACTCATAATTTCTAATAGGTTTTAAATAGAAATCGGTACCAAAAACGATTGTTTCAAACCATCATACATGGAACTCATAACCAGCTATGGATAGTTCAATGAAGGTTCAATGTTTAACCGACTTCAGCAAAAGTCTGGAGGTTACTCACAGCTTCTTTGTTTATGAACCGATTTGGATGATTCTTTTTTTGTTGGATAGGGGATACCTCAAGGTTGGTTCCATTTTAATTTCATTGGCATTGGGACCTTCGACTTCGAAGATACACAAGGGAACTCTTCAAAATCAAAGCAGTTGGTTTTCTTTTTTGTTAAAAACTGTCTTGCCATATTCATTCCAACAAACAAGAAAAAAATCTATCCACCCTTCCGACTCCACGTTGTAGATAGATAATTCCACGTTATCAGTTATCACTGTTATCGAAAATATATTAAAGCTGTCTGTACATACACCTGTGACACATACATGTTGTAAATTAAAAAAAAAATGAATCATGCCGTATAACACTTATGTAGATAATGAAACCATTTTTAAACGGTATTATAATGACATACCTCGCTTCGAAGGAAGTGCTAAAAAGTTACGTCACAGAATAAATATGTTATGAACTTGAGAAAATAATTTTTATATTAACCTTCTGACTTAATGTACCGTGTCGAAATTATTTCTTTAATTAGTCATTATTATATTATTACGTCTCAATTACCGAATAATATTTCCTCGAATGATGTGGTCTTCCGAAAAAATTAATAAATACGCTCTATAGTTAAGAAATTAAATATTCAATACATTTTGGTAACTTTTAACTTTTCTATGTCATTTTATATAAGCGCTGGCCCTTTTCCCGCGGCTTCGCTCGCGTCAATTTTCATAGATCTATAAGAATTTCTAAGAAATCCTTCCTCGGTATTCACCTAAAGTGTAAAAGGAACCCGTATACAAGTTTTCACGGTCCTAACCCCCAGTAGTTTGTTCTGTGATTTGACATGTTAGTACATATTTCAGTTAGTTATCCTTTAGACCAATATATATTATAATTTATGTTTATTTCAAGGTTATATATTATTTGACGAGACAATTAGAAAAAGCAAAGACAATATAATATATGCAACCGCTTTAGTACGTTAATAAAATATAAACATGTTAAAAAAAAACATAGCGTAAATGAAAAACTTACCTGTCGGCGGTCGAAAGTGTTCTACAAGCAAGCAAAATACGATAATTATATTTGAACTGGGCCGTCTTCAATGTGAGAACTGAACGCGGTTTTCGCGTGTAACGATAGGACGTCTGGATGCGAGGACGTCGCCGATTCGACTGAGTGACTAGGCGGCGCCTGCGCACAGTGCGCACCCGACGAGGTACGCCTTTACGCGCACACAGGTGAATCGCGTCCAACAAAAACCTTCATGAAAATGCAACGTATACGACGATAAAAGGTGCGATGTAAAAATATTAAAATATCTCGAATCACAATTTAAATAGTCTGTGTACAGAAAGGTTTGCTTGATATATCGTGTGGACATTACCATTGCGTTTTATCTCTCTTTCTTTATAAAAGGTGTCACAAACTTCGATGTCAAGTCATAAGAAAAAAATAACAGCTAGTTAATTCAAGAACAATGAAACAAAAACATGCTAGTGCTACGACCATAATACAATAGTCAAAAATTGTAATTTTTTTTTTTTTTTTTATCGCGTATTGCTTATTTTCTAACAGGAATCCGATCAAAAGTCATTGCTAATTTTAGTGTGGTGTGTCTTTAAATATACATAAAGATATATTATTATACAATCATTACGTATATCCTTTTCTACTGCTTCACCTAACACAGTATCACACGATGGGCTTAGAAAGAGTACTTATTTACATAAGCAGCTATCGATATACGACGGTGTCTTGGCGAGTGTTGGCGAAGAGTCTTAAAAGATAGTACAAGAGTTTATTTATTTATTCATTAATAAAACACCAACAGCGCGCATATTTTACTTGAGCCATTTTTACAATTAATTCTAAGTCCAATACAGATATGCGAACCTATTATAAGCGCCCACTAAATTGATAAAATAAAAATTATAACTACTCCGAATAAAAAATAATAATTTAAATTAAGACTAATATAAAAGAGTTAAACGTATCATAAAAAATATAAATCCCGATATATTTTAACTTATGTTACAAGGAACCAGCCTTCTCTACCAAAACGTAATAATAAATTAAATAATATTCAATATATGTCGGAGAATAGTGTCAGTGTGATTATGAAATCCGTACTAATGACTTAGTATTCGTACTATTGACTTTACTATTTATTGGCTGGGCGCAATAACAACAGGTGTGCTCTATTACCGCACGCACTTTACAAGCAGACAACGACCGATTTGAATTCATTGTCGCTGGAGATGTGGAATAGTGAAGACCTCAGTTAAAGAGTTGAATATAATAAACATCTCGCTGCCCATATAAGCTGCGTATTACACTTACGTAGGGATGAACAAAATCAGATAATAAACTCGACAGATATCAAATTATGTACTATTTACAAAGGCGTAGTGAATACAGCCGGGACTCACCGATAAGTGCTGGACAATAGGTTTCAAATTGAGGTTGATTGGCCGCTAGGCGAGCATTAGATAATGCCTTACCATCATTCTACAAACACTGTTGGCAAAAATGCAAGGGCTAAAAAAGCAATTACTCACGTTACGTTTTTATCTAATCTCCATTGTTTTGGAATTTTAATTCACATGTGTCTGACCTTTTTCATATAACATAATGCAGAAATTATTACATTATTTTAAAGTGGGCAATGCGTCGAGGAAATTAAAAATTTTACAATTAGCATTAATTATGGCTATACACTACAGAAAGAGCAAATTATATATTCATCAGATTTGAACGCGCCTTAACCCAGCTGTTCTCATTTTTCTATGGCTATATTGCTCAATAGCTCCAACGGTAGGTCCGTTGGAAGAAAACTTATCGTTTCACGTTTCCCGATGAAAGTATAATTGGAAAATAATAATTTTAATATACAATAGATTCAACGCGCCTTAACCCAGCTGTTCTCATTTTTCTATGACTATATTGCTCAATAGCTCCAACGGTAGGTCCGTTGGAAGAAAACTTATCGTTTCACGTTTCCCGATGAAAGTATAATTGGAAAATAATAATTTTAATATCCAATAGATTCATGTGTCTTTCATGGAACAGTGGCCGTTTGCCGTTCATTTTACTTTTTAATGTGTACAGGTCAGCGACCGACGTGGCGCGGGTCAAACATGCGATATACATATTTACCTACTACTAGTCATTGCACTCAGGTTGGCTTGGTGTCATTGTCATTATATTTACAAGAAAATTATATATTATAATGTAATTGTGTTAGGTTGTAATCATGTAATAAATATAATCCCAAAAATAAAATATTGCTATACCCGATCGAGTTTAAAAAATTAGTCCAGCAACATTAGGGTTTAGAACGAGGACTTATTGTCTATTTGGCATTCATCGAATAAATTATATAAACTAACAGCTTCTATCTGAGCATGGCGCGGCTCACGTAAATAAACTAACGAATTGAAAAATTAGACAAAAACAATTAAGCAATATTTTCTAATGTATTTAAATAGGTTTAAGTGAAGACAAAAACAGGCAAAAACCTTCAGGTCATTGTCTGCTTGGTATTCATCAAATAAATTAGATAAATAGCTTTTATCGTAGCTTGTCGCGACTCACGTCAATAATAAAATAACGAACTGAAAAAATAGACGAAAAAAAAATTAAACAACCTTTTCTAATGTATTTAAATAGGTTTAAATCAAGACAAAAAAGGCAAAAAACTTTCCGGTCACCGTCACCCTGATTTCCTTTAAAACAATAATAAAACAACCTTATTTAAATTGTACACCAATATAAATAATGACGATGGAAACTTTGTAAAATTCTTAGGGATCGATGCATTTTTACATATATTATGTAAATAAGCTACATTGTCTATTAATTATACGACCCGTGGTGAACTTCGACGGAGGCATTGCTTAAAGGAAAAAAATGAAATCCTATAATGACCGCATTAACACATTCAAATTTGAAATAATATACGATTTTCAAAGTAAAATCAGTGGCTGGTATTCAATTCAAATAGAACGCCACGGCTCAGTTAAAACAATTTGTTCTTTTAACGTTTGTAATAAACGGACATCCATTCACTTATTTATTTCAAATTACAGCTAAAATAGTAAAATAATCAAAACAGAATGACAATGGCAAGTTTTCAAAAATAGAAATAGAACTAGAAAATTAAAAGAGTCTCTGCTTAACTGGAACAGACACTTTTACTAAATAAGACAAGAGAATTAAATTGCTTGCAAGCCCCGATTAGAAATGCATTTTGTCTATATGTTGTCCTTACAAGACAACATGCTAAGGCTAACAAATGAACTGACTTTAAAAAGCACACGGATAAATTTTTAATTCTTTTTAGATAATAAAAAAAAAATCCCTTTATTTTCAATTAATTTTCTCTATAATAAATAAATACAATTTGTGATATTTCGCATTTAAGTTCTCACGGTTTTGGCAACGAGTATAATACATGAGCTTCGCTAAGTGTAGAAGCTGGTCCAACTTGCTTGTGGTTAAGGTTAAACTCAACGTAAAACAATTTATTTAGAATATATATCTAAAATTGTTTACTTATTTTGTTTAAAAACACAACCATTTTTTTATTTCAAAAGTTCACAGAGTCATATAAACTGAAATTTAAATTATTTAAATGAATTAAATCAAATCGGTGAATGACATGACCTATATTTGTTATGCTGAAAATGGTAAAAAAGTCTAAGCAGGCGAATTTACACCTTGTTCTGTCGTTAAGCTTATAAAAGCGATTCATAAACTTTTAAAACTAAAGAACACTTATCAAATATATTATATTACTAGCTGTGCCCGTGGCTTCGCTCAAATGGACTACAGAATGCCCGCGCGAATCTTACTCCTCGCTCCCGGCTATTTTAAAGACAAAAATGCTTATTGTTGATGTTCCTTAGAAGATACACGTATACTCTCTTGACTTTTTTGTGGGTCTTTTTAACGCCTACAATTATGTAGTACATTAATTTGCTATATCTCTTATGGTTTACTCAGCGTAAGCCATTTAAGCGCTCGAATTGATTCACCATGTGACCTGTTTTTTATTTGTGCGGAACCCCAATTTTTTTTCTAAAGTAAAAGTAGCCTAAGTTACTTCATATAACATCAGCTATTCCGCATCAGTCCAACCGATTCGGAGATCACCCGGAACAAACAGACACAAAAAATTAAAAAAATAGTTTTTTGTTATAAGTATCGTTTATACTTTCAAATGCATTTAGTAAAATATTAATTGTATAGATATAGCACCCTTCATTTAACCATAAACTGATTTTTTTTTTTGTTTTACTCTTTACATAGATTAGATATATAGATAGATTTATAATTCTTATTGTATTGTCCTGATCTAAATCGAATCACCAACACCTCATCACGTACACGACCGCTCCGCACTACGGTCGCCTTGCATATCTCTGTCGTAGGTACTTGAGACGAAGTCAATAGACTATCTGTTATAGTCAATACACTACACTTATTAAAGCGAACGAAGCCGTGATCGGCTACGAAGTGTTTTCTTTCATTACGGCATTTTCAATGTCGTAATCAAAGAAATGGCTCCAAAATCCACTACCGTTCCGCGAATCTGTTTATTTCAGTTGGTTATAGTTCGTAGAACCAATTAATTATTTTGACTGTTACGTAATTACATTGTTACAGATATATTACTTTTAATACACTTTACAATTTTAATAAAGATTTTATTTTTAAACTAGCTGTGCTCGCACCGCCTCTCGCGTGGTATACAGAATTATTGTTTATAAAGATATCGTGTATTTTTTTATAAGAACCAAGCATCCAAGGAGTAAAACAAAACAAAAATTATCAAAATCTTTCCTGTAATTTTTACTTGATACGCGCACAACGACAAACCCCTATCATTTTACTTAAATAGATTGGTGAATTGATAGTCTATACAATTTCAACCCTCCCCAACCCTCAAGAGATATAAGTGTGATAATATAAAGTGACATACCTCCTGGCTTGCCGGGACTGTCGACAACGCCAAAAACCTCCAAACAAAGCTGAATCACCATTATCAGTCGCTTTTATACCGTTCTCGTGTTATCTACCACAGTACCACCCTCGTGTTATATGCGATCAATACTTTTATCACCACTATCATATTCCTCTACTGTTTTCTCATCAAATTTGGATATTATTTTCATTCGGTGCTCTTTAGCATACCACTGTTGGCCAGAGAACTTCCCAAAAATCATCCAATATTTTTTGCTGACATTTGCGGACATCAAAACCCAAGACTAGTATTTAAACGTTGAAAAATTAAGCAAGAGAAGGCTTGACGTTTTGATCTCAAGAATCGGATATTCCTTAAACCAACCATTAATATCAAAAGTTTTTGCATGACAGAAAACGTTCAAACTAACAAAACTTATTCTCAAAAAATATTACTGGCCGCTTTCTAAAAATATGAGGGATGACGCAACGTTTTGAATAAAAAAGTTTCGCTTCGAAATTTAAATCTTTAAATACAATACTTAATTCTACTACGAATATTCATAGACATTTGATTTTACTTTTTTTAATTTCAAAGCACCAACATATTGTGATATACGAATACCGGAACACACAGATAACTGGTGTTAGGGTATGTACACCAAAGGAACGCCACCACCAGATACCAAGCGTGGTGGTCGTAAGGACTTGTAACCAACCGGTTCACAAACACCATCATGGTGATAAACTCGTCAAAGTGACACTTCCTTAGTTTGTCGCGTTTCAGAAACATCCAATTTATAACTTGTTTTCAAAAGGCTTGCAGGTCAGCATGACAGCGGTGATCGACAATGGAATGGTGATTTCTGGGTGGTCGCCGTTATTTTTTTGATCTTAATGTGTCGTCACATTACGCGTGCTACTATTATAAAAAAAATTGCAGCTTATCACTAGATGTTCTTATAATGACATACCACCAAATATCCTGCAGACCCCTAAGAGTATAGGTAAATATTTACATTAATCTACTTATAAGTAAGTTTACCTCAGAATGCAAAGAAGCCTCCAACTCTTGAATCACCTTCGCCTGAGATGCAATCTGAAAGGATACAATTTATATATGTTAATGTATAATATTAATACGTGAAGCAAATACTTTCTACCCCTTTTTAAGCGTATTGCGTGCACGGAAGACTGCGAGATTTTGCGAGTTGAGATTATTAATACTGCGAATCCTAAACCGACCAGTGTCATTGAACTTAGACCCCCCGAAATATTGACATTGTCACTCAATGAAAAGTGACAGCAAGTGCTATATATTCATTGTTTCAGTTCATACTGCAAATGTCAAACAGAAAATATTCTATGATTTTAAAAGTCACTGGTCGAATTTTGATCATTGGGCGACCGCTAGTTATTATATATAAATTAAAATATAATTTAAAAATTCATTTTATAAGTTATCGAAGTAAAAAGTAACTAGTAATTTTTAAAGAATAAAATTACAAGTATTGAAGTATGTATTTATTGTACGATAATGGTTTTACATATACACCTACTGAATAATGTTAAATAATGATTTCTAGTTGATGCCGCTCGTAATGCAAAGTATCAGACTATATTTCCTAACACGAGCTGTACAAACAAAATAATTTTTACTACAAACCTCGGACTATCCTACTAATATATATATATATATATATATATATAGTATATAGCATATAGCTATTTTATTTATAGCATTACTTTGCGTTTATAGACAATTTTTATTTTTTAATTATTTTGATGACAAACAGAGGAGCTTTGGTAATAAATTTTCTTATTTATACCTTTGTTAATATCTTAGACAGAGCGCTGTATAGTCTTTTAATTATTAGTTATAATATGATTAGTTATGGGTTCGATTCCCAGGTCGAGCAAAGTGTTATTGGTATATTCTATGAAATTCTCAGCAGCAGCTCGGTATTTAAAACATACCCGGAGAACTGTGGGTGTACATTAGTACTACACGTCTACCTAACCTTTCGGGAATACAGGTTTGACAGTATGCTCTGTTATGAAGCACTTGGGTATACGTCGATGTTGTAAACGAAAAAAAGCTCTTTAAATATATAAAAAAGGATATAAACGTCCAGGAATTTATTGTCCTGCGTCAACAATTTAAGTGATGGAAGCTCTAGTTCTAAGCTGCAGTGATTACCTGCTTAACATCAGGTTGTTAAAAAACTTAGAATCATTGACATTGACAGATATGCAAAAAAATTACATTTAAAAAAAATTGAATGCTCTGTATAATTTCTCATCGACTATACAGGAAAAGCGTCATGACATGCGCACACACGTGTACAAAGGTTTAACACAAAAGAGTTTACATATTTAAAGACTACGTAACAAACCCCACTTACGATGCGAATATATACCGCTGTGACCTATTGCCGGCTCGCATTTAAATCGATTCCAAATTTGAATTTCATAACCCGAACGCGCCATTGGTCCGCTCCGATATGAATCGAACCTTTGTCGATGACTCGTTAAACATTCGTAAAACCTTTTTTTTTCTTATCCGAAGACGAATTTTCAACCTTAACTAACGCATACTTCATTTTTTTTAGGTAATTAATAAATTCCGAAATTTGAAAATAAAGGCCCTGAATTTTGCCCTGACTAGTAGGGCGTCTGTCTTCAAAGGTATTATTATCTATCATTGATATATCAATGTGCGAAATACTCTGCAAACATTATAAACCCTATCTATAAATTCAAGCTAAGGGGTCTGCTGTATTATTATCTATACTAATATTGTAAAGCTCAAAGAGTTTGTTTGTTTGAACACGCTAATCACTTGAACTATCAGTCTAAATTTGTAGTTACATACTAGTGAAACCATGGGGCATGGCTAGTGCTAAACAAATTATTTCATTTTAATTGACGTATTAATGAGTATACTGTTATTAGCCTAGTGGTCTTTAGCGCGACTGCTATGATCGAAGTCCTGGGATCGATTCCCAGGTCGAACAAAGTGTTATTGGGGTTTTCTATGAAAATTCTCAGTAGCAGCTCGGAGTTTAGCTTTATGCTCGATTATAGCAATAGGCTCATCCCCTATTACATGGGACCTAAAAAACATACTCGGCGAACTGTGGGTGTACAATTAGTACACCTCTGCCTAACCCTTTGGGGATATAGGCGTGATGGTATGTATGTTTTTATGAAAAAAAAAATATTTTCATAAAATATAGAAACGAAAAAAATTATTATAATACACGTAAATTATATGTGGTACAACCATACAACAAAGCAATTTTTAACAAAAAAAAATTGTGCGTCTCGAGACGCTCGACAGAAGTGATAACTTAAATTAATCAAAAAGAAAAAAAAACAAACGAAATAGAAAACAGAAGCCGGGGAGGATTCGATCCTAGGACTTCGGCCATAGCGGTCACGCTTACGAGCGTGCTGTTAGGGTTGACTGAGACTATGCTACTATTAATGACGCCGTAATGCGTTACGTTACGAAGCGGGTTACCCGCCCATAAGAAGTTATCACTTCAAAAACAAAACCAACTTTAATGATTTTGAAGAGTTCTCTTGTGTGTATCTTCGAAGTTAAAGGTCCAGTGCCAGTGAAATTAAAATGGAACTACCCTTGAGGAACCCCTATTCCAACAAAAAAAATCATCGAAATCAGTTCATAAACAAAGAAGATATGAAAGAAGAGCCTTATGAATGAACACCAATTTAAAAAAAATAAGATTTGAGTAACTTCCCGTCTTTTGTGGAAGTCAGTAAATATAATATGTCTTATTATATTAAGTGAGCAATTCTAGTACATATATATGTACTAATTGGTTTCTCGAAAACGGCACCAACGATTTCGATAAAACTTTGTATTTAAATAAAGTTTTATATTCAAAGTGTACCTAGATAGGTGTTCTTTCCTTTAAAGCACCGAGCATAGCTCGGTCGCCCAGGTAATTGTTATTTAAGATATTAAAAAAAAAAACAATTTCAATAATAATAACGCCCATATCTCTGCTAATTCTTCATGAAAATTAATGATCCAAACATCATTTTAAATATTATATTTCCGCTATAGAGGAAATTAACAAATGACTTAAAATTAATTCTTTCGTTAAGAAATCTTTTTCATTCATCGGGCATGCCATCTTTTGATGCTATTGAAAATATATTCAAGGCGCCATCTATGAACAATCTGTAAATAAACATAACAGCTCTCGGACAGTTCACATTCTATTCGAACGGCTCAGCTAGTATCTCTTACATGGGAAATCCTGATGTGACTTATAAGCAATAATAAAAATTAAGGGTACATATTTAAAAATTCCTAGACGTCGAAATTATGTGATCAATCATGATAAAAAGCGCACACATCTATAGGATATAGAATTAGATGAAATATACACGGTTAATACAAGTCCTGATTTTCAATATTGTGGCCGTCGTCGAATTTTGAATGTACTGCTGATTCAAGTTTATAATTTGTTTAGTATTTTTATTATAATAATTAATAATGAAATGTTTATTTTCATTATTACATCTATATTATATTTATTTTACCATTCACTCATTTAATAATACCTAATATATAGTTCGAGTTTTTAAGTAAAAAGAGGCAAATTCAGCTTAAAATCGTATCATAGGACAAATCTCTAGTATAAATCGGGTCACTTCCACACAATGACGTCTGAATTGTTTAACGTCAAACGTTCGATTTGTCATTCCGGATGACTTATTAGTAGGACATATTTCTAACAAAAAAAAAAAAATGTCGAGTTGATGACGTACCCAACAGATTCTTACTGTATAATAAGTATTTTTTTATAATAGCTCGGCACATTAACAGTACTGCCTCTGATGGTAAGCACAGTACAATCCTAACACAACAGTTACCACCGAAAGATCGTAATCCACCGACTGTCGCCGCTGTTTGCCGGCCTGCATAAATTTAACTGGATATTCACAGGTGGATCTCGAAACGCGACACGCATAAGCTAATCACTATGACGGACTTTTCACTATATACATGGTGGTCACGACTCAGTAGTACAGTACAGCACTACCACCCCGATATCGCCATTTCCTCATTCGTTACTCAGCAGGATGCATCACGTAAAATTGGTGGCATTTTGCCTGATTTAGTTTGGTTATTGAAACATACGTGAAGTGAATCTATACAATTAATAAAATTGGAGTGTCTGTTTGTAATGTCAAAATAACAGTTTTTTACTAAATGCATATGAAAGTATATACGATACCTATAACAAAAGACCCATTTTTAAAATTTTTGCCTGTCTGTCTGCTTGTTTGTTCCGGGTAATCTACGAAACGGTTGGACCTATTTTGACGGGACTTTCACTGGTAGATAGCTGATGATACAGGGAGTAACTTAGGCTACTTTTATTACAGTTCCGCAAAATAAAAATAAGACTGGTCATGGCGAATCAATTCGGGCGCTTAAATGGCTTATGCTGGGTAAACCATAAGAAATATAGCAAATTAATGTACTACATAATTATAGGCATTAAAAAGACCTACAAAGGAGTCCGGGACAGTATACAATCTATCTTCTAAGGAACACCCACAATAAGCATTTTACTTTAAAATAGCCGGCAGCGGGGGTGTAAGATTTGCGTGGGCATACTGTAGTCCACGTGAGCGTAGCCACGGGCACAGCTAGTTATAAATATAAACTGGAAACATGCATTTTGAGATGTCACAAAAATTCCCTAGTTATTTCTAACAAGGGAGGCGCCCATCTTGTTGGACCCACTTTTTTAAATTTAATTTTGGCTTTCTGCCTATGTAGGTAATTTCGCCAAGTCAAGTGTGACAAATACACGTTATACAATTTAGTTGCCGAATGTTCGGAGTACTGTAGAAATAACCTGTGAGAAGAATACATAAAAATGATACAATGACACAACATAAAACAGTCATAAATTTATACATAATACTTGTTATGGGAACCGCAGGGATAATATAAAACTACATAATATGTTAAACATATAAATAAAAAGCATAACTATAATCTATATAGACACGAACAAAAGAATATATTACAATTTTATATTATTATGATATATAAAGGCACTAAATATTTAAATGAAATTAGAATACACATATGTAAGTAATGTATTGACTTTAGTAGGACGAGGAATATTACAAGGAAGAAGATCATTTAAGGAACAAGATAGTTTGGGACAATTAAAAAATATGTGATACACGGATCCCTCGTCAAGACCGCACTCACAAAGGGAGTGGGCACGCACATGTATTATTTTCGCGAGGAAGGACCCACTTTGAATATTAGAAAATACCACGAAGTCTAAATACATTGACACTGGCAAGTGCTTTTTGTGGCGCCAAAACAAGAAAAAAAAAGAAGATACGCGCCAAAGTAAGTACAACAAAAAATATTTTGCCTACGCTCATAAGCGAATCCAATATCATTGACATATTTTAACATTTTGATTCGATTCCTTATATTTACACGTCGAGTCATGACGTGTACGTAAGCAGAACCGCTCACGTAAGCTAGTTAACATACATAATATCCCGCGACTTTACATAGAATCTGGGACGCGAGATTACAATAACAGATTTGGGTACGTCGACGTTACCTTTTGTTATTATTGTTCTTTTGAGAAATACTGAGAAAAAACGACTGATTTGCAACGAAAGATGGCAGGATGGTCGTAGTCACCATAGAATTAGGCGAGATCAATTTATAATTTACGTAACCCCCGACACGAGGTACCCTATTCTTTGAGACCATTCCAATGAGCCCAAACACGATATCTCTGCTGTAAATTGGTGAGGAGTTAAGTATCCAACGAATTCCAGAAGATGTTGCAGCATTAGGCCAAGGTTGCCATGTTCTTCTGATATCATTGAAGTAACAGAATACAAAACTTCGACTCGATCAGACCTGTGGAAGACGCTTACATCTATTTATCAACTAGAAAGAGCTGATAACCTTCAAGCGGCTGAATAGATTATCGTGAATCATAGCTAAGAACACTCACGAGTAAGTCAGCTTTCAAAAAAATTAAATTAGATCAAAATTGGCTCAGCCGTTTGACACAAATACACGTTACACTTATAACACCCCTCTTTTATGTGGGGGGGTTAAATAAGTGGGAATGGTAGCATGTCTAAGTTAAATCGAATATCGTTCCACTATTTTTCTTTCTTTCTTTATTCTACTCACAGCAGGAACACAACACTAGATTATTTATTTGGCTGGAATCTTCTTTAGAGTGGAGGAATTCCACCAGTCGGGCTGCCCCAAGTAGAGAGAAATCTCCACAGAAATTTCTCTGTGCCCTACCTGCCTTTAGACAGCCCCCCGCCCTTCCTTTCCCATGGATCCCTGAAAACCCTACACACACAAATAACTTTATTTTTCTATATTGGAAATATAAAGCAAATTACAAAACGATCTTCATTTGACATCGATGTAGCGAGCAGGGCGCAGGTTCCGCTCGAAAGCTGTACGTTATCAGTCATATCGCTGTGCAAACATGCGATACCCTATCTACCCTATATACCAACGGCCATTATACGGAGTAGTACGGCTAAGCTACGTGTCGTCGCGGCCACAGAACACGCTTATTTTAAAACTTAATTAACGATTTGATCGCGACCACCACACACCAGATGTTAACGTTTAAATGTGTCGCGTGCCCGAATCGACCAGTGACTTTTTAATCATAGACTATTTGCATATACATTTGCAGTATGAACCTAAACAATGAATATTATATCACTTGCCGTCACTTTTCATTCAGTGACAATGTCAATATTTTGAGGGGTCTAAGTTCAATGGCCCTGGTAATGTCAATTCATTTGTTAAATTGAATATATTAGTAACTGATATTATAGATAAATTTAAGCTTTCTGCACTCCTTCACCATAAAAAGTTTAACCATGCCAAACCTCACAAACTTCTGTGCACGCAATACGCTTAAAAAGGTGTCCGAAGTTTTCTTCTCACGTATTAATATTATGATGATATCCATTAATCAAGCGGGCTGGTAGAGCACAATGAACATGACGATAAAACCGCCACAGTAACTCTCTTTTCGATTGTCGCGTTTCGGGATCGGCCAATGCATATCCAGCTACCGAGAGGATTGCAGGTCAAGTGACGACCGGTGATGGATTGCGCCGATCTCTTAGTGGTAGTTGCCGTTTTTGGATTTTACTGTGGTTACCAGTAGGCAAACCGCCGTTACTTTGCCTTACTGCTCTAAAAAAATACCTTTTATAGTAACTGTTCTTAAATTTTTTTTTACTAAAGTCATTTAATCCCAAACAGAATCCGCGAGTTGACTGTATGTTTATAAATTAAAGTAAATTATTAAGTGATATTGGTCTATAGATAAAAAGCCTAAAACAATATAAATCTGGAAAACGTATGTAATTTTTTATTCATTTCATTTTCTCTTACGAAAATTAATATTTCTGTCTTCGAGTCATGTGATTCGAAACGCCGATTAGAAAACGTGACGTCACCATTTAGGAAATATGAACGTTAGACTTATTTGTCACTGTTATCCATACACAATGACATATAAAATGAATGATGACGTCACGGGACCATAATTAATCGCTTTTGTTGCGTACTTTTTAATTAGATTACAAAATATTTTTCAATCAGTTTTTATACTTTATTAATGAAAAAAATATTATTCATATGTATTATTTTCAACATATAAAGATTTTAAAACAATTTTCCAATTGTTGTCAACTTCCGCATTAAACAAGAATGTTGATAATAGTAAACCAAAGAGTAATAAATTCATAATTCTAAGTAGTAATGCGTAATATATAATGGCTCATATATGTCCAGAGGTCCTAACTTTGATGGCTCAACACGACTGCCAAATTGTGTCCTTTACGTTTTCGCTTGCGGCAATACAAATAGATGCATGGAAAAATTTAATTAATACTATCATTATATTTGATATATATTTTACCTCATACTAGACTACCAGGTAAAGAATAAATCAGTGATCTTTGTAATAAGTTCAACCTCAATTTAAAATACCAAATATTTATTAAAGTCTATAAAATATCAAAATTGGACCTCACATTAAATGAAAATAAACATAATCTATATCTATACATAGTGTTGATGTTGCATGACCGGCTGTAGAGCATGCTGAGTTGCTGAACACACTACTTGCGTTGTAAGCATCATTTAATAAGACCATAGATCATAGATCTGTTTGACATAGACACAGCAATAATTGACATAGTATTATTGATGTGAATACACGTAACACATAGTATAAAGTCGCTTCCCGCTGGCTGTCTCTATATGAGCATAGATCTTTTAAACTGCGCAACGGATTTTAATTTGTAGATTTTTTTACGAAATACAATACATTCCAATTAGTTTTTGTATAGTAGAGAAAGTTCAATTATTTGTAATCAAGACGTCAAAACATTATTTTCGTGTGCTTACATGGCTTACGCTGGAATGGAATGGAATGAACTGTAGTTCTTTAAAAAGCGAGAGAAAAGTCCACGATGGCTTAGGTCCATCTCCTAAGGTTGACTCACAGTAACCATTTTTATCTTCAACATAATAATTAAAATTATTACATTATTTGCGAAGCTATTTTCTCCAATTCAGTATTAATCTTTATCCGGATAATTAATTTAACTTTGGCATTTAATGTAGATTAAAATTGGCTTTACAGTTTTTCATTTAAATGCCTGTTGGCCGGCATTCCTTGCCTATTATGAATTGCGCGTCGCGATCTAAGAGCACTATTCGTAAATATGAAGTTCATAACATACCATCTCGCATGTATCCCCGAAGTGTTAGGCAGAGGTGTATACTCACAATTCGCCGGGTATTTTTTATGTCTCATGTAATAGGAGTCGAGCCCATTGCTATTAATCGGACACAAAACCAAACTCCGAGTTGCTACTGAGAATTTCATAGAAAAACTCAATAACACATTGTTCGACTTGGGAAACGAACCTAAGACCGCGAACATAGCTGTCGCGTTTATGACCACTAGGCTAATGAGGTAGTTTAGTAAACTCTAAACAGGGCTTTTTAAACATGAGAACACCACTTTGTAAATTGCACCCGTACGAAGCTGGGGCGGTTCGCCAGTAAATTATGTAATCAATTATTTAATTTTTATGTTGACAAAGATATTATGCACTCGTGTTTCGTGGCCCCACAGCCGAATGACGGTGGCAACAAGTATTAGAATATTGTCTCTTTCGCACTGCTAGTAAAACATGAGAGGGCTGCTGCATTGCTTTATTACAAAACTGCATAAAATATGCTATTAGGAATTTTATTCTAATCAATAAGATACCAAATAGAGTGGGAAGAGTAACTAAATAAGAGGGTTTACCGAGTTATAGGGGGAAAAAAAATAGGCATATTTATTATTTTTGTACGAGACAGGATAATTAGCAAATATTTTCATTTATGTAAATTTAAATGTATTTCTTATGGGCCTTCAAATTTATACTTACAATAAAAGAGTAAAAAAGTAAGAGTAAAGAGAGTCAAAATTTGTACATTGAAAATATTTGAGAAAAAATAATACGGGAGGGTTTCTAAACCTAAATTTCTGTCTGCCTGCATTTTGAACGCCAATCACGCAAAAACCACTGGACCGATTTTAATGAAATCCGGTATGATTGTAGTTTATACTTTATAGTGTGAAGGCGCATTTAGATTACATTTTTACACGTATGGACATTTGTATCGTCCATAAAAAGCGTTTAGGTTTTGCACATATAAAAAAAGAATGTTTGCGTATGTTAACTATTTAAAATATTTACTGAAATAGAGTGAAAAGATACCAAATTAATCCAAATTATTTTATCTTTACATACTTAATATTCAATAAAATCAATAAATGGAAACCTTACATAGGTTATTTTCCAACAGTATTCATAGATGGCGCTGTACGGCTTGGTTTAAATATTATCACCATATTAATTTGATATTTATTGTCACACTTAAGTCTATTTTATGTAAGCACGTATATTAATAATTTCAGGCTGAACTTTTATTATTATTTTTAAATATATTTAGATAGATTTTAACATTATTTTTAAATGTTCAAATATGTAAAAATATCTATTCAATCTATATTTCTACGATAACTGTTATTTTGTTTTTCCGCAATTATGATTTTTATTAAATAACACTAAACGGACATATTATGAAGCGATGTTATTCACTGGAAAATAACTGTTTATAAAAATAAAGTTATTAAATAAACTACTTAAGCTGTTCATATAGGATTTTTTGTATATTCTATATATTTTAGATAATATCGGTATGATTGTTAAACAGTGATATCAGATAAAATTTAAAATGATTTCCGTTACTATACTTATAAAAAAAGAGTAAAGAGTCAAAATCTGTACATTGATGATATTTAAAAAAAATACTACAGGGGATTAGAATAATGGACAGAACACATTTCCACAGTTTTGGAATTTTTGTCTGCCTGTCTGTATGTAAGTATGTTTGAACGCCTATCACGCAAAAACTACTAGACCGAATTCCATGAAATTGAAGGTGCATTTAGTATGTATTTTTACACGTATGGGCATTTTTGCTTGCCTTTATGACTTAGATAATATCTGTATGATTGTTAAACTGTGATATCGGTTTACATTTAAAATGATTTTAGTAGGGTAATATCAAAGCTTATATGGGTCAAAAATACCTTCAAGTGATATTGAGGTGAGGGGAAGTTTTTATTTAGTTGCTATTTTTCATACATTCGAGCGCTAAATAAAAGCCCCGTTATATGATAAGCCAGATTAATGAGAATAGGCTTAATAGCAATAGGTTATATCTCTCAGTTGTCTTAAATATTGTTACTTGTTAAATCGAAAGGTAAAGAACTCCCTAACTGATATATCCACGTGCGCTGGCATAATTGCGATTGATCAAAGCAATACAAAAATATTGCTGCTTAGAACATCTAAAAAAAGTCCGCATTACAGCCTATCTCACATAGATAAGCTATAATAATAGGTCTTTACCTATGAAATTGCCTTTCTGCAGTACTGGCCATTTCAAATCAAAATAATTTTTGTTTGGCTAAGAATTCTAATTTCAAATTAATTTTATTTTAAAAACATGGAATTCTTTTTCCAAAAGTAGTCTTTAGTTTATTGATTAGTGTTACATTTTCATCGCATTTCAATCTTTTTTGTCATCATGGATACGTTAAAAATTCGAGTAATTATGGAATATGAGTACCGTCGTGGCAGCAACGCGGTACAAGCGGCACGCAACATCAACGACGTTTACGGAGCTAACACTACAAACCAACGCACCACCTGTTATTGGTTTGCTCGCTTCCGTTCTGGGAATTTCGACCTGAAAAATGAACCTCGCGGTCGTCCGAAGACTTTGGTCGACAATGACGAATTAAAGGCGATTGTGGAAGCTGATGATACACAATCTACGTCTGAATTAGCAGCAGCTTTTGACGTTAGCGTCAAAACAATATTGGTCCATTTGCGTCAAATTGGCAAGGTAAAAAAGCTTGGCAAATGGGTGCCCCACGAACTCAATGATCGCCAGCGCGAAGTACGCGTCGAGACGTGCTTTGCACTGCTCAACAGACACACAAATGAAGGAATTTTGAACCGCATTGTTACCTGCGATGAAAAATGGTTTCTGTTTGGTAACCGCAAGCGCTCAGCAAGTTGGTTGGATCCTAAACAATGCCCTAAACGAAAACTTACCCCTAGAAAAGTGTTGGTCCCTGTTTGGTGGTCTAGCGTCGGTGTGATTCATTACAGCTTCTTACCAAACGGGGTGAGCATTACTGCAGATGTGTACTGTGAAGAACATAACACAATGATGGAGAAGCTGGCACATCTCCAACCAGCATTGGTCAATCGCTCGTCTCCGCTGCTCCTGCACGACAACGCGCGACCTCATACTGCACAGCAGCCGGTCTCCAAGTTGCAAGAACTGGGGTTGGAAATCTCCGACATCCGCCCTACTCACCAGACCTTGCGCTTACAGACTACTACTTTTTCCAGAATTTGGATAACTCCTTGGCGGGAAAAAAATTCAATACCCGAGAGGCAGTACAAAATGCCTTTGAAGAATTTGTTGCCTCCCGTCCAGCTGATTTCTTTAAGAAGGGCATCAATAAACTGCCACTGCGCTGGCAAAGATGCATTGATTGCATGGGTGATTACTTCGATTAATACAAATAAAAAATACATGAAAAAAATTAGTTTAAATTTTTTCATACAAAACGGCAATTTCATAGGTAAAGACCTAATATTATATATTTATTAATTATTATATATATATATTATTATTGTGACAAAAATTTATTCAAAATGAAATACGTAGTGATTTATGAGCATTATTTTTAGGCATGGCATAATAATTAGAGATGAAACGGATAGTGGTTTGGCCGGATACCTGATACCGGATATTCAGCTAGCTACGAAGCCGGAGCGACAGATATCCGGCTACCGGATATTCAGCCCTTTATCGCGTTACATGACGCGATCAGTTTGATTTGAATATTAGCGCGGTGAACGAGATCGGAAATATTCGGGTGCGTTCGGGTGTTATCGCACGTGAGCGGAGATCGGGACGACTCAGTCGTTCGAGTGTTATCGTGTGTGTCAGTGTGCGATTGCTTCTCAGTTCGTATGTTTGTTCCATTGTTTTTTCACTTGTCATCGTGGTTTTATGTTTGATATATTAACAAGAAATGTCAAAATCAAAAAAACGATCGCCAATTTGGCAATATTTTGATTTAAACAATGACGATAACAAGTACGCGGCATGTTTATTGTGTCAGGTTCAAATATCTCGAGGTGGTGAAGGAAAAAAGGCAGGTAATTACTTAAACTTAAATTTACGTTAAACTTATGTTTTTTCTTCAATTGAACGAAAAGATAGTAAAACGAAAAATTATGAATATTCTTATATTCCTAAACTGATTTTGTTAATAAACAAACATAGTAACCACAGTATAAATATTGGATGTGTCATTTCATTTTTATTTTCATCATTTACAACTACGGCCTTACTTTAAATTCTTAAAAAGGACATAAAAACGACCAATTTTATGAAAGCAAGTTTGTGACTTCAGCTTTTTTTATTTATGCACATTGTGAATCGGTACAATATTTTAAAGAATGTTTTTTTTGTCATTTATTAGGTACTTCAGCCATGAGTAATCATTTAAAGTCCAAACATCCCGAGGAACTTAAATTGATAAATAAAAGTAAAACTGGTGAAATTTCAAAACCGGATCTGACTCCGGGACATGTCGTTCCCAGCACAAGTGCATCTTCAACATCAGCAGAAAAACAACTTACACTGTCGGAATCGTTTAAAAGAAAATTACTTTGGGATGTGAATGATGCCAAAGCCAAAAAATATCATTATTTAATTGCAGAAATGATTGCTATAGATAACGAGCCATTCAGCATCGTTGAAAAAGTCGGGTTTAAAAGGCTTCTAGAACAAGCGCTACCTCGTTACGAATTACCAAGTCGCACTTATATTTCTCAAAAAATTGTTCCCGATATCTACAACAGAATTCACGACAAAGTTAAAACAAATATTTCAAAAGCTATTGCAGTTTCTGTTACTTCAGACATTTGGACCTGCCTGCACAATAGTTCCAGCTTCTTGAGTTTCACAGCCCATTGGTTATCCCCGGAATTTCAGCTGCAACATGGCGTTCTTGCTATGAAACCGTTTTCAGGATCACACACTGGAGAAAACATAGTAAAGGAACTGAACACTATTGCAGCTCGCTGGGATATAGAGAGAAATAAAATTCACTTACTGATCCATGATAGTGGCGCTAATATGGTGAAAGGAGCTCGAGCTGCAGAGTATGATTCTGCTAGATGTTTCATACATTCGCTTCAGCGAGTTGTTAATGAGTCAATGAAGGTCCAAGCTGAAGTATTAGACATGATTGCTACTGGAAGACGTCTAGTGACTCATTTCAATCATTCAGATTTAGCACAAGAAAAATTGCTTACAATTCAAAAAAAAATAAATTTACCGCAGCATCAGTTAGTGCAGGATATCGACACGAGGTGGAACTCTACCTATTACATGGCAGAACGCTTGTTAGAACAAAAGAGGGCTATCTCTCTTTATGTCGCTGCACATGACAAACTCACTAATTTGACGATAAAACAGTGGGGTCTAATGGAGCAGTGCATAAATCTTTTAAAACCATTTGAAGAAATAACGAAAATTACAAGTTCTGGCCTTTCCTGTATATCCGAGGCGATTCCGCATATTTCTGCATTGAAAAAGTATTTAGAAAAAAACGAGACTGCACAAAGAACACCTGACTTAGCTTGTATGAGAGCTTCTTTGAAAGCAGAATTGGAAAGTCGTTTTAAATCCTTAGGAGAGAATCCAAACTACCTAATTGCTACTTTTTTAGACCCAAGGTTCAAGTCAGACTATTTAGGAGTTCTTGAAACTGAAAATGCCCGACAGATAATCATGATAGAGTATATAAAAAACTCTTACGACGAATCTTCTTCTGAGAGTAACAGATCATCGCCGTCTTCAACACCTGCTAAACGAATGAAAGGAGATGAAACGGGATCCAACCTCACACGTGAAGCTCATGACACTTTTTGGAACTGTTTCAATGAAGTGGCAAAGGATAATAGTAGTGATTGTCGCGATCAAGAAAAACAAATTCCAATTGCTAACGAGATTGACTTTTTCTTAAAGACATCTCGAATCGATCGCAATCACGACCCATACATTTGGTGGTCAGTTAATTTGAATCAGTACCCGCAGTTGTCAAGGTTTGCTAGAATTTATCTTTCAGCACCTGGCAGTAGTGTTTACAGCGAAAGGTTATTTTCAGAAGCTGGTCTGGTGTACGAAACCAAGCGGAGTCGCCTCTTATCAACAAATGCTGAAAATTTGTTATTCATTCACCACAATTTGCCACTTGTTAATTTTGAGTACTAAACTAATTAATAAAACAAACATTTTTGATGTGCGATTATAAAAATAAACGGAGTCCATAACCTATTGTGGTATGATTTGCCTTGTGTAAAATAATGAGAATTTTTTGATAGTTACAGGATATCCCTTTCATTTAAAATAATAATTCTGACAAAGGAACCTTACTTAACCATCAAGGCAATTTTACGAAAATAAACTTTATAGCATGCTATTATTTGGATGCATAGTTTGTAGATAATGAAAAATTAAAATAATAATGCAACACTCGCTCTGGTCTACCACTATAGTAAAAGTAAAGGAAAATATTGTCCATGAAGTA
This sequence comes from Saturnia japonica, assembly GCA_033032175.1. Taxonomy (NCBI): domain Eukaryota; kingdom Metazoa; phylum Arthropoda; class Insecta; order Lepidoptera; family Saturniidae; genus Saturnia; species Saturnia japonica. Next base: position 935,770 of record CM065330.1, read on the forward strand.
TTTTATAAATCATCTTTCAGTGATTTCTTTAATTATACACGGTGAAACCACAGGGCCATAGTTATCATTAAAATATTTTTTTTAACCACATTATTTTTACGATTATTTATATTTAATAGTTTCAAGTCAATCTTAGTAACGTCAGGAACATTCTGAAGAGAACATCCATGTATTTATAAAATTCTACTAACAATGTTTAGTAAAATTCAATCTCTCAATGCTCATTTATCCATACATATTAATACATGTGTAGTTCTGTCTGTACAGTTAATTTTTAGTCCAAATTTCCCCATAGGCATAGTATATGAATGATACTGATCATGAATATGCCATAAAATTTTTTTTGGTTATCTATTTGTATGTCCGGATTTAAATCAAAAACGGCTTGACCAATTTATATGAAATTTTGTACAAGGGATGCTCATGTCATTAGTGAATGGATAATGGACTGTTAGAAATCGTATAAGAAAAATCCAGAATAAATAATTAATTTTCCTTGACCAATTTTGATGAAATATTGTACACAGGAAGTATAAATAATTCCATAAATGATGGGCTATGAGAAATTTCAATAACCTTTTTAGGAATTGTTTAAAAAGATTAGGTAATTCTTAACTGATTATGAAGAAATTTTGTACAGGGGAAGTATAAGTAATTACATAATTGATGGGCTATAAAAATTGTCAATATTACTTCCAAAAAACATAAAAAATAAGTTCGAAAAATTCAATTTTTCATCAATTCTCAACCGATTTTGATGATTATACATGGAAAATACATGCCATTCCTCAACTGATATGGCATATGAATTGTCAACAACATGAGTTAAAATAAAATTAGGGGATGTAAATAATAACTGCAGGCACGCTGCTAGTTTCTAATAAGAATATGAAAATTAATTTGGTATTGGTATACCATTATAAAAACAACATTATAAATATGGTTTTGAAATATTTTTAATAATTTTGTTATCTTAGCTAAGGTTTCAAAAATATCTCCTCGCACCCTTTGTTACCAAAAGTAAGAAAAAAAATAAATGAGATGAAACACACCAAAATAATCATAATTAGTTTTTAAAATCTAATATCAGTTTAATTATTACTTTTCCTCTGATGTTATAAATTTAATAATTATTATCAAATTATCAGAACTAGATAACAATAAAAATTCAGTTCCAAATAAACTGTAGATAAATGTAATAATAATTCTAATTTTATAATCTTAAATTTGTTTAAGCTCTAGGGAAGAATCTATACCAACCACTTTAATGCTAGATAATACTTTAAAGTTTCATAAGCCTGTAAAGAAATTTATAGATCAAAGGACATATTTAGAAAAGTGTAAAAATCTGATGATTTCCACTCATTTAGAGGTGGGCGATAATAAATGAGTTACATAATCGAGCCATTTATGTATACTCAGAGGTGGATGATTATGAATGATGACTTCTGATATATGTACTGATTAAAAATGTTGAGTGGGAAGCTAAAAAAAAGGTCATTCAGTTGTACAAAAAGTTCTTTAGAAGAACATATTATATACCAATTAGCTAAAAAAAAAGAATATTCATTCAATTCTAATAATTACTAATTCTATCATGTTAGTAACTACTAATATTAGTCACTTAGTAAATACTAATGGTTATAATCGAGATATCTTCATAATCTCATGATAGCCCGCAGCTACTCTCATTGACTTGGAGAGACATATAAGATATCACATTAAGCAACCCTATATCCTATACTAATTGCCAGACATTCATATGAAAGGTTGTACTGGAAATACAATGCCTTTCCTCATCCAACTTAAACAACATGAAATGACAAATAATATTGCATAAAAAAGTACATATATTATACCCTCAAGTAGATTTGTATAGGTACTATATACAACAATCTGTTGTAGTTTATATTTATATGTCTCATCCTGATCACTTATATATCAAAATACAACCCAGGTTAATATTTTTACATTAAATGAACAATAATAATTTTAAGGATTCCTAATAACTGTAAAAAATCATAAAATGTCAGTAAATTTATAACTTAAATTTACTCACAGTTTAAAAAACAGTATCTATCACAGTTTTGTGGTAATACAGAACATTTTTTTTAAATATCAATAAATGTTTTACTATTGTGTTTAATCCTGGTGAATAGTATACCCATATAATATATCTATAATAATAGATCAATAATATTTCTGAGTAAAAACAAAAAATAAGTACGACAAAAATGAAAACATAACCTAAAATTGAACTGTCAAAAGGAAGAAAATAAAACTACAACTTACTTGAAGCTCCTGTTTACTACATTTTTCTTCAAGTTCTAACACTTTAGAGTCAGAATTAAAAGAACTGTCAACTGTATCGTTGCCGGGACCTTCGGACAACACTTCAGAAGCAAAATTAGTGATCTGTCCCTTCAGACTGTTCAAGCTTTGATTTAAGTTCAACCACGACATTTTCAAGTATATAAACTTTCATCACATTTCACTTAAAAGATCATTTAACGCAAATATTTTGTTAATTGAGATGTAAACAATAAAGAAATTGCAATATTTGTACAAATGACAGGACTCTGACCAGTTGGCAAAACAAGCCGCCATATTTGACATTTCTGTCCAATAAAATAAAATCTTTTTTTTTACAAATTCATTGCCATAGTTCAAATTATAGTAATGATTCTTTCATCACTCATCAGACATTCACACGACTCAATAGTCAGCACAGAGTACATTTCTGCTTAATTAAAGGAAGCCAGTACCTAGGTAATCAGAGAAAGAGAAACAGAAGTTTGCAACATAATTTCTTTAATAAAGCTAGAGCCTAGAGTAGCCATCAAGTGTTAAAAATATCAGTACCTCACTGAGCTTTACTTTTATGTAACAAAATTTAGGTAACCGAGGAAAACTAAAGTAGCATTATTATTTATTTATATGAAATAGCATGAAACAATCAATTAGCTATTATTAAGAATATTCTACGTTTGCAGTAAATACAAACTAATAATTAATGTAAGTATATCATGAATTATTCCACTATAACTATTTATAAATTGTTTGTATGCTATACATGCAACAGTGTGTATAAATCTGATCGGCTCACACCGCCAGGCCAATTCGACGACGTAAATGTATTCTATCTCATGTTCTCGTAGGCGCAGATTTCAACGCAAAACTAGGCAAACAAGACGGTGAAAAGTTGCGAGTAGAGCAATTTGGAGTAGGAAATTGATATCATCGGGGCAACTACTGGCCGGCTATATGGATAAGGAAGGCCTTTATATGATTAACTCTTTCTTCTGGAAGCGAGAGCACAGGAAGTGTACCTGGATAAGCCCTGACGGTGCAATGAAAAACACATGATGTTGGCGAAATGGCACATATTAGAAGATGTGTCTCTGATCAGTGCCGTCAAAACCGGAAGCGATCACCGTATGGTACGGTACGAAGCACACTGAACCTTAATTTGAAGTTCTAAAGATCTCGACTGATGAAGTCTACGTTCCACCTAACACAGATCCAACACCAAAATCTCGAGAACTTTTAGCTGGAACTCCATAACCGTTTTGATTACTAAGAGAGCAGCGTGGACAATTATAATGACGGTTTCGTAGAATAACAATGACCTATAATATTATAATGTGGTATTTGACTGTATTGAAAACTGGGTGATAACTGCGAATTCGTCTGCTGTGTTTATTATAATTATTAACACCACGGCAAGAAAACATCGCTGAACGCGTAGTGCTTATATGTATGTAGCGACATCTACATAGCGACACACAGCGACATCTATCGAGCCACATACGACGCATCCTACATCGCGCAATAGAAATTAACTCTTCAATTGAGCATATATACAAGAACCCGACTACAACCATTGGGCAGCTGCCCGCCAGACATAACACCCGTCTGGTCGGAGGATCCTCCCTTTGCAATAGTTCTTCTACATGTATAAATCGTAGTTTCATAAACTTTAATAACTTTTTATTGAATGAAGACATCGTGATCTTTTTTTTTGGATAAGGACCAAGTATCTAAGTAAAAAAACATTCAAGGTGATCACTATATTATTAATTTGAGTTTTTATTTCCAACGACTTTTAGTTTTGGCGCATTTGGCATTCCTAGTAATGCTCACAAGCAGTTTTTCCGGAGTATGTGTTGGTACATTGTGACATCATTCACCATTTATAATAGTATATATATAAACACGCAGTTGCTAGGTTACCGGAAGATAAAGTAAAGTACGCGCATGCGCACATTTGCTATCTCACCGGGAGAGAATCGGGTACTTTTCTCCCGCGTGACAGGGACTAAAAGTGAACTTTTCATCCCGGAGGAGAAAAAATCATTTTATTTCCTAACTAGCTAGGTCTGTGGGTCTGCTCGAGTGGACTACAGAGTGATATCGGCATAGCAGTAGCCCCGCTTCCTCCTACGACGATCGCCCGCTGGTTATTGTAAAGGTAAAAAGGCCTATTATTTAATTTTCGCAGAACTCAATTGTTTTTCTAAAATAAAAGTGACTTATGTATTCTCTTATAACATCAGCTATCTGCCAGTGAAAGCCCCGTCAAAATCGAAATTAGCTGGAACAAAGAAAGAGACAGAAAAAAAAAGTTTTTATTATAGGTAGATACCGTAATACGTACCGTACCGTAACCGTATATACTTTCCTATGAATTTAGTAAAAAGGTGATATTCTGATATTACTTATATACACTTCAGTTTTATTTATTTGTATAGATTATGCTATAAAACAAAGTTTTACTCCAAAATAGCACAATGATTAATAAATGATGTACCTATCGATATCGTATATCTATACTAACATATGACATCACGGAGTGATATTTAGAAATGGGAGCGTTTACGTGGTTTTCTTAATCATTTGTATTTATTTGTTGATATTTAGTTAACATACACAAAATTATTAAGACAAACACTTATTCTTGGCATAATAATTATTATGACATTGATAATAATTGTAGATGGGTTCCGAAATACCTTATTTTATCATTATTTTAGTATAATTTGTACGCACTTGTAAGAAATGCGTTCTCCCCTTTTGCGCTAATGAAAGACGTAATGCTTAATATGATTGTACTGAAACAGGCAGATGACAATTTATGTAATTTTTTTTTATCTTCAATTAAATATTTGTGGTGTATCTCCCACATAAATTTTAACTTACATATAATTAGTATATTTACGAGTACGAGTTCTACCATGGCACCAGTGCTGCAGAAACAGCTCGAAGGATTATGATGTGTACGGCGCTGGTGTCGCAAATGAAAGCACGATACGTTTTTGTTTTCAACGTTTTCGTTCTGGAAATTTCGGTCTGCAGAACCAACCCTGTGGACGGCCGGAGACGAAAGTGGAAAATGAAGAATTAAAGGCTATTGTGGAAGCGGATTAATCACAAAGCACTTCAGAGATAGTTGCAGGCTTCGGGTTAAGTGATAAAACTGTATTAATCCACTTAAAGCAAATCAAGAAAGTAAATAAACTTGAACGATGGGTACCTCATGAATTAAGTTAATCTAACTTGCAAACACGCGTCGACTGCTGTATTAGTTTGCTCAACCGACACAATAATGAAGGGATTTTAAATCGAATCATTACTTGTGATGAAAAGTGGATACTGTACGATAATCGGAAGCGCTCATCGCAGTGGCTGAACCCTGGAGACCCAGCTAAATCCTGCCCTAAACGAAAATTGACCCAGAAAAAGTTACTTGTGAGTGTTTGGTGGACTATCGCCGGTGTCGTTCACTACAGCTTTCTAGAATCTGACTAAACGATTACGGCAGATACCTATTGTCAGCAACTACAAACCATGAAGGAAGAACTGCTAAACAACCGAGATTGATCAATCGCTCTAGGCCACTGCTGCTTTACGACAACGCAAGACCACACACTGCACAACTAACAACCACTAAGTTAGAGGAGCCACAATTGGAATGTCTGCAACATCCACCGTACTCCGGGACCTTGCTCCAACAGGATACCATTTTTTCCGAAATTTTTGGACAACTTCCTAAAAGGAAAAACTCCGATGCGGCAGTCCAAACCGCCTTCAAATAGTTTATTGATTCTCGCCCCCGTGGTTTTTTAGTAAAGGGATCAATGAGCTACCTATGAGATGGAAAAGTGCATAGATAACAACGTTGCATATTTTAATTATTCTAAACTAATATTATAAAGAGGAAAGATTTGATTGTTGGTTTGCATTAAATAGCTCTGAAACTACAGAACCTACACTATCCCAGAGTGACATAGGCGATAGTAAATTTTCAAAAAACTAAGGATCTTTACTAAAACTTCAATAATGTAACTTAAGGTTTTTTCAGAGTGTTATGTCTGACGGGCATCTGCCCAACGGTTGTTGTCGGGTTCTTGTATATATACTCAATTGTTCGGTTAATTTCTATATCGCGATGTAGGATGTCAGTTGTGGCGGAGATGTCGCTATAAAAAGTAACAAAAAATAAAACAACAAAAAGTCGTTAAAATAATAATATTTAAACTTTCTTTATAATATTCTTTTATTAGTAACCTGACGCAATTAGAAAGGTTTATTCGTGTGTATTATAATTTTCAATTTTGATATTTTTGTTAAATACCCGTGCGAAGCCGGGGCCGACCGCTAGTTAAATATATTTTATTTAAAAAAAGACTTTATATTCCTCCCGTACAAAATGCCATTTTCATATGTAAGGACCTAATATTTCTATGGTATTTTAGATAACAGATTGTTATTTTGTGAATTTATGGTATTTATCACATTTGACATTCGCAAAATTGCCTACGCAGAAAGCCAAAATTAAATTTTTTAAAAAAGATGCTCTGATTTTATACTTTGTATTGACTGGTAAAATTTAGTAGTTCAGGTAGGTACAAGAAGCTTAAGGTAGAATCATAGACAAATAACCAGAAGTAGTATTGATTAACTTCCGCCATTTTTTTATTTCATGATTTGAATTTTGACATTTTATATTTTTGACGTTGTCACTTGTATACCATTTCCATTGCTTTATTTTCTCGATGACAGCTCCTTTGAAAACTTGAACGAGCATCTTTTTTACATTTACACACGTACAAGGTTATACCAGAGTCCGAGAAACTGATAGGGATGTAGCTATATCGATAGACGTAACTAGATAACAGACCCGATATTTTTTTACGAAATGTAGCCGGATACTTTTGTACAAATTTATTAACTAATAATATATTTCATTACAAGATGTTACACGTATTAATACTAGATTGATAATGCCAACTTCTTCAAAATTTTCGAAGCAGTTGTAAAATAAGTAGGTATAGGTAGATACTCGACAATGAAACGAAATAATTATAACGGCAGGTAATCTTTATTTATTTATTTATACAAAATCGGTTGTTCAAAATATAATAAATATATGCAATCGATATCATTACTTATTTGGCCACAACACTACAACTATCAAATTAGGACTGTCATCAAGAAAATAAAGAATCGGAAATGGTATAGGGATGTGAAATACTTGCAAAATTGAATACTAGGGTTTCCAAGTACGAGTACGCAAAATACCAGGGTCGAAAACCAGGTTTTAAAATATTTGAAAGTATGTACTTGTATTTCTGTCGGCAGTGGGCACAGTAAGCGCACGCGGCGCTGCGCCGCATCACACCAATATTGTTTCGATTGTACGTCTTATTAATAACCAACTAGTGAGCATAAAAACGGCATCCCTCAAGGATTTTCACGTTACTTCACACATACAAATCTCTTCAGTCATTTTAAAGTTATAGTTAAATAAAGAACCTCACATACATGAACCCTGCAAACACTGCACTATTTTTTGGGCGCAGTTGTGTAATAAATGAGCACTATTTTTTTTACATTCTATAATCTTGCTTTTTTTCTGACTGACTATACTGTTAGCCTTAGAGGCCCTGGAGCCTCTGACAGCTTTTACAGCTTCACTGAACTGGCTATAATCTTGCGAAATAACTTCTTATTTGTACCCATTTACATTCCCGACTAATAAACACAGAACCAGCACAAAACTAAGTTTTATTTATTTACACACTAATTGTTATTCATTCAAAAATTGAATATAAATTGAATAAACTCCCAAAATAACTTTTACTAAATTAGGTCACGGGTCACAGTCATTTGTTGACTAACCAATTTCGCATCACAACTACTATATACATAAAATAAAATAAAACGAAAGCAAAACATTTATGTAAAAAAAAAATACTGTCATACATGTATTAATGCGTCTTATTTGTATAAACGTAAACATAAATAACGCGAACTAGTCTAAGGAGAGTTGAAGGATTAAGCTAAAGTTATAAGTAAGCGTAATATTTATGCAATTACATTCCTTATTTTCATAGAAATAACCAGCTTATTTGACTGGGGAGTCGCTGCGACACGACCGAGAAATACATGTCCTAAGTATTTTCGCGAAGCAGATTTCGGTTCATGGACTCGTAAGACGTACAACTTTCAAATACGTCGCGTGGGGCGAGGACGGCCTCCGAACCCCGAGTCCCAAACTTGCAACCAGCGCCTGCCCACACCACGTCGCGGCCGGGAGCCTCGCGACCGCGCCATGGTCTCAGCTTCCAAAGTTGAAAATACTTGCATAGGAAATTTATCCATGTTGTTATATACGTAAGGAGCATAATCGTATCATAACTTTTAAAAATACGTACGCGTAGCTAGCTAGTTATTTACGTAAATTAATGGGGAAAAGAAATCTAAAGAAAATAATAAAACGCATTGAATTATTTATTGTTTTTAATATGTTTATGGTTAAAATTATAAAGCTTAATATATTTTTTCACTTTAACATCAAAGTACATAAAAAGTACAATTATGTAAGTAATGTTGTTCTTACTCTAAATCCTGAGAATATATCATTAGGTAAATTTCTCGTCAATACGGCATCGAGTAAAAGTATCGATAACTGGCTGGTATCCTTTATCCTTAAGTTTATAGTTTAATATGTTACTAATCTGTCGAACCATACATTTGATATAATGTAAAAAAGATTTGGTCTACTATAGTCTGGTCTACTAGATTGACGATATAAAATGCATGTGGATGTGCCATACAAAACTAAAAAAGCTTTTTAAAGACGATATCTTCTACCTTCTACTTCTATAACATAAAGAGCTTGCTGTTGGGCAAAAGTGAAGACATGCTAATTTAAAAGACGAGGTGTCTTTATGTTCAGTCTGGCAAATAAAATCAAACCCGTTGGAAAAATGAAAATATATAAAATCTATCTTTCCAATATTATATAAACAAGCACGAATATTTTTACACATAGTTGACATCTCTGTGCCTTGAGAGAGGATATTTTCAAACGCTGGCGCGAATATTAGAGCTTGTAGAAAGTGTTTAACGGGAAATTATCTTGAAAAGTATTTGTTTTTGGGAGGCAGACTGGAAATCAGAATTATCATAAACTTAATAGGAATCGTAAATATATAGGTTTTACATGTCTTTAATTCTTAGATAAAAATAAATTTTCCGATACATGTAAGTATCGATTCTATCTCATTACTACGGTATTAAATAAAAGTATAGCTTATACTTCACTGGTATTGTTTCATCTCTAACTTAAACAGTGTAATCGATTCCGTTGTGCCATCGTGTGAGTAAAATGATAAATATTTGATTATGCAATAATTACGAACACAACTATCAGATGGCAAATTCAAAACATTGATCTAAACGAAATAGTAACTTTCCTCCCCCTACTTGTAAGTTTTTCCTCGCGTACTAGGGCGTCATACTTCGAAGTGAAAACCTGGTAACGTAAATACCTCTCACCCCTAGTCACATGTCAAATTATCACTTGTCAGTTCATGAAATATCACCCACGATCACGTAGGTAAACGATATTATTTAAAAATTATGTCTTTCTATTAATAAGAATAACGACAGGTGTTCTAATAATATTTTGTAATTTGTAGATTAGATCTACACAGAACACAATTTACTGGGTATGATAAATAAAAAAATTCAAGATAACCATAAAAATGGAAGAGCAGATGATTCCTGAATTATCACCTTTTAATCCGAGTAAGCACGTCAAAACGTATTTAAGATGTCATAAAAAGAGGCCAAAAATGAGTGAAACTGCTATGGAAAACGTTATTAAAACGAAAACGCAGCAAATTAAAAGTCATCCATTGACTACCAAGAATGCAGTAAAGTATTTACTCGAAGGTACCTTGAAGCGAATGGTATGTCGATATTGTCTCACTGTTTCGTCTCCACTATCAGAACTCGATCAGGTATTGCAAGTGGCCGGAAAAAGAGCTATATATAAAGTTACCATTAAGGATATGCTAGCTAGCTTCCATCCATTTAAGGTTAGTAAGGTTATTATTTATTGTATGATGTTTTTCAAACTCTTTGCCTATTTTTGGTTGAATTTAATGTAAGATATGGTCTTGTCCCCTGTTTCACAGTAAACCATTCAATACTGTTATGTATTTGATTGATGTCACTAATGTCATGTATGTAGGTAATTATAAATAAAGTTAGTTTTTGTTTGGAACTCAACTATGGCGTATCTTTTAAATACTATTTAGGTAAAGTGTTTTGCCACAATCTTTCCAACTTAATTTTTGAAGTAAAACTACTTTAGGCGTGACTAGGGAGTAACTCAGATTTTTTTCTGACGGAAGTAACACTTACTATAGTCTGTGTAGTTTCCACTATTCAAAAATAATAATTTGGATTGGTCGTAAGTATAAGTCATATACTCCACGCTTCTTGACTTATACGCCAGCTAGTGGCAAATATCATAATCAATTAGTATTATTTATTTTCAATATTTTTAAAAGGATCAATTGTGAATAGCAAATTGAATAAAAATTCAACAGTTTTAAAAAATTATTTTAAATTGCAAAGTTTTTTGAAAATCTTCAAATATACTTGTTTATTGATTACTTTTGTAATAAATAAATTTTCTGAGGATTGTGACATTCCATAATATTCAATAACAAGGTTATATTGACATGTGCTGATCTAACCTTCAATTTTCTACTCTCAATTATTCTATTTAACAAATGAAAATATTTATTAAATGTGAAAGTGATATTAATGAATTTTAAATAGAATATAAAACGAAATAATGAATATTAAATGAAACGGCGGAGTCCCAAGAACATTTTACTCTTTCATCAACAAGTGACTGATATTAATGGATTGTTCATTGTCGCAAACACCAATGACAACAAATTTTATCATGGAAGAAAAGCGCCCAGTGGGAATAGTTTATTTACAATGTGAATTTCAAAGACTTTCAAACTCTCACCTAATAACACAAAAGGAAGAATTATATAACCTTGTAAATGAGAGTAACATTACACTATTTTCCTTCAACTGCCAAAGTTTACGCGCTCATGTTTCTGGTCTGAATGATAAAGTATTAAAAAGGTCCACATTGCTGTTATTCTCTGAAACTTGGATGAAAAATGAGGGAGAAATTTTTATTGAAATTTTTTATAGCATTACCCAATACAAATGACCCAACTCAACTGCTGGTAGTGTAGCTGTATATCATTTATCTACAGATACACTGAACAATGTAACACCAATTCAAAATATTTCACCAACTATATTATCACAAATTTCTGATGAGATTTCACAAATAGTTGACAGCGCCTTGGTTTGATGTGTTAATATGAATGACCAACCTGTGATTATCATTGTTCTTTACATTTCTACAAATACTAGCCTAACAAATATCATAAAATTTATTCATCTGAAATTACTTCACTTCACAATTGAAGGTTCTCGACTTTTAAATAGAATTAACATGAATTAGGGATGATTCTAACTGGAGATTTTAATGTTAATTTCACTCTCAGGAATCTCAGCCCTTAGTTGATTTTTTAGAAGAAAAATTTGATCTATCTATAAATACTTCTCGACTTCAATCAACAATGTTTCGGTACAAGATAGATGCTGTATTTTCAAGAAAAATAGCAAATTTAGAGAGTAAAATTTATGTTTCACATTATAGTTACTGCAAACCTATAATTTTATACATAAAAAAATATGATGACATTCAAGTACATATTTCTAATGAATAATATTAATATAACATTGGAATAATCTTTGTAAAGCACATGAATAATAAATATAATTAAATTATAATATGATATTTATTATTTAAGTTAAAACTTAATCATTTCAGTGATAAATATGCTGTCAACACCAAAGAAGTTTTACTTCAATCGCACATAAAGGTTACACACACACACACACACTTTTTTTTATGGGGTCTCGTAATTATGTACTCTGTCAGTGTCAAGTCAGTCCTAGGAGAGTCACTTTATTATCAAATTTTATATAATTTTGACTATCTCTCCATATATTAAACGAAGATGTGGCCTGAGATTGTAACAAGCTAATGCATCAAAAGGTACTGATTGTTATGGGCAGCTGTTGTAATTCACCTATAGGTGCTTGGTGATAGAGTTACTTGTGGGTGTTAACTAGCCAGATGACCGTTAGAAATTGGTCTACCATTGTGTTATGGTTTTATCATGTTTCCTTCATCAAAAGCTCAGGGTCATTGTAGGATTTGAACTTATGTTGATTGGCATTGTTTGTGAATACTTACCCTTTGGACATCACCACTTTAAACATTAAGGGCGGCTTGCACAACATTTCATTTAACTCACTGCTAAATAAAATTAGTTAATTACAGTAGCCTCTTAAATGGATTTATCATAAACGCATTTAGGGTCATCTTGCACGAGACATACAGTGCGCTGATTTAGTTAAACATAATTAGCGAGTCAGTAAGACAGTCTCTGCATTCCGTTTCACATATTGATGAGTTTCTTAACCCGAACAGAGTGATAACTTAAAGAACTTATGCTTATAGTATATATAGTGAAACATGCATAGTTGGATGTCATTGTTTGTTGTCTGTCAAAATCAATTGAATAACATGAAAATAGTGCAACTATCTTCTATTAGATATGAGTGAGAAATTTGGTATAAGTGTAAAAAATACCATACTGACCCTTATGATGTCTCTGTTCTCCTATATTCACATAATCTTTATAGATATATTGTATTTTTAAATAGTAAGGAGTGACCTAAACATGTTTAGCAGCACTAAATAGCCATTTTTGGCTATTTAAATTTCACAGTTTGTTAAACATATTTAGTAAAAAAAAATCTTTGTGCAAGACACTAATTTTGTTTAACCACTTTAAATGTGTTTAGCCTTACTTTAATCATATTTAAATGTGTTATGCATGCAAGTCACCCTAAGTAATTATACTTATAAGTTATATTATCCTAAAATAATAAGATCCCATTTTTATTTAAAGAAAGAAAGTAATTGTCATTATTTATTAAATAGATATTGGTTATATTTTTAAATAAAACATGAAGTGTTGCATTTATTTTAAGGTGATAAATTCAGTAAAAAATACTTTTTATTCTTCTTAAATTACCTGTTGGACTTCTAAGAACTTTTGAAGTTATCAACTCAATAAGTATATTTGGTGGGACATGGGTAGGGTTTAACTGCTATAGCACCATTGCTTGATCTGATGTTTCTCTGTCAAAAGTGTAATGGACATCATGCACTGTACACAAACAATGGTTCTTAAAAGTTACAAACTATTATATATCACCTGACTCAGAATTGCAGGTCTGTTTGAGTGGGACTATTTATATCCATAAGCTATACAGACTAATTACCACTACATCGGCCTAATTTGTTGTGACCTGCTAAGTCTGTTTTTAATCTAAAATGATGAAGTCTATTCCCCTTTCACTCTAACATTGCCTTATGGTAACAAGCTAGTGTCACCTTTTTTGGCGCGAATATTTCTACTATTATTATTACCTTTCCTATGAAGCAGCGGAAGCACTATTGCTATCTTTGTCTATATTATTATTATTGTTTAATACTTCCATAATTATCTCGATATCTAATTAGATTCCTATTAGAATTGTTATAAACATGTATAATTTAGTTAATCATCGTATAAATTGATATTGTACTTATTAGTACATAATCTGACTTACGATTCATTTGGTATAAAGCGGGTAGGACGATGATTAAATTGATATAAAGCGGGTAGGACGGCGATTATTTTGATATAAAGGCGGGTAGGTCGAGCCTTGATGGATTTGTGCCTACAATTAGAGTGCCGCCGCCACTCGGATTGCGTTTCTGACAGGTCGTGATCGAACGGGCGATGTAACTTTGAACTGGCGTACAATTTACGGCACAATTTTAAATATCTTTTATTTACCTTATTAACGAGTGATAACATTAAAAATTCATTAATTATGCCAACTTACAATGAACGTATTATTTTGGGCTAAAAATATTAATAATGAATTTATTAACAAATTAAAAGTTTTTAAAAGTAAACACTGCGTTGTTTCAAGGTTATGTCAACTGTTTGTTTTAGTAGTGATGTAACAAATTAACGAGACAACGTTAAACGTTATAATTTTATAATATATAATGTACTTAGTATTTAATAATATGATAAAGGTACGTCCAAACAAAACTTAAGAAAATAAGTGTCGTGATATCAGTCAAATGTATTTTTAAAAAAAGAAAAAAAATATTACGCGCATATGTTGTTGCGCGCATAGACTACGTTCTCCAGTGTATGTCGTTGTGATGATGTCAGCACTAAATAAAACTTCACACTGTTGTTGAAACTGAATAGACAACTTTATTGAAATTTCTAAAAATACCAGTACAAATCGGGTAACGTAAACGATCGCGCGATTCAGGAGTAGGCACAGCGCCATCTATTGAAAGTCAATGTAATTAATATGTTAAATTGATAATATTCATGAATTTACTTACAAAATTAATATAAAACTATTTGTTTGCATAAGTTTAACATGAATTTACTATACAATTGGACAGATGAGCTGGCTCTGGAGTACAGTCATCGCGTTCATACCACTGTCATTACAATGCCATAGAGCTAATCTGGACCCAAATTAAGAGTTATGTAGCCTGCTATAATACTTCTCCACCGTATGGACGTAAGACGCTTTTAAAAGAAGCATGCGAAAAAGTCACAAGAGATGACTGGATGAAGGTGGTTGAAAACACTATTTGGTTAATATTGGTGTACACTTTTAATCTGATTTCAAAAGTCTATTTCAATTGAAAATAGATTTCGTATGTGTACTTATTAGTCTCACGATTAGGCTGATTGTGTCCACTTACGTATTGTATGAAAAATAAATGAAGGAATTTAATTATACATGAAAACTTTAAGTCCATGACCTGTGTTCTATAAATATTGTGATTATCAGTTAAAACTTAAAACACAGACTGAACTTCTAATATTTTACAGTTTAAATTTTAATTACTTATTTTCATTCCTTGTTTGGAAATAAATACCGGTTTATTCCTTTAATAAATATTACAAAACTCTCATTGTAGGATAGAGGCCCTATTAATCCCAATCCAAATTATAGTATATCAATGTCTAAGTATAAAATATATGTAGATAACTTTCCAATACAATATATTGTTTACATTGCAGGTTACAGAGGACCCTAATTTTCCAAATAAAATATGTGAAAAATGTATAGAAAGAGCTATTAGTTCATATCTTTTTACTCAACAATGTGAACAAGCTGAGCGTGCTATCAGAAACTGTTTTGATGATATGTATGATAAAATAGAGAAGCTAGATCCATTAGAGCGTCCAAAAAAACGTGGAAGGCAAAAATTGCATCCCAATTACAATATACTATATGCAGAATATGCAAATGTGATTGATTATGCAGAACCAATAATTAATTTGATTCACACTTCTTCTGAACCCCTCACTAAAGAGGATGATATTAAAGAATTGGAATGCCTAAAATGTTGCCAGATACTCCCTAATGTTGAATCATTGTTAAACCATGAGAAGAGTCATCCAGCTTCAATGTGGTATCATTGTAGATTGTGTGGTAAATCATTTCCCAAACGCTATAAATTGAGACGTCATATGAATACACATAAAACGAATGAACCGGTTAACAAAAGTGAACTAAATTTTACATGTAATAAATGTGGAGATATTAGCAAAGGCTACAATAAATATTTACAGCATTTAGAGAAACACAAATTTAAAACAATACTGGAACACCTTATTGAGAAAAAAATGAATAGGCTATGTTCTATATGCTTGGAAAAGAGTTCAAATATGACAGATTTGGATAAGGAAGTTTGTTTACATGGTGGATATCCAGAATTGGATGGAGATCGGAATTTGTACAATATTCTTGGGTCAACATTACCGGAAGTAAGTATTTTTATAATATTATCTTATTTATTGCAAGTTTTCAAGTCTTAAAAGTTGATAAAGGTTTGTTCATTTTAATCTCTAATTATAGCAAATAAACATCTATTCCTGAGTAAATAAGTAATTTAATAATTATTACTATATGGAATTTAACAAAGAAAGTAAATCATTCATAAACACCTGCTGTTGTAAAATTATTGCCTTCTTGTTTTAAGTCACACTAGCTCCAAATAGTTTGTTAGTATTGTTAGTATAGCTAAATGTTTTCTTAAAGCATCTAATAATGTTTTTAATTTAAGTAATACCTAGTTATTAAATCAAGTTTTTTAAAATTAAAATTCATTGTATAATAATTTAAATAAGAGAGGTTTGAAGGCTTGTAGTTAACCAATGTATGATTCTAAAAGTTGTAAATAATAAAATATGGTTTACACTAACAAACCTCATGCAAATGTTTCAATTTAACGTTTTCAATATTTATGTGCATACTAACATGGCATGTGACACATCACTCATTTTCTAGCTAAAATCATACAAATATCAAGAATTGATGATAGCCGACAAAGCTAACACTGTGACAATTATTAAAAGGAACAATAAAATAAGGGCTGATAAAATCCTGGATATTGAAAATAATACCATTTCACTTCCTTTAATTATATCAAAAGATAACATAAATTGTGAATATAAATTTTTATTCTCTGAACCACAACTTATAAATGAATTTGATGGATATTTTGTATCTAACAATTTAGAATCATGTATGGATGATGAAGCTTATGTACAACATGACAGTGAAGTAGAAAGTGTAACTTTTGATAATAAAGCAGAAGATTTTAGTAGTACAAATGATTTACAATCAGAATTGGTACTAATAAATTTAGAAACAGTAAACACTGTTGATTCTAAATCTAAACCAAACCATGAAGTTATTAATTATAATATTCGATCAAATGATAACATCATAAAAAATACTAAAGGTGTTATGGAAGAATGTATAAGAGAAAACAATTTTAAAATATGTAAAATATGTTGGTTATTCAAAAGGGCAGTTTGCATTGGGTGTGTTAACAAAGTGAAATGTGATAACAACATATTCATTTCCGATATAGGAACAAGATATAATGACAGAATGTTACAATTAAAAGATTGTAACTATTGTTGGATATTTAAGCACTTAAGCAGTTGTGATATATGTAAAAAATCAAATAACAATGATATTGCACATGTTAAAACATCGGATACCTCAAATGTTAGAAATCAGTTATGTAAAACATCAAAAGATTTAACAAACACTTGGCAATGTAGCATATGTTTGACCACAAATAATGTAAACTCACAAACATGTTATTGTTGTGAATCACAAGTAACATTAAATGATCCAATTAAACATAATTTAAAACAGAACATTGAATATTTCGAGAATAACATACAAGATAAGCCTGAACTTGAAGTAATAACTTGTAACAGCATCAATGATATAGCAATTACACTTACTACAAATCCTGAATCCAATAAAATAAATATAATTAATAATGGCTTTCAATTTAACAATTGTTTTAATATTGAAACGGAATGTAATATCACAAATATGGAAGTAGAAACTACATCTGAAAACATTCTTAATGGCAGCAACGATTTTCAATTATCCAGCAGTACACCAACATTTTCATTTGCGATACCCTGTGATGATCAAATGGAAGTAGAAGAAAATGTGGAAACACATTGTTTAGGGACTTTTGATACTCCAATGAATTATGATAGTCATTGTAATACATACCAACCCCCACAATTTCGTATTGGCGTACGATCTAAACTCAAAAGTAAAATTAAAATAAAACAAACTAAACATACTTCTTTAAATCGCAAGTGAAACATATTGTGAAGTGTGATTTCATTTTGAGAAAACTACATATTTTATCTAATTTTTACTAAGCAGTTATGCTTGATTAGGCATTTAGTAGTTTTCTATAAATGTATCATTCATTCTTTTTTTCAAAGCAAAATCTTATTAATCACATTACTGAATTATTTATGATTCTTAACTAAAATTGTTATTTAATTTCTTTCTTCACTTTAGATGCATAAACTTGGATCAAAATTGTTTTAACTTACGTACTTATTATTTTTGTGTGACTAAATGTATTTTGATTTATAGCTGTATGGAAAAGTGTTGAATTTAAATATAAAATTAAAGAAGAATTGATTTACTGATTGTTTACTAACATTGTCCAACTTGCTGCAATTAATGATTACCAAGTGCTACAAAATTTTGGTTCTTAACATGTGTTATACGGTTGTATAATTACTTAATTAATATCAAAGCTATAGTCGTACAAGTTCGTGCTCGACCGTCCTATGTTAAAGACGTTGGAAAGATGTTAAAGACGCATTAGACTAAAATAAACGGTATGTTATCTCGGCAGTATTCTTAAAATAATTATCTACAGCCGCTGGGTAGATAAACACGCACTAGGGCTGCCCTCTGACTGTGTTTCTTAGTTACCTACTTACATATTGGTTAATGCTATGTTAAATTGTCATAATAATCTTTTCACCAATATTTACTATAGCTTTTGTAAGTTTTATTTCTAATTTCAAAAGCAATTGTGAGTTAGTAAGAAGAGATTGTATGCACATTAAATATATATATATAATTTTTGCTTTCTTTAATAAATCATAAACAATTTTCAAATTATAGGAAATAGGTAATAATATAATATTTCGTCATTAATACATAGTACAAAACAAAATTGCTAATCGCGTCTGTTTCTTTGTCCGCTTACTTCTAAACCACGTTATGTATATTTATACGGTTTTCACTGTCATTTACAGGATTTTTTACGAAACGTTTGTTTAAACAATACATTCCAATTAAGTTTTATATAGTAGAGAAATTCCAATGTTTTGTAATCAAGTCGTCAATAAATAGGATTTTCTGGCGCTTGCATAGCTTAGGTACGCTGGCTAAACCTTATATAATTACAATTATATCGTACAAAAGAAGTGTAGTTCATCAAAAAACCTACGGACTTTTTCTATCTCTTAAGGCTGACTAACAGTAACCATTTTTATCTTCAACATAATAATAATATTAGGTTATTTACGAACCTAATTTCTTCAATTCTCTTTAAATCTTTAAATTTGGTGAAATATAATCATGATTATTGAAGATGTCGAAAAAAAAACATGCCGACTGGGAGCTTTAATGGCCAGCGTCGCGTAAAACAATAGAGTTATATATATTACCTAATTGTTCCTCTTAAATGTAGACATACATTATGCTCTGCTACCCGTGCGAAGTCGGGGCGGGTTGCTAGTTATAAATTGATAACTCACGACTATAATTGTGCACTGAAGTTTACCTAGATTTCGTTTCGGCCATTTGTATGAAGATAAAATACTGCTTACTTTAGTGTACTGTCACAGTGCGCTTACGTCACGCATTCCGGGAGTTAAATTGGTTTAAACACTATATGATGAAAATAATATGTAACAATATATATTTTTATTTATTAAAAGAGATTTAAAAATATAAATAGAAAATTTTTCACAAAACCGCGCCATTACGGTCCCGTAACGTCATCATCCATTTTATATGTCATTTTGTATGATGTGTCTGTGTGAGTGATTGTGTGTATTTAACAGTGAAAAATATAACTTACGCAGAGTTTAACGTTCATATTTCCTGAATGGTGACGTCACATTTTCTAATCGGCGTTTCAAATCACGTGACTCGCAGATAAAATTTATTAATTCTCCAAAGAGAAAATTAAATAAATGAACAATTACTTTTTCCACATTTGTATTGTTTTAGACTTTTTATCTATAAGCCAATGTAACTCAGTAATTTACTTTAATTATTAAACATACATTCAACTCGGGGATTGCGCCCGTTTCCCTTCCCCGCTAGATTACCCGCCCCCGTAAACGTCAATAGTACTTCGCCCCCGGCAATGTCTGTCGCGCACGAACTTGTAAGACTATAATTGTGGCTACTTATGGATAAGTGTTTATAAATATAGTTATCCAAGTGTTATTTGTTTTATTTATTACCTTTTTCTTTAAGCTACAGGTTACGATAATGCGACATACTAAATTAATACTTAAATACAAAGGTCCCTGGAACTATTGTTTCTTCAGGCTTCAGCGCCCGTAAGGCTAACAACGTAGTCAGATCGAAATAAAAAAAAAACAATATTTTATCATTTATTTATTTCTTATATAACCATTTTACCACAATTCACCATTACCATATAAGAAGATTTTTTTTTGCAAAAAAATCTTGTATAGTTTTCTACAGCGAATTTAAAGAGCTCTAGGTTTTTTATTAATTTAAGACTAAACAGGTACAGTCTTCTTTAGGAACATACACTGTGCCTACAGTTTATAAATTGGTAAAGTACTTTAATTTTTTAATTAATATTTTAAAACTTCTTCAACCGCTACGTCCACCCTATCCTATGGCAACTAAGCCTAGGTCCGTTCTCGGTGTGAAGCCCTTGAGTATAGCAGGCTCGCGCAAGTACCTATAAAAGGTTCTGTAAGGGATCTTTTTTTCTTGTTTTGTACTAGTTAGACAAAAATTTACACTAAATACACACGTCTCTTCCTTCCTCACAGTACGAAATTTGTTTATGTTAATTTAGCTGGAATTCTACGAATATGGAATTAGATCGCAATGTTGCATATCAGACAACAGCGCAAGCCGAGGTTCGGCTATTTTGGCACCATTGAGCATCTTGCCACGCTTTCGCGGCTGAGTGACTTCAGTGCTCGTCCCCAAGGTCGGTGAAGCTGTAAAAGCTGTCTGAGGCTCGAGTTTGCTTGGGCCCTTATGGCTAACAGTGTAGCCAGATCTAAAAATATAAACTTATTAGTAACTTTAATGATACCGAAAACCAAACAAAGTGGCAAACTCCTAACGCTATTGATTTCATAGAGAAACACCTTTTACTATAATATTTTAATACTAGCTGTGCCCGTGGTATCCCTCACGTGGGCTACAGAATGCCCGCGCGAATTTTACTCCCCCGCTCCCGGCTATTTTAAAGACAAAAATGCTTATTGTGGTTGTTTCTTAGAAGATAAATGTATTATACTCGCTCGGACTTTTTTGTAGGTCTTTTTAATACCTATAATTATGTAGTAAATTAATTTGCTATATTTCTTATGGTTTACTTAGCATAATCCATTTAAGCGCCCGAATTGATTCACCATAACCAGTTTTTTTATTTGTGCGGAACCCTAACTCTTTTCTAAAATAAAAGTTGCCTAAATTACTCCCTATATCATCAGCTATCTATCAGTGAAAGTCCCGTCAAAATCGGTCCAACCGTTTCGGAGATTACCCCGAACAAACATACAGACAAACAAAAATTTTAAAACTGGGCTTTTTGTTATATGTATCATATGTACTTTCATATGCTTTAGTGAAATCTGTTATTTTGACATTACAAACAGACACTTCAATTTTGTTAATTTTATAATATTATTTGCATCTTATTTTCTGTAATTTATTTTATTTTCTTTATTTTCAGATGAACATTCTACATAATTATACTGGGTCAAAAATTTGCGAAATATGTCTTAGTAATTCTTTAACATCTTATATTTTTATACAACAGTTTCACTGTAACAGAAATAGACTTGACACTTGTATTGATTTAATACTAAATGGTTTACAAAATATCATTAATCCGGAAAATAATACAGTTATTGAAATATCACCAGAAGTAGTAATGCCTATTAAAGAAAATGCGAATAAATATGATTATATGAATGACACCAAATGTAATATTGACGTGTTGGAGGATGAATTTAGGGTTAAATCTGAGGATGAAGATGAGGAAGACGAACAAAATAGCAAATCGCATGAATTAACAACAGACATCGAAAACAAGACAATAGTAAATGTACCAAACCCGGCTGCAAATGTAACACAAACGTACGCCAAAAATAATTTAGTTAACGGTTACCAAACGCTAAATTCCTTCGATAAAGTTAGCGAATTTTTATCATTCAAAGAGAAAAAGAGTTGTAAAAAATTAAATAGGCGTAAATTCACGTGCCCTCTGTGCAATAAGCATTTTATCAGTGAATATTTCCTACGTGGTCATTTACTTAAACATATCAATAGGAAAGCCGAGTGTAAAACTTGCGGAAAATGTTTTAAATCAAAATTCACTTTGAACGAACACGTAAAAATGGTTCACGTTTTGAAGCGGAATAACTTTCAGTGTTGCGCGACATGTGGTAGGTGTTTTGCCGATCGATGTAAGCTCTTGGTGCATAAAAAACATCATCGTAACAAAAAATGTCTTCTCTGTGATAAAATATTTAGAACTCAGAATCATTTCGATAATCATATGCAAAGGCATTCGGTAAAATTACGCACTATGACTGAGAAAAATGTCCAAACCTGCAATTTCTGTGAGAAAGCATGTTACAGCGATAACGAACTCTCCCAGCACGTAAATAAAGTCCATTTACAAATAAAACCGTATAGTTGTGACATGTGCGACGTCAATTTCACAACGGAATATAATTTGAACTGTCATAAAAAAATACACAGTCTGCGCTCGAAGGAAACTTGTGAATTCTGTAAGAAAACTTTGAAGTCTAGAAAACTGTTGGTGATACATTTGAGAAAACACTTAGGTGTCACACCTCACATATGCCAAGTTTGCGGTACCTCGTTCTATTCACTGTTGAAAATGAAAACACACATGAAAAAGTATCATGGGGGTAAATTTATTTGCAGCTTTTGCAAAGTTGCCTTCATGACTAAATCAAAATTGAAGGAGCACTTTGCAGCACTCCATAGCGCTATATAGACGCCAAAAAGGCCTCTTTACCTGACGTTCGATGAAGATGTCCTATGCTATGCTATGAAAATTTAATGCATCGAGAGAAAAAGGCCTTAATATAATATTAAATAAATAAATATATATAAATTGAATATTTTCTCTTAAAACTTTATGACAGTCTGTATGTAGAGATCATCAAAGCTCCCATCATGAAACGTAGTCTGCTAGCAGTAGTGTATTTCAATATTTGACGCACGGGTATAAGAAAAGGTCACCCCGAGAGGCCCACTCATTTATTACCTACTTTTTTTCTCTAGGCACCCTCGAAAAGCGCGACTTTCCTACACGTGCCATGAACCCCAAGGGCCTAGGGTAAATACGCACCTGCCTGCAAATAACAGATACTTATTTTTATGGAATAAAAGACTACGTAAATATATTCAAATAAAAACATTTGTAATGTCCGCCATCGTACTCCTAGGTATGAACTTCGTAAACCTTTACAATAGGAAGTTCCGTCATACGAACTATGGGTCAAGTTTTCAGATAAATAAAACATTGCATTGTAATGGCTCTATATCGTGATAGTAGAGTATCTAGGGTCCATTTAGCTAACTAATCAGTATATAATTGAAAATCTATTGGCAATGCACTTGTTTCTTGCTGCGGCTGCGCTTGAGAACAACTCGTTTGAATAGTGTTTTGTGCTTCATCGCCCGTTAGATCAGATTATATTTACATAGAGAAAAATATATTCATACGATTGTTATCTAAATTGTTAAGACAATCTTTTGCATATAATATTAAGATATAAAAATAATTCATATTGATATTTTAATCATTATGTTGATTTATGTTTAAATAGTTATATTTTTTATTAGTAAATATTTACAATATTAATTGTTATATTATTTCTAATCTATTCTATATACTAAAATAAATAAATACATATTGTAATAAATATACTTTTGCTTAATCTATAATCTTATTATATTGAGTGAGCAATTTTTGGTTTTTTGGAAATGGCTCCAACAATTTAGATGAAACTGTATTTAGATAATGTTTTACATTCCAAGTATACCTAAATAGGTGTTTTTTTTTTTTTGTAAAACACCGAGCATAACTCGGTCGCCCAGATGTTTATATTAAAAAGAGAAAGAGGTAAAGTTGCAGAGCTGTAAAAGATAATCTCCGGGAATAACTAGGTACTGAACCGATTCTGAAAATGTTTACTAATAGGAATCGGCATCATTCCTTGGCGTTGTACGCTGTGTTTATCGTTATTAAGAGGATAGGCGGGCAGTCTTTCGCCCATACAACCGTATTCCCCTGTTTCCTCCCTGGAAATTATATCTATCACTGTCATGTCCCTGTGTTTTGATTTTTTTCATAAATGAATTATTATAAATATTAGGAGCCTTTTAAAATGACGAAAATTGCCCCTTTTTACCGTCATGTTCAGACGTCCAGCAAACAAAGTTGACAACTAAAAAAAGAAAACACAGACATAACCAAAGTCCTTGTTATATTATTCTCGAAAAAAATATTAAAACCGGTTCAGTTTTAGAGGAGGAAACAGGGATACGAAACTATGATTTGGCTATTTTACTTAGGTACCTATAATCAGTCTGTACTGCAGTTGTCACTCTCGCACTCTATTCAGTGAGGTTCTGGGCACAGCGCGACAGCAATAGATTTTAGAAGTGACAATTCTTGAAATATTTTATAGACCGCGTATCTTCTTCAATTTTATATGGCTATTAACGCGCACGAACTTGCAAGTATTTAAGAATATTTTGAAATATATTCGTTAGGTATAGAGATAATAATTATTTCATTATTATTATTACTGTTTTAAAAACCGTACTCGAAAAATTCCCATACATAATAGGTATCATTTTGAAATAGAACAAAAAGCATTACGTTCTTGTGGCTTTTCATTTTCGAGCTTTAATTGCCTTTCTGATTCTATGTAATTTTCTCATTTGTAGTTCTTTTAGGTATATTGAGTAAAATTATTCATACAATAATTAACTATACTGCGTTTTTATTCCCACGGAGTAAAATGACGTTCCATGTGTTGCTAGTTTATTGTCTTTTTAAAATAGTGATCTTACCAATCGGAAGTAACCGTTAAAAACTGTACGACTTAATATTCCTATTGATACGATTTTTCTGAAAAACCATTGAACCCTCCAAATAAATGTGAAAGCCGAATAAAGCAGACAAAATCGCGTCTCTCGTGGGCCAACTGAAATGTTGTTTTTTTTTCTAATTTATTCGCCTTATATGAATAAATTTTATAGTTTCCTAAATTAAATAATGATGTTGAATAACACAAAATATATCAATTAATAAACAAATACCCTCAATTCAGTACCTTATTTAAAATCTTCCAATTCAAATAATTGTACTGTCAAATGTACGGTAGCACAACACTTTAACAACGAATGTGGAAACATTATTTGCGAGTTTGACATTAAATATTGTCAATTTACTCCGTGGGATCAAAACCATACATACGTAAATCACGCCTTTTTCCCAACAGGATAGGCAGAGACCACGCATCGCTTCTTCAACATTAATCATTATCTTCATGCATGTTCATTGGTTTAGAGTACTCTTGACCTGATCTTTTTTCAGAACGTCTCCAATTTGATCCAGGAACATTCATCTAGACCGTCCTCTTCAGACTTTTCCATTCTCACTCACATTATAAATTTGTTTAGTAATTCTTCTTTCATTCATTCTCTCAACATGCTCAAGCCATCTAAGTATCCCTTTCTCAATTCGATCTTCTTTCATACCACAAAGTTCTTTCGTTTCCTGTCACTCCTACTGCATTTATTAAACATTGTAATTAAGTCATATATTCTTTCAAAACAACATTCCATCCTAAAAATAGTTATAAAATAATAAACAGCATTGATCATATTAAGGCTGGAACATCTTGTATGATAAGTCCTGAATCATGTAGCAGCTATTTAAGAACTGAACAAGCAACAAGTAATAATTTGCAAATACTTACTTTAAACATTTGCAGTATAAACAAAAGCTTTTCTGAATTTGAAGTATTATTAAGCAGACTAAATATCCTTTGTGACATACATATTTTAACAGAAACATGGAATTCTAAAGCGACCAATTTACCAACATTACAAAATGCATTTTACTACAAAAAATCATAACCAGAATGATGGTGTAGTAGCCTACATTAGGCATGGTTTAGTCTGCTCAGTTAAGGAATTATCATTGATTGATGCCACAGGTCTACTTATAGAGATTAATAACATTACGGTTGTTATAGGAGTCTACAGATCCCCCTCACTTAGTCTTAATTCCTTAGACAAGCTATTATCCACATTTACTAAGTATAGCAACATAATTGTTATGGTTGATATAAATATAGATATTAAACTAAACAATGAAGACCAAAATTTATCAAATTGTCTTAATTTATTAGCAACTTATGGCGTGATAGCAGATCACTTATATCCAACAAGAGATCAAACCTGTATTGATCACTCCATGATTAAATCATTTAATCCTGCTACTGCGATTGTTATACATTCTTTTGTAACAGATCATTGTCCAGTCTTTACCAGTGTGGACTTAAGAAATAAAACAAAACGATTTAGATATACAACTATACACAAGGTAAATAATGAAGCTATTGTTGTGAATTGCGTGATACTGATTTTAGTAAATTATTAGAATCTCAAAATACAAATTGGGAAGCCATTAATTTAGTTAACATCCTACAAAACTTAATCTTAAACAATACACTTATGTGTGCATGTGTACACTAGTAGTGATGCTTCTTTAACTAATGGTGTGCTTCAGGGTAGTGTGCTTGGTCCAACTTTATTTTTGATATACATCAATAATCTTTGTAAACTTAAATTAAGTAATTTATAGAATAATTACATTCGCTGACGATACAGCATTATTATTCTATGGGAAAACTTGGGACGAAACTAAAGTGCACGCTGAAAGAGGTTTACAAATAGTTGTACAATGACTGAATCAGAATTTGTTATCATTGAATATAACAAAAACAAAATATATATTTTTCACTAATACGAAGAGAACACTCCCTACTGATGGCAACATTAGTATTAAAGTACATACTTGTCAAAATAACACTCAGCAAATATGTAGCTGTAATTATCTAGTACCATGCAAGTAAAACTTGATCATCAGCATAAAGAAGATCAAAAACCAGTATTTAGATTTAAAATGTTATAAACGCATAGTAGGTATCTCATGTCATATAAATGTTTGGAATACTCATCTGCATTAATAAAAGACGCAACACATTTGTTACATTAACATTTTCTATTTACTACTTTACAAGATTTTACATGTGTGGTCAGAACATTTTTATTCTTAAATTCTTCATCACGATACTCACATACATTATTTGCCATATGAAAATGAATAATATGCCTTTTAACACCAGTCTTTGAGTAAAACTGCAAACCACAATAATTACATTCAAATGGGCGATGATTTAAATGCACTTTATTCACATGTGTCAAAAGACGCTGTTTCTTATCGGTTTCAAAATCACATTCTAAACATTTGGCTTTGGAAGCATTCGAAATCTGGCTACTGAAATCGATTAGATACTTGCGGTGAATGCAAGACGTAAGTACGCAATCAGAACAACTAAATTTACATTTAAAATTCTTGAATACAATTCCACTCACATATTCTTTTAAACACTTACATTCCCATTGTTCAAGTTCCTTAAAGTGAATCTTTTTTAAATGGAAATTGTAGGATTGTCGCGAGTGGTAAACCAGTTCACAATAATCACAGGGATATATTAAATCTCCATGACTCTGTTTAAAATGACTCATCAAATCCTTTTTAATCAATTTAATGTCGCAATATATGCAATGTACCATTGAATGAAGATTATCATAATGTAGATTAAGAAGATGTTGCTCGATGCAAGTAAAATCACACAAATCACAGACCAAAACTTTGATTCCATGACTGGCCATTTCATGTTTCTTTAAAGCGGAAGATGTTATGAATATATTGGGGCATTGCTTGCATTCATATTTAATATACTTTGGCACACCATCTATTAAACATTTTATTGGCTTTACAACAATCTTTCCTTCATCTAAGCTTATATTAGGTGTTCTGTGTAGTAAGTTAGCAATAGGTAAATTTATATCAATATCATCATTATTATTAACAGTTGTATTAAAAAAATCATTTTCTTTTTCCTCTGTCACAGGCTTTTCCCGTTGGTTCGTTGGCTGGTTGATGACAATTGGTTTATCTGCTGGGACAATTTCACTAGTGGCAATTATATTATCAATTTCCTTATAAAATTCTGTATCATTTTTAAAAAGTAAAACATATTCAGCGTTCACATTGGTTGTACATTCTAATTTGTTATAGATATCTGTTACACAATTCTTGATCGTTTTTAACATTTTTTTTGTATTATCAATGAAAAGATATGATTGTATTGTTTTTTCTGTGCAAACATCACATATATAGATACTAGACATGATGTTTTCAATCTGAAATACATATTATGATATATATATACAATATCAATAAAAGTAATTCTATGTAAATTGTTTTAAAGCATTGCAATTTGTAATAGGTATTTGTTTACATACAAATTACATACCTATAATGCTTAAAGTGACTCCAATGAAATAACACTTTTTAATCCCTACAAGGGTATTTTACACATCATTATTGTAAATTTATATTAATATATTATTTATGCAATAAATAGCATATGATATGTATTTTTTCCTTCATAATTTACGAAGTCTTTGCTTGAATTTGAATTATTTTTATAAGCAAATATAGGATTATAAAATAACATGTGTAGATAGTCGTAATAAGTATATACATATGGAATTGGGTCAGAACAGCTGACAAAGCACACTGGCAGGACTTAAGTTTTCAAGTTGATAGTGGTATCTTTCGAGGCAAGGAATAGAATTTACAAATAATCGTGATACTACTGTAATATGATGTGGAAAGACTCTGTCTCAATTATTCTTTGAAAATGGTATATGTATAGTTATTTCCACATTTAGGATTGATTTGTATAACATTATAATTGTTAATTGTTCAAAATAATTTGATATCAAGAAAATACTAAAAATTTCAATTATCCACTGAAGAACAGATTACAAATCACACCAAAGAATAATAGCAAAGATCTTAATTATCTAAAGTCCTGTTTCTAGGGCAGGGGGAAAACTTTACGCCAGCCACAAGTGTTATGTATAACAAAAATTTTTTGGCGTGGTTCTATTATATATTATAATTGCATGCCTACATATACTATAAATGATGTTATGATTATTTGTGTTCTGTGTCCTGAATCTAAAGAAGATCTAAATAATTCAAAAAGAAGTAAAAAAGCGTGTTTAGGGCATCTCTAAGACCAATGTATATTTAAATAAATTTAATATGTTTCACCATCATCTCTTTATCTATTTATGTACCTACAATTGTCAGGAACACATTCTTTTAACATCCAAACTACAGGTAGCTTTCTCATGTAACATGTTTAAACAGATTTGTTACCTCTGAATGACAGCTCCCTCAACCACCCCCATTACCAATAAATGCATCACTGAGCATTAATGATAGAGAAATGTATGGGGATTGATAGGTTTCGTTTTCTATCAAAGCGAACATTATTAAGATATATTAAAGACTAGTTATGATTGCTGCTGCACTCCTGTGAGCTACAGAATGCCATCAATTGGGCATACTGCTCCCGCTATTAGTAGAGACAAAAATGCTTATGGTGGGTGATCCTTAGAAAATAGAAATATGCTCTCAGTTACTTTTTAAGATTTACAATTATGTAGTACATTAATTTCATACATATCTTATAGTTTAAATATTGGTGTTTTGTTTTAATTACCCTATATACTTTCTTAAGCATTTAGTAAAAAGCTGTTATTTTGACATTACAAACAGACACTTAAATTGTATTATAATATGTATAGATAAGTTAATCACTTACATCATCGTTAAATACATAATACAAAACATCAACCAGCGAAATTAATTCAGTCTGCTTGCTTATCAAAAATTCCAAATTCACAGAATTTAGGTCCCGACTGTCATCCAAACACAACCCGCAAAATTGTGATGAACTACACAAAACTGTGAATTTATTTTTCAGCCATTCAATGTTTTTATGTTTCACTAATGGATCCTTATGATTAGCATCCATTGTTTTATCTGAAAAAAGAACAGAAAAAAAAAATGGATTTAGTTCTTCTTGTTCATGACACTGTGTGTAAACTTTGTAAAAACATTCTCATGACTATTGGTAAAATCTATAAATCTGTTAATTATAGTTGTTTTCACTTTAAAGGGTTAGAAATAGGAAGTAAAGATAGAACAGAAATTTCATGTGATAGATGAAATGCTGATTAAAATTTAGACTTAGAATAGATTGGCAACTCGAAAGAGAAATAGTATAGTACCTATATGCTAGCTGTAAAAGGAGATAGGGGGTTATAAGACCATTTTCATATGTTATCCTCCTACCCTCTACATATGGACCTACCTATGTAAATCGTTATCAAAACAAATCCTGCTTATTTTTTGCAAAATTCAAGGTTTTAAAGTGTAATTTATTATTTAGTGGTGTTTAATTGTAGTTATATGGACTGTAACTGGATGTAACTTGTTTAACAAACAAATCAACAAAAAATATGCATACTAGTGCATTTAGTTTTTGCTCTGGTCTTATTCAACCTATTGCTCATATATCATATATACTAAATCCATTGATCTAAATTACAGATGTCTGTTAGGACTTTAAGCTGATAAACCTGATCAAGTTTTTGTCTACTCTTCTCAACATTTTCCGAACTGGTGGCAGTGTTTTTAAGATTTATAAGTGCCTTCTTAATGCCTAAAAAGAATAACGTATTTTAGACTTCGGAAGGGTTTTCTAGATTTCAGTATATCTTAACAGATCTAGAATTGGAGAGTCAAGTAAAACTTCTGCCGAAATTTACTGCCCCAATTAATCATATCAGCTGAATATAAATAATTTCAAACAAATAAATATTTGTTGAAAATTCATATAAAAGTCCTAGAGAGACATAAAATCCAAAATGAAAAAATCTCAAAAACTATTTGTTTCCACACTTTTCCCTTCACAGGGGGATTACCTCTACCCCAATCTCATCATTAAATTCAGCGGCCTGTAACCTAAAGTGCAACCAATAGGGTAGGTTCCTAACAAATTACTGTTTCTTTTTATTTCTACTCTATTTCGTCACTACAATCTTACCTGGTGGTGACAACGCGCTCGAAAATTAAAGAACTTGAAAGTTGAAACTGGCAATCAATGACAGTAGGTAACTAAAATAAATTGATATTTTATGGGTTTTGGCAATATATTATGCGCTATCTTCATACTATAGTTTAATCACGAAAATTATTTTAGCACTACCTACCTTAAAGCCAACGTCGCTTTTAACTTTCGACCAATCTTCCAAAATTAAAATTCCCACTCTGAAGCGCAAATGCAGCAATATTAAGCAAATGTTTATATTTTTTATTTATTGAAAATAGTAATTTTAGTAGCGGTGGGCGATTATGATGAGATATACTACTAATGTGATCATTCTATTATGAAAATAACTCGTGATTCGTGATATCTCGATTAAGATCATTAGTAAATCTAATTAATTACCAATATTATTAGATGTTTCGATGATGAGTTATCATTTACAATTAAAGTACGATTATTTGATAGAATTAGTAATGATTACAACCGAACGACCTTTTTTTTAGCAAATTGGTTTAAATGAAGAACTTTCTTTATAGTCCGGGAGCTACGCGCATTTTTGGCTCGTGAGAAAGTACCTTTATACCATAATTTTTTTACCATAAGTAGTTTCATACTGCTAATAAAGGAATTGACTGTCAGACTCTTGGGAAGCCCATAATTGTGGTATAGGAGGCTGACGAAGTTGTAAATAACATAATTCAGGATTGTAGCAGTATACATGCTACAGATTATCACATTACTTATTTATAACTAGCTGTGCCCGTGACTTCGCTCACGTGGTCTACAGAATGCCCGCGAGAAACTTGTTCTCTCGCTCCCGGCTATTTTAAAGATAAATTGTTTATTGTGGGTGTTCCTTAGAAGATAGACGTATACTCTCCCTGATCTTTTGTAAGTCTTTTTAATGCCCACAATTATGTAGTACATTAATTTGATATATCTCTTATGGGTTTACTCAGCGTAAGCCAGCCATTTAAGCACCCACATTCTTTCATCATGACCAGCTTTTTTTAATTTGCGCGGAACTCTAATTATTTTTCTAAAATAAAAGTAGCCTAAGTTACTCCTTATATTATCAGCTATCTACTAGTGAAATTTCCGTTAAAGTCTGTCGAACCGTTTCGGAGATCACCCGGAACAAACAGACAGACAGAATTTTTTTTTTAAATTGGTGTTTGACCTATAGCACTGAAACGTGGTCGCTAACTATGGCCTCGTAAGAAAGGTCAAGGTCATTCAAAGAAAGGGCTATGCTCGGAATTTCTTTGCATGATCAAATCAGAAAAAAGGAGATGTGCTTAAGAACTAAAGTAACTGAAATAGCTCTAAGAATTGCTGATAAGAAAAAAATTCAAGTGGCAGTGGGCGGACTTCTCGAGTGGCGGCCACGTACCGGAAGATGCAGCCTGGCCAAATTCGCCACAAGGTGGGCCAACGACCTGTTAAAAGTTGCGGTAAAACTGGATGCAATCAGCAAAATGTCACTCCTCATAAAATTTCCAAATCGGGGGCCTTTTATGAAAATGGATTCATAAGGAGTAAACTTCGAAAATATTTAAAAGTTCCTCATTCTCCACATAAAGTATTGTATGAACAAGACAACTTCAATGATTTTGCGTATCTTCGAAGTTCTAAGTCCAATGCCAGTGAAATCAAAAGGTAGTCGACTCTTGAGCTATACCCTATCCAACAAAAAACATTCGAATTGAGTAACCTCACGTCTTTTGTTGAAGTCAGTTAAAAAATTAAAACACACTTTTAAAAGGAATCACAATAATAAACTTTAATAATCATAATATAGTTAATTATTAACTTGAAAAATAGGTTTAAATAAACAAAAAATTATACTGCTTCATTATTCTCATCTGAGTCGACTTTCGGCAATCTTCCATCTTCAAACAGATAGTAGTATTCCGGAGGCACTGCCTCTTTGTAGTCGAACGGTTTATGTTTTGACTTCCAGTGTACATTTTTGAAGTGATGACGCATTTCTCTGACGATATGAAACATGCTATCACATGACGGACAGGCAACTGTCTTCTCTAAATGCTTCTTAAGTCTGTGCGTTTTCATAATACTCGACGATCTGAACTTCTCCCCGCAAATGTCACAAGTGTAAGGACATTCTCCGGTGTGTATACGTAGGTGCATTTTCAAACATACTTTATTGGCAAACTTTTTTCCGCAAATTTTACAGTAGCAAGCGTTGCTGTCTGTGTGCGTCAATAAATGTTCGTTCAGACGTGCTTTACCGCAGAAGCTCTTATTACATATATGACAGACATATGGTTTAATTTTCAAATGAAACCTGTTCATGTGCGCGTCCAAATCACATTTCTTCCTCAGCATGTGACCGCAGATTTCGCATTCAATTTTCGGGAAAGTTTTCACTGGTTTATCTGCTACGTAATTTATTCCGTCATGGGCTCTCATGTGATTTTGGATGTTTGAGGCTTTTACGGTCTTTCCGCACTCCGTACAATCGACTCTCGTGTGACTCTTTTGATGTGCTTGCAGGAGAGTTTCTAAATGAAACGATTTACCGCATACTTCACAAATGTGGATCTGTCTGGAATCTCTCTTGTATACACAACGCACAGCATGCTGTGGATAGAAAACTGCGATAATTCTCTTCTTGCAACCGCTACAAGCGATTCTATCATAATGTCTCGCTTGATGCATGTATAATTTCTTCAAACCATAAAATTCTTTATCGCACTTTCTACAAGGGTATATTGTATTAGGTCCATGGAACTCTTCATGTTCCACTAACTCTTTGACATTATTAAACTTTATATCGCACAAAGAGCATTCAATATTCTTACGCCTTTTTTTAAATTGTATACTGCTGTGTGCGGTAACTTGATGCTCTTCTAAATGTATTTCTTCTAGAAATCTTCTGTTGCATAACTTACAGAGGTATCCACCGTTGCTGTGCCTTAGGAATTCATGTTTGGTAAAGTCTTCCTCTGTATCAAACGATGCTACACATTTATTACAATTAAATGCTCTAATTAATAATTTGCAAGATTTCCTGTGCTCATTTAAAAGGTTTCGCTTCTTAAACACCTCATCGCAATATACACATAAATTATCAGTGTGATACTGTTCGATGTGGTTCTTCATGCTCAATTTTGTGTAAAACTGCATACCGCAATCATGGCATGTAAATGGATGATAGTCTAAATGCTCTCTGTTGACATGAGTCACTAGATACTCTTTCCTGTGAGTGATATAGTCACAATCAATACAGTTTACTTTAGTGGCATGCTTCAAAATTTGCTCCCTGTAAGCGATTAGGTAGTTGTAATGGATGCACGGCATAACAAAACATTCTGAACAGCTGAATTTGCATTTATGAGTTTTTAAATCCATTTTGCTCATTTCCTTTAAACACATGACGCATTGTGATTGGGATGCTGTGTTGTTAATTAAGTGATCCGCTTTGAAATGTGTGCCTAAAGCTTCTTCGGTATAGTAAACGAGTTCACAGAATTGACAGGGATAAACTAAATGGGCATGAGTCTCTTTTAAATGAATGAAAAGGTCTTTTTCGCTTAATATGATCTGACAGATTTTGCAACGGGACTTTGAATGGTTTTTGTAATGAAGGTTAAGGTATTGTTGCGTATTGTACGTTTTGTCGCATAATTTGCATTGGTATATTTGCGATTTGTGTTTGGCTTTTTCGTGTTCCTTCAATGACCTATATGTTGTGAATATATCCGGGCATTTTTTGCATTTATACGTTGTGTAACTTGGTACGGATGGTAAGCTTGTTAGTGTTTTCATAGGCTTTACAACAATTTTCCCTTTCTCAAAGCTTATATTTGGAGTTTTGTCTCTAACTATTACATTTGATTGGAAAGCTGTGTTTATATCATGTTTTGTTTCAAGAGGTCTTACTTTTACACTATCGTTTATATTTTCATTCACATTTAGAGACTTTTCTATATTTTGTGTTACACATTTTTTAACAATAGGTTTATCTCTTGGAACAATTTCAGTAACGGTAGCAATATCATCAATTTCCTGGTATAATTGTGTATCATTTTCTAAAATGATCATGATATTCGCATTTTCCCAGTCCAAAGATTCTAATACTTGGTCTCGAACGTCTATGACTTTGCTATAAATGTCCATGACGCAGTTGCTGATGATTTTTGATAATTGTTTTGTGTTATGAATGAACAGATAGGACTGTAGCGTTTTTTCTGTACAAAAGTCGCATACGTAGGTACTCGACATGATGTTTTCAACCTGAAATCCATATATAAACAGTAAAATTATAAAGATTTTTAACTTATACTATATCTATCTTATACCCTGTTGAAATTTCCCTAACCCTTGCACTTTATAAAAAGGCTCTCTTCTCTGCTTATCCATTAGTGTATCTATAAAGGCCGTTTTAAATAACATATCCGAGTTTACTATGCCCGATTAGTACATATTTGTAATAGGTACTATCTTTAACTAAAGACAGATATCGGCTTCCCTCTTATCTATTCAAGCTATACGATATGGATATATATTATGTAGATACGAAAAACTATCCATTGATAAGTTGTGGAAAAAAAGGATAAAAAATTATATTTGTCTATCTTTAGTAACAATAACAACGGATAGATAGGTTATTGAAAACGGCCGTAAATCAAAAAGACATCATTTTTATATGATTCATAAAAATTATAGACATATTTACTTGTCAGATTTTACTTAGGACAGTTTGGGTGCGTAAAGGGTTTATAGATGATACAATGACAACGTGTGCGTGTGAAGATGTACAGTCAAGTACACAAGAGAATTCTATTAGTTAAGTACCTATTTTACTTATTATGTCGAAATTTTTTACATCTTATTTGTTAAATGATGGGTAAACGCGTGTTTATTGAACATATCACTCCGTATCACTACCACCAGAAATACCAAATTTTAATAATGAACATTCCATTAATTTCATTTTCCGTCACGTTCTCTTCAATGTTATGCAAAGCAATATATATTTTTTAATTTCCCAAATATTATCTTTAGGGTTTAGGATGATATGGTGTCAGACGAATTTTTTTATATCATACTATTGAATATTTTTTCTGTTACCTATTGCTGAATATATCATTCTTTTTTAAATTAGAATTTAACATTTTGTTCATTGTGATCCGACGAATTATAAAGCATAACTACTAGTTTTCTCCGTGACAAACCAGACATTATTACCGACTGTACCCATAAAACAAAGCGATAAAAACAAATGTTGATCGGAAGACGATTGGTTCGCGGCGCGTCATGGTCATACAAGCGGTACTGCCAATTGGTTTACGCAAAAGCGCGCTGCCAGCGCTTTAAAAAAGAGCTAGAATGCGCAAAACTTTTTGTTTTTGCTTCGAACACCATACTATGCCAATGTCGAAATTAATTAGGTAGTGCGTAACAAAAGGGTGTGGAACCTTTTCATAACAGAACAACACGAGTTGATTTCCGGAGTCACAGCTTTACGATAATCACCATCTTGGCACGAACAATGAAGTTTAATGGGTGTGGAACCTTTTCATAATAGAACAACACGAGCTGATCTCCGGAGTCACAGCTTTATGATAACCACCATCTTGGCACGAACAATGAAGTTTGCTAAGTGTTATAATTGCCGTAATGTGAAGCTGTGGAACTGTCTCCCGGCCAGTTTGTTCCCTTCTTCCTATAACATGGAGTTCTTCAGATAAAACATGAAGAGACATTTTGGCAACAGCGATTGATGGTGGATTGTATATCCCAGAGTGGTCTCCGATGTAATTGCATTGCACTATGCTCATTATCAGATACAGTGACGTTATTTTGCCGAGCTATGATAAAAAAAAGTCGCCCGGCTAGTAGAAAATATATTAAAAAATTAGAAAATACTCTGTAAAGTTAATTACTTACATCGTCATTGAATACATAATTCATAACGTCCATCAGCGACTTTGAGTCTTTCTGACTACCCATCACAAACTCCATGTTGGCGGAATTTAAATTTCCAGAGTTATTCAAACACATTCCGCAGAACTTTGACGAATTCCATACAGACGTTAGTTTGTTTTTCAGCCATTCAATATTTTTGGATTCTGGCAACTGTTCCTTATGGTCCTCTTCCATTATTTAAACCTGAAATTGATGGAAACAAAAACAAAAAAATTATAAATACTTCACGCAAAACTACTGGATAGATTTCGATCAATTTTTTTTGTTTAACTCCTATACCTGCCCATATAAAAAAATATATCACGATATCTTCATTCAAAGTTTTTTTATTTTTGAAGTGAAACATCTAAGACGGCACATCAGAGTAGTAATGTTGGTCCTAATGTTTGCGGAAATTGGCGTGGCGATGCTTTGGTCTAACGTTTGCGGTGTGGAGTAGAGTTAATTTTTATTAATAAACAGATTGGGTCATTTTGAAGTTTCATGTTAAAACATGGATAGATTAAAATCGGTTGATAGGGATCGCGACCACCATATACGTAGTAATAAAATAAACATTTTCACAGTTGCTTTCTTTTGATCTGTCGTGTTTCGGGAACACCCGGTGTTTTTATTTATCATGTCAGTCGGTCAATCAATAGCCTATTGCATATTCAAAGACAGTCGTACTTATGGTAAACTCCAATCATGCGTCGGAGATAACACACACACACAAACCTTTTTTTAACATTTACTGAGATGTTTCACGTCTGCCGGGCGTCCCGTAGCGGCCAACTTTTTTAATAAGAAATACGCATTCTCCAGTCTTTCACGCGAGCGAAACTAAGGGCACAGCTAATTAATAAATTTAATGGTCCTTTCATTAAAATTATGATTGTGATCCGAGGAGACGCTAAAAATACTGTACTAGTATATACGTCATCTTCCATGTAGAACGGAGCATAATTTAAAAGATTACAAATTTGCAATCGATTGTAATTGAAATTGGTTACTGTGGTTACCAATTATCATTGGTACATCCCTAGTTACGTCACGTCGAAAGCTGTCAAAAGTGACCTATTATTTTGTGATGGGATAGTAGCTAGAACTTTTTCTAATAGGATATATTGGCGTGGCGCAGTGGTAGCAATACCTACTATTGAGCCGAGAGGTCGCGGTTTTATTCCCCGCACATGACTGATTTCTCTGTAATGAGCATAATATTGCCAGTTGTGTAGTATACCAGCAGTTCAGTTACCATACATCATATATTATATACAATGTATGCTTAGTTTCAAATTAAATCATGTCCCCCGTATTTATTATTATTTCTTTTATTTAATTATTTAAATTTTATTTTATTTTACAATAATATTATTACTCTCAGCACATATAAGACATATAATTGTTTTATTAGCTAAGGTTCTAAGTTATTAATAAAACAGTTTTTTGCTGCGTAAATATCATTTTGAGTAAATTGCTAAAAAACAATTATTCTCTTCAAAACCATGGCGTAATAATCATCTTCTACATTACAAAAGTAAACTTGTATAATTAAAGTATAGAATATTGTATAAACTTGAGCAAACAAAGTGTAGAAGAACTATTGCAAAGGGAGGATTCTCCGACCAGACGGGTATTATGTCTGGCGGGCAGCTGCCCCGACGGTTGTAGTCGGGTTCTTGTATATATACTCAACGATTGAGTTAGTATACAAATATATTTTTAATAGATAGGTTTAACAGAAATACTGGAAAAGGCCTCAGTAACAGAACATCTATTGATGTAAGTAATGTAATAGAATATCATCCAGTATCCACTATTTTCAAAGAATCTAACGCCTAATCACTAGATATTAATTTATGAAAAGGGCAATCTAAAAAAATTATATTATCTAAATAAAATTATTGTATTGCAGTTAGATTCGAGGGCGACTACAGTCACACTACAGAAACAGGTCATACCAGGATATAGGTACCGGCTCATGCAAAATAATTAGATCTACTTTTTTTTTTTTTTGAACCTCGTTCCATAGATATTATTTGATTCTATTTATATTTTGCTTTACGCCTCTCAAGTCTCAAATTTGTTGCCAGCGTGACTGCATGTGGTAGTTTTTTACTTTTTTGGCAGATTAAAGGCTTTTTGGAGTTTGTTTTGTGGTAGTGAAAATGTGTTCAGTAGATTTTGGTAGCTTTTGAATCTAAGGGCGATTAGTCCCATATCAAAATTGCAAATCTGATTTACTTATATAATATAAACCAAAATTATTAACATACCAGCCTCTGACAAGAGTTTTCTTATTCTTGACATTACAATATGCTTTTTATCTTAAAAAATATTTCGTCAAGCTCAATAAAAAAGTTCATGCTTGAAAAAGTATGAACGCCACAAATCAAATAAATGACAACTTTCTATTTACTGCTGTTTTAATAATAATAATAATCTCGTTTATTTTTATCTCTCTCTATCTATTACAATATAGATACGTATTGTACTCCATTTAATTACAGAATTTATCGCTATGAAAAGAAAATAAGAAACGTGCGCAGTAGTAGGAGAACCATTTATTTTCAAAGTGGCTTATTAAAACAACAAAAGATGACACTACTTTTTGTAAAGCTTCAATTCGAGTGCAACCTGAGTGTCACTACATTTGTAATTTTACAAA
Organism: Saturnia japonica; assembly: GCA_033032175.1. Lineage (NCBI taxonomy): Eukaryota > Metazoa > Arthropoda > Insecta > Lepidoptera > Saturniidae > Saturnia > Saturnia japonica. The sequence goes on from CM065330.1 coordinate 975,823, forward strand.
GCACTTGTATTAAACCAAGTTATAGGGCTTCTCACCCCTTTACATAGGAGGGCTCGGTAACTTCTATAAGAGGCGCTGGTGCAGATACCCCAAAACAAACATTTTCAATAAGTTTAAAATATATAATTATTAATTATAAATTATAAAATGTAGAATTTCTTAAAACTGTGTAAATATTTTACAAATTCTCATTCAACCTGAGTCTAGGTTTAAAGTGATGAAAAAAACTGTACAAAAATATTTTTAAAAATTCGATAATAATGATAAATATGCTTAAAATAAATACTTAGGTACGATGCATAAAGTAATTAAAAGTACTCAAAGTTATATGAATTTTATTTATTATACTTTTGTTAATAAGTGGTAGAAACATAGTACATTTTCTGTTGAAATTTTTAGTAGAATTTCGAAAGAAAATGTGGTTACATTGTCTGGGCTTCAAGGTAAACCCTCTGTATATTTAAAAAAGATTTCGAGAAAATATGAACTTGTGAATTTCATTCAAATTTGAAAAATCTGTCATATGGGTCGCTTTGTTAAAATTCGGAACGACTGATTTTCTTTTCCGTGTTTGAAAATATCAATTTATTTGTAGGTTATGTTGAAGTATTCATAATTTCTAATGAACGCAATAACATAGGACATCCGACATATTACTACAACTTGGATGAAACATTACACACACCAGATTGGTACCTACGTGATCATTAAGCGTTCCATAATTTGCTTGAAATAAAATTTGCCATGTAATCATAAAACTTAAAATTAGTTAACATTCTAATGCTACAAATTATGATAGGATACAAGAATAGGTCACCTTTTGAACTGCGTTCCAGGATTTTTCACCGTTAACAAAATTGGCTTGCACTTTGTATTCGTCGTACGCGAAACGCGAACCAAAATTTTTATTGTGGTGCTGCCAGCAATAAAGTACTAAAAGATCAAAAATAGGCAATGGCTGTTTTCATTAATGTATCTATCTACCTATGGATAACCATATAATGACGTCGTTATATTAAACAGATTGTAAATTTTGTTCGTCTTTAAAATGTATTTCACTTTATTCACATACGTTGATAATTGCTGTGCAAATACGCCAACGTCCTAGGATAAATTTGATAAAGGTATACCAGAATCTCATGGAAAATAGGGAAATTAAATTTTGTAGTAAGAAACACTAGGGTAATTGGAGTAAAACGTCTTGATACTTTTAATTTTTTTATTAATATGCCCTAAAATCATTCATCAAAAACATTATTTGTACTACGCTGTCAAAAGAGTACCGGTAAAAACAGCACTGTATTGACAGATGCAACTCAAACTCCGTGCCAAAATGGAAAACAGTTGTGCCAATCTAACAACAACAAAAAAAAAAAAAAATGAATTTTGAACCATAAATAACAAATCATCCATCTCCCATGCTATTTTGACTGAATGTATATACTGTAATAGAGGTTGTTGGTTTTCCATAATACTTGAGTGGTGGAGCAGACTATAAATCAAAAATGCATTGACTTGTTTAGATAATTATATTATGATATCGCCTTTTTACTTCAATAACGTGATAAGTCCGACAATTCTTCTTTTTTATTATTTCATATTTGAAACCGCCGTGATCAATTTTATTTTTCTCAAAAACGTGGTATCTTTTATGAGTGTGAGTTTTCTTCTTCATACGCTCTAAATAACTGAATCTTTGTATCTTGATGTCATGACGCTCCATCAAAATAGTTCTTTTTGATTGACACTTTACAAATTCAAAGCCAATATTCTTCAGAATAAGCCTGTAAAAAGCATAAGTTATAAAATGTAGCAACGTTAAGCTATAGCAAGTAAAATAAGTAGATACATATAAATGTATCTACTTTCTGATCACTTCTTAATCAAAACTGTCCAGATTAATTTTTTTCAATCCCCCATTCCTCTTTTTACCAGGCGTACAGAACACACCTCCGTTTACTCTTCCTTCATTAATAATTCTTCGTATGGTAGAAGAAGAAACCCCTATAAGTAACAGTTCAATAACATAGAGTAAGTAAGTAAGTAAGTATAATAAGTAGAGTAAGTAAGAGGTAGTAACATAGTACACAATATAATACTACTTATTAGATTTCCTCATGGGTTTTAATTTTTCTTTTAATTTACGAGAACCCTAAATAATTTACACACTAAAATGTTAGTTTACAGAATATCAAAAAAGCTGCCAAATTATTACTAACTGTAACTTTAACACTATTGTGGCGTCTCATTCGCCACTATTTTTGTACTGGCTGTTTCTAATCGTTAATATTAAAAATACTTAGGTGATGACATATCAGATAGACATATAAAATTCAGACTGCTGGTTTCACGTCACGTTATATACTAAAACCTGTATTATTTTATTACAAAGTAAATGTGCTATAGCCCTACTGACTAGCATTATTATTGAATGAGCCAAACTATGATTAAAATAATAATAATTGTTTCGGTACCTAGAAAAATGTATGTATAAAATATAAAGTATCTCGACTTGTTAGTTCTACTTACCGGTGAATGTTTGAACTCTCTTTAAAATCGAAGATTCCGATTGGCCTCCATCTTCTTCTGCACAAATCCTTTGGTATACAATGTATACATTGTAAACAAAGTTCCTTGCTTGTGATAGAATTGGTTTTTTCAACATTTTCACGAAAACTGTAACTTTTGAAGAAAAAAACAAAACATCTCTGCAGTGGTTGACTCAACTCGCATTTAATTTGATAGATGACTATTGATAATTGCCATATGAAAATCACAATTAATTTTTTTGTTTTCGTTCCATGAGATTCTGATACACCTTTAATGTAGGTAAACTCAATTGTCTGCACTTTCTCTGGTGGCAACAATCACTATATAAATCAATTAAGTCATTGTGCAATGTAGGGGTAGGGATGGGTAAGTACCGTTAATTAATAAAAAAAAAAAAAATCGATTATTTAATTTATCTCCATTTGTTCAGAAGTTTACTCTTATTTGCAATTTTTATTAAACTTCCCACAAGAAATTAAATATTTTATTTAAATGAAAAATAACACAATCCGGAATGATTGAGCTCGCTAACCGCACCACCTTGAAGATGCTATCACACATATAGTACAGATATGCAATTAATTTTCGTACACAGTTTATCTCTGGTACACAGTAAGGGCATAGACAAAATTCAAATGCTGTTTGTTCTGTATTTTGGAAATTTAATTATAAAATCTAGTCAGGCAAAGTCATGCGCTTTGCGTTGTTTTGCATTTGTTAATAATTTTGGTCATAAGATGTAGGTAGGAATAAGAATTTATACAACAGGCGTTCGCTCTATATAAGTTTGCCATAGTAGTCTTGTGAATTTGCCTCGACACGTGGGTCACATTAAAACCACTTGGAATTTGAGTGTTTTTGGAGATTTTAGTAAAGGCTATTGTCTAAAGAAAGAGTCAATCATTGTGTAGTTGACGGTACATAAGTATGGTATGTGTTGTGTGATTGTTGTACTATTTTAGGCGTTGACGAGGAAGTGACGAGAGACGTGTGCCAGTCCTGACTGGTTTGGAGAGTGGCGAGGTGATCCAGCCCTATTGGTGACCTTACACACCCACTTTTATGTATAAATTCTCTATGCATATACCACTGTCCATGGTCTATGGGAATTGCAGCCTGGAAACCACCGAGGCTTCAGGTAAGCTGTTGCAATTTGAAAAGGTATAGCGTGCTGTGTATTATAGTTTTCACTGGAGGTAGCCCCAACTCGTGAACAGTTAATTTTTAAGGGCCTGAGATCAAGTTCGGGTGTGTTAAGCGTGGTTATCTCGAACAGTGTTTATTGCATTTTATAATGATTGTGGCAGATTTTTCTTCAATAAACAATATGCAAGGAGCATGCTAGGAGTAGTAACTTTAAATAATAAGAAAACAAAGATCCGACTTGCCTTAAAAATGAATCGATATTGATATGAATCTGATTTTTTAAAATATACTTGAACATCGATTAAACGCTGTAAAATTTTGACAATATATATATCGATATTTTTATTAGAAAACATTGCTATTTTTACTCATCGCTAATATCTCTATTTGGCGGTATTTTGGTTGTATTATATATTTACTTCAAGAGTTTTGCTTTTTATTTACAGTACTTTGTTTTAACGCTTTTTATTGAAGTTTTTGCATAATAATAACCACATAACTGATATAATGAAATTTATTAATCTTTTAATAGACGCAGATAAAATGAAGAAGGCTTGTTTCTTGTGTTTTGAATTAAATGGTGAAAACCAATTGTACGAGGAAATTGTTATAGAGGAGACGAAATGTAATTTAAAAACTTCACTGCATAAGATCGCGACATATTTAATGCCAGGTTTTGTAAGTACTTCTCGCTCTTTTTCTTGGATGTACTTTGTGGACTGCACAATGCTATTGGGCATCTAAATCCTTGGAAATCGTAGGAATAATAAATAGAAGTTTTTTTTTTAACAGAATCTGATGGTAGGTTATTAAGTTGTTCGTCTTAATAATAAGGCCATTTACCAAACAAAATCAAAGCAATTGTTTATAAATCAAGGTTTTTATTAGTGTAAAAAGAAGTAACTATATATAACCTCATAAGAATTTTGAAACGTAATTAAAATAACGAGTCCTCTTGTAAGAAATATTTATTGCAACCTTACTACTAAATAATAGTAGATTACACAACAACTAAAAGTTGGATACCAAGAGCAGTAAAGATTTCTAGAGTAGAATCCAGAGTGTAGGGAGGGATCCTAAAGTAGAATCCTGAGCGGAATGAGGGATTCAATTTTTTTTTCACATGTTATGTACTTACTCTAAGTCTTTTTACCATTGACTGAAAAAACTTCTTAGGCCTTAATACTTTTAGTTTATCTCATTAAGAGATCAGTCAGTGTAAATGCAGTAAAAAAAGAATAAAAAAGAGAAAATAAATACATTTATTGCCATGAACATACGGGCACACAGTTTTTACAAAGAAAATCAACATTAACACTAAAAAGGTAAAAAATAAAGATGATAAAAATCATGACCACCATATACATAGCAAAAAACCCTTCACTGATTTTTAATTTTCTATACATAATTTGGTATAATTTGTGCTTGTATAGAACAAAAAAAGTTTTTATTCTCTTGTGTGTAAAAAAAAAACTGTTGTAGTTACTATTATTGATAAAATGCTCTTTTTCGAGGGACAATCTTAAAAAGAGTATTTATTGGTCATAAACCTTACACTTCAAGTTTCAGTCTAATACTGACTTCTTAACTTGGTCATTAAACTACTTTAGCATTAATTACCATATTGACTTATAAGCAATTTTATATTTCTTTTCCAGGAGATCCTGTTTAGTCAAGCATGCAAAAATTGTAGTAATATTATAATTCAAATGTTCTCTATTATACAAGATCATCTATTCAAAAAGGATTTGTTGGAAAACATTGTTGTTTGCATTAATGAAAATATTCCAAGAGCTATAAATGCCAAGAAAAAGTGTACTATTAAATTGTCAAGAAATAAAATCACATCACACAGTATTGCCACTGTAGAAAATAATGAACAAAATACTAATATTACACAATATGACAGTTATATGGATCAGTTGAAAGGTATGATTTTAAAAGAACCTAAGTTAAATGATAGTTCAAAAACTGTTATATGTCATATTTGTGGGAAATGCTGTACAAATCAGAAATCTTTAAAAGCACACCTCAATTGTCACACTGAAAAACAATGCCCATACTGTAAAAAAATATTAAAATCTCACTCGTATTTCAATAAGCATGTCAAAGGCCATAAAATGCAAACAACTGTTAAAAGAGTACAAAGAATATTTAACTGTCCGAGTTGCTCTTATTATGGTCGGAATAAATCTGATTTGGAAGCTCATACCAATAAAGTTCATTTAAAAATTAAACCTTATCAATGTGAAAAATGTTCTAAAAGTTTTTATAAGAAAAGTAATTTATCTGCACATAAAATGATTCATTTTAACAATAGGACATTGATATGTGAGGTTTGCGGACAAGATTTTTTGCATAAGAAAACATTAGTGGAACATTTGAGGCTACATAGTGGTGAAAAAATATTTAAATGTGATATTTGTCAAAGAAATTTCACTACAAAGAGCCGAAGGAATGAGCATATGCAACGAAATCATAGTAATGAATTTGTAAGCTGTTTGATATGTAACAAAAAGTATACATTAAAGAAGGAGTTAAACAATCATATGAAAAGGTTTCACCATGATATTTCATCAGTAACAACTTAAATTATTAAAAATAAAATAAAAAACCCAACTGCAACAAAAACACTTCACTAAAAAATATTTTTAATTTTTGCTTTTTATATGATTCCCAGACGTCATACTTAAATATTATATAGCCTATGTCACTTCCACAGTTAAGACGAATCTAACGACACCTCGTATGCTAAAATCCATCAAGCCGTTTAGGCTACAGAGCATGCCAAAGAAATAGACATACATACATTCAAAAAACAACCCTCCTTTTTCACTGTTGAATAAATGATTTATTTATTGGCTTAATGATTAAGCCGTAATCAATAATTTAAATCATTTAGAGTAATAATGGCGGGCTGTAGGCAAGCTAAGGAATCACTGCCCAGTGTTAATTCCATGATCTCAAAAGCCTTACACTTGAATAGATGTCAAGCACAAATGATTATTGGGTGAATGGTGAACTTCCTGGAGGAATTGGGCTAGCACGATTGAGGTTGGCCAGCATCATGCAAAATAGGCGCATATGGATGTCGAGTTGTGGTAAATTAGTCAGTGTAAACCTGTATCCATCATTTAATAATTATGAGCACAACATTGATTTCACAAAGTGGTCTATATCAGTTCATTTAAGTGGGGAAAAAAACCTTGGGGGCTCATGAGGTGTAAGTGGGGGCCAACGATAGTCTACAATTATGTACTACATTAATTTGCTATATCTCTTATGGTTTACTCAGCGTAAGCCATTTAAGCGCACGAATTGATTCACTATGACCAGTTTTTTTTTATTTACGCCGAACAATAAATCTTTTTTAAAATAAAAGTAGCCTAAGTTAATAATTATAACATCGACCATTTCGGAGATTACCCGGAACAAACAGACAAACAAAAATGTATAAAAACTGTTGTTTTGACATTACAAACAAACACTGGCAGTTGCATCTCTGCTTGCATATGTTCGTGTAAGTTTTTATGTTGTAAATACTAAGTCTTTTTCCACAGTAAACTGTAGCCTAGGTAACCTTTTAAAATCATTTATTTTTTGCTTAGTTACTAGTTTACTATACCTGCTAGTTTAGACACTAAATTTTAATTAGGTTCTGTAATTTGAATTGATTTAATAAATATATAAAACTTAACATGTGTTTTTGAACTGAAAACTTCTTTAGTAAGGCTGTGATTCGACACGCGATGAAACGAAAATGCGACACTAAAAAGAAATAATACAAACCGATCCAGACAAATCTATCGATTACAGACACATCTATAGAATTGAGCCTGCGAGAGATTGAGATAGACTACATTATACATGTTTAGTGCAAGTCTTGATTTTCACGACTATGATACTCATTGAAGGAGCTTAGCGGTGAGGATGACCAGACTTGTACGTACTGTTGTATATAAAGTACGAGTGGTTGATAGTTCACGTCCCGCTGATTTTAGGATTTTTAAAAAGACATTTTAAATTTTTGATGTTTTTTTAAAGTTTTCACTTATTCACAATAAAATATAATTTATAGATAGTTAATTGTACACACTTCAACAGAAACCTAGACGCCTTAAGTCTACACCGCGGCACCGTAGGTACGATGTATTGGAGTATTGGGTATGCTGTGGTTGTCTTTGATGTCAATTGGTTACTCATGTATAAAACTATATTGCACTACCACCTCTTTGTATTCATGACTTGTGACGTAATATATGCATTAATTTATGGTATCATTTAGCTGACTACCTTTCAGCAGTCCACTAAAAGTCACTTAAAAGATGTCCAGACATAACCTCTTCCAAGGTTCGCCGATGGGTCAGAATGATCCAATTTCTGGCTTTCCACATCCAGTAACCTCCAGTAGTCTTCCGCAAGTCGTAGTTCCATCTGGTTTGTGGGTGTCCTGTCCTGTTTGCCATGATGTGGTCTCCACTGAAGAACCCTTCTACTTCTTGACTTCCTTTACTACCTACAGACCACACAACCTATATTTTACATCACCCGCACATCACAATGAGTAAAATTTATGTAAATATGACCAGATATGTGACTTATTTAAGATACAAGTGTCTGAAATACAAGATACAAAATACGTATTTTCATTTTGTATTTAAAATACTTTTTGAAATTAATTTTGTATCTTGTGCTTAAATACCTTTTGTTTGGTATCTTAGTATTTTGTAAATACTTTATGTAGTAGTTATCTATGTATATGTGGACTGGTCAAAGCCAATAGCAGAAGCTATTCAAAGCCTGCAACTCACTTACTATGGTTGTCTGTTACCTGAGCTAATAAGGATTTAACATATCATCAAATGTAGGATAAAAACAAATACTGCAACTCTCTACTAGATGCCATTGAAGAAAACCTAAATAGACGTTTTAAAAAGTTATTGCAGTAAGAGCCAGTGCAGCAAATGTCTAGAATATGTAGAAGAACTTATCCTTACTGAAACACAAAATATTAATCGATTTGAAAAACAAAAATCGGAGGCTTTAGGCAATATTGAAGGTGATATAACAAAAAAGGCAAAAGAAGGATCTTAATACATGTTTTTAGAGAATACCGATTCCTCTATTACAAGTGGCGAAAACACAGGGTCTACTGGCAGCACCGCTAACTAAGAAATACTGCAATAAAATTTAATTATACTCTAAAAACCACTATAATAACTCGAGTCGATAAGATAAAAGACTTAGGTGTTATATTTGATTCCAAATTACTTTTTAATCATCATATTGATGCTATTGTCCGCAAAGCATCGAAAGCTCTAGGATTGGCCATGCGTTTATCATCTGAATTTAAATGTTTTAAAACTTTTAAGATTTTGTATTGTTCTCTTGTCCGTAGTCACCTTGAATACGCCTCTCAAGTATGGAATCCGAATTACAACACTTATGTTAATCGTATTGAACGGATACAAAAGAGGTTTCTTAGATTCATACAGTATAAAAATAAATGTTACTATTCTATTTCCTTAGTTGTAAATATAATCATATTCTTCCTCTCCATGAACGCAGACGAATAGCAGATATCACATATCTGTTAAAAATCACTAACAATATGGTAGACTGCGCAGAATTGCTAGGTAAAATTACGAGGCCTCATCGAAGAAAAATGAATGATAAAATGTTTGAAAAATTGGTTTTACTTAAGTAGTAATTAGAATCTTAAACATATAATATTTGTCACATTTCAACGCGATCTATTCGTAAATGATTCACGTAAATTCAATAAAATGTAGTTTTCTTAAAAAACTATTTTATCTTTAGAAAGTATTTCAAAGATACGTATTTTGTATCTAGTATTTCAGATTTTGTTTTATAAAGTATTTTGTATCTGGTATCTTAAATACTTAATTTAAAAGTATCTTGCATTTTGTATTCCAGATACTTTGTACCTATAGGGTATGTTGTACATCTCTAAATATGACATGTGATGTCAAACTAAGGTAACATGTTCACTGGGTACTTCTCAGCCATTGAAATAAATCTCAGCTATTTAATTCCTTTCTATGGTTCCTAATAATAAGACACGATATACTTTTAAGTTTTATTTTAAATTTGGAAATCTAATATAAAGTAACTAACATGAAAGAGGCTTATCCATCAATCAGATTCAAAGGGATAAACAGTTTCTAATGAAAAATTCCATTAATGTTGACCATGTCTTGAGAATAGGACGTAGGATATTTAATATGTATTAATATAATTATATTGTAACTAGCTGTGTCCCACGGTTTCACCCGTTTTAAATTTATATGATAAACACCGCGCTGCCAACGCACCCATGTAGGTAGCTTACCATAATTTTATTGCTCTCACTTGCCGCCACTGCCTCGTTAGCCTAGTGGTCGTAAGCGCGACGGCTGTGAGCGAAGCCCTGGGTTCGAATCCCAGGTCGAGCAAAGTGTTATTGGGTTTTTCTCAGTTGCTGCTCGAAGTTTGGTTACGTGCCCGATTAATGGCAATAGGCTCACCCCCTATTTCATGGGACCTAAAAATATACTCGGCGAACTGTGGATGTACATTAGTACCTACACCCCTGCCTAAACCTTCGGGGAATACAGGCGTGATGGTATGTCACTTCCCGCAAGTACAAATTATATTAATTTGTCATTACCTGCCAAACTATGTAACTAAATGACGTGCTATAAAGAGCACAGTTTAACTTCATAAAATTGTCTTTGTGATGAAGTAACTATTGTTCGTAAGGATTAATGTGCCATGTCTAAAAATAATGCTTACAAACCACTTTTTATTAATCAACAAATTTTTGTCACTAAATACTTTTTGTGGCTTATGTGTAAGAGTTACACTTAAGCTAACGTGGACTTTTATTTAGATGTACTAAGGACCAGTATTTTGTAGATTTACGTATCATTAACCGTTACGCCAGCGCATGCGGATAAAGCAGTTTGGGAACACTTCCACATCCTACTTACATAACAAAAATGTATATTTAAGGTTAGCTGAGAGTTGTAGCCTAATATCAGATAGCCTATATTATACCTAATGAATCTGGCTATTATGAACAAATATAATTTTTCGATTTCGACTGGTAGTTCCAGAGATTAGTGTTTAAACAAACAAACAAAAAATTCTTCCTCTTTATTATAATTTAATCTATACTAATACAAGGTGTCCAGAAAGGGTATCGGGTATTTGTTTTCGCGCCATATTCGAATCGGGGCGTCTAAAGGGTGCGGGCAGGGGTTCGTGGCGTCCGCTATTTTGTGGAGTTTTAGTCACGATGGAACAGTACTCGGGGACGCATCGCGCATTTTGCGTACGAGCGTATTATCGTAATGGTGATTTAATAGTGACTGCTCAACGTCTCTATCGTGCGGAATATCGTACACGCCACGCGCCAAGTGACGATAGCATTAGGAAATGGATCAGGATGTTCGAGAATACAGGTGCGACAGTTAAAATTCAAAACTCTGGTCGTCCTCGTTCAGTTCGCGATGAAGAAATAATTGAAGAAGTTGAGGCGTCGGTTCGTCAAAATCCGTCTTTATCCATCCGAAAGCGAAGCCAAGCGTTGAACATCAAAAAATCGTCTTTACATTCGATTTTAAAGAAAGACTTACATCTAAAAGCCTATAAAATTCAATTGGTTCAAAAATTGAAGGATACGGACTATGCTAATCAACTGAATTTTGCGAACGAAATGCTGCAGCGATTTAACAACTTTAACAACATACTGTTCAGTGACGTAACAAATTTTCACCTGAATGGTCATGTTAATAAGCAGAATTGTCGGTACTGGGCAGTGGAGAATCCGAGACGAAAGCATGAACGACCCCTGCATAGCCCAAAGGTCGTTGTTTGGGCCGCTATGTCTGCTAAAGGCATAATTGGTCCTTATTTTCATGAAGATCAACGAGGCCGAGCAATTAATGTGAATAGTGACCGTTATTGCGATATGTTGCGAAATTTTTTGGTCCCAGAGTTGCAGGAGTTTGCAGGTTTCAACTCAAGAACGTGGTTCCAGCAAGATGGGGCCACTTGCCATACCTCAAATGACTCAATGGAAGTTGTTAACGAATTATTCCCTAATAAAGTAATTTCGCGAAGGGGTAACATCAACTGGCCTCCCAGAAGCCCCGACCTTAGCCCGCTTGACTATTTTGCATGGGGATACCTTAAAAGTAAGGTTTATCAAAACAATCCGACGAATCTAACCCAGTTAAAGCAAAACATCAGGTCAGAAATGGCAGCAATATCGATAGCTATGTGTCAACGTGTTATCGCCAATCTTCGTTTCCGTTTAGAAGAGTGCCAGCAACGTAACGGTCATCATTTGGATAACATCATCTTTTCCAAATAATTCTCCAATTCATATGCTAATAATAAACAATAAACTTTTTTATTGCATACAAATAATTTTTGTTTCATTGAACTTACAAATACCCGATACCCTTTCTGGACACCTTGTATTATAAAGCTGAAGAGTTTGTTTGTTTGGTTGAACACGCTAATCTCAGGAAGTACTAGTTGGAATAGAAAAAATATTTTAGTGTTGGAAAGCCCATTTATCGAGAAAGGCTATATACTATATAACATCACGCTGCGATCAATAGGAGCAGAGCATCAATGAAAAATGTTGCAAAACGCTGGTAATTTATTCCTTTTGGGATTCCACTGCGTGCGCTGCATAAATGGTTAAAAATACGCAACAATGACTTGTGACAGAATTGTTTCTCTTAAAAAGATAAAAAAAAATGTCCGCGATAACATATGTCTATATTTTAAGGTTGACGCAATATAATTTTTTTATGGTAATAAAATTTGTTCTAAAATAATGCATTATATGCGAAGGTGTTTTTATAATTATGGTATTAATCCTTATCGAAATAAGTACGTTATTCATCACAAGTATTTAATTTTGAACAAAATTACCTTTTACAATAATTGATTTAAATGAGTTTTAAAATAACTCGGCAGCAAAATAATGATCAAGTATCGTGAGCGCATTTTTATTATGCAGAATAATGTGGGAGGCGGGCGGTACATAAAACATATAATATAGTGCCTACGACCCGCTCTGTCTAACCCTTTCTCTCTCTCTCTTATATGACGCAGACGAAGTTGCGCGAGTCAGCTAGTAAAGAAAAAGTTTCGTATACGGGTCAAAGTTAAGTCTTTGTTTATAGAAAGCAGCGAGGATAACGTCGGTGTTAATTAAAATATTTTTGTTTAATTCATTAAACAGAGTGAATTTTTGAGAGTCGATTGTATGGTCAAATCCGAAATTATATAAAATATAGAACAGCAAGGACCCATGAGCTAAGAGAAAACAAAAATTGCATAAATACTTTTCTTAATATTTTTTTAAAACTCTGACAAAAAAAGAATAAGTTTAACATGTGTATCTGTTTGTCTGTGGCATGGTAGCTCCCAAGTGGCTGAACCGATTTTGATCTAGTTATTTTTATTTCTTTTTTTTTTAACATACTAAGAATAAGTTAAACAAGAGTTATTGAATCATTGTCACATAAAACTTTATGAATACATCAACGGATTCTGTTACTAATCAATACTTGCAAAGGTATATATAATTAGACAGGTAGGTGTATTATGTAATATATAGATACCATACCTATAGTTAAAAAATTGAAGAAAAAAAAACAAGAACAATTTAAGTAAAATTTATTTTTAAAAATAAGGTACAAAAGGACTTCTTTCTAAACAAATTTTATATTAAATATAGAAATTAAAGTACCTACAATAGTTCAAATATACCTATGCGTCAGTGCTAAGGATGTTTGAAGAATAGACGGGAAATATATTTATAACAAATATTGTTGTAAGTCTGCAAAAACAATTATGTTAAAATCCGTTATACTTAATAAAAGAAAAGTCACTACGAAGGAAGGTCGTCTCAGTATTGAGTAGGTGCTATGATAATAAATAATTACTGTAAAAAATATAATTAATAGTCAAAAAAATCCTTTAATGAAAGTAATTTTTTTGAAAATTATAATTTTCACATAACGGATTTTGCAGACACTAAAGACGATACGTAATAAAAAAATTTTTTTTACACAAGTTATAGTGATAGATTTCGAAGAGCCGATTCTTAACACGATAATTATAATTATCTTACATTGTACATAACCTTAATGTGGCAGTATGGTGCAACTGAGTATTTAATTGTTCTTTAAAGGTACATTTCCACTTTATAATACACACTGTACATAAAGGAATATACGATATTGAAGTAAAACTGCTTATATAACAATGAGTTCGCAGAGAACCATCGTTTTTTAAAATCACAAGATGTCTAGCATTTTATTCATTTCAATCCACATGTAAAATAAGTCTAGGTATATATTTTAATCAGGCATGTTACGGAGTTTCGTATCTGGATGTAGTGGAGTACAGTTACCAACTGTAAATAATACATGCATATCGATCTAAAGCGGTTATTACACGGTAGGATGATCGTATCCGATTTTTGGTGCGGGGGTGTACGGCCACAGGATCGAGCGGCGCTATTGGCTCAATTCCGTGGCCGTTCGGTACCCCCCCGCACCAAAAATCGGATACGATCAACCTACCGTGTAATAACCGCTTATAGATGGATATAATCGGCTACTTTCGTCTTCGTAGAGCATCGTATCTGTCACACGAAGCACCTAACTGGACAAAATTGACAAACGTCATAACTGAGTAACAGAGATGACGCTCTATGAAGACGAAAGTAGGCGATTATATTTCCATCTTTAGATCGATGTGCATTATTTACGGCGGATATCAAATTATTACAGATCTTCAAGAGTTTCGGATAATTTCAGTTATGAATATTAGATTTTTCAAAGAATTGTATTTAAAAGGAAACAAGGTATTATTGGATTATATTAACTTGATTTTAGATAACGATTAGGTAGTAAAAGTAAGTAGTAGTAAGTATTAGAAAGTAATACAAAGACCTATTGATCACGTTGTTTCACTACTACTACTATTATTACTCCTTTCCATGGATACATGAAAGAGAGGACGACACATGTCGCAGACTACTTGGATGACAAATATCCAGAAGGACATAAGCGTCTCGGCTTGTCGAATGAAGATATAATGTAAAAAAAGCAAATGACTCCACTTTATTAAGAAAGGCGACAATGTGTAATGGAAAGAGGCGAGGAGAAAGAAGAAGATATTTGGAAATCGACTGTCTCGTTCGACTCCATTTCTATGCTATATGAATATTCTTTTATTTCGGATATCCAGTAATTAAGATTACGTGGTTTCGTAACACGCCTGCTTCCTAGTGAACACGTTACCTTAATTTGACGTCATAAGTCATTTTTTCATAAATATGATAGGTACATATGATGTCTGGGTGATGTCAAATACAGGTCTCGTTTTTACTGGATTGTAATCATACTAAAGACGATAAGTATAATATATCGGTTCATTTATACCTTTCCTATTACTATTTTCTATATTATTTTATACTATAATACAATGAAGATGTGTTTCTAACGGTACATTAAATATTAGGGGTTGTTGTAATGTTATGTAAGATGGAATATTTGGATTAGTTGGATCGTTTATTTCAAAATATTTTATTTTATTGATTATTTTCGGTAATACATTCTAAACTTATAAATAATATTTTTTGTACGTCACAACCTTAATATTCTGAATTCACTTTTCTCGTTCGTATTGATTGTGAATTCAGATTTAAGGGATCAAGTGTGTCATGGTGTCAAGTAGACATTCAATTTAAAACTTATTCCAAACGAATAACACTGCTTAAAGCTATTCGAATATACCACCATAGCAGGAAGAAGTCATCGATACAAACGTTTAAATAAATAAAAATAATGGTAGCACTCTTGAAACCTTGTCGGCGTATCAGAAGTGGGAAGTTTTCGTGAAGTGTGCTAAGTTTATCTCATGTAAGTACTTAACACAATGGGATCGATACGTCCCTGTGTGATAAAAAAATAATAAGAATGTAAAAGAACTAATAAAAATAAGGATTCATTTTAAATTCATTAAATAAAATAATGTATCTTTGTCTGTTTGCCCCCTATGAGTTCTTAAATAGTTATCCGATTGCGATGAAACTGGTGAGTTTTAGTACGCACATTTGCGAAGGATTGTATTAGTACAAACATTTTACAAGAGGTGGTGCTTGAGTCGTTTCATTTTAAAGTCAAAGGGAACGAAGTCTGTGACAAAAGTTTAAGTGCCAGACAATAACGGTGAGCAAAGTGTCTTGTATCAATACTGTTATATCTACATAACCCTATATGTATACATTTTACGCGTTATAGGCTGATTTTAAAGAACAAAAGTGTTATTTAAAATTTAAACAAATGAGAGGCATTTACGTTATTTACAGCTACAAAAATAACTTACACCAAAACATTTCATTACTGTATCAATTATTTTTAAACTATTTTTAAAGTTAACACATTTTCTTGTGAAAAATTTAAATTTTTAAGAAGCTTAATTTGCTGTTTGTATATGTTCCCTATAAATGCTATGGTAGATCTACGTAATGTATAAGTCTGGAATAAGATATTTATAACAAATTTACATAATAATCAACGGGGTAATCACGTTGATTTGAAAGGGTCTTCTAATATTGGTAGCCGCCGCCTTGACTTGCCGGTGCGTACGCTTGTCCACCGCCAGTGGAGCCGCTGCCATAGCCTTGGGGTTCCGGGAACTGTGCTTCACCTTCGTACAATACCTATAATAAATTAAATAAAAAAAGTACAATGAAAGTCTATCTATATAGAGGAATAGACGTGGGTACATTAGTAGGTATCTATGTACCTTATTTGAAAAGTCTCAAGATAACAACCATTCATTAATTAAACATGTAATTTAAATACTTCAATATTTGTGTAGAGCTCCTTGGTGTATCCTCGAAGTCGAAGGTCCGAAGCCAATTAATTTAAATTGGGATTACCCTTTCCAACGATAAAAGAATCATCCAAATCGGTTCATAAACAAAAAAGTTACGTCCATTAAAAAAAATACATTCGAATTGAGAACCTTTTTTTTGGAAGTTGGTTAAAATAAACCAAAATTCCATGATTAATTGAAAACGTTAATAATATGTTGTAAATATATATATTAACTAGCGATCGCACTATGGTTGAAATTCGACCAGCGACTTTTTGACATTTACTGTATTCATAAACAATGAGTATTATCTACATCACTTGCTGTCACTTTTCGTGGAGTGACAATGTCAATATTTTGTGGGGTTTAAGTTCAATAGCACTGGTCCGGTTAGGATTCGCAGTATTAATTAATTTAATTTAATATATTAGTAACAGATATTATAGATACATTTTAGTTTTCTGCACTCCCTCTCCATATAAACTTTAACCATACCAAATCTCACAGTCTTCCGTGCATGCAATACGCTTAAAAAGGGGCAAAAAGCTTTTGCTTCACGTATTAATGTATAGATAACCTAAATATTTAATATTACCTCTGCGTTAAATCCGTTCTTCCAGTCTGCGGTATATTTAACGATCTGTGTTCGTCCGTCCGGTAGCGCGACTCTGTACTCCCCAGTTGTCACGTCGCCGTCAGAGATGGCGTTGTGGCTGAAATCGTTTCCGTTCTCGTTGACAGCGTACGAGAAGTCGAACGGCATTCCCGGCTCGTGGTGGTGGTGGTGGTCACCGTCGTGGTGATCATGGTGCTCGTGGTTTTCGTGATGTTCCTGTTGATCGTGGTGCTGAGAAATATTGAGATATTTAGTCATAAATCTTTCATTTAATTATCATTACTTAAAAATAGAAACGTCTACAAAACGAGAAGTTGACAAAACGTTAGTTTTAGTTGTCCCCGGAAAGTATTCCAAAGATACTAGGCTGACTATATACACTTGATACCTATTTGAGAAAGTTTATCATGAAAAAGCCATCATAGTACGATGGAAGAGTATATATTTTTGAAGCATGTTTAGCAGTTAGCTAACGTTAGAAAAAATATAGGCGATTATAAATACAAGTACATATAAGAAATGGGTACCATCTATCGGTGTGTTCCGATAACTACATTTAAGATCTAGGTTTATAGGTCGTCTTAGTTATAAATCTATAAATATATCATTACAGCTTCCATGAGATACGTATTTAAACTAGTATTTACATTATAGATGATATATGCATGTGTAATGTTGTTTTTAAATGTTAGGACCTTGAATTTATTTAGTAAAAGAGTTCGTTTATATTTTTAACTTAATGGCTAACAGATGTCACTATTCTCAATATAGTCGTGGTCACAAGAATTATGCCTGTATCCCCGAAGGATTAGGCAGATGTGTACTAAAGTAAAGTTCGCCGTATATGTTTTTTTGGTCCCGTGTTATAATAGGGCACAAAGCCAATTTCCGAGCTGCTACTGAGAATTTCATATAAAAAGCCAATAACACTTTGCTCGACCTGAGAATCGAACCCAGAACTTCGACCATAACAGTCACCTACACTTTTCACCTCACCTCACTTTAAACAACACCTTTGGAATAAATATAATATATACTGTAATTAAAGACTATTATGAGATGGCCTGTAACTTGGTTTTGTTTTTAAAATAATTAAATGCAACTGTACAACACGCAGTTTTTATCAATCAAATAAATAAAGTAATAAAATATTAAATCAACAGAATAGCCTATTCTACAATATACAATATAAAGTTTATATTTCATAATAAAATGTGTAGGCAAGCACCTGACCTATGAAATAAATTTACGATTCAAAGAAATCGTTAAAGAATCATGAAGTACGTCGTCAGTCTTACGAAGAAAATACAATATTTTGCGGTAAACTGAAATATATTTATCTGTTAAATAAATTGAAAAGATTTTAAATAATTATTTTAGGAGTTTGGAGAAGATTATGAACTTATTACAATTTTCTGGAAGTATTTAATGTCATAGTTTTTGTAACAAATTTACAGGGATAATAATACTTTTAAATATTTTGCTACCACATTAACTATAGTAATGTATATCAAATAATCAATATTAAAATTGGTTTATAAGCTGCCATCTTAATACTGAATACTCCCAAACATTCTACGCGGTCGTTCTAGGTTCCAGGGCGAGAGAGATTTTTAGTGTTATTCGTCATGCTACAGAAATGTTTGGCACGGAGCATCCAAGTTGACAACCTCTTCTTTTTTATTTGTATAGATTTAGCGTTATGGCCAAATTTCACCTGATCTCAAGTGACGATGTGGCCCAAGATGGTAGCATGCTAAACCTAGTGGAAGGCTTTACACACCTATTGGTGTTTGGCAAGAGATTTTAAATTTTAGGGTGGTAGCTAGCCAGGCGGGCATTAGAAAAAGCCCTACCACTATGCCACGGTTTCATCACGATGTTTTCCTTCACCGAGTACTCAGGCTCATTGCAGGGATTCGAACTCACGTTGATCGACGCGGA
This sequence comes from Saturnia japonica, assembly GCA_033032175.1. NCBI lineage: Eukaryota > Metazoa > Arthropoda > Insecta > Lepidoptera > Saturniidae > Saturnia > Saturnia japonica. The sequence goes on from CM065330.1 coordinate 994,997, forward strand.
GTCCGTACACGCTAGCAACTGAACCATCACCTCTTCGTTTTTATTAGTTATCTCTAAACATGCTCACATTGTTGCTATAAACCCGTGTTCGCTTAAAACACCACTAAGCAAAGCGACGTTTGATAAAGCTGAAGCCATATAAGGGAGCTTCAAAGTGTTTCGCCGATAACGCTGATATTTACAATAACTGTGTGGTTTGTGCACTGAGTTACAAGAAAGCTATGATAGCGCTTTATAATCCACGGAAAACAAATGAAAAGTATAAAAAGTCAATATCGCATCTGTTTTGTTAATTTTAATCTATGACAATTTAAACACACGCCGCTCGGCTCCCGAACACCATCTGTTGTTGAAATATCTTTTAAGCGCGACAATACTGATCGATTTTATACACTTTAGAATCCCTTTCAGGTACTAGCAACGATTATTTCCACGTCTTTCGGGCTTGATTATGAATCTTATTTGGGTAAGAAATAATTTTGTGAAAAACACACTAACATAATAACATTTCTTTTGCTTCGCGAATTCAGTATTAGTTTTGATACATTTTTCTAATTTACCATTTAATAATAATATGTTGCCGGGCTTAGCTCGTCAGTATCTCCGCTAGAAGCGTTGCTAGTTGATAAACAAATAGATGTACACAATAATTTCGTTCAGAGGTTGTTGTAAAGTCCGACAATGCCAACAGCAATTAATATTAGAACGAAAAAAATTAAAAATACGTACAGTGTATTAAGGTAACTGTAGCTGCTACCAACCTAAATATTATCAATCACAAATACGTTCTCATACGCCGATACTTCGTTTTCACAATAGCCCAACATTAATAACGCAATAAATAACGAAAGGGATCGGCCGAGAACAATACCCCAAGCGGACCATTTTAGTAACAAATACACTTTATATTCAATTTTCTGATTGTATGTTTCATTTATACAAACTACCTAATCTTAGAGTGGCACAGTAGACCCTAAAGTGGTGACCCCGACGTGATACGTCAGCACAACCTTCTTCACAAAAGCTACGTCATCATCCTTCCTCAAGCTTTCGAGCAGCGAGTCAATACAGCGAGCCAGCATCCACGACTACTACGGGTATCCTGACCATATACATGCAGCGGACGGCGCATTCCTGGTCAGCCCCACAGCCATCTCAGCGACCTTGGCACAGCACACTGCACTTCGACCAGTCAGCAAGCAGCAAAAAACGCACTTCTCTCCTGGTCGACGCAGCAGCCAATCACCGCAGACAGTTCCGACTCACCGTGAACTATGCGACATCATCCCGACTCACTGGGGTAATCCCCGCAGACAGTTTCGACTCACCGTGAACTATGCGGCATCTAGTTCCGACTCACTGGAACACTCCACTGGCCCGGCAAGCATCACAAATGGACGACTCAACCTGCTATCGACCTCCGGTCTCGGAGGGGAGTGATGTAGCGACATCTCTCGCCACAACTGACGCATCAACGCATCGACACAACTACGTAGCGACACATAGCGACATCTATCGAGCCACATAGGACGCATTCCTACTATCCTTCATCGCGCTATAGAAATTCACTCTATCGTTGAGTATATATACAAGAACCCGACTACAACAGTCGGGGCAGCTGCCCGCCAGACATAGCACCCGTCTGGCCGGAGGATCTTCCCTTTTCTATGGCGGATGAGAAACTTTACTCTCTGTTCCTCACCTCCGCTAAAGTAACCATAACTAATTGACTTCCAACACAAGACAATTTTTATCAAAAATGAAAAACAATTTCAACTCTGTTACTCAATTCGAATTCGAATGTTATACTAATTTGTTTATGAATCGATTTGGATGATTCTTTTTTTGTTGGATAGGGGATACCTCAAGGATGGTCCCATTTTAATTTAATTGCCATTGGAACTTCAACTTCGAAGATACACAAGAGAACTCTTCAAAATGATTGAATTTGGTTTTCCTTTTTGTTTAAAATGGTCTTGCTTTAAAATACAATTGGTACATATTTTTTTTTTGAACATATTGATTTACTAAAACCCTAATGTTTTAAAAACAATTTAAAAATAATACTATAATTTATTTCAGTTAAACTGCAGACTTTAGGTCTAGGTACGTTCTTAATGTAATTTATAATAACATTTAAAACTTTTTAGTTTAAATATAAAAATTATGTTATATACCCACAGATTATGGAGTAAAGATGTCAAGTAAGTGACGTCATTGACGAATATATATTTTTAAAATTTTGGTGAAATATTCTTCTTTACCTAAATGTAACTTCAGGTTATTAAAACGTATAAAGAGAAAGTAAATAAACAACATTTATCGGTAAAATACCATTTTTTATAACGACCGTGGCCGATCAAACCGAAGCCACGGTCAATCACAGATTTGCTTAAATAAGGTTCTACTACTGGGCTAAGCTTTTGTCCTCATAGAAAATAAGCGCTAAATCATGACACCACGCTGGGATGCTTGAAAAGACGATACTCGAGTATGTCCGACGAGGCGCGGCTTGGCGTGGCGCATCCTTCACTGATTATAGCCAAACGTTTCACAACGACACGAGCAATTTTATTAAAAATACGATTGTGCCGACACGAACAATAAGACCAAGATAACTTAAAAAACCGTCACGTTAAATAAGAAAAAATATAATATTACAGAAAACGACAGAAATTTCGAAAAATTTGGTTTATACTCAAGTTTAGAATACCTTTGACATTTGTTTTTATAAAAATTTAGTAATTACATAAAGATATTTGTGAAATGTAATAATTTAATTCCATTTTAGGCGTAGAAGAAGGTGAGTTGAATACTTTCAGAAGGATAAATTGTATGTATTTTTTTATTCGTTATTAATTGATATTTATATTTGGTTGGAATTTAGAATCGTCATCGCTGAATTTGATATTGTGAAGGTTTGGTGGAATTAGTGGAGGGTTAGACGTAAACCCCCTTTGAAGGAAAAAGTGCGGAAACAAATAGTTTTTAAGAAATTAATTTTTATCAATTTTGATATTATGTCTATCTGGGAATTTTATATGAATTTTTCAAATGATTATTTGTCGGAACGGAAAAATGAAAATACCTCACTCAAACCAAAACACGCCACACGATTTTAAAGTAGGTCGTATTAGAAGTAAACAACACAATAATCATTCAAAAACTAACAAAAATCTTTGCCAATCTTTCAAAAGTGAACTTTATGACAACTACTTAGAAGTGACATTAATTGTACCGAAATTTAAAAAAAAAATGCGATTTTAATAATTGAAATTTTTCAAAAACGATTTTTTTCCGCTGTATGACATTTTACAAACTATAAAGTGTAAAAAATTTGGAGTCTGAACTTGACGGTAGCGATTCTAAAACTGAGCCTTATTTTTAATTTATGATGCATTACATTTTTGACGTGAACCTTCTTTAGGGATGTGTAAGGACGTCACAGTGGCAGAACAGTAACAGCTAATTTCCTTTTTATGACAATAAACAAAACAAACAAAAAACGAACATCCATCCTTTTAATCGTGGGTTATAGTATTGAGTACATACAAAAATCCAATAGAAAATGGGACATTAAGTTATTCTCGTATTTGAAAATTTTCCAATTTTTCTCACCATAAAAACTTCATTCGGACTATTATGAACATTTTAAAACAAAAAAATAACCAATTAACGAGCGGCAATTCATTTTTATTTATTTAAATAACACGTATTTATTTCCTTTATTATTATTACATTTATTTTAACTAAACATAATACTTTTATTTAGAGGTTATTTTACAAGGGAAAGAGTCACTAAGTAAGTAAGGTTTAATGCCTCATTTATCAAATTTCTTTTATATAATGGAGCCTTTATTTAACGTTCATTTTATTTCGTTTTTGAAATTGATAAAATAACTATAGAATCATATATTAATAATAGGTTGAAGCTAGTAGCAACGCGGAACCCAATCATTAATCTATGTATAGAACGCATAAAAGTCGTTAAGTTAAGTAAGTAATGTTTTATTTATTCTTCAGCAGACCAACAAAAACGATCCGGTCCGAGTCTATTGAAATCATTGCTATCAACAAAATGTACTACCGGAGAACCAATTAAGGGTATATATTATGTCAATAACTTTTCTAATATTATAAATTGACTTATAAGCCTGTTACGAATATGAAATGTAAATTATTGACAAAAATAAAGAATATTTAGATTTTGGACACTATAGCAGATGTAAAAAGAAGATGAAAATTATGCGTGTCACGGAAATTCTAGGCTTCCAACCACGTCCTTAAGAGGAAACGGCGGGAAGTGTTCTGCCTATACAAACGTAATTCCCTGTTACCTCTCTGGATAATGGTACTAGAGCAAATATTTTTATACCATAAAATGTATTTCTATCACTACCGTGTCTTTATGTTTTGATTTTTTTATAAATTAGTTATTATAAAAACTAGGAGACTTTTAAAATGACGAAAATTGGCCTTTTTTACCGGCATGTTCAGACGTCCTGCAAACAAATTTGACGACTACAAAAAGAATAAGAAAAACATACAGACATAGCCAAAGACATTCTTATATTATTTTTGTAAGAAATATTAAAATCGGTTCAGTTTTGGAGGAAGAAATAGGGGAATACGTAACTATGATTTTGTTAATTTCACTTAGGTATAACCAGTCCGAACTGCAGTGGTCACTCACGCACTCTATTCAGTGAGGTTCTTTACACAGCGCGACAGCAATAAATTTTACAAATACTTATTCTTGAAATGTGTCTTATACCGCGTATCCTCTTAACGTGTGCGGGTTCGAATAGCTTCTTTGTGTAAACATTTCTAATATACTCATATAGATGTCTTTGTTGCAGTTGATCCAGCTTACGTGCCTGGTAATTAATAATAATTATAATATATATAATAACTAATAAGTTTCTTTTGTTATAATAGCACGACAAAGTGACTATACTGTCCCTGATGGTAAGTACAATATAAAAACATCGGCGACAACCGAGAGCTCAAGTTATACTGGATGAATCCGAAACCCGACATGCCGAACCAAGAGGCACTATGGCGCTTTTTTTAAAACTGACCTTACTGTTAGCCTAAGGGTTATCCAAAACAGAGCCGCTGATAGCTCTTACAACTTTACAGGGCTTGGGGGCGAGCGCTTAAGGCACTTAAGTCGCGATCTAACTAATTCCCTATCCGTAAGATACGAGCTATAGTAACATATACATATATGCATGTACCTGCGTCCTGGGTGGAAGGAAGGAACATGTGTATATGTATTTAGTCATATGAAATATGGTCTATACTAACTAACGTAAAAAAAAGAAAAAAAAGGTTTCTTACAGAACCTATGTATCTACCTATGTGGCAATGGGACGTATTTGTCACCAAGTGGTCGTGAAAAAGCTGGTTACATTGCAGACCACCTCGCTGTATTACTGGACAAACACTGGCTGATTCTGGAACCGGATATACTTAAGCGTGCCTATGTGGCGCTTCTTTATCCGGATGTATGGTGTTCACGATTCATTTGGACACAATGGTCTATGCTATGGTCCTACCATTCAACAAAACACCAATCTAAACTTAAGTATATAATATAATAAAGCAGAAGAGTTTTTTGTTTGTTTGTTTAAACATGCTAATCTCTGGAACTAAAAGTCAGATTCGAATAATTGTTTTAGTGTATGATAGCCAGATTCACGAGAAATTGTATAGGCTATCAAACATTAGGTTAAACTTCTCAGCTAGCCTTAAATATTGATTTATGGTTAAATAAGTCGGAAGTCAAAGAGCTCCCGAACTGCTTTACCCACGTGCTCTGGCTTAATGGTTAATGATACGTAAATACAATGTTCTACAAAAATATTTGTCCTTAGTATATCTAAAAAATCCATGATTATATATGCCTATTTCTTATACATAAGCCATAACAAGGTACTTTGTGGCAAAAATTTGTTGAAAATTAAAAAGTGTTATAAGCATTATTTTTTACATAGCAAATTAATCCCTACAAAGGAAAGTTACTTCATCATCAAGATAATTTTATGAAGTTAAACTTTGCCCTTTATATCAAGTTATTTTGATGCATAATTTTAGAGATTATGGAAAATTGAAATAATTTAACAGTCGGCTTGGGTCCTATGTCTATAGTAGTATTGGCGCGAAAAAAACCGTCCGATGCCGCGATGTGACCATCTGGTCGCCTGATATAATATTTTGTCAATACTGAAGTATTAAAAGTCATAATTCAATGATTTCTTTTAAATTATATTCGGGTGAAACCGCGGGCCACAGCTAAGTAATTTATAAAGCAATAAGCCAAACACTTGCTGACTAAGACCATTTCGGATGTGACGTTAGGGGTGCTAGCAAAGTTTCCTTTCGACAATCTTTAATGCTGCTAAGAGAAAACGAAAAATATGTATGGAATTGACTTAACTCTATGTTAAGTAATTTGTTCGGATAATATGTTAATTCCATACTTGTTTTCATTTTGGAAAAACAAAGGACACAATTACCCACATGAAAATGGCAATAGATGTACTCTAGATGGCTAAAACAACCTCCACCCTTTAGAAAATCGAAGTCAAGATATCTCTGGTATTACAAGCGTTCATAGGCTACAAGCAATCGCTTAACATCTGGCGGGTTGTACACTTGCTTACTATCTTAGTTGTATTTAAAAAACAGGTAGGTAAAGGAAGAAAAATTGAAGCTTGAGTAAAATTGTAAGCTCGATTTTAGTGTAACGGTTTTGCAATGCAGTGGCGGAAAATAGATACTTAGTCAGGGAGGAAAAAAGTAAAATCTATAAATAGATATAATAATGTAAGGGCCATACAATAAGCGAAAGCACACAAGCAAATCGCCCACAGGCAAACCGCTAAACCGGTTTTGTGGGAAACTAGCTGTAAGTTTAAATGTAATACATTATTGTGCAATTTCTCAAATAAATAAATAATAATAAATAAGACGAGAAAACGGACTAGAAAAAGACAATGTGTGTTATAAATTTATAATTGTTTATTAAATTACTACGCATGTTATATAATTATGATATTGTTATATTTTTGATCGGCAAAGAAATTTCACTTCAATCAAATGTACTAGAGGCGTTGCTAGTGGATGTATGAAAGAAAATGAAGTATTCATAAGTGAACAAAGAATAAGTTTCGTATACGGGTCAAAGTTGAGTCGATAGTCTGTTGCTATATAAATTGTAAAGTGTACCCGTTTCTTTGTTTATAGAAAGCAGCGAGGGTAACGGCGGTGGTAATTAAAATATTTTTGTTTAATTCATACGATTCGATTTTATGGTCAAATCCGAAATTATATAAAATAGAGAACAGTGTTGCAAGGACCCATGAGCTAAGAGGAAACAAAAATTGCATAAATACTTTTTTACATAATTTTTTTAAACTCTACAAAAAAAGAGGGATGTTATAAGTTTAACATGTGTATCTGTTTGTCTGTGGCATGGTAGCTTCCAAGCGGTGCAACCCATTTTAATCTAGTTATTTTTTCTAGATATATATATTTTTTACCATACTAAGAATAAGTTAAATAAGAGTTATTGAATCAATGCCACACAAAACTTTATGGATACATCAACGGATTTTCAGGTCAAGGTTTACTAATACCATTGAAGTAACAGAATACCAAATCTCGACTCAACCAGACCTGGGGAAGATGCTCACATCTATTTATCAACTAGAAAAGACCTGATAATCTTCAAACGGTTGAACTGAAATTCTTCAATCATACCTAGGAACACTTCGATAAAGTCACCTAGATCAAAGTCGGTTCAGCCGTTTGTGATCTACGATGCCACAGACAGAGACACCCGCTTTTTGCGACGAGGGTTAAAAATGGAAGGAAATGGCTTATTTTCATTTTAAATATTAACTAACTGCTCAATAACTTTACAATATGTTATGATACATTATTGTTATGAACGTAATGGCTATTGTAGTTATAATATATTCATTTGTATTATAAAACTTTAATTTACTAACGAGAAAAACAATATGTTGTTTGATTTCAGATTCAAACAGTATCGTTATGAGCCGAGATGAAAGTAAACATGAGAAAACCAGTGTTGAGGGTAAATAACATGGGATATTATTATATTAGTACTTATTACTGATATAAGGTTATGTATAACAGCTACTACTACTGATTATGAAAAGAGGGAAATCTTATTCAATACTAGCCGTGCCCGCGATTTCGCTCACATGGACTACAGAATGCTATCGATGGGGCACACGCCCGTATCGTGAAATTCCCAGTCCCGGTTATTTTAAAGATAAAAATGCTTATTGTGGGTTTGCCTTATGCTTTCGATGACTTTTTTGTAGGTATTTTAAATATCTACAGTTATGTCATACTTTAATTTGATATATCTCTTATGGTTTACTCAGGTTACGCAATTTAAACACCCGAATTGAATCAACATGACCATTTTATATTACGTGGAACTCTAATTATTTTTCTAAAATAAAATTATCCTAAGTTACTCCTTATAACATCAGCAGCATCAGCTAGTGAAAATCCCGTTAAAATCGGTCCATCCGTTTAATGAAGATGGGGATTGTGTGAATGTGTTTAGTAATACAAACTTCTTCATTCATGTTTATAAATTTTTTGTATGGATGCATAGATTTGGTGAAGTGTTGTACGTATTTGTAGAATACGGAGAAGGTTTAAAGATATAAAGACGTAGACGTTTTTATTTGCCGACCCCGATTAGGGACATGGCGTGATGATATACTTTACTGAATAATTTGGTATTATTGCGTATTATAATAGGAAGTAATATTTTCTAGTTACCGACGTCAGTAAGAAGAAATATTTGGCTCCGTCGTCAACTGATAATCCTTATTATGTCGATGATGAGAAATAATTAAAGAAAATTTTTGTACAATAAAAGTATTTATTGAGGTTTTATTTTAGAATATGCTTAAATAAATAATCATTGGAATATATTTTTTAATAGCTGTACCCCACGGTTTAACCTTAGTTAGTTTTATACGACAAAAGTCGCCAACGCACCCGTGTACGCAATTTTTTATACTTTGTGTAAAACTATCGACATTTTTATGAGGAATCAATTAAGTATTCAAATTATAATATAGCACATGTTACTCGCTGATACTGTAGCTTTATATTGGTGAAAGAATTTTTAAAATCGGACCAGTAGTTTTTGAGCTTATCCATGCCAGTGTATATCCAATAAAACTGAATTATTAAAAAGGAAAGAAAAATCCGACTGCAACAAAAACACTTGACAATTTTGTTTTCTATTTATGCTTTTTATTAAACACCTAAACGTCGTACTAAATATTATAATAGCCTTATGTCACTTCCACAAGTCCGGTGAAGCTGTAAAAGCCGCAGCGGCTACAGGGCCCCTAAGGCTAACGGTGTAGTTAGATAAAAAAAGTAAAAAAATGTCACTTCCACAATTAAGGCGAATCTAACGACACCTCGTATGCTAAAATCTATCAAGTCGTTTAGGCTACAGAGCGCAAACATAACCCTCCTTTTTCGCAATCGAGTAACAAGCGGGTTGGTATGTATCGGTACCCGACTTGGTCGCGACCACCATGCCCATGGCAATAAAACCGTCTAAGTGATTATCTTTTGATTTGTCACGTTTCGATATCAGCCAGTGTTACCCAGCTGGAGAGAGATAGCGTCGACCGTTGATGAATTTTCGATCTCCCGGTGTTCATTTTAGTTTTTAGTTTGTACTCATATTCCTGTTCATCTTCCTCCCTTGTACAGTTACGTCACACTATCTACTACGTTATCAGGTAAAATTGTATAGAAAGGTTATCTTTATACGAAAAGAAAAAGTCTCATGATTTCTTTCTACTAAAACTGCTTACTTATTTCCGTTTAAATCTCTTAACACTGGAAGTGTTGGTAACTTAGGTAGCATTCTTTTATTTATATCTCCGAGTCTTAATTATATACATTTCTATATTTTTTCAAAGAACTATGGTGGCAAACAAGAATAATGCCCTCCTAATGATACCGTACGTACCGTAATACCAAAGGTATCTTTAGCGCGCTGCCAATCTTGAACCCGCTTACCCCAAGTAGCTCTGTAAATCCTACTCTCTTCAAGAACACAACACAAGGTTATTTGGGTGTGACCTTGTACTGTCGAGGTATTTCACTCTAAACATAAATCTGTGACCTACTTCTCTTTAATATGAAACTGATGGTGGGCTTACCTCATGAGGGGCCGGTTGCTGTGGTGGGACGTAGTTCGGCCTCTGCGGCGGCCTATACGGTCCTGGTGTGGGTTGCTGGAATCAACATAAATTGTGTTTTAATTTGGCAATGTGACCATATGGTTTGAGATAGTAACACGCTAAACCTAGCCTAAACAAGACAATTTATCTCAAAATCACCCCTTTCTAAAGAAAAAAGAATCATCTGAATCAAAAAATATATACAATCAAATTGAGAGCCTATTTCGTTTATGAAGTCGCGTTCGGTTAAATAGTCGTGTTGATCAGGTAGTGTAAACCGACTGAATATCGTTTCGTTGCCTGCAAGTTCGAACTCGACATGTATCAATCAATTTTTGGGAATACGCGTACATTTACTAATCCAAATTGGTAAGACTCAACTGACAGTGAAGGAAACATCGAGAAAAAACGTGAACGCATGAGAAATGTCTTTCTAGTACTACCGTATGTGGGAAAAATATACAACTTTCGATTTCTCGGTGATTGAAATTGCCAATGCGTCGTGATGAAGTCCGTACGTTTCCTTGGGAAGAGGCCTTTGTCAAGCGGTAGGACACTGAGAAGCTGATATTAAAAAACCTAGTGAGAGGACTGCCTCTCAAGTGCAGCTACTGGTACACACCATACATGTTTGGCAACAGATTTTCAACTTGGGAGACAGCTTGCCAGGCTGGCGTTAGAAAAAGGCTCTACCACGATAATTTCTTTCATTAAGAGCTCAGGCTCTTTCTAGGATTCGAATCTATACGATCGATGTGGTGTCTGGAAACGCTACCACTTAACCATCAGCGTTTGACTTCATGATTAACGTATCTCAACAGTATCAATGAAAATGAATAATTCTTTTCTTGTAACTATGCTATTAATTATTATTCGCTTAGCAAAGGGAGGGCCCAACGACCAGCATAGTCTGCAAAATGGACATTATTTATTTTAAACTAGCTGTGCCCGCGGCTTCGCTCACGTGTACTACAAAATACCCGCGCGAATCTTGTTTTCCCCGCTCCCGGCTATTTTATAGACAAAAATGCTTATTATGGGCGATCCTTAGAAGATAGATGTATACTCTCCGTGACTTTTTTATAGGTCTTTTTAATGCCTATAATTGTGTAGTACATTAATTTGATATATCTCTTATGGTTTACTCAGCGTATACTATTTAAGCACCGGAATTGATTCATCATAACCATTTTTTTTATTTGTGCGGAATCCTAATTCTTTTTCTAAAATAAACATAGCCTAAGATACTTCCTATAAATTCAGCTATCTACCAGTGAAAATCCCGTCAAAATCAGTACAACCGTTTCGGAGATTACCCGGAACAAACAGACAGACACACAGACCAAAATTTTAAAAATGGGTTTTCTGTTGTATGTTCGTATATTCTTTCATATGCATTTAGTAAAAAGATATTATTTTGACATTACAAACAGACACTTCAATTTTATTAATTGTATAGAAGATATAGATTATACATTGGGACATGAAGATCTATCAAATGAACAAGTAAGAACTAGTAGATACTCAAAAAATAAGTAAAAGCTATTAACAAAAAGACTCTAAGGCCACGGAAAGTGGGTAGAGTGCTCAAAATACTAGCAGAATTTCAGCTCTGAATTGCGATACTAATGCGCTACGTGAAATATATGCGAGCATTTTGGTCAAATTATCTTAACTTATAATATTAAGTGAGCAATTCTTGTATATATATATATATATATAAAGAAATCAGTTTCAATGATTTTGAAGAGTTCTCTTGTAATAAAATAATAATACTAAATAAATATACACAATTTCACACACGCCCATTAAATTCCAAACTAAACAAAACTTGTAATATGGTAACTAAACAGCTGATATACATACATATATAGATATTTAACACCCAGACATACACAACTGACAATTATGCTCATCACACAAAAGTCAGTCATGGGCGGGGATCGAGCCCGCGACCTCTCGGCTCAATAGCAGGGTTTACTACAAGTGCGCCACGAGGCCTGTGTATCTTCCAAGTTCAGAGTCCAATGCCAATGAAATTTAAAGGTGGTTTACCCTTGAGGTATCCCCTATCTAACAAAAAAAGGATCATCCAAATCGGTTCATAAACAAATAAGTTATGGATATAAAATAGCTAAATTATTAAAAAAGCAACAAAAAGACCCGATTGCAATAAAAACACTTAACTAAAAAAATACATTTGTCTATTATTGATTTTTCTTTGATTCTCAGGCGTCGTTCTTAAATATTATATAGCCTATGTCACTCCCACTATTAAGACAAATCTAACAACAACTCGTATGCTAAAATCAATCAAGTCGTTTAGACTACAGAGCGTGCCAAATAAATAGACATATATACATTACGCTCGAGAAACATAACCCTCCTTTTTCGCCGTCTGGTAGATTTCTTGTTGAAGACGGTTATAAAAAACAGGGTTTGGGCAATTTTAATCTCGGGTAAGATTTTTTAAGCCCACCCAAGGCTTACTCACGTACGAAGGCCTACTAAGTATAAAACATTGTAATATAGTGGAAAATGTCACATTGAAATTTATAAACAGATATCGTAGATTTCCCGGTATAAAATCCACCTCTTTATGTTAATAAGTCGACGGCCACTGTCACCGTCATCTAACGACGACCACCGCTGATGTGACCTTTATGATAAAGACTATATACAGGCTGTATCTCACTTACGATCAAGAGTGGAGCGGTGCATACATTTTCTCGAAATCGGAAGATGTACACTTTATCTATATGTATTCATAAATATGTAGTTATGTCTGTAAATTCATTTTTTTCTTCCAAAATTTACGATAAACATCCTATATAATACTTTTTTTTTTCTCGATGACAGTTCTAATTTGATAGTTGTAGTGTTGTGACCAAATAAGTAATGATATCGATCGCATATATTTACGACAGTGACGATTAATAAATAAAGATTACCTATCGTTATAATTATTTCGTTTTATTGTCGACTACCTACCTATATCTACTTATTTTACAACAGCTTTGAAAATTTTGAAGAATTTGGCATTATCAATCAAGAATTAATACGTGCAACATCTTGTAATGAAATATAATATTAGTTAATAAATTAGTACAAAAGTATCCGGCAGTAGTTTAGTTTCTTACATTTTGTAAAAAAATATCGGGTCTGTTATCGTGTTATGTTTATCGTTATAGCTCCATCCCTATCAGTTTCTCCGACTCTGGTATAACCTTGTACGTGTGTAAACGTCATATTTTTATAAAATAATGCATACATATACATAATGTAAAAAAGACGCTCGTTCAAGTTTTCACAGGAGCTGTCATCGAGAAAATAAAGAAATGGAAATGGTATAGTCATTATTACTTATTTTATAAATCGTATAAAAAAACATATGTAGTTTTTTTTTTAATTAATCCTCGACCGATTTTGAGACAATTTTGTAGACGGAAAGCATCATAATCGCTATAAGAATTGTCAATAGTGGTATTTTTTTATTTATCAAATAACTGATATTGATGTAGTCAATTGATAGATTTTGAGAATTATCAATAATATAAGTAACAATGAAATTACGAGTGAAAATAATTACTGCGCAACAAACGCATGCGGAGCCGCGAGGCACCGTTAGTAATTAATAAGAACCTTGCTATTTCTGTTAAACATTGTAATTTCAGAATAATGTTAACACTTTACGTATATACAGGTGTCTCTATACAAGTTTTTTTATCCGTCTGAAATTAAACCAAAATAGCAAGACCAACTTTATGAAATTTTATACATAGGAAAGTTATGTCATTCCTCAATTAATAGGCTATATAATTATACTTTAAAAATTATAATAGTGACTAAAAAAAATGACTGATAAACGGACACAGTTGATATAGTATACAAAATCAAAAGTACGTTTTTAAAATATTTGTACCATCATTTTGAACGGCTGAATGGATTTTAATGAAAAGCATAGAAAACAATAGGTGCGCGTCGGCGCAAGCGCAGTGTGTCGTAGCCGTAGTTGCCTGTAACAAAGTGCAGCCTTAGAAGGGGGCTTTTTGTTCGATAGTCATTTTTTTTTTTCGATCTTACTGTGCTGCTAGTCATAAAGGCCCTGAAGGCAGATGGCTTTTGCAGCCTCTCTGGGATTGTTATTTTATTTGTTGGTCGACTATAACTTGTTAACTTGTATAACCTAACTTAGCTGTGATAGTTTTCTTTTTAACTTACTTATATATACTATTGCCGTGAACTTTTTTAAAATACAAAAACGACCATTCAGCCGGTGGGGGAGGGGGACAATTGACTCTAAAACAAAAATTATCACTTTGAAGCCTTAGATTACGACCTATCCAACGACACCACACACCATGGGATAGACGAGAAAAATAAATTCAAGATTTTCTTTCAATCACTTTGTTGGCGTGGTTAATATGTATATCCATGCCAAATTAAAACTTTTAAGTACTAAGAATCTTTGAGTGAAACCACGGATAGACAGCGACGGACAGGACGGACATGGCGAAGCGTCAAAGGTTTCTTATTGACTACGGAACCCTAAAAACTACGCCCAACGAAGCGTGTGGGTTCCAGCTGTAGGAACATCGAAGGCATTTTCAAATGAACGAAGTCGCGAACACTAAATAGTACACAATATAGTTAACGTTTCCATCCTGTATATAACAATTGGCCGTGAATAAGCTATTACGAAGTACATATAACGTTACGTCACATTCATGTGAGATCCATTGTTCATAGGAACCTTCGTTAATATAATAAAAACTTAAAATTAACTTCCGAAATCATATTATAACTAGCATTGGCCGACGGTTTGACCCGTGTCAAATTTACTCGACTAACACGTGTAGCCTTTCGTTGTCACTTGCATACAGTTTGCTAGGTTGACGTTCGTAGTTAATGCTCTTTAAAATGTAATATCTTGGCGACCGAGCCATGCTCGGTGTCTTATATACAAAAAAAGAAATACACCTATCTAGGTAAACTTGAAATGTAAAACATTATCTAAATGCTAAGTTTCTTCGAAATCGTTGGAGCCGTTTCCAAGAAACCAATTTCATATATATATTACATATATATATTTCATATATATATATATATATATATATATACTATACAAATAAACACTCTTTTAAATTTTTAACATTAAGGAAAAGTAAGCATTTGCGCCACGCTCAAATGAAAAATAAAGGAACTGGGATTTACGCTACCTTGTTTATGTTATTATTTGTCGGGAAAGGTATTGATGGCTTGTCATAGTTGTAACCTTTGTTCGGAGGTAGGTAGTCGTTGTTTGCAGCGGTTGCCATGGCGACGAGCGTTGAAGCGACCGCACAAAGTACCCACTTCTGAAAATAAACAAAAATCATTGTCATTTTTACAAGTTTTTATTTAACTTTGGGTGAAATACTTATCTCCAACCGATTGAGCTGAAATTTTGCATACACGTTTAACTTGGGTTGCAATGAATGGTTAGCTAAGTGACGTCATCGTAAATCCAACATGGCAGACTCCCAAATATGGCGAACCAGTTGTTTTTTACGGACCTTCATGATATGGGTATCAAATGCAAGGGTTTGCTGAGAAAAGTATAAAATAAAATTTTGAAGTTATTGTCTATTAACTTAAAATTTTCATTTAAATTATTTCATTTCATTTAAATTATTTTTAAGTTAATTGTTGAACTTTAAATGCGATGCACGTCTCGTTTGAAGGGTCGCGGTGGGAGGGAACACGCTAGCCGGCAGTTGATTCCACACCTTATTAGTACGTAAGTATTTGCAATCTTCTTCGTTATTGCCGAGATTGATATTATTGTATACCTGTGGCTTTTTAATCACACTCCGGACTGGTGGAGAAGGAAAATGAAGTGAAGAAACCGGATCGATTAAGGATTTAGTATTTAGTGTAGGCCCGGCTGAAAACCAGCGCTATAGTATTTTTGTATAGCATACATAGCTGGGCTGAGGTCCTTTTTCACGTGGATTTCAAATAAATCTAGACGCAATGATGGCTCAGTGGTAGCATGTACGAACACCGCGTCGATCGACGTGAGTTCGAATCTCTACAATGAAGGAAACATAGTGATGAGACCATAAGCATTGTCTAATTTTATAGGAGTGTACCGGCATCTGCACTTGAGAGCAGAGCACTAGGCTGCGTTTTAGCAATCTGAGCCTCAACGCCAATTAATACCAGTTGAGATGTGGGCATAAAGATAAACCTATAAACGATAATAATAAAAAATTCAAAGATTGTAAATTTATTAACGTTTGAGATCTTCAGAACGTTGTAAGCTTGGTTACGTGGTGGTTAAACACGTGGCTTTACTTCGAAGAAAGGTCTTCACCCAGCAGTATCTTAATTTTTCAATTATTATTATTTAATACTACACGTCTTGTCTTGTACTATGGAAATGTTCTTTTAAATCTATGTCTTTAGCAGTCGTTTTATGTCCAAGTTTCTTACGGTGCGTGTTTTTCAAGACGGTCCCTTACATTAGTATCCGAACAAAACAGGATTTCAGCTGAAACTGAATCCTGAAGTAATATATCACAGCATATATGTAAGACCAAAAATCAACATTTGTACATAAAGTATTAATAATTGAGTAGGTATTTCCAATTTTAACTGTGTTCATAATACTCTTGAGATAGAGCAAGAGATGTAAAGAGAGTGTAGAGATACACTGTCGCGAACGCGATTGAGTTTCAGCACGGCCGAATTTTATCCTAAACCGAAACTGTGGCCGAAAGTAGTCGAAACCGAACGTTCGGTCGTTCATTAGCGAGAATATTATCTGTACACTGCGGTAAAGGGCGTAAACTACTGTTGTTTTTGTAGTGAACCACACCTAAAGATGCCTTACGAGAGATTATCGTAAGCAGTAGCCAACTAGATATGCTCTTGAAAACGTCCGTGGGAACATCCCTTTAGATGTTATTGTGTGACAGATGAACGGACATATTGGCGTCTAGGATATGTAGGTAAAACACTGTATGTATTGCATACAATTCCTTTTAAGCTATAATGTAGAGATAACAAAAAAGGCGCTAAGCATTTCTTGTAACGATAGCTTTCTTAGACGGTGTCTTAATTCTGGCTTAACAATAACTTAACATTCTAGAAGTAATTTTGTATGAAATTCGGATACCGCGTCGATCAACATAGGTTCAAATTGTTTTTAGAAATGGGCCGGATATCCGTATCCGCGGATATTCGAGAGAGGAAAAGATCCGTAATTATTTTTGTGGATCTTAAACTGACCTTTTATATTCATTTCTTAAAAGAAATTTGAAAAGTAACAATGAAAAACTTTCAGATTTTTAATGTGATTTTGGTTGTATAGACGAGATAAACATCTTAGCATTCAATGGAATCACCGTGCGGGTGCCGGGTCCATCGTGTGGCATACAGAGGGAACACAAGCAGCCCCCGAGACTTGCGACCCAGGTGTAGGTTTAAGGGGCCCCTTATAATGTAAATCAACCCTCATATTGACTGCCCGCGATACCCTCCCTGCCAAGCCAGATTTGGTAAGAGCCTGTTAATGCTGCTTTAGATAACCATACTAAATAACATACCTATAGGTATTCATATTTAAATTAAATTCACTGTAAAACTCTACGCTGTCCTTTGTCACACTAAAATATAAAAAGATTGCGCGCATAATTCGAGTTTAAAACATGTCTCATAATTACACTTACGCAAAAGATTAATTAAATACTGGTCCAAGGGTCCTCGCGTCTATTGCGAACAAAGGCAATGCGAAGGTTGAGGTCCTTATCCGCGGATCAAGATAGCAGTAATCCGTATCCGAGGATTCCATGTTTTTAAGGACCCAACAAATCACTGCACCTCGAGTTGAAAATCTGTTGCTAAGCACATATAGGTATTTTCCGACGGCTTCAATAGAGAACCACGTTCTCACTTAAGATCGGTACTTTATAAGGATGACCAACAGCTAAATTGTCAAATTAAAAGCGGCAAAGGAATCTATTACCCAATAACAAATCATAACGTTTAAGAAACTGTAGGAGTTATAAAAAATGTGAACAACTATACTAGAACAACCGTTATTACGGCTGATAATAACAGTAACACAGCATTTACTTATTAAAAAAATCAAGATTTAAGCACCTTCTAGTCGAAACCACACTCGAGTGGAAAGGATCCAGTTTATGCTGCCCACTAAGCTCATTGAAACGTTTGCTTGCCCGCACTAAAGAGTTTTGCCTGTAGTCAGATGAAGAAAAAGTAACATGTAGTAAAGAATATAGAAGAAAGAATTAAAAAAGATGATCGAGACGAGTGTTGTTCGAGACCTGGTGGCGGAATTATCTTTTTAACTGACTTCAATAAAGGAGGAGATTTTCATATCTTCTTTGTTTACGAACAGATTAGAATGATTCCTTTTTCGTTGAATAGGGGATAACTTAAGGGTGGTCTCATTTTAATTTCATTAGCATGGGACTTTGGACTTCGAAGATACACTAGAAAACTCCTCAAAAATATTGAAGTTTATTATTATTATTGTTTTACATTAATATTTTTCAATTACATTTTATGCTGTTATAACGCTTTTTCATTTCGTGACGATTCTACAAGTCAACTCCTAAAGCTAGCCCCGTTAGGAACTTCGTTCCAGTTCGTTCTAATAAATTATTTTGCAGACAGTACTGTATACACTTTGAATGCGTTACGTCACGCGTTGCGACCGCACCGACTCAAGTCTCGGGAACAATGCACACCGTTCGATAGTGCAAGGACATTGTTTTGTGCCTCTCGCTGTATCTAACAATTTGTACTTTGATAAATATACGAATCGTGGCGAAAAGGCGTTCTTTTTTAAATCTTATTATGCTATAGTTTCGACAGTGATGAATCAAATGCATCGAGGTCAGGAATACGAAATAATTTGCTGGTTAGACACTGTAGGTGTTTTAAAAGAAATCATTTGTAAAGTTCAAAAGATTATTCTTTTGAACGCGCTAATCTCTGAAGCAACCAGTCAAATTTTTAAAATTCTATTAGCATTTTATAGCCTCTTTATTGAGGAAGATGCTCTCCTCCGCGATGCTCTGGACAGGTTGCAGGGACGGGCTGTTCGCATTGTTCATGATGCAGACGTTACCAGACACATCGAGCCACTTCATCTGTGTAGGAACATTGCCTAGTAGGAACGCTCAGTGGAGCGTGTTCTATCGTTTGTATCATAGTGAGTGTTCTGAAGAGTTGTTCAATCTTATACCCTCCTGTCCCTTCCACAACAGAACCACACCCGTTGGGCTTGTGAGTCACAGTTTTACAGTAAACTTCATCTCGGCACGAACTAAAAAGTTCTCTATAACTTATCTTTGTCGTACCGTGAAGCCGCGGAACCTTCAGTGTGTTTCCTCCTTCTTCCGACATCGGGTCCTTTAAGCGTAACGTGAAGAGATATTTATGCAGGCTGGCATGACAGCGGTGACTGTCGACGGATTTAGATCTCTTGGTAGTCGCCGTTGTGTTTGGATTGTGCTGTGTTTATCCATCAGGGATAATACCGTCAATGAGCCGAGCTATTTTAAAAATTAAGCTAAAGTTGGATAGGTTTTCTAACTTTAAGCTATTATCCTGAGGAGTGGAGCAGGAGCCATGAACGTGAAGCAATTCTGAAAGCTGTAGGCAAATACGAGAAGTGAGAACTGCGATAGGTTACCTAGGTGTGTTGGCGGTGGCACGGTAGAGAAATAGATTTAACACGAGTGAAACCGTACGGCACAGCTAATTATGATATATTTTCGACAGTGGTGTATCGAATGCATCGAGATTAGTAATATGAAATGATTTACTAATCAAAGACTGTAAGTAATTATTTACTACGATCGTAATATAATACAGTAGAAATGAAGATATATGGTTTATAGTTTTTTTAAGTCAATCTGTGTAAAATTACTGCTTTCATGATGTATTTTAAATATTAAATAGAAAAAAATGGCAGATCTGTATCGTCAATAATTGCAAATAATGATGGAAAGCTAGCCGTTAAACAACCGAGACTGGTTAATCTCTCTAGCCCACTGCTGCTTCAGGACAACGCTAGACCCCATAATTCACAACAGACGGTCACTAAATTAGAGGAACTGCCGTTGGAATGTTTTCGACACTCACCATGCTCTCCGGACCTTGCTCCAACAGAATACCACTTTTAACGGAATTTGGACAATTTCTTGCAAGGAAAAGAATTCAATGCCGATGAGGCTGTCCAAACCGCCGATTTCATCGATTCTCGCTCCCACAATTTTTTCAGCATTGGAATCTTTGAGTTACACTATAAAAGGGTGAAAGTAATAATGGTACATACTTCGATTGATTAAGTGTACAATTTAAAAAAATGCTAATTTCATATGTAAGGACCTAATTCAAATACACATATTTTTTTCTGATGCCATAAAAATATCACAAAAACCAACGATTTACTCTCGCGAATAAATTATGTGATAGTAACTTGATAAACCCACCACAGATTTATAGTTAGTGCACAGCAAACAATTTTGCCAATGTCAAAACAATTTTACGAAATGCCAGAGATCTCTATAGCGTCATACAACTAAATTTTACGCGATGTACAAATAATTTTAATTTAGTATAGGTACCTGAGTAATATTGTTTATCGTCATGTGATAATATACATTTTTAAAATCCGTATAAGTTTTAGCATAAGGCGACAATCTCATCCGTTGTTAAGTGAGTGCAATGTGGTTCAAGATGGTAACACATGAGAGACTGGCTCGCAAATGCAGCTGTCGAAATACACCTTTCAGTACTTGACAACAGATATTTAATTTGAGGGTGGTAGCAAGCCAGGCGGGCATTAGAAAAAGCACTAACACCATACTATGGTTTCTTCATGATGTTTTCCTTCACCGGGCGCTCAGGCTCATTGCAAGGAATTCGAACTCACGTCCATCGACGCGGAGTCCGTACACGCAACCAATGAGCCATCATTGCTTCGTTTTCTGCATTATCTTCAATGTTAATTAATATAGAATAATATTTTATTCAAATAATAGTGTTAATTATATATATTCTAAAAAAATTGTCTATACAATTTAGGCCCTAAGAAGACATTTATGAATATCAAAACACTACTGCCGGTTCGGAAAATATCCCAGTAATCGAGAAGAACCGGTAAGAAACTCGACAAACTTTACTTTTTTTTTCAACTGTACTGTTAATATATTAGGTAGAAAAATAATAATTTAGTGGATGCACAGAGAGGGAGTCACTTCCAGACATCACTGTCATTCACATAATGATCCACCCTATAATAACCTTTTGACAGTGGAACCTGCTTGACATCTTGAACTTATTGTCCGGCAAATTAGTAATGTGCTTCGGTATCTTGTTATAGAATCGAACACTATTACCTAAAAAAACTTTTTTTAGTCTTACTAAGTCTAATATACGATACGACTAATTATCATAGGTAAATGTCAGGTCAATAGTACTGTAAACCGCATGAAACAATTGAAGAAGCAAAAGATGTATGTCAGAATCGTATCAAGTGGAAGGGTGTGGTCTCTACTTATCCCGTTAAGTAAGAGGCGTGATTTGTATATGTATGTATGTTATCAACAATAAATGATTTTAAAATATTTATGTCAGACTCAATCTTCAGTTATTTAATACTATAACTATATACTTATCATAGTGACTTACTTTATGTGATGTACAGAGAGAGAGAAAAAGAGAGATTCCTTTCCAGACATAAGTTTGACTCTTTTACCCTCTGCTATGGAGGGTATAAACCAGGAGAACCATTTATAGGTGTGAAAAAGTATCCGTTGAAAAGCGTCAAATTAGGGCGCCGTGGTAGCAAATGGGTTAATTTTAATGTTAGCACCATAAGTTATTATTTTTTAATTTTTGCCCACTTGGACAACTTTTTACTTCACAAACATTTCCCGCCATTGTTCAATTACCTTATTAAGTTTTATAACAATAAAAACTATAAAATCATAAAAAAGTATCATTAGCTCTTGCTACGCTAGCGACATTTTGGTGGGTTTTCGAATTATAGTTTGCTGTATACAGCCGGACTCTTTTTCAACTTGTCCCCCATGTAAGACGGCATGGAGAAAACTTGCTTGAAATGATTCTCTTCATCGTAATGTCTAGCAAATCGCTAATATGTTTAGAAACCATATGTTTTTAAATCCATCTATTTTAACTGTGAGAGTTACGGAGAGTTACGGTTCAAATTTACAATAGAAAGAAAAGAGAGGCTAAAGTTCTTCGCGGCTTGCGTTGTAATTGACTATCATTAGCCATTCAATGTAATAGATTCCATTACGGAATTGTATACAAATGAAAACATAATTAAATTGCATCAATTGAAGTCACGAGTGCGTTTACTGAGACCGTTTGCATCAATCTGGGTGGAGTGTTACACGAAACTTGCTTTCTAAACGCACTCCGTACTCTTTTGTATTGCACAGGTCACCTGAAATTTAGTGCTATTTTAAGCATACAATTATAATATTAAGAGATGTATATTAAATAACTTACATTACGAACATAATATTTAAATTACTTAGCAATAAAATTAATTAGTAAGCACATTACAATACTAAAACAATCCTAAGTTGCTAGTGCGAGAGATCGTAATCCATTGACGGTCTGACTGAAATTAACTGAATATGCACTAGGCTGATCACCAAACGCAAATTGCGTGGTGGTTGCGACCGATTTAGGTAAAACGACTCAACTACCCAATGATTTTATTGTACCATTTTGACGGCGTGATTAATATGAATATCCATGCCAAATTACAGCTTTCTAGTACTAAGAATCTCTGGACTATACGAGTTACTATACTGCTAAATGTGCCCGTGGCTTTGCTCACGAGGACTACAGAATACCCGCGCGGATCTTGCTCCCCCGCTCCCGGCTATTTTAAAGACAAACATTCTTATTGTGGGTCTTCCTTAGAAGTTACACACATACTCTCTCAATTTTTTTTGTAGTTCTTTTTAATGCTTACAATTATGTTTACGTTTAAGCGACCGAATTAATTCTCTGTGACCAGTTTTTTATATTTGTGCAGAACACTAATTCTTTTTGTAAAATAAAAATAGCCTAAGTTATTCCCCATAACATCAGCTATCTATCAGTGAAAATCCCGTCGAAATCGGTCCAACCGTTTCGGAGATTACCCGGAACTAACAAACAGACAGACAAAAAATTTTAAAAATTGGTTTTTTGTTATAGGTATATTATATACTTTCATATGCATTTAGTGAAAAGCTGTTATTTTGACATTACAAGCAGACACTTCAATTTTATTAATTGTATAGATAACCTTTAAAATGTTCAATATAAGCTTAAAAATATTATAACATGGCAAGCGTGCATGATAAGATTGGTGAATATTGAAGAAACGAAAGGTATATGCCAGGATCGAAGAAAGTGGAAGGACATAGTCTCTGTTTACCCCGTTGGAAGAGAAGCATGATGTATCTATGTAAGAGTCTAATCACTTTGTAAAAGTATAGATTTTAGTTTTATAGCCTTCTGCATACGTAAATATAGACAAATGTGTTATGTATAAAGGAGACGAAGACGTCCCCTTATACAATTATAGAATTCCAAACTGAAATGCATTGATCGCAAAAGGTTGCAGACGTGTGCAAAACTTATAATTATGTCGAATAACATACAACTACTTATTATTTATAAATACAAGTCGTGAGAGTTTCTATCCGTAATTGGTTTCAAAGGACATAATATTTGGATCTCTTACACATAATTTTATGTATTTATAATATATTTTACGGTATAGTCTATTTATTAAGGAAGGTTATAAGCTATATAGCTTCATGCTACGACCCTAAAAACGTGGCAGTACGCATTAACGTCAAACAATCGGACAACATTTAGGCAAGCACGGAAAGCGAGCACAAGATAGCATACCCATTATTGGAGCATAACTTATATTATTTAAGATGGTTAAATTATTTAGTACATCATCTCCTGCTAACGTGAATGTTAAACTAAGAAATTTATATGGTTACAAAACAATCGAGTTACACCCTCTAACATTAACTAAACCGTGAGAAACGTTAAATGTAACGACATTATAATTACCGGCTGCATGTAACTTGTTGTCTTGGCCAGAGATCGGATTTTAAAAGTTCAATGTGTCATAACAGAATTTACGGCCAATTTTTTTCCCACTATAAAAGTGTGTTTTGAAATGGAATCGTTAGAGCGGCCGGCCGCGAAGAAAGGGCGTCGTGCGGCGTGTTACATATGAACAGTAAGAAAATTGTAATGTGTAATGTATTTTCAACACTAAACAAACACTCTTAAACACAATTTTTATTATGTATATGGTAATAATTGTAGTGAATTACTTCGTTTGTTTATTCAGATCCTATGACATGTTTCCAAGCCTTAAGCCTGGATATTTGTTTATGAAAGACCAAGATGTGCGTTACATATTATTGTATACGTGTCAAAAATAATATATTCATTTTATTTTAATGAATAACACGTAATTTAAAGAAATGGCTAGTTTTATAATTCTAATTGTTTTGTTTTCCTAAATGGTGCATATATTTACCTGTTATAGTGAAAGTGGTAATTTGGTATATTTTCACAATTCATGTTCAAATTAACTTCTAATTAATTAAATTATACCAGTAATTAAGGTAAAATACCCAATTATTGACACTAGGCAGTGTAGGCACTGTTTACTTAAATAATTCAAGATGACATACATAATGGAAATTAATTAAAATTCGTACCTTATGGGATTCTAAATAAAAAGTTAATACAAATTTTTAATATTTATTGGCATTTGGGATTGTTTATTAAGTTAATATCAATTACACAAATAAGCTAAAAACCACTAGTACAGAATCACGTTTACACATTACTCGTATTTATGTAATATACACAGAAATGAGAATAAACCGCTAGGGAAACCTCTATCACAATTTTTCTCTGATTTGTACAGCATCAAAATTAAGACAGCCATTCAATTAACTCTTATAAAAATATAATTGTCTTTTCACAATATCTTAAATGAATGTGATATTTTTTTAACCATCTGGAATTATTTTAAACATTTTGAGCGACTCTTTAAAAATGTTTTTCCAGTTCATCTTTGTTCGTTCATCGACATTCCTAAAACGTGTTAACATTCGACTCACTACAAAGGGTGTAATTCTAAATTACGTACTTTTCGTCACAGGCAAAAAAGTAAATAAATAAAAGATTTCATAAATCTCTCTTTTGTTTGTATTCTTTACTTGCTCATATTTATATAATATAGTATGCATTTTATACATTGTATATACAAGTTTGCTCCCATAATGTAAAAAAAATGTAATACGACCACATTTTCAAAAAAGTTGTGTTTAGCTTTTAGAATTTTTTTGATAAAAATGACATTTTTTTTAAATTAAAGCGTAGTTTAAAAAACACTGAACGAAGTATTATAAAAAATAAGTAAACTGACTCAAAAAAAAAATTCCTAAAATTCTCTTTACTCCCTTTGTCGAATAATTTTAACGTGAGAAGTACAAAAATAAAATGTTTTTTGGGCTACCTTACTATAAACTAAGTAAACTAAATCTTGCGTGTGGTTCCCTTTCGGCTAGGTCATAAATTGGTCAAACGTCTGTAGACGAACAATTTTGTTGTCAAAACAAACTCATGGTTTGCAAATTGATTTATGCCTTGTTATTTGATGTCGCAATGTACGGACGTGTTTTATAAATGAAACAAGCAGTGTGCCCGCGGCTCCGCACGCGTTTATTGTTATGCAGTAATTATTTACATCCCGTAATTGTGTTTCTAATCATATTATTGAAAAATGATATAGTCTATCAATCGATAAATAATATAGATCTTATACTTCCCGCGTACAAAATTAGATCAGAATCAGTCGAGAATTGGCGAAAATTATATTTTTATGAAATTCTCTTCTTTTGCTATTTCTAAAATTAATATTGGAAATCGTTATACCCCATAAATTATTATGACATTAGGTATATTTCCCGTGTATAAAATTTCATCAATAAAGATTATGATATTTTTTTTTTATGTTTGAGTTTAATCTTGGCAAAGAGATATCTTCTATTGATTTGTAATTTATTTAATACGTGATGTTTGATTGCGTATTATAGAGTAACATTTCTTTAAATGTAATTTTAATAAAAAAGTATTTCTTTAATATAAAATATAACATATGTTTTATAAAAATAGTTTATACTTAAAAACAAATAACGTAATACGTAGTAATATTGAATTACTCAGCAAAAATACCTTCAAATAATAGAAATACATTAGCTATTAAATTAATTTTTAAATATACTTTGTAGGTTTATACCCGTTTTCGTGTCTATAATCTAACCTATCACTGAGCCATCACCATTTCAAAAAATATATTTTACTAGCTATGCCCACAGTTCAGCTCCCGTGGACTACAGAATGACGGTATTGTGGTGAATCTGCTTACACCCACGGAGGACCCTTAAAGATGCTTTTTTTGTATGTAACCCTTTTTTTCTAAAAATAAAAGTAGCCTTAGTTACTCCTTATAACATCAGCTATCTGCAAGTGAAAGTCCCTTCAAAATCAGTTTACCCGTTTTGGAAAATACCCAGAACAAAAAGACAGACAGACAAAAATGAGAAAAATTGTTTTTAAAATAAATACCGTTTATAATTTCATAAGTAAAGAAAGTAAAAAGAAAGAAAGTTTTCATAGTAAATTATTTTGATATTACAAACAGACTCTACACTTACGATGAAAACAAAAATGTAACTTATTCTGTCAAGTTACTAAAAGGAAATGGCACGAGGCACTTAATCTTTTATATTTAATAAACTCAAGACTTTGTCTGTTTGTTTGAATGCGCTAATCTCTAGACCAAACAGTCGGATTAGAAAATTTCTTTTTGAATTTTATAGCTTATTTGTTGCGAAAGGTTATTGGATATAGCTTTACGATATTATCCTTAGAAGCGAAGCAATACCCATGAACTTTACATCATTTCTTTTCTCTACAATATTTTTTATAGTCCCAGGGCGATAAATTCGACATGTTATGATTCAGAAATGAGCTACCACACCGCCCATGCTCACATAGATTACTTAAATTTCCTGCTTTCTACACTCAATTCTACAATATATCATTTGAGGTTCAAGCTGTCCGACTATGGAACTCACTTCCAGTAGATATGCGACAAGCGAGATCTATACACATATTTAAAAGACTACTCTACATATGTCGTCATTACCTCTCTCTGTTATCATAACATCTGTATTTTTCTTTTTTTTTGCAAGTATTGCAATACTGATACCGTGATAAAAAGTTTGTTTGTGTGTATTATTATTAATTAGTATTCTTATTGTAGTATTTTTGTTATGTGTGAAACCTTTATAATTGATTGTTTATGTAGTATATATGTTTTGATATAATAATGTGTTTGCCGCCACGAAATTTATTTCCATTTATTTTTATTTTATTGTTAAGCTTGCCTGGAAGAAATCGATCTAAGCGATAAGGTCGACTAACTGTACAAAAATAACTTAAATAGTTATTATAAATGTATGTTTTTTTATTTCGTATGCAATAAAGTATATTGTATTGTATTGTGTGTGCGTTAGCGGCGCGGTAGAGAGATGCTTGAATAGCTTCAACACAGGTGAAACCTTGTTTATATGTAAGTTTAATACTACTAATTATTATTTCTTTAATCGTTCATAACTCATTGAATGATCTAATCATTAAAGCGTAAAGAGCAGACGTTAATAAACAATATAAATAAGGTAGGTAATGTTTCCCGGAAGATACGAGATGAACTCATGATTCCATTATTAATAGCTTCCGGCCGCCATTAATAACTAACAATTCACATTATAATCATGCAAACGTTTCTACACTATGAACATGTACGGTGTAAAAAGCATATCATTAAGTTCAATAAGGCAATCATCTTTTATAAGATGTAACGCTTGCACTAAACACACCTCTGCGTTTTCACAACACAGCCGCGGTAGCGCGAGCGGACTTTCCACCAAAATCAACGACTTCATATGTACACACATTGTCTTCTTTCATCTATACTTAATAATCCCAAACCCCATAAATATTTATAAACGCTATTTCAGTCTCTCGCAGACATGCACAATTGACAGCAAAGATCGTCCGATTCATTAGATATCAGTATACCAAGTCATCATAATAATTTTCGCTAGCAATCTTTCACCTTAATAGCAGCATAGCATTCCTTCAAGCATTCGCTACGTAGGTTTTACTTCGAACATCAGCTAGTTTTTACTAAACATTATACATAACCTGCGTATATTTTACTATTACTTCCCTGTAAGACTAATAGAGAATGCTTTTTACTACACTTAATATGTGCAATAAAGAATTATATAAATAACACTACACACGCTATAACGTACTGAAAATATGTGTACGAAATAATAAACAATTATTGTTCAAAATGCAGATAACCATATTCAGGTATGCGACAGAAAGATTGTTTATGTTACGATCATGGGAACGCAAAGATTAAGACAATAAGTAATACACTTTTTTTTTTCTTTATAGTTTTAACTTTTGACCATAATTTCACCTGATGCGATCGATTTATCCCAAAATTTGGCCCACGTTAAGTCTAGTGGGAAAACTGGCTCTCAAATGCGGAGGCCGACAGATTTTAAACTTAATGGTGGCATCTAGCCAGGCGGGCGTTAGAAAAAGCCCTACCAACATACTACGTTTTCATCACGATGTTTTCCTTCACTGAAAGCTCAGTTTAATTGTATGGATTTGATTATAAAGCGTGTAGTGTTGCGTGTGAAGACAGCATATCTTGGGCCAGTCAATGTCGACTCCTTGACCTGCTTTGTATGCCTTATTCGAATATAACAATCGTTTTGGCCTATGAATTATATGTTACGTTACATTACAGCATGCATTTACATAACGATGCACGCAAGCTAGTCATAATATGTATCGTTATCTGAGACTAGAAAACTAATTGTGGAAGGATCTATGGATGTTTCAACTACGGGAATGTCACCGTTATACCTATTTCTGCTGTAAAGCTGCTGTACTTGCGCTACCTTATTTCGCTCTAAAGGGTGGGTATTTCCAGAGCTTAGCGCATTCAAACAATCTTTTTTTATTGATTGTAAACACAGTACAATCCAAACACAACGGTGACCACCGAGAGATTGTAATCCATCGACGGTGGCCGCTGTCATGCAAGTCTGCATTAATTTGCATATGCACTGGTTGATTCCGAAACGCAACAGGCAAAAGCTAGTCACTATGTCGTGCTTGAATTTTGAATTTTATAATATTAGTATAGAAGAGCTTTATTTGAGCACAATAACTCAAACTATATCACGCAATATGCCACTAATCAATACTTCCGTACCAGCTACATAAGTTAAATGCTTGAGGTTTGAAGTTGTGCGCGCATCATGCAAAAAGCTACTCGAATATTTGTATATATTTATAGACTACGTATATTATATCGTTGGCGGATTTTTGAAATTTGTCGGGGAGATAGCTTTAAATTATATTGATGCAAGAAAACGTATTTGCTGTATATAAATAGCAAAAATGGCTTAATAATAGTAAAACACAGTTAGAATCAGTTTTTTTTCCGCGTCGAATGGTCTGGGTCTATGCAGCTACGATAAAAAACAAAATCTAATAAGCCGTAACATTTTTGAAAAATTTACAGATTCAAATAGCTGCAAGTCTACTAAAAAGGGTGATTTTGTACTATTCTACTTACAGCAAAAGTGCGGTTTTTATTTGCATCTGATATTACATATAGAATTCTCGTGGAATGTAAATATGACGTAATTAACTTATAGCATTATATTTGTACTAAACATACATCTTTAAAATATAAATAAAACAATACATTGTTAACAGTATGTTTTTAAATAGCTCCTTACATCTCTTTGATATTATATAATTGATATATTATTTTAAGTAAAGCATTTTATGCGTCTGGAAATATGTACTTTTAATGGAATTTACCTAACTCCATTAATCAATAGACAACTTACGATCTTCTTCAGTTCTTTAAATGAAAAGTGTAATGCCTGTTAAGTAGTAAAATACCTACTTCTCATAAATTTACGAAAAATGTTTTGATTTAGTTTGTGAATATTATTTTAACTAAACTGTCTAAAAAACTTTATATCACTGACAATTATAATTTTTTTTTCTCATTTAAAAACAGATTTTGGCTCTGTTGAAAAGTTGTTGTGTTGTTGTTGTTGTCGATATGTATTTAAATACCCGATACATGTTTAGAAAAAAGTTATCATAATGTTAAATTTTTTTTAGTGTTTATTAAGTCACCAACGCGATACTATTAATTTATATCTATATCTGATATTAAAATTTTACTGGTCTTTGACAAAATGTAGTTTGTCAACGCTCTCACGAATATGCGTAAAATAATCAATGGTGTATTGGGAGGGCAAAGTTAAGATATTAAATTCAGATTAGCGTAGTCTGGATATTTATTATATTGTATATATATATGTCTCAATATTAAGTATGATGGTGGACGGATACAGGAGTAGAGAAAGACCGCAGAAGGTATGGGTGGATTGTGTCAGGAATTATATTCTTATAAAAGGTGTAAGCTGATAGAAGATAGAGGCAGAGAAAAATATGTTGTGCCGACCTTGCATATGTCGTGTAAGTGTAACAAGAAGGAGAAAAAAAGAGATAAAGTAGGTTCTCAAACGAAAGCGAGAAACACAAGTTTTCACCGATGATAAGCACTTTACACCACTTGGAGTTACTCATGGATTAGCTTTGCCTGCAGCTCCACACACGTTTACTACAGAAATCTTGTATCGAAGGTGTAAAAAAACATGATCAAAATCTATCCTGTAATGTTTGCGCACAATGGCAAAACCCAATCATTCTATTTATATAAATTATGCGTATCAATGTCGCAGCGAATTGCGATTATAAGACATAATCATTTAACAAATGGTGTGTGCTTCCAAGAGATACGGCTAGTAAAGTATTAGTCAAGGGTTTTGTGTTTGAAAATAACATAAACCTGCCTAGTATATCTAATTTGGATTTTTACATAAAATCACGGATGTCGCAATCTTTTATACACACTGAGAAATTTTGCAATGCGTAATTTTATATTAACACTAGCTTTGCGCTCCCGTGGACGATAGAATAACGCCTAGTGCTGTTAAAAACTGTACTTTTTTAAAACTTTAATAACATTCTATTGAATGAAGATATCCTGATAGTTTTTCTTTTGGATAAGGACCAAGTATCTAAGGAGTAAAACGAAAAATATTTGCTCGAAATCTATGCAGTAATTTTTTGATGCAGTGCACATCGGCAAACTTCAATCAAGTTATTTATATAGATATATGCACTGAAAGGAATATTTGCGAAAAATAATAACCACAATGTGATAATATATATGAGATTTTTCGAGATGAAATTTATGGCAACACTGAAATTTTACGAGCCCGCGCATGATAAATAATTCCCGCTCTGAATTAAGTTGAGTAACTTGTTTGAATGAATTTTAAGTCGAGCTATGTCATCCCGGCATGCTATGATTTCATTTTTAAAAAAAATCAGGTTAATTTACAGACTCGAACCCACGTTGTTTGAAGCGACGTTTAAGGATGCCATCATTGATTCGTTACATGATCTGGCTGCAAGACAAATTAAATAAAATTAGATCGGAAACTATTACTATTATGAAGTGTTACGACATAAAATTATATAAAATTTATGTATGTGTATGTATCTCAGATAACATGAATATAAAGTAATATAATGGTAATTACATTCTAAAAACCAGTAACAACTAATTGCTTGTTAGTACATTTAAATATGTTTCGTATATCCATTACGTAATTAAATTTTAATAGTGACATACATACATATATCATGCCTATTTCCCAACGGGGTAGGCAGAGATCACGTTTTTCCACTTGCTACGATCCTGGCATACGGCTTTCGCTTCTTCAAAACTCATCAATCTTTTCATGCATGCTCATCGGTTTAGAGTACTCTTGACCGGATCATTCTTCAGAATGTCCCCAATTTGATCCACGAAAATTTGCTTAGTAATTTTTCTTCTTTCATCCTCTCAACATGTCCAAGCCATCTAAGTATCCCTTTCTCAATCCAATCTTCTTTCACACCACAAAGTTCTCTTATCACACCATTTCTTTTTCTTTCACTCCTAACATACCTCTTAGCGATTTCATTTCTACTGCATTTATTATACTGTTAATGATTTTTCTGACACACCCAGCGTTCACTTCCGTACATGAGTGTTGGAACCAACACTCCTCTGTGAACAGCCAAACGAGCTTTCGTAGAAATTCGCCGGCTGTTCATAAAGGAGTACAACTTGTTACCGGGATTTACTCTCCTTTCTATATCACTCTCATAATAGTGACTTAGCTGGGTGAAGATATTAGTTTATTAAGTAAATAAATTAAAAAAAAAAACGAAGAACGTATTTTTCTAATAGTTAAAAAACTTTCAAAATCGGTTTAGTAGTTCTAGTGCCCTAAAACAGATTCTAAAACACAAACAGTATCCGCTATAAAGTTCAAGAATGCTCAAGGTAAGTTAAAATGAATATTTGTATGTATGTTACATATGGACTCCAAAACGGCTGGAGCGATTTTGATGAAATTTTCAGATAATTTCACTATTAGCCATGCGGCTCTTCTGAAGTTAGATAGCGAACTGATTAAAAAAATTCTCAGGCAAAGCAACGCTTAATGACGAGAAGTGGGCAATAAAATTTTCACTTTATTGACCTAAGAAGCGACGCAGTAACAATAAATAGTAGGCATGTACGGGAACAATCTGCTAATCACTGTCAGCGTGTACACGATTCGATTGGCGGTGGCGAAGTGGTAAGTTGCTAGAATAAATTTAACACGAGTAAAACCGTAGAGCACAGCTCTAATTATAAAACTCAACGTCTCTCTTTCTGTCTGACCTTTTTTCCAAACTAAAACCATATATTCGATCTGCTTGTTTTTTTTTTAATTCATAGATATGTTATCTGTAATATGTTATATATATATATATACCTCTAGTGACGATAATAATGGTGAATCAATTCGAGGAAAACAGTCACTTTCGGGCGCTTAAATGGCTTACGTTGAGTTTGCCATAAGAGGTAAATCAAATTAATGTACTACGTAACTGTAAAGATTAAAAAGTTCTACAAAAAAGGCTGCGATAGCATATGTATATCTTGTATGGATCACTCACAATAAGCATTTTTGTCTTTAAAATAACCCGCGAGCGAATGCCGTAAGTTGAATACTAATATAAAATTTAAATTATAGATTATACATATGTGTTAAGGATTTATTAATTTTTAACACGAGCAAAACCGTTGTATGAAGCTTGTATAATGATTCACAAAGTGGCGGTGAATTTCACTCGTTATAAGTTCGACTTAGCGCATCCGGTACTCGGTACTGGTTACGTTCGTGTTGTCGTAAAAACGCAAAATTAATTGTAGCAATTATCGTTAAATAAAGAAAGCAAAGTGTTTTGCATTCGATACGACCGAGTTTATGATAATGTTTGAGTTTTTATTAATTTAATGAGGTCCAAGTTGAAAGCGGATAGCGTACCATTAAGGGGAACGCGGCCAGCGTTTTGTCCATACAAACATATTCCCCTGTTTCCCCTCCGGATAATGGTACTAGAGCAAATATTTTTATAATGTAAAATCTATATCTATCCCTACCATGCCTCTATATTTTGATTTTTTTCATAAGAGAATTATTATAAAACTATGTAAGAGACTATTAAAATGACAAAAATGTAAAGACTAAAAAAGAAAACAAAAATACATACATAGCCAATTCTTAAAATATATATTAAAATCGGTTCAATTTTGGAAGAGGAAACAGGAGAATACGGAACTATGAATTTGTGTGGTAGGGGTATTTTGCCCAACTGTGTCGCAACCACCATGCATGTGGTAAAAAGTGCATCATAGTGACTCGCTTTTGCGTGTCGCATTTTGGTTTTAGCCTATGCATATCCAGTGAAATTATTGTAGGTCGGCATGACAGCCACGACCGTCGATGGATTACGATCTCTCGGGGGTCACCGTTGTGTTAAGATTGTACTGTGCTTACAATAAGTGCACCGTCTTTTTACAGTGTTACTATACAAAAAAAAAAAGCGTGCGTCTCGGGACGCTCGACAGAAGTGATAACTGAAATTAATAAAAAATAAAAAAACAAAATTCGAACCTAGGACTTCGGCCATAGCAGTCACGCCTACGACCGCTAGGCTACGAGCGTGTTGTTAGATTTGACTGAAACTATGCTACTATTAATGGCACCGTAACGCGTTACGTTATAAAGCGGTTTACCCTCCCATAAGAAGTTATCGCTTCAAAAAACCCTTTTAATATGGGTTGTATTTAGCTTGTAAAGTTGGGTTCAAAATACAACAATGATAATCATATGACGCATTTCTATAACTTAAAGAAATTTATATTTTTCTTTTAACTTATACCACGTAGCAAAATAATGTCGGGTCAATTGTTTCGCAGCGGGTCATTCAAAACATGTTTATTGTGAATTTCGCTTCTCATTGTTGGATTAATCAAGACGAATATGTTTAATTAATCCTTTGATTTCACAAGGGAACTTTCGTAAGCCACATACATGGCTTAGTCATCTTGTTTTAAACTTAGCTTTCGTTCCTTGTGTGAAAGGATTCTTCTGAACTCAAAACAAATAACTTAAATCGACTTAAATAATTTACTATGGTGTTTTAGAATTGGTGTTTATCTAGTATTTGTCGAGATTTTAAAATACTTTATAGGTTTAGCGATTGACCATTTTCTACCATAAACAGGTATTGCTACCATTTATAGGGCCTTTGATCAGAATAAACGAAAAATAAACTTTATTTTTATCGAAGAAGGAAAAACGTTATCTACCTTCTTCAGAGCGTGGGTGTGTTAGTTTATTGATAAATATACACTGGCTGATTCCAAAATGCGACAAATCAAAACAGAGTTGGTAAGAGATTTAAAATCAGGTACATGATAGTCGCGATCCAGTCGGATACAAATCGATCCCACGTGTCATGCTTCAAACAGAAGACGTGTTTCAACGTTGATTGTATCGTTGCCGATTTCAGCACGCGTATGATATCAAATTTTTTGTGCTGAATGTGCACTCTTAGATGCTACACGTCCACGGACACCATTAACACAGTTATACAAAATTTTAGAGGGTAGATTCTCCATAAAGTGATCTCTTTTATTAACTAAATCGCCTTCTCTGATCTTCGAATGAAAAAACGATCTAATTCACCAGGTGTCCCCATTCAGTTCTTATTTCGGCTAATTCTTAACATCGAGAGATCATCTTTTCATATGTCTTTTCTGAACATCATCAAATCTAAGGTATTGGCTGCCAGATTACAACTTGCTATTATTTAGTTCACAAAAGAATATACATTTTGCCATCCTCTCGTGAGATATTCTATATACGTGTCCGCACCATCGCAAATGTCATCTCATTAGATAGCCCTTAATTAGGATTGTTAAAGATCTTTGCGTACAAGTCAGTACGTTTACGCAAAACACTAACCTACTTTCAAATATCGAGATACTTTATCCGATCGATATGTAGATTGAATGCGGGTTTTGGATTTACGCAATGAAATCAGTTTTGCCCATCCTTACTACGATGTTGGGTCACTCATCTGACCCTAGGGTCTCAGCGTATATCCCTATATGGCGTTTATATTGCATGCTATCATAAATTCCTTAGCATCAGTATTACAGCGAATCTGTCCACGTAATAAGGGCATTACTTAATAAATATGATAGATATATGAATGCAGTGATGGCTCAGTAGTATTGAACAAGGACATCGCGTCGATGGACGTGCGTTCGAATCAGTGCAAAGAGTTTGAGCTTTCTGTGGAAGCATGGCGGTAGAGCTTTTTCTAATGCCTAACCTCAAGTAGAAAATCTATCG
This sequence comes from Saturnia japonica, assembly GCA_033032175.1. NCBI lineage: Eukaryota > Metazoa > Arthropoda > Insecta > Lepidoptera > Saturniidae > Saturnia > Saturnia japonica. Next base: position 1,031,346 of record CM065330.1, read on the forward strand.
CCAACCACCTATAGGTCCCTAGGTGCTAAGCTAGGCGGGATTTGTTTATAATTTTTTTTTCACTAAAAGCTCAAACTCATTGTAGAGTTTCGAACTTACGTCGATCGACGCGATGTCCGGACACGCTCCCACTGAGCCATTGCTTCAAATTTTTGAACATATACATACCACGAAGGAAATGGCGTGATTATGAATACCATATCGTACAACGAGGTTATTATGATGGAACTTTGTACAATGTTTGAAGTTTGTTTAATTAATCGATTTCCAATCTTATGTCATAAGATGTAAGGTATGCTTGTGAGAAATACCTTATCGTGAAGAGTGAATGCAGACAGAAATGTAAGCACATGCACCGACCGCTTAGAATTCCTAATGCAGTGAAACTTGGATGAGGTTTTCATGCAAAGTTTTCTAATTTTTTTTCTTATAATAAATTTTACCCACGACGCAAACAGAGGGGTGATATAAGTTTAACATGTGTATCTATGTGTCTGTCTGTGGCATCGTAACTCCCAAACAGCTGAATAGTTTGAAACAAAAAAAGCTAAATCAAAGCTATTTTTGTTTGAAATGTAACTTGCTCGTGAGTTTTCAGCGGTTTGAAGATTATCAGCTCTTTTCTATTTGATGAATGTAAGTAAGAGCCGAAATTTCAATTTTGTTACCTCAATGACCTTAGAAGAACATGGCAACCTTGACCTGATGCTGCAGCATCATCCGGAACCAGCAGAATACCTAACTCCTCACTTACGGTGGAGTTATTTTGTTTCAGCTCATTCGAATGGTCTAAATGGACAGGCCATTTGTGTCAGGGTTAAAAAAAAACTTTGAGACCTTCAAAAATAATTACTATGCGTTTCAAATAAGAAGATTATTTCATTGTCAAATCACCATCACACTTTGTATACAATTTAAAAAATAAGTATCATCGAAAAGAAACGCGTGGCTGGCTGCCCTAGTTCCAATCACCATAAAAAAGTCATCGTTATTAAATTGATCAATTAATTAATCATAATTCATAAATATAGTATCAAAAGTACTTTAAATAAAAGAAGGTATTTTGTTTTTTTTATACACGCTATTATCACGCACTGAAAATTATTAAACACCTCATGGCTCCATCACCAGACCGTCGTTATCAAGCCCAATCTATTGGATTCCTCAAAACAAATCATATGAGCCTAAACTCGAGGGGTTTGCTACTAGCCACTGAAGAGTTTCACTATCCACCTCCTGGTTCCATCATCAGATTAGCTCCGAGATACCAATTTATAGTTTTGTCATCCGAACTACACATACATACAAAGTTTCATTTCAATACGATAATCAGAAGCAGGTTAAAATTTACTTCTAAGATTTTATTACATTATTTGTCAGTCACAAGTGAAGTTAATAGAAAGCTTGTTAAAACAGTTATCATCCGATTTACATTTAAATCATGTTGCAAAAATCATTCATAATTATTTTTAAACAGTTCTTATAAAAACCATAGTTAAATTATTTACGATATTATTTATATAAGTTTCGATATATCTAATTATTTGGTTACTGTTTGACGACATTAGTTTTTATATGTAGAGATAAATACTATTATTATTTTACTATATAACTAAAAAAATTCAAAGCGTAAAGTAATTTCTAATGTACTCTCTCATCCCAGTTGGAAGTGGAAAAATGATATGTGTATTATTATTTACAAAATATATATTTTTTATGAAACTGGCGTCAACCCTGATAGTTCAAAGATTACACAAATCCAGTAATACGCGTCCTTGCTTATTGTTGCCAATTATAAAATTGCACGCACAAAATCAACTGTCGACAATGTTAAGTTTGTTTAGATTCTTACTTGTAAGATTTATTACTGTATAACTTGTTTGATGACGTTAGTACTTTTATTTGTAACTAGTTGTACCCTACGGTTTTATCTGTGCTAAGTTTATTCGAGAGTCTATAGCAGTTCTCATTTCCCATACTTGCCTATAGCTTTGCAAATTGCTTGACATTCACGGTTTCTGCTCAGCTCCTTAGGTTTGTAGCGTAAAGTTTCCTAAATAGTCTATACTAATATTATAAAGCTGAAGAGTTTGTTTGTTTGGTTGAACGCACTAATCTCAGGAACTACTGGTTTGAATGGAAAATATGTTTGACTGTTGAATAGCCCATTTATTGAGGAAGGCTATATAACATCACGCCACGTCCAATAGGAGCGGAGCATCAATGAAATTTTTTTCAAAAACGGGGGAAATTTATTCCTTTTGAGAGCTTCCACTACGTGTGCTATGTGAATGGTTAAAGTTACGTAACAATTGTGTATAACAGAATTATTTTACTTAAAAAGTTCTAAAAAAAGTTCGTGATAGCATATAGCTATCTTTTAAGGTTTACTAAATATAACCTTTTTTATGGTAATAAAATTTATTCTAAAATAATGAATTATTTGCAAAGGTGTTTTTATATACATGGTATTAATCCTTATAGAAATAAATACGTTATTCATCACAAATATTTACTTTTAAACAAAATTGCGCTTTACAGTAGTTGATTTAAATGAATATCTTAGGAAATAACACAGTTTTAAAATAACTCGGCAGCAAAATAATGATCAAGTATCGCGAGCGCATTTTTATTATGCAGTATAATGTGAGAAGCGGGCGGCACCTATAATACGGTGCCTACGACCCACTCTCTCTCTCTCTCTCTCTCTCTCTCTTATTTTACGCAGACAAAGTTGCGCGGGACAGCTAGTTAGGCTATAAAATGCAAAACAAAATATTTCAAATCTGACCCGTAGTTCCAGAGGTTATAGCGTTGAAACAAAAGAAAAAAGTATCTATAATATTAGTATAGAATAATAAAAAACATTTTTCCTCTATTTTACGTGTTGTCATGTAAATGTGAGATTAAATGAAAATGATAGAACGGAGTGTAAATTTCTACTTTCCTGGAAAACTTTTGGAAACTATTTATTAAAATGACGTGGCAGTCAGTATGCTATGACGTGATTTGGCCACTTTGAATATATGCGTAACGGGTTAAAAACAGTGGATACAATGATTAGAGAAAAGTGTGGAAATCTTCTAAACAATTAATAAAATTGTTATTTTAAAATAACAACTTTTTACTAAATACATTATATAAAAGTATATACGACACCAATAACAAAAAGCCCATTTTTTAAATTGTTGTCTGTCTTTTTGATCCAGGTAATCTCCAAAACGGTTTGACCGATTTTATCGAAACTTTCACTGGCAGATAGCTAATGTTTTAAGCAGTAACTTAGGCTAAATATCATTTTAGAAAAAACTGGTCATAGTAAATCAATTCAGGTGCTTAAATGGCTTACGTTGAGTAAACCACAAGAGATATTATATCAAACTAATGTACTACATAATTGTAGGCATAACAAAGTCAGCGAGAGTATATATGTCAACCTTCTAAGGAACACCCACAATAAGCATTTTGTATTTAAAATATCCAGGAGTGGGGAGCAAGATTCACGCGTGGGACCGATCGATTGCATTCTGTAGTCCATGTGAGGGAAGTCGCGCACACAGCTAGTATATAAATACGTATGTAATGGGTGATGAGTTTCGCATATAAGGTGAGTCATATCATTATGATAAAGTTAGTAATTATTGATAATAATATAAACACGTTTTACTGACTTTATTATTGTTTAAAAATAAATTTAAATGTGTATAAATAGAAAAAAATATTATAAGCAGCATACACGCAGGCTTAGTATCAGAGAGAAAACATAACATCTGTACACCTTTATTAATTCTACAATACTGACTGTATCATAATATGATTCAACGTTATTTTGTACTACAATTCTTCATCTCTTGTTTATCCAAACTATACACAGATGGCGTGACGAAGTAACTTCAGCTTTACAACATAATTCAGACCGGATATACTGACTGATAACGGAAGTCGTTAGTATTTCAATACTAATTTATACGTGAAGCGAAAAAAATTATGAAATCAAATTAAAATAATGTTCATTTATACAACATAGAATTATTTTTACATAATAAAAAAGGTCACGACCAGCGAGAGGGGGCGCGAGCAGTACTGGACATTGCTACTTTAGTTTATTTTATGTGCGCGGAATTCTTAATCATTTTCCTAAAATAAAAGGAGTCTAAGTTACAATTTATAACATAATTTATCTGCCTATGAAAGTCCCGTCAAAATCAGCCCAACCGTTTCGGAGATTATTCGGAACAAGCAGACAGAAAAAACATTTAAAATTGTTTCTTTTTTTGTTATAAGTACCATACTTTACAGTTATTTTGGTATTACAAACAGACTCTTCAGTTTTATATTAAATACCTAATTATTAAAAAATAAACATGCAATTAATCACAATCTACATACCCACGGTTTACATTTAATAATGTAATTGAAAACATAAATATTAATAATATAATACATGAGACAATTTTTTCACAATAATAAATATTTCAAATTCACACAATAAAAACTATCATAAAAAACATTATTGTGATATCAAATAAGATCATTAAATAAAAGGGGTCATTGACGCAAACAAGGTCATGTTGCAAACGGGTTTACATTAATTTAATATCAGCTTCTAAATGTCCCAATGCTGGACAAAGGCATCTTCGCCATCGAGGAAAATGATAATAACTGTATATAATTAATTACTGTTAAAACTAATTAAAAAAAGCCCGATAGAGATTTTTCAGGCCTAAATAAATAAAATATTTTTGATTTGATTTGCTTCTTTGATCTGATATTTTATTTTGTACTTAATATAATTTGTTAAAATATATTAAATAACTTACCTTGTTTACTGATGATATCATTTTTATTCGATTTTTCACCTGAAAAATAAAAATACATATATTAATCAACAGTAATTTATCCATTACATCTAAGGTATAATACTAGCGATCGCCCTAAGGTCGAAATTCGACCAGCGAATCTAAACAACGAGTATTATCCTATCGTTGAGTGACATGTAAATATTTTGGGGGGTCTAAGTTCAATGGCACTGGTCGACTTAGGCTTCGCAATATTAATTTATTTTATTTAATATATTAGTAACAGATATCATACATGAATTTTAGCTTTCTGCACTCCTTCTCCATATAAACTTTAACCTTGCCAAATCTCACGGTCTTCTGCGCACGCACTACGCTTAAAAAGGGGTACAAAGTTTTTGCTTCACGTTTTAATATAATGATAAATAAATACGAAATACTGATCGTTGGTGAGAGCGGCACTTGAGAACGGCTGGAATGCTTTGGCTATTTTCTGGTTTAAAATGTTCGTAATAGTCCGAGTTAGGTTTTAATGAAAATAAATATTTGAGAAGTTTCCTGGAAATTTTTTAAATTCAAGGAAAACTGAAGGCAGTATCGGACTTTTGTATCAACTCAAGACCTCATCTTACAATTCTAAAGATGGACATGCGTTATTTTTTTCTTTATGTATAACTAGCTGCGCCCCGCGGTTTCACCTGTTTTAAAAGCATAATTTTTTAAGCAATTTTTTATACTTTGTGTAAAACTATCGAAATTTTAATGAGGAATAAATTAATTTTTCAAATTATAATATAGCCTATGTTACTCGCTGGTACTGGAGCTTTATATTGGTGAAAGAATTTTTAAAATCGATCGAGTAGTTTTTGAGTTTATCAAGTACAAACAAAAAAAAAACAAACAAAAAATCAAATCTTTTCTCTTTTTTTTTTTTTTTCATCATGGAACAGTTATCAGGGATAAAAAGGATAGGTGGCGCTGTGGTCGAGTTATTGACTATTTTAAAACGCAGAAATACGTCTATGTACCGGGCAACTAGTTTATTATAAAATCGTATGTATATATATATTTCAATGGTACGAAATGTTATTCAGTTCGAAACGAGAAAATACATCTAATCTTTAATATTTATGAACGTACTTTAATAAACGATTATGTCTGACCGACTATCGATTATAATTTTCACAAACACGTTATATAACATAATGTAATAACAATATATATATATATATATAAAATGTCGATCGAAAAGATAATATGACATTCTAAAAATTTATTAGCCAATAAACGTTATTAAATTTTCTGATCGGTAGAAATGATTAAATTTGATACTCTTTGTAGATATATTTTATAATATATGTGTCTATTTACAGATGTGTGTGTGTGTCTAAATAGAGAAAAAAAAATTAATGTCTTATAATTATTCGCATAGAACCGAAATTCCATAAAAAGCCTCCGTTCTACTACACGCTATTCAGAATATCTCGATGGAAATGTGTGACAGCCTCAATATCCTAAATGTCGATATTTTCAGAGACCTCAACTCGAGGGATTACATCGGGAGTATCATCTCTACTACATCTCGGAGACACTAATATCTAGAACTACCAGTCGGATTCGAAAAAAAAAATTTAAATAAAATTGCTTATTAATTGCACTGTCTATAGCGTAGCAAATAGCAGAACTTGTTTCTTCCAAGCTCGTTATGAGTTATCACGAACGCGCAGAAATATTGTTGTAATTCATTGAGGACGTTAGAGCCAAGGTTCATTCAATTCTAATCTACGCATCTTTTCATTAAAAGATTTATTTATTTATTAAATATCATTTGACAATGCGTGTAGACTTTTTAGAACTATGTGAGCTTAGTAATAATCATAAATGGTGTTATATGGTCAAGACTGTTGGATCATTTTCTTATCGTTTTTTTAATATTGTACTATTGTAACTATTGTTTTGTATTGTGTTGTATTGTATTGAAGTATGTATTTTTAAAAAGTTTGCAAACTTTTTTTTTTTTTTGTGTGTTATTTTTATGTACCAGTAATTGATTATAAAAATTTGTATATTAGTGATATATTATGTTTGCACTCAGGAAATTTATTTCCAGTTATATTTACATATTTATTTTTAAGGTTGTCTGCAAGAAACCGCTCTAAGCGATAAGATAGAAGGCTGTACACAAATAATTGAAATAGTTATTTACGTATGTTTTTTGTTTCTTGTGCAATAAAGTATATTGTATTGTATTGTAAGGTGGCAAACAGGCGTACGCCCTACCTGATGGTAAGCGGTTACTATAACATTCGATTAAGATTCGCCATTTAAAAGACATTGTCAATGCTAGGTTAGTCTACTTCGTGTACTTTTATAGCTTAATATATTACGGTATTTTACTGTGCGGTAGATACATTGTATATAATTCTCGGTAAGACTTAATTTGCAGCCTTTGATTTTATGCGACTCGAATAAACTGAATATATAGGTTAAATACCAAAACAATTAATGAAAATCTAAAGGTTTAACGTAAATTTAACTTACTAAATATATTCTATGTACATTAAGTTAGCCGTAAACTTAACTAAGTTTAAGTGAAGTTGTGTAATGTCAAGATTGGATTGTTCGTTTTACGGCGCCGCGCCGCACCGTGCCGCACGCTTGCGTGATTTATTAAGGACACCACCCTAATGGAAGCGATGTGGTTTGAACTTTTCATCTTTGCATATTAAGTTTTGAAAAAAATTTCACGTTCCAATAAGCATCTAACATTTGAAAGTCTTAGTTTTTAGTGTTGTCAGAGTCGATACAAATCTCCTATAATACATAATATATAATACATAAGACATAAATGTAACAAGGACATAGTTATAGCTAAATGTAAAAAACTTACTAAAATTAAGTAATTTATTGTTTAGGTTCGTGGATTACAAAAACTTACAAGACGTCGTTTCTAGTACTAATATCTCATAAGTTCACGGTAAACATAGTAAAATCAGTACAGTTTTATAGGTTTTCTTCGTAACTGCGTTTAAAAAAAACGTTCACTTCTGGATATATACGTCTCCCAAAGATCGCCATAACGACTGGGACCATGCTGCTTGCATCTAGCCGCTTTTCGCACCCTTCAGGTAGACGGTCTGGATACTCTGTATCACATGTAAGAATATATCCTGCATACTTCCAATTTAGGTTAATAATTTATAGGGCTATGTCAGTGTGTTTGGTTCTTTTGTGTGCATCTCCCCATTTTTAATTCGATTACTTAGAGAGAATGCGAATATATTGCTCTCCATAGTGACTTTGAACGTTTTTATGGGGCCCATTGCTAGCAATCAAGTCACAACAATACACACTGGTCAATGCATGATGCCTTTTGAATAGCTGGCACTTAGTATGGAATAACACGTGTGTCGATACTTTGACACCGTCCCATCTTTCAGTTACATAGCAGGTTCCTCAGCGGAGGACTTTAAGCGGAGCTAGTATACTGCCTTTGGTAGGTTTCGTGTTTGTGTTGTTTGGAGTACAAATCCATAGACCGTAAGGTCTGATTGCACGCAGCATGTTTAAGGAAAAACGTGAAGTTAAGGAAAAAAGACAAGAGTATGACTTTTCGGCTTGAAAGCTTTGTAGTTTCGATCACAAGTTCGCACAATTATAGTATGCATCGGCAAGTAATTTTAAATGTCATTTAGATTAATTGTCGACCATTTAGAATGTTAATTAAAAATATACACCTATTTAACTGGATATCGAGTTAACGATCACGGCTCTGTATTAATGGTTTTTCGAAATGTCACACTGTTGTTTCAATTTCGAGTAATTGTTATTATATAGTGTTTAGTTTGACGTTAACCTTAGATGGGACTTTGAATGAATTTATCACGTATTCAAACGATTACTTATATTCTTTGTTTTAATAATTAAAAAAAAAACAGTGGTCAGTACATTGTCAGTATGTGTAATTTTTTTCAAGTTTCCCGATAGACAACCTGTTTAAAGGACACTGATCACGAATATGCCTTTTTTATCTGTCTGTCTGTTTGTATGTCCAGATTTAACTCAAATACAGCTAACTGATTCTTAAGAAATTTAATTTATTAAGAAAACATGAGAAGTTTGTGTTGATCAATTGATAGGTGATAAGAATTTTCAATAATACTTTTAGATTTCGTTAAAAAATTATATTAAAAAAAATATTTTAATACTTAACCGATTTTGATGAAATTTTATCCACGAGATGTTTTGTCTCATTGATCGATTGATAGGTGATAAGAATTTTCAATAATACTTTTAAAAACAGTAAAAAGAGAATTACAAAAATTAAAATCTGTATTAGTTCTCAACTGATTTCATTAAATTTTGTACACGGGATGAGGGACATTCTATAATCGACAGGCTATTAGAATTGTCAATAATACCTCTAGAAATCATAAATAAATTAATTTTTTTTATAAATCTCCAATGAGTTTGATGAAAATTGTACTCGCGATGAAAATGTCATTCCTCAACTGATAAGCAATATGAATTGTCAATAATGTAATTAAAAATAAAATTACGAGATGGAAATAATTACTGCGCAACAAACGCGTGCGGAGCCGCAGTTCACCGCTAGTGTATGCATATAAAAAGACGTTTAAATTAAAAATACATTGTATGTTTGAAGGCAACTACAACATTCGTAAGACACTGTTTTTTTTTTTTTATTATACTGAAAACTTTCTCGATTTGAAGCAATAATTCAGTGGTGGCGTTATCGAACATCACGTTGGTCGACGTAGATTCAAATCTTGCAAAGAGCCTGAGCTTTCGGTAATTCCTTTTGATGATGCCCTTATCATTAAACTAGCGGTCGCCCAATGATCGAAATTCGACCAGCGACTTTTTAATCATAGACTATTTTTCTGTTTGACACTTGCAGTATGAACCTAAAACATGAATATTGTATCACTTGCTGTCACTTTTCATTGAGTGAAAATGTCAATATTTTGGGGGGTCTAAGTTCAATAGCACTAGTCATATTAGGATTCGCAGTATTAATTTACTTAATTTAATATATTAGTAACAGATATTATAGATAATTTTAGCTTTCTGCACTCCTTCTCCATATAAACTTTAACCATGCCAAATCACAGTCTTCCGTGCACGCAATACGCTTAAAAACGGGTAGAAAGTTTTTGCTTAACGTATTATTGATACCAAACTCAGAATTGAAAATCTGTCGCCAATAACTATAGGTGTGTTGCTCTTGCTGCGTTAGACAGTCAGTTCTTCCACCAGGCTTAGGGTGTCACGTCATATTGTAACTTAACTGCAGATGAAAATGAGGCCAAACGCTAAGCTCTTAAAGTATAAAGGAATGAAGCCTTAGGAAATGGTTAAGACCAATTAAATATATATCCAATGTTACAAGGTTGAAGTCCTTACAGATTTTTAAGAATTCGTGCAATTTACTAATTCAATTTACATTTAAGTAGTGAAGGAAGATGTCATGAAGAAATTTGATCGTTCGCAAATTCAAAATCGAAAAATGTTTAATTCAATTTAGGCCTTAAGAAATCACTTATAAATGTCATAATATTACTACCGGTTTGAAAAACATCTCGGCCTTCGAGAAGAACTAACACAAAACTCGATCGGCATCTATTTCTTTTTTCCAATTGTAAAAATAATATTAGGTGTTTAATAATGCACATGGAGGGGAGTAAATAAAAAAATATATTAATTTGATTAAAAAATTCGATCATAAGGACCGTATGTAATTTTTGTTTTGGCTAGCAAAAAAATATTTTTTTCTAAGCGATTCTAAAAACTTCTCTGTCTATGAACCGATTTGGATAATTCTTTTTTTATTGGAAAGGGGATACCTCAATGGTTGTCTCATTATAATTTTTTATTAGCATTTGACAATGAGCTGTAAAATACACCAGAAAACTCAAAATTATTGAAGTTGGTTCTCTTTTTTTTTTTTTAATTGTCGTGTTACTCATTGTATGTTTTAGCATTTGGCTACAATTTAACCTAATTTTAAGTGACGATGTGGACCGATATGATAACACGCATATCCTATTAGAGAACTGACTTGGCGACAGATTTTCATTGCTTTATAAACTTTTGTGCGCTATACGATAAACCCATTACTACTAATGCAGGGTGCTAGGGTTCTGTACCTAATTGGGACTGTTTTTTGAATTGTAGCGTTTCGGGATCAGGCATGGTACATCCAACTGCCGCAAGGCAGTCCAGCATCAATCGTTGAGGAATTACCGATCTCTCGATGGTGACCGTTGTTTTTAGGTCACTGCACTTACCATCAGTCACTTTGGAGTGTTACTAGAAAAAAACGTCAGCTCAAAAGTGCATAAATGCTAGTTACAGTTTGAAATAACTTAAACAACAAAATTGCAATATTGCAAATTTTCTTTGCGTCTTTTTTACATAGCCTTCGTAATAAAAAAAAAAACTATTAATAGATAATAATATACGTCACTTCTCTCTTAGATAATTATATAATAAAAATTCGTTCAAAATTAATTGAATACATTTCGGATAATAAGAATCTAAAAATATACCTCATTGCATCGTTATTTCCTCATATTTAATGTCATGTGACTAACAGACTGATACGCAATTCACCTGATGTTAAGTGGTCACTACAGATATACTTGATTGCTATATAAAATAGGCTTTTTATAAAATTTATAAAAAACTTTTTAGCCAGTAAAATAATGATTTACAAAAAATAATAAAAAATAAAGTAAAAAAACCTTTATTTAATTTACGTCTTAAAAAAAGAGTGCATTAATGTCAACAACGCTCATTAACGACAATATCACGTATTAGCCTCAACAGAACAATACACAACAATACCACCGGTTCGGAAAACATGTCCTTCATTGAGAGGAGTCGACAAGAGACTTTATTACCTTTTCAAGAAATTTTTTATATTATTTTAATAGCTTATAGGTTTATGAGCTTATAGGTTAAGAAAAATGTTTGTATATGTATTAAATGTTAAAAAATATAATGAAAAAAAATGTTGCAAAAATGACAGTACTAATTAAATTTCATATTTTATTAATAATCAATATAAATGAAACTTTATTTTTATTTTAAAGTTTCATTACTCTGGATTATAATGAAAACTTTTTTTAATATTTTTTTTTACACTCTTCGAATAGGTAAAGTTTTTATGGTCTAAAAAGTAAGGAAACTCAGTACTGAAGAATAGTCTACCTAATTACGAATAGCCTCAGAGATGCGGTTACTGTTATTATACATAGCAACATATTTCAGTAAAAATTTTCTGATATATATTAAAAAAAAAATCTGCTGTATAATTTTTTTTTTATATTTTCAGTGTTAAAGTTTATAAAATTATATTATCGATGAGCCCTCGTGGCGCAGTGGTAGTAAGTTCTAAATTGAGCTGAGAGGTCGTGGATTAGATAAACACATGTGGCTTATATTTGTGTGATGGGTATAATTATTGTAAGTTATATTTCTGGATGTTAAATTTTTATGTATATATTATATGTAGGTATATCAGCGGGTTAATTATCATAATACAAGACAATTATGAAATTGTCTTCATAAAAATAATAAGAGATATTTATTATTTGGAATATTATGCTAATGAAATCGAAGTCATAAGTCTGTAATAATAGCGTATATTTTATATTATTTTATTGATATATAAAATATTTCAAAGTGTCTATATTCAGAAAGTTCGAAAAATGATGTAAACGTTATTTTAATTTTAATATAACTTTCCTAGAACGATAAAATTGACCAAAAAGACGAATCTATAAAATATTATTTATTTCATTAACGTGTATTTTAAAATGATATACCTTTTTCTAAGTCCGAGCGAACACTAAGATTCACACACTACAAGTATTTACAACTTACGTACAGGTAACTAACACACCGCGGGATGAAAGGTACTGAGTATCACCGCCGACCAAATCACTTTATATACTTGATCTTATTTTCTATCATTGCATTGAGTACGCAAGGATGATACGTAGTGGGGATCGCTTCCGGGTTACCGTGTTTGAGATAGATTAATTTCGGTAATAAAATTTCATCTTGAATACAAAAGATTTCAACGAGCTACAAAATTTTGTTATAGCGAGCTGAAAGGCTACGTAATGTAAAATAAATTTATCATTAATTCATATTTTATTTTAATATACAGTACCTCATTGTTTTTTGTTACATATTAAATTCACTCACTGTTTTACAAGCGTGAAATTACAAACTTACTAATGCATCTTTAAATGTTTTATCAATATTTTTTCCATTATTTTTATCAGCGCTTTGTGCGATAACTTTCTGTTGAAAAACTTTTTAACCCCCGCAGAAAATAGAGTTGTTTTATAAATTTAACTTGAATATCTGTGTTTTTGTTTGTAGCATCGTAGTTCCCAAACGGCTAAACCGATTTTTTCCAATTTTTTTTTTGTTTAAAACTGACTTGATGGAGACTTTTGCTAATTCAAGTCTGTTCAGCCGTTTGAAGATCATCAGTTCTTTTCTAGTTTATAAATGGATGTAAGCATCTTAAATAGGTCTGATTGAGTTAAATTAAGTATTCTGTTACTTTAATGATATTAAAGGAATGACCTTGACTTGATGTTGCACCGTCATCTAGAATCTGCAGGTTACGTAACTCCTCACCAAGTTACACAAGAGTAATCGTGTTTAGGCTCATTGGATTGGTCTCAATAAATAGGTCGCTTGTGTCGGGGCGTTTTAAATTTTCACATATAATCCGACTCGATCCATCTTTTCATTGTTATTTTCACATTTCATTCTTTATGTTATGTTATGTAACATTGAATTTAAAACGTGACTATAACAGATATATAATAACTAAAGAAATAATAATTTTAATTGGTTAAGTGGTTCAATATTTACAATAATTATTTATTTTTATGTTGATATTTTGTTGTATATTGTTTATTTATTGGATAGCACCCAGACTGATAGCTACCGGTCTTGCTGTTAGTTTAATTTTACGTAGTTACCAGGGCATATTCGTGTTGGTTTTTGAATTTGTAGTTGATAGCTTCTGGTCTGGTCGGGGTAAACTGCCCTTCTGAATATCTGACAAGAGATGAATCCACTGATGTATTTTGAAGTATCATTTTTATTATTTTTCAAGTATTATTATACTTTGTAGCGGGTGCAGGGGTGTGAGGTACACACCCGCACGACATAGCCACGTGCTTTTTTCTTCGCCACAACTTTATTATTTTGAAGTCTTAAAATATCACCAGTAACAGAGAAGTTAAAGTTATATAACTACAAGAATTTTACATATGAAGGTGGATGGATACGGGAGTAGAGGAAGTCCGAAGGTGGTATGGATGGATTGTGTGAAGAATGATATGCGTATACAAGGTGTGAATACTGAGATGATATTTGACAGAGTAGAGTGGAAGCAGATAATATGTTGCGCCGACCCTACTTAAGTAGGATAAGGGGTAAGAAGATGACAATTGATTATTTTCAATAAAAGGGAAGTGGCTATTGATATTGATTTTTTACAGTAAAATACATTCTACTCATATTTACAAGTATTACATACTACGTTAATCACAATACACTTTTTGGTTCATTAACTATTTTTTAACACTAAGATTGTTTATTCATTTTATATTTTGGCACCTTGATAGAGACACAATTATAAAAGAAGTTAAGTTTCGGAAGCGCTTCCGAGGGTATTGGAAAATTATATACAAGACAGATTCTCAAGAATCTTTACTCGTGAATGATTTATAATTGTACAAAACTCCTTTTATAAACTCTTATTTTAAAAATACCAGATGGCTGTTTGCAGTTAAATAATCAAAACCATGTCGCAATCTATCTAGACAATGGCGTGGTTATAGTTAATTCGTAGATATAATAAGGGGTTAAATATGTAACATCAGCATTTCTAGCACATGCACCAATTAACAAGATGTAATAAGAGAGGATACAGACAGTATAAGTATGTACTAGCCGTTTTGAAACGACGAATATAAATGTTTCAATGTAGAACGTGTTAGACTTTTCAGAGCGATGTTTAATTGGGTACGAGAATATAATCTGTTGAAGTAGGTTTATTTCTTGCTTATACATAGAGTAGTGCTAAGAGAACCATCTTATATAGAGGACAAACTTAAAAAGGTTTACAAATTACAATTTAAAAACCCACCAATATGACCCTAGTGTATCAAGAGGGAATTTTACTTTTTCGTGAATTTATAGTTTTTACTGTTGTTATTATAACTATCCTGAGATTCAAGAGATCCTAGAGAAATGGAGAGTCGCTTTAGAAGAAAATTATTCGTGCGTTCTGACCAAGATTGATATGTTCTGTAACTTTAACCCTAATGCTACCTCCAGTGCAGATATCAAGGTTGACAATACAACCCTGCCAAGAGAAAAGACTATTAGTTATCTAGGTTTAGTACTTTTGGAATATGGTTTAAATGAAGCGTATATAACTCACAGAATAACGTCGGGCTGAAAACAAGTGGCGTACGTTGACTGGGGTCTTGTGTGATGTAAAAATGCCCATAAAAGCAAAAGACAAAATCTACAAAAGAGCTGCTAGACCCACGCTTCCACGAACAATAAACGAAGAGGTATTTATGCAGGCCAGCACGACTGTGTGGATACCGCCGATGGATTTAGATCCCTCGGTGGTCACCGTTTTGTTTGGATTGTGCTGTATTTACCATAAGAGACATTACCGTCAATGTGCCGAGATATTATAAAAAAAATTATAAAGTGAATATTTATACTAGCCGATTCATCATTTAGCTTGGTACATGCTCGGCTTGGGATCCCCAAAATATGAAGTAATTCTGTTCTCTTCTATTCAGTAACCTTTTAGAATCACGTATCATTTAATAATATATCATGGGTTGTTGATCACTAAGAATCAGATGAATTACACTCCCGCTTACAATTTATAAAATAAATATATAAATTAAGCTATTGTGATATTGTTTGCCGTTAATAAACAAAACACTATATACAGTTGACGCAAAAAGGTGTCCATTTGTTTTATTGAACGAAGGAAATTCTATAGACAACACCGTGTTTACATAAACGTGGGATTTATCGTACTATAAGTTACACCACTGCTTCCATCCACTTTAGAGCGATGTAAATTATAAATATTTGAAAAGATTTTTTAAATTTTGTTACTTGAAAAAATTAGGATTAGGTATTTATAACTTACATCTGATTTAATTATTATAATCTTCTACTTTGTGAAAGTTTATTTTCGTCTGAAGACTATCGTTTCATTACCAAGCCATACCTTGATATGATATGTAATTATGTTCCAAAAAAATTCAATAATTTTGAACAGTCACAATTTTAATACTAGAAATAAATATAAAATAGTCATTCTATCTATAAAACTTAGTAGTTAACTAAAAATTTTTTATAAATGTAATTGTGTTGGGTTTTACAATAAAATTCCTAAGCACATTACCGATTTTCCGGATAATAAGTTCAAGAATCACGTTAATCCTTCGGCATTCGAGATCATACAAGATGCTTGTAAAATTAGCAATAAAGGTGATATTACAGGATGGACCATTACGTGAATAACGGTGATATCTGGAATTGATTCTCTCTTTGTACATTCACTGAAAAAGCTCATATCTCTTAAAATTAAAAATACTTTATAAATCGTTCGAGTTTCTTCCTGGTTCGGATTTTTTTTCTGAACTGATGTTAGAGTATTGACATTCATAAGTGTCTTTTTGTAAGGGCATGAATTGAATAAAATATTTCTGTGTCTGATGTTTTGATTTTGTGTTTGCTTACTAGATGGATATTTACAATTAGAACATCTTTTGAAAGTTCATGTTTTGTTAGGATATTTGCCTTCGGCACCAGCCTGGTGCTTATAGTACGTTTCATTCATGAAATACTTACTTTAAAGTAGTTAGGTTTAGACATTGCGTCGATGGGCGTGTATTCGAAAGCCTGAACATTCGGGAAAAGAAAACTTTTTATGTACAGGTAATTTTATAACGCTAGAGGAGTGTTCTAAATACCATAAAATAGAAAATTCCTAAACAAAGATCTTATAATATATTTGAGCAGAAGCACTTAAGAGCCAGTGATTAGTGTTTTAACTTAACAACAACTGTGATAGTGATATGTTACGTTTTTGTCTATTCAATACATTTTATTATATTTTTTATGATCGTATTGTTATATAGTGTATATAAAATCATTACAGAACAGTTTAATATCGATTGTAATGATCCGCACGTCACGATCTACTTAAACTTTCACTGTATATTCGTGTCACAGACAAAATACTATTTTTAATTTAATATTTTAACCTAAATATAAATTGTTTATTATAATATAAAATCGAATGGCTTCATTGTTTCGAATGTAAAATTAATATAATCGAGTTTCTTCCCGGATTTTCTCTTCTCGATGAGTGGGATATTTTCTGAATAATTAATAGTGTGTTAATATTTATAAATGCTCTCTTAGGGCCTAATTTGAATAAAATATTTTTGATTTTTAACTTACAATTTTGACAGTCAAGTAGTCGTTAAGATTAGAATGACAACGCGACTCTTAGGATTATAAATTTTTCGAAGAGATATTTGTAGGATCAAAAGATTCAAAACATGCTTGTAACGTATCTGCGCTCGCAGGCAGTCTAAAACATTTTTTTTAAATCTACCGCCACCTACGGATCTATATAAACTGAGGAGTGGCGCGATACCACATTAAGTCCGGTGAACCTGTAAAAGCCATCAGAGCCTCCAGTGTCTTTAAGGCTAACAGTATAGTCGGTCAGAAAAAACCGTACCACACACTTTACTGTATAATTTCGTACAGTGCGGATGCGCTGTATGTTCGTATTATTGGGATCAGTTTGTTATCAAAATACACCTGTCGTAATGGTGGCGCTGTAAGCCGCCCTAGTTCATGTGCCGCCCTAGTACAAAAGGCCACACTGCAGCACTGGTATTCTGACTGGGCCACATTAACATTAATCACGGACGACAAAAAAATAAAATAAAATAAAAAACAAATAGTAAATAAAATAAATAAATAATATAATACACACTAATATAAGTTGGCAAAGAAGCGTACGGCCCGCGGGATGGTAGGCAGTTACCGTAGCTATAGACGGTTCTAATATCATAGATATCACTAGCGCGTTGGCCATCTTGGACCCCCTACTTTAAGGAGCTCTGGAAACCTTACTCACTCAAGAACAACTACACAACACAAGGGTATGTGGCTGCAATCTTCTGTAGGGCGGAGATATTCCACCATCGGATTGCCCCGAGTAGAGAGACAGCTCCAAAGAAATTTTCTGGGCTTTAACCTCCGTGTCTAAATTTCAACGCTATTAGATACATTGGTGTATTAACAAAAAAACAAATAAATTACGTAATAACCTTGAAGCGGCGGCCGAACCGAAAACAGTAAAAATTTCTTCATTTAATCGATTATTATTTCTGCAATATTATATAACCTATCACGCTTAAACATTGTAATTCTGGTGAACTCTATGTATGTAGGTATATCTAACAATTACTGATCATTCACGGTGACACTCGACTATATAACTACATAATACTTTATTGTATCGAATTATGTTATAAAATGTTACTACATAATACTGTAGGTAAGGCGAAGCTTGCATATTCGATTTAATAGTTATGATGTCCTATTTATTTATTTAGACCACAGGTAGTTAGTATATTAAACACAATTCCAAAAAAAAAATACAGTTTCTAGGATAAAGTGTAGCAGGCCTTTTATGGCAATCACAATAAACAAAAGAATATAAATCAGTAGCGGTGGGCGATTATAAGATATAGGTACTAATTCTCGAGATATCTCAATTATAGCCATTAGTAATTACTAATGCTAGGTTACTAATTTGATATAATTAGTAATTATTACGACAAAAGGACCTTTTTTTTGACCACCTCTGGGTAATACATCAAAGGCTCGATTATGAACGATCATTCATATTCGTAATTCAGTTATGAATTATCACTCATCATCGAAATATCTTTATTATGTAAATAATTCATAATCGGGCCTTCATAAATCACTAAATGTCAACAAAATTAAACAAGCAAGAACACTACTTATTCCCGTGTAACTCGCCATTGTTAACCCAACATGCACTAGCAGACATATATTAGAAAACAATACAAAATGAACATTAAAAAATTCAGCCAAAACAAAATTATTAGTAACTATCTGGTACCCGCGACTTCGTCTGCGTATTATTGGATATACACAGACTGATCTCGGAACACGACAAACCAAAAAAAATCGCCATTTTTGCGTGATTGAGTAACAAATATATAAACTTTCAATTTATTAAATTTGTAGGATAACACTGGTTAAACTATGACATCTACCGGGATAAAAAGTACCCTATGTGTTATTCCAGGTCATAGACTATCTGTGTGCCAAATTTTATTGAGATATATTCAGCCGTTTTAGCGTGATTGAGTAACAGATATACACACTTTCACATTTATTATATTAGTGGGATTTTAACATACTGTTTTTATCAGTTTATGTCTTAGTATGGATGGCTGTAGTAGGAGAAAACACGAAGTGTGTTGTGTTCCTGTAGTGGTTAGGGTTTCCAGAGCTCCTTGAGGAAGGGTAATTCAAGGTCGAGAACGGGCTATTGATACCTATGATGACACCACCAGGCGGGTCGTATGCTTGTTATCACCTTAGTAGTATAAAAATGTGGCATTTAGTAGATCAGAAGTCAAGAACACATCGTGATGAAACCATAATATGGTGGTAAAGCATATTCTAAAGCCTTCCTAGGTACCTATAATTGTGTATACGCTGAACTTGAGAGCCAGTTCCCCCACTATGCTTAACGTGTTACCGTCTTGAGCCACATCGGAACTGAAAATCGAGTGAATTTTTGACTTAATGCTGAATCTATAAACAAGATAAATTATTAAAACGGAAAAAAACCAGACTGCAACAAAAAACACTTGAGTAAAAAAATTTTTTTCTTTATTTTTGCCTTTTATTTGATTCTTAGACTTCGAACTTAAATATTATATAGCCTGTCACTCTCACAATTAGGACGAACCCAACGACAGTATCCATTTTCGCAGTCTGGTAAAAAATTTAAATTAATCATAATCGCAGCGTAATCTAACAACATCGGTGAGCACCGAGGGTTCTACAATCCAGCGTCAGTCCTCGCTGTAATACCTGGCTGCTCAAATGTCTCTTCACGTTATGCTAGGACTCCATGTTGTAGGAAGAAGGGAGCATACTGGGCGAGAGAAAGTTCCAGTCTTATTACCCATTACAGATTTTTTTCAAATTATTTACAGATTTATGTGAAAGTGCTAGTTTATATGGAACGAGCTCCCAATATGTGCTGAGTCCCATGAGGTTTTTTACGAGAGGAGTGAACAGGTTTTTTTTACCGTTTATAGGTTTAGCATTATGGCGACAATCTCACTTTATGTTAAGTGACAATGAACCTAGTGGAAGGGCTGGCTCTGCAGTGTAGCTGTCAGAATACACCTATAGGTTGCGATAGATTTTCAACTTAAGAATTTTAGCTAGGTAGGTGGGCTATATGATTAAAAGTGGACAAAGCTGCATTCAAAAGATAACTAATGACGTAATATAACAATAATGTTCACACGCCATATTTCGATAGGTAATAACTCTACTTGTATTGTAATTATTTATTTTGTTAATTAATGATAATTCTCGTACAATTTGCCTTAAGGCATCCCGCGTTGGTTGATGGATTCCTACTACCTTTGCTACGTTTAAATTAAATACTCGCTTTTAAAAATTCAACAGTATGTTTATTTTTTTAAATATTTTTTATTACAAACACCAGTAGTATCATTATATTAATACGTGAAGCAAAAACTTTCTACTCCTTTTTAAGCGTATTGCGTGCACGGAAGACTGAGATTTGGCATGGTTAAAGTTTATATAGAGAAGGAGTGCAGAAAGCTAAAATATATCTATAATATCTGTTACTAAAATATTAAATTAAATAAATTAATACTGCGAATCCTAACCTGAGTAGTGCCATTGAACTTAGACCCCCCAAAATATTGACATTGTCACTCAATGAAAAGTGACAGCAAGTGTAGGTTCATACTGCAAATGACAAACAGAAAAAGTTTATGATTAAAAAGTTACTGGTCGTATTTCGATCATTGTGCGACTGCTAGTACATATCAAATCTTCATAAGCAACTAGCTGTACCCGCGGTTCCGCTCGCAAAAACAAAAAAAAATTGGTTTCACCGGGATAAAAGTATTCTATGTCATAATATAACTTCAAGAATTGTAAAATCTGTAAAATTGAGAACCAGTCTTTCACTAGGCTTAGCATGCTACCATCTTGCGCCACATCGTCACTTAAGATCAGGTGAGATTGTGTTCACAACGCTAAAATATACAACGATAAAAAATATATAACGTAGGCAGAGTCAAGTCTAAAGGTTACACTACAAAATATTTAATAGTTAACGAACCAATGATTTCTATCACGGATAATGATGATTTTGACAAATAGCCTTAACTCGTATGTTAACAATGCAACTAACTGTGATGAGTAATAATAGACAGTTCAATAACGGCGAGGTCACAAGTTCCGTTCCCAGACGAAACATTTTTTGCATACTTTTGTAGAAGGTTAATTTATTATCGGCCGATAATGGATTATGCGAACCATTTTGACAAACATACTGATCTTTAAAGAACGTGTAGGGTCTTGTAGAAGAATTAGTTATCCAATGGTTTGAAATTAGATGATAATTCATTTTAAAGTTTGAACGTTATTGAGGTCCATCTATCAGTAATTAATGGCTTTTTCTTTTTTTTCTGGCCTTATCCCACTTTTATTGGGATTGACTCTCATAGTCTATCGTCTCCAGAGATATCTGCTCCGGATCGTTATTGCGCTCCACAAGGCAGAGATGCGTTTGCTATCATGGTCAGGAGACGTCATACTCAGAGAGAAGGTGCGCAATAACCATATTAGAGGGAGCTTCAAAGTTGCAGAAATAGTGGGGAAAGTAATGGGTACAGGCAGAGATTGTGCTGTCATATACTCCGACGAACAGATGGCCATGGCATGAAAAAGTGCCTTTTCATGACTACAAAGAATAAAGGAAAAGGAAAACTTCAAACAACATGCAAAACGAAGATCCAAAAGGACATGAAAAGATGGGACTTGCGGAAGATGACGTACAAGATCGAAGTAAATGGCGTCGCATGATTGAGAAGGCCACCCAGCGCACAACGGGAAAAGGCGAGGCCAAAATAGAAGAAGAAGACATGTTAGGTGGAGTCGTTCACGCTTTTTAGATCCTGACCCGATCTAAGACTTTTTTGATCATATGGTCATTCGGCCTCCTCATGACATAAACGTGCCAATGAAGTTGTGCCTCCATTAGCCTATACCGTATAGATCTTACTTTGATCCTCGGTGTGAAACCCTTGAGTCTGGCAGCCGGCCGCGCAATACAGGTGACACTGCACTTGCAATCACTTAGCTACCCTCACACATCATTACACACAATATGTACATACATGCGTGCACACCACATAGGTACATAGTTTCTGTAAGGAACTTTTATTTTCTTCTTTTTTACTCTGGTTAGTGTACACCATATTTCAGATCACTAAGTATATACATATATACATCTTCCTTCCTTCCTCTCAGGAGGCAGGGACATGTATATATGTATATGTTAGTTTAGCTCGAATTTTATGGATAGAAAATTAGTCAGATCGCGACTTCTTTGCAATCGCGGCAACAGTCCAAGCCGAGGAACGGCCACTTTCGCACTCTTGCGCGCTTTTTGCCCACGATTTCGCGGCTGAGTGCCTTAAGCGTTCGCCCAAGCCGGGTAAAGCTGTAAAAGTCATCAGCGGCTCTGTTCTTGGATACGGCTCCCCAGGCTAAGAGAAGGGTCAGTGAAAAAAAAATATACCTCTCATTTAAAGGTTCTGCACTTTGTCTAGTAGTGGTACTCTGCCAAACTATCTAAATATTCTTATTTCAGAAATGCAGCGTGGAGTTTGTCAGACTCTTGCTTCTTATTGTTGTTGTATGTCATTGAGAATTTAATTGCGGTCTTATTGACTTTTCCTTTTATGCGTATGGGCATCCTCAGATCATAGAGTACTCCTGAAAGCTCCCACCTCTTCTGCCAGCCCGTGTTCCTTCTATATGTCTTTATCGGTGTTATCGTAATTAGTTATTATACTACCTAAGTTCTTAGAACTGTCAACCATTTTAATTGTAGTGCCTTGAAGGTCTTAGATGTGCTGGGCGATGATTTTGGCAATATTGATAATTCTTTGCCGACAATCTATACTCTGTGCCACCGTTTAACCACAGACTCTCATGATTTTGAAATTTTCAGTATCAATGTAAACAGTGGAAGTTTTCGGTGAAGGAAAACATCGTGATGAAACTATAAAATGGTCATAGAGTATTTTTTAATGCCCGCCTGGCTAGTATCCAGTAAATAAATAATATTTATTTGACATTACTCATACAAAAAATGTGAAAATATGACATTGATGAAAGATGTCACTGTGATGTCAAATTAAGGTAACGTTTGCTCTAAGTAACCACCATCAAGTTGAAAATCTACCAGCAAGCACCTATATTTAAAAAAAAAGTATTTTTACCGGTTTATCCCCTGTGTAATTTAACAGAATGGCGATATTTTATTGTCTGGTCTCATTGATCATGGATTTTTCCTGTTGCAGTCAATTGTTTTAACGCAATGAGTTTCAGTTCAAGGTGTGTATTCCTGATTTGTGTAGATGCGTGTACATCTAAGAGGGTTCTTGTTATACCTATAAAGTTTCAATTATTTGTTTCACCTATGTCGTTATTACAGCCACTTTAGGGGATGAATTTTCAAAATTTGTCTCTTAATACCTCTGCTTCCGCGGATGGCATATATGCCAATTTCACTTGCATTTTTGTTATGTAAGGGAGCCAAAAGATTAATACTCTTTTCCGTTACGTAAAGAAAATTTAGTGCTTCTAAACCCACCGGTTTAAACTATGCGTTGTCCGTCGGTAAGTTTCGAGAATTTTATTAAGTAGACGTAGTAAACATAATTATTATAGTACCGAAGTGAAAGTACCTTCTGAACTAGTTCATAGTACTGAACACAGAAAAGTAAAAACAGCTGATTTATTTAGAATTAGTTAAGATTTTCTCATGGTTATTATTAACGACAGGCATTAGAAAAATGTCTACCACTATGCTATGGTATTGTCATAATGTATTCTTTCACTGAAAGCTCAGAGTCATTGCGGGATTCGAACTTACGTCGATCGACGCTGTCTTTAGACAGTACTGCCATCGTTTCTAATCATCACATAGCCTGTTCTTGAATAAATATTAGAGTGTTCTGGCAGTCATTTGAGGATACGTTACTTTATGGACAAGCAAGCTATTGTATGCGACTGCGTTCCGTTAGCCTTGAAAATGAAAGGACTTGGAATTGAAACTTGGAAATGAAAGGATATGTTATGTAATGATTGTAACTAATACAGAAACATTTGAGGATGTGCTCAGGATAATTCATAAAATTTTATCACAATAGTTTGGGTTGTATATATTACATATATACAAAGATATGTACGTAAATATAGGCAAAAAAGAATTATTAATTTATTGATACTAGCGATCGCCCTAAGCTCGAAATTCGACCAGCGTCAGACAATTTTCTGTTTGACAGTTCCAGCATTCATGAACCTAAACAATGAGTATTATCTACATAATTTGCTATCAGTTTTCGTTTAGTGACAATGTCAGCATTTTGGGGGGTCTAATTTCAATGGCAATGGTCTGGTTAGGATTCACAGTATTAATTTATTTTATTTAATATATTAGTAACAAATATTATTGATAAATTTTAGCTTTCTACACTCCATCTCCATATAAACTTTAATCATGCTAAATCTCACAGTCTTCTGTGGACGCAATACGCTTAAGAAGGGGTAGAAAGCTTTTGCTTCACCTAGAATGCTATTTGTGATACACCCTACCGTTACTGATAGCCTACCTTATCATTCAATAAAGCGAGATAGAGATGGTATATAGTAGAAATTATTTAAAAATTTTCAATATTAAGTAAGCCATCTGCTATCAGTAAACTATGGCGTTCGATTTATTCACGCACAATAAATTGTTATATTTGTAATCTTACGTAACTTCTGCCATTATCTTTGTGATATCAAAATGTAATTAGCGTTTGGAAATATGCGTTAAGCTTATTTACAATGTTAAACCGACCTGGAAGTTCTAGTAATGTGTTCATCTATTACGTTGTTTGTTGTTGTATATTACAAGTATAATTTATGTGTTTTTGTGTTATTTTTATTTGTAATTTTTTGTTTTTGGCTCTTTTTAATATTTATAATTTTGATATTATTGATAGTTTGCAGTGTTTTTTTTTAAGTTTAATTTTAGTTTAATTTGGCTGTACTATTTGGACTGTTATTTGTGATAGCAATAGAAACTCGTATTGTTTATTGCTAGATTTTGTGGGAACTGATTTTGGTTTGTGTTTCATTTTTTCTTGTAAATTAGTAATAAGGCATTGGAACTGTTTACATCCCTTGAATAAATAAATAAATGAAGAGATCCTTAGAAGAACCAAAGTCACTGATATAGCCTTAACAATTGTTAGACTTAAGTGGCAGTGAACGGAGCATGTAGCTCGTAGAACGGATGGCCGATGGGGCTAAAGAGTTCTCGAGTAGCGGCCAAGTACCGAAAGTTGCAGATTATGCAGACCGGCTACAAGTTAAACCTACAACCTGGTGAAGGTTGCGTGAAGCTATTGGATGCGAGTAGGATCGGTCGTTGAGGCGATCTTTGAGGGAGACTTACGTGCAGCAGTGAATGTCTTTCCATTTAAATGATGATGAAAACTACAATTTGATTTTTTTGTTCGTTAAATAAATATTTATCAACTTATTTAGGCTCTAAGAAGGCACTTATGAATGTCAAAACACTACTACCGGTTCGGAAAACATCCCAGACATCGAGAAGAACCGACAAGAAAATCGATCGGGTTTATCAACATCTTATTTTCTATTTTGAATTAGTTTTTACAGTATTAAATTATATAAAGTTATTATAATTTTCAGAAGATGTACAAAGAGGGAATCACAATTAGGCATCACCATCATTCACGTACCTAAAAAAGATGGAATGACTATTTTATATTTATTTCTAGTATTGAAATCGTGCCCGTTAGAATGATTGTAATAATAATAATGATTTATGCATTAACATCAATGAGTAACTAACATGTAACAATAAGTATACTAACAGCCAAGGAACCTGTTTACCGATAACAAGTTACTTTGTCAAAAGAAAACACACGTAAGAAGTTATTATAGATTATTATTTATGGTAGATATTCCACCAGTGCGCACAAAGCGATTTGCTAGCACATTTATAATGCGCACCGCTAAACAGTGGAACACTTTGTCGGATTTCATATTTCCCGATAATTATAACCTGGGTATCTTAAAGTCTCGAGTAAATAGGCAACCTTCTAGGCAAGCGTGCTCCATCGTAGACCACATCATCATTTATGATCAGGTGAGATCATTGTAAAAAAAAACTCTTGAAATAATCTTGTTCACGTTTACTTTATAAAGTGTTTAATAAGAATAGGAAATAACCTATATTACAGCATACAAATACCTTTCTTTCAAATGTTTCCTACCTTGGTTACACTTGGCGTTATTTATATACTTTGAAATAAAAATCACGCGCGAGGAATAAAATTAAAAAACGTGTCGCCTCACGGAGCACCTCAAATTATTACGTTCCCTTTGAAAATTCATAATGAAACAAATACCATATAAGAACGGACTTCTAAGCATTTCTGCAGGACCACATAACGAAAACGAATGGCGATATAATTTGTCCTCGACGGTCGCTGTTTTTTCTAGAAAGCACTATATTTTTTAACGGGTAGGTACTATGCAGTGTTTTTGGCGAGCTATTATAAAAGTTAAATAAATAATTATGATTTCAACTGATTAGAGACTACTTTGCCACTTTTATTAAGTAAAAAAAGATAGTTATATTTGTATTTCGTAACAAGACAAATCAATACCGGATTAACCAATTCAACCGTGATTATTCTTAGATGCGATTACAGATCAAAGATTTACCGATAGATTCCAGTACTCTAATTACGTTGAACCTTGAACCCGATTGCTTAATACGTTCAATGCGCAAACATTATTTGTGTAAGACTTTTTGTTAAGGTAGGAGGTTGAAAAGACCTCATACACGTTAAAATTAAAAGCTTCGATAGGTCTTTAAACTATAAAAAACTGTGTTAAAGGCATAAATTATCCATTACCTAGCAACACTTTACACCTTGCAACATATCAATTTTGTATAATGTTTTTTATTTATAAAGAAAGAAAGGAAGGAACATTATTTATTGTCACAAAGATACACACATAAAAAACAAAAACATAAAATAAAAAAAAAACGAATAAAACAAAAGCATTAAAAACAAAATCAAGCTAAATAGACGATGCGACAAAAAGATTTGGCATCAGCTTTCTGTCGCCCGTGAGGAACAATCACCAGACGGCGCTGTTTTTCAGCCAAACCTTCAGATGTAACTGGCAATAATTTTAAAGGTTAGTCTATAATTGCTTACTCTAATATGACAATAAAATAATGTGACTTTTGAATTACGATAAATGCAACAATTTCTTACAGACAAACAAAGCATTAATATTTTGTTTTACGACAAATTTATTAATTTGTGTATATTTTACACCTTCCCAACAAATTAAAATCAAGATGGAAATTAGTTAAGAAAACCTGTTTTACATTACCCATTACAAGTTTATATACAACTCGAGTAGATGCACCAATACTGTTAAAGTACACATCAACAATATCACTATACCCATTTAGGATCTTGAAGAACCTAGGAAAGAGTTTACTTATTCCCATGACAGTATGAATGTTGGACAAAGTTGCGTGATTCAGTGCCGAGAAGGACATAAGGGGACTCGAAATTTAAACACTGATCATTTGAGGGCAGTAGAAAAATTTTCAAAATTAATTTTGCGTCTATGACGATCCTATGCTTTTCCAGTGAGCCTAACTTAAAGTATTTGAATTTTTTGAGTTAAGACGTATATGTTAGTTTATGTTTTTTTGCTGTTGGCAATCTCACTCTCTTACAATTGTCATAGATGCGCGAGTTTAATAACTCTGTGTCTCTCTTCTGCAGTTTCCCACAGCATCCTGCATACTAAAAACTAAGAAACGGTTGTAATTATCACTTTCCGCGTGTTTTTTGTACATCTAAGATGGCAAACAAGCATACGGCCCGCCTGATTGTAAGCGGCTACAGTAGCCTATCACCTAGCGCGTTGCCTACCTTGAACTACTCTATTTCAAGGTGCTCTGGAAATACCACAAGTTTATTTGGCTGCGATCTTCCGTAGGCTGAAGATATTCCAAAAGTTCGAATGTCCCAAGTAGAGATAAATGTATAAGGACATTAAAATATACTAGAATATAGTTTTCTCTTTCAAAATTATAATTTTGCCCGAGTTATTATTGTGTACTATTTTTAATAGCGTGTTGGAAAGTCATGAGGTCTTTTCAACCTCATACCACAGTGAACGGGTTAAATGCCAAATGGAATACGATTGCTCATTGTATGTTTTCCATCTAATGATCATGCTACATTGGAGTATTGCGAAAATAAAAATAAAAACTGCATCGCTTTTTTGTCTTGAGGTTTGTATTGCACATTGACTAATGTAAGCATTGAAATATGTTTTATATTATATTATACAAGTTGTGTCCCACGGTTTCACTCGTGTTAAATTTATTCGAGCAACTATCCATGGTGTCGTTGCCAACGCATTTGTGTATTCCAATGGTCCCCAAACTTTTTTGTTTCGTAGACCCCCACTAAACATTAAACGCTTTTGTTTACAAATTTCGAACATCGTTTGTCTCTAACATTCGTATTATTTGAATTATTGGCGAATTGATCAAGTATGTAGAGGTACAGGTGTCAAAGAGTACCTATAAAAATAATTTAATATTTAAGGTCATCCCATCGTCGATCCCGAATTTTCCCATGACTGATGCAAGTAATCATGAAATTCTTTGAATCTCGCTCCATATCTTCATAAAATTTCATATTACAAATATTTATACTTATATTATGTTTATTGTAAATGTATTATGTAATTACAAAGGCACTGTCATATTTTATCTATATATTAATACGTGAAGCAAAAGCTTTCTACCCCTTTTTAAGCGTATTGCGTGTATGGAAGACTGTGAGATTTGGCATGGTTAATGTTCATGTGGAGGAGTGCAGAAAGATAAAATTTATCTATAATATCTGTTACTAATATATTAAATGAAATAAATTAATACTGCGAATCCTATCCCGTCCAGTCCATTAAACATAGACCCCCCCAAAATATTGACATTGTCACTCAACGAAAACTAACAGCAAGTGATGTAAATAATACACATTGTTTAGGTTCATAAATACTGGAAATATCAAACAGAAAATAGTCTATGATCAAAAAGTCGCTAGACGAATTTCGACCTTAGGGGGGTTGCTTGTTATTATAATTATAGCAAGAAAATCAAAGTATTTTTCACGACTTACGCAAGTGGAAATCTATGATTTGTTGACATCCATCTGCACTCGCGGACCCCCAAATTGTATTTTCGCTGACACAGACCCCTTGAAGTTCCAAATCGACTTCCAGAAGTCCATATGGACCACTCTGGAAACCTATGGTGTAGTCTATCGTCTCACTTCCTATATTTGTCTACAGCTTGTCAAACTGCTTTGCTTCCTAGGGCGGTAGCATTATGTTATATAATACATATTTAACTTTCCTGGATAAATTCGATAATAATGATAATTCGATAATTTTGCTTTAGCTACGCTGAAATATCGCCTCGCTGAGCGCGTTCTTTCCTTTATACGAGTATCATGGTGAGTGTTCTGTAAGAGATGTTCAATCTAATACTCTCTTCTCCTTTCCAGAACAGAACCACACTTGCCGGGCTTCTGGCCCACAGTTTTACGGTAACCTCAATCTCGGTACGAACTAAAAAGTTCTCTATGAGTTGTCTCTGTCGTACCGTGAAGCTGTGGATCCTTCTCCCGGTCAGTGTGTTCCCTCCTTACGACTTCGGGTCCATCAAGCGTAACGTGAAGAGGTATTTAAAAGAGATATGCCATAAAATACACAAATAATTTTTACAATATTAGGTAACTAAACGGCTGACATAGTTTATTTATACGGATATTTAGCTGGTTAATTTTGATGAAAGATTTTAACGGGAATATGGCGTTACCAGGGAAAAAACATGTTTGAGGAATAATAAATATGATATTCAAGTTTCTCTGCGTTTGTAATCACTAATAGATCGTGAAAAAAAAGGCCTTTACCCATCACTTGGAGATTTATTGTTACTTGTATTATATATCATTATAACAAAGATATAAATGCTGTAAATCATACAATTTGTATGTAAATTACCTTTGACTATGTCTATTAGTGTTGCGTGTGTGAAAATGACATGTCTAGGTGTTGCCGTACCAATGATTTGCGTTCAGGTCTTATAAAATTGCCAGCAAACGTATTTACTGGAAAGGTTAAAAGGGTAACACACTTCGTAAAGGTTTTTAGATTGTGTAATACAATTGATGTTTTCTTTGTTATTTTTTACATATCTATTATTTTATTAAAAATATCAATAAATTGTTTATTTAAAAGCGATAATCTTTGAAACTTAAAGAGGGACAGGGCGCAGAGAAATTTATTTTGAGTTTTCTCTCTATTTAGTGCAGTCCCAGCGGTGGGCGATTATGATATATACTAATGTAATCACTCGATTATGAGGATATCTTGAGTTATCTCGAATATAGCCATAAGTAATTACTAATATTAGTAGTTCGACGATGACTGATTATTCTTCCACGACTCTTCCTTTTTAAGAGGTACTAGTAATTATTTATCATCGCCCACCTCTTGGTAATTCATCAAAGGCTCGACTAATGATCATTCATATTCATAATTCAATTATGAATTAACATTCATTATCGAAATATCTCGATTATGTAAATCATTCATAATCGTTCATAATGAAAGGTGTATGCCGGGATCGTAGCAGGTGGACGGACGTGGTCTCTGCCTACCCCGTTGGGAAATAGGCGTGATTTATGTATGTATGTATTCATAGTCCCCCACTTCTAGGCAGTCCGACTAGTTGAATTCCTCCACCCTACAGAAGAACGCAACCAAATGACCTTGTGTTGTGTTCCTGCGGTGAGTTGGGTTTTCAGAGCTCCTTAGGGTAGGTGGGTTCAAGGTTCGCAGCGCGCTAATGATACCTATCGTATTATAAGTGTCCATAGGCGACGGTAGCCGCTTGTCATCCGTCGGGCAGTATACTTGTTTGCCACTTTTCTTCTATAAAAAAGGCTAGTGTATCCGGTTTTAACTGAAAAACGGATTGGCCGATTGTTATGAAATCTTGTACACGGGAAGCTTATGTTATTGCTCAGTTTATTGCGTATAAAGTCTTATATATAAAAATCTCGTGTCACGGTGTTTGTGTTCGTACTGCTCCGAAATGGCTGGACCAATATTTGTGAATTTTTTAATGTATACTTCATACCGCTAGGTGATTAGTGTCCATGTATCCAGAATTTTTTTCAATTTTTTTTTTAGTTTTTTTCGGTTTGTCGTCTTCTGAGATCAGTCAGTAGCATACAGCAAAGCGAGATTGTAGGGATTGCGACCACCATACGCATAGTGATACAGCCTAGATCGCTGATTTACTTTTAATTTCTTGAGTTTCGACATCACTCGGTGTGTATCCAATAATACGCAGACGAAGTTACCAGCTAGTTTTTTATAAAGTTTTTAGAAATCACCGACCGACGCGACGTTATAAAAATGTACGTAAAATTGGCATAGTATATGCGGTCCCCGGGAACTAAGACATTAACAGATCAAGATTGGATTAAAGGAAATATACGCCATTTCTCAATTGATAAGATTATATGAATAAGAATAAAATAAGAAATGAAAATCATTACTGCGTAATACACGCGTGTGAAGCCGCGGGTGCATTGTTAGTCTATACAATTAATAAAATTGAAGTGTCTGTTTATAATGTCAAAATAACAGCTTTTTAATAAATGTCTATGAAAGTATATACGACACCTACAACAAAACACCCATTTTTAAAAATTTTGTCTGTCTGTCTATCTGTTTGTTCCGGGTAATCTCCAAAACGGTTGGACCGATTTTGACGGGATTTTTACTGGTAGATAGTTGATTTTATAGGGAGTAACTTAGACTACTTTTATTTAAAAAAAAAAAATTAGGGTTCCGCACAAATAAAACAAAACTTGTCATGGTTAATCAATTCGGGCGCTTAAATCGCCTACTCAGAATAAACTTTAAGAGATATAGTAAATTAATGTACTAAATAATTATAGATATTAAAAAGACATATAAAAAATTCATCGAGAGTATATTACGTCTATCTTCTAAGGAACACTCACAATAAGCATTTTTGTCTTTAAAATATCCGGGAGCGAGGAGCAAGATTCGCACAGGCATTCTATATTTCACGTGAGCAAAGCTGCTGGCACAGCTAGTATTCTTATACATTTCAAATATAAGCGCAGATGTAGTACTTTCATAAGAGAGAAACAACAGTTATTAATAATTCAGTATACCTTTCCAATAGTCTACGACGACGAACTTCCAAGGTCAAACGTCGTCGAAACAAAAAACAAAAATAAATCATTAACAAGAAAACAAAAAACACGACTACATTTTCATCTATTTTTGCTCTTTATTTTATTCTCATACGTCATACTTAAATACTATATAGCCTATGTCTCTCCCACAATTAAGACGAATCTAACGTCACCTCGTATGCTAAAATCCATTAAGCCGTTTAGGCTACAGAGCGTACCAAATAAATAGACATACATACGTTACGCACGAAAAACATAACTCTTATTTTTCACAGTCGAGTAAAAAATAAAACAGCGGTTTACATTATGAGTAACAAGAATTATAATTAACCTGAAAGATATCTGAAGCGGACAACTCAGTAGTGTTTTACATTACGATAAGTCTATTTCGCTGTTAGGTTTTGCAAGTAAACAGTATAAACTGGCGCACCCAACGGAAATGTCGTGAGAAAATATTGAAATACATGTAAGTAGGTATTTGTATAAGTATACAATATTCACACTAAATTAACCATTTTCACACCAGTTACGAATTCAAACTAGATTTGATAATACCACTTCAAGAGGGTACAATCAAATCGCTCGAGTACCTGATAGATGTTCCAGGTTTTCATTAAAAGCATACAAGTTACCTTTAACATCTTGATACTAAATAATAAAGCAGAAAACCTTTTTATTTGTTTTATAAACACGCTAATCTCTTTAAATACCTGTCGGATTCAAATAATTATTTTTGTATATGATAGCCAGACTCACGAGAAACCGTATAGGCTATCTAACATTAGGCTAAAACTCTCAGCTAGCCTTAAATATTGATTTTTGTTAAGCAAGTCGGAAGTGGCAGCCCTCCCGAATTGCTGTAGTCGCGTGCGCTGGCGTAATTATTAATGATCGGTAAATACAATGTTCTACAAAAATATTAGCCTTTAGTATATCTCAAAAAAAGTCCGGGATAGTATATGCCTATCTCATATATATAAGCCACAATAAGGTATATTGTTAAAAACGAAAAAGCAACACTAAAAACAGACAAACACATACACCAATACGATTTAGCTTAATTATGCAATGTTTCCTATTTATCTCGGCGTCCTCTTTGTATGTGTGTTAGTACGTGCGCCCGCGTATTACGAAACCTTGGGAAAAGGTGCCATAGCCAGCGTGGTGTACTATTCAGGCGTATCGCTTATGTGAATATTTTTATTATCTATTTTTTAAACTTAAAATACCGTCTCTGCATCTATAAAAGTCCTTGTAACGTTAGAAATAATAATGATTCATAAATTGATCCAACAATACCCAATAACATAAAGCTTCCACAGTTAACATACCGGACGTCCGTAACACAATTAAAAAACAAGTAAACAAACTAACAAATCAAATTGCAGACGAGCTTACAATAGAGCAGTAATTAATGATCAGTGAGTCTACTATTATTCTCTATGCGATTCATAAAATAAGGAACCAAATAAAAATATTTGTTTAAAATAAGGATTTTTCTGTCTTGTTAAGTTTTGACTGTTTTTTTTACGCCTACCTGATGAGAAGTTACCAGTTAACTAAAAAATTGAACGAGAACCAGAGTGACCTATCTGCTTTTTTCGATAAATGTGAATGTATATATACATAATCTAAAAATGAATATTTACCCTTTACTAGCTGACCCGCGCAACTTCGTCTGCATCATTTAGAGAGAGAGTGGGTTGTAGGCACTTTATTATAGGTGCCGCCCGCCTCCAACATTATTCTGCATAATAAAAATGCGTTCGCGATACTTGATAATTATTTTGCTGCCGAGTTATTTTAAAACTGTGATATCTCCTAAGATATTCATTTAAATCAAATACTGTAAAGAGCTATTTTGTTTAAAATTAAATATTTGTGATGAATAACATATTTATTTCGATAAGGATTAATACTATGTATATAAAAACACTCATAATAATAATTAAATAATTCATTATTTTAGAACAAATTTTATTACCATAAAAAAGGTTATATTGAGTTAACATTAAAAGATAGCCATATGCCCTCTCAAATTTTTTTTAGAACTTTAATAAGAAACAATTCCATAACAAACGACTGTTGTGTAACTTTAACCATTTACGCAGCGAACGCAATGAAAGCTCTTAAAATAAATAAAATTTGCCCGTTTTAGAGCGTATTAGCGCGTTCAACCCATCAAACAAACAAACTCTTCAGCTTTATAATATTAGTATAGATTTTCGTACGTTTTGAGTGACGCTGGGAGCCAAAGGGGTCAGTCAGGTTGTCCTTAAATACTAGTTTATATAGTCTTATATGTTTATTTCAGAGTACGAATATAATATTCATGTGTGATTTAAATGGTCCAACGATTTAAGCGAGAATGGTTTATTAGTTTGAGAGAAAATAATAAGAGCTTCAGAGTCAGTTTTACGGTAACCTCGTCACGAACTCAATAGTTATCTTTGTCGTACCATGAAGCTATGTACGAAGGAGAAGTCCTGGCCAGTGTGTTTCATCCTTCTTACGACATGATCCTTTAAGTGTAACGGGAAGAGATATCTAGCAAGCTGGCATGACAGCGGTGACCGCCGATGGATCTAGATCTCTCGGTGGTCACCGTTGTGTATCGATTGTGCTGTGCTTACCATCAGGAGCTTTATAAAATGGAAGAGGAGATTAGTAGAAGAATTAAAGTCTCAGACAAAACTTAAATGAGAGGAGTGTAACGGATGACCATTAGACAGTAAAGTTCTCAGTTCTCGAGTGGTAGCCACGTACGAGAAGATGCAGTGTTGGCAGACCCGCCACAAGATGGACCGACGTTGGTTTTAGCAGGTGGCAAAGGTACCGGGAAGCAGCTTGATGCAGGCAGCACATTGCCGTACGTTGTCGCGCTCTTTGGCGGGGGCCTGGAAATTAAAGGATGGTTAATAAAAAAAAAACCTATTCTATCATATGACCAATGTTATTGGAAACCAAAGTAAACAGAATCTTGTCATTAGAGACGGTGGGATATTAGATTAAGTTTAACATGCATGTTAAATTCCAAAATTAAAACCACGGTCGAAGAGCAGATAAAAAAATTTTGCGCTAAAAAACGGCCATGGATTCTATCATGTGCAGAATTTACGTTAATCGATTTAAAATTATCAAGCTTTGTTATCGTATCCGAGACGTTTAGAAATAACTAACACTAAGACCAGTTTTTAAACACTACTACACAGAAATAATGTCCGAATAGGTCACGACCACCATACACCAAGTGTAACACCATAGTGTAGTTCTGAGATCAGCCGGTGAATATCCAGCTTTTTTTATACAACTAAGGTGGCAAAATAAGCATACGGGCCGCCTGATGGTAAGCGGTTACCGCAGCCAATGGACGCATGTAATACTATAGGTATTTTTACAAACGAGTTGTCGACCTTGGTCAGGCCAACTCTGAAGAGGTTCTCGAAACTCAGGCACGTTTTGAACAACAACCTAAACACACCGTAGGTATGGTGTTCGTATGTCGGAATGATAGTTTAGTTTTAGTTTTAGTTAGTTAGGTTTCAGTCTGTGTGTAACTTAGCGCGGAGGTGATGACAGCACCAAAAAGTACATACATATAAACATTGCAAAGATTAAAAAAGTATTGTAGATAGTCTGTAGTTTAGAATAAAATTATTTAAACAAATTTTTTTAGGAAAATAAACTTTTTTCTATAAACTAGTTATGCCCGCGGCTGCACTCTCGTAAACTACAGAAAACCATCGAACCTTCGATCGAGCACACGCGTGCGAATCGTGCTACCCCCGTTCCCGGATATTTTAAAGTCTAAAATGCTTATTGTGGGTGTACTTTTATGTAAATCTTTTAAAGTTCCACAATTACGCAGTACATTAATTAGATATATCTCTTATGGTTTACTCAGCCGTAAGCCATTTAAGCGGCAGAATTGATTCACCATGACCGTTTTTTTTATTTGTTCATACCCCGGAATCTTTTTCTAAAATAAAAGTAACCTATGTTACTCCTTATAATATCAGCTATCTTTCAGTGAAAGTGCCATCAAAATCGGTAAAACCGTTTCGGAGATTACTTGGAACAAATAGGCAGACAGATAAAAAAAAGAATTCGTGTTTTAAGTACCGTATATACTTTCATATGCAAATAGTAATAAATTGTTATTTTGGGATTATAAACATACATATCAAATTTTATTTATTGAGTACATATATAATCGAATTAAAAAGTAGATTTAAAAAAAAAAGTAGCAAGACTAGCAGTAAGAATACAGAAGGATTAGCGAGAATATGAGGGAATATTTCTTTAAAACTCGAGGCTTCAGTTAAAGTGGAATGACGTTTTACGCCATAAGCTTTTAAATAAATACTAAAAAATTAAAAAGTTCTAAGTTTATGTAAATTTCGTTTAGTATTTTAGCGGAAGTGAGGAACAGAGAGTAAAGTTCCTCATCCGCCATAGAAAAGGGAGGATCCTCCGGCCAGACGGGTGTTATGTCTGGCGGGCAGCTGCCCCGACTGTTGTAGTTTTTTTTTTTTTTTTTAGAACTGACTACACTGTTAGCCTTAGGGGCCCTATCGTCAAACAGAGCCGCTGCGGCTTTTACAGCTTCACCGGACTTGAGCCGACTGTTGTAGTCGGGTTATTGTATATATACTCAACGACAGAGTGAATATCTGTAGCGCAATGTAGGATAGTAGGGATGCGTCCTATGTGGCTCGATAGATGTCGCTATGTGTCGCTACGTAGTTAGTTGTATCGATGCGTTGATGCGTCAGTTGTGGCGAGAGATGTCGCTACAGTATAAACTACCTGCGCCTCTGACCGGTGACAGAAAATACCCCTCTCCTGTAAATTTATTCATTAAAAGTATTATTTACCGAGCCAGTATAAAAAAAGAATGCAAAAATTAACAAAGTCTACTGCGGTATTTTTATATTCAATGTCAAATACCCTACATAGATGCGTAGTGGATAAGTTCGTGAGATCTCCGTGCGAGTTGCATAAAGCCATCATATAAGCATGCGATGTATGGACAAACAACTTATAAATCAGTGCGTAACATCTGACCCTCTACGTTGTAACTGTCTTCGTTATGTCCACGGTTCGTGTTCGGATTGTATTTATTAGATACTAGTAACTACCTATGATATCTCTCATGTTATTCACAAACATAGGAGTTATAAGTTTAACGTGTGTCTGTCTGTGACATCGTATCTCACAAAAGGCTGAATCGATTTAGATTAAGTTTTTTTAAACAGTTAAAGTGGCAAATAAGCATAATAACATCTTATCGAGGTTATCACAGCGCTGAGTTTCAAAGGCGTTTGCCTGTAGCTGAACAAGGTGTCTCCATTCATTGCGCTGTGCTGCTTTTTTCTCCCACCGAGAGGGCTCTATTTTGCATCGCTTCATGTGTCTTTTTAGAACATCCTTATATCTGAGCTACTGTCCACTGCGCTTACGTTTACCGTACTGGAGTACAATCTACTTTCCAGTATACGAGACACATGCCCGCACCAACGTAGCTGTCGTCGCATCAGAAACATTTCAATACCGCCGAGGTTTGCACGCCTCAGTATATTCGAGTTCCGAACTCGGTCCGACCATCTGATGTTCATGATCAATGTTCATGTTCAATTGTATAAGTATATTGTATTATAATGAACTTTTAACTGAATGTTAGATTTAATACATAATATACATATGTATATTACAAACAGCAACGCGTTGAATAAAACCTCAGGCCATGGCATGATAAGACAAACTCCAGAGGTTACTAGGATGCCTATAACAAAAGTTTATAAATAAATTTGTTAGTGAAATAAATAAATAAAATGTATGGACATTTGTTGGCGTTAGCGACCTTTCCAGAACCCAAGGAGCTCTGAAGATCCTACTCATCGCAGGAATATAGTACAAGGTTATTTGGCTGCGATCTTCTGTGGGGTGAAGGTACTCCATGGTAGACTGCCCCAACTACATAAAAATCTCAAAATAAATTTCTCTGTTCCCTACCACTTTTTAAAAGGTGACCTGATCGAGAATGTTCTTATTGTTTTCCAGTTGGTAAATGGGAGTGGGCATCTTCCACAGTTCTGATCGAGTCGAAATCTAGTATTATTTCATCATCATTATCTTCAGCCTATAATCACCCACTCCTGAGCATAGGTCCCTCTTCTTGTACACCACTCATTCTGATCCTGAATTAATCTCATTCATGATTTCCCCGCGATTTTTACCCAACGAACTGGTGGACATCCGACTACTCGTTTACTCATACCTGGCCAGTAATCTGTCATCGCTTTCATCCACCTACCATCACTCTGCCTGACAACATGTCCTTCCCAATTACATTTTAGTTTTTTGATAATCTTAGTGCAACTTATTTATTTACTTAGGTCGCCAACAAAATCAACATCAACACATCATCTTTAAAAAAAATTATGTAGTACAATATTTGAATTAAATATGACCCTTATTATAGGCAACGACGGCATGCATATTATTAAATCCTATTACGCTGTATATCTTTAGTAATTTAAAGATACAAACAGCTATATGAAATAAAAACAATCACAAGCAAATATAAATAATGTTTAATCGTGTAAAGTACACGAGTAGATCTTGTAATTTGATACCGAGCGCGCTTCATGGCTCTCTGTGCCGCTTGTATTTTAAGCACAGCCGTATCTGTGAGCGTCCATGTCTCAGCAGCATATGCCATGGTGGCCAGGATACATTGATTATACAAACAGATCTTCAAGAAATGTGGAATGTTAATGGATTTAAATATATCGTGTAACTTATGGAATGCTGGGCAGCATGCAATCACTAAATTCTTCTGGAGATCTCCTTCTGAATGTGAACAACCTTTATGCTTGAAATCGGACCACTAGAAACATTCTCTATAACAATCTCCATTATTTACTTCATTGGTATTAAACTGAACTTTATGTTGCAGCGTCATCTGGAATCCGGTGTATACCTAACTCCTCGCCAACTTACAGCAGAGATTTCGTATTAGGGCTCATTGGAATGGTCTTAATGTATAGTTTATACTTGTGACTGTTTTTTTTTATATTTTCAATTTGCCTTATTTATTTTTATTGATCTTTAGACTATAATTGATCTAATAACGAACTTGTTTTCATCTTCTTCTTCTTGTTTTGGCGCCGCAAAAGCTCTCGCCAGTGTCAATGTTTTCAAGCCTTCGTAGTAGTAGGTATTTTGTATTTAAAGTGGCGTCTAATAAGATGGTGGGTTTCGTGTTAGATCGATCTAGGAAGTTTTTGTGTTACGTTTCAAAATGCATGCTTCTAGTTTATATTTACACTCCACTTCACTTATACACAATAACCAAGCTATATCACGTAAAACGCCAATAATATTAAAAAATATAGGGTCAATAACCTAAGTTAATGATTTGGAAATAAAAAAACAACATGTCACATCAAGATCCCGCCAAAAACTTAACTTGTTTACTTTTATAGTATCACAGTGAAGTGACTGCAATATGACCGATGGTAAGTGCAGTACATTCCAGAAACGCGACTGTCAAAAACACAGTCACTATGACCGCTTTATCAGCATGTTAATGGTGATCACAACTCAGTCGGGTACAAGTTCACTATAACCCTAGGTAAGTGAAATAGGGCCTCGATAGGGGACTGTCCCTTAGATGCATATATTTATTTATTTATTTGGATTGACAATATTCATTCATTAAAAAATACATCAATACCAAATAAATAATAAGATTAATGAACAACTAATTACCTACAGGTAATTTCAATGCACGAAATCAATAAATTAATGGTCAATATTAGAATTATTTAAATTATTGTATTATTATTCCGTAAATTGCACCCGTGGAAAGCCAGGGCGGCTCGCTAGTTTTAGATAAAATACAAACTTAATTAACTTGAAAATAGAACTATTACTAAACAATGAAAAAATAAGATTTAAGATCCAAATAAGATTATATATACCGAAACAGATCGATAAGTATTGAAACAATTATGACTGAGTGCTAGCGTGTACGGATTTCGCATCGATCGACGTGAGTTCGAATCCCTGCAACGAGCCTGAGCGCCTGGTGAAGGAAAACATCGTGATGAAATCACAGTATGGTGTTAGGGCATTTTTCTAATGCTCGTTTGGCTAGCTGCCACCTTATAGTTGAAAATCTGTCGCCAAACACTTATAGGTGTGTTCTGGCAGCTACACTTGAGAGCCAATCTTCCAGTAGACTTAGCGTGTTGCCATCTTGAGCCACATCGTCACTTAAGATCAGGTGAGATTTTGGTCATAATACTAAATCTATAAAACGATTAAAAAAATTAACAGTCTTTTACTTAAACTCAATTCAAATCAATTATAGTCTTAATTATTGCAGAGCATGTCGGTGACGCGAAATCACAAAAATTTACCCATACAAATAGTCAAACACGCATATGATACAGTCGAGTATATACAATGTATTAGTGTATATATGCGTATACATGTATACAGGCCTCTATATTATGCTTTGCTAGTCTGACGCAAGCGCAATACCTCACGAGCATGTCGAGGTCGTCGGTTACGCCAAAGTCACGCGAACTCATAAGTTTTTCCCCTACCAAAACTCGCTCGAAGCGGTTAAAGAAGTTTTCACTTAAAAACAAAATAAAAAAATTGTGCAAACAAATCGGATTTCAAATCGCTTACAGTAAACCTAATCTTACAGTGTAGAAACTGTCGCGAAATCGTAAAATTAATTAAGTCATTCTACGGGACCTAAGCGTAACGTCATATTGTTGATCTTCCTATTTCTTTAGAAGTGCCGTTATATAGTGTGTTATATGGTCGTATTTGCGTTGTCTTGTATCCGTGGGAGAGCTCTTAATAATTTGGTGGTACGATGAGTTTAACTCAAGACTTGTGTGTAACTAGATTTATATAGCATTGTTTCTACGTCGACATTTGTTAGAACATAGCACATCAATGTACCTGTATTCAAGGATTATTTAAAGCACAGTAAAAGCACCTTATTCGCGCTTCCTTCATTCGCGTTTACACTATTCGCGGATTAAAAAAATGCTAACCAAATTCCTATATTCGCGGATCTAATCGGTACATTGACTGCTTTGACTGCAAACATAGCTGAAATTGCGAATGGAATAGGACGACATGGGTTCGAAGACGATTCAGTGAGGTCAGATGATTTGACTGAAACCGACTTGGAGGAAATGTTAAATTCACAGCCCATTGAAGAAGAGGCTTTAACAAGCACGGGAAACGTGACATTTAATTATCTTAATTGTGGGAGTTTTTTAAAACTGCCAAGAAAGAAAAAATTATACATTTCTTTAAACCATTGTCTAAGCCTGAATATAATAATTAATCAATATGGTCAAACACATCAATTATATTCATTTATATATACTTACCATTTCATATTCATGGATTCTGTATTCGCGGCATATTTACGGAACATATAAACCGCGAGCTTTTACTGTTTATATAACGAGATAGTCTCAGAGGAAGGGCACAGAGACATTTCTTTATAGATTTCTCTCTACTTGGAGCAGTTCGCCTGGTGGAATACCGTCCACCCTACAGAAGATCGCAGCTAAATAACCTAGTGTTATGTTTCTGTGGTGTAGGGTCTTCAGTACTTTTCGGAGAAAGTAATACAATGGTGTTCACAAGCGTCTATAGCAGTGGTTCCTAACCTTTAAAAACTTGTTAGCCCTACTATCTATTAGGAAAAAACATTTTACCCCCTCTACCCACTGAAATTTTTATCATAAAGAAAAAACACGTAAAAATACAAACAGTGTTAATTAATCATAATAAATTACACTTAAATATTAGGTCCCTATCTATGAATTTCCGTTTTATACAGATTTTTTTTTATGAAATGTTCCTTTAAATATTTTATTAGTTGAAGTGCTGCCACCTATTATGATGGTCGATGCATTTTTTCCATT
This sequence comes from Saturnia japonica, assembly GCA_033032175.1. NCBI lineage: Eukaryota > Metazoa > Arthropoda > Insecta > Lepidoptera > Saturniidae > Saturnia > Saturnia japonica. The sequence continues at coordinate 1,073,988 of CM065330.1, forward strand.
ATAATGGAAAGTTTCCCTGAGAATGCGAATCGATAAACTTTTTAAAGGCGTTTTTCATCGCCTAATTGGATTTGTAACTTTTCCCTCGTAAAAAGCTTGATTACCCTCACAGGGTAGCGATTTTACCCCCGAGGGGGTAATCACTCCCAGGTTCGGAGCCCATGCAGGGTCTATAGGCTAAGGCTATGCTTGTTTGCCACCTTAGTAATAAATAAAAAAAGAAAAAAAATCAAGTGAATACCTACCCTTTTGTGTTTCACATACACTACGTTACTTATTTAAATTAGCCCAATTTTTTTATTAGTTTTTTATTCTAATTATATCGTGAACGTTTAAACTATAGAAAAAACAATTACCGAACTTTTATTACTATTTGTATATGAAGTCGCAATGAGAACATTGTCTTGATTTGATTTATTGAATGTTAATTTTACGATTACCTTTTACCTCTCATGGTTCGTGATATAGAATCCAGATTATTCTCTGAATACTCCACTATTTTAATGAAAATCTTGTCAAAAACGGTTCAGCCGTTTCAAAGATTAGCCCGGGCAAATAAACAAATTGACAATAATTTTAAAAAGCGTGTTTAGGTTTTGGTAACGTGTAAATAACCGTAGGAGCTTAAGAAGAAGCTTTATTTTGCAATAACAAACATACCTACATTTTAAATATTAGGTACTATTTGACTCTGCAGACTTCGTTCAGCCCTTCTAGTAGTCAATTACTAGACCACAGCGCCATCTATTGCATTCAGGGATAGTATAAAAACCGTCTTCATTAATAAACATTCAGATTTACCAACAATAGAATTGAGTATTTGGCGGGATCTTAAAGTGTTATGTGGTAGTTTTTATTTTAATCTATAAACGTGTGTTATTTGTCTATATATATATTTTGGCAACATTACGCGACACAGTTTGGTTATTGTGCATAAATAAAGTGCGTAAATAATAATTAGGAACATGATTTTTAAGTTGCCACAAAAACTCCCTGCAAAGTTTTAGCAAGGGAGCCGCCACATTGTTAAAGCTTTTTTGAATATTGCAAGATAATTAGATAAATATTCTGCACAATATGTAAGAATGTGTAAGAACAGTTGCCATTAAATAAAAGGAAGGAGAAAACTCTATAATTCCGTCATTCATACAACTTTTATGTGCTGTTAATTAAAATATTGGACTACTATTCACTGGTTTTCTTTTTGAAACTGTTGGATTGGACGTTGAAGATAATATTAATTCACGTTCAGTGGCTATTGTCATCTGTTCCCGTAGTCTTATTGAGGTCAAAGCGAATGCTTCACTTAGTTTATTGATAATCCTTGATGCTCTGGACAGGTTGCAGAGAGAGGCTGTTCTCACTGTAAATGGCATAGACGTTAGTAGATACATCGAGCAAATTCAGCTGCTTTGGCTGAGCGTATTCTACCAACTATATCGTGGTGGGTGTTCTGAAGTCTCTGAAGAGCCGTCCAAATTAATTCCTTCATCTCCTTTCCACAACAAAACCACACGCGCTCGGCTTCTGTGTCACAGTTTTGCGGTAAACTTCATCTTGACGCGAACTAAATAGTTCTCTATCTCTTGTATTTGTCGTACCATGAAACTGTGGAACCATCTTCGATCAATGTGCTCCCTCTTTCTTATGACATCGGATCCTTCCAGCGAAGCGTGAAGATATATTTATGTAGTCTTCCATGACAATGTCGGTAGTTGTGGATGTACCATCCATTACCGAGCTACAATAAAAAAGTTGAGCTCTTAATTAAAATAAGAAACGAGGAGAGCAGATTATCGAATGCCGTCGATTTCGTTGTCGTTTAAATTTTAGAAACCATGTGAACCGTTCAAATCGGTTGCATTTCAACAGTTCGGAATGCTGCAGTGCGCCTGTTTAGTAAAGGTCATGGAATTAGCGGCAGCCGAGTGATTAAACTTATGATGTATGATCACGACCGTGGGCCGATCTTTGTGAAGAGTACTTTATAATAATTTTTCTATTTGATATCTAAACGGAGAATTTGTTAGTCCTGTATTATACTTATTTTGTCTTGTTTTGCAGAGGGTACAATTGAAATGAGCGCGCATTATGCAACATTATGAAGCCATCGTATAAGATTTATATTTGAATTACAAAAGTTTAATTATTTTTACATAATAATAAAAAAAAAATGATGGTAATTTTTTTTTTGTGGCATACTAGCATACCGTCCGCCTGTCGATAAGCGGCTACCGTGGCCTATGGACGTTTGTAATACCATAGGTATCAATACTTCGTTGCCCAAGGGTACGGGGGTACCCAAGGAAGTCTCGAAACTCTGCTCATTTGGAAATATAACACAAGGTCATTTGCCTGCGGGCTTCTGTAGGGTGAAGATATTTCACCAATCGGACTGCCTCAAGTAGAGAGAATTCTCCAAAGACACGGAACAGATCAGAACGCATTTACTCACGTCCAAATGCGCCATTAGATTACGCACATCAAAAATCCCGTGAAAACGAAAACAAATTGAAATGTTTGCGTTTCAGCGCAGTGTCACGGCCAAAGGGCCAAGCCTACCTGGTGAGGAATTCGACGTGGTACACTATAACAAAGGTCGCGAGATACAAAGTTCCTCGCATAGTTATCGCTTGTAGTGAGCTTATAGGAGCGCACGAACGAATTGAACAATCGCTGCTTCATTACGTATATAATATTACTTACAGGTTAGGTAGCCGTTGTAGATCTTTAAGAATTATAGTACACTATTATTTTAAAATGGTAAAATTTATAAGTTTTTATGTAGGAGGGGTTTTGATAGAATGGTTGGTAAAATGGCAGGTTCCTAAAGCGATAAGTTTAAGCCTTAAATATTATGCAACAATAATACAACTGTCAAAGATATAATACAATACTAGGAAATACTAAATATAATTAGGAATGTGACTTATATTATAAACAACTTTAACATAGAACAAGCTAAGAATTAATTGTAATTTATAAGAAATATAAGGAATGAATATGTAGATGGATAGTAAGAAATTTAACGTAGGGTGTAAACCCTGGAACTACTTTTTTGTTATCGCAACACGTCACGGGGGTTCTACAGTTCATAATCAGTCATCGATGTAATGCGGCCTGCTCAAATGTCTCTTCACATTATGTTTGAACGACTCCATGTTGTAGAAAGGAGGTAACAGACTGTCCTGGAGATAGTTACACATCTTTACAGTTTGCCAAAGAAATAGCGTAGCAAGCTCCTTTGTTTGAGCCGAGTTGAAGGTTGCGGGGAGGAGGGAGGTAACGCAAAACTGTAAGCGTAAAGTCTTCCACTACTTCTAATTCAAAAAATTCTTTCACTTATAGCTACGTTCAAATTTGATAGCTATGGGCTATAATTTTTAATAACCGAGTACGAAGTCGCAATTGCTAGTTATTATGAAATTTAACATAATATACCATCACGTCTGTATCTACGAAAGGTTAGGCAGAGTTGTACTAATGTACACCCACAATTCGCCGAGTATATTTTTAGGTCCCATGTAAAAGGAAGCGACCCTTTTGCCATTAACCGGGCACAAAGCCAAACTCGCGAGCTGCTACTGAGGATTTCATCGAAAAACCCAGTAACACTTTGCTTGACCTGGCAGTTGAACCCAGTACCTCGAGAATAACAGTCGCGCTTACAACCACTAGATTAACTAGACATTAACGAGTCCAAAAAAATGTGTAGGGATTTCACCTTAATTCTTAATCTGCGTAATATGCTTTTATTTTGAACTAGCCGTATGCCCAATTAATTTATAATAGGCAACATCTCAAGAATTTTTTTTTTTTTCGTTTCACATCAAATTTACTGTATTGTATCTCACGTTGAACACAATTCAGTCCAATATCATCGTCTACCGCCGAAGGATCTACTTTCCCTTCACGTTATGTTTGAAAGACTCCATGTTGTCCACAGCTTCATGAGACAGCACAGATACGATGAAGTTTTTTGTTTGTGCCGAGATGAAGGTTACTGTAAAGCTATGAACTCGGAGGCCAGAGCGTATATGATAAAAACGTATACTAATAGCGATAGAAATAGAAAACTCTATATCAACACGTATTTCGACTATTAATCTGAATACGCCATTAAAAAATTACCGAAAAATACGTGTCAAGGCGACCTCGCGTAGAAAGGTGAAGCATTGTGTTGGTATTTGACGAAATTCGTCCACCGTACTGACAACAACAATGGGGAGAAGACGTTTGTGTACTGATACTATTGTTTTGTAACGTTTTCAACTGTATTTAGCTGGTGTTTACACGCCAAACAGAGCTATCGATATGCGTATCATTTGTTTGTTACCTTTCATTTCGCAATGGGATGCTTCGGATAGTCCTTCAAACGAGGCGTGAAGAGGCATTTTACCCAATGATAATTTATAAGTAGATACATTGAACTCTTTATATGCCATCGTAAATGGTGGGTATTTACTCTCAGTTCATTTTCGACTTGATATCGGCGTGAGTAAGAATAGACTTTTATCCTTTTTCGACAACGAGAGTTTCCGACTTACGCTGTGATTTCCTATCTCTTTTGTTTCAACATGCTGATAACAACATTTGTAACTTTTTCAAATTGCTTATAGTGAGAGTATAACGCGTCAATTTACAAAACGTCTTTGATTTTAGCAGGTCGGCATATAAAAAAATGTGTGTAGTGTGTAATAATGTATATTGACTTTACTGATGTTTTAAGAATCGCTACAAGGATTGGTCCTGTGCTGAGACCATTAAGGGCTGTTGTGCAATGCTATAAATAATAACAGCTAATAATATATATACAACGGAGCAGGTACATAGGTATACACACAGACTGAGGACGTATTTCGTTTGCATGATACTGCACTTAGCGCGGTCTTTTATTTTAGGGCGGAAGATGAGCCAGGCTGTCTTTTGAACTTGGGCGGCTCCATTATGAACGGCTCCACCATTACGAGGCACATATTAATATCAAATTGATCACAGTAATCTGAACAAACAGCGCGTTCGCACTAGTTGACATTCTGTTATTAAAGTGTGTGGCATAGTTTTCTTAAATATTGCGCTTGCGCCATTCTTCCGTTTATGTAGTGGAAACGTGCATACTTACCTCAAATGAGACGTCGTAGGTGGCGGTAGATTTAAAACATTTATTTTTAGAATACCTGCGAGCGCAGACACGTTACAATCATGTTTTAACTACAACAGTGTAATTTGGCGAAAGTTGTGTTATTATGATCATAGATGCCACTTTTGTTCCGACATATAAATAGTATGTAAAATAATAATAGCTAATAGCTAACTTCAGTCACATAAAACGTGCGAAGCTTTAAAAATGTCAAAAAAGAATTCAACTATTATGTAAAAAATATTCAATATTTTTCAAATTATTTCAAGTAATACAACAATCTAAACAAGAGCAATTATTAAAAAGGAAATAAAATCCCGACTGCAAAAAAAAACACGGTTAATTTTTTTCGTATATTTGTTTTTTTTTTTTTTTTAATACTCAGCCTTACATAAATATTATATAACCTATGTCACCCCCACTATTAAGATAAATTTAATGACACCTTGTAAATAAAAATTCTTCAATTCGTTTAGTCTACAGAGCGTGCCAAAGAAATATGTATACATACGCTCTAAAATCATAACCCTCCTTTTTCGCAGTCGGGTAAAAACGAACACCGATGAAATATCGATTGGCAAAATTAAAATTTGATTTAGACACAATCTAATTACATTATTAAAGCTTACGTATGTAATTGTGTTTGGTTATACAATAGAACTCCAAAGCACATTACCGATTTATCGGATAATAAGTTCTCTGTTCAAGGGCCGTTTAAAGTGGGTTTAGCTGTGAAAGGTTATTATTATAGGTTGAGATCATTCGCATAATGATGCGCCTCATAATGACTGCTGGAAGTGAGTCTTTCGCTGTACAATGTACATATACAATAACTAATAACGATCACCTTTGGGCTATGGGTTTTCAATGTCTTTATTAATTACTAGCTGTGCCTGCGGCTTCGCTCATGTATATTACAGAATGCTATCGATCGGGCATACGCATGAATTTTGCTCCCTTGTTCTTGGTTATTTTAAAGACAAAAATGTTTATTGTGGGAGTTCTTTGGAAGATAGACATAAACTCTCGTTGACTTTTTTGTAGGTTTTTTAAGGTCTACAATTATATAGTACATTAATTTCTTATATCTCTTATGGTTTACTCAGCGTAAGCCACTTAAGCGCCTGAATTTTTTTACCATGACCAGTTTTTTTATTGCCGCGGAAACTTAATTCTTTTTCTAAAATAAAAAAGTACCCTAAATTACTCCTTATAACATCAGATATCTGTCTGTGAAAGTCCTTTCAAAATCGGTCTAACCGTTTTGAAGTTTACTTGGAACAAACAAACAGACGGACAGATAGACACGCAGATATTTATTTTTATTTTCGCTCACTTGGACAAACTGTCACTCCACAAACTTTTCCCATTATTCTTTAATTGATTTTTTTTTTTTAAGTTTTACAACAATAAAACCTATAAAATCACGAAAAAGTCGGTATCATTTCCTCTTGCTACGTTAGCGCCATTTTGGTGGATTTTTGAATTGTAATTAGCTGCTTACAGCTGAACACTTTTTTAAATTCCCCTCCATATTTTACATGACCTTTGGTTATGTTTGACTGTTCTTAACACTCATTCGCGTTATATACGAAATAATTACGACAAATAAAAAGTTCACAAAAGCGTGACCCATCACGACTTGAATCGCGGATGAATGAGATATTGTGTCCAATCTACTTACTCACTAGACCAGAAACGAATGGTATATATTAATGTAATATTAGCATGTAAGTACATATATGTATTACCTTCGTTACATCATTCATTCTTATTTTTATTTAATGGCAACTGTAATACAATTCACAAATCTGCCAGTGTCAAGTGAATAGAATATTTTTCAAATTATTCCTGTAATCTGCAAACGTAGCTTCAACAAGATGGCGGCTTCCTTGTTAAAACTGTCAGTTATTATTTATAATTCACGTTATTTGTACAAATTGTCCAAACCATATCACGTAAAATCTCACTTATATCATTAATATAGTGTAAAAATACATTATTTTAATTAATTTTAATAAAAACCTACACATGGCTTTTTAATATAACGCTAAAAATTCCAAAAATCCAAATGTTAGTTTAAATCTCAACTAATTAATATAAAATTTAGATTAATTTTAGAGTGTATATAGTATAGTAGTGTATCTAGCTCTTGTAGAGCTTTATTGTAGTCACCTACTTATTTTTTTTTAAACATTATTCAACCTGATGCCGGATGAAACTATTCTATGAATTTCAATGGCGATTTAAAAAGGTGTTGTGGTGATCTAATTTGAGATAACTATGTCTTTACCGCAAGGTTCGATGCATCACGATTTTCGTTATAACATTTAAAAAAATACTTAACAACTTTTAATGAGTCGTTCAAGATGCTTCTACTTGGAGTAACATTTTTTTACTTGTATTTTTACTGACGGAATTTGTACCTAATCAAAAATAACTTCGAACACATAGAAATCGGAAATCCATCGTTCGACATGCCATAAGAGAATCACTCTGACAGACTTATCGACCCCAATCGGGTACATGCCTGTTGGCGACAGCGGCGTCGCCCCATACAAGACATAAAGAAATAGATTTATATAGAATTATTATATGATTTTATAGAATAGATAAATTATCGACTACAGAATGTTATATAAAGAATTACGGAATAAAGAACACATAGATATAGAATATTGACAATACATATAGATTTAGCGTAGAATTGATGATAAGTAGCTATAAGGACATTGAAATAAACATTATACATAATTGTCTAATTATTCCCCATAGATTTAAGATAGAATAATAATTTATATAAGTACGCGCTCGGCCCGCGTCCCGAAACTATGTAAAGAATGTATCGATTTGTGTTCGGGACCGGGTATTTCGTTTATACGGGCGCGTAGTATGGATTAAGTATAGAATAAGTTATGTTTATAGATAGGGAATACAATATAGAATAATTAGGCATAAGAAGTTTGTACATAGGTTTAATAATTAAATAAATATAGACGGAAAACCGAGCCGACCATAATGAAAATAAAATAGAAATGGAGCACCTTTTGCCCGAGCGCAAGGGGCTCCCTTTATGGTAACGCCGGAGTCTTCATTCTCAATCCCGCGGCGTTGCTGGGCACTAACCGACCGACCTCCGACCGCCTACAAAGAAGACCATTGACACTAGCGCCACTACGGATTTCATCGGAACCTGCAACCATCGACACTAGCGCCACTACGGATTTCATCGGAACCTGCAACCATCGACACTAGCGCCACTACGGATTTCATCGGAACCTAAAACCATCGACACTAGCGCCACTACGGGACATATTGAAGACTTGCGGTTACATAGTCAGATCGGTCGGCTCGGTTACGTTGTTAGTACCTACAAGTTTTGTGTTTCATTTTCGAGTGAGCTTGTGCGGTATCGCACACCTCAGGACCCCGTACCGAGCACTCCGAATCGGCAAAAATAATCGCCACGAGGCGGGCATCCGGCGTCTTATAGGATTTTTTAGAAATCCTATAAGATTAACAAACCCGTCCAACCCGGGTTGACGTCACTCGCCCTATCGACGCGTGTGACGTGCTGCGTACCCAACAATGCCCCTACTTTCCCGACTGATTTCTTGATATACACCGACCGAACCCGGACAGCGACACCCCGGTGAAGCTGTAAAAGCCGCAGCGGCTCTGTTTTAGGATAGGGCCACTAAGGCTAACAGTGTAGTAAGTTCAAAAAAAAAAAAGTAGCTCTAAAGATTATCCCACAAACATATAAAATTTGCCTTTTTAACCCCCGACGCAAACATAGGGGTGTGGTACGTTTAACATGTGAATCTTGTGGAATCTAACGTGCAGCACCGTATAAGTTTTTCTTAAAAAGAGTGACGCGGATAGCTTAATTTGTTTATTAGATATACAATGTATAGCTGTCTCTCTCCCTCAATCTACGTTATATCTTTCTTCTCTCTCATGTGACTAAACGTGACGCATCCTTGAAATTTTATTCTCATTTCTTTAACCAATTATCGAATCGCTGCCTAAGAAGGTTCACTTCAAAAAGTTATCAGCAAAAAATACTGTTTGGGCATATAACGACATCTGGCGGTTTTTTAATAATTCAAAAATAATGATAATTAAACTAAAAAAACTATGATAAATTTATTTCTAAGGTACACCAGTAGATGGCAGTTACGCACAAATATGTATAGCTGTCTTTCTCCTTCACACTACGTTTTATCTTTCTTCTCTCTCATGTAACGAAAAGTGCCTAAACGTGACGCGTTCTAAAAATTTTATTCTTAATTCTAGTTTAAAAAAAAATGGTCGAACAACCTCATAAGAAGTTTCATTTAAAAAAGCAATAGTAGATGACATTTCTTACTTTTTGGCTCCTCAGAGCTTTTTGTATGATAATTTTTGTACGTATAATAACAATAAATAAAACGTACATGATATTGCACATTATAATGACTTTAAAACTCAAAGTTGACTATTGTCTGACAATTTTATAAAGTTACCTAACTTATTACAATCCCATGTCATTATTTTATGATAGGTAGGTGTGTACGGAAGCAAATTTTGTATAATTATTAACTTTTAAAAATGTTTTGAGAAATTAAGATTTTTTATGCTTCATACACATTTATGTGCTATTTTTTTTAAAATAACACGATGATGGAAAACAAGCACGCGGTCCGCCTGATGGTAAGCGATTGTCGTCCCTTTAAAAACACACCCATTTGAAGAACACCATAGTGTAATCTTATATGAAAACCTCAGCAGAAAGCTCAGTCCATATCCAGAACGTTAACAGATGGAAACCCTCCAAAATCATACTCTCCGCGACCACTTACGTTCCGTAAAAAACGCCCGTACGATCAGTAAGGTTTCGAACACGTTGTAAAAACGCCCGTTTATACGGGGCTTAGGAGCAAAAAGACATCCTACGTTACTTAAAGCAGAAGGTCATGAGATGACTGGCCCAATGCATTCCCTTTCTAATGATCCCATTAATTCACAGACCTCAGAGACCTTAGCGAGTTGCTAATCTCAATGTTCAAGGTAGGTACCTATATCGTTAAAAAATAATAATCGATATACATAAATTTTGTTTATAAAACTAATTTAACTGAGTTTATATGATACATCGGTTAGACGTGAATTGATAGAATCTATTGATGGAAATGTAAAACTATTGATTGTACTTCTGTTGAATATAGTCAAATGAAAATTTAAAAAAATTGTAGCGAAATATTTTAAAACACTAACTTTTTAATCTTTAATGTTATTGTAATCGGACATGGTTTTATTCTAAGCCTTAATAGAACTCGCACCCTGTGGGTTCAGAACTGATTAAATTATTCGTATTTACCGTACATTATTGCACAGTCTTATCTTGTATATAAATAATTTTTATAATATATTATCCTTAAATCAGTCTATATGTCTGTTAGTATGCTTCTTCTTTCTAACTTGGCAACTAATTCTTTTTAATGAAGACCATTACTGCCATTATCAAGTAAATGTAGTGTCCAGTCTTATGACAATTTCAGTTTCCTAACAAGATGATGGTTCCCATGTTAGAACTTTCTAGGGAGTTTTTGTGGGATCCCAGAATTCATGCATAAATGAAAAATGTTTATGTTATGTTAAAAATATAGGGGAAGCGGGTTACATTGATACACCAACAATATCTCAATATTAACAAACGCTAATAATGGTTCAATAAAACTAAAACCTTAGCAACACAATTGTAACCACGTTAACCGTTTGTTAACTGTTGGCATTGGAAAAGAATAGGTATGTTTTTAGTGCTACCAACCAAAAAATACTTAATAATCTAAATCTATTTCTCTGCTGTTATAAATGATAACATTAAGATTCAAACTTGACAAATGTTAGTTAACCTGTTAAATAGTCAGAATTAGAAGTAGTTTTTAACGTGTTCGATGGCCTTATAGATATTTTTTTGTTTTTCAAAAATGTCTGCTGGGGCACATTGGTACATTAATACACGGGGCACATTGATACGTTTCAATTATGTCCAAGTAAACGATACAAATGTGACAAATTCGGTAAATATATGGAGTGCAGAAAGCTAAAATTTATGTATAATATCTGTTAGTAATATATTAAATTAAATTAATTAATACTGCGAATCCTAACCTGACCAGTGCCATTGAACTTAGACCTCCCAAAATATTGACATTGTCACTCAATGAAAAGTGACAGCAACTGATATAATTTTCATTGTTTAGGTTCATACTGCTGCAAATGTCAAACAGAAAATAATCTGTGATCAAAAAGTCGCTGGTCGAATTTCGACGTTAGGGCAATCGCTATAAAGAGTTAAAGTTTATACCCGACTGCGAAAAATGAGGGTTATGTGTTTTACCCGACTGCGAAAAAGGAGGGTTATGTGTTTTACCCGACTACGTAAAAGGAGGATTAGATTTTTCGAGCATAAGTGACTATGTATGACGATATAGCATTGTAGACTAAACGGCTAGATGAATTTTTGTTTTTAGGTATAAGAGGTATCGTTATATTTGTCTTAATCGTGGGAGTGACATAGACTATATAATATTTAAGTACGACGTCTGGGAATTAAAAAAAAGTAAAAATAGAAAAATATTGGTTTTAGTGAAGTGTTTTTATTGCAGTTGGGTTTTTTGTTTCCTTTTTAATAATTTAGCTAGTATGAAGCAATATAACTCAGTGGTAGCGTGTATGAACATCACGTTCGTGGACGTGAGTACGAATCCCTGCAATAAACCTGAGCTTTCGGTGAAGGAAAACATCGTGATGAAACTTTAGGTGTCTTCCGGCAGCTGTACTTGAGAACCAGTACTTCCACTAAGCTTAGCGTGTCTTGGGTCACATCGTCACTTAATCTCAGGTGAGATTGCGGCCACAACGCTAAACCTATAAAGTATTTTAAAAATCTGTTTATGCATGCATAATTTATTCAAAAATATAAAGCCAAAACAATTTCTACTCATTTTGTATTTATAAAACTCGATTGTTTACATCTGGCCGTATAGCATTTGAAAAGGTTACGATAAACTCGATCCCATTTACGGTAGATCGTTGTGAACTATTTAAAATGATATTAAAATACGTTTACGACTCTCCGGTTAATAGATAATATGTAGATGGTAATGAATACTATATACAGATATAATAAAGCTGAAACAATTTTTTTTCTTTGATTGTCTATTTATTTGTTTAAACACAAAAATATCTGGATCTACCTGTCGGATTCGAAAAATTATTTTTATATATTGTAGCCAAATTCATGAGGTATAGTATAGGGTATGTAACTTCACGCTGTGTTCACAAGGAACGGAGCAATAACTATGAAGTTCAATTGATCTGGCAAGAAGTAGGAAAGTATGGAAACTGGAACAACGTGGCGCGTCTCCTCCATGTGTGGAGAGTTTGTCGAATAAATTTAAGACGGGTGGGTCATAGATTGGTGATGATAATCATGTGTGAAACTTTGTATTTTGTTGGAGGTTGAATGCGAAAGAGTGGTTGGGAACACAGAAATTTCTTTGGAGTTTTCTCTCTAACTGGGGCAGTCCCACTGGTGGAATGCCTCCACCCTACAGAAGATCGCAGCTAAATGACCTTGTGTCGTGTTCTTGCGCTGAGTAGGGTTATGTAGTGTGTGTAGTAGTGATACCTATGGTATTATATACGTTTGTAAGCTTCGGTAGCTGCTTACCATAAGGCAGGCCGTATGCTTGTTTGCCATTTTTGTAGTGTAAAAATAAAGGCGTTTGAAGTCATTAAATCAAAATTGCGAGATAGAAGTTCACGACAATTGTGTCAGACTGGACCACGGTCAGCATACACCAGTTATAATACACGTCAAAGCTGCACGCTTAAGCTGGTCGCGTTCTGGGATCAGCCGTATATATCCAACTAGCTGTCCCTCACGGTTTCACCCGTGTTAATTTAGATAGCCTATACTATTCCTCGTGAGTCTGGCTATCATATACAACATATAAAATTTTTCGAATTCAATTTGTTGGCTTCAAACGACTTCCGTTATCAAACGGTGTGTCCGGTTTGAATTATATTGTAGTGAAAGTTTTTCGACACGCCATCTGTGCATAGTTTTGCCAAACGAATGATTTTCAACGGAGAGTAATTTACAAGGTGGCTATACAATTTTGTAATTTTTGCTTTAGAACGTGAATAAATTATTTTTACGTGTACTTAATTTGTGTTAATTTTTATAATTTTAAATATGTACCAAATATTTTTAATATCTGCCGTGATAATTACTATTTTATAGATTCAATTTTAAGCAACCACATTTTCAAAGCTACTTATAAATATGAATTTCTGTTAAAAAGGGTATTTTATAAAAAATGAATGGTCTACCTCTCATTGGTTTAGTGGATACTAATACAGCATCTGATCATGAGGAAATAGGTTCGAGTTTGCCCAATTTAGCCAAAGGCTTACTTAGTGTGATTATTTACCCGTCAGAGAATAGAGGCTTTATTTATGATATATATTATTATATTATACATATATATTAATGTCCTTTTTAGTTGCAGTTATCAGTGTAAATTTTATATTATTTTATTATTTCAGAGTCACCTTTGACACTTTGAGCCAAATTCACACAGAAGTATATGGTATGTTAAAATCTGCTTTGGAAGAACCTATCGAAGATAAAGTTCAATATTTAAATTATACATCTGGGGATAACGCATCGCCATTAAATAAATCTAGTAGAAACACTTTAATATATTATAATGATTTAAATATTAACAACGTTGCTCCTGATTCCCTTTGTATAATGCACGAAAAGTCTCATACATGTAATATTATTGAATACCCGACTGAATTGTCATTACTGTTGTCATCTCCTAATTTAGAACCACTAATTACCCCAACTACAGTTTCTACAAATGAAGATTTTACTCATGTGCCTCATTTTCTGATTTTGTAGATTTAGAAGACACTTCACCATATGATTTAAATATAACTTATTTTTAATGTCTTCAAATCATTATCTATTCAGGATTTTCAATTTTCTACTCCAAACATGGGTAACCGACGTACCGAAGTCACAAGTATTTGTTCTCCATCTAATCTTTTATTAACTGATATTTCAAATAATCCCTCTTTTGCTTCAACATATAATGATAGTGACAGTACTTGCACCTCTACACTAAGGAATAGAAAAGAAGTGAAGTCAAAAAGACTGACTTAAGCGTAAAAACGACTCAGATATGAGAAAGAAACAAAGTATTAAACCTAGTTGTAACAGCGCGTGCAACATTCACAATAGCAAAATTGAAGACGATGTTCATAAAAAATTATTTTTAAAATTTTGGAATACAGGAGATCATATTGTTAAACAGTGGGAAATCGTGTCTAAGTATGATATTACAAAAAATAAAAAAAATGCATACATAGGATGATGATAATGAAAACAGTCATCGCACTTATTCGATGATTTATCGTCTACCCATTACTAATGAAAATGGTGAAACAGTGTTACAACAAGTATAAAAACGAAGGTTTTTAAATACATTTTCAATAAGCAAGGATTATGTTATCGATGGTAGAGGACGACACAAGAATAGGAATACTGTAATTACGCCTGCTATGAAAAAAAGCGTCATTGACCATTGTAACTCATTAGTTCATATTGAATCACATTATGTGAGAAAAATAACCTCAAAATAGTACTTGGACTCTTCACTATTTATTCTGAAAGAGTTACGACTGTTAGGCAATACAGAGATATTGTTACTGCCAATTTAAACATTGGGCTTTACGTGCCAAAAAAAGATCGGTGCGATATTTGTCATAAATTTAAAAATATAAATTTGCCATCTGATAAGAAAAGCATTTCCACGAGAAAGAACGTTCCCGAAAATTAAAGGCTGAAGACAAGCAATCGGCTTTTGCTAAACTTAATAAGTAGCTTCGCATGTGCCGTTTTTGATTTTGAAAAAGTGCTTAAATCACCTCATGGCAATATATGCGTTTATTATTATAAAAGTAAGTTAAATGTTTACAATTTTACAGATTATGATATGGGATCTAAAGAGGCTCATTGAGAGCAGATTGCTAAGCGTGGAGCGAATCAAGTCGCTAGCTGTTTGTTTAATTTTTTCTCCATGTAGCTGCTCGAGGTGTATCCTAAGGTTCGGTTATGGTCCGATAATTGTAGTGGGCAAATTCAAAATCGTATAGTTTTCGTGATGTATTTACTATAGCTGCAAAAGAATTGAATTTGAAAATTTGTCACCGATTAATGGAAAAAAAGCCACACGCAAAATGAGGGTGATTCGGTCCATGTTCTTATTGAAAAAACTGCAAAAGGAAAAGAAATTTACTCTCCTGACGAATGGTATTCTTTGGTACGCTGGGCCAAATTTAACGAGAAACCCTACAATGTTATTGAAGTGGGTCAAAATATGATTTTAAAATGTCTATTAAAAACAAAAATTGGATCAAAAATTCTAACCAGGAAAAAGTATCATGGAACAAACTTATAGAAGTCATCGCTCCACCGACTAATTACGTTGTACTTTTGTACGGTATTATACGGTGGAAGTGGGAGCGAGAGGTATTCCAGCGAAATCTCTTTATAACTTTCTAAAAGACCTCGGCCTGTCGAGAACTGCAGTAAGTTCTATTTTAGAACGGGTATCTAAAGCAGCATTAACAGGCTCTTACCAAATCTGGCTTGGACGAGAGGGTATCGCGTAAAGTCAAGGTGAGCGCTGATGTGCATCATAAGGAAGCCCCTTAAACCTACACCTGGGTCGCAAGTCTCGGGACTGCTCGCGTTCCCTCTGTCTGCCACACGATGGACCCGGCACCCGCACGGTGAAAATCAGCTCTATCATGAAAATATCATTCTTTTTATAAAAACTTATCTATCACAACACAAGATGATGAAATTAGTGATGAAGAATAATAGTATCTAATGGTTCTTTATAATCTGTACTTAGATTTATTTCATTTAGAATTTATATTATCTATACGACTAAGGTTTCCTATACTTAGAATAATAAAGTTTTGCTATTCTTCTGTGTTTATTAATTGTTTACTAGTTTCATTTAGACTCTAGCACGATCCCTTGTTTTACGTTTTACTACTTTCCTTTGAAGGGAAAGGACATGGAATATTTAGCTAAATTGTCAAATTTTGTTTTTGTTTTTAAGTAAAATGAGCGATACTACAATTTTAGTCACATTACAAATACAAAAAAAATATTTATAAACCTGTAAGGTATATACGTTGGTAAGTATGTTTTATGCATAATGTTGAATTAATATTTAAAGTAAATTACGCTAAGTTTCATTATTTCGCCAAATAAGTAAAATAACGATGTTCTTATTTTAACAAAGTATTAAAATTTTACCCTTTCTTTATCGTTAGGAAAGTTTTATCAGTCCAATATTAACAGTTTACCCATGAATCGTAACATTGTATAAAACGCTATGTTGTAGTTAGCGTATTTTACATCAAAGTTGTAATAGATAAAAGTCTCGAATATTGAGTTAAATCACTCAAAATCTTGAAAAAACAAATAGACAAAATACAAATAAACTATGGCAGCCGAGGACATTTCACCATTATCGCACATGCACATTTGGTGTTCCCATATTTTGTTCCTAGAAACTTTCATCCCCTATTTTCTACCCTTAAAGTTTTATTTTCGCTACAAAAAGAACCCTATGTCCTTTCCCTAGGTCCAATATATCTCTATACTAAAATTCATCAAAATTGGTTCAGCGGTCTAGGCGAGAAAACGTAATAGACAGACTGACACAGAGTTACTTACGCATTTACAATATTATTATGGATAAATAAGATTGAATGATTCTTTCTTTGTATAAATTCCATGCGTTTCTAAGTCATTCGACTCGTCCGATTTCGGCAACCGCCGCGCCGCCGCGCCTCCCCGTACGCCAACCAATGTTATTTTAGTAGTTATATACTATGTACGGCATTGACGTTCTTTACATGCAATCGTGAATGGTGGGCAACTGCCTTCAGTCCAACTTTTATCCTTTTTTGAAAACAGAGTTTCCTCCTTACTCTATGATTTACTAACTCTTTTGTTTCTACATGCTGATAACAAAATCTGTACTTTGTTCAAATTGCTTTTAGTGAGAGTATAACGCGTCTATTTAAAAAACCTCATTAACGCCAACTAAGTTTTCTGTATTATTGTAACCAGATTACAGATGGTGTGCGTTTCATTTTAAAGATACTAGGAGATAATTCACGGACAACAGCTCGTAAAGAACAAATTTCACGTTGGTGCTTATGCGCATAAGTGTTTTTATATTATTAGTAAACGTGTTTAGACATTTCATTATAACTAATTTACTAAATGTTTAGATAAATTTTCTATAAATTCTAATTATATACCTACATTAACGAAATCCAAATAAAATAACTAAATTATTAAAGAGGAAACAAAAAACCTACTGCAAGAAAAACACTAAAAAATATATTTTTATATTTTTGCTTTTTATTTGATTCACAGACGTACATAAATATTACATAATCTATGTCACTCCCACAGTTAAGACGAATCTAACGACATCTCGTGTGGTAAAATCCATCAAGCCGTTTAGGCTACAGAGCGTGCCAAAGAAATAAACATACATACATACTACCCGTGCGCGATAAGTTGAGACTCGTCTGGAATGCAACCTTCCGCCCGCTGACCCTGTAACTTCCCCTCAAGCTTCCGTGTTGTACTGTAGGCAACGCCTTTTTTTTTAACATCTTAATCTCGCTTACGTCACGCAACGACGACGCGCTCCGATTTTATAATCTTATTTGATACTGTTTCTTTAATAGTTATTACAGTTACTGCTATATTTTATTGTTATTTTTTGTGTTAAGTTTATTGTTATAATAAAGGGTAACACTTTACATAGTGGAGAGAGAAATTTCGTGGTAAAAGTGTTAGACTTTTTTGCGAGCGAGAGGTCTGATAAAAAATATTTATGACTCAGTTCGCACGCTTGTAAAATAGCTCAAGTATAATAAATATAAGGTGGCGTTGTTCCGAGTACAACCTCGCTACATTAAAAAAATAGCTGAGACGAAGTCGCTGGTGGAAACTTGGTGTGATATTTTTTTGTCCACAGTACAACCATGCGTCTGTGTCACCGCCCCTAGGTTTCAAATGATTGCGCACGGATATATTAAACATACGCTCGGAAAACATAACCTCCTTTTTCGCAGTCGGGTAAAAATAACCTTAGGTCAAAATTGTAATATAATATTAAGGAGATAACGCCATCTGTTGGGAGACGCAGAGCATAATCAAGTTCAGAATTAGAGGTAGGTACCTATAATTACTTAGAGGTAGGTACGTAAAATACTAGATGGCGTAGTTAATAAATGAATATTTAAGGGACCTGGGGCTCATCCAACAATATTACTCAAGCCCGGTTAAACTTTCAAAGCCTCTAATGGCTCCATGTACCCAAAAACTAAGAATCTAGTCAGTTATTCGAAGAAAAAAAAAATACAATACTACCAGTTGTTTTATATTTTTTAATATTAAATTATTATGTAAAAGATTGTTTCATTTCTTTCATCTGATTTTCAATTTAACATATGTAATTGTTTTCGTTAGCGCTTTTTGTACTTCAAGAAATTGAACTTTTAAAGCAAAAATAGCATCATAACGTCCTTGCCCATCGAGTAGAGTTAAATGTTATCGAAGTTGAAGACTCCCTTTCTTTATCAGATAATAAAATATTTTCCTTCATGGAAATTCAGGGTCATTGCAGGGATTCACATTAACGTTGATCGACGCGGAATCCGTACAGGTTACCACTGAGCCAGGCATTGCTTCAAAAATTTGTTTATTTTGCAAATGTGCTGTAATTTTTTTTATTTATTTTAAGTAATTGTTTATTTATTTAATTTTTTCTTTAGAAAATTAAAAATTTTTGTCGGAGAGTCACGTGTTTTAAAACGCCGCTTAGAAAACATGACGTCACCATTCAGGAAAAATGAACGTTACGACTCTAGGGTGAATTGTCACATTAAAAATGGATTATGACGTCACGGGACCATAATAACACGTTTTTGTGGCGAATTTTTAATTAAACTAAAAATTTTAATTTAAATTTTTAAACCACTTTGTATGGTGTATTAATAAATAAAAATTATTCATATTTATTATTTTCAACATACAGAGTGTACACAACAATTTCCAAAAGTTGACAACTCCCGGATTATGAGATGATACAAGAATAGGGATCAGAGAAATAAGACAAAATCCATACACTAAACATTATATTTCAAATCACAAGAGATCAATTCATAATATATTTAGACACATGTAGCAATAATATGAGCAAATAATTAAAAAAACAATAATAATGTAAATATATATAAAAATATACAAAAATCAAATAAACAAATAAATTACCTATTTTACGATACATAATAAAAAATGTTGTCAATTGTTCATAATGTTCTTATATATATAAATAAAAAATATATAACTATAAATATATATATGTATGTTAATGGATATTTCATTCTAAAATTAACAATAAATTAATAATATTTTGAATGAAAGATGAATAATCAGTTAGTTGACGATCAAAATAAAGTTGGTCGATGTTTTTGCTTTATGTAGATTTAACTATGTCAAATTACTAGAACCACGCGAATGCAAAAAACAAAATTAAATTTAATAGAAATAATGCGTACCTACTTATAATTGGAATAAAGTCGATTTCATTAAAGTCAAGGTCAAGGTCAGATCTAGAAAAATTGACTTTAAACAAGAATGTAGGAAGGCAATAGTTAAAGATTTTATTTCTAGGTATTATAGTTTTGTGAATAATTATATTTTTGATATATACATATGTAAAAAAGTATTTCCTGTATAAAAGTAAATATACAATAAGAATGATTTAGTCAGTACGTTAGTATTTTTCAATAAAGTTTCAGAAAAAATATAACACAAGTATTTTAACATGGTCATGGAGATGATTCTCATTCATTTTTATGTGAAAAAACCTTAGATTTCAATTGCCAAATAATGCAATGGAAGAATCCTGATATTGATAAATACAAGCAAAATAAAAAGGTTTCTCATAAATAGTAGTAAACAAAAATTCGAACTTCGATCATCAAATTACCATGTTGAGGTCTTTGTTAATATCTTTTTACTATTTTCTGCCGTAACACAATTGAGAGGTTATAAAAATCTTTATTTAGCATTAAACATAAATAATTATTGTATTTATGTAGATTCTAAAATAAAATTAACCTGACAAAATAATTAACGAAGAATTAATCATTACTTAAGTACACATAAATAAATAACTTTTTTACCTACATAAACTTAAATATTTTATAACTAAAACTTTAAAGTCTTTAAACAAAGAATCTATGGCAAGATTACTTATATAGGAACATATTTATAATCAGTATTTGTCGATCGGTGGGTAAGGTTCGTGCTGCCTTGGTTAGCTCTAAATATACTCGTATATGTGGATCGTATTCTGAAAATAAAAAAGAAAAATTACTTTAATTGATTTTCAGAATAAATATGGTAGGGCTACAGAAGATCGCAGAATATCAAACGAGTTAAGTCCACTATAATACATTTTTGTACGGTCTTATTAAATTTATCATATTCAACAAATCTTGATATTTTAAAAGTCCATCAATTCACGTAGAAATATGGGTCAGAATATTGAAATTTATTTCAATAAGTGCCTAAGTCTCAACACCAGTGTAAATCAAATTCACTAAAGTCCAATCCGGCCAATCACAAACAGTACTGTGCAGTGTCATGGCTGCCATTGCTGTCTCTAGCTCATCTATGATAAAAACGAATGAAAAACTTAAGAAATTGCAACATGATTTTTTCAAACTAACCTAAATCGTGATAGTTTTTATCAAACATGTATAAGTCCGAAATGTAAACCGGTTTTTCCTAAATTTTACGTGGTTTTAAACCTTTTTTTTACGTAATCTCGCCCTTGGTATCCATTACGAAAATTTAGAAATAATACCAATGTTTGGGGTCTTTGGGGGCGCTGGTCATAGCAAACCGCTTACTTTCAGGGTGCCCGTAGGCTTGTGTGCCACCTTTGTTGTACGTCAAAATATATTCACTGGTAGGTAGCATTCTTAATTGTTACTGGTTCCTGCTATTACATAATAGATGGCGCTATATACAGTTTTCAGTTTTATAATTTTGCTAAGTATCTCTGCTTAAAATTAATTTTTCTGTGTTTTAAAAATAATAATATTCGACTTACATGCTTAGGGGTTGGGTTTAGTAGGATAGACGAAAGTAGTTGCAGAATCTTTTCCGTGTATATTTTTCGCTATGCATATGAAATTGCCCATATCTGACCAACGAAGTCCGCGTATCAGTAAATCGCCAGATGGCAGCACCTGTAGTTTGAATTATTATTAATAATGGATGGCACAAAAGTTTGTTACTTGCTGAGAATGTGGGTCAAAAAACGGCAATAAAAATGCATTACGTAATAAGATTGTACAAAAATTAAAAACGTAATGTATAATTTAAGGAATTATGGTTATAAAATTAATGTTATTATTACTTAAGAAAAAATTATCGGTTAAATATTTTGTTAATAGGTATCTTTAATTATTATAGAATTTTAAGTAATTTTTAAATTTATTAATGTTTATCTTCGAAACATAAATAACTTTAGTCTATACAATTATTATACTTAATAATTGCATACCAAGGTATGCAAAATAGTTACTTATAGGCTTAAATTTTTCTAATTTTTATTTATTACTAGCTGAGCTCGCGGCTGCGCTCGCATAGACTACATACAGAATGCCGTCGTTGTGACTCCCGCTCCGGTAATAACCGGGATAAATAATAATAATTAACCTTTTTAATAATAAAGACAAAAATAATTATTGTGGGGGATCCTTTTTTGAGACTCTATTTAAGATCTATAAGAGTGCATTAATTTGATATAATATTTCTTATTGTTTACTCAGCGTAAGCCATTAGGCACTCCAAAATAATCGTTATTCGGAATTGATTTATACTGCGCGGAACCCTATTTAAAAAAAAATAGCCTAAATAACTCGTCAAAACGGTCCAACCGTTTCGGAGATTACACGAAACAAACAGACATACAGATAGACCAAAAATTTGTAAATTGGTGTTTTGGTATAAGTACCGTATAAATTTTCATATGTTTTTAGTATCAAACTGTTATTCTGACATTACAAACAGACACATAAATGTTATTTATTTATATTAGATTATAAACTGTATTTTGAATGAATTACCTCCATCCTGCCATCCTTTCCATAAATAATATTGTCGTCAGGATCTTGCCAGTATACTTGAGATTTAGTGTTACTGAATACTCTGCAAGGAAGTACCATATCGGTGTCACCGTCTTGGAATATCTCGTTGAAATGTGAAGTTATCACTGGCTTCGAAGGCTTGAAAAGAAGTTTCTGGATTGTGAGGAGTTCTTCGTCATCTGAATAAATAGCAACATAATGTTAGAAACGTCAATTTAATGTGATAAGTACTTGAGAGAGCGATTGGAACAAAGACCTAGTTCTATTGAACTGAGGTTCCAGAAACATAAAGTTAATCCCACTTTGAATGTACTTTTTAGATAAATACGACCTTGTTCCATTGAACTATGGTTCCTGATACACAAATTTAACACTACATTGACTTTGAATATACTTTTTAGATAAATACGAACTCGTTCCATTGAACTATGGTTCCTGAAACACAAAGTTAACCCTACATTGACTTTGAATGTACTTTTTAGATAAATACGAACTCGTTCCATTGAACTATGGTTCCTGAAACACAAAGTTAACCCTACATTGACTTTGAATGTACTTTTTAGATAAATACGAACTCGTTCCATTGAACTATGGTTCCTGAAACACAAAGTTAACCCTACATTGACTTTGAATGTACTTTTTAGATAAATACGAACTCGTTCCATTGAACTATGGTTCCTGAAACACAAAGTTAACCCTACATTGACTTTGAATATACTTTTTAGATAAATACGAACTCGTTCCATTGAACTATGGTTCCTGAAACACAAAGTTAACCCTACATTGACTTTGAATGTACTTTTTAGATAAATACGAACTCGTTCCATTGAACTATGGTTCCTGAAACACAAAGTTAACCCTACATTGACTTTGAATATACTTTTTAGATAAATACGAACTCGTTCCATTGAACTATGGTTCCTGAAACACAAAGTTAACCCTACATTGACTTTGAATGTACTTTTTAGATAAATACGAACTCGTTCCATTGAACTATGGTTCCTGAAACACAAAGTTAACCCTACATTGACTTTGAATGTACTTTTTAGATAAATACGAACTCGTTCCATTGAACTATGGTTCCTGAAACACAAAGTTAACCCTACATTGACTTTGAATGTACTTTTTAGATAAATACGAACTCGTTCCATTGAACTATGGTTCCTGAAACACAAAGTTAACCCTACATTGACTTTGAATATACTTTTTAGATAAATACGAACTCGTTCCATTGAACTATGGTTCCTGAAACACAAAGTTAACCCTACATTGACTTTGAATGTACTTTTTAGTTGAATACCAATACATTAGTTTAATATTCAATTATAACATTTTGAATTATCAAACTAATTCTTCTCGAAACAGAGTTAAAAAAGACTTATAATTATATTTCTCTCATTTTTTAAAAAGATATATGCTGTTGAAATTTAAATAGGAAACCTTTATGGTTATTACCTGATGCGGTGTAGACGGTGGTAGTAGCTGTTTCTCTTTTAAGCCCTGCGGTGGCCACGCAAGTAAACTCGTCACCATTGGATGCTGAATCAATAACAAGTATGCTGGCCAACCGAGCCACGCTGGTTGCGTGAGGTGCTACAAATTCATTGGATTCGTCGCCGAACTGGAAATAGAGGTCCAATGCCAATGAAATTAAAATGGGACTACCTTTAAGGTATCCCCTTTGTAACGAAAAAAGAAACATCTAAATAGGTTCAAAAACAAAGAGTTTATGGCTGAACATCCATAAAAATATACATTCCAAATGAGAATGTATTTCTTAACTGACCTCAAAAAAACGTCGAAAGTTATTGATTTAGCATTAGACCTTCGAATTTGAAGATACACCGGGGAATTCCTCAAAATCATTGACTTTGTTTTTTTTTTTTGTTAAAAATTGTGTAGAAATTATTTCTAACTCCGTCATGTCACACTTCTCCCACACGATGCGAGTACAGATTTTAATTTCACTCTCTATTAAACACTCAAAAAGGTGTATAATTTAAAAATTAATAAAACAATACTAACCTCAGCTAATGGTACGCCATTTTTCAACCATTGAACAGAAGGAGCTGGTTTACCTAAAACGGGGCACTCCAGAGTAAGTCTGGTACCGGGTATCAGTCGGGCAACCCTCGGCGGTGCCTCAATTATTTGGACGAATTTCCTTAGAATGCGACGTTTAGGTGTTGATGCCGGAATTACTGTTATAAAACAACATTTTATTACAATATATATATTTCGAAGTTTATTGACTGCCTTACTGGCAAAGCGGTTAAAGGATTTCATTAAAACAACATGGTTTGCAAATTCTAATTAACGATACATCGCTGGTCACCGCTGTCATATCATCGAGCAAGGTTTAAGTATTACGTAACGTAATTTGGGGAAAAGGGGTCTTGTAAAACGTTACGATGCGTTACTAGGGCGGGAGGGGGGTTCGAATAAAGCGTTACGTGACATTGCTTTTTTTTAAATTTAAATAAAAATCTAAGCAATTAAACTTTTCCAAGATCCGCAATCCTTTTCATTTATGTTTTGCGGGGAATCCCTCGATTGTATTGTACGCCATTTTCATTTTGTTCTCTCAAGCTGGCAACCCTTTTCGTTGTTTTACAGAGAATCCCTCGACTGTAGGTATTGCTGTAGTCTGTTTTTTTTTAAAGTGATGTGTTATTGTAATATCCTCAAAACAGGGAGATTTGTATCATCAGCTGTTCTTGGCTTATAAAAGCTCTCATTCTGACTTCTGTGTTACGTACCGTTTAAGGGGGACTGAAAAATGTTGCCGCGTTACATGGAGGGGGGGGGGGGGGCTCAAAAATCTTAAAAACGTGGGTTACGTAATACTTGAACGTCTCCAAGCTTCTCGGTGTGTAATCTGGATATTTACTGGCTTATACCATAAACGTGATAAACCAAAAGTGAGTCACTTTGACGGGCTTATTACCTGTATAACTGCGGTCTATTCGCTTACAGATTCATTTCAGATCACACCGTTTGATTACTGATTGTACAACTTATAACGAAGCGCTAAATTATGGCGGATGTTGTGCCTTATATTATTGTGGTAACGATTCAATCGGAAATCACTGTCATTTCCTACTACTGGCAAATAATAATAATAACATCATACTCGCTAACAGAGTATCCCATACTAAGTTGTAATACTGTATTAGTATAATGAACCTTCTGATAAGTGGTCATAGCAACCCATATTTAATTATATGTAACTAATCTGACACACAGATTTCACTGACTAGAAATACGATTACACTTTTAAAATAAGTTCTCGGCGCCTCCGATTTGCAATTCAATTTCGGTCGTGTCCTAAAGAGAACATCTGTTTGCCTATGGTTTTCATTTTTATATAATTTGATAGTATAATTCTTTGAGGTCTGGTAACCGAGAGCAGATTAAGTTTTGCCTTTTAAAATTAAAAAAGTTTTAATATACATATAAACACGGTTATGATAATACATTAGTTTTAGAAGGGTTTTTGTTGAGTTCAAATTTCTGCAATGATCTTTAGCTTTCTGTGAAGAAAAGCAGCACATAGCATTAAGGTAGGGCTTTTCCTAGGATTCTCATGGCTAGCTACCATCCTGAAGTTGAAAATCTGTCGCCAACAGCACTAGGTGTGTTCCGGCAGCTACACTTGAGAGCCAGACTTCCACTAACTAGGCATTGCGTGCTATGGGCCACATCGCCAAATTAAATCAGGAAAGATTGTTTCCACAACGCTAAATCTTATAAACGTTAAACAAAATACCATTAGGTTGTAGGTTGTTATCCAGTTTTGAGCTGTCGAGGTGTGCGTTAGCTTCTAAGCCGTATTGTAACGCCACCACTAGCGCCACTAGCACGATTTGTGCGGGAACTAATTTAATCATTTTGTCTACTAGACACAAGATGTCGCTAGCACAAATGTTTATATCTGAAACAAATAAAATTTAAATAAATACAGACCTAAATATATAATAGCTGACCGATCGGGCTGTGCTCGGTATATTAAAAAAAGAAAAACAACTGTCTAGGTAAAGTTGGAACGTAAAACATTAGGTACCTATCTAAATAGATAATTTCATTGAAATCCTTTTGCTGATATTTAACATTTGCTAGTTTGAATATCAATATCTTACATTCTACGTAAAATTGCAGTCATGTTAATGTTATATTATATCTATAGCTCTGCTTTTTTAAAACACCAGTTGTTGATTTGTTTTCCCGCCTTTCATTTTTTCTTTGATAGCGCTTGTTTCTGTGACCATGGTAAAATCCTGTTCTTTAGACAACGCTCCAACAACGAAACTACAGGAGTTATGACTGACGCTGTCCATCACCCACCACATTCACCATACTCAGCTCAAACTGATATTAAAATTTTCCCGAATTTCTATTGTTTATTATAGGGGAAAAATATCATATCCGATGAAGCAGCTAAAAGCGTCTTTAAAAGCGCCCACATACAGTCGGAATTCCGTTTCGGAATTTCGATTCGAAATATCAAATCGGGACACCGTACATATTTCACACAAAAATGTTTATTTCCGTTCGGAATAACAAGACTCAGCTGAGAGACGACGACCATTGAGTTCAGATATTTTAACAACAATGGACGACGATTTTCTATTTGCGATTGCATTGTTGCTGTACCAAGAAGAAGAAAATACGTCGCTATTACTGGGTACATCCACTTAACACTCGAAGATTGCAAGAATGTCAATACTATATGAAATATAATAAATTAATATATCATTATATTCCGTACGGAATTCACGAATGTGTGATGCGACTCGTACAAAATCTATGAAAGAGATGCATTCGAAACAGTTTTTTCCGTGCGAGATTCAGAACGCAGGCTTACCATGCGGATTTTCGAATCGGAAAAAACTACGAACGGGAAACTACTGCATGTGTGTGATAAATTTGTATGGATTACTGCGTTAGAAATCCCGATTCGACATTTCGAACCGAAATTCCGAAACGGAATTCAGACTGTATGTGGCCGCTCTATAGAGTTCATCGATTTCCATCTCCGTTTCCGTATATAGTTTCATCAGTTAACTTCCATTAAAAGCCCGCGCGATACAAAGTGACACTATACGTGCAACACTTAGTTACCCACACACAACATTACACACGTATGAACACACACACGTGCACACCACACAGGTACATAGGTTCTGTAAGGGACCTTTTTTTTTCTTTTTTTGCGCTAGTTAGACTAATGCGCTAGTTAGTGTAGAAAAACCATTCCGATTAACAAATACACATACGCATGGTCCACTCCTTCCTCCCAGGAGGAGGGGAACGTGCATATGAGTATATATTAGTTAGCTCGAATTCTCCTAAGATTAGGGAATTAGTTAGATCGCGAAAAAAAAAAAAAAAAAAAAAAAAAAAAAAAAAAAAAAAAAAAAAAAAAAAAAAAAACTTCCATTAAAATGGAAATAGTTCATCGACTATTATTGCCAGTACTACGACTGGTTAGATAATTTTCATTTTAAAAAATCTTTGATTTTTTTATAGACAATTTCATACTTTAACCTATATTAAATTGTGTTTACAACGGGATTTTTCTATGTTTATTCGTAGTTATTATTAATGATTAGCTTTTTGTTCCTAAAATTACAACAAAACATTGTTCCATATTTACTTTCCATGAGCGTTAATTGTATTGATAATACAATAGTGTAATTTAGTTCAAACAAAATTAGAAGTAAATATTTTCATACGAAGCTTTTTATTCGATAAAGTAACCATTTTATTAAGCAACCCTGTCTTTTTGTGGCAGTTCGAATGGTGGAATACTTCTACCCTACAGCAGATCGCATCTAATTAACCTTGTGTTGTGTTTCTACTGTGAGTAAGAGTTTCCAGAGCTCCTTGAGGTAAGGGGGTTCAAGTCGGAAACGCGCTAGTGATACCTAAGATAATATAAACGTTCATAGGCTACGGTAGACGCTTACTATAAGGTGGGCTGTATGCTTGTTCGCTACCTCAGTTGTATAAAAAATCAATGCTGTAAGTAAACAAAAGTCAGTATACGTCAGAAGAAACAAAAAAAAATGTCCCTCTTGAAGTTATCTTCGTATCTCTTTTTGAATTCTTGATCAATGCTGTACATAAGCGTCTGATCTCTGATCTGGAATACTAATTGACAGTTTTGTTTCTAAATGTAATTATTATTGCCTAAAGTTACTGATATTTTTATGTACCAACTACTTAAGTTGAAGAAAATAATAAGTTAAGAGGTTATATTTAACTTTAACTAAACTTTACTATAGCCTGTACGTATTACGTATAGTATATGGACCGCTAATATTAATTTAGTTAATTTTTT
Source organism: Saturnia japonica (assembly GCA_033032175.1). Classification (NCBI taxonomy): domain Eukaryota; kingdom Metazoa; phylum Arthropoda; class Insecta; order Lepidoptera; family Saturniidae; genus Saturnia; species Saturnia japonica. The sequence continues at coordinate 1,102,805 of CM065330.1, forward strand.
ATTTCAATTTTTTTTTAGATGTTTTTCAAATGTATGATATTGTTTTTATAGGTATAATGGTCTCGGTTAGCATATTTTTATTTTTGTTTTGTACATTTCACTTACTATCTAACCATAATATACTGCATGCTGTGGCAGTCTTCAATGGTCAATGCATTTAAAATTACCTTTGTGTAGTATTGGTGTATTAGTCACTGGTAGTCCTAATTTAAATAAATAAATCTCCACAGTTACCACGTTGAATTCCATATTTCAATAAACTGAGAAAAATAATTTTGTATTGCCCCACTAGATGGCAGTACTACGAACATTTATTTAGATTTCATATTCCCATTATGATAAACGTCATTAACTAATAGTAAATTAAATATTTGACCACGAATTAAATATTACTGGAGATATTACATTCGGTTCAATTTTATCATTACGACGATAAAAGAGAAAAAATCGTTTAAGTCTGAATAATTCCAAATATATAAAGTTAATATATCTGTAGTTCTGTCTGTACATGACACTGAAGGACACTGATTACGAATATGCCATTATAAAAAATTGTCTGTCTGTTTGTCTAAGCGGTATCATAGAATTCTATGGAATTTCGAACACAGGAAGCTTATGTCATAGTTCAGTTGTAGGTTGTCAATATTACTTTTAGAAGTCAAAAAAATAATAATTAAAAAATGTTTTTTTTCTTCATTCTCAACTGATTTTGATAAAATCTTCTAAACGGGAAGCATAATATTATGTCATTAGACAATAAATTTGATAAGCTCTAATAATTGTCAAGAATACATTTATAAAGTGTTAAAAAATCTCAATCGATTTTGTATACAAGAAGCTTATGTCTTTCCTCAATAGATAAGCTTTAGGAATTGTTAATAATATGGTACAAACATACATCATGCCTCCCTCCCAACGGGGTAGGCAGAGACCACGTCCTTCCACTTGCTACGATCCTGAAATACGTCTTTCGATTCTTCAACATCCATCAATCTCTCCACGCACGCTCGTCGGTTTAGAGTAGGTACTTCAGAACCTTTCTTCAGAACATCTTCGATTTGACCGTGTAAACCTTCCTTTTCCAACTACCCAATTCTTATTTCATTTTTCCTCTCTACATACCAAAACCATCTAAGCATCCCTTTCTCAATCCGTGTGACTATATTTTCTTTCACACAACAAAGATTAATATAGATCTGTCGGTGGTAATACCGTCAATGTAAAGAGCTATTATAAAAAAACAACCTTCTCTTATCACAATATTACTTATCCTGTCACTCAAATTCACTCGCACGCCTCTCTTATTTCTACTGTATTTGCTATTTCTGCCACACTTAGCTTCTACTTACGTAGAATGAGTGAATGAATGACTAACACTGCTCAATTTACATCTAGACGAGGTTCCGTAGAGATAAAGGCTAGGTGGGGTAATATAAATTGGTTCAATTCCCGGCACAGGTAATCATTTTTAGAAAACCTGTGAATGCAATTAATATTCCTTCAAAAAATTAAAGAATTATTCCTTTGATTAAAATTTGATACCTACAATATTAAATATACTTTTCCTCAATGTCCCGTTTTTTTTCCACCCTGTATACTATTGAGGTTTATAAATTCACTACATACCTTCACGCTAAAGCTTTAAGGAACAGAGCACTAGCAATGAATGTCAAACAATCTGTCAAGCGGTAGTTAGTGTAAATACGCATCGGGTGTATGAAACGGGACTGTATAATTCAAATTTAACTCGAGTAAAACCGCGGGGTACTGTTAGTAAATAATTATATTAGTTCATTTGAACTATGTATCTCCGGGTTCATATTTATTACAGTCTCTAGATCAAACTTATGTAGGTAGGTAGGGCTTTTTCTAGTACACGTCTGGTTAGTTACCACCCTGCATTTGAGAGCCAGTCCTCTAACTAGACTTAGCGTGCTACCATCTTGGCTTACATAGTCACTTAACACCAGGTGAGATTGTCGCCATAACGCGAAACGTAAAGGTAGCAATGATGGTTTTGTTGTAACGAGCATGGACATCACTCTGACTGACGTGGATTCGAATCCAACCCCACTCTACGGTAGGACATAATCATAATATTATAATACGTGACAAGAATACTTCGGACACCTTTCTAAGAGTATTGAGTGCACGGAAGACTGTGAGATTTGGCATGGTTAAAGCTTATATGGAGAAGGAGAGCAGAAAGCTAAAATTTATCTATAATATCTCTTACTAATATATTAAATTAAATTAATTAATACTGCAAAACCTAACCCGACCAGTGCCATTGAACTTAGATCCCTCCAAAATATTGACATTGTCACTGAATTAAAAGTGACAGCAAGTGATATAATATTCATTGTTTAGGTTCATACTGCAAATGTCAAACAGAAAATAGTCTATGATTAAAAAGTCGCTGGTCGAATTCAGATTACTGGGCAATCGCTAGTTTTTTTTATACCTAAATAACGAGTTTTAGATTTAGGGGAATGCAATAGGGGGCACCTACACGAAAATATCCTCCACAATATAACTTATTGTATTCTTTAATATAACAAAAATATTATTCAAAAACTTAAAAAATAATAAGGTTTGATATTCAGAAATCGCTTTTTTACTTTCTAATGAAGATTAGTAGTGATTCATATTCGAAATTATTCGAACCCTTCTGTATTTTATATCCGTCCCTTTACCTAGGTACCACCCTCAAGTTGAAAATCTGTCGCCAAGCATCAATAGATGCGTTCCGGCAGCTGCAATTAAAATGGTCCGTCTATCTAAGATTACCATGTTACTGTCCTCGGCCACATACGCGGACATAACTTCTACAAAGATTGGTGAATGAACTCTATTTCTCACACTTTGCTCTCCCTGACGTATTATTTTATAAACATGTTCTAAATTAAATAGTTATACACAAATAATATCTCAATTGTTTAAGATTATTAGGCATAATATTAATTTTTACTTGTCACTTTCTATAATTTTTTATTATATAACAAGACAGCATTATATAGTTTATTATGATGATAAGATAAGAGTTCATGGAACAATTTTTAAGGCATTTATGCCAGAAAACTCGTAAATGAGTAGGTATGTGGTTTGGCCTTTGATCAGAATAAACGAAAAGTAAAATGTATTTTTTTGAAAAAAACCTTATCTAACCTCTACAAAGTGTGAGTATGTTTGTTGATTGACCCAGATATTTAATACGCAAACATAAACCTGACAATTCATCCCAAAAAAAATGCTACGCGGGCATCGAACTCGTGGCCTGACAAAACAACACTCCAATTACCATTGCGCATAATGCAATTAAACATTTTATTTATTGGCCTTCTACTTAGAGGGTCAGAAGTCTGTGTTATTTACTTCTAAAGCGAAGTTAGAAAACAAACCTTTCTCCATAATGATCAAATACGTTCCAATATTAAATCATTTTGACCATCACGGTATATCTATTGCGGGGTTGGCTACTAATTTTTAAAGCAACAAGAAATGTTTTTATATAATAATATCCAGTTATGTTTACGATAAATAATTTAATTTAAAAAAAATCTAAATAACAAATGTTTTAAATTTATATCTATGAAATATCGGGGTATTAAAGAATTAATGTAATATTGCAGAAATTAAATCTAAATTTATTAAAAAGCTTATTGTAATAAAATAAGTTATTATTAATTTGTTATCAATTATTATTATTATTTTAATGTAATTATGAAAAACTAACTATGCAGTATAATTAGTATTAATATTGATGATTATTTCAATATTTTTATATTTCTACATATTGTAATAATTTCTTTTATTTTGATTTTTGTTAAATCAAATAAAGATAAAATTTCACTATTAAGTACTTACGTTGTAAAAAATAAAAATAAACAATATAATTAATGCCGTTGTTAATGAAATTATTTATTATACTAACACGTTAGATACTGTACGTAATTTTATTAACGAACCCTGATTTTTAATATCAATGCAACCACAACCTAATAAAAAAATAAACATGGTAATCAAAAATAACAAATAAAATCTGTGATTTATTTTATTATTAATATTAATAAAAAATATATCACTTCACTATAAATAATTAAACACATAAAAAATTAATTAATTAAGTAATAGTTAATATAAATAGTTTTCGTCACGCCTACCTTTTCGTGCAGTAGAAATAAACACAAAATATTGTTATCACTTGTTCTTCCTTTGATGGATTTCTGTCGAATACGTCGTTGGCAGCCATGTACCACACTTTTATAGTAACTCGTTCGGCCCACATGGGAGGCATTTTCATTAAAATGGTTACGTGCGTCGTCTATCGTATTCTTTGAGATGGTTTAGGTTCGATTTTGTACTTTAATTAAATTTTTTTTTAGTTTCGAACGACACAGTGATGGCTCGGTTGAAGCGTGCACAGACTTTGCGTCGATCGACGTGAATTCGAATCTCTGCAATGAGTTTGAGCTTTCGGTGAAGGTAATATAAATAATAATAATTGCGAATTGTGAGGAAGTTCCTCTCTCTGGAGATCTAGCCATCGGTAGCTTGGGTTCACCCCGCTACTGGCGATGAACTTTTTTTTTTATATTTTTTATTTTAATATTATATAGATATTATTGTAAAAAATATGTAAATACAGTGTAAACTCTTTATAACGAAACTGAAGGGACTGAGCATTTTTTATCGTTATAGAGAGTTAACGTTATATGGAGTGAACAAAAAAACAACTAAATTAACAAGAATTTTTAATATGTATCTCTTAGATAATAAATGCTTATAAATTATTGTTTACACATATAGTCTGAGAACTTTGTCTGACGTTTTTTGCTATGCCAGTACTTGTTTTGTATTATTTTATGTATTCTATTCATATCTAGATATGTGGTGGAATCGTCTTCCTACACATTTCTTCGTAATAGAGAATGGCGTATCGCTATAAAGAGTGTTTCAATATGTGGGTTTTAACGCAAACCAACCAAGTTGGGTTCACTTTAACGTTATAGGGAGTTTATCGTTATAAAGGATAACGTTATAAAGAGTTTACGCTGTAATTAAATAAACGAGATAATAATAATTTATTTATACAAACTACAACTGATTTTCATTTAGAAACACAAAAAAAAAACATAACATAACACTTTTGTGAGCTACTGACTGCCAAACTAGGGTTCCCTGTATCTTGGCAGTCGGTTTGCCTACAAAATAGATATATTTATGGTTGTCGTTCCCATTACTAACATATTGTGTTGATACAAAAAAGGAGAGATACACAAAAAAAAAGAAAAAATAATAATAATAATAATGCTACACTATATATACTACTAACAATAGATTCTAGAAAAAGAAACAATATAAACACATATTTATCATTGATTATTTTAGCAATTAATGGTGTCCTATGATTTTTAGTGATGTACCATATGTGTCAATGTGCGAGTGTGCATGAATTATATGTTTATGTTTTCTTGTGTGTGTGCGTGTGTGTGGGACTGGGTCTATGTTGAAAGGTTATATTGAGTGTATTGCATTTATGTATTTAAAAAAACGTTTTGTTATTTAAGTTTTATTCCAAAATTTAGAGATCTTCCGTTTCATCATAGGATTTATTTATTACTTTTTTACATTGGTAGTTTGTCTTTTCATAGATAGAGAATTCCCGATTTATTTTACTATATACGTAGACCCCATGTTATGAAACCAGAGTATGGTGGTAGGCAATGACGTTTATATATAGAAGCTTCATACGCCAACATCAGTGCAGTAAAAAATAACGTAATTAAACTATACATACAAACTATAACTAATTCTTTCAGTTATATAGTACACAAAAAAGGGAAAGAATATGAAAGACATTAAATGTTATTTTTGTTGTTACAACGAAATAAATATATTGTATTTATGTGCCGCCGTGACACTGGATAATACGTGACTAAAAGAATGTCAGGCAATTACCTGACTTTGACCAAAATAGAGCGCGAGTAACGCATCTACATATAATAAAGCATCTTAGGTGGTAGGTCTTTTCCTAATGCCTACCTGGCTAGCTACCACCCTCAAGTTGGAAATCTGTCGACAAGCACCTGTAGGTGTTTTCCGGCAGCTGCGCTTGAGAGCCGGACCTCTACTAGGCTTAGCGTGTTATCATCTTGGGACGCATCGTCGCTTAACATCGGATGAGATTGTAGCTATATGCTAAGCATATAAAGAGTATTAAAAATGCTTTCCGCGATTCTTTAGAAAAAGATTGTTTTTAAAGTTTTTTTATTTAAAAAAATATATACATATATGTATTCATAAATTTGTGTTATTTGACCCGGGTATAATACGCGTGGCTTTTTGTATAATAACATTAATAACGCTTGGTTATTATGCACAATTGAAGTGGGTTGGAAATAATAATATGTACCTACCATGAATTCTGAGATGCCACAAAGTCCTAACAAGGGAGTCACCATTTTGTTAAGATACTGAAATAGTCATAACATAGGACACTATATTCACTAACAATGGACGATTTGCCAAGTTAGGAAGAAGAACTATTATTTTTATATTTAAAAAAATATGTGTTATCAATTCCACAAATTTGAGATTAACTAAAATTAAATAAAATTTAAATGCTAAAAACTGTAACTATTTAGTTTTTTTTTTACCGTTATTAATCTGCCAACCAGTGAAGTGAATTACCGTTGAAGGTGACTAAGATTTGAGAGTTTTGAGGTAGACTTCTAAAGGTTGTACCTAATTTTCAGTTCTGTAGTTCCCGTCTGTTTGGCTAGCATGGCTGGCTAGAGGGTGGTCCCTCAAGTTTAAAATCTGTCATCAAACATCAATATGTGTGTTCTTGCAGCTGCACTTGAGAGCCAGTCTTCCACTTGGCTTAGCGTGCTACCATCTTGGGCCACATCGTCACTTAAGATCTGTGGCCACAATGATAACGATTTTATCCCCTTAATCTTTTGTTGGCAATTCGATTCATTTGGGAAATGCCCTAGGTAATATGTCAGTCAGTTTCTAAAAGTGTTATCGGTTTTTTTTTTTTTTTTAATTCTCAGTAGCAGCTCGGAGTTCGGCTTTGTGCCCGATCGATGCCAATAATAGGATCGCCTTCTATTACATGGGACATAAAAAATACAAAGCGAACCGTGGATGTACATTTCGGGATAACCCACTGGGCGGAGTACAGGCGTGATGGTTTTTTTTTCATAAACAATTTTTAAAAGTATTGTGGAAAATTCTTATAACCTATCATTTGACCAATAACATAAACTTACTGTGTATAAAATTCCTTAAGAATCAGTTATTAAGTTAAATCCAGACAGACAGACAAAAACTTTTGCAAGGGCATATTCGTGATCAGTGTCGTGAAATTTGGGAAAAAATATTACAGTAGAGGCATGACTACATATTTATTATTTTAGATAAAGTGATGGAAATCAGTCCGCTTTCAAGAAAATATGTGTTAAATACAAATCACGTTATCAGGTAATACCAAATTCCATTCACAATTCCATTATCAGTTCTTAAAAACCGCATATAATGCCGTTTCATCTGTTATTGCGTCATAGGTCATAATTATATTATTTGACACTGTTGGATCCTTACGTGATGAATCACGGGCGTGGCGCCAATGTCTTTGACGTATGTAAAAAAAGTGTATTCAAAGAATTTTGACAAGTTTTATTTGACGGTCAAAAATGTTTCATTCAAGGCGAAATTCGACTTTATTATCCACTGCTGTAGGTCAGTTTCACATCAAACAGGTTTTTACTTCTGTAGAGTGACTATGTTTTTATATCTTTGTTGCTTTTTTTCTTTTTAATTTTTTAAGTGAAGACTTCTTTATAACCGTTATCGCTGTGATTTGAAAGTAGATAAAACAAAAAAGCGATAGTAAAAAGAGACAAACGCACATATATACGATTTAGCCTGCGATAGAATGAGATAGAAAAACATTATATACATGGTTAATGCAAAGTCCTGCTTTTCATAATTATGATCGTCGCTGGACCTTGAACTGAATGTTGTGTTTTTTTTTAAATTTATTAACTTAGGTTTTCACCCTTTTTATATTGGTGGCGTTTTGCATGATATAGTTTGGTTATTGTGGATAAGTGAAGTGGATTATAAACATAAACTGGAAGCATGCCTTTTGAGCTACCTTAAAAACCCCCTAGAAAGTTTTAACAAGGGGGTCACCTTCTTGTTGGGATACTGAAATCGTTCAAAGACAGGACAGGGCAGGAATATATCACTTGGTAATGACAATAGTGGGCTTCAATAAAGAGGACTAGTTGCCAAGTTCGGAAAAAGAAGAAGAATTATTATGATCGTCGTCGAATTGGTCTAGTGATGCGACGACCAGGCTTGTACGCACTATTGTATATACAGTATGAGTTGTTGATTGTTCGATTCCAGCGGATTTAGGGTTCTTAAAAAATTTTGAGAGTGAGTTCACACGCAGTAGAAGTGAAACTTCTCTCTCTCCCCTCTCTTTGTATATATTTCGAGTACACTAAGAATAGACGAAGGTTAGAGAAGCTATATATAAATGCATTCTATCTCCCTCTCTCACAGCCTAAAACTTATATATACATTTATATATCTATATAAGTATCACATTTTCCTTTCATAAAATCCAATTTACACCGTCCCAAAACAAGTTTCACTTCAAAAGTGATTTAAAAGAATATATTCTTATGTTTTTTGAAGGTTTCACGTATACAGCGTGTAGAATTGCACACCTTTTTATGTTTTGTTTTAAAATAAACAAAACCGTGTGGTATCCCTATTCTAAAGTGATTTATCTCGACGCACGTGTCTTTTATCACGTAATGCCAGGGATTCGACCGCGTCGTCGCGTCGCATCGTATGAATGAAACGAATGCCCGCTTCTACGAGAATGACGACAGCACCTTTGGATGCATATGGCCATACCTGTTTTTTTTAAACTGTGACGTTCACGATAGAACGCATGGAACTGGTTTCGTGGAATTCACTAATTGCTTCAGGGGAAACCCCATACTAAGGTTTTTATATCTGTTCAATGGATTATCAGTTATAGAATGTCATTATCGATAATATTATATTATTCTTTTGATTATTATTAATAATCTCATTCTGATTTTTTTTGTTGGAACGGAGATACCTTTTTTTTAATTGTTTAGTATTTATAGTTTTTTTTTTTTTTAATTATACTTTAAGGATGAATTAATTTATTCTTATAAGGATATTGCAAGAGAGCACGAGATTTTTCGTTAGATAAAACAACTTGGGTACATGATTAGGTTCTACAATAAGACTCCAAAGTATATTATTACCATCTTGCTAAAGAATAAGTTCAAAGACCATGTAGAAACGTATATTTCAAATAATAAATAACGTTTTTATACACTTTTGGCGTGGGTTGTAAATAAAAATCATAGAATTTTTTCCTTTTCAATAATAGCTGTATACCGAAGGTCTAGCTGTCAACTAAGCCTGTTATCAGCCCGGCTAAAGATCCGAGAGCCGGGCTGACCAGACACTATACCGAAGATATCCGCGACATCACCCTGTACGAGATTAAGATGGCCCTTAAGCAGCTTAAGAACAACAAGGCGCCGGGTGATGACGGAATTACATCAGAGCTTCTTAAAGCGGGTGGAACACCAGTACTTAAGGTCCTGCAGAAGCTCTTTAATTCCGTTATACTCGAGGGTAAAACGCCGGAAACGTGGGGCGGCAACGTGGTGGTTCTGTTCTTCAAGAAAGGTGATAAAACCTTATTGAAGAACTATCGGCCCATCTCGTTGCTGAGCCATGTTTATAAGCTGTTTTCGAGGGTCATCACGAATCGTCTCGAGCACAAGTTTGATGACTTCCAGCCTCGCGAACAAGCCGGTTTTCTGAAAAGGCTTTAGCACCATAGACCACATCTATACGCTGCGGCAGATTATACAGAAGACTGAGGAGTATAATCTGCCTTTATGCTTAGCGTTCGTGGACTACGAAAAAGCCTTTGATTCGGTCGAAACCTGGGCAGTGATGCAATCTCTCCAGCGATGCCGTATTGACTATCGATATATCGAAGTGTTGAAGTGCTTGTACAACAACGCCACCATGTCGGTCCGAGTACAGGAGCAGTGCACGAAGGCAATTCCTTTGAGAAGAGGCGTTAGACAGGGAGACGTAATATCTCCGAAACTGCTTACCGCCACTCTAGAAGACGCCTTCAAGCTCCTGGAATGGCAAGGACTCGGCATCAATGTAAATGGCGAGTACATCACTCACCTTCGATTTGCTGACGACATCGTAGTCATGGCAGAATCGCTGGAAGATCTTGGCACAATGCTCGATGGCCTCGACAAAGTTTCTCAACAGGTGGGCCTTAAAATGAACATGGACAAGACGAAAATCATGTCGAATGTCCATGTGGTGCCCACCCCAGTATCAGTTGGGAACTCTTGTCTAGAAGTTGTTGAAGAATATGTCTACCTGGGACAAACAGTCCAGTTAGGTAGGTCCAACTTTGAAAAAGAGGTCAGTCGACGAATCCAACTCGGCTGGGCAGCGTTCGGGAAACTGCGCGACTTCTTCTCGTCCAAAATACCTCAGTGCCTCAAGACGAAAGTCTTTGACCAGTGTGTGTTGCCAGTGATGACATACGGCACAGAGACGTGGTCGCTCACTGTGGGCCTCATAAGAAAACTCAAGGTCGCTCAGCGAGCTATGGAGAGGGCTATGCTTGGTGTTTCTCTACGAGATCAAATCAGAAATGAGGAGATCCGTAGACAAACTAAGGTAACCGACATAGCCAAAAGGATTAGCAAGTTGAAGTGGCAGTGGGCGGGGCACATAGTTCGGAGAACTGACGGCCGTTGGGGCAGAAAGGTTCTCGAGTGGAGACCACGCACCGAAAAGCGCAGCGTAGGACGGCCCCCCACTAGATGGAAAGACGACCTAATAAAGGTCGCTGGGAGCCGTTGGGTGCAGGCCGCACAAGATCGGTCGCTCTGGAAATCTATGGGGGAGGCCTATGTTCAGCAGTGGACGTCCTACGGCTGAAATGATGATGATGATGATGACCGAAGGTATGTTATCCTAAGTACAATGTTAATTAATTAGTAATTACCTGACAATTTTTTTGTTGCAGTGAGGTTTTTATTATATCCTGTTTTTTTTTTTAATATTAATTAACCTTAATTAATTAAAATATTATCCTTTTCTCAAACAATAAATAAAAACTTACTCAGAATTTCACACACATTCCAAAAATTCTGTAGACTAGGTACTGACACAAGTGAATTATGTTCAAAGTGGGACTTAAAATTTATATTGAATAACTAGCTGTGACCGCGGCTTCGCTCACGTGGACTACAGAATTCCCGCGCGAATCTTGCTCCCCGCTCCCAGCTATTTTAAATACAAAAATGCTTAGTGTGAGTGTTCCTTAGAAGATAGATGTATACTCTCGCTGACTTTTTTGTTGGTAGTCTTAATGTATAGAATAATGTAGTACATTAATTTGCTGTCAAATTGATTCACCATGACCATATTTTTTTATTTGTGCGGAACCCTAATTATTAAAAAATATAAAAGTAGCCTAAGTTATTCCCTATAAAATCAGCTATCTACCAGTGAAAGTTCTGTCAAAATTGGTCCAACCGTTTCGCAGATATAACATCCGGAATAGACAGACAAAAATTTAAAAAATGGGTGTTTTGTTTTTTTTTTTTTTTTTTTTAGAGAACTGACTACACTGTTAGCCTTAGGGGCCCTAAAGCCGCTGTGGCTTTTACAGCTTCACCGGACTTGGGGGCGAGCGCAGAGGGCATTCAGCCGCGAAAGTTTTGTGGACGACTCGCACGAGGGTGCCAAAGTGGCCGGACCTCGGCTCGGGCGGTCGTCGCGTTCGCAAATAGGTCGCGATCTATTCGAATCCCTACACCTACGATTCGAGCTAACTAAATATACACATAGGCACGTTCCCTTCCTCCTGGGAGGAAGGAAGGAACCGTGCGTATGTGTATTCAGTAATCGGAATGTTTCTACACTAACTAGCGCTAACTAACTAGCGTAAAAAAAGAAAAAAAAAGGTCCCTCACAGAACCTATGTACCTGTGTGGTGTGCACGTGTGTATGTTCATACGTGTGTAGTGTTGTATGTAGGTAGCTAAGTGATGCACGTACAGTGTCACTTGTATCGCGCGGGCGGTTGCCTGACCCAAGGGTTTCACACCGAGGAACGGACCTAGGCTTGGGTTACCGCTAGAGAGGGTGGACGTGACGGGTGGGTGTTTTGTTATAGATATCGTATATATACTGTCATATGCATTTAGTAAGAAGCTGTTATTTTGACATTACAAACAGACACTTCAATTTTATTAATTGTATATAGATTAGCTAAATGTGTCTTATGATAGGTTACCTTCGATATAGAGATTAATATACATAATTTCAAATAAGTTGTTTTATCTGAAATAGAAAGGTGAACAAGGTGAATATTTTGTTGTTGTGATTGCCTTCAAAATCAAAACCAAAAATAACTTTAGGCCCTAAGAAGGCACTTATGAACGTCAAAACACTACCACCGTGTCAGAAAACATTCCAATAACCGAGAAGAGTAGGTACTAGCAGTCTTTGTAAAAAAAATTCGCAATTTAATGTCGATAAATTTAATCGACATGCTCGCATTGTCCTTTGTTTGAACATAAGCCCCTTCACAGGGATTTAATCCAATGAATTGTCTTTCATTGAAATTGTACTACATAAATAAATAAATACCAAATATTTGTAATTTTTTGAAACATTTTTTATTATTGAGCGACCCATCTTAGAACTTCTTAATTTAACATATTATTTTCATGTGACAAGTAAATTTAAAAATAATTGATTTTTTGGGCCACCCTACTGTAATTTAAATTGTAAATATTTTAGAGAGGTAATTAGTGCACATAGAAATCCCTTTGCCAATTTATTTCTACTTGGGACAGTCCAACTAGTGGAATACCTTCACCCTACAGAAGATCGTAGTCAAATAACCTAGTGTTGTGTTCCTGTGGTGATTAGGGTTTTCAACGCTCATTGAGGTACGAGGTTCAAGGTCAGATAACGCTAGTTTACATTCTCAGTTGTATCTGCACTAATATTATAACACTGAAGAGTTTGATTGTTTGGTTGAACACGCTAATATTAGGAACTACTGGTTCGAAACTTGTTTTAGTCTTGGATAGGTCATTTATCGAGGATGGCTATAAGACTATATAACATCACGCTACGACCAATAGGAACGGAGCATCAATGAAAAATGTTGCAAAAACGGGGGAAATTTATTCCTTTTGATAGCTTCTAATGCGTGCGCTGCGTGAATGGTTAAAGTTACGTAATAATTATATGCAAGGGAATTGTTTCTTTTAGAAAGTTTTAAAAAAAGTCCGCAATAGCATATGTCAATCTTTTAAGATCGACTGAGTATAACGTTTTTTATGGTAATAAAATTTGTTCTAAAATAATGCATTATTTGCGAAGGCGTTTTTATAACATGGCATTAATAATTATCGAAATAAATACATTAATCATCACAAGTATTTAAATCTGAATAAAATTGCCTTTTACATCAATTGATTTCAATAAATATCTTAGGAGATATCACAGTTTTAAAATAACTCCTCAGCAAAAAGATGAACCAGTACCGCGCGCGCATTTTATTTTGCGGAATGTTGTGAGAGGCGGGCGGTCATGTGGGGAGGTAAGGGCGAATGGTACCTACTCCAATGGTTCGTAGATAAAACAAAGAAAGTTTCCACTTTAGAATTATATTTGCCTACGACCTACTCTCTCTAACCCCCTCTCTATCTTTCTTATGTGACGCAGACGCAGTTGCGCTGGTCAGTTAGTAAATAATAAAATGATAAAATATTTCCTTAATTTATTTACACTTTGTGAACGACAATTTCTCGGTATCAGTTAAACTACCTACGTGTCGTGAAGTTAGAATGCATGATGAAAGAACGCATAATTCTTACTCAGCTAAGTTATATCATACTTTGGTTACTTAATATATCCTTGAAATGTCTTTAAACGTAAGTTTAGTTGCAGCTCGAGGTCTGCATTGATTACTGTGCCAATTATTATTATTAACCGAATTCAAAAACGGAGAAGGTTATCAATTGTTATTTTATGTTCAGCCATAAGTTCTTTTTTTTAATGAACCTATTGAGATGATTCTTTTTTCGTTGGAAAGGAAATATGTCGAGGGTGGTCATTCGCATTGGACCTTCAACTTCGAAGATACACCAGGGAACTCTTCAAAATCATTGAAGTTTACCTTTTTAATTTTGCCAAAGTATTTAATTAATAATTGATTATATTATTGGCTATAAGTTGGTGAGGAGTTAGGTGTACTCCGGATTCCAGATGACGCTGCATCGTCAGGTCATCGAAGTAGCAGAATACCAAATCTCGACTCAATCGGACCCGTTGAAGATGCTCACATTTATTTATCAACTATAAAAGAGCTGATAATCTTCAAACGGCTGAACGAATTTTGTTGAAACATGGCTAAAACACTCTCGGTCAAGTCACATTTAAAACTAAAAAAAAGTATCATGTCAGAGATGCGAACGTTAAGATGTAGGAATGAGTATAAAATATATCAGAGAAAGTATGATATTAGCACCAGTGATAGAGAAGTTGGGGTGTAATGGGTGGAAAACAAATCAATTTTTTATTTATTTATAGTTTTTAATTTTTAATATTTTTATTTATGTCGACATACACTACCACCGGTTGGAGATAAACTATTCCGCGTATGTTTTTCTTCCTTCACAACTGAATAAAAGATCGTTGAAAATTTTAACAATATATGTATATTTCTTGGAAATACATTATAAGCGGTATTACTTACAGTCTGCTGCATTTAATTTTAATAATTTCCTTTGACCTCCCGAGGCCTGGCGGGTCAAATACGATACATCGAAAAAGAAAAAAAAGCAACATATTTCGGAAATAATTAAAAACGTTATACGTGAAACGAAAAGATATCACATAGCCAAATAAAAAAAAATAAAAAAATTTGACGTTGAATATTTTTTCATAGTTCTAGGAAAAATTTAGCAGCTGCACATAAATACACAAATTTTGCCTTAGGAGGTTAAAACGATGTAGGTAATGTTGGTCATACATCGCAGCGGTATAATAGTTAATACTATTGGACTACCGATATGTAGTCCGCAGATTCGATTCCAAGGATATATCAAAATGTATTTATTTTCATTCTCGTTTATTTGATAATTTGTATACTGGGGCGTCTACTGGGAAATGGAGAGGTATAGATAAATCAATATACGTCATGGACTAGCTCAGCGATTAAGTGGACCATTTACATGCTGAGCTGATATTATTCACATCTAGCACCTGCCTCCGACTTTGTTCACAGTTTGTTTTATATATAAACTTCACTAAGAATAAAAAAAAAGCATATGAATCAAGAATTATGTAGTTTTATATTATAGAAATAATTTCGATGAGTAATTCTATCAAAATCGAATCAGTAGTTTCAGAGATTACCTCATAAAAACCTAATACTCAAAATTTCACTCATGTATCTAATAAAATTAATATAATTGAAGAATCTGTTTGTTATATCAAAATAATAGCTTCTTACTAAATGCACATTAATATATACATATATGGCACTTTAAAAAAAAAACAATTATAATAATGTCTCTGTCTGTTTGTTCCGGGTAATCTCCGAAACGGTTTTGACGGGACTTTCACTGGCAGATAGCTAGCTATAAGCAGTGCCTGAGACTACTTTTATTTTTGAAAAATAATTAGTATTCTGCGCAAATAAAAAAAAAATGGTCGCGGTGAATCAATTCGGACACCTAAAAGGCTTACGCTGACTAAACCATAAGAGATATATCAAATTACTGTACTACATTATAGTAGACATTAAAAATACCTACAATTTTTTTTACAAGAGCATATACCCATATTCAGCATTTTTATCGTTAAATAAACCTGGAGGAGGGGGTGGGGAGTACGATTCACGCGTGTGCTCTATCTTCAGCATTGAGTAGCCCACACGAGTTTAACTAGTAAGTAATAAAAATAAATAAGTAAGCCAATAAATGTTACATCGATAGAGAAACCTCTCAAGACGTATAGATACTAAGGGAAAGGGTAATTGAATCGCCCAGTGTAATAATTAATTGTTTGTTAGAAGAATTGGAAGCCGCTGCGCTAACAGATAGATGTTTCATCAACTTGTTATTGTTACCGGGAGGTAAATTAATTGCTTACTCAATGGTACTTAAGCCAATGACTTCACTGTATTGCTATCAGTGAGTGGGTTGAAACAAAAAAAAAAGAATTTTTAAAGGCCTCGTAACTGAACCTAATCACCTGACTTGAATAAAGGAATTAATTTTGAGCCGTGTTTCTGTGGTGAGTAGACTTTCCTGAGCCGCTTGGCGATGGAGGGTTCAAGAAGAGAAGCAGGATATAAAAATCTCTTTGAAGATTGTCCTGTACTTAAGGCATCCCTACTGGTGGAATACCTCCACCATAAAGAAGATCGCAGCCAAATAAAGAAATGCTTTGTTAATAGAACCCTCCGTTTGCGAATCCGACTTATACTTGTCCGGTTTTTTATTATTTTTTATGCTATACAATTAATAAAATTGAAATGTCTGTTTGTAATGCATATGAAAGTATATAAGATACCTTTAACAAAACACCCATTTTAAAATTTTTGTTGTCTGTCTGTTTGTTCCGGGTAATATCCGAAACGGTTGAGCCGATTTTGACGGGACTTTCACTAGTAGATAACTGAATTTATAGAGAGTAACTTAGGCTACTTTGATTTTAGAAAAATAATTAGGGTTCCGCACAAATAAAAAAAAGCTGGTCATGGTGAATCAATTCGGGCACTTAAATGTCTTACGCTGAGTGAACCATAATAGATATAGCAAATAAATGTACTAAACAATTAAAGACATTAAAAAGACCTACAAAAAAGTCTGATAAAGTATACGTATATCCTTTGAGGAACACCCACAATAAGCATTTTGCCGGAAGCGGGAGAGCAATATTCGCGCGGGCATTCTGTATTCCACAGCTAGTTTTTTATAAGTTCATCTTTTGGTCAAATTCTCACCTGGTATTAAGTGACTATGGGGCCCAAGACGGTAATATGCTATAGGGGGAACTAGTTCTCAAGTGCAGCTAGACAGATTTTCCACTTGTGACTGGTTTAGAAAACGCCCTACCACCATGCTATGATTTCATCACGATGTTTACCTTCACCAAAAGGGAATTCATTGTAGGGATTCGAACTCAGGTCGATCGTTGTCGTACCTTCTATCACTGGGCCATCATTACCTCTGGATCTAAAGTTATAGATTTAAACATAATTATATTAGCTTTCAGGATAATATTCGAACGCGTTAATCCCAAGAAAAGGGGATTGAGCGATATATCATTAACCAGATAATGGGGTGAATTTTGTGAAGATGTTTGCTTCCACGTGTTCATTGATATTGCTTTATATTATTGGGCTCAATGGATTATCGGGGGCTAAATTATTATAGAGTATAGTTACGTTGTTTGTATAAACGAGGAGCTGTCTGAGACAACAGTTTAATAGACACTTAATTATAATTCTACAATGATAAATAAAATCCGGATGTGTTATTTTCTAATAAAGTAAATTAGAAAAAAAACCAACACAATCGTTTCATTGAGACTATTTCAATAATTCAAACATGATACCTTTACTGGAATTTTTGGCGGGATCTTGAAATCACATGTTGTTTTTATTTTTAACTAGCAGTGCCGCGGCTTCGCTCACGTGTACTTCGGAATACCCGCGCTAATCTTGATTCCCCGCTCCCGGCTATTTTAAAGACAAAAATTCCTATTGTGGGGGTTCCTTTACAGATACTCTCGCTGACTTTTTTGTAGGTCTTTTTGATGTTTATAATTATTTATTACATTAATTTGCTATATCTCTTATGGTTTACTCAGCGTAGGCCATTTAAGTGCCCGAATTGATTCACCATGACCCGTTTTTTATTTATTTATGCGGAACCCGAATTCCTTTATTTTATAATAAAATAGCCCATGTAATTTCCTATAAAATCAGCTATCTACCAGTGAAAGTCACGTCAAAATCGGTCCAACTGTTTCGGAGATTACCTGGAGCAAAAAGACAGACAAAAATTTTAATAATGGATTTTTTGTTATAGGCTTCGTATTTACTTTCATATGCATTATGTAAAAAGCTGTTATTTTGACATTACAAACAGACACTTCAATTTTATAAATTGTATAGATTTATTAAGTTAGGTTTTATAACCCTATAATAAGTAATATTTGTGGCATCTTGCGTGATATAATTTGGTTGTTGTGCATAAGTCAACTGATTATAAATATAAAGTGGAAACATGCATTTTGAGATGTCACAAAAACTCCCTAGATAGTTCTGACAAAGGCGTTACCGTGTTTTCAGAAAATCCCATTTTATATATTGGAAAATTTTACGAAAGCTTAATAACATTGACACTGGCAGGTGCTTTTTGTGGCACCAAAACAAGAAGAAGAAGATATCTCTACTGTAAGTTGGTGATCTGTGGTGGAGAATCCATTTGGTGCAGCAGCATTAGGTAAAGTTTGTCATGTTCATCTGATAGCATCAAAGAAACAGATTATCAAATTTCGACTCGATAAACCTCTGAAAGATGCACACATCAAACCATTATCTAAAAAAGAGCTGATAATCTTCAAATGGCTGAACAGATTTCCTTGGATCGTAGTTAAGAAAACTCTTGGCCAAGTCACCATTCAAACAAAATAAACTAGTATAATTGAATATGTTTGTGCTAATAAGTTATTTTTTAATCTTCCATTTAACTAGTATAACATTATTGAAGCAATTATAGCTAAGTGGTATTGTTTATGGACACCGCATCCATTGACATGGGTTCGAATCGCTGCAATGATTGATGCTTTGGATGAAGGGAAAGAATGAAAATATATCATGGTGGTAAAAAAAACACGTCTAGTTAACTACTAACCTCAAATTTAAACTCTATAGGACCTTATATGCGTTTCTCGGTAGCTTCACATGAAAGCTAGTTCTGTACTGTACATTCTGAAACTTAGTTAACCCATCGCCCACTTTGCAAATAAAAATAATTAAGAGACGAAGGTCTCAAAGAAAGGTCTTTGGAGATTTCCCTCTATTTTGAGCAGACCGACGGGTGGTATACCTTCACCTTACAGAAGATCGCAGTCATATAACTTAGTGTTGTGTTCCTGCGGTTAGTAGGGGTTCCAGAGCTCCTTGGGGTAGAGGGTTCAAAGTCAACAACGCTGGTATTACAAGCGTCCATAGGCTACTTTAGCCGCTTACCATCAGGAGGGCCGTATGCTTGTTTACCACCTATGTTATATAAAAAAAAACTAATTGTTTACCCGCAAGCGTTCCTTACGAATAAAGACTTATCTAGTATTTAATATTCGTGTAGATCATTATTTGCTTATAATTCTCTCTCTAAATCTCTATAACGAAATATGTATAATATATTCAGTTATTATATTCAGATTTGTTAAGTAAAGCTGTATTAATATAAGTACAAGCCCTAAATTAATTAATGCTTAGGATGAAACATGGTCTCGAGTTAAAAGTGTTGATTAGTTTTTTATATTAAATCAGTTTGTTTGTTAAGCTTTGGTTTAAAATAATTTATATTTTCTATGAAGCAATAATGGCAGAGTGGTAGCTTGTACGGACTCCGCATCGATTGGCGTGAGTTTGAATCCTTGCCGTGTGCTTGCTTGAGAATTCGGTGAAGGAAAACATCGTGATGAAACCATAGCATGGTGGTAGTGCTTTTTTTAATGCCTATCTAGCTAGCTACCACCCTGAAGTTAAAAATCTGCCGCCAAACACCAACAGGTGTGTCCCGGCAGATGCACTTGAGAGCCAGTTTTTCACCAGGCTTTGCGTGTTACCATCTTGGGCCATGTCGTCACTTAACATTAGGTGAGATTGTGGTCGAAACTAAACCTATTAAGAATAAATAAAGTTTTTTAATCGAAATATATATCATCATTATATTAACGCTTGAGAAGAAAACTTCGGACCCCTTTTTAAGCTTATTGCGTGCACGGAAGTCTGTGGGATTTGGCATGGTTAAAGTTTATATGGAGAAGAAGTGCAGAAAGCTAAAATTTATTTATAATATCTGTCACTAATATATTAAATTGGACAAATTAATACTGCGAATCTTAAAACGACCAGTTCCATTGCACTTAGACCTCCCAAAATATTGACATTGTCACTCAACGAAAAGTGGCAGCAAGTGATATAATATTCATTGTTTAGGTTCATACTGCAAATGTCAAACAGAAAATAGTCTGTAATTAAAAAGTCGCTGGTCGAATTTCGACCATTGGGTGAACGCTGGTTTCAAGAAATACGTTTTTGATTTTTATGGACGATCTGTTTCTCTCATCTCGTCACAAGAATCTCAAGGAAAAAACCCTCTCAGTGGAAACTGAAGTAGCGAGTAAATAAGATTTTTTTTACATTCGCTAAGCTGTCAAATGTATTTTTTAAGCATATATTTTAAGTTATACTTTAATAGTACGGCATATAGAAACTTCTTTAGAGACTGCTCTGTACTTGGAGCAGTTCGACAAGTGGAATACCTCCACCTTACAGAGGATTGCAGCCAAATGACCTTGTGTTGTGTCCCTGAGGTGAGTACGGTTTCCAGAGCTCCTTGGGGTAGAGTTCAAGGCCCGCAACGCGTTAGTGACACCTATTGATATGACAAGCGTCCGTAAACAACGGTATTACCATCAGGTGGGCCGTATGCTTGTTTGCCACTTATGTTGTATAAAAATCTACATAAAATCATTTTTCTGGGAAAATGATCATTATTAGTTCTTTTTCTTTGAGTTTATTCTACTATATAAGTTATAAGTGTCGATAAATCGTTTAGAAATTAACCATAGGTATTATGAGTGTTTAGTTTTACGCATCATGATAAAGATTAGAAATCAAGTATTTTCGCAAACTATATTTTTTAAGTATAACGTACTGTAAATTTCTTTTATATTATTCCAAAAACGGTCCTATGGTTGTACTGAGTATGTATTTATGACGTTGTCAAGAAAAAACCTAGTTAGGCCGAGGGAGATTTATTATCAAAAGATTACTTAATACCTTAAATTGCATTACATTTCGTTAGTGCGAATGATATTCGAGACGGCGCCATCTATCGGCGTAAAAGTAAAAATAACGGATTTATACAAGGTGTCCAGAAAGGGTATCGGGTATTTGTTTTCGCGCCATATTCGAAACGGGCGTCTAAAGGGTGCGGGGAGGGGTTCGTGGCGTCCGCCATTTTGTGGAGTTTTAGTCACGATGGAACAGTACTCGGGGACGCATCGCGCATTTTGCGTACGAGCGTATTATCGTAATGGTGATTCAATAGTGACTGCTCAACGTCTCTATCGTGCGGAATATCGTACACGCCACGCGCCAAGTGACGATAGCATTAGGAAATGGATCAGGATGTTCGAGAATACAGGTGCGACAGTTAAAATTCAAAACTCTGGTCGTCTTCGTTCAGTTCGCGATGAAGAAACAATTGATGAAGTTGAGGCGTCGGTTCGTCAAAATCTGTCTTTATCCATCCGAAAGCGAAGCCAAGCGTTGAACATCAAAAAATCGTCTTTACATTCGATTTTAAAGAAAGACTTACATCTAAAAGCCTATAAAATTCAATTGGTTCAAGAATTGAAGGATACGGACTTTGCTAATCGACTGAATTTTGCGAACGAAATGCTGCAGCGATTTAACAACTTTAACAACATACTGTTCAGTGACGAAGCAAATTTTCACCTGAATGGTCATGTTAATAAGCAGAATTGTCGGTACTGGGCAGTGGAGAATCCGAGACGAAAGCATGAACGACCCCTGCATAGCCCAAAGGTCGTTGTTTGGGCCGCTATGTCTGCTAAAGGCATAATTGGTCCTTATTTTCATGAAGATCAACGAGGCCGAGCAATTAATGTGAATAGTGACCGTTATTGCGATATGTTGCGAAATGTTTTGGTCCCAGAGTTGCAGGAGTTTGCAGGTTTCAACTCAAGAACGTGGTTCCAGCAAGATGGGGCCACTTGCCATACCTCAAATGACTCAATGGAAGTTGTTAACGAATTATTCCCTAATAAAGTCATTTCGCGAAGGGGTAACATCAACTGGCCTCCCAGAAGCCCCGACCTTAGCCCGCTTGACTATTTTGCATGGGGATACCTTAAAAGTAAGGTTTATCAAAACAATCCGACGAATCTAACCCAGTTAAAGCAAAACATCAGGTCAGAAATGGCAGCAATATCGATAGCTATGTGTCAACGTGTTATCGCCAATCTTCGTTTCCGTTTAGAAGAGTGCCAGCAACGTAACGGTCATCATTTGGATAACATCATCTTTTCCAAATAATTCTCCAATTCATATGCTAATAATAAACAATAAACTTTTTTATTGCATACAAATAATTTTTGTTTCATTGAACTTACAAATACCCGATACCCTTTCTGGACACCTTGTATATGTACTCAGTTGACGCTTTAACACGTACATTTTATCGAAAATACAGTAGGATGGTTGCAATTCAGTCGAATTTAGTGTCCTACCAATCAAGAATTTATTTATTCAACAATATCATAAAATAAATTAAATAAAGGTATCTACGTACTTTGTGAATACATTAAATATATTCAAAAGATACATAGGTTGTATGAACGAAGTAATTAAACACTACACTTATTTCAATGATGACATTAAAAAACCTACCCATTAAACTTTATAGAAATGGATTAAAAATGACACATAATGAGCCAAAAAAACTTGGTAAAAAAAATTGTCTTGGTCATTATAATAATTATCTACATACAATATGTTGTTCTCGGGTACGAAATTTGTTTGCGTTTTAAATAGCGGGTTCTTTTCAGCGATTTCTACCGCTGTATTAATTTAAACCTAATTTAGTGTGACTCAGCGCGGAATTCAAAATTTTTAATAATAATGAAAAATTAATTTTAACTAATGTTTGATCTAATTCTAAATTTATTTATCATTGTATTTATTCAACTAAATTCGATCCTAATTTATTAAATTTAAACCTGAACGTTATTGAGGTTCTTTTTTCAAAGATTATATCAAGGGTTTTTGCGGGATCTCGAAGTGACATGTTGTGGTTATTATTTTTAATTCCTTAACTTAAGTTTTTGACCCTATATTATGTAATATTGGTGGCGTTTTGCGTGATATAGTTTGGTTTTTGTGAATAAGTGAAGTGGATTATAAATATAAGCTGAAAGCATTCATTCTGAGATCCCACAAAATTTTCCTAGAAAGTTCTAGCAAGGGAGCCACCATCTTGTTAAGATACTGAATCGTCATAACACATGACAATATAATTCACTCGATAATGGCAGTAATGGTCTTCATTAAAGAGGACCGGTTGCCAAGTTAGGAAGAAGAAGAAGAAGAGCACAAAAAAAACTGATTCACGACTTTTTGAATAGTGTTATTTATTTGTGATTTTGTAGTGATTACAATTGTTAAACTTCAATAAAATATATTACCTAGACATAAAGAGGGGAAAAGTTGTGGAGTGAAAATTTGTCCAAGTGGGTGAAAATTTATCACTTTTGCAGTTACCTTTAAAATTTTCGCACTTGTTGCCGTGGCGCAATTCTAATTTCTCGTACAATTACCAGCGATCGCCCTAAAGTCGAAATTTAACCAGCGACGTTTTGATCATATAATATTTTCTGTTTGACATTTGCAGTATTCATGAATCTGAACAGTGAGTATTATTTACATCACGCCAAATCTCAAAGTCTTCCGTGCATGCTATACGCTTAAAAACGTACCGAAAGCTTTTGCTTCACGTATTAATATAATAATATCACTTGCAGTCACTTTTCACTCGATATCAATATTTGGGGGGGGGGGGGGGGGTATCAGTTCAATGGCACTGGTCGGGGTAGTGTTCGCAGTACCTATTATTTCATTTAATTTAGGGCAGATTTTTCTATCATCAGATAAATTTTAGAATAATATAAGGAAAACCTGTGAAAATGTAATAATTATACCTCAAATAAAATTATGTAAGGGCTGCAAAATCTTCCCTAAATATATTTATAACACATAATAAACAAATATTTTAGCTTTCTGAACTCCTCCGTTATATAAGCCTTAACCATGGCAAGTTTTATAGTCCTCCGTGTATATATGTATGTGTAATTGGTTTCTCTGAAACGGCTCCAACGATTTCGATGAAACTTTGCATTTAGATAATGTTTTAGATTCCAAGTTTACCTAGATAGGTGTTTTTTGTTTTTGTTTATAAGACACCGAGCACATCTCGGTCGCCCAGATATTTAATATATAGATTATAGAAAATTAAAATACAGAAATGAGAATTATGTATATAAATATATTTTTTCAAGATGTCTGCCATCCTGCCCGAATCTTTAAAGTGGAGTCGACGCGTGAATTTGCCGTCACACTCTGCGAAATATAAAGTCATCAAAAAATGGACTGCCCAGAGACTTTTGTAACGATTTATATTAAACTACCTACTTTTTACCATGCATACCATTTATGTAACCATGTCAACCATAGATAATATACTAATAAGGGAAACTAATAATAAGCAAGCAATTGTCGTCGGAGCTAAGGTCTAGTTTTCAAGTAAGAATCCAGCTGATTAAGTAATATGTTGATGTTGTTTTTGGTAATTGAAATTGCGACCCTTAGCTGTGTTTCATGCTTCCTTCCACTTGGCTTAGCTTGCTATTATCCTTGGGCCACATCGTCACTTAGGATCAAGTGAGATTGTGGCCACAACGTGAAACCTGTAACGATAAAAAAAACGCAAATAATCATTAGTTTTTACTAATTACCCTTTTATTAAAATTTCATATTAAGTTTAAAACGATGATAAATAACTATAATAATAATTATAACTGTCTGGTTGATCCTTTGAAGCAGTTAAGTTCTTAGAATAAAATAATATAAGTAAGTAATACTTAAGTAAAACTTTCGAAAAACTTTCTTTTTACAAAGACAAAAATTTGTTTTAAAGCTTCCTTTGCACTGAACCCCAGAGTAATCTCCGAGAAGCGGGACTGAACCTGCCAAAAACGGGACGTCTGGTAACCCTGATGCCAAGCCACTGTGATATGGTGTTTAAAGTCCGCATCAATTAACCAACGAACACCATCTTGGTTCGTTACCCAGCGATTTGTTTATCCTTTAAAGTTTGTATTCCGTACTGTAGTGTAGATATAATACACAAAAATTCAGGTTTTCTTAGAGTTTGAATTCGTCAATTTATTAGCCGCTCCAGACTCACGCCGTGAACACCCGTCAAAGGGCGTGAACGCTAGTGTGGATGGATTTTACGCCTCTTCGCGCCTCGGTTTCCGTTTCGAGTCGGTTTTTTGTGTCCACGAGAAAGGGCTCGCAGCCGCGATACGCGATCAACGCGGACACTTATCCACATTCACGCCGTCGCAGTTTGATTCGTATATAAATTAAATATGCTAAACTAACACCGTATTGTAATAATTCTATTAAATATTTAAATTATTCAACATTTATGATAATATTGCTATATTAAATATTGTCATATTTTAAATATAGCAAGTTAAAATAAACATGTCTAAATCATAAATAACTCGTTATGTTGCGATGTGTAGTCGTTATCCACCATCTGATTTTTCTTTGTTTGTTTTGTATCTTAAGTAAATGATTATAAAACGCCTGTGCTCATAGACTCAAAGACGCAGCAGCTATAGTTACATCCATATAGTGAACGACGCGATGTAGCATTGATCATGCTTATACCTACGATTGAAACTTCACTCACTAGTGTGATATTTGAACTATTTTGTACAATAAGTTAGTCAAATACTTCGTTTGTATTATTATATTGAACAAGTGAAGAAAGGTTACATGGACAGTTCACGATAATATTACAGTAGATTACCTTGTTCCTGTAATTATGTGAAAAAGTTTGAAAAAAAAAGCAATATAAAAATAATTAGAACTCTACAATTACATTCTGTTTTGTTTTTGTCGATAACAGGTTTGAATACATTTTCATATGACTTTTATGACGGTGTGGTAATATGCTTAGAAGGGTACCTATAGGTGTTTAAGACAGATTTTCAACTTAGGGGTGGTAATTAGATAAGCAAACAATACAAAATACCCAAGGTGTAAGGGGTGTCGAATTATATCTTCAAAGCTGAGATGCCCAAGCCGAACGCACCAGCACGTGTTGCATCATGTTGAGTAACGAACGAGGAAATGGCGATAGCAAGATGGTAGGATCGTCGATGGATTACGATCTCTCGGTGGTCACCGCTGTGTTACAATTATTCTGTGCTAACCATCAGGGGCAGTACCTGTTGAGGCTAAGCAAAAAAAGTATGGATTTGTTGCAACGTTTTCCTTCACCGAAAACACATGTTTATTGTAGGGATTCGAACAGTCGAACTCATGTATAAACGACGCGATGTCTGTATATACTGAACCATAATTGCTTCAGTTCACTTGAGTACCTTCTCGCATACATTAATACTGTTGCTGTTTTATTTTTATTTTTTCAAGTCCTCGGATACACGTGCTTTAAAACTGAATTCGTACTATTCTTGTAACTTTCAAATACAGTTCTTACAAGATGACGGTTCCCTTGTTAAAATTGTCCAGGGAGTGTTATAAGGGAACTTAATGCTTGGTTCGCGGGAATGACATATATGCTAAATTTACGTACATTTTAGTGTCGTCGGGAGCCAAAGGGTTCAAATGCATTTTCCTAATTATTATTTACTAGCTGTGCCCGCGGCTCCGCTCACGTATACTATAGAATGCCCGCGTGAATCTTGCTCCCCCACTCCCGTCTATTTTAAAAACAAAAATGCTTATTGTGGGTGTTCCTTAAAAGATTGATATATACTCTTAGTTTTTTTTGTAGGTCTACAATTATGTAGTACATTAATTTGCTATATCTCTTATGGTTTACTCAGCGTAAACCGTTTAAGCACCCGAATTGATTCATCATTACCAGTTTTCTTTTATAATAATAATAATAATCATCATCATCATTTATTGCCAAAACAAAAGCAAGGCACAAATGAATATAATTGCATACACAACCTGGAAATGGGACAGACTCAGCTGATGCTATGTGACGCGGACACCACACAGCGCTGGTTTTCAGTCTGCCCCAAATTCGGAACCTTAATTCTTTATCTAAAATAAAAGTAGCCTAAGTTACTCCCTATAAAATCAGCTATCTACCAGTCTAAGTCCCGTCAAAGTCAGTCCAACCGTTTCGGAGTTTACCCGGAACAAACAGACAGACAGACGGACAGACAGAAAATAATTTAAAATGGGTTTTATTTTAGGGATAACGGAAGTCGTTATTATTTAATAAATTTTGTATGAATCTAACTTATATTTGTTTGGAAGCCCTGATAGATTATCATATGTGAATATGTTGCAGTTACAATAATATAAAGTACATACACGGTGTCGAATTCATAACCTCTTTGTTTTGAAGTTGAATAAATACCACTACACGTCTACGATCACCAAAATCTTCCTACATTTAATACATAACATCAGGTGTAATTTCTGACATTTCTTATCTTTAAAAAAAAACCTCAAGCAAAAAAATCACATTAAACAATTACCATCTCAAGAAACGCCTTTCCTATTTACATTTGAATATTTCTAAAAACAACTGTGTGTATTTATTTACTGTCATCGTTTATTCGTCATTTAAGTTTCTTCACTAATACAATACACACTTTGTATAATTTTTTTTTTAATTTAATCAAGAACAGTGAATCTTTTTTTCTTACTTTAGCAACCATGATCCTCTATATAGTGAATTCCAATATTTCGTGCGTTCTGACAAAATGGTGGTCCCTTTGTTAGAGGAATGATGAAGCAATGATGGCTCCGTGTTAGCGTGTACGGGCACCGCACCGATAGACGTGAGTTCGAATCCCTTTCGGTGAAGGAAAACATCGTGATGAAACTATATCATGGTGCTTGAGCTCTTTCTCTATTATATCCTCGAAGTCTAATACCATTTAAATTAAAATCGAACGATCCTTAAGATACCCATATTCTAACACAAAAAAGGGTCCAAATCGGTTCATAAACAAGGAAGTTATTGCTGAACATCAATAAAAAAATATACATTCGAATTGACAATTTCCTCCATTTTCTGAAGTCGATTAAAATTCACATGACAAATTTGAATCCTGCATAAATTGCCCGGTCTTTTGAAATCAAATTGCCGTGTTTGAACTTATTTCTTGATAATAGTAAATTCTGAGGTGCGAACTAAAGAAAACAAGGATAGGTCATCCATCCATAAGGAATGTCAATCACCTTAAGTTTGTTAAAGTATAAAAATACACGGTATAATTTCGCTGTAGGCTAATAAACTTTTAATCCGAGTCACATTGAATTTATCATTCAACATTTTTTCCTATTTGCAAAACGTAGTTATCGAATCATTAATTATTTATATGAAAAAAAAAATATTTAAAGCAGGCAATTCAATATATAAGTAAATAAATAAATTGTGTACATATAATGTCATGTATTTTTTTACTTTAAAAAAAATTATACGTTATTGTTGTCACTTTTTACATATGAAATGGGCGTTTTGAACTGGCTACTTTGACCTCAAATATCTGGGCGTTTGGTTAGGAATTCCAAATTCAAATTTAGGCTTGTGTATTTGTGTTTGGAATTTAGTGATTTATTTGTTTTCGCACCATTCGATTTTTCTTTGAAATCGTTCTTTTCACAAAATGGAAAACTTAAAATATCGCGTTATTTACGAATATGAATTTCACCGTAGCATCAGCGCTGCTGAAACAGCTCGAAGGATTAATTATGGGTACGGGGAAGCCACTGTAAAAGAAAGCACGGTACGTTTTTGGTTCCAACGTTTTCGTTCTGGAAATTTTGTCCTATGAAACAAACCTCCGAAGAATTAAAAGTGATCGTGGATGCGGATCCATCGCAAACCACGTCAGAATTAGTGGCAGGCTTCAGTGTGAGTGATAAAACAATTTTAATTTACTTGAATCAAATTGGAAAAGTGAAAAGCTAGACATATGGGAATCGCATGAATTGACTGAAGCACACCAACAAACACGCATTGAATGCTGCGCTACATTACTCCACCGTCACAATAATGAGGGAATTTTGAATTGTATTGAAACTTGTGACGAAAAATGGATCCTTTACGACAATAGGAAACGCTCATCACAGTGGCTGAACCCAGGAGAACCGGCCAAATATAGTCTCAAGCGAAAGATGAATCAGAAAAATTTACTGGTAAGTGTTTGGTGGACCAGCGCTGGTGTCATACACTACAACTTCCTAAGATCTGGCCAGACGATAACGACAGATATGTATTGTCAACAATTGCAAACCATGATAGAAAAGCTAGCCGTTAAACAACCGATACTGGTTAATCTCTCTAGCCCACTATTGTTTCAGGACAACGATAGACCACATACTTCACGACAAACGGTCGCTAAATTAGAGGAACTGCGGTTCAATGTCTCCGGTACCCACTATATTCCCCGGACCGTGCTCCAACAGATTACCACTTTTTTAGGGATTTGTACAATTTCTTGTAAAGAAAAAAAATCAATTCTGATGAGGCTGTCCAAACCGCCTTCAAAGATTAGATGAGATTTTTTAGCAATGGAATCTGTTGCGGACAGCGAGCGGGGCGAGCGAATAACGATAGTGTAATAGTATAAAATGAACTAGTAAATGAAATAATACGTGTTAGGAATAAGGTTTATAAATACGTGTTAGGAATAGATATAATAATATGAACTGAATATGTGTGAATATGTGTGTTTTAAAACGATTAGAATAAGAATATAGCTAGTTGTAAGTTTAAATGTATAAATTTCACTAGTTGTAAGGATGAACCATGCCAGACTCGGAACATCTGGCATGGTGACTCATGGTACTGCCGAGAGCGCGCACACAGGGCGTGCGCGCTCATTGGCTGAGCGACGCCCCGCACGGAATCCATCGCACTACCCGTTGCGAGGCAAAGGGCGAGGATAAATATAGCGGAGAGGGCGGCAGTACTACGATCAGTTCGAGAAACACTACAACAACAGCAAGCAGCGAATCACCAAGCAAACTACAGTCAAGAACGTTATTAAGAAACCACATTGTTACTACGAACTACTGTAACTTTGTAAGAAACAAGAATAAAACAAGCGCTATTAATTTAGCACACATTAAAATATTGTGGACGTCTTTTATTCACAATATTATCTGGTCCTTCGGAAGCCGGATCGGAAGAAAAAAGAACAGAACATTTCGCCGATCTACAACAACGCTTGAAGAAGAAACGACGTGTTATCAAGACATCTGTATTCACGAACGGCGTACCCAGATCAATGGTTGTTACGAGAAGCCAGGGAGGCGCAATGGAATCACAAAACAGAAATAACACAGTCCGAGTATTCGAAGAATCGCCGCTATCGCCAGACACACAGAGGGCTGAGGGCACACCCCGACCGGAGGGAACACCCTCTGTACCTGTTACTCGCACTGACGTCAGAACAGGACACGTTTCCCCGCCACGCTCACACAGATCGACAACGAGTGCGACTATGCGATCACGCCTCGCCGAGCTACAAGCGGAAGAGAAACTAGCCGCAATTCGCCGTGAAGAACTCCGTATGGAGGCGGAATTAATAAAGAAACGCCTCGCCGTGGAGTTAACGTCGATACGGGATGAAGCAGAGGACGTACGTGAGCAAACGAACGAGGAGCCAGATGAACGTATTCACCGAGTGGATGACTGGCTCCGCTCACAGCCCGAAGCTACACGGGGGGAACAATTACCGTGTACCCGTAACGACGCGCGGCAACAAGACGAACGCAGGCCTGAACGACGTGCCCGTTCGCAATCACCGTCGCAATCGAGCAGTGATATTAAACAGCTCACCGCGATACTAGAAAAGATGACGCATACTCATCCACCCCCACGCCAAGCCGCCGACTTACCTGTATTCACTGGAGCGATCAACGAGTGGCTGCCATTCAAAGCAGCTATGAGGGACTCCACGTTGCTGTATCGTTTCTCGCCGATAGAAAACATAGCGCGCCTACGTAACAGCCTGCGTGGGGACGCCCGCGACGCAGTGGCAACGCTACTACACACCGCGAACAATCCAGATGAAATCATGCGGACACTGGAACAATGTTTTGGCAGGTCGGAAGTAATTATAGACAAGGCGCTGGATGATATGCGGAAATTACCACGACCGGGAGCTACCGCAAGCGAACTGAACACGTTCGCAGTAAAACTACAAAACATAGCCTGTGTTTTACTAAATCTCGACAAGCGGAGCTACTTGTACAACCCGATGCTGGCTCGGGAAGTGTTAGAAAAACTTAGCCCACACCTGAAGTCCCGGTGGTGCGACTATGCGGAAGAGAACGAGGGAACAACGGATCCAGAGGTCGTTGTATTATCACGCTTCCTAATGCGTGAAGCGAGCCGTGCGTTAAAACACACATGTGCGCCCGCCACCGCTTCGACAGCGACCTCTAGACGCGAAGTATTGAAGCCTGCCGCACCGCAAGTCGCCGCCAGAAAGAGACAGAACGTCTTTGCTACGGTGGACACAGAAACCGAACATCTGTGTCCTAGCTGCGATAAGCCCCATCCGTTGTCTCGGTGCCCGCAATACAAGGCACTGAACGTCGAGCAACGGTGGGAGCTAGTGAAGAGCAAAGGCGTCTGTTTCAAATGTATTGACAAACGCCATCGTCGTGTGTACTGCAAAGGAAAGCCGTGCAGTATTAACTCCTGTCGTCGTCCGCATCACTCGTCGCTTCACAACGACAGACCAAGCGATAGCGAAGAGCTAGCTCAGAACAACGTGACACCGTCAACGAGCGAGACGGTAATGGCTGTCGCAACAACTATAGAACCGAGACAGATTATACTAAAAATCTGTCCGGTGACTATATCGGGCCCCAAAGGAGCGGTGAACACGTACGCTCTGTTGGACGAGGGCTCGACTATATCGCTAATCGACGAGGACTTGGCCAAGGACATCGGAGCGCATGGACCGTCACATCCACTGCAACTACAAGGCGTCAATATGGGCAAAGAGTACACGAATAGCCAAATTGTACAAGCGAAGTTGTACGAACCGGGCGGCAACAAGAAGCACGAGTTCCGAGCTCGAACGATAAAAGGACTCCGACTGCGCGAACAAACAGTGTCTCTAAGCACACTCCAACACGCTCACTTGCGCAATTTGAAAGTGAAGCAGGTGTGCTATGAGAAGGCGAGGCCGCGTATATTGATAGGTACGGACCACTGGGAGATTATCGTATCCAGAGAGCTACGCGTCGGCAAACCGAACCAGCCGGCGGCGTCGAAAACTCAACTGGGTTGGGTGGTGCACGGAACCGCACCACACGTGATCATCGGCCACAGCGAAGCCCTGCTACACATATACGCACCTGAACGCAACACTGGCAGCGAGATCCGGAACGAAAGTCTACACGAGCTCGTAGAACGGCTCTTCAAAATAGACGCGCTCGGCGTAGCCCGCGAACCGAGAATCAGCGACGCCGACAAGCGCGCGACGCGAATACTCTACGGAACGATCCAACAACGCAGTGAAGGCTACGAAGTAGGTCTACCGTGGCGCCGCGACGATGTAGTACTACCTAATAGCTACAATATGGCGTTACGACGACTTCACTCGATAGAAAAGAAAGTGGATCGTTCCACAGAGTTTGCCGCGGCGTATACAAGTCAGATCAAAAACTTGTTTAAGAAGGGCTACGCCGTACGCTGTGAGGGACACGAACAGACTAGCAACATCAGCTGGTTTTTACCTCACTTCGCTGTATTCAACCCGAACAAACCCGGCAAGCTACGAGTAGTATTCGATGCCGCAGCACGCAGTGGAACTAAGAGTTTAAACGACGAGTTATTAGAGGGACCGGACCTGCTACGATCGCTGCAGGGGATTTTATTCTGGTTCACAGAGAAGCCCGTCGCCGTCACTGCTGATATAGAGGAAATGTTTCTGAGATTACGAATACGCGAAGCGGACCAGCCGGCACAACAATTTCTGTGGCGAGGCAACGACCGGAACAAGCCGCCACAGAAATATAAAATGAGATCGTTGATATTCGGCGCAGCAAGCTCACCGTTCATAGCACACAGTGTACGCGACCGTAACGCTGAAAAGCATGCACGAACGCATCCAGACGCGTTCAAGGCAATAACGCAGAGCCACTACATGGACGACCTGGTGGATAGCTACGACGATGAAGAAACAGCTATCCACACTATAAGGGAAATACAAGAAGTCCACGCAGTAGCCGGCTTTACGTTACGCGGATGGAGCAGCAACCGAGCGAGCGTACTCAGTGGAACATCGGACGAGCTACGCGCACGATCGCCCGCACAACTTGGCGGGCATGAACAAGAAAAGATCCTGGGCCTATACTGGAATGCAGCTACGGATGAACTAGGGTTTAACACGTCCATGCATCGGGTACCAGCCGATGTACGCGCACGCAAGCGGGCACCTATAAAGCGAGAAGCTCTGAGTGCGGTTATGTCAATCTATGACCCGCTCGGCTTACTCAGCCACTACAGCGATAACGCGACCAACTTCCGTGGGGCGGACACCGAGCTACGCGCCGCCTACGCCGAATGGGCACCTGCGCTACGGGGGGAGGGGCTACGGCACAGCGTCGAGTGGCGCTACATCCCGCCTGGCGCGCCTAACCAGGGAGGTGCATGGGAGCGGCTAGTGCGGTCGGTAAAAACCGCGCTCGCCGCCACTTTGAACGAGCGTGCGCCTAAAGAAGAGGTGCTCCAAACCGTGCTCGCGGAGGCCGAGCATTCGATTAACGCGCGGCCTCTAACGCACGTGAGCGTCGACCCGCGGGACCCAGAGGCGATCACTCCCAACCATTTTCTGCTTGGGAGTTCGACGGGTATGCCTACGACGGGGACCTGCGACACGGCGGACCGGCGTACCTGGCGAGCAACCCAGGCGCTCGCCGATCATTTCTGGCGGCGCTGGGTTAAGGAGTACCTCCCTACACTGGTGCCACGCGGGAACTCAGCCGACAGCACGCGCCCTCTGAACGTTGGGGACTTGGTCGTGGTTGTCGACTCCGCCTTGCCGCGCAACACCTGGCCGCGCGGAATCGTCACGAGAACCTACACCGGACCAGATGGAGGAGTGCTGAGCGCCGACGTGAAGACGAGGAGCGGTGTGTTCCGGCGCCCGACGACGAAGCTCGCCGTCCTGAGAGGAGAGTGAGGCTGCGCAGGCTACGCCGGGGGGAGAACTGTTGCGGACAGCGAGCGGGGCGAGCGAATAACGATAGTGTAATAGTATAAAATGAACTAGTAAATGAAATAATACGTGTTAGGAATAAGGTTTATAAATACGTGTTAGGAATAGATATAATAATATGAACTGAATATGTGTGAATATGTGTGTTTTAAAACGATTAGAATAAGAATATAGCTAGTTGTAAGTTTAAATGTATAAATTTCACTAGTTGTAAGGATGAACCATGCCAGACTCGGAACATCTGGCATGGTGACTCATGGTACTGCCGAGAGCGCGCACACAGGGCGTGCGCGCTCATTGGCTGAGCGACGCCCCGCACGGAATCCATCGCACTACCCGTTGCGAGGCAAAGGGCGAGGATAAATATAGCGCAGAGGGCGGCAGTACTACGATCAGTTCGAGAAACACTACAACAACAGCAAGCAGCGAATCACCAAGCAAACTACAGTCAAGAACGTTATTAAGAAACCACATTGTTACTACGAACTACTGTAACTTTGTAAGAAACAAGAATAAAACAAGCGCTATTAATTTAGCACACATTAAATATTGTGAACGTCTTTTTATTCACAATAGAATCAATAAACTAACTACATATAAAATGATGAAAGTTCGTAGATAATAAAGGTACATACTTCGATTGATTTCATAATATATTTTTCGTTTTTCTTTTTCCATAATAAACGCTAATTTTATAAGTAGGAACCTAATATATCCCGGCCAAATTGTTCTCTCCCTCTTACGACATCGGTTCCTTCAAGCGTAACGTGAAGAGATGTTTATGCAGGCCACCATGACAGCGGTCACCGTACCGTACCGTTAATTTGCCGAGCTACTGTATAAAATAGTAGGACAATTAACCAGTTACTTAAATTATCAATACACACAAGTGATTATGTTCTCTTATCTTTGGTAATAAATTTAGTTTAATTTTAATTGCAGTTTGTATTATTATTTAAAACAAATGTTTATTCGATTTAATAATAAAGGGACGTCAATTAAATATGCGGGTATTTTTAGGGTTCCGTATCACACAATAGTGAAAAAAAAAACAAAACTCTTATAGGATCACTTTGTTGTCCGTCTGTGTGTATGTCCGTGTGTCAATAGGTACCCTTTTTCTAGAGCACGACTTGGGGTATAAATTTGAAATTAATATAAAATACCAAGGTTTATGGCTGCACCATTTTATGTTGGACCATTCTCTTCTTAGTAAAATAGAAAACATCTTGAGGAAACTTGAATGCTTGAGAAATGCTAGTGTATCCAGGAAAAATGTTTTTTCTTTAAATCTGACTACACTGTTAGCCATGGGCCTTGGACCCTCAGACGCATTTTACAGCTTCACGGTGTTTTGGGAGCGAACGCTTAAGTAACTGAGCCGTGAAAGCGTCGCAACATACTAAAGAGTGCCAAAGTGGCCTAACCTTGGATTGGGCTATTGCCATAGTTGCAATTAAGTCGTGAACTGGTTAATTCCCCTATCCGTATAAATTCGAGCTAACTAACGATACATATATACATGCCCCTGCCTCCTGGGAGGTAGAAAGAAACATGTGTATATGTATTTAGTGATCTGTTAATTTTTGTATACACTAACTAGTACAAAAAATAAAGTTCCCTTAGAAAACCTATGTACCTTTGTGGTGTGCATGAGTGTGGGGTGAAGTGTCATGGTGTCTATTGGTAGCTAGTGAATGCAATTGCAGTGTCACTTGTATCGCGCGAGCGGCTGCTAGACTCAAGGGCTCCACATCGAGGGAACAGACCTAAGCTTGTGTTGCCGCTACTACTTCGTGGGCTGGTGTGGTGATCAAGCCCGTACCTTCCCTTGGAAAGTGGTCTTTGCCAATAGTGAGAGACTTATAAGCTGGTAGATATTATTGATCCCGTATTTATTTATTTATTTTGCGCGCGAACGGAGTAACAACATATCATACATGTTAATATTTTTGTTAAGCGAACACATTTCAATAATTATGTAGTACTCCACTTATAGGCGAGCACAGAATGCAACATTTTTTAGTGTTAATATTAAGTAAATATAGTATGTTAATAAAGATGATAAAAATAATAATATTAATCATTAAAAGCTAACAATATTAATACAAATTAACGTTAATAATGTAAATATTGAATCATGACGTAATTGGTGAATTTTAAAGATATGAGATTTAAGAGAGGTCAAAGAACTGAAGAATATGTCAAGACTTTGATCGTAAATTTTATTAAACTAGCGGTCGCCCAATGATCGAAGTTCGACCAGCGACCTTTTATTTATAGACTATTTTCTGTTTGACATTTGCAGTATGAACCTAAACAATGAATATTATATCACTTGCTGTCACTTTTTATTGAGTGACAATGTCAATATTTTGGGGGGTCTAAATTCAATGGCACTGGTCAGGTTAGGATTCGCAGTATAAATTTATTTTATTTAATATATTAGTAACAGATATTATAGATAAATTTTAACTTTCGACTCTCCTTCTCCATATAAAATTTAACCATGCAACATCTCACAGACTTTCGTCCGCGCAAATTCGTAAGAAGGGGGTACGGGGTAAGGGGTAAAAAATATATACATATTAAAATAACTATATACTGTTTTTTTTAAAACTGTGACATAATTGACGTTGGTGTGGTGATGGTTAACATTTTGAAGAAACATGGTCGCTAGGCAAACGTCGGCGTAGTCCTGCCATCTACCAGAAAAATAGATAACTACTAAGATGCTTTTTTTATTTTTACATGTGATAACCGCGCTCTCTTTTGGCAATATTAGAGGCCTATTTCGAAAAATAATTGAACCGTAAGGGACGTGGCTTAGTCGTAGCAAGTGCGGAGCGCCTCGCTCTAAAACATCGACGCGCCTTATACCCTTCAAATCACTCAAAATGCGGGAAAGACGCTTCGCTATTAACATATTTTTAGTACCTACCTAGGTACCTGCTATTTGACAAATATTTACAATATAGTAATTAAATGTCTCTCTATTTGTTCTTCTTGATCAATACGTGAATTTATGTTGTTAGTCAATTTAAACAAACCATACAATAGGTGATACGTTATTTTTTAAATTGAATGCACTAATAAAATTACCAAATCAAACAAGTACCTAGCTACAATCCAATGGAAAATGGCGTGATGATAAGTATGTATCTTGAAAATACTTGAAAACTTAATAATTTCATTTCGAAAATCAATATGTATCTATGTAGAAAATAAAGTCATCGTGTATTTTGTTTTACTTTATAGTACAAGAGCTAGTTGTTGGTAACTTTACGTCATTGGATAACATAATAAAATCCATTTGTATATAGAAATTGCACATCAAAGCATACCGAGTAGCCTAGCTGTTGCAAGCTGGTAGTTCTTGTAACGCCAGCAAAAATGTGAGAAGTAACGTGAAAATATAAGTTTCGTTTTACTGCAATAATCTAAGTTTTTATGAAAGAACTTTCTGGTTGAGCCCAGGTCTAATACAATTTTTTCCAACTTGGCTTGAGGAGTAATGTTTGTCAAATATATACTGTACATCCTAGACCTAACCCTAGTAATATAATAAATGTGAAAGTTTGGATGTTTGTTACTTAATCACGCAAAAACAGCTAAACGGATTTAGATAAAATTTGTCACACAGATAGTCTATAACCTGGAATAACACATAGAGTACTTTTTATCCCGGTAAAAGTAATAGCTTAACCAGTGTTATCCTACAAATATAATAAATGTGATATTTTGTATGTTTGTTACTTAGTCACGCAAAAACGGCTGAACGGATTTCAATGAAATTTTAGTACATATATAGTCTATAATCTGAAACAACACATAGGGTACTTTTTATTCTGGTAAAATCATAACTTAACCGCTGTTATGCTACAAATATAATACCCATCTATGATTTTTTTGCTTTGTCGTGTTCCGAAATCAGCTGGTGCATATGCAATAATATAGCGGGGTGGTAGGGATCATGTAAACCATACACATAGTGACAAACCCATCTATGATTTTCTTTTGGTTTGTCGTGTTCCGAGATCAGTCTGTGTTTATTCAATGATACGCAGACGAAGTCGCGGGTACTAGCTAATAATATATATTTCTAAAACAGATTTCGATGTGCAAGATGTCCTAAATATATCTTTTTTTCTGAAATCGGAATATATAACAGTCCCGAATAGAATCGATATGTAATGCTTTTGCACATTTTTTTTTTAAAGTCTAGTATCTAAACCCTTGGCGTTTGTCAGTAATTTAGACAAATCAACAGACTGAACAAATAATATAGGGTTTTACCGAAAGCAACAAGTAGTAAAACTAAATAAAAGGCCACAATTTCGAATAGGTAGGTAGGCACCTATATTATTATTAAAAAAATGTACTAAAAATAAAGTTCGCGCTTCGTTCACAAAATATTTACAATAACTATCTAATAATATTCACACACGAGTTGGATCGGTGATAAATAGGGAGTTGGAAATGCTGATCACAGGTCCATCGTGAACGAAGATCACGAGCCGAATGGGTGGCGACAAGATAGTGATAGCGTATATTACTGACTGAAGCAAGTGAAAGAGACGGAGGCCCACACACGCGAAGTTTTTAAAATAACATAAGCGCCAAAACAGTTTTTATTATATTGTGATTAAACTATTTAAATAAGTGAAATTATGTTTTAAGGTAAATCTAGAAAATACCAATGTCTTTTTAAAAAACAAGTCTCGAATTTGTATTATTCAGCGTTTAGAAGCTACAAGGACTAAAAGTTAAAAACAGAGGCTATTTTGGATTTTTTCTATGTACAAAATGTGTTATAATCGTGTTTTCGCTTTTACAGTAATTTCAACCATATGTTCAGTTAACACATATCCAAAAATCAAACTCATAATCCAAGTACTTTTTGATATCTGGGGCTTTTAAGAACACTTTTAAGACTTATTTTTTACGTATACCCTTAGAGTCAGGTAATTGCCCGATATTCTCTCAGTCATGTATTATCCCGTGTTATGATTGCACGTCACAACAACTCATTTCTTTCTAATAACAAAAAATTAATTCCCTTTTTTGCCTACTATATAACTGGAAGCATTATATATAATTTTAATTTTTTAATACAATGATGTTGACGTATGACGCGTCTATGTATAAAATGTCATTAGACACATATTTCTTAGCGTTATTCTTCTTATTTTTTTAGCGTCGCAAAAAGCACTTGCCAGCGTCAATGTTTTTAAACTTTCGAAAAATTTTATTCGTAAAATATGGTGGCTCCCATGTCAGAATTATCTAGGGAGATTTTGTGACATCTCAAAATGCATTTTTCCCACTTTATATTTATTTAATCCACTTTATTAATGCACAACAACCAAACTATATCACGGAAAATGCTACCATTATAACACAATATAGGGTCAAAAAAACCTAAATTAATGAATAAAAAAATTCAAAAACGCAACATGTCTCTGCAAGATCCCGCCAAAAACTCCATTTCTTAGCGTTTTCAGCGTGTTTACGTCGAATGAGGCTAAATATCCATGAAGAAGACATTCCGAGGTTAATATTATTGTATGTAATAATATTATAAATTGTATGACACAAGGGTAATGAACTGGCAGCGTTGAAGGTCTTTCTTAATGGTGTCAAATATATCGTAAGATAACTCGATTCTCACGTAGTTACGCGTAATCAAAAACCTAATTCTTGCAATGCTAACATCATCGTAAATCGATACGGTCGCATCACTACCGACAGTAATGATGATTAATCGTCTTTAATATTAAGCCAGAGTCTACTGATAAAGTTCCTATAAAGTTGCGGGACTAGCCGGCATTCTTTACTGCGCAGTCGCGAATAATACACGTGCCAGATTTTTCGGCTGAGTTTATCGATAAACTCGGCGTTTTATTTTCGAAAGCGCGCGTCACTATCTCAAGCGAACGGGAACACACACGTGTTCGATATTTGTAGTGTGTTTTTTTTTTAATTTTTTTTTTGTTCTATATGTACTGACTCATTTGAGCACGTGGCCGTGTGACTTTTGTTGTAGCGAATATAAAAAAAAATGTTGAATGATTTCTATTTGATACAATATTTCTTGTATTTCTTTATAACGTAAAGCGTAAGGTTCTTGGTACATACTGTTCCATAGTTTTGTGTTATTTTTATTTATTAATTTCGTGTACTTTCTTCATCGAGCGAAGTGTTTAAGGTGAGTCTTTGCTCATTTTTTTTTCTTAATATTATTTGTAACGGTGCATATGTGTTCGTGTTTGCGAGTGAGTGTAACCAATTAGAAAAGAATGCGCATTTCTTAAAGAAATAATATCTTAAAGAATACTACATCTTTCACATATAATATGCATTTTTTTCAGAGTTTAATTTCATTGCCAAAATTATTTTTTCTCATATAAACAGGTTGTTGAATTGAGTTTTCTGTTTAAATTAATCAACGCAGTCTCTTATCCAGGAGCATCTTCTTCTTCTTCTTTAGACGCCGCTTAAACAATTGCCAGTGTCAGTATTTTTAAGCCTTCGTTGTCTTTCAAAGTGAAGTCTAACAAAATGGTTTTAGGACTATACAAGTTTTTGTGAAATCTTAAAATGCATGTTTCCAGTTTATATTTATAATCCACTTCACGTAATCAATAATAACCAAAGTATATTACGCTAAGTGCAACCAACATTTAATTAATAATATAGGGTCAAAGAACCTTAGTTAATAAATTTAAATTAAAAAGCACAATATGGCAGCTCAAGATTTCGCCAAAAACCCCAGAAGCGTCTTTTAAGGGGCAAAAAGTAGTACAAAGTAAGGATGTGACGAATATGAGATTTCGCATATGGATATGGGTAGCTTAAGGATAATTAATCGGTTTCGGATATGAAATTATAAATACATAGGTAATACATCGAGCCGCTTCAGTTGCACAGGAACATCTCCTCGCTGAGCGTGTTCTATCGTCTGTACCATGGTGAGTGTTCTGAAGAGCTGCTCAATCTAAAACCCTCCTCTCCTTTCCACAACAGAACCACACGCGCTGGGATTCGGGGTCACAGTTCTACGATAACCTACATCTCGGCATGAACTAAAAAGTTCTCTAGGAAGTATCTTTGTCGTACCGTGAAGTTGTGGAACGTTCTCCCGGCCAGTATGTTTCCTCCTTCCGACATCGGATCCTTTAAGCGTAACGTGAAGAGATATTTATGCAGGCCGGCTGGATTTAGATATCTCGGTGGCCGCCGTTGTTTTTGCACTCTCCTGTGCTGTGGACAGTACTTAATGTCAATATGTATTATTTGAAATTTTGTTAGTGAATAATATCATCCTTAGCTTTGATGGTTAGTAGTTATATTTTAAGCAAGGAGGTAACGATTCCGATACGATATATCGGAAACGTTGATTATTTATCAACCGATATCTATCAATTTGAAACGCGGGTAGAAACGATGTTTCATTTCTTAGAAGCGAGAGAGCCGCGCCTGGTGCTAGCGGTGACATTACCGTCGGCATTTTATTATTTTCCTTGTCCTCGGTATGAAGCCCTTGAGTCTGGCAGCCGCCCGCGCGATACAAGTGACACTACACGTGCATCACTTAGCTACCCACGTACAACATTACACACATATGTACATACATGCGTGCACACCACACAGGTAGTTAAATATGTTCTGTAAGGAACCTTTACTTCTTTTTTACGCTAGGTAGTGTAGAAGTACTTTTCAGATCACTAAATACACATACACTTGATATTATTTACATAATACTTCTTTTGAGGTTTGAAGTTGGGTTTCTGTAAACAATTTAATGTCAAATATCTACTTATCATTTTTTTTTTTTAAACCAGAGACAGTCATAAGGAACTGCCGACAGAAGTGAAAACTTAATTGTAGTCTGAATCATTGTAGAGCATGTCGGTGACGCGAAATCACAAGATTTTACGCATCCAAGTAAAACACGCATATGGTACAATTGGGTATAACACTGTATTAATTTATATATATGCGTATAAATGTACACTATACTACACGTCGCTGGTCTGAAGCAAGCGTTACGTCACGAGCATTTCGAGGTCGTCGGTGTCGCGAACCCGTAAGTTGTTCCCCTACCAAAAATCGGTCAACGCGGCTAACGAAGTTTTCATTTCAAAAATATTACCCGAAAAATGTATTTAGTAGCTCACGTACACTTCTAAATTTTTTTAAAATTTATTACTAAGTTTTCAACATCAGTAACGGTGTCACCGATTATTAACTAAAATAATCGATATAGATACAGTATAAGTTAAATTATTTATTTATTTATTCTGGCTCAACAACAATTCTTACACTTTTTACAATTCTTACAATTATAGTAAGAAACATTATTTGAGCAATATTGAACCTAGGAGAATACTTTGATTCCGGTTGACTCTTAATTTCTTTATAATAGTTGGTCCCAATTTGTTGGTCAATTCTGTTGTATCCCAATTGGAATTGATTATTTTATGTAGTCTTATACAATTAATAAAATTGAAGTGTCTGTTTGTAATGCCAAAATAACAGTTTTTTACTAAATACGATACCTATAACAAAAAGCCCATTTTTAAAATTTTTGTCTTTCTGTCTGTTTGTTCCGGGTAATCTTCGAAACGGTTGGACCGATTTTGACGGAACATCCACTAGTAGATAGCTGATTTTATAGAAAGTACCTTAGGCTACCTTTATTTTATAAAAATAATTATGGTTCCGTATAAATAAAAAAACAATTGGTCACGGTGAATCAATTCGGGCGCTTAAAATGGTTTACGCTCAGTAAACTATAAGAGATATAGCAAATTAACGTACTAAATAATTGTACACATTAAAAATACCTACAAAAAATTCAGGGCGGGTATACGTGTATCTTCTGAGGAACATCCACAATAAGCATTATTGTCTTTAAAATAGCCGGGAGCGGGGAAGCAAGATTCGCGCGGACATTCTGTAGTCCACGTGAGCGAAGCCATGGGCACAGCTAGTATTAACAGCTAAAGCTACGCCTGGATGACAGTGTTTTGACCCCAAAGTTACTTAACCTAGTATCATATTATAAAGGTAGTTTACGCCTGAGTACAAATATTGATGCTAAATAACGTACAAAACGTCTTTGGATAGCTTCAATCCTGTCAGTATATATGTGATAGTATGGATTCCATACTACCGAACAAATGTCAAGGATGCTTCTGACCAATATCATAAACAAAGTGATTATTTTTAAATGGTCTTGACATTCTGGGATACCTACGTTTTTTTAGTATATTTCGGATATCGGATAGTTTCATTTACATAACACACCCCCGGTACAAAACACTCGAACTTCATTTTTTTTTAAATTTAAGGTAAAAATTCAGACAAAAAACTTTTTTACAATGATGCAAGTAAATATAATACTTAATTACAAGAAAATTTATAACCAAAAAGAAAAGCAACTTAAATTATTTTGAAGATTTCCCTGGTGTATCATCGAAGTTCAAAGTCCAGTACCGATGAAATTAAAAGGTGGTCCACCCTTGAGGTATCTTGAAATCGGTTAATAAAATAAGTACTTCGATATAATATTTATTTATAAAGGATAAGTAGGATATATATTGTCGAAATGCTCTAAGTAATCTATATTAATAAGTCTGTAGTGCTGTCAGTACTTTTATTATTTGTCCAAAATTTCCCGATAGGCATACTATATGAACGATACTGATCACGATTAATAGGCATTGGACCTTCAACTTCGAAGATGCACAATCGAACTTTCCAAAATCATTGGAAGATCGATTTCTTTTTTGTAAAAAATTGTCTTGTAGTTAATAAAGTTCTAAAATTCGGTTTCTATTTGTGTTTCCGTTTAATTTCAAAACTAATTTAAGTAACTCACAGATAGGCATTATGGACTTTTCATATCATTCATAAAACATCATCAGTTTCCTTGTATTTACTACTC
The DNA here is from genome assembly GCA_033032175.1 of Saturnia japonica. Taxonomy (NCBI): domain Eukaryota; kingdom Metazoa; phylum Arthropoda; class Insecta; order Lepidoptera; family Saturniidae; genus Saturnia; species Saturnia japonica. The sequence continues at coordinate 1,147,251 of CM065330.1, forward strand.
AATACTCGTCTTTAGTGAACGAACGTACGTACTAAAATGGGCAGTACAGTAGCTTTAGTAATAATTTACGATAGCCCATAATAATATGCGTAACGAAAAAAAAAACAATTCTCAACGCTTAACTTTGAATATTTTAACTAAATTAGTAAAGGTTAATTCAACCTTGGACGGTTTGAGCGCAGGGCAACGACCTAACCGCTGCGCGTGAACAACCTTGACGAAATACACAATGCATCTAAATATATTTATTTAAAATAACTATTTATATTGAAACAGTTAAAACCGTATAATAATAATTTACAGCGATGGCAGAAGAGCGATAAATAATCATTTAATGTGTTGGGTAGGTGTAATATATCTCGATAAAAAAATGGTAAATATTAGGGTAGATTTGAAATACTTGAGCATGCGTATAAAAAGGCGTGTATTCTTTTGAGGACAGTGGATATTCTGCGTTGCACTTCTGCGGGGAACGGACGTCCCGGTTTCTCTCGCTTATTCTAATTCACGTATTATTATTGACTAGCAACCGCCTGCAACTTCAGACACGTTAATTACGTTATCAGATTGAATAACAGCAACGGGAAGGTAACGGGATTAATAACCACGCTAGTCCACGATAGGCGATTTCAAACGCTAAGAAATCAATAATTGTATATTTTTCTTACATACAGTAGGTAGTACTCTAAATCGGTCAAGTTCCTAAAAACATTTTCCTACACCGCCATCCAAGTAGTGTTACTAATTTGAATTAATAAACGTATACGTAATGATTATAACATACCATCACGCTTGTATTCGCCGAAGGGTTAGGCAGAGGTGTACATTTGTACATCCATAGTTCGCCGAGTATGTTTTAGGTCCCATGTAATAGGGGTATATAATTAAATACTGTAAAAAGTAATTAAAAATTAAAATAAAATGTTGATAAACCCGATCGAGTTTCTTGTCGGTTCTTCTCGATGTCTGGGATGTTTTCCGAACCGGTGGTATTGTTTTGCATTCATAAGTGTCTTAGGGCCTAAATTGAATTATTTTTTTATTTAAGCGAATTGTAGAAAACTCGTTGGTACATACCGGTGTTAGAACCTGCTGACATGAAAATAATATTTTGCCAGTCTAAACCCTACTTGACCAACCATGTCTAATGCCAAATATTAGTACGAATACTTAGTACCTTACTACAATGCATCGCATCGCATCACATACGAGCTGTCGTTAGATTCGTCTTAATTGTAGGAGTGACATAGGCTTTATAATATATAAGTACGTCTGGGAATCAAATAAAAAAAAAAAAAAAAATTTTTGTTGCTGTCTGGATCTTTTTTCCTTTTTAATAATCTCTTATTTGAAAAATATTTTTGCGTGTGCACGGTATCACTCACCTTGGGTTCACACGACACCGTTTAAAGTAGTTTATACCTTTTTATTTGCGCGCATCTCGTAATAGCTAAACGGATTCTTTAATGCCTCATCTCTATACTTTTGCCACTTGCCGCAAACTTCAAACCTCTACGAGTACTTGGATCAAATAGGCGAATCAAATATAACTATCCACTTGTTTGTTTTGAAATAAAACGAAGAAAAATTATAGGATATGGAAAATTTATCAACGAAGAAAGTTGAAAATTTACAAAAACTGTGCCAGGCTTTTCCAATTAATTATTTCGCGCAAGCTATATTAAGTACAAGCAAACGCGAGGACACCTCGCAAGCTCTTGCCACAAGCTCCTTTGATTTGTGAATCAAATACAAACTTAGCTCGGATCGGTGGCAAGCCAAGGTAAACCTTCGCAAGCCTAGCCAAAGCCCTATTACTCTTTTGAATTTGTGAATGATGGCAAAGGTTTGGCGAGCATGTAGACGGAACTTTAGACTCGCAAGATGGTGCCGCGCCTGTCTCGTATACAGCCCGTTTTGACATTATAAAAACACAACAGCACCGTCTCTAATTGCATATTTTAATTAGGGTATTCGGTGAAGGAAAAGCATTGTGATAAAACCATAGTATGGTGTAGCGTATACATGCAATAAAGCATGGAGTAGCATGGATTTTTCTCATAACCGCCTCGCTAGCTACCACCCTTAAGTTGAAAATCTGTTACCAAGCACCAATAGATGTGTTCCGGCAGCTGTATTTAGAGCAAGTTTTCCACCGACTAAAAAAGAGACGGAGGTTAATCAATTCGATTTTTTAAATTGATTTTCAGTCATAATCTTCTTTGTTTATGAACCGATTTCGATGATTTGCATTTGACTTTTGGTCATCATCAGTTGGTTTTCTATTTTGTTAAAAAATTTCTTGTCTGAAGCCGGTTAACAAAGAAAACTGTTATTTTTACATTACAAACAGACCCTTCAGTTTTATTTATTTGTGTAGATGACAATAATATAATTGCTCATACATATTTATAGCTATTAATTGTTGCTTGCATTGTGAATAAAGTTAATGTCAACACCTTTTTCATTGAAAGTTTTTCAATTGCTTTTGCTTCTATAATGTAATGACTCATATATCTCTTACCTTTTAGGTATTTTGCATGTTTATATTAATAAGTCTTTAGTTCTGTCTATACATGTTTTTTTGCGGTTAAATAAACTACATACATACATACATAAATCACGCCTATTTCCCAACGGGGATGGTAGAGACCACGTCCTTCCACCTGCTACGATCCTGGCATACCTCTTTCGCTTCTTCGACATTCATTAATCTTTTCATACATGCTCGTCGGTTTCGAGTACTCTTGACTTTACCTTTCTTCAGAACGTCTCCGATTTGATCGATAAATGTTCGTCTAGGCCTTCCTCTTCCAACGATTCCTTTCACACTCGCATCATAAATTTGTTTAGTCATTCTTCTTTCATTCATCCTCTCAACATGCCCAAACCATCTAAACATCCCTTTTTCAATCCGTGTGACTATATTTTCTTTCACACTACAAAGCTCTCGTATCCTGTCACTCAATTTCACTACCAACATACCTTTTAGCGCTCTCATTTCTACTGCAAATAAATTACAGACCACTATTATGTCTTACAATCATATGCCTCTATGTTTGAGTATATTTGGATTTAACTCAAATTCTGCTTAATCGATTCCTATGAAATTTGGTACACAGGAAGTATACTTATGATTTACTAGGTTTGCCCGCGGCTTCGCTCACGTGGAATACAGAATGCCCGCGCGAATCTTGCTACCCCGCTCTCGGCTATTTTAAATACAAAAATGCTTATTGTGGGTGTTCCTTTGAAGAAAGATATATACTCTCACGGACTTTTTTGTAGGTCTTTTTAATGCCTATAATTATGTTTTACATTAATTTGCTATATCTCTTTTGTTTACTTAGCCAAAGCCATTTAAGCACCCGAATTGATTCACGATGACCAGTTTTTTTTATTTGTGCGGAGCCCTCATATGAACTTTTTTCAAAATGCTTACACTAAAACGAAAATAAACCTCAGGCGAAACATATAATTACATTGTTAACTCGATCAAGAGACTTATTTTTCTAATTTACATTTGAATATTTTTAAAAACAACTGTGAGTATTTATTCACTGTGACGTTGCTTTATACAAAAGACTACAAGTATAAAGACATATCTCAAGCGATGCGTCATTTGTTAGAAATATTAAATTTATTTATTTAGATAACATACAGCCATTACATTATCTTAATTAATAACAAATATTTGGGCGACTGAGCTTAGAGCTATGTCTGACAAAAAAAAAATATCGAAATAAATATATATATGCTGGTAGTTAGCTAGGCGGGAATTGGAAAATACCCTACCACCATGCTATGGTTTCATCAAGCTGTTTTCTTTCGCCGGGCGGTCATGTTCATTGCAGGGTTTCGATCTCACGTCAATCGACGCGGAGTCCGTACACGCTGCCAACAGAACGATAATTGTTTCAAAAATTATATCATAGCATTGACGTGTTCTAATAAAAAAAAATTCCTTCATTTGTTTTTTTAATCAATGAAATGCTTAAATGTCATTATTTTCGTTTCTTAAGTTTAGTTGGTTTAGTAAAACATTTGAATGATGCAACTTAAGATTCATGTACGCAACTGTATGATAATTTGATAATACATTACTAGAATAATCATGTGTATTATATGACGCATAATCCACTTAATTTATAGAAACACGCACTATAATATGTTGATAACGTACATTATGTTTGATTTATTTATCACAGTTTTATCTTGAGGTCACTTGATTATCTTATCTTTTTTATTAGCATTTCGTCACATTTTACTTTGATAATATATTATTGATAGTAGGTTCTTATTGTTTATTGTATGAGGAAGTAAATGCTCAGTAATGGGATTAGTACATCATCTACGAATTCTATTTAACCGATTTAAAAATGGATATTCAGCTATAAATCCTTTGTTTAAGAACCGATTTGGATGGTTCTTTTTTGTTGAATACGGGATACCTCAGAATGGGACAAAAAAATAATTTAATTGGCATTGGACCTTCAACTTCGAAGGTACACCAGGGAACTCTTCTGTTAAAAATTGTCTTGTTTTCTAGTATGTTTGGACATGCGCATTTTTTGGTGAAACAACATGACCGAATTTTATGACTTTACCCGACTGAAAATAGAGGGTCTTTTTTCGAGCTTTGTCTAGTCTTTGGCACACTCGGTAGCCTAAGCGGCTGGATGGATTTTAGCATACAAGGTGTCGTTAGGTTAGGTTAGGTGTGGGTTTATGTGGAGAATTGTGGGAATGACATAGGCTATACAGTATTAAATACGATGTCTGATAATAATAAATTAAAAAGCAAATTGCAGTCGGGTCCCATTTGTATAATTTAGCTTGTTTTTCTAATTTTTGAATACAACACATCTTTAGTACGGTTATGATTTCAAACGTGAAGAAAAGAAAAATCGACCCTAAAAAGAGACGAATATATACATTTATAGGATTTAATCTGCGCGAGAATGAGATAGAAGTACATTATAGATAGGTAATGCGAGTCATAATTTTTACGATAATGATCGTCGTCGAATTGGCCTAACAGGAGTGGCGACTAAACTTGTACGCACTGTTGTACGTACAGTACAAGTGGTCGATAGTACGAGCCCCGGCGAATTAGGATGTTTAAAAAATGATTTTAAAGAATTATGCTAATTATGCTAATATGCTAATTATGCTAATTATGCTAATATGCTATTATGCTAATTATGCTATTAAGCTAATGAGAGATTGGTAATCCATCCACCCAGAGGCAATTGCACATGACGACATAAAATTCATCAACGTCAAACAAACCAGATGCGCTACACAATCCCGGTAGTACTAGTAATGTTCAAAAGGTATTATTGTATTGAACAAGCAAGGCGCTAATGGTCTTTTGATTGAAGTTAGCTTAGCTTAGTTAGCGATACGTGTAGAAACTTATTTAAGATTAGCAGATATGCTAGATGCTGCGAAAGATTTATTACAGGCGAAATAGTTAGAACATAGTTTATAGTAAATTGCACTTTGAAAATAAGAGGTACCACGGATAGAAATTGCCCTTAATGTAGTTTGTCATATCTAATTGTTGAAGCATATATGCTTTCTACGTTTTTTTAAACGTAGCTTGCACTACTTTAGAGATTTGGCATCGTTAAAGTTTATAATGGAGAAGGAGTGCAGAAAGCTAAAATTTATTATAATATCAGTTACTAATTTAATCAAATTAAATATATTAAATAGTGAAATCTAACCTGTCCAGTGCCATTAACTTAGACCATCAAATATTGACATTGTCAAATAACGAAAAGTGACAGCAAGTGATGTAGAATACTCATTGTTTAGGTTCATACTGTAAATTTCAAACAGAAAATAGTTTATGATCAAAAATTCGCTGGTCGAATTTCGACCTTAGGGCGATCGCTAGTAGCCTGAATTATTTAAACTTTATAATTTTTAACTGCTATTACAGCATATCGGTGAAACGAAATTACAAGAGTGTCCCTAATAAACTAACAGATATGATACAGTCAGTACAATATATTAGTGTATATTATATGCGTATAAATGTACACAGGCCGCTATACTACGCGTCGCTAGTCTGACGCAAGCGTAATACGCCACGCGCATGTACCCTACCAAATATCGCTCAACGTCGCTAAAGAAGTTTTCACTTCAAAAATTATGTACTTATGTAAAGCACGTAAGAAATTTTAGTAATGTTTATTGATTAATATAGGAAGAGAAAACTTCTGACTCCTTTTTAAGTATATTGCACGAACGGACAAGCATGAGATTCTGTATAGCTAACGTTTATATGAAGGAGTGGAGAAAGGTAAAATTTATAAATAATATGGATTACAAATATATTAAATTAAATTAAATTGTATTGCGGATACTACACTGACCTGATTGTGATTTAGTGAAAAGTGACATCGACAATATACAATAATTACTTTCGTACTACAAATGTCCAGCAGATAATAAAAAGTCTATGATCGAAAAGTCTTCTTCATCTTGTTTTGGCGCCGCAAAAAGAACTTGCCAGTGTCAATGTTTTTAAATCTTCGTATAATCTTCAAATATATACAAAGTAGGGTCTTTTGACAAGACGGTGGCTCCCTTATCAGAACTATCTAGGGAGTTTTTGTAACATTTCAAAATGTATATTTCCACTTTATATTTTATAATCCACTTCACTTATGCACAACAACCAAACTATTTTCGGCAAAATACCACCAATATTACTTAATATAGGGTTAAAAACAGATGTTAATGAATTAAAAATAAAAACCAAAACATGTCACTTCAAGATACCGCCAAAACTCTCGATCAAAAAGTCGCTCGTCGAATATCGACCATTGGGCGACCGCCAGTGTCTATTGATAAATTATTTAAAGACGATTAATTAGAATGAATTCACTGGCTTACTTCATTTTATTGCACTTCCTTCACATTATACACACGCATTTCTCAATTTTACCTTCTACTAAATGTGACAAAAGAACTATAACTTAAAATAAAATATGTACTTTAAAAACAACTAATAAACACGCTTTTATTATGCAGTAAAATTATAAAACATCACCTGATTCCATCACCAGACCTGCATTATCAAGCCTAATCTATTGTATTCGTCGAAACAAATCATATGAGACTAAACTCGAGAGGGTTGCTAGTAGCCAATGAAGAGTTCCACGATCCAACTCTTGGCTCCATCATCAGATTAGCTCCAAGATACCAAATTACAATTTTTTCATCCGAACTACATATACGTACAAACTTTCATTTCGATACAACAATCAGAAGCAGGTTAAACTTCTAAGATGTAATTAATTACATTGTTTGTTAGTTAATACTGAAGTTAATAAAAGCGTATTTAGAAAAGAGAAATGCCTATGCAATGAACGCGTTAAATACCCAGTTATGGATCTAATCTAACGATAATGTGAATCACATAAAAATTCAAGACTTGAAGCGGCCACGTACAGCCGGAATTCCGTTTCGGAATTTCGATTCGAAATATGGAATCGGGTTTCGAACGCAGTAAATCCATACAAATCTATGGACTTATCACAAACATACAATAGTTTTCCGTTCTTAATTTTCTCCGATTCGAAATTCCGCACGATGGCCTGTGCGTCCGAAATCTCGTACGGAAAAAATGCATCTCTTTCATGGATTTTGTACGAGTCGCATCACAAGTTACACATTCGTTAATTCCGTATGGAAAACAATATTGTATAATGTACAATTATGTATTAATTAATTATATTTTATATAATATTGACTGTCTTGCAATCTTTGAGTGTTAAGTGGATGTACCCTGTAACGGCGACGTATTTTCTTCTTCTTAGCAAGATACAGCAAAAATGCAATCGCAAGTAGAAAATCATCGTCCATCGCTGTTAAAATGTCTGAACTCAATAGTCGTCGTCTCTCAAGTGAGTCTTGTTAATCCGAACGGAAAACTACCGTATGTGTGTGATAGGTCCATTAGATGTGTATGGATTTACTCCGTTCGAAATCCCGATTCGATATTTCAAATCGAAATTCCGTAACGGAATTCCGACTGTATGTGCCCGATCTTAAGCCTAAAATTTGCTTTTTTTACGTCGTTAGCGTCGGTACAAATATGCGGAACAGTTATATTTCCCACGACACCTAAAGTAGTGAACTTCCGTCCATCACCGGACAACATGATAACAATTGATCTAGGTGAGTCACCGTTTAGCGCTATACCCGTGTCGCGGACAAACTAAAATACTTTAACGTCTTAGCCACTTCGTATAATTATCAAAATCAATATTATACAATAGCTAACTTCTGCTCGCAGGTTCGTCTGCGTGGATTTCAGAATTGAGTCATGACAAATATTATGTCATTTATCGGGATAAAAGTGTCCTGTGTTATATTATTTGTATGCCAATTTTCATCAAAATCCAAGTATTGTAACCGAACCCTCACCCCGAGAACACATTATTAGGTTATTTGAATGTGATCTTCTGTAGGGTGGAGGTATTCTACCAGTGGGATTGCTCCAAACAGAGAGAAATCTCCAAAGAAATTTCTCTGTACCCTACCTCTCCTACTCTTTCTCTCTTCTTTGCGGGAATCGATCTGGCGAATTCTTCAGTCCTGTTTCTGTTCCAATAACCTTTGCTACACTAACGACGATACAGATGCCTGCAATTAAATAGCTCATTAGATGAGGTACAAGTCGATCGAGCATATATACACTATAAATACATACACAATACATGCCATGTAAACGTAATATTACTAAAATTGGAAACATTAACAATTTTTACCTTTCTGCTGAACGTGAAATGCCTGATATTCCAATTATCTATTTATTTGTATCAAAACCAGGTAAATGCCTGAAAAATTTGTTTCCCCGTAACATTTAGTAAGACTGCGCACAACGCGGTATTAGTGTTTTGGGCAATGTAATAATCATTTCTGACATCTGTATGTAGTTTACTACTATATATACAATTAATAAAATTGAAGTGTCTGTATGTTATGCCAAAATAACAGCTTTTTACTAAATACATATGAAAGTATATACGACACCTGTAACAAGAAACCCATTTTTAAAATTTTTATGTCTGTCGGTGTGTTTGTTCCGGGTAATCAACGAAACGGTTGGACCGATTTTGACGGGACTTTCACTGTAGTAAGATGATTTTATAGGGAGTAACTTAGGCTACTTTTATTTTAGAAAAAGAACTGTGGTTCCGCACAAATAAAAAAAGCATGATGAATCAATTCGGGCGCTTAAATAGCTTACGCTGAAGAAACCATAAGAGATATAGCAAAATAATGTACTACATAATTGTAGACATTAAAAAGACCTACAAAAAAGTCCGCGAGAGTACATGTCTGTCTTCTAAGGAGCACCCACAATAAGCATTTTTGTTTTTAAAATAGCCGGGAGCTATGGAGACAGATTCGCCTGTGTCCGATCTATGGCAAAAATAATATGTATTTATAATTGAACATACATTATGGAAAATTACAACAGAGGAAGTCGTAAACTATTAACAGTAAAAAGTATTTAAAAAAATCAACGCTATATAAAACACGATCAGATTATAAAACTTTCATATTTCGCTTTCACATCGGATTATACACGAAATAAACTTAAAATGAATAGTCATTTTAGTACGTTTCGCGGTTAAATTATTTGGGTCAAGTGAGATTTTAATGCTTGTGAAATATAATTAATAATAAAAAAATAATATCTCCCAATAATCTTCACTTGCGTGGTAGAAGTAATATTTTCAGAAAACATAAAAATGTCGCTTTAGAAATCTTTGATCAAACTATCGACCACTCATACTGTACATACAACAGTGTGTATAAGTCTGGTCGTCACACCGCTAGGCCAATTCGACGGCGATCACAGTCATGTATTCTAGTTTACCTAATGAGGTAAGAATGCTCTCACAGGCTTAACCCTATATACAATATATATTAAAAACCCCGTCGGATCCGTGACGGTGTAATTAGTTATCGAGATTATATTCTGTTTATGTTATCTACCTCAGATTATAAGTATAAAAATTAGGCTTAATAAAATGTAAAAAAAAATAGTTAAATGAGAAAACTTACATGGCAATACAGGCGGTGCGGTGCATAGCCATATGATCAAACGTACCGCTACCGCGCCGCGCGCACCGGGGCTGGCGACGGTGTTATCACGTTTTAAAAATATGCTAAATTTTAGGGAAACTAAAACTAAATATCTTAATTTTAAACCGTAATAACATTTCTATGTTCATAATAAATAAAATTTCGATATTTTTTTTGGTAATGTCATTGGGGTACCTGTACACCCTTTTCGGATTCGACGGGGGTTTGATGCATATTGTATATGTACGTGTATCTCGCTTTTTAGTGTCACTTTTTCATTTCATCGCATTTCAAATCAGAAAAGCAATAAATAAGTTTCCAATTCAAAAAATCATAGGCTTAAATAGTGGATTTTGCATGCGCAACGAGATTTTAGACAAAATATCTCTAAATTAGAAAGATATTTGTTAAACATAACCGAGTCGTATCGAGATATTAATTAATACGTGACTATTTCTACTCATCCTGTGATTAGTACAGAGTGTACTATAATACGTGTCTTCATTTACCGCGGGTAGGTACCTACATGAAACTACTGACGCATAAATAGAGAAGGAAATACCTACGTAATAAAATATAACTTTATACTACACAATGGAGTAGGTACCTACTCAAACGGCTGTAGGTAAGCTTATAATTATAGGTACTTGAAAAGGGTTGGATGTGCGTTTGTATATAACTAGCTGTGCCTCACGGTTTCACCCGTGTTATTTATTATGAAAGCATTCGTTGGTACTGCCTTTAACATAATAGATGTCGTTACTTATATTATACCGTATTATTACAAACTTTCACCCTCTTTTACACCCTTAGGTATTGAATTTGAAAGAAATATTAAAGACGTCTATTTAATTTTTAACATGATTAATAAATACCAATTTTCATAGATCTATCTTCAAAAATAACGGATCTTTATACAAATTGTTATCCCCTTATTCACCACCATAGGGGTTGAATTTCAAAAAACACTTCCTCAGTGTACATCTAAAGTGTAAAAGAAACCGGTATGCAAATATTCACAGTTCTAACCCTAGATATGCAGCTCAGTTAGGACAAGTACTTTTATATTTGTACTAGCTATGTCCCACGGTTTCACCCGTGTTAATTTTATCCGATAAACACTGGGCCGCCAACACCCATGTAGTTTATCATAATTGTTCTTCCCGCAAGTACAAATTATTTTAATTTTTCATTATCTCCTAAACTATTTGTCTAAATGACATACTATAACGAGCAAAATTTAATTTCATAAAATTGTCTTTATGATGAAGTAACTTTTGTTCGTAAGGATTAATATGCCATGTCTAAAAATGATGCTTATAAAGAACTTTTTAATTTTCAACAAAAAAAAATTCACAAAATATCTTATTGTGGCTTATTTCTAAGAGATAGCGATAAACTATCGCAGGTTTTTTTTTAGATATACTAAGGACTAATATTTTTGTAGAACATTATATTTCCGTATCATTAACGATTACGCAAGCCTTCTCACTAAACTAAAAGTGACATCAGGTGATGTAGATAATAATCATTTTTTAGGTATATGAATACCTACTTCAAATGTCAAACAGAAAATAGTCTACGATCAAAACGTCGCTGGTCGAATTTCGATCATTAAGCGACCGCTAGTATGTCTAATCATCAGAATTAAAAAAATACGCCTACAAGATGTTGGCTCTCTTGTTAAATCTTTCCAGGGAGTTTTTGTTGCAACTTGAAATTCACACTTCTTGCTATTATTATTTATAATTCACATTCACTTGTGTCCAATATCTAAACTATATCACGCAAAATGTCACCAATATTATATATTAAAGGGCTAAATAACGTAAGATATCTAGACCTACCTCGGTCTTTAGAATTTGGTACTTGGTACTTGGAGCAGTCCGTCTGGTGAACTACTTCCACCCTATAGAATATCGCAGACAAATAACCTTGTGTTGTGTTATTGCGGTAAGTAGGTATCTGGAACTCCTTGGGTAAAGGGATTCAAGGTGTGTAACACGCTAGTCATACCTACGGCATTACAAGCGTTCATTGGTTACGGTAGCCACTTACCATCCGGCGGGCCGTATACATATTTGCCACCTTTGTTGTATATAAAAAAAAAACCACGAGATGGTAGATCAAACTCCCGGCGCATCGTTATGGTTCCCTCGAAATGGTACGAAATTGAATCGTTTTTATACTTTCTATTTAATGGCATCTAAGTGCATGCTCATTTCTGCAAAATCACTTGAATATAATATTAGCCTGTAAGTGTTAAAGATATTTTTTACCAAAAAAGGAAACCAACTTTGAGTAATTCCCTAGTGTATCTTCAAAGTTGAAGGTCCTCCATAAAGAAATGTACATACAAATTGAGTAATTCCCCTTTCTGAAGCCGGTTAACAAAGGAACATTTGCGCTAATGGTTTCAACATCTCTGCCTATACAATATTGTTAAACGCCGTGATATGACATGTATCGTATGACGAGGTAGAAAAAGAAGCTCGTGCAAATTCAGACGCTTCAACAAAAAAGTGGTGTGATATAAAAAATCGCTGACTTCAAAGTTTTATGTGACGCAATTTGTAATAGTAAAAAATTGCTGCGGTCGGATTGTTGGAAATTCTATTGAAAACAACCTTCCAAACCTAATTTGACATAACTAAACGAAATACAATAACTTAATCTATTTAGTATTTTAAAAAGCTGAAAAGGATTTTTGTTTGATGGTTTAAATGCCCTTATCCCTGGAACTAACAGTCTGATTCGATAAATAGCCAGATTTATGAGGAATGGTATTGATTATGTAACGTCACGCTGAGATCCCTAGGAGCAGAGTAGTAATCGTGAACGTGAAGCAAATCTGGCAAGAAGTAGTTAAGTACGGGACGTGAGAACAACGGTGAATTGCTCGAATAAAAATAGGAGTGAAACCGTGAGGCACAGCCAGTCTTATATATTTACGTTTTGTGTTTATTAAATACGAGCTGGGATCAAGCGTCGGTCGACCCGGGTTTGAATCCTGCAATGAGTATCAGCGATGGAAAACATGATGAAAAAATATCTTATGTAACAAATACATACATAAATCACGACTCTCTCCAAACGGGGTAATCACAGACCACGTCCTTCCACTTGCTACGATTCTGGCATACGTATTTCGCTTCTTCGACATTCAGCAATCTTGTCATGCATACTTCAAAAGGTTCTCGATTTGATCGACGAACGTTCGTCTAAACCTTCCTCTTCCAACGTTTCCATTCTTCTTTCATTCATCCTCTCACATGCCCAAACCATCTAAGCATCTCTTTCTCAATCTGCGTGACTTCTTTCATACCACAGTGCTCTTATCACAGTATTTCTTATCCTGTCATTAAATTTCACTTCTAACATACCTTCCCAGCGCTCTCATTTCTACTACAATTTGCGCTTGCGTAGAATACAAAATGCCGTCGATCAAGCGAAAGCACAACTCATAGCCACGGCTTAAAGACAAAAATGCTTTTGTGGAGGATTCTTAGAAGATGGAAATATGCTATCAATGGCTTTCGTGTAGATATTTTTAAGATTTTCATTTACATAGTACGTTAATTTTGATATATTTCTTATAGTTTACTCAACGCAAGTTTTTTAAGCGTCTAAAACCTCTTTTTCCGAAATGATTCACAATTATCATCACTGTTTATTTCATATTTTACTTTACGTAAATAATATGTCCTATAACCTTATCGAATAAAATAGCTACGAATGAAGAAAAGAACCATGTTTATCGGATAAGCGGCTTGCGCATTAAAAGAACATAAAAGTGAAGAAAGATCTAGACGTTGAGTTTTATAAATATTATATTAATACGTGAGAAAAAAACTTCGGACACTTTTTTAAGCGTATTGCGTGCACGAAAGTCTGTGAGATTTGGCATGGTTAAAGCATGGAGAAGGAGTGCAGAAAGCTAAAATTTATCTATAATATCTGTTAGTAATATATTAAATAAAATAAATTAATATTGCGAAACCTAACCCGACCCGTGCCATTGAACTTAGATCCCTCCAAAATATTGACATTGTCACTCAATACAAAGTGACAGTAAGTGATATAATATTCATTGTTTAGGTTCATACTGCAAATGTCAAACAGAAAATAGTCTATGATTAAAAAATTGCTGGTCTAATTTCGATCATTGGGCGACCGCTAGTATATATAAAAGATTGAGTTTTATCCAAGTACATTGGATTTTACCGGTCGTACTAACACAGGCGACGTCTTTCTACATTATTGAATCCGGTTCATACGTATACGTCAAAGAAACTGTCACATTAATTTTAACTAGTAAACCTTTTATGTTGGCAAAGAGTTATCAAAACTGGACTTGTTCGCTTAAATCCGATACCATTTAACCCACACGTGGCGGATAATGAGATGATTTTTGTAATCATAATAACTTGTTACTACGTAACTTCTGACGGGATCTTGATCTTTCATGGTAGTTTTTTTATAGTGGCAACTTCTTTCGTAATATTGTAATTTGAAACGGAAGAAACGAAAAAGCGACAATAAAAAGAGACCAACACAAATCTATAGGATTTAATCTGCAAGAGAATGATATATACAATAAATACGGTTAATGCTGGTCCAGATTTTCACGATTATATTCGACCTCGAATTGGCCTAGCGGTGTGACGACCACACTTATACGCACTGTTGCATGTACGTTACGAGTGGCTGATAATACGAATCTCAGTGATTTAGATTTTTTTTTTAAATTTAACAATAAAGAAAACCCAACTTCAATGATTTTGAGGAGTTTCCTGGTGTATCCTCGAAGTTGAAGGTCCAATGTCAATGAAAATAAAACAGGACCACCCTTGAGGTATCCCCTATCCAGTTAAAAAAGAATCATGCAAATCTGTTCATAAACAAATAAGTTATGGCGGAACATCTAAAAAAAAAAAAAACAATATACATTCGGATTCAGTCAGTCTTTTGTTGAAGTCGTCTATAAAGGGATTATAAAGAAGATATTTTTGTTTTCATTGTGCACTGCTCTTTTATACACCAAGGTGACAGACAAGCATACGAAACACCTGATGGTTAGCGGCTACCGTAATGTATAGACGCTTGTAATACCACAGATATTAGAGAAATGTCGTTAGACTTTTGGAATACCTCCACCCTACAGAAAATCGCAGCAAATAACCTAGTGTTGTATTCTAACGATGAGTAGATTTTTATAGCTCCTTGAGCTAAGAAAGTGGATGGTCAGCAACGCGTTAGTGGTACTTATGGCATTTATTACAAATGTCCATAAGCTGCGGTAGCCGTTTACCATCATGCGAGCCGTATACTTGGTTGTCACCATAGTTGTATTTAAAAAAACCAGGGTGTAGCTGTTTCGGGGATATGGGCGTGTCTTTAAAGTGAATATCCACTCGGATGCTTGTCATCATATGATGGTTTATGGGTATCACTCGACTGCTGTTAAGAAGCGCTTTCCAACCGTACATGGTTTGACTTTTTGACGAATACAGGCCGACATTGTATTAAGTTTTCTTATTTTTTAACTTTAACGCCATATATATTTATAATAACTACTCCACACTAACGTTTTGTATACGCAATCGATAAACCTTCACGAGAGCTGTCGATTGAAACTAAAACGAACGTCGTAACTTCGAGTAATAACTTACAGAAAATGGAAATTAAGTGACGCGGCGAAACTATCTCAAAATGGTGACGCGTCCTCCTCCTCTCACCCCTCACCCTCTCCTCACACACCTCACTCTATCTTAGGAATCCTTATTTTTTGCTCTCTGCTTATGCCTAACTTTGCCATTGTCAATTACGACTAGGAATTCTTTAATTCTTTAACTTTTGAAAGGTGTAATTAAACTTTGGATATCGATGATAGATGTGTATCTAAATCTCAAACTGTATGCGCCGAATAAGTCATCATCAATAATTTTTTTTAACTTCCACTATTATGGGAGCTAAAAAAAATGCGCGTGCCATTAATTGAAGTCACGCTGTATTGTATAGGTATACACGATGGGCGGGCCCACACGTGCGATTCACTATTGCGCTGGTGGCGGTTTAATCGTGCAATGTCAGGGGTCAATTGTGCATAGACTGCATGGCGACAAGAGCGAGGGTCGCAATCAACTGCAATAGGGACTTCGCCTTAGATTAGGTTTGCCGCATACTTGCAACTTAGAAACGCGCAAACGATTTTATTGAAATGAAATATTTTTTAGCACTGTTATCACTTGAAACTCGATGAAAAGAAAAGGAGACACTAAAACGCAACAAACACTTATATCTATAAGATTTATCCTACGAGAAAAACAGACAGAAGTTAATTATACAGAATTTCCTATTATCTCGGTCTGCTCTATGTACGTTGTTTGCGCCAGCGTATTACGAAGCCTTGGGAAAACGCGTCATAGGCAGCGTAGTATATTGTACACGTGAATCGTTTTTTATAAATAGTTTCATGATTTCTAAAGGGTTTCCATTTACTGCGTGTGAACTGCGCACATGTTTTTTATTTTAATTTCATTTACAATGTCTTCTGATAGTTCTTTATTAATAAAAACACTTATATTTTTGCTACCAAATTTTCATATTACATAATAATATTTCTGCAATATTTACATTGCGTGCGAGTTAAATCAGCTTGCACTTAGCTTACCATCACCCTATAGAGGAAGGGGGGGGGGGGAGCTGTGTAACTACTTCTTACAATTAAAAAACTATTTTATATCCGAAAAGTTTCTCCCACATACTAACAATATGCTAATGATAAGGATTACGCAATAATGGTTCAGTGGTCGCATGTAAAGACATAACGTCGATCGACACGAGTTCGAATCTCTGCAATGAGCCTGAGCTTTCAATTTCAATTAAAATTAGCGTGTTTCCAATCTTGGACTATATTGAAACTTAACATTAGGTAAGGTTATAGCCAAAAGCTAAACCTATATGAATTTAAAAGGAAGAAGTTATGATGACCGTTAATATGCCGCTGTAATATGCATTTATTTACAAATCGTTAAATTAATTTTACACAATTGACTTATGACCGTTTTCAATAACCTATCTATCTGTTGTTTCAGTTACTAAGTTAATATGCCGCTGTAATATGCATTTATTTACAAATCGTTAAATTAATTTTACACAATTGACTTATGACCGTTTTCAATAACCTATCTATCTGTTGTTTCAGTTACTAAAAATGGACAAATATAACCCCTTGTCCTGACTTTTTTTAATAACTAAAGCTTGAATAGATAAGAGGGAAGTCGATATCAGCCTTGAGTTAAAGATAGTACTTGTTACGAATATGTACTAATTGGGGATAGTAAACTAAGATATGTTATTGAAAACGGCCGTTAGAAGTCAGAGAAAATCAATTCACATTATCATCATATTGACGGTTAACACCCGTCACATGATGTGTGCATATTCGAACATCTCTCAAATGTTACCCTATACTAAACGCGACAAAAGAAGTAAACATTCAATAATTTTATCTGATGATATTAAATACGCTTGTATGTGTTTTATATATATAATTATACTAGCTATACCCCACTCTTTCACCCGTGTTAATTTTATACGACAAACATCGCCAACGCATCCGTGTATGCTATTTATACTTTATGTAAAACTACCGATATTTTTCTGAGAAATAAATTAATTTTTTAATTTTAATATAGCATATATTACTCGCTGATACTGTAATTTTATAATGGTGAAAGAGTTTTTAAAATCGGTCCAGTAGTTTTTAAGTTTAGTCCATTACAAATAAAAAATCAAATAGTGTGTGAAAAGCCATGAAGAATTTTTAAAGTGATACTTCTTAGGCAGCGATGCGATAATTGGAAGAGAATTAAAAGTGAAATTTCAAGGACGCTGTCACGATTTGTTACATTTCGTTACACGAAAGAGGAGAAAGTTATAGCGTAGAGAGAACTAAATTTACATAGTTTATCTAATAGAAATTTTGGGCTATATGTGTCTCCCTTTTAAGAGGTTTCACTTATAACATTCATTTTTAGATCTAGACTTTTTTGTCGTGATACACATAACAACTCGGCAGCTCGGTGCATGCGACCGGCCTAACAAGGCGCCTAGTAACCGCGCGTCGTCCCAAGAGATTCAAGCCGAGTGGATGCAATTTCATTAAACGGTTGGAAAGTTCTAGTTAGTGTCAGCACGCTTGGCAACAATGTTATCGACATACGATTTCATGAGATTCGTTCACATTAGGGATGCTCGTTATTCATCAAAAACATCGACGTTGAGATTGAAGACATCGATACATTGTTTAAATTCGTTATCTGGGATTATTAATAAGAGCAAGAATGGTCTTAAATTAATTATAATGTTTCCAACGATTACATTGATGAAAAAAGATAAAGAAGAAAAAAATATATTGTGACATGACAATATCTAAAATTAAAAATAAATCAATTATAACTAAAGAGATGTAGAAGAACTATTGAAAAGGGAGGATCCTCCGACCAGACCGGTGTTATGTCTGGCAGGCAGCTGCCCAACGGTTGTAGTCGGGTTCTTGTATATACACTCAATCGAAGATTTAATTTCTAAAGCGCGATGTAGGATGCGTCGTATCTGGCTCGATAGATGTCGCTGTGTTTCGCTATGTAGATGTCGCTACAGAGGTTTCTTCCGATGCTTAAACATGCCCCCGGGCGTTGAAGGCTGCGCCTTCAACCAGGCTGTGATGAAGTAGGCAGTGGGCATATATTGTTAAACGCCCTTCTAATTACTCCACCTGATGTCTTGATGTCCGCCACACGAACTATACCGTCAGGTCCAGGGTGCACTGCCACGATCCTTCCCAGTTTCCATTTTAAAGGCGGAAGATGATCTTCCTTAACGACTATCATAGTATTTAATTTCAAAGTATCCTTACAGGAGCGTCACTTCATTCGTTGCTGTAATTCAGCAATGAATTCCTTTGTCCATCTTGACCAAAAATGTTGACATAACTGTTCGATGCGTTGAAATCTAGTTAGATGATTTTTCGAATAGTCGTGGTAGTCTTTTTGAGGCAATGATGTGATTGGTCGCCCGATAAGAAAATGACCTGGTGTTAACGATGTGTAGTCTGCAGGGTCCGAAGAAAGCGGAGTGAGTGGCCGAGAATTTAAGATCGCTTCAATTTGCGTCAAGGTATTGTAAAGCTCTTCGTAATTTAAATGACTGTTTCCCAGCACTCGTTGCAAATGGTACTTTGTTCACTTAACTCCCGCCTCCCAGAGACCGCCAAAATGAGGAGTATACGCCGGTATAAAGTGAAAATTAATGCTATCATTAGCAGCGCATTCGCTTATAGAGTCGCAATTGGCTTTTAAAAATTTTGAAATTTCATTGCATGCTCCAACAAATGAAGTACCATTGTCAGAGTAAATGTTACTGGGTTTACCCCGCCTAGAAATAAACCTGCGTAAGGATAATATAAAACTATTGCTCGTTAAGTCACCTACCAACTCCAAATGAATAGATTTGGTAGTAAAACATATAAAAATTGCATTAAATACCTTACATAATTTGCAACCGCGACCCCGTCGATTGACACTTAGAATAGGTCCAGCGTAATCAACGCCTACGTTTTGAAATGGAAAGCCACCTGGAAGTAAACGCTCTTGTGGCAAATTCCCCATTGTAGGAACAACGTTTCTGGCTCTCAATCTAGCACAACGCACACATTTATGGTAACATGTTTTTGCTAAGTTCCGGCCTCCTATAGGCCAATATGTTTCTTTAATGGACGCTAGTAACAAAAGGGGACCAGCATGCATCAACCTTTTGTGTTCAAAATCAAATAACAACTTTGTAAATATATGAGTGGACTGTAGTAATATAGGATGCTTTTTATTATAATCAAAAATAGAATTGTCAATACGACCGCCAATACGCATTAAATTATTTTCGTCCAAAAAAACATTAAATTTTAAGAGTGGACTCTTTTTCGGTAAAGGCTGTGTTGGCGACAGCGGCGTCGCCTCATACAAGATATAATTTAATGAAATAGATTTATATACACTTATTATATTATATTATAGAATAGATAAATTATTGAATATAGAATGTTATATATAGAATTATCGAATAAAGAACACACAAGATATAGATATAGGACAATATATAGATTTACCATAGAATAGACGATAATTAGCTACAAAAACATTGAAATAAATATTGTACATAATTGTCTAATTATTCCCCATAGATTTAAGATAGAATAATAATTTATATAAGTACGCGCTCGGCCCGCGTCCCGAAACTATGTAAAGAATGTATCGATCTGTGTTCGGGATCGGGTATTTCGTTTATACGGGCGCGTAGTATAAATTAAGTATAGAATAAGTTATGTTTATAGATAGGGAATACCACATAGAATAATTAGGCATAAGAAGTTTGTATATAAGTTTAATAGTTAAATAAATATAGACGGAAAACCGAGCCGACCATAGTAAAAATCGAATAGAAATGGAGCACTTTTGCCCGAGCGCAAGGGGTTCCCTTTACGGTAACGCCGCAGTCTTCATTCTCAATCCCGCGGCGTTGCTGAGCACTAACCGACCGACCTCCGACCGCCTACAAAAGAAGACCATCGACACTAGCGCTACTACGGGAATCAACGGAACCTTGCAACCATCGACACTAGCGCCACCACGGATTTCATCGGAACCTTGCAACTTATCGACACTAGCGCCACTACGGAACATATTGAAGACTTGCGGTTACATAGACAGATCGGTCGGCTCGGTTACGTTGTTAGTGAAAGTTTGTGTTTCATTTTCGAGTGAACTTGTGCGATATCGCACACCTCAGGACCCCGTATCGAGCACTCCGGATCGGCACGAATAATCGCCACGAGGCGGGCATCCGGCGTCTTATATGAATTTCAAGAAATCCTATAAGATTAACAAACCCGTCCAACCCGGGTTAACGTCACTCGCCCTATCGACGCGTGCGACGTGCTGCGTACCCAACAGGCTGTTTATTTAAGAGTAGTTTAAACTCGCGAAAATATTTGTATTGACATTTCGAAATTATTACATTTAACGTGTCTTGCAATTCTCCTTCGGTTAGAAATTTTGTTGTACAGGCATTTTTCCTGCTAGACCTAATAAACCGTAAAACGTAAGCTACGGAACGTACTAAACGTAAGAAATTGGAGAATCGATTAAAGTTTATAAAATTATTGTCATTGTGATTGATAAGAATAATATTCAATGAAATATCTGGTTTGGTCTCTGGTAATTTACTAATAATATGTTTGGGTTGAGTAGGCCATTTTGACTTATGATGCCTTAAAAATTCAGGACCAGACCACCATAAATCCAGGTTTTGTAAATTATTTATATCAACACCTCGAGATATTAAGTCTGCTGGATTTTTATCCGTTGGCACGTGTTTCCATGTTAAACCACTAGTCTTTTCCAAAATATCACTAACGCGATTACGAACAAAGGGCTGTAGTTTAGAAGGCAACATTTGCAACCATCCTAGCACTATAGTCGAGTCGGTCCAAAAGTAAACCTGATCTATTTTAGCTCGTAGTGAATTGATGACCTTCTCATACAAACGGGCACCAGTCAAGGCACCACACAGCTCTAATCTTGGTATTGTCGTAGGTTTAATTGGCGCTACACGGCTTTTAGCTATTAACAAACGAACCAAAACCTCATCCATGGCGTTAGTGCTTCGTACATAAACACACGCACCGTACGCTCGCTCAGATGCATCAATAAAAATATGTAGTTCTAATCTGTTGTATGTGTTACTAACAACTATTCGCGGTATACGAATATTATTCAAAAGAGGTAAATTTTTAACAATGTTACTCCATTGTTTAATGATATCAGGTAATAACTGATCATCCCAAGATAATTTATGCAACCACAGATTCTGCATTAGCATTTTCATAGTGATTACACAAGGTGAAAGTAAACCTAAAGGGTCAAAAATTCGTGAAATTATATACAACAAATCGCGTTTAGTACTGCCATGAGAAATTAAGGAAGATAATGGGAAATAGAGCTCATCTGTCTCTGAACACCAACCTAGACCTAACAACCTATCTAGCTCATTAGATCCAATGTTTAAAGGAGATGGTTCAGTAACCTCTGAAATTAATTTGGGATTATTTGACTTCCATTTTCGTAACGGCATACATGCTGAATTGAGTGTATCTGTTATTTCTTGACGTAAAACCTTTAACTCGTCACAATTATCACCTCCTGTCAATAAATCATCGACATAAAAGTCATGTTTTATAATTTCAGCGACCTTATCATTTTTAGACTCATTGCCTAGTTGCGTTAGGCAACGTATTGCAAGGAAAGGAGCACTAGCTGTACCATAAGTCACGGTGTTTAGTTGATACGTTTTAATCGACTCGCATGTGTCTTTGCGCCAAAAAATTTGTTGCAAGCATCTATCAAAAGGATGAACGACTATTTGTCTATACATCTTCTCGTCTGCTGACAAAATATATTTATGTTGTCTAAAACGGATCAACATAGACAAAAGATCATCTTGGACTGTTGGCCCAACCATTTGAATTTGGTTCAATGATATTCCTGATGAAGTAGGGCAACTAGCGTTATACACTACACGAAGCTTAGTGGTATTACTATTTTCTCGAAGTACTCCGTGGTGAGGAATGAAATATACCCTTTTATTTGAATCAGATTTCATGCATTCTGACATATGGCCTAATGACTGGTACTCAGACATAAATTCGTAATATAATTTACTAAACTCACTATTACCTCCTTTTAATCTGCGCTCTAAAGATAATAAACTCTGTGGGGCTTTACGATAGGAATTACCTAAAACCTCAGGTTCTTGCTTCAATGGTATTCGAACGCAAAAACGACCATCTTGAAGACGGCATGTATTTTTAACGAAATGGTCTTCACACAGCTTTTCTTCTGGTGAATAATGTGACACCCTAGTACTAACTTCTTCCAATTGCCAAAATCGCGTTAAATTATCGCGAATGTCATTAATATCATCAGTAGTATTAGAATTAGCTAAATTACATTTTAGACTTGATGTCATCCTACTGACAATGACTGGACCAGATACAATCCATCCAAACTTGGTTTCGCAAAGCACAGGTTTCCCAATGCCTAACTTTATTAATTGCGAACCTAAAATATCCCAGAATAAATCTGCGCCTATTAAAATATCCACATCAGCAGGCTTATAAAAAGTAGGATCGGCTAAACAGATATTTGATGGGATGTTTAGATTGGATATGTTTATGTTATGATTCGATACAGAATTTGTAATTTTTGGCAACAAGAAACAATTAAGGTATGAAGTAAAATTATTGTCTAAATATTTCATGCTTACGTAGCATGAATGTTGTACATGAGCAGTAGCATTATTTATACCCACGATTGAACTAACCACTCGTCTAGTCTCTAAGTTCAGTTTTTGGCATAAACTTTCTGTCATAAAACTCGCCGTACTTTCGCTGTCTAACACGGCACGAATAATGTGTTCGTGATTATTATAATCGTGTACCTTAACTAATGCGGTTGATAACAAAATATCAGTCTGTACATTCTTATGAGATGATGAAAAATTTACTGCTGATAAAGCAACATCCTCATTTACGACTGTACCGGTGGACGAAGACGAAGGCTGAGGTATATTTGTTGTAATACCATTATTATATTTATAATGTTTATTCATGTTTATTTTATGCCCATCTATATGAATAAGCGTATTATGTTTTCGTTTGCATATTTTGCAGCCTGACAATTTGCAGTGGTTGGCAAAATGACCCGACTTTAAACAATTAAAACAAACTTTAAAAGTCGGCAATAACTTTAAACGGTTTTCAGTACTTAAAGCAAGAAATTGTGAGCAATTAATTAATGTATGATTCCCGTCACACTTAGGACAACTTTGAAAAGGTAAATCCATACTATTATTTGGATTTTGTAATGAAACCATTGCCTTTATTTTCGTATTACATTTTAGTGTTGCAGTTGATCGGCTGTTATGAGACATTTCTAAAGTTTCAATTAAATCAGCACGGTTACGCATGAATTCAAAGAAGTCATCGAGTTTTACCGAAGAATCGGTTTTGAAATTACCTTTAAACTGTTCCCAATGATAATGGGTTTTGTGGTCTAATTTTTGTGTGATAATATAAATTAAGAGGGTGTTCCAATGTTTAATCGGTTCCCCTAAAGATTCTAAAGATTTCAAATTTTTATTAATTTGATCAACAAACCGTTTTAGAATTATAGAAGACTCTTTTCTAATAGTTTCAAGATTGAATAAAGAACAAATGTGATTTTGAATTAATAGACGTTTGTTGTTGAATCTGTCACACAAAAGGTTCCGTGCCACGTGATAATTTTTCGCAGAAAACTCGATCGATTGTATAACGATCGCAGCTGAGCCCTGTAAAGATGCTCGAAGATAATGAAATTTATTTATATCATCAATGTCATCGTTGGAATTGATAAGACTGTTGAAAGTATCATGAAACTCTAACCATTTATCGTAAGAACCATTGAAGTTCGGTAATTGTATTGTAGGCAACTTAACGAGCTTACGATTACCACTAACACAAGTAGTAACATCATTATTATCAGGTGTCCTATTATTTTCATTAAAATCATCTAAAAGACCCTGTGCTCTTGCCAACAATGCATAATACTTTGAATCAAATGCTGTCCGTTCAGCATATTGCACGTCGACATTTTCAACAATACATTCTAACCGTAATTGTATTTCATCATAATGGTCATACAATGAAAGAATCTTACCAAAACGTAATTGCAACTCCCTTGCATCTGTGGGTGTAAGAGGCTTCTCACTCACCAAATCTAAATAATTTGAAAAGGCCGTTAAACGCCCTTTGTAACTGCATCGTTTTCTAATTAATTCTGTTTCTTCAATCATTTTGGAAGATGAGTTGTCCGTCGACACCATTGCTTCTTAATGGATCCGTTGTAATATCAATTGATTTAGCTGGTTGTTTCATTCGGTTCGATTAGGACCATGTTTAAATTCGTTATCTGGGATTATTAATAAGAGCAAGAATGGTCTTAAATTAATTATAATGTTTCCAACGATTACATTGATGAAAAAAGATAAAGAAGAAAAAAATATATTGTGACATGACAATGTCTAAAATTAAAAATAAATAAATTATAACTAAAGAGGTTTCTTCCGATGCTTAAACATACATCAATGATGAAAAAAACTTTGTTGCCATAAAAAATGTCAGAGAGAGCAAAGTGTAGGTGAAATGGTTGAACGAACCACTTCTTGTGTAGTTCTAGGGCTACGAGCGCAATAGTCAATAGGGTACAATTTCCTACGCGCGGTACAGGTGACACTGCACTTGCAATCACTTACCTACCCACATATATCATTACACACAATGTGTTCATACATACGTGCACATCACTTAGGTACATAGGTTCTGTAAGGAACCTTTTTTATTCTTTTTTACTATAGTTAGTGTAGACCGTATTTCAGATCACTAAATACATATACACATGTTCCTTTATTTAGTATCCATATACATACATATTATTATATAAAATATTCAATTAGTTAGATCGCGACCACCCAAACCGAGGTCCGGCCACTTTGGCACCCTTGCGCACTTGTTTCCCACGCTTTCGCGGCTGAGTGCCTTAAGCGCTCGTCTCCAAACTCAGTAGAGCTGTAAAAGCCATCAGCGGCTCTGTTTTTGGATAGGGCCCCTCAGGCTAACAGTGAGTTCAGTTAAAAAAAGTACAATTTCATTAATATTTAACATTAGTCCAAACAATTATTGCTGCATAAATGTATAATAATTAAATAGTGAATTGATCACGTCAGTGACGCATTTCGAGAAAATAGGTCAAACGGACATTACAAAAGCTATGCTTAGCATCTACGTCAAAGGTAATCGTGTGGTTACAGTCTCGCGTCGCGTGTACTTTATTTCTAAACATAAACTGCTTACACTGGAAGCTTGGCAAGTAAATTTCTTCACAAAAAGTTTTTTTTTTGCTAGACTGCGAAAAAGGAGGGTTGTGTTTTTCGAGCGTATGTGTGTATAATATTTGGTACGCTCTGTAGCTTAAACGGCTTAATGGATTTTAGCATACTCATAGCAATGAAATCTAAAAGGAATGTTCGATGCTTTTGTTTTTTTTCTTCAGAATTAAAAGGCATTGTCGCAAATACGATTATGGCACTTAGGTTAGGTAAACAATAAATTGTTTAAAAAAATTCTAAATTCCTTTTATATCAAAAGAAGATAAAAAAGTTTTTATAGTTGTTTGTACAGTTTACTTCTATAATAATTTATTTCTAATAAATCAAAAAACTTAGGTCGAATTTTTATTTTACTATGAATGTACAACTCGAAAAAAAAACTTAGAAATTGCGCCTTCTTTCCTAAGTCGAAATTTTACCACTTAAATCCTTTGTATTTCTTAATTCATGTTAAGTTGAAAACTCATATTTATCATTTCCCTCGAAATTCGAGTTATTGAGATTTTACTATATTGGTATATATTTCAAAGGCATTCCGTAGTTTTACTGAACGAATTGAATCACGATTGATTAAATTTTTTTGTTGCTGTGAACTTTTTATGAACATTTCCACTTCAAGGTTGCTTCCGAGAGTTACGGATTACAACCTTTCGGAATTACTTTAATGTCATACAAAATGATTTCGTGACCTTACGAGGGTTTGCTTTTTAATTAATTGCAATTTGTGACACTACGGTAATTACGTTTATCTTTTATCGGCTTAAAAACTAACGTTAACTACCTCAGCTGGTGTTAAGTGACGATAACACGCTAAGCCTAGTGCGAGGACTGGCTCTTAAGTGCACCTTTTTTTTAACATAAAAAAACAAGTCATGATTACACACCCACCCGGGGGGACGAGAGGTTATATGAGACTCCTACTCACTAAAACTCCACGGTGCACCGGAACTATCTCACCGTCCGCCGAACCAGTGCAATGAGAAAACGGGCCCCCTGACCCATCTCCCCTTGGTTCGACCTGGCAGGGGAAAGAGGCGAATGAACGTACCCCCTGCTCCGCTCGTTCGGTTTAGGGTTTTTTATAGAGGTTTTCTCATCTGCCTATGCCATGGATGGTTTGGCACATGGCGGGGGGAAGGAGACGAATGAACGCACCTCCTCCCCCACAAGTCCGGATATGATTTTTTAACGAGATTTTCTCCTCTGCCGTCGATGATGAAATATATATAAAAAAATACCAACAATAAAACTTTTTTTTTCTTTTTTTCGAATTGAACTTACCGTTAGCCGAAGGGTTATCCAATAACAGAGCCGCTGATAGCTTTTACAGCATTACCTGGCTTGGGGGCGAGCGCTTAAGGCACTCAGCCGTGAAAGCGTGCGCTACATGCGCACAAGGGTGCCAAAGTGGCCGGACCTCGGCTTGAGCTGTTGCCGCGATCGCAACTAAATCACGATCTGACTAATAAACAATAAATCCAAATATGATATATCTGCTGTAAGTTGGTGAGGAGTTAGGTATCCTATTATTGGAGTAACATAATACCAGATTTCAACTAGATCAGACGAATGAGAGATGCACAAATCCATTTATCAACTAGAAAAGCACTAATAATAATTTTCAAATGACTGAATAGATTTTCTTGAATAATAGTTAAAAACACTCTCGATTAAGTCACCTTACAAATAAAAAAAACTTGATCAAAATTGGTTCATCCCTCTGGGAGCAACGATGCCACAGACAGACACTCAGACATGCACGTAAAACTTACAACACTCCTCTGTTTGCTTCGAGGGTTAACAAAACTGTAGTGATCCTGATCACATTGGTGATCAAAATGATGATGATCACAACTTAAATAAGATAAATATGGTTTTATATACAACTATCTGTACGCCACGGTTTTACCCGTGTTAATTTTATCTGACAAACACCGCGCCGCTAACGCACCATGCTTGTAGTCTATCAAAAATGTTCATCCCGCAAGTACAAATTATTTTAATTTTTCATTATCTCCTAAACTATGTGTCTAAATAGCATACTCTACAGAGCAAAATTTATCTTCATAAAAGTGCCTTTATGATGCAGTAACTTTTGTTCGTAAGGATTAATATGCTATGTCTAAAAATAAAGCTTATATATCACTTTTTAATTTTCAACAAATCTTTGCCACAAAATACTTTATTGAGGCTTATGTAAAAGAGATAGGCATATGCCATCACTGAATTTTTTTAGTCATACTAAGGGCCAATATTATTGTAGAACATTGTATTTTCGTATCATTAACGATTACGCCAGCGCACTCGGATAAAGAAGTTCGGGAGGGCCACGACTTCCGACTTGCATAACAGAAGTCAATATTTAAGGCTATCTGAGAGTTTTAGTCTATGTTGTTCCTCGTGAGTCTGACTATCATATACAGAAATAATTTTTCGAATGCGACGGGTAGTTCCAGAGATTAGCGTGTTTAAATAAACAAACAAAACAACTTTTCCGTTTTACTATATTCACTCAAAAAACATACTCGGCGAACTGTGGGTGTACATTAGTACTCATCTGCCTAACCCTTCGAACAATACAGGCGTGATGGTGTGATAATTAATACCATTGTTATAACCAGCGCGTTGCCGACCCAGAACTCCCTTACCCCAAGGAGCTCTGGAAACCCTAATGCTCGCAGTAGCAAAACACAAGGTTATTTAGCTGCGATCTTCTGTAGGGTGGAGGTATTCCACCAGTCAGACTGGCCCAAGTAGAGAGAAATCTACAACTTCTCTCTGCCCAGCTTCTTCCCCCTTTTCCCAAGGAGCTCAGAGCTATGTTTCCACTAGGATTAGCGTGATACCATCTTGGGCTACATCGCCACTCAAGATCAAGTGAGATTGTGGCCACAAAGAAAACACGTGCTATAAACCTACAACGATAAAAAAAATGTACGTATTTTTTTTTATTGAAGCGTGGACTTAGTTTTATGGTGGAAAATTTTTCTTGTTCCGTACGCGTTAGTAACTATGTCTGACAACTTTTTTAGTACGGAAAGACACGTCAAATTAAACATTAAATTCATCGGTAACTGACCGATAGGTTTTTTATTTTATTAAGATAGTATTTTAAAACCACCTGTAAAAGCTTACGTCATTTCAAATCGCTATGGAGTCTTATTTAAAAGTTTTTTTTTTGTTAGAAACAACGCGGCTTGGAAATGTTTAAGAGAGCTTTTTTCTACGAATTGAGTTATATTTTAATCGTTATATTACATATTGGGTTCGGTATAGTTTTTAAAATATTAATATTATATTCCTCATTTATTTGTACTATATTATTATCTTATTATATTAAGTGAGCAAATTTTTCTTCAACGATTTCGATGAAACTTTGCATTTAGAGAATGTTTTACATTCCAAGTTTAACTAGTTTTTCTTTTTTGTTTATTATAAAACGCAAGAGATTATTTGTTTGTTGGGACGCACTAATCTCGTGAACTACGAGTCAGATCTTTTTATATCTTATTTATCTAGCAAAAGGTTTAAAATTATTTTAGGTATTCATCACTACCCTCCTCGGGAATAGTCGATTGAGGTATATTCATAATTGTGTATTCCATACCCTACTGCTCGTACCGAGAAGAAGGGTTTTTAAGGCGCAGCGCATATTGTCGCTGGAGATTTCGCGGCTGAATGCCTTAAGCGCTCGCCCCCAAGTCACGGTGGAGCTGTAAAAGCCGTCAGCGGCTCTAGTTTTAGAGCCCCTAAGGCTAACATTATAGTCAGAGAGAAAAAATCTTGCTGGAGTATTCTCGCTTAGAAAGTTAGACTGTTCGAATCGTCTAGTACGTGATTGATTCGTAGTCGATACTCATTCCTGCTAAAAATAATATAATTTATAAATGTATAATAATTATATCAAAAGTAAAATAAGGTTTATTTATAAACCAACAAATTATTTT
This sequence comes from Saturnia japonica, assembly GCA_033032175.1. Classification (NCBI taxonomy): domain Eukaryota; kingdom Metazoa; phylum Arthropoda; class Insecta; order Lepidoptera; family Saturniidae; genus Saturnia; species Saturnia japonica. The sequence continues at coordinate 1,177,358 of CM065330.1, forward strand.
ACACACTTCAACAAGTATTCAACAAAGTTTATCATTGAATCCAAGTTGGCTGGGAAGCATTCGGAAAGCTAACCAAGATCTTTTCGTTTAAGATCACTCAAAGGGCAATAGAAAGGGCTACTAACGGTGTTTCTTTACGTAATAAAAACAAAAATAAGGAGATCCGTATAAAGGACCAGGCATAACTCTAAAAATTGCTGGACTCAAGTAGTGGACACAATTCCTAGATTCAAGACGGATGGCCGATGGTGCTGAAGAGTTCTCGAGTTGTAGCCACGTACCAGAAGACGCAACGTGGACAGATCTGGCACAAGGAAGTCTGACGAACCAGTAAAAGTTGCGAGAACCCGAAAACAACACAGAACTGCTCATTGTGATGATAGTTGGGAAGGCCTGTGAAAAGCTTTTAAGTGTATTGCGTGCATGTGAGATCTGTCAGATTTGGCACTGTTAAAGTTTATATGGAGAAGGAGTGCAGAAAGCTATAATTTATATATAATATCTGTCACTAATATATTAAATTAAACAAATTAATACTGCGAATCCTAACCCGACCTGTGCTATTGAACTTAGACCCCCCAAAATATTGACATTGTCACTCAATGAAAAGTGACAGCTAGTGATATAATATTCATTGTTTAGGTTCATACTGCAAATGTCAAACAGACAATAATCTATGATTAAAAAGTCGCTGGTCGAATTTCGATCATTGGGTGACCGCTAGTTCTCGACTTAAGAAATAACTACGCATCCCTAAAATTGAAATCGCACTTTCATCGGCCCTCCTTCATCAAGCACACCTGGCTGACGTCACGCTGTTTTTGTATCATACTTTTTTTTGTTTGCCATTTTTTTAACCTGGCTTCATTGAATCATTCATCAAACTGGATTATCGTAATTATACGTTATCGAAATTTATTAATTTAATTATTATCATATCACGTTATCTGATATTACTGATGTATGATGTAATGTTTGTACATGCTGGGTTAACCGACTTCAAGAAAAGAAGATTATGAATTCGAATGTACTTATATAATTTTATTTATGGATATTCAGCCATTACTTCTTTGTTTATAAACCGATTTGGACGATTCTTTTTTTGTTGGATAGGGGATACCCCGAGGGTGGTCTCATTTTAATTTTATTGGCATTGGACCTTCAACTTCGAAGATACGCCAGGGAAGTTGTCAAAACCACCGAAGCTTATTTTCATTTTTGTTAATGATTTACTTGTTTTACTTTTTTTATATTAGTCTGGTAATGATACGATAGTGCACTTGATGGTGACCACCGAGAGATTGGCGAGAGTCTAGTCTTTATGGGTTTACCACCAAAAGCATCATGAAACAAAGAAGTACCTAACTATAAGTACTATGACGTGCATGGAAGTTGCGAGGCAGTCGTGTATATACTAGCGGTGAGCGATTAAGAGATATACTAATGTAATCATTCGATTATGAAGATATCTCAAGATATTTTGATTTATAGCCATTAGTAATTACTAATATTAGTAGATATTTCGATGATGAGTGATTATAACGACCGAACGACCTTTTTTTAGGTAATTGATAATATGTATTCTTGTAAAGAAGAACGTTGTTTACGATAATAATAATTAAAAAGCAGATTTTTATATAGTACGTACTGTGATGCTGTGGAACCTTCTCCCGGCCAATGTGTTCCCTTCTTACGACATCGGATCTTATCCTTTTTTTTATATATAACTAGCTGTGCCCATGGCTTCGCTCACATTGACTACAGAATGCCCGCCCAACTATTTTAAATATAAAAATGCTAATTGTAGGTGTTAGTTAGAAGATGGATATATACTCTCGCTAACTTTTTTGTAGATATTTTTAGTATCTACATTAATTTGTTATATCTTTTATGGTTTACTCAGCATAAGCCATTTAAGTGCCCGAATTGATTCACCATGACCAGTTTTTATTTATTTATGCGAAACTGTAATTACTTTAAAAAAATAAAAGTAGCCTTAGTTACTCTGTATAAAATCAGCTATCTACCATTGGAAGTCCCGTGAGAATCGGTCCAACCGTTACGGAGATTACCTAGAACAAACAGACAGACAAAAATTAATAAAATGGGTTTTTTGTTATAGGTATCGTATATATACTTTCATATGCATTTAGTAAAAATCTGTTACTTGACATTACAAACGGACACTTCAATTTTATTAATTGTATAGATTAACATATTTTATATAATCACTTCCAAAGATAAATTTATAATATGATTTATGACTGAACGTTTTGACCTTCACTATAAATTACTGAGCAACCGACTACGTAGGGTTGCCAAGTGTCGATAATTTTATTATCGAAAATATTTTGTATTATTATACTAGCGGTGCCAGTGCTTCGTTCGAGTTAAACAATGGTTTACGATACTTACTTTATTTACAGTCTGCACACTATAAATAAATAAATAAAATAATAAATAAATAGAATAATATAATAGGGCGACTGAGCCGAGCGAGGGTGACCTCTAGCTTCTTTATTAGCGGGGAGGTGGTGATAGAAAAGAAGGGAGGAACGTCCGAGGAATAACGGAACGTTAACGGGTCTTTTACCCACCTGAGTTCGAAACGCTGTGTTTACAAATATAATTACAATTACAGATAAAACATTTACAGTTTACCTTAAGCAACTTTACGCAAAAATATTAGTATAAAATATCCATGCAACATCGGGTAGCCATACCAGGTTGCCACAAGGATAAAAAACCGTATCCATGAGGTAACTTTTTTTTTTCGAGCAGACCTTACTGTTAGCCTGAGCGGCCCTATCCAAAAACAGAGCCGATGTTGGCTTTTACAGCTTTACCGGGCTTGGGGGCGAGCGCTGAAGGCACTCGGCCGCGAAAACGTGAGCAAGATGCGCGCAAGGGTGCCAAAGTGGCCGGACCTCGGCTTGGGCTGTTTCCGCGATTGCAAAGAAGTCGCGATCTGACTAATTCCCTATCCATAAAATTCGAGCTAAACTAACATATACATGTCTCTGCCCCCTGGTAGGAAGGAAGGAACATGGGGAAATAACTTAGATCTACCAACCCTCATGGTGATAAGTCAATCTCATATTATCCATTTTATACAAATATTAGCCGTGTCCAACAGTTTCTTTCACTCGTGTTAAGTTTATTAGAACGTCTTTCCACGCACCGCAATCTATCGTCATTTTTACGTACTTGCCTACCTCTTGTCAGGTTGCTTTATGATCATCGATACTGCTTCGCTCCTTAGTATCCTAGCGTGATGTTTTATAGCTTATAACCTTCCTCAAAAAATTGGCTATAAGATGTAAATAAATAAATTTTGTAAAATCTTTCCTGAGATTAGTGCACTCAAACAAACAAATAAAGAAACTCTTGAGTTTTTTAAATATCAGTATATATTAATTAAATGACAGATCTTGTGGCGCAGTGGTAGTAAGCCCTACTACTAAGCCGAGAAGTCGCGGGTTCGATCCAGCATAATTGTCACTTGAGTGCCTGTGCGTTAAATATCTATATATATTTGTACGTCAGCTGTTTAGTTACCGTAATACAAGCTTTGCTTAGTTTGGAAGTAAATGGCCGCGTGTAAAATTGTGTCGTCCATGTTCATTTATTTATATTATTTGTCTTTGCTCAACTAGGAATGACAGATTGCCCTGAACATGTGTGAAATTAAAATGAACCGACTGTGACATGCATATGGTTCTTATTAAAATATTTTATTTCATATTAATTGTATGACAATGTATACTGGATATCGTACAAGCGATTTACATACTACATACATACTAGCTGTGTGCCCGCGTCTTTTACTACGCTGTAGGTATTTAAAACCCTTAATTTATCTCCCGTGTACAAAACTTCATGAAGAACGGTGAAGATTTTTAAATGTATGTTTTACAATTCCTAAAAGTAGTATTCAACATTCTTATAACCTATCAATTAACAAATTATATGAACTTCCTGTGTACAAAATTTTATAAGAATCTGTCAAGCCGTTTTCGAGTTAAAATCGAACATAGAAACAAACACACAGAGAAATTTTTTTATGGGCAATTACATGATCGGTTTTCTATATAGTCAGTCCATCGGGAAAATTGGAAAAAATATTACATGTACTACAGACAGATTTACAGACAGTAACTACAGATTTACTAATATATATATATATATCTCCATGCCACTTTTTAAATGATTGTTTTTTCAGTTTCCCCGATATTTAACAATTGTGGGGCAATATCATTATCGAGGTAAAAAAAAAAACAAATCTATAATTCCATTCGCCAATAACAAAATTGAGTTATAAATTGTAACCTATCACTTCATAAAAGAAAATAAATTCTAAATTATAGGTCATAAGGTAGAATTAAACTTATGTTACGTACCTCGTAAATTATAGCGGTACCGACAATATTATAGATTTATTTTAACTAGCGGTCGCCCAATGATCGAAATTCGACAAGCGACTTTTTAATCATAGACTATTATCTGTCTGACATTTGCATATGAACCTAAACAATGAATATTATATCACTTTTCATTGAGTGACAATGTCAATATTTTGGGGGGTCTAAGATCAATGGCACTGGTCACCTAGGATTCGAAGTATTAATTAATTTAATTTAAATTCCGTCACGCAATACGCTTAAAAAGAGGTACAAAGTTTTTGCTTCACGTATTAATATAATGATGCTGATGGTGATGATAGGGAGTCAAAATGTCTACGATTACTGATGCAAGCTTTATGTCTGATTAAATGTTAATACAAAGGTTAGTTTTAGTTATATACGGACATATATCGATAAAATCCGCTATTCATATCTGTGGTTATGCAGTTATCATCATATAACTTCAATACCCTCAAAATCAGTCTTTTGAGGACTGTTATTAAATATTATTCAAGGTACAACACACACTAGACAGGATTAGAACTATGTAAACAATTAGGACGTTGTGAATAGTTCGAGTCGCGATGTTGCGAATAAATTTATTTACCGAATGTAAAATGTTGCGAATGGATTGACATGCAAATGAGATTCAAATCAATTTAGAAAAGGCAGCGTAAAGAATGGATAAAAAATAGCTAAAGGTAGATAATTTTTTTAATAATTCCGTGCGATAGAAATATAGAAATCAATTTTGTTGAATCTTTTTATTCGTAGTAAATTGACAATATAATGAAATTATTATAGAATTTATTAACATTAGAAAGTAATGGCGTTGTAGATCGAAATGTACATCATTGTACAACGACAGTAAACATTACACAATCTCTAACAATATGACGTGATTACAAAATGACTTCATCCTTTTTAAACCATCTTATACAAGAGTAGGTACCTAAACGACGACGAGTAAGGATCTAGAAGGGATATTCCATCTTCGGAATTAGCTCTTCGGTTTGATTCATATAAATATTTTCTTCTTTTCTCCCTTTACCCCACACTAGGTGGGGTCGGTATAGCACGTCTATATTTATTATCATTATATTAATACGTGAGAAGAAAACTTCGGACACCTTTTTAAGTGTATTGCGTGCACGGAAGTCTGTGAGATTTGACATGGTTAAAGCTTATATGGATAAGGAGTGCAGAAAGCTAAAATTTATCTATAATATCTGTTATCTATATTATCTGCTACTAATATATTAAATTAAATAAATTTATACTGCTAATCCTAATCCGACCAGTGCCATTGAACTTAGACCCCCCAAAATATTGACATTGTCACTCAATGAAAAGTGATATAATATTCATTGTTTAGGTTCATACTGCAAATGTCAAACAGAAAATAGTCTATGATTAAAAAGTCGCTGGTCAAATAACGATCATTAGGCGACCGCTAGTTATATTAATATTGTAAGTAGGATATATATATGACTTAGTTGTTATGTTTATATATTTTATCCTTATCATAATTCTCTTTTTTTGTACATTAGCTCCTTGTAGATTATTTTGCATTACTATATTGTTATATTGCATTTACTAGCTACAAGTAGAGTATATAAAAGCTTTTATAAGTATATAGCGCGTATTTCATTTAGATAGCATGATTTTTTTACCCCCCACGTAAAAAGAAGGGTGTAATAAGTTTAACATATGTGCATCTGTGTGTCTGTCTGTGGCATCATAAGTACCAAATGGATGAACCAATTTTGATCTAGTTTTCTTTTGTTTGAAAGGTGACTTGATCGAGCGTGTTCTTAGCTATGATTCAAGAAAATTCATTCAGCCGTTTGAAGATTATCAGCTCTTTTCTAGTTGATAAATAAATGTGAGCAACTTCTAAAGATCGAGTCGAAATTTGATATATTGTCACTGCAATGATTATAAAAGAACATGGTAACTTTGACCTAATTACAGCATCATCTGGGATGTGTAGGATACCAAACTCCTAAACAACTTTCAGCAGAGATACCGTGTTTGGGCTCATTCGATTGGTATCAATGAACAGGTTACTTGTTAGTTTATTTATTTATTTAAGATATACAAACTTCACATCACATTTTAAAAATTGTAAAATAGTTAGAATATAATTCTAAAGTGCCAATTAAAAAGTAGTACATACATAAATACCTAACGATGACGATAGTGTGTATGAGTCTATTTAAAAAAATGTTATTAAGTAATGTGTGTGTTGAATGTTTTTTAGGTTTCGTGTAATTACTCCTGAACTAACCTTTTAGTGACCGACTTGAGAAACTGCTTTAGACTTAGGTGGAAGATGTCAATATCATTGAAAAGCTTATTGTATTGTACAGTAGTAGTAGTTTATTAAATTTTACATTTACCTTGTTAAGTATTTTCTCTACTTCTGTCCTATCTAGGCAATGATGTTCTTTGTCGCTTAGCAAGTAGTACGCCATCACTTAACAACCAGCTGCGTCCTTATCCTTGAACTTGAAGGGTTCATCATTTTAAACTGGGTAATTGGTACACTACGACTGCATAGGAAAGTGTATACAGACTGTTCACTCAACCCGTGGCGGTCGAGTGGCTCAGGCCGGCGGAATATCAATCCGATGTCCGCAGATGCGAACCACGGCATATTTCTAGGAATTTATCTGAATTCGCGTACGTTTGCTTATTCAAATTGGTATCATTATCGGATGACGGTGAAAGAAAACATCGCGAAGAAACGCCTTGAGAAATATTCTTGTATGTGGGAAAAATATAGAACTCTTGATTTATTGGTGTTTGAAATCGCTAATAAATCGTGAACTGGCGTGGTAATTAGGCTTGTGGCTTCATTTATTTATTATATTTGAGAATTCAATGGAAAAGTGATTTGTCTGTGTTCATTATGTGGAAATTGATGGGTTTGAAGAATAGCGTGGCTAGATAGGCGTCGATTCATTTTAACACCATGCAAGCTGGCACAGTTAAGCGAAATACCTTAATAGTCTAAACGAACAACTAATAAACAAGTTTTTAGAGTTTAAGAAATATCATATATTATCAGCAGACAGCCGAGATGGCTTCATCTTACATAGCTAAAATAATTATTAAAATGGTAGGCAAATAATGGAATTATTGGGCACTAGTGTGTTTGCTTTATAATAATAGTAATAATTATAATTTACAAGTGAACGTACTATTTTACCAACAATTAAGAGATGTATAAAATCTATACTGATATAATAAAACGAAAAAGTTTTTTTTGTTTGTTTGTTTGTTTGTTTTAACACGATAATCTCTGGACCTATCAGTCGGAATTGGAAAATTCTTTTGTGTATATGATAGCCAGTCTTTCGAGGAATAGCATAGGTTGTTTAAGATTAGGCTACAACTCTCAGATAGCCTTAAATATTGATTTTTGTTACGTAAGTCGGAAGCTGAGGTCCTCCCGAATTGCTTGAGTGTGCGCTGGCGTAATCGTTAATGCTAGGGAAACAAAATGTTCTACAATAATATTGGTCCTTAGTATATCTAACAAAAAAGGTAGCGACTGCATATGGCTATCTCTTATACATAACTCGCAATAAGATATTATGTGACAAAGATTTATTGAAAATTAAAAAGTGATATATAAGAATTATTTTTATACATGGCATAATAAAATATCCTTACAAACAAAAGTTACTTCAACATAAAGACAATTTTGTGAAGTTAAATTTTGCTCAATAGAGTATGCTATTTGGACACATAGTTGAGGAGAAAATGAAAAATTCAAATAATTTGTACTTGCTGGAAGAACCAATATATGTAATAGACTACATGTGTACGTTGGCAGCGCGGTTTGTAGGATAAAATTAACACGGGTAAAACCGTGGGACGCAGCTAGTACATTATAATATGGATGTAAGTAAATAATACATAAACATTTTATATTAAAACTTAAATTTACTAATCAGCACTTTTATGCAATATTATTTTAAAATCTTACAATACATATTATTTCGTTACAAAAGTATTTAGATTTTGTTTGATAAATTCGATTAATTATAGAGATAAAGTTTATATGATAATGCAGCATTATTTGTTTTAAAGCTTAAAAAAAGATCACAATTAATTTCTTCAAAATCTTGTTTTAAAATATTTATTTATAAGATATAGCAATAAACTACAAAAATATGAATATTTCGTTAAAAAAATCGTAGGAAAAAATGCACACATTGCAGACTTTTTTCTTGTACAGTCTTAACTTTAATTGTAAAAAAGTAGCCGTTATATGTTCGAAGTGAGCAAGCTGTTGTTACTTCTCTGTGTAAATTGTTTCATTTGAAGAAACGCTGCTACTCTCGTCAAAGATTATTTTGTCATTTCTCCTCTATTGTGTTTCAAGGTTATTACTTGATACGTCTACAAGTTTGTGCTCTTAATAATTAAAGAATATGTCTAATTAATAAAAACCTGGGCAACCTAGATGAACAGGTAGAGCTCAGAGAAATTTCATAGTCTTCTCTCTACTTGTGGCAGTCCGACTGGTGGAATATTTGCCAACTTAGTTAGTTAGTTATTTATTGGCAACCTGTCCTTTTAAACAATTATGTCAGTGTTACGTGTATACAATATTTCTCTAATATTGCGAGTTCAAGAAAAAAAAAATTATAACTCGTGTTAAAACATTCCAATGTGCACGGAGTTTTTTGGCATCTTAATATTCAAGGTTCTATTTATCTATATCTTCTTCTTTCCTCTTTTTTTTAACCGATATCAAAAAAAGGTTACTCAGTTCGAATAAATATAGTTTTTTTTTCAGCCATAACTTCTTTGTTTATGCATCGATTTGGATGATTCTTTTTTTGTTTGTTAGGGAATATTTCAAGGGTGGTCCCATTATAATTTTACTGGAATTGGACCATCAACTTCGTAGATACACCAGGGAACTTATCAACATCATTGAAGATGTTTATATAAAAATCTATGTTGGAGAGCAGAATGGTTGGAGAGATGTTGATGAAATTTTTAAACAATCTTCATACTAGCCTAGCGGGTTGTTCCTGTAATATAAGGTTTGGTAGCGATCGAATCAATGTTACCTATGGACTATGTTAGTAATATCGACACAAGAAAACGTATTTGGCGTAAGTAGCCAAAACCCAACATTTCAACAGAGCCAAAAAAACTGTTTTTAAATGAGATAAACAATCATAACTTCTTAATTATTAGTGACAGAAAATCGATTTTTTGTAAACATAGATAAAATAAATAATATTCACTAACTACAATAAAACCACTTTTCCTAAAGTTATGAGAAGTAGGTAGTTTAATACTTACAGCATTAAACTTTTTATTTAAAGAACTGAAGAACGTCGCAAGTAGTTTGCTGATTTCTATGTAGATAGCTAATTTCCATTTCCATCGCTGATCCAATTTAACAATGATGTGATTACATATAAGTAATTTTTCAGTAGAAACATTTAGAAGTTTTGAATTGATGAATATTTATCGAATTTAAGCCAATTTCCTAACGACAATCACTCGAAATGTTACGACTATTTAGATTTTTTTTCATCGAAGCGGTATGAGACCTAGACTATTCGAGGCAGAAAAAAAAACTGATTCTAACTGTGTTTTAAGTTTACTTACGCCATTTTTGCTTTACGTTTTCGTTTTCGTTCAAATACGTTTTCTTGCGTCGATATATAAAAGGGTAACTGACTTGTTTTCTTTAATTTAAGAACAGAGCTCTTGTCGGTGGAGCAATTGCCGCTATTCTCTATCCTCTATCTCTATTCTTTTTTGACCCCTTGATAAGTCACGAGATAATAATAATAAAGATAATTACGTTAACTGACTGACTGACATATTTTAACGCATAGCCCAAACTAAGTTACTAGGGCTAGGATCGTGAAAATTTGCATACAGGTTTTTTTATTACAATGAATAGGCTTGCGTTTGACCACTATCTCACCTGATTGTAAGTGATGACGTGGTCTACGATGGAGCACGCTTACGTAGAAGGTACCTATTCACTCGACCCTTGAAGATACCCATGTTATAATTATCGGGAAATACGAAATCCGACAAAGTGTTCCACTCTTTAGCGGTGCGCATTATAAATGTGCTAGCAAAACGCTTTGTGCGCACTAATGGAATATCTACCATAAATCGATGACGCTTTGCCGTTTCTCTTGTCGTCCGATGGTGGAATTAATTTGTGCAATTACAACGCACACTCGTCGAAATGTATCCGGTAAAAAACCGATAAACTGGCAACTTTCCACCGATGTTCCAGGCTCTGCAGCCTTGCCTCTACCAGCGAATCGTTGCCAATGAGTTTTTTGGCGCGCCTCTCAATTGCCTCTAATGCCTCAAGATGATACATTGCCGATCCGTTCCAAAGATAAGAGAGCGGTAGGTACTTCCATGCATGATCGGATTTGCGCTTGATAAAGATCAAGCAGCTGACCCGGCGTGAAGTACCGTCTCACCTCTGCAAGGATACCTAGCTTTTTGGCAGCCAACTGAGCTTCGTACTCAATGAAGAAGGACACCTAGAAATTCCAGATGGTCGGTTATCGGAATGGACACATATTTGAAAGTAGGAGTTAGTTGGAAGGGATTCCGTTTAGCGGAAAACAGACATGCCTGAGTCTTAGTGGCATTAAACTTGACCAGGTTGGCATCACCCCAGTCGGAGATTGATTGATTTACACTCATACAATGTACCTTTTACCTTTACCTTTTACACTGTATGTGAACGCTAAGGAAAGATTTTTGGAAATTCAACCCCTAAGGTAGTGAAAAAGGAAACGGAAGTATATATGAAAATCCGTCAGTTTTAAACATAAATCTATGAAAATTGGAATTTACAAATTCAGTTAGAAAGGTTAAAATATGTGATTTAAATACTTAGCTCAACTATGACACGAGCGAAGCGTCGGGAAAAGCGCTAGTTATTTATAATTTACTTTACTCGAGCAATGATGGTTCAGTGGTAACGTGAACGGACATGACGTGAGTTCGAATCCCTGCAATGAACCTGGGTTTTCACCCTCAAGTTACAAATCAGTTGCCAAAAACCAGTAGGTGTGTTCCGGTAGCTTCACCTGAAAGCCAATCTTCCACTATGCTTAGCATGCTACCATCTTGGGCCACCTCGTATCTTAAGATTAAGTGAATTTGTGGCAACAAAACAAAGCGTATTACGGGAAAAAAAAAAACTATAAAAGGCAAAATGCCACCAATAATTAGTTATATGGAAAAAATAACGTAAGCATATTAATTAAATTAAAATCCAGAACATAACAGATCAAGTTCCCCCAGAAACTTCAATACCAAAGTTATAATTAAAAAGACATAATATTGCGGCAAGGTTTGGGGAAACCCGCCAGTGAAACTGTAAAATGTAATAAACGTCGCGTCGGTAAGTGAAGCCTAGCTGATTGAGCTATTCGTGCAATTGCATCAGAAAAGTAATGCAAGAAACCAGCTTTATTACGTCAATGGTGCGAGTGAAAGAGATAGGCGTATGGCGCGATTATCACGCGACATAATGCAAGCGTGACGTAGATTAACAGATGCGTCAGCTTGGGACGCGTTCGGAATTTAAAAGATCGACCTAGAAAAATTACACGCGTAAAGCCGTTTTAGTCGTAGACAGAGAAGGAATTAGACAAACTGATCACGTAACCGGGTGTGAGATACAAATATTTTAGATTACTGTTATCTCTCAATATTATCATCTACTAAAGGCGTCAAATCAGTGTAGAAAAGATTTACAATGTTACAAAGAAATCCATAAATTTGTATGTATTAGTTATTTATATTTCCATGTGTGTTTGCATCTCTATAATCTTAAGTTTATTGACCTCATTATTAAGTGACGCAAAACATAATTTTATACATATTATAATGACCTATAAAATGACCTCGGACGATTTTCTCTTGTTGTACGTAACATAGGGGGCGAAAGAGCATATTTTGTACTCGATTGGATATGGAACATGATAAGCCTGTTTTAATCGCTGCCGTATCGTGAATGTTTGTGTTATGGTCACTGTCGAATGACGTCAGCTGTTTGACGGTCATCACTGTTCGCAGAAATTGATAACGATTTATGTATATCTATCTATACTTAATATTATAAAGCTGAAGAGTTTGTTTGTTTGCTTGAACGCGCTAATCTCAGGAACTACTGGTTCGAATGGAAAAATTATTTTAGTGTTGATTAGACCATTTATCGAGGAAGGCTATAGGCTATATAACATCACGCTACGACCAATAAGAGCAGAGCATCAATGAAAAATGTTGCAAAATCGGAGAAAAATAAATTCTTTTAAGAGCTTCCATTTCCTGCTCTGCATAAATGGTAAAAGTTACGTAACAATTGTATGTGGCGGGATTGTTTCTCTAAAAAATTTCAAAAAAAAAAAGTTCGCGATAGCATATTACATATCTATCTTTTAAGGTTGACTCAACATAACCTTTTTTGTTGTAGATATCACAGTTTTAAAATAAAGAAAGTTTCAGCTCCTATAGAACTGTATTGTAGGTGCCTACGACCCACTCCCTCTAACCCTCTCTCTTATGTGACGCGGGTCGGCTAGTAAACATTTATAAAGTTTAATACATTGTATGTTTGTTTGAACGCGCTAATCTCTGAAACTAACAGTCAAACTTGAAAAACTATTTATGTATTTTATAGCATATTTATTGAGAAAGGTCATAGGCTAAATAACTTCGATACTAAGGAGCGAAGGTTACTGAATTCGAAGGTATATTTTTTTATGGATGTTCAGCCATAACTTCTTTGTTTCTGAACTGATTTGGACGATTGGGATACCTCAGGGTTGGTCCCATTTTACTGGCATTGGACCTTCAACTTCATAGATACACTAGTAGAGAGCCTATCAAAATCATTGAATTTGCTTTTCATTTTCGTTAAAAATTTTCTTGTTTACCTAGTGGCTCTAGCAAACGCAGTAATATTATTTAATACTAGCTGTGCCCACGGCTTCGCTCACGTGGACTGCTGAATGCCCGCGTGAATCTTGCTCCCCCGCTTCCGGCTATTTTAAAGAAAAAAATGATTAAAGTAGATGTTCCTTAAAAAATTTTTTGTAGGTCTTTTTAATGTCTACAATTACTTAGTACATTAATTTGCAATCAGCTATCTACCAGTGAAAATTACGTCAAAATCGGTCCAACCGTTTCGGAGATTATCCGGAACAAACAGACAGACAGACAAAAAATTTAAAAATTGGTATTTTGTTATAGGTAACGCTTATACTTTCATATGCATTTAGTAAAAAGCTTTTACTTTGACATTACAAACAGACACTTCAATTTTATTAATTGTATAGATGACGTGCGTAACAAACATGTCACGTCCGTGGGCGTGTCGTGCCACCCGACCTCAAGTCGCCACTCCTCTATCAGCGTGCAATAACTCTTATCAATAAAAGTGTTTGAGAACGAGAGTGATATAAGTTGTTCATGTTCGCACTTTCATTGACTTGGCAACTTTGGTCCCAACGTTGGCGTTGTGGACAGAGTTCGTTTTTAGTGTTCCGCACCTCAAAAGGAAAAAAAGCAAAGTAGACCCTTTTTCTCAGGAGTGCGTTGAGTTATCAAGTTGAAATGAATATAAAAAATACTCAGATCTGCATTTCCTTGGAGCCGTGACAAAATCAAACTTCTAAGTCAGAGCAATAAAAAGATACGGCTCTTTATGTCGCATATTTTAACAATTGCAAAGGGAATACAAACCTATAAACCTAAAATCACGAACCAAGAACTAATAGCCATTGGTAAGAACCAATGTCTTGAAGAACAAGTAAAGGAAAAAATCAGAGAAAAAAACACAACTGAATTACAATATAAAAAAATTGTTTTTGCTATTACCAACTCATTTGCAGTTGGTAAACTAACTGTGACATATATCAATGTATGGGGACAACAGGTTTCCAACGACAAAGTTAAGTTTGTCCCTCAATATAGTTTGTTTTCGTTAAAATTGTTCGGTGCTTTCTTCAGTAATGTTACTTAATTGTTTTGGTGAATGTCACTGGACAATTATATAGAACCCCCGGTGCGCTAGTCCGACTCGCGCTTGGCCGGTTTTTTTAATAGACAGACTGGATTGGATCATTTCAAAGTTTCATGTTAAAACATGGATATATTAAAAGCGGTTGGGAGGGATCGCGACCACCACACACATAGTAATAAAATAAACATCTTCACGGTGGCTTTCTTTTGGTTTGTCGTATTTCGGGATCACCCGATGTATTTTTTTTTAATTCTTTTTTGTCCTTTTTTTTATTATTCACTCAGATGCTCAACATCTGCCGGCGACCCGTGACGTACCCGACCCGTAAAAAAAGCTTGTTCATTTTATTTAAGACAAGATTACATGTTGAGGGTGCCTAATGCGTCTTGATTATTTTAGTAGGTGTCGAATATTTGATTTAACATAAACATTTAAAAACAATTAAAACTAACTGGACTCATTCCAAAATTTTACAAATAAAATATAAAGATAAAAAAAAAACCATGGTATATATTATACAACTGTCGCTATTTAAATAAATAAATATAAATAGAGAAAAATCGTCGATAATAAAAAAAAAACTTATGACATATTATTATTAAAACACATAATTATATAAATCTTAAAAACTTTGTAATTTTTTGTAACGATTGCTTGATAACTGTTTATAAGAAAATATCTCAAGGTCAACTGAAAAAGTATGACACTGGTCAATGCTACTAGAACAAAAGATCAGGATTAAAAAAAAAAGTGTTTTGTCATAATATTGGTATATTTATATAGATAAGCAATGATATTTATAATTAATGCCTTTTATAATATCATTGTAGATAAGTAAGTAATAATATCTGTTTTTTAATTAGATATGTATATATATATTCATGATTTTATCGTAATTAGATTTAGATTTTAATATAAGACATGTTTTTTGGATGATACATTTAATTTTATATTTGGTGTTTTAAAGTAAAATTTATTTTTCCAAATTTATTAACATTCTCTTTATTGAGGTGAATTGATGAACTTGATATTATTAAAAACATGACGCTGGCAACATGTTACATACATTGCCATTTCCTCGAATTGAATTGGAATATATAACTGCCAATTACACATTATTGTCAGCCTTTAGTTTAAATGTTTTCTTAATCTTTGACACTGTACTAAATCAATATAATATTATCTAGTCATATTCTCTGGATTAAATTCCCTTAATATTTGTTATAATGTTGCAAGAGTTATCTACAACATACATAAAATTAAATCATCAAATCAAACACGTATTTTAAAATTTGTGTTCCAATATCTTTAAAACATGCGACTATCTTACGAGTATGGTTGTCGAGAAAAAAATTATGGATATTAAATTATTACGGATATCCGAGAGTTTCGGATAATTTCAGTCAAGGATTTAACATTTACGATGAAAATAGGTATTATTAGAGTTTTACATTTTTAATATTTCCTTGGTATTCGACAGGGTTTCATTCAATTATTTTTTTAATTATTTATAAGTTCAGTTTATAAGTTCTTTAAAATTTCATCTCATGTTAAGTGACGATGTGGTCCAAGGTTGCACGTTAAGCTTATCTTATAGCCTAGCCTATCATAGCAGCTGCCAGAACACACCTATATATGCTTGGCGACAGATTTTCAACTTGAGGGTGCCTGCCTGCAATGCTGCAATGCATGTTTTGATCCTCAGCTTTTGGAGAAGAATAACGTCGTGATGAAACTATAGCATGGTGCTGGGGCCTTTTCTAATGTCCGTTTGAGAGTTTAAATTCTGTCCTTTAATAATTGGCTTTAAACCAATTTATTTCATTCATATGAAGTATTAATTATATTATTTTTATTTTATTATTTCATATTTTTATTTCTTAATATATTTAATTATGTAAACTTGAAGGTTTCTATTAGTTTAATTATGTCATCGATTTTTGTTGCCGATTCTTTTCATATTTCTATTAAAAAGATGATTTTAACGCATGCGCTTTGCGTGGCATCATAAGGAGATTGCTTGTTAATTGTGAAGAAAGTGTATCAGCTCTGACGTGAAAATTGCTCAATGGCTGGATGAACATTTTTAAATTTGTAATTTATAACGAAGATTCAAACGAATCGGTGACAAAAGATATTTTCTGATCATTCAAGTGCTGCTGTCTGTAATAATAAGACGTGTGATAGCAGATTTATTAAGATTTATATTTTATTTATTTTAAAGAAAGTATAACTATCTCATTAATATGATGAGAAAAATATAAAAACAATATTATTTTCCGTAAAGTTCTTTTGGTGATCAAAAGTTATATTGGAATCTATTTAACGAAATGATATATGGATTACATTATAATAATTAAAGAATATTCGTTAAAATGCTTCTTATACATTTATAGGAACACTACTTAACATTTTTAATTTTTTACTTCCATATATGGTCAGAAACACAGATCACCGACGGATTTGTTTGTCTGCTCAATATTTATAACAGACTGATCTACTTGTGACTTGACTGAGGAGGCCAATTTCTGGACGGTGACATGTCTTCGAGGGTAGAACGAAATTCATATGAATTAGATGTGTATTTAAACGTTAATTCTTAATACCGAACAATGTATTATTTTAGTTACTTTTAAAATGTAATAATTCTAAATTAGTTGTTTTTAAACTTTCAATTTGTAAATTTCCTTTAGGAATATATGTATTTCTTGCGAATCTAAATTTAAAAAATTAATAGTCCACGCGTGCTTAGCTTACCGTGTTTCTATGTTCAACGATCCACATCGCCACTCAGTATCAGGTGAGTTTGCAGTCATAACTTAAACCAAAGAATTTAAAAAAAAAATTTTTATTCATGACAGCCCTGTGTATTGTACCGTATTAACCGTACAATGTGTGTCAGAAGGATGATAAAAACATTCGTTCACGCATCGCCACCCTCCAACGATAACAGACTCGTGGATATAGCGTGATTCTAAGCTAACTGTTGATCAGAGGACATTAGCTAGACGCAAATCAATACTGATTGTCATATCGGCGTACTTATATAATTCACGCAAGAACTTGAAAATAAATAAATATATATATATTCGAATACAATTACTGTAATTAATAAGCTACTAACTAGCAATTAAGTATTTTTTATTCAATGAAAGTAATATTTAAATAACGTTTGATTTTGTATCCGACTTAAAAAAAGACAAAATTCGAATGTTTTTTTTTTAAATAAATGTTCTATCATAACTTCTTTGGCTATGAACCGATTTGGATGATTCTCTTTTTGTTGGATAGGGAATACCTAAGGGTTTCTTAGCACTGGACCTTTAACTTCGAAGATAAACCAAGGAACATTTCAAAATCGTTGAAGGTGGTTTTCATTTTTTGTTAAATATTGCCTTGTAATTGCCGCCCTTGTTGGTAAACAGTTACCGTAGTGCTTCCCAAGAGGGAGGGGGAGGTGGGAGGGAAGAAGACATGCAAGAGCTCCATATCGGTGCACAAGAAAATTGGGGGCCATGAGATGTAAATGAGGCATAACAATAGTTGTTCTCATATATACAGATCGTGACATTAATTTTGGCTTTCCTATAAATAAAGGAATAATCCAAATATCCTAATATTACTTATTTACAAACTTCAAATTATATAAAATAACATATAACGTTATAAAAAAAATTAAAACGCATTTTATTACTTATTTTTCAAGCAATTTCTATTATAAAAACACAAGATACATAATATTGAGGTTGGACATGCGCTTAGTCTGTTAGTTCGTCTGCAAGCCTCGCGCCACGCCGCGGTGCCGTGCGGCTTGTCACGTTCCCTTGTATTACAGTGCGTTTCCAATGTCACACGTGAAAAATAACGTTAAATAAATGTCTTCAACCAATTCTTCACTGAACGGCCGCCAAATGGTTACATGTGGTTGCTTGCTCGGGGTCGTATCATAAAGTTAGATTAAAACGTATTACCTTCCTCAGTAAATATACTATTATAGGCTAAAATATTTTTTCAAATCTGATTGTTAGTTCTAGAGATAGCACGTTAAAACAAAGAACTGGGCCGGCAAACGCTGTTCTGGCCATTCCAGTGTCATTGACTCAGTACCACAAAGCCACCAATGCATCCTAACATATCTATGAAGCATTGTCTTGATAAAACAAATATACTACGTGAATAAAAACTAAATCAGTTAAGTTGTTCATAAGTTACACGATCACTAGCAGAATCACTCAAGATTTTTATAAGCTTTTATTTAACTTACCTTTTTAGTATGGATAAAATCTTTCAACTAAATTTTAAACCGTTATCCCTAACCGATTGATCTTAAATTTTACATGCACGTTTAGTTGTGATGATGATGCAGCGTTAGCTAAGTTGACGTCATTCTAAATCCAATATGGAGGACTACAAAAGATGGCGGGCCAATTATGTTGTCCATTTAAAGGTATCAAATGGTGATTTGCTGATCAATTAATAATTTAAATATATAACATAATTTTAATTTTTTATTTTATTTATTACAGGAAATCAACAGCTCTTAAATTCTTACATACATACATAATTATGTTAACATATTAGCTTAGCCAAAATTATTTCAGTCGTATTACAATAAAGATATAACAATCCTATACCCCAACGAAATTATTAGTTAATATTATTTGCATCACAAAGAACGATGTACTGCTTCTGGTGTGAATGCGTGTGTGTATGTGTATATATAAGTTAATAAAATGAATTAGATGTACATTGTGTCCCCGGAAGGTAAAATTATAACTATAATTACAATAGTATTTAGTAGTAATATAGTAGTTATTTCGTGTTTGTGATCTGAATGTTTTAACACGCCTTTCCAATTTTCAGATAGATGTAACAAACAATTTCAAATCCTTTTAATGTTGTATCATCTGAATTTCTACTAATTTTCGTTTATTAATTGACAGTAAGCTGTGGTGCGCGAATAATTAAGACAAGCAGTATATATCAATATCGGCTGGATCAACTTTTGACTTGTACGAACAAATTTTCCAAAATTTGCGCATATTTACTATTTCATCTAATTAGTAACGGCTAATGTAACGCACCTATCTCTTTCTCCCCTTTATCCCTCGTCGTTACGATAATCAGTTTAAGTTTGAATCGGAAAGGTGTATAGTCAGTTGCAATGTTAATTACTTTTTAAAAAATAAATGGGATTATTCATGGTTTAGTTCAAGCATTCTTTAAACCTATTAGGTTATATACAAAAATATATTTTTTTTAATAGTATAATGGAAACGTGCACATAACAGATCATCTAGCGCCTTTTTTATAACAGTTCGTTACAACGCTTTTACTCTGTTAAAGTCATAAGAAATCTTATTTATTTAACTAATTACTTTTAAAAGTTATTTTGTAATTATAACCTCAAGTTGTATCGGTGACAGTTATTGGTTTTTATAGTGTAAATTTTTTAAACAGTAGCTGGGCACTGGGCACATTACCGCCCTCTGATGGTAAGCACAGTCGAGTCCAAACATAACGGTGACCACCGAGAAATCTAAATCCATCGGAGTTACGGTTCGACAAAAATAAATCATAGAGAGCTTTTTAGTTCGTTCGGAGATGGAGGTTACTGTAAAATTGTGACTCCGAAGCAAGGAAACGAGAGGAGGGAATTATGTTTATCTAATATACTTACGCCTGTACAATCTGCAGTTATTCGATTTATATTTGTTTTTAGATAAGAATAATAACTAGCGATCGTCCTAAGGTCGAAATTCGACCAGCGACTTTTTGATCATATACTATTTTCTGTTTGACATTTACAGTATGAACCTAAACAATAAATATTATCTACATCACTTGCTGTCACTTTTCATTGAGTGACAATGTCAATATTTCGGGGGGTCTAAGTTCAATTACTCCGGTTGTGTTAGGATTCACAGTATTCATTTATGTAATTTAATATATTAGTAACAGTTATTATAGACAAATTTTAGCTTTCTGCACTCCTTCTCCATATAAACTTTAACAATGCCAAATCTCACAGTCTTCCATGCACGATATACGCTTAAAAAGGGGTAAAAAGTTTTTGGTTCGCGTATTAATATAATGATAATTAGTTTATTTATCAGCTACATTAGCAGATTTGTATCGCAGATAATAGCGCCCACCTCCAAGCTCCTGGCTGACTAACTGACTAACAGAAGGATCTGAGGTTCCACGGAAGAAGAAGTGTAGAAAGCAATATATCAAAAAAATGTGCAGTAGAGAAAGAAATGTTAAAAAGCGCGTGTATACATTAAAAGGGAATTAAGAGACTATATTTTTGCTAAACATGAGAATGAGTTTTTAACCAAAGGGATTACAACAGAAATTATTTGTTTATTTGCCGAATGGTTTTTGGGGCCATGATGGTGACAATGAATACTTAAGCCGTAGGTCTCAGGTTTTATTGGATTGTAATGTACATTATCACAAATATTACATTATTTCACTCTCGTTACCACCAGTGACCATAGTTAAATTTAAAAATCTCTTAGCATTACAATTTGTAAATCATTTGAAGCTCAATATATGCATCATGTTTTGATAGAATCTGTCCGCAACAAAACAAAGAGCTATAAGAGTGTCTTCCATTCTATATCGTCTAAAACTGACAGTTCCGACGCCGCGCGCGTTTAGGTATACAAATTTATTTCTAGTTACTTCAAATAAAATGCTTGAAAAGAACTAGGCTAATAACTCTAAGGCTTAAAAGCGACATGACCAGAAAAATAAAACCAGAAATAGCGTGATATTTTCGGAGAATTTCAATTTTACTTCCTCTGTATTATCACTTGAAACGCTGTTAGAAGATGTATGGATAAAACGAAACGCTTTATCGTATTCAATAATGGAACTCCTTTTAAGTACTCAGGGGTCTTGGTAATTTGCCTTTCTACAATTGTGAACACTAATAAAAAACAAAAATATTAAAAAGGGTACAGACAAGGAGTACCATCTTTATGTATGTAAAAGTGTCCGTCGAAAAGCGTCAAATTAGGGTGGCGCCACGGTATCAAGTGCGTAAATTTTAAAGATGACGTCAAAAGCTTTTTCTAATTTCCACCTACTTGGATAACTATTAACTCAGCAAACTTTTTCCATTATTGTTCAATCATTTTTTAATTATAAATCACAAAAATGTAACATTTTTCTCTTGCTACAACTTGTCCCCCATATAAGATGGTGTCAATTCCATAAAAAAATGTCAAGTTGGCTAGCTACCCAGGTGAGATGATCGCTAACCGCTAATGACGTCATCAAACAGAGCTTAAATAGAAATGCCTCAGGAACTCCTCATCCGCTTTATAATTGGATGGGATATGTAACATAACCTCTGTGAAATCGGATTCATACAATTTAGAAAGTGTGAAGTTATGCTGATGTTTTGAAAACATTTCCTCCGCCGTTAAGTCGATTTATCGACAATCTATTGCTATTTCTGATTGGCGCCACAGTTTATTAAATAGTAAACCTATCCAGGATTTCTAAGAATGCTCGTTGCGCTCTCAAACCTAACAGTATTTAAGAATATAACGTTTATAACGCTCTCAATCGAACGCTTTTGTTGGGTCAAGAAATATGGCATACATTTGGACAATACTAAGATAAATTATGGGATGGCTTTTTAGCAATAATTTGTACTTGATTGACGTAGGCGTTACTTTGCGAAATTTCTTTGCTATTTCCGCCTGAAAATAGATTAACGTTTGTTTCGTCTTTCTGCAACAAAAAAACGTTTGTTCATTGTTGAGATGAATTTGAAAATGTTAAATCTAAAACTAATCGCGAAACTAATGAACAAAAAGAAAATAAGGAAAGAATGAAATAACTAAAAGAAATGTTAGTAACTGAAACGATTAATAACTTTTATATTGTTAGTTATATTTTTTTATTTATGTGCGTCTACGATATTATAGAACGAGTTACATCACTGTCTCGGTATAAACCAGTTCTGGTTTTTCGAGACATTTCAATAAAATATTTATGTATTTTTATGTTTAATAAATAAAAAATACTTTATAGGTTTGGTATTTGGCGAATAATTCACCTGAGTTTAAGTGAAGATGTGGATGAAGATGGTAACATTTTAAGTATAGAGGGACTAGAATGACCTATAGGTGTTTGGTGATATATTTTCCTAGTTGAGCATGGTAGCTACCCAGTTGCGTGGTAGAAGATGCTCTAACACCTTAGATGCTAAGCCATAGCTTACCATGGTTTCATCACTATGCTTGCCTTGAAAGAAAGTTCAGGCTTATTATAGGGATTGGAACTGACGTCGTTTACGTGATGACCGTAAACACTACCACTAAGCCTTCATGGCTTACGAATTTAGATTACTATAAAGTCCTATTGTGTAGGTGTCGAATATTGATTTCCTAGTTGACATCAAATAGGCCATTCTTGGTTTTGTCGGATTTATCACTATTTATCTAAGACATGATCGAACTTAATCTTATTTCTTATTTATTTGGAGATTTCTCTTCACCTTGGGCTGGTGGTTCCACTGGTGGAATACGACTACCCTACAGAAGATAGCAACAAAATAATCTGTGTTCTTTTACTGTGTTTAGTAGGGCTTCCAGAGCTTTTTGGAGTAGGAGAGATCAAGGTAGGCAACGACGCTATTGATCCCTATGGTATCATCGGCCGTATGATTGTATTAAAAACAAAAGTATAATTAGTGAGATCGTGGTATTGCATGCAAGGCAAAAATCCAAGACTAAGTTCGATAACAATGACACTGTGAAAAGGCGTCGAATTTAAGTCGCAAATGATGTCAGTGATAAAGCTTACTTATCAACCCGGCACTTGAGCATCACCGCATCACCTCGAGCAGTTGAAATTTTTTTTGTTTGAAGTTCCTTATATGCACTCGCTTGTCAACTCCGCAACGTTACCGTATCGTCTCGCACGCAAGCCATATGCGGACGGCGAGTGCACCACGAGTTGTCAACGCAAGGACGATGCGTCATTGGCACAGCGCGACACTACGTACATCCCGATGAAAATCGCTTGCTAACTACACGTCAATTCGTTGATACGCAATGTTAACTAGTTGGACTCGCGGCGTTCTCTCGTCGACAACGAGTGGACGTCGAGCGAGAAAGTTGTGCTGGTCGGGTGCCGGGTTAATAAGTGAGTGACATCATTAATGATGAATTAAATAGCTCATCAGAATATTCTTCAGCACGTAGTTAAAATACTTTTTACAGGTTCAAAGCACTACTTACGTACCTACGTCAGACGTCAGTGTTTAACATAAACAGGTTGGACACAGATGCATTGCAGCGTTCTTTGATCGCATCCCGGTATTTCACTAATGAAAATAACCAAAACTTTCATAAACTTGTATAAAATTGTAAATGTTTAGACTTTTTGCAAGTAAATTGGAGAGCGGCGTTGAAAGCTAAGGTAAATATTGTTTTTTAAAATGCGAGTAAGATTAAAAAATTTATTACCCATTTGGTCTATAAGCAGAGCGGTAATGAGAGTTATTTATCTTTTGGTAGTTGCACGGGAAGAAACAGTTTGCTATAGATTATAATTATTTTAATTCAGAAATTATAAACTTATATATAATATGGGTTGTAAATATAAAATGGCTGTTTTAGATAGAAAAGATCAAACATTTTTTTTAATGAAAAGTATACATTTAATAAGTCGTTATGCACTTTTGCCATTTTAATGAAAGTTCACTGATGTCTCTGCTTTATAAATCCTGGAGACGGGAATCGATGAACTCTTTAAAGACGCTTTTAACCGCATCATCGAATTTGAAATTTTTTTCCCCTGTAAGTAACAAACAGTAAAAATTCGGAAAAAAATGGAAAACACTTGGAGGCAGCACCATCTAGCACTGGTGAGTATTGTGGGTGACGGAGAGCTTCCAGTAATAACTCCAGTAGTTTTGAGATGGTCCGTTATCCGAGCGTTGTCCTGAAGAAAGAGTGGACTAGAACGATTAACAAGTATTGGTTGTTTGGTGTACAACTAGTACGACGGTCGTTTTTGAATATCATACAGGATACATTTTTCATAAAAAGTGACAATTTGATTCAGAATCCCCTCATTTGTGTACCACTTCAGAAAGTTAAAGCAAGCTTCGATGCGATTTTGTTAATGTTATTCAGTGAGTTTAAACGGTACCAATTCTCCTAGCTTTTTTATCTTTCCAACTTGACGTAAGCAAGCAGTATCTATCGTTTTAACACTTACCTTGAAGGCTACTGCTAATTTCGACAAGGTTTGTGATGAATCTGCTGCCGCTACGGCATTCAATTCATCGTCATTGACTTTGGTCTCTGGTGGCCATAGGTCTCATAATTGAGATAAAAATTTCAAAATCGGAAGCGATTAAACCAAAAACGTATCGTGTGTTCACTTGCGGTACCTACTCCATACACAGCGTTGATATTGCGTGCCGTCTGTGCTGCATTGGTGCCACGACGGAAAATAATGCGAATTTCGATTCATAGAAACAGCGATATCAAAGAAAAATCGAAAGGCGGGAAAACAAATGAACAACTGATCTTTAAAAAGAAATGTCAAAGTTATAATTAATATGACTTTGCAATTTTAACTTAGAATGAAAGATTCACACTAGTCAATATTATAAATCGTCATTACATATTAGGTCGGGGAAAAGTGTTTTCGCATAACGCAGTTATAAACTTGTTATAAAATATCTTTGGCTGTATCATTTGTATTTGGCTAGTTTTGGTAAAATTAAGAAGGTTACATTATAAATATTTAAAAAAAAAGTTGTTTCCCGCTATTTTTCATTTGTTTTCCTTTCTGTAAAAATAAGTGAATCTAATGAAGAAATTAGATATTTTTTTAAATATGATAAAAAAAGGCAAAAATGCAACTCAAGCAGCGAAAAAAATTTGTGATGTTTATGGACGTGATGCAGAATCAGTAAGAGTAGCACAAAGTTGGTTCAAACGTTTTCAGTCCGGTAATTTTGATGTTAAATATGCGCCTCGCTCTGGTCGCCCTGTTAGGAATAAAATTGACGCCTATTTTGAAAAAGTGGAGCAAGATCGACATATCAGTAGTTACGATGTAGCTAAAGAACTGGAAATTGACCACAAAACAGTTTTAACTCATTGGAAGAAAGTTGGCTATACCAAAAACCTCGATATTTGAGTGCCCTTACGAGCTCACTGAAAGAAACCTAATGAACCGTGTACTCATTTGCGATTTATTATTGAGACGTAATGAAACCGAGCCTTTTTTGAAAAGATTGATAACTGATGATGAAAAGTGGATCACGTACGACAAGAACGTGTGAAAAAGGTCGTGGTCTAAGGTCGGCCAGGCTTCACAGACTGTGGCTAAACCTGGGCTAACTCGAAGTTAGGTGATGCTGTGTGTATGGTGGGACTGGAAGGCCATTGTTCATTATGAGCTTTTACCGCCCGCAAAACCATTGACTGGGATCTCTACAGCCAACAACTAATGAGATTAAAGGAAGCAGTTGAGAGAAAGCGGCCGGAATTGATCAACAGGAAGGGTGTGGTTTTTATCACGATAACGCTAGACCACACACATCTTTAGCCACTCAGCAAAAATTAAGAGAGTTTGGCTGGGATGTGTTAGTGCATCCACCTTATAGCCCTGACCATTCACCTTCAGATTTTCACCTGTTTCGGTCTCTTCAGAATTCTTTAGGTTCTGTAAGGTTAACATCAAGAGAGGACTGCCAAAACTATTTGTCGCGTTTTTTTGATCAGAAGTCCCAAAGTTTCTACAGCAACGGGATCATGTCTCTACCTACAAAATGGCAGAAAGTCATCGAACAAAAAGGCATATATACACTGTAAATAAATGTAAATAAACATTTAAAAAAATGTCTTGAGTTTTCATATAAAAATGCGAAGAAACTTTTCCCTTGACCTATTACTTTAATTCTATTATCATTAAAGTATCACCGAAAAGTGTCTCTCCAAAATTGCACAACGTAATGACATAACGTGATGAAAATTTACTAAAAGTGTACAGTACAGTGACCTGAAGTTAACAGTTTGCGATAGTAACATGTAAATTAAGAAGGCGTTATCTTAATTATACACAATTTCGAGGACAATTTCAAATAC
Organism: Saturnia japonica; assembly: GCA_033032175.1. Taxonomy (NCBI): domain Eukaryota; kingdom Metazoa; phylum Arthropoda; class Insecta; order Lepidoptera; family Saturniidae; genus Saturnia; species Saturnia japonica. Next base: position 1,203,940 of record CM065330.1, read on the forward strand.
GGAGCCATATTTACTCAGTGATTTACGTAATCAGAAAATTAAAGTTATCTATGTGGGTATGTAATATATAAAATTTATTTTATTAGTTTGTCAATCAATTGATCAGATTTGCCCCGGACGCTCCCCTGGCACTCTTCAAACTAGGACATATCCGGGTAAACCCAGCCTACATTAGTTCTGAGTGCCTTCTGTACTCGCCACAGAACCCATGGAGCTGTAAAAGTCCTTTAGGCTAATCATGATAGTCAGTTTGAAAAAAAAAAACGAGGTGTGGCTGTGACGGAAATGCAGTCGTATATTTTACGAATTCTCTGCACTCCTTCACTATATCATACCTAATGTGTATCATAAAACACGTATAGGTATCACTACAATGGTTTCAAACCGTATTTGGTTTCTATATTTTAATTTAGCTTTTTGACGAGAATAGGCCGATAGTGTATTAAGGTTAACTTTAACACCATATATATTCACAATAGCTATTCCACACTACCGCTTTGTACGTAAGCAATCGTTTCATCTTAACGAGAACTTTCAGTTGAAACTAAAACGAGCGTCGTAGCTTTTTCAAGCAATATTATATACTACGTACTAGAGACGACGCGACGCGACGCCTCAACCAGATTGTTTGAGACACGCGTTCAAGTGTATACACTCATACTCACAGTCTGTGCCGGACACTTGTTGCGATTCAAAATCAAAATCAAAATAATCTTTATTCAATTTAGGCCCTAAAAAGGCACTTATGAATGTCAAAACACTACTGCCGGTTCGGAAAATATCCCAGGCATCGAGAAGAACCGGTAAGAAACTCGATCGGGTTTATCTTTTCTTTTTTTTTTTGTTAAATGTACAAATGTTACAAATATAACAGGTACAATAATAATATATTAGTGGATGCACAGAGAGGGAGTCACTTCCAGACATCACTATCATTCACATAATGATCCACCCTATAATAACCTTTTGACAGTAAAACCCGCTTGACATGGTCCTTGAACTTGTTGTCAGGTAAATCAGTAATGTGCTTCGGGATCTTGTTATAGAACCTAACACTATTACCTAAAAAACTTTTATTAGTCTTACTAAGTCTAAAACACGGTACGACTAATTTATCTTTATTTCTAGTATTTACATTGTGCTGATCTTTGACCAAATCCAGCTTCTCTAAGTTTTTACGGACATACATTATGTTATCAAAGATGTATTGGGAGGGCAAAGTTAAAATACTAAATTCCTGGAACTTGTTCTTTAGTGATTCGCGGGGTCTCATATTGTAAATTGCTCGAACTGCCCGCTTTTGTAATATAAATATGGTATCTACCTCAGCTGCTGAACCCCACAGCAAAATACCGTAAAACATTAAGCTATGAAAGTAAGCGAAGTAGACTAATCTAGCGGTGGCAATATCTGTTAACTGGCGAATTTTGCGTACTGCGAATGCAGCAGAACTTAATCTTCCCGCCAAAGTATTAATATGCGGACCCCATAGTAATTTTGAATCAAGGGTAATGCCCAAGAAGACAGTACCATCAACTAAGCCTACTAAATTCCCTTCTATCTTGATACTACTATCAACACTCCGAACATTGGGCAAGACAAATCTCATACATTTGGTTTTGTTTGCATTTAGTAGTAAATTATTTAAAGCAAACCATTCAGAGATTTTAAATAAGGTGTTATTTAATTGCCTAAGCTCCGAATCTACTCTTTTCACTTTGAATATAAGTGAAGTGTCGTCTGCAAAAAGAACCATGTCAGCACCATTTTCAACAACGGACGGTAGATCGTTTATATAAACGAGAAACAAAAATGGTCCCAAAATCGAGCCCTGAGGGACGCCGACTCTAACCAATGATCCCGAAGAGGTTACTCCATTTACACTTATTTTCTGACAGCGCTCTGTTAAATAAGAAATTAGGAGGTCGAGAGAAGTTTCACGCACACCATAGTGTTTAAGCTTAAGTATAAGCGTACTGTGGTCAACGCAGTCGAAGGCCTTTGAGAGATCACAGAACACACCGATTGCATCCCAAGCCCTATTTAAATGACTTAGCAGTGTTGCCCCAGCGTCAGTGGTTGATTTAGATTTTGTGAAACCATATTGCCGACTATCCAAAATCTCTTGTGCTTTGAAATATTGTACTAGCTGCTTGAGCATAATTTTCTCGAAAATCTTACTAATCGACGGAAGTACAGAAATTGGTCTATAATTTCCAAGATTACTTCTACAACCTGATTTAAATCGATTTATACGTTTCAGTACTAAATTTTACTTCATAAATATGCCTTATAATATATTTTTGATATTTTTATATATTTAGATATTTATTGATGACTAGCTGTACCCGTGGCTTTGCTCACGTGGACTACAGAATGCCCGCGCGAATCTTGCTTCCCGCTCCCGGCTATTTTAAAGACCAAAATGCTTATTGTGGGTGTTCCTTAGAAAATAGATGTATACTCTTTCGGTCTTTATGGTAGGTCTTTTTAAAGTCTATGATTATATGATACATTAATTTGCTATATCTCTTATGGTTTACTCAGCATAAGCAATTTAAGCACCCGAATTGATTCACCATGACGAGTTTTTTTATTTGTGCGGAACCCTAATTCTTTTTCTTAAATAAAAGTAGCTTAAGTTATTCCCTATAACATCAGCTATCTATCAGTGAAAGTCCCGTCAAAATCGGTCCAACCATTTCGGAGATTACCCGGGCTTTTTGTTATAGGTATCGTATTTATTTTAAAATATGCATTTAGTAAAAAACTGTTATTTTGACATTACAAACAGACACTTAAATTTTATTAATTGTTTATAGAGATATACATAATTTAGACTAGACTAAAACTAAACTAAAACTAAAACTAAAACTAGACATACTTTACCTTATGACGTGAATTTGTTAGAAGTTCTTATACTTGCTTCCATAGCGGGAGGCAATTCAATAAACTATTGATAACAAAATGGGGAAATACAGTTTATTTTAATGTATTATATTATGTAGCTGCAATACTAAACTGCAAACTGTATTCCCCGATTTTGTTATCATTAGTTTTTTGAATTGCCTCCCACTATTGGAGCAAATTTAAAGAATTCACGTCAAAAGGTAAAGTTTTAAAAGTATAATCTAGTTGAAAAATAAATTGCAAAAGGACGCGGCGCGGCGCGATGTTACTCGATTTGTACCAACCAAGTCGGTTTGAATCCGCGTACAATCTGTACATTACATTTACTACGAGCCCTGTAGTGAGTTGCGCAATTGAATTTAAAAAACTTCACCTATGTACATATTTACCAAGAGTTATGTAATATTTATGATCTTCACAGACGGACTTACACGGAATATTTCCGACTATAAAAAAAAAAACAAGTTTATAATAAACATTATTCCAGGCTTTACATATATATTGTTTATGTAATTGCGCATTATTTATAACGACAAAAAATGAAACTGTGACAAATTGCTTATAAATATTTATAAAAATCCGTACACGTTTCGAGGAAGGTCACATTGTAGCTTGTGACCGCTTCCGGAAGACCTTGACATGACAGCCAAGCCATCAATTCCGCTGAAAAAGAGACAAGAAGTAAATGTTGAATGGGGTAAAATAGGTCCTTAACTCAATCTAAGCCTGCAGCCCAACAAGCAGTTCAGCGCTGATATTCTAACAGGGCCTATAAAATCCAACCTCACGGACAGATTAACACTGTGGATAATTTTTTATTTAATAACAATCCAAACACACCGTCCATCGGCACACTTTAAAGTTTAATAGTAGTTTCGCATACTATATATTTTTTTAAGAATTGAAGTAGTCGGACGCCAGATATCATAGGATACTATACTAGATAGTATGGTTAGCAACCTTATTTATGAGCATTATTATTAGATATGGCATATTAATCCTTACGAACGAAATTTACTTCATAATCAAGACAATTTTATGAAGATAAACTTTTCCCATAATAGCATGTTATTTGGACAAATAATTTGGGAGATAATTAAAAATTAAAATTTTTCAACACTCGGCTCGTATCTGTGACTATAGTAGTAGTGGCGCGAGCGAGCTGAGCAATGTGACTGTCCTAGCCCTGGCCGCCGGATAAAAATATTGTCTATACTGAAGTAATATGAATCATCATTCAGTGGTTTCTTTTAAATTAAATGTGGTTAAAACCGCAGGGCACACAGCTAGTAAAACTAGGTGGCAAAATTAATTCACATTAATTTAATTGATAGCTAATTCCACTATGTAGCTCTTCAGTCACAGCTTTACGGTAATCTGCATCTCGATATAAAAATCAAAATAATCATTATTCAATTTAGTCCCCAAGAAGGTACAAGAATGAACGTCAAAACACGAGAAGATGCAGCAAGAAACTCGATCGGGTTTATCTTTTTTTTGTCAACTGTACAAATTTTAATATAACAGGTACAATAATAATAATTTAGTGGATGCACAGAGAGGGAGTCACTTCCAGACATCACTATCATTCACATAATGATCCACCCTATAATAACCTTTTGACAAAAAAACCCGCTTGACATGAGTACAGTCCTGATCAGGTACAATGTAGTAACTTTACCATGGTACGATAAAAATAAATAATTCGCGGGCAGCTCCCAATTTCATCCTTTAGTAAACGCGCCAAAAGAAGTACCTATAACATCAAAAATCTTATATGAAACTTATTTCCAAGTGGCTAAATACATAGATTTAAATTTATGCAGCGGCATAAACATATGTACATAATTCAATAGGACAAAGAAGGATTTTGAATACGAAAAAAAAAATCGATGAAAAATTCAACACTAATGTATTAGTATTGCGTTAATGTTTCAAATATTGTAAAGACTCGAACACGCGTATCGCGTAGTTATACTTTATAATGCGTCGTATCACATTGATGAAAATACTAAAACGCTAAATTTAAATTTAAGAAAAGATAGATATTCAACAATGGTTAACAAAAAAAAACAGCAATATGGTATAAAAACTCTTCGTCTACCACCATATCATGATAAACCCTATAGCAAATATTTGAGGAATTAAAAATATTGTTAGATATACTTAGTTAAGTATAAGTACGGCCTTGAAAGAGTGATGTACGCGTAGCGAGTCAATCGGAATAAATCTTGTTATTGAACGCAAAAAAAACAATGGGAAAAGGCGGAAATACTAAAGAAAGTGGGGAAAAGTACGTACATAGTTAAAATAAATTGTAATAATTCTGTGGTAAAAAGACACAAGAATCAGATATATGTGTTTGAGGGAGAAACACCAGATGAGCATACAGAGGAGCTGCAGAAGGATTGCCAGTATCATCGTCAACCAGCTCGATCAATCGACATCATGCCGAGCGTGATTTTCCCTGAGGAAGAATACCCGGCAGCGGAGAGCGAGTGCAGTAACCAAGTCACTTCGGTCTCTGGTGGGAATGCAACGAAGGGATTAGATATAGTTATGTATAAGTACGGTCTTGAAAGAGTGATGTACACATCCGACCGATTATGACATATAGCTGCGTTGTGTTCGCACATATGTCAAGATATAATTGGGATCGTTTACAAACCATCCAGAATAGGTTTCTTCGCCACCTTACCGGCGCCCCTTGGTATGTTCGTATGGAAGATCTCCATAGAGATATGGACCTTCCTTCGATACATGCTTATGCCAAACACCTTTCTTGCTCTTATTTCGACACCACGTCGAACCACGCGAATCCGTTAATCAAATCGGCAGTTTCATATGTTCCCGACTCCAATGCCTGCCGGAGTAAACGCCGGCCGCGTAACATCTTTACAGACCCGCTCGACCAAATCGAAAAAGCAAACGAGTTCTATTCCACCGCCTCTCCAAACAGAGCGTGCTACCGCCCACGCCCGCGTAACCACCGTTCTCTCCGCAGAGGACGGGCGGTCAACTTCGCTCCCGTACACCCGTCACGTCCACCCTCTCTAGCGGCAACCCAAGCCTAGGTCCGTTCCTCGGTGTGAAGCCCTTGGGTCAGGCAGCCGCCCGCGCGATACAAGTGACACTATACGTGCAACACTTAGCTACCCACATACAACATTACACACATATGAATACACAAACGTGCACACCACACAGGCACATAGGTTCTGTAAGGGACCATTTTTTTTTCTTTTTTTGCGCTAGAAAAAAAAACGTGATGTACGCGTAGCGAGTCAGTCGGAATAAACCTTGTTATTGAACGCACGTCGGTATTTTATTTCTCGTAACTAACAGAAATATATACATAATATTGAAGAGAACGGGACAGAAATGATGAAATTAATGGAAAGTACATTATTTGGTATTTCTAGTGGTAGTGATATGGAATAATATGTCCAAAAAACATGCAGTTAACTAATTCAACTGTTGTTTTATTTTAATTTTGAACAAATAAGTTGTTAAAAATTTCGACATATTATAAATAAAATATCTAATAGAATTCTCTTGTGTACTTAACTGTACCTCTTCAGACGTCAAGTAGTCACTGTATCTATACACGCTTTACGCACACCTATGTCCGCGCGCACAAATGAATTTAACTGTTTTAACTAGATATGTTTTCCTTTAAATACAGATAATAAAATTGAAGTGTCTGTCTGTAATGTCAAAATGAAAGCTTTTTGCTAAATACATATGAAAGTAAACACGGTACTTTTAAAAAAATATTATTTTTTTAAAAATTTCGAATTCTAATCTCCGTGACCGTTCGACCGATTTTGATAAGACTTTCACTGGTAGATAGCTGATGTTATTAGGAGTAACTTAGGCTACTTTTATTTTAGAAAAATAATTAGTTTTACGAGAAAATAAAAAAAACTGGTCCTGATGAAACAATTCGGGCACTTAAAAATGGCTTACACCGAGTAAACCTTAATATATATCAAATTAATGTACTACATTATTGTAGATATTAAAAAGATCTACAAATAATTAGAGAGATCATATATCTATCTTTTATCGACGGCATTCTGTAGTCCACGCAAGCGCAGCCACGATCAGATCTAGTATATAGATTAAAATAAATTAATACCATAGAAGTAACAACATATAGAATTGTATTTAAAAAAAAAACAAAGAGAATGAATTAAATTATTTAAATTAGATTAGATCTTCGATAATTTATAATCATTGATATTGGCCGCGTATGAGAGCAAGCTAGCTGTTGTGATTAAAACACAATATTTTATAATAATAAATATCTATTATGTCCTTTTACAATAGTAGCTTGTTCGTTAGAAGACGCACTACCGTTTTTAAACTAGAACTGTCTGAATTAAACTGTAAACTGCAACAATGACGCTTTTTTTTCTGACTGACTATACTGTTAGCCTTAAGGTCCCTATCGAAAAACAGAGCAGCTACGGCTTTTACATCTTTACTGGGCTTGGGGGCGAGCGCTTAAGGCCCTCAGCAATAAAAGCAAAGCCTCGGCTTGGGCTGTTGCCGCGATTGCAATGAGATTTCACTAGATTTCCGATACTTTTATGCAATTTACAATGAAATTATAAGGAGCCTTTGTATCACTGCAGTTCCACGGCAGCTACTACACCGTTCTCCGTTATACGAACCAATACGCGGCAGATTTGCGCGCGTATTTTATATGCAATTGTGCCCCCAAGGAATAGGAGAAATTGTAAGGAAAAAGCTATGTCGCAACATATCATTTTACTTCTATATTGAGGTATAGAATTGAAAAATAAATCAGGATCTGATAATTATCCAACCATTTCGTTGTAACAATCACAAATCCGTGAAAGAGGTGCATATGTACCAATATTTGTTCTACTGGGAGGCGGGCAAAATTTTAGTTACAGGATTTCTGGGTAATGGTGAGAACCACCTGAAAATTGAAAACGTGATAAGAATTTGTTCACATTGTATTTTACCGTGAATACATTTCTGAAGAAAACCCAGATCCATTTACTATACACTCGACGATTGCGCGGAGTCGAAATTTGGAAAAACTTGTTGTTTTCATTGTAAGGTACCCTATGAGAAATAATACCTTATGAAGTATAAGGCAAGGTATTTAGTAAAGGCACACTATACAGATTCGATGCGCTGTGAATGGACAGCATAAATAGGATTCCAAACAGTGCTAGCGTATTCGAGTTGGCAGGTTGGAACCGAACCAGAGCATTAGAGGGAAGAATTTTTGTAGTATTTATTACCAAAGCCTTTCGATTTTTTTTAAATAAAGCCCAGCGTTCGTCATGATTAATTCACAATGTTCTCTATATGCTTAGTGAATATGAGTTTCTTACCTATACCAAATTATTCCTCCTAATAGCAAACGAGAGTTGTATTTTCTATTTAACTTTGATGAATTATTTATTAATTTTCCATTTTATGAGTTCATTGTATTCTCGTGGAGAAATTATTATAAAATATACGACCCTATTTTTTGTATTCTACTTAACAGCGTTGCCAGCTGTCCCGGTAAGGCGGAACGTCCCGATTTTTACGCGAAATTAAATTTCCCGTGCGAGGCAGCTTCGTCCCGCTTTTCGGGGGTTATTCGACGGTGTAGAGCGCGCGGCGCGGCGCGGCGCGGGCGCGGCGTAGCTGAGGCGAGGACAGCATATTATGCATGTGCGGTAACTGAGCTGGTCGGCCTAAACTATACTTAATTTAATTTGAAATTCAAATAAAAGGAAAAATAGTAAAAAACTACTGATTGTATGAAAGAATCTCGCTTTTTTAACCAAAACATAAAAATCCCGCTTTGCCCGGTGATAAATCTAGCAACTCTGCTACTTAAATATAAGCTATGACTTACGTATTCTAAGTAATATACATTATTATGGAATTTTTAGAGATATTAGGTCAATGCGGGTGGAAGGAACTGTACCTTGTCGTGACCAACATAAAATTCACATAGATAAACCAGTCAGTGAATCTTTTTGTTATAATAGCTAGGCACATAGACGATACTGTCCCTGATGGTAAACAGTAAAAGCACAACGGTGACCACCGACAGATCTAAATCCATCGGCGACCACCGACAAGAAACAAGCGGCAAGAAACTCGATCGGGTTTATCGTTATTTTGTCAACTGTACAAATGTTAATATGACAGGTACAATAATAATAATTTAATGGATGCACAGAGAGGGAGTCACTTCCAGACATCACTATCATTCACATAATGATCCACCCTATAATAACCTTTTGACAGTAGAACCTGCTTGACATGGTCCTTGAACTTCTTGTCCGGTAAATCAGTAATATGCGTCGGGATCTTATTATAAAACCTGACACTATTACCTAAAAAACTTTTGTTGTATCTACTTAGTCTAAAACACGATATGCCTAATTTATCTCTATTTCTAGTATTAACATTGTGCTGATCTTTGACAAAATCTAGCTTGACTAAGTTTTTGCTAAGGTACATTAAGTTATATAGGATGCAGATGGAAGGCAAACTTAATATATTATACCTATTCCTGGAATTTGTTCTTTAGTGATTACAGAACAAGTGACAACAGAATGTCAGCTCTGTTTCTAGGCTGAGCGTCATTTTCGCTTATATGGTCATTTAAGAATCTTAAAAGCATTAACGTGATGCATGATGGCTTCGTGATAGCGTCTTCGGAAACTGCGTCGATGGACATGAGTTCAAATCCCTGCAATAAGCCTAAACTTTCGGAGAAGGAAAACGTCGTGATGCAACCACAGCATGGTGGTAGGGCATTTTCTGATGCTCGTCTAGCTAGGCTACCACCCTGAAGTGTTGTTAGCGTGGTTCAATGCACTTGAGAGGCAGTCCACTCACTAAATTAGCGTATTAATAACTTAGGCCACGTCGTCACTTAATATAATGCGAGATTACGACTAAACATTATCTAAATCTATTAATTTTTTTTAAAATGAGGTCATAGTATTGCCTCTACGTGATTTCTAGAAGTTTTCCTTATAATCTCGGGCCTCCATATGTCCTAATTGAATAATAAATCGTCCATGGATGATAATGAATGCGTTATTTAAAACAGTATACGGATGAACCGACATTATGGGATTTTATTAAAAATTATTATAAGAGACTAGCAACCGTCCTCGACATTGTTCGATTTAATTATAATATAATATATATATTTTTTTATACTAAATGCATATAGAAGTACTACGGTACTTATAAAAAACACCAATTTAAAAAAAAATTGTCTTACTGTTTGTTCCGGGTGAAGTTCGAAACGGTTGGACCGATTTTGACGAGACTTTCACTGACAGATAGCTGATGTTATAAGAGTAACTTTAGCTACTTTTATTTTAGAAAAAGAATTAAGGTTTCGTGCAAATAAAAAAAAACTAGTCATGAGGAATCAATTCGGGCGCTTAAATGGCTTACACTGAGTAAACGATAAGAGATATTTCAAATAAATGTACTACATAATTGTAGATATTAAAAAGACCTACAAAAAAGTTCAGGGAAGTATATCTCTATCTTCTAAGGATCAACATCAATAAGCAGGGATCGGGGGAACAGGATTCGCGCGTGTGCCCGATCGACAGCATTGTTTAGTCTATGCGAGCGCAGACGCGGGCACAGCTAGTAAGAAATCAAAAATTACCAATACCGCTCAAGATAACGTAACTCCCTATTAACTAAAACTCTTTACTATTGCATCATTACTTCTACATCTAGAGACTGGCTTCTACAAACAAACTCTACATCTTGACAAAATTAGTATATATTTTTTTATTATTGTTTATAGATGTAGCGATTTGGTCACAATCTTACCTGATCTTAAGTGACGATGTGGCCCAATTCATTTGTGCGCACGGCCCTATGTGTGCGTAAACCTTGTATATACAGTGACTACGTGTTATTGTATGTATGTAAACAATTGTTTCAAAAAATGAAATTAATTTCAGAATTTACATACGCCAAAACGACATTAAGTTTAAAAAAATAAAAAATATGCGCGTTATTAAATTGGTGCAACGTAGTTTAATAAATATACCATATTGTGATTAGGTTAGGTATCTATATTGCGTTGTAGAATGATCGAGAATGATTTGTACTCGATATAAGCGGCGCCATGCAGTTCTACGACCTATTTCACTGTCTCGAGCGCATTAAGCTGACTCGAATTTTCTCACGGATGATGTTAATTTTGTTTTTGAATTATCTTTAATTTTTATGTTTACTGCACTTTCAATATTCGGCCATAACCTTGTTTGTACCTTTGTTAAATTACTGCTAAATATATTATAATGCTTGGTGTAAAGATTTTCAAATAGAGGCTACCTATCAAAACTAGTGAATACTGAGAATGAACGTTGTTTTAAATTACGACTATTTATTTTGTACTTAATTATTGTACAATACTAGCTGTGCCCGTGGCTTCGCTCACGTGGACTACAGAATGCCCGCGCAAATCTTGCTCCCGCGCTCCCGGCTATTTTAAAAACAAAAATGCTTATTGTGGATGTTTCTTAGAAGATAGATGTATACTCTTCTTAACTTTTTTGTAGGTCTTTTTAATGCCTACAATTATGTTGTACGTTAATTTACTATATCTCTTATGGTTTACTCAGCGTAAGCCATTTAAGCACCCAAAGTGATTCACCATGACCAGTTTTTTTTATTTGTGCGGAACCCTAATTCTTTTTCTAAAATAAAAGTATCCTAACTTACTCCTTATATCATCAGCTATCTATCAGTGAAAGTCCCGTCAAAATCGGTCCAACCGCTTCGGAGATTGCCCGGAACAAACAGACAGACAGACAAAAATTTTAAAAATGGGATTTTTGTTATAGGTATCGTATAAAAAACTGTTATTTTGATATTACAAACAGACACTTCAATTTTATTAATTGTATAAATTATTTACGTAAAGTAAAAAAAGGCAGTCAAAGGGATTGCCCGACAGAAGTGGAAATTTAAAACTTAGGAATAACCTAATGTTTACCTTCATTGAAACGACAGGCTCATTGTAGGGATTCGAACTCACATCGATCGACCACTAAGCAGTCATTGCTTCGGACCAATTTAGGCATAAAAACCTAATAACTTAAAAATAAAACAAGATTGGGGAAATAAATTAAAGCAAAAATACCCATTGATAATTATGTCTTTCTTTAAATAAAAAATAATTTTACAGATAACGTTAGTACAAAATAGGTACATATAAAAAAAATTACCCTAAACATCGACTTATCTGTATTGTCTTTTATTTTTTATCAAATAAACTTCATTGAACGTTCCGACAGTATAAATAAATCTATCACAACGTTAGTTAGGAACGAAGTGTGTGCGTGCGATTTTCAATTTTCAATTTCATGAAATTTCATTATACACTCGCTAAGAAGTCGGCGGGGTATCATATATAACGAAGCTTTTTCAAGTCGTTCGTTCATTTCGTCCTGGACTGCGTCCGAACCCTGTTATAGATTTCTGTAAATACATTATATTCTCTATATTATTTTTTCAATACCTTATAAATAACCTTTGGAATATTTTAGTGTTTTGTGATATTTCATTATTTCAATTAATATTTGAATGAAAAGAGTGATAGTTCGTGATTTGGTATTTGAGGTATGGTATCTTTATTGTATTGTATATGATCAATTATTTTATAATGATATTGACGGATTTTTTTTGTTTAATTCACGCGACACTTTTTTTGTTTTATGACTAATGTGTGAAAAGTTCTTTTAGTTTTTTTTTTTTATTTTCTAAACAGTTTTTTTGTTACATTATATATGATTTTTTTTTAATAATTATTATATTGCAATAAATTTTATTAGGTACCCATAGGCGGAACTTTTTTTCTAATGCCTATTGTTGATAATAAATACAATACGAATTACTTACTAATAAACAACAAATTTTTGTCACGTACATATATTACTTATGATAAGAGATATGTTTGATTCATCCAATTTATTTTTAGATAAGTATTATGTGAGTAAAATATTAGATTTTTATCTACATCCTTTGTTCTTTTTTTAAATCTTATAAAAAAATAAACATAGATATTTTGTTGAGGTAATATTAATAAATATATTTTTATCATCACGCCATATATGTATTTATTAATAAAATTGAAGTGTCTGTTTGTAATGTCAAAATGACAGCTTTAACTAAACGCATATGAAAGTATATACGATACCTATAAAAAAAAAACTTTTTTTTTAATTGTTTGTCAGTCTGTTTGTTTCGGGTTATCTCCGAAACGGTTCGACCGATTTTGACGGGACTTTCACTGGCAGATAGCTGAAGGTATAAGAAGTAACTTAGGTTACTTCTATTTTAGAAAAAGAATTAGTGTTCCGAGTAAATAAAAAAAAATTGGGCTTGGTGAATCAATTCAGGCTTACACTGAGTAAACCATAAGAAATATATCAAATTAATGTACTACATAATTGTAGATATTAAAAAGACCCAAAAAAAGCCAGCGAGAGCAAATGTTTATCTTCTAAGGAACACCCACATTAAGCATTTTCGTCTTTAAAATAACCTGGAGTGGGGGTTAGCGAGGCTCCCACGTGTGACCGATCGACGGCATTATGTATTTCACATGAGCGAAGCCGCGGGCACAGCTAGTGTGTATTTTTTTAATTTATGTTCAGCCATTAGTTCTTTGTATATGAGTACATTTGTTGATGTTGAAAATGGGATACCTCAAGGGTAATCCCATTTTAATTTCATTGTCATTGTACTGTCAACTTCGAAGATAAACCAGGGAACTCTTCAAAATCATTGAACTTGGTTTTCTTTTTAAGTTAAAACTCGTTCTTGGGACCCCCTTAGTAGATGATTGCTGGATTGTAGGAGACGACAATTGTGTCCGACTTGGTCACGACTACCATACACCAGGTGAAATTTTCGGCATAAGTAGCATGCTTAGAGGTACCGTATTCCGGAATCCTATGTATCCAACTGCCGAGTGGCTTGTATGCTGACATTACAGCAGTCACCGTCGATTAATTACCGATTTCTTGGTGGTCGCTGTTGTTGTTACATGTAAAGAAAGAAAGAAAAAGTTTATTCATCCATCACACATCACATCAAACACAAAAATTATAAAAAACATAAAATCAACACAACAAGAAATAATAATAATTAGTAACGTGTCGTGCGGGAATTAACAGGCCCCATTCTCAGCATAATTGCTATACTGAAGCAGTGTAGCGCTGGTATTCTGACTGGGTAACATTAACACACGTCACGGACATCAATAAAATAAAAATAAATATGTAGTAAATAATAATAATAATATAATACAAACTAACAATGTACAAAAAATTAATTCGACAAAGAGCAATAAAAACTGTGTGAGAGGGAGAGACAGTGAAGAGTACATGTACAATGCTTAGGCAAAGTGTCGCCTCTTTGCTGTGCTATTTATTATCCAATTCTAAGAAAAACACTAATTCGGAGCTGCATTCTTTTCTAATTGCTAGACTGTATAAACGCGTACGAAATTGCGGTTGGTCGCCCCACCCTACAGAAGAACTCCAGAGCTCTTTAGTAGTCGCTTACCATCAGGCGGGTCGTACGCTTATTTGCCAATTTAGTTGAATTGAAAAGAGTAATTACATTGTTCCATGTCATATTTGTTTGCATCTCTCGCTCGCTTTCTCTCTCTCTAACAAAATAAACAACCTTAAGTTTAAATAGAGAAGAGCATATTATGTTTCAGTATTTGTAACGGGTATATAGTATTCTGAAACAGCTTTTTCAGTTTACAGATAACAGTTTCAAACTGTTACTTGTAAAAATCTGTTCTTTTATACTGTTCCGATAAATACCTACCCTTAATACTGACCAATTCAGAAAAGCGGCTCGTGCAAACGAATTCGTTAAATCTATAATTCACTGTATGTACTGTGGTGGCGACTAAAGAACATTCATTACCCGTACGTTTTATCATGTTTGAATTGACGTAATCACCGTGACAAGCCAAGACTGGTAGAGAAATAATTAGGACAGCACATAAGCTGTTACACGTGTACACGATATCAAAACGGAATTAGATAAAATAATTTCCCGTGCAGATTTTTTTTTTTTCTAAGATTACTATTTTGCGATTGGGAATCGGTTATTTTTCATCTGTTTGTATGTCTGGATTTAACTCAAAAACTGAATTTTTATGATATTTTGTACATAGGAAGTTTATGTCGTTCCTCAGTTGGTAGGTTATAAAAATTGACACTACAAATTTTTGGAATCTATCTTCTATTTATGCAATAATAAAATTGAAATGTCTGTTTGTAATGTCAAAATAACAGTTTTTTAATAAATTTATATGAAGGTATATACGATAAGTAAAACATTTAAAAAAAACAATTTTTAAAATTTTGTGTGTGTTGTTCCTGGTAATCTCCGAGACGGTTGGACCGATTTTGACGGGACTTTCACTGATAAATAACTGATGATATAAGGAGTAACTTAGACTACTATTATTTTAGAAAAAGAGTTAGCGTTTTGCGCAAATAAAAAGTCTGGTCATGGTGAATCAATTCGAGCGCTTAAATGACTTACGCTGAGTAAACCTTAAGAGATATTTCAAATTAATGTATAACATAATAGTAGATATTATAAAGTAGAGATGGCAGGAGAGTTACGGAATGGTACCCAAGGGACGGCATGAGAAGACGAGGAAGACAGCACACAAGGTGGGAAGACGAAATCAAATTGACGGCAGGACCAAACTGGAGAAACGTCGCCCAAAACAGGCAACAATGGAAATCGTTAGAGAAGGCCTTTGCCAACAGGCACACCGAACTAAGGGACATAATTATTGTAATCAGTAGTTTTGTTTTGTTCTTTTAGCTTTTAAGTTGTAAATGTTATTAGTTCGGAATTAAAGGATTTATTATTATTTGGATATGACACAAACAGAAAAATGAATAAAAAAAAATCACATACATGAGCCCTGAAAAAATTTCACTCCTTTTTGGGCAGCTACTCAATAACGATTAAAAATAAATGTGTACTATTCTTTTTTCAATATTTCCCAAAAGTACTTTTTTTAAACAGTCCAAGCCGAGGTCCGGCCACTTTAGCACCCTTGCGCGCTTGTTGCTCACGCTTTCGCGGCTGAATGTCTTCAGCGCTCGCCCCCAAGCCCGGTAAAGCTGTAAAAGCCTACAGCGGCTCTGTTTTTGGACAGGGCACCTCAGGCTAACAGTAAGGTCAGATCTAACAAGAATAAAAAAATCTAACTTAACAAATCGTCATGTAACATTAGGTGTCAATGGGTGATCCTATCAAACCATAGAGTTAAAAATACATAGAGCGTCATTATGAAGATTTCTTTTTTTTTAAACAACTTTGACGTTGGACAGAGTTCTTCTCTGGGATGCAACATGCGTGGATACCTTGGCTCCATCCCATCTTTCATTTACCGCTGTGAAGGCTGGCAACGCAGTTGCTTCGGCGAAAGCCTCCAAGCGGATCAAATACTTAAATTTACACCATTTATATGCGTTTGAGCCCTTTGGGGTCGAAACGATTCGTTCATGGGGGCCGAGTGCACACACCTCGTTTAATGAAATTGCAGGGTGTTTGTTCGAGTCCATTCGAGACAAATAGGCGGGTTTTTACCTTGCCCAAAAAATCAGCATTGCCATACAAAGCGGCAATGTTGCTAGAGTATTTTAGGCACACTACCTAGTAGCCACGTATTATATCTTGATTAGATCTTATTAGTACCTATTAATTTAGTTAACATTATATATAATAAGTAAAATTGGCAAAATATACTAAACATATTTCATTGTTATTTTATGTTTAAATTAAGTTACACCAAGGAACTTAAACAACTTAAATATTTTATTTATTAAGTACTAGTTGTGCCAAACGGTTTCGACCGTGTTAAATTTATTTGATAAGCTATTCATCGCGCTGCCAATACACAGATATAGTCTGTTGTTCTCCCTAACCATGGATATTACTTCGCATAGAAGCCTACAATAACCTACCTTAATATATAAGCTATAAATGCAAAAAGAATCAGAGATGAAGAATTGGAGATTAGCGCATCCCATGCCCGCGGTCCGCTCGCGTGGACGATAGAAAAACGCGTAGTCTTTAGTTATTGAAATCGTAATTTCTTAAAACTTGAATAAAATTTTATTGAATGAAGATATCGTGGTATATTTTTTTAGATGTGGACCAAGTATCAATAAACAAATTTATCCAGTAGTTTTGCGTGACGCGCAGTACGGCAAACCTCAATCATTTTATTTATGTTTGTAGAAAGCATTTAAAAAACCGGAGCAGTAGAAAAAATAAGAGACGCTTCTAGTCGTTTCTTACCCACGTTAATAATATAAATACAAAAGTAATTCTGTCTAACCGTTTTTCACGTCTAAATTCATGAATTCATTTAACCTAGCGACATCTGTGAATAAGATTATGTACTGCAATTGGAAATACAAAGTTTTCATAAACCTTCGTAAGCAGCATTTTAATTAGACGTGGGTTTAACAATACATCTATGATATTACAGGAACTTTTGCCGTTAACTTTATTGGTTAGATTTAGAATGATTTTGTTATGTTTTATGCATAAAATTGCATTATTTTTACTTGTTTTTTTAATTTATTTTCAAAATACATAATATATTATTGTCTAACATCGCCAAACACAAAAACAGTTTGTTGGCGAAAAACAAATGCACTCAATACTCACATATATTATATATCCTTTAAAACATTACTATATTTAATATTTATTTCAAAAAATAGTGTCTAGTATGATGGTTTTTAGTCTCTTCTTAAATGTATTTACACTTTCATAGTCTTCTGTTCTCAAAATTTTATTTTTATGTATTCTCGGTAATATCAGTAGTTCTTTCTCCGTAAAAATTACTTGCACTAGGCTGTAAGAAATTTTTTATAGTAGTTGTTCTTAAGTTAATGTGTTTGTTATATACTCTTGGGATAACATATCTAGACAAAGAAGAAAAATTTGCAACTGATATTATATAAGATACCTTATTATGTACCGGCAAGATGTTACACTTTTCATATAAAATATTATAATTATTATTACAAGAATCCTTTGTCTGTTTGTCAACCAAAAGTTTGATAAACCGTGTCTGTATTGATAAAATTTTGTCTAGGTATGTACGAAATGTAAGGCCAAATGTTCTAATATGATTTTAGGAATCATTTTAACTTGGTAATCTTTTCAAAATATCTCTATTAAATTTTAGTTAGTTGTTGTTTGTTCGTTTTTAATTTCAAAGCGTACCCAATTACATGACGTCGGATATAATTGCATATTGAAATTCTTCTGACTATGAAATAAAATTGACACTGGCGAATAGGCACACCACGCCATGCAAATAAAAACAATAATACATCTAAATTTAAAGTTACTAACGATATGTACACGATTCTGAATAATATTTGTTCTTACTAATAATTACTTCTTTTGTTCCAGATAAATTCTCTACGTTGAATCTCATCAGTATTAAAATATGTATTTAGTTCTGCTACTAACCGCTGCGGCGCTGCTGGCCGATACGTGCCGATCGGCTAACGTTAACAAAGAAATGAAATTATTATCAGAACTCAATAATAGTATTAATGCTAACGGTGAGTTAACTTTTACAAATATTATGCTATATTGTGCTATATTATTCATACCATAGCGTACTGATAATGATTGTTGTGGTTTTTCGAACGACCAACAATGTAGATGTATAGTGTATGTACTTATAGCTACCATCAGATATATTGTTGACGCCGGACAATAACTTAAAAATACCCGGAAATTTGGGGGAAATAGGAATTAATTCCCCGACTTATTAAAAAATGTTTATAAACAATAATAAAATACTTTTATTTTTTCTTTTATTCATTTAACATCTTGTTTTCGATTTATTTTTAAATAGTTATACCCATCTATACAATTAATAAAATTGAAGTGTCTGTTTGTAATGTTAAAATAACAGTTTTTTACTAAATGCATATGAAAGTATATACGATACCTATAACAAAAAGCCCATTTTTATAATTTTTGTCTGTCTGTCTGTTTGTTTGTTCCGGGTAATCTCCGAAACGGTTGGACCGATTTTGACGGGGTTTTCACTTGTAGGTAGCTGATTTTATAGGGAGTAACTTAGGCAGGCTACTTTTATTTTAGAAAAATAATTAGGGTTCCGCACAAATAAAAAAACTGGTCATGGTGAATCAATTCGAGCGCTTAAATGGCTTACGCTGAGTAAACCATAAGAGATATAGCAAATTAATGTACTACATAATCATAGGCATTATAAAATCTACAAAAAAGTCCGCCAAAGTGTACATCTATCTTTTAAGGAACACCCACAATAAGCAATTTTGTCTTTAAAATAGCCGGGAGCATGGGAGCAAGATTCGCGCGGGCATTCTGTAGTCCACGTGAGCGAAGCCACGGGCACAGCTAGTAACAACATAAAGCTAGAAGTACAGCAAATTACCTACCAAAAAAAATAGACTAAGTTAATCTACATACAATTTAAATCATAACGTTACTAACAAATAAAGGTAATTTAATTAAGTTGGCCAATTTTTTTTTTATTAAGTTTTATTTTATTTGTTTGCCAATCAATTATTCCGATTTTCCCCGGACACAAATCCGAATAAACCCGAAGGGATGCCCTAAGTGTACCCTGAGCTAGCAAAAAGTTTGCAGCTAACAATGTAAATCAACTTACCGATATCCTTGGTGGTCTTCTTAAAGGTGGTGGACCGATTTAGAACAGTCCCAAGCACTTCAATGTTAGTTAGCAAGCACGGCGCGAAGACTTTTCATTTTTAACCCCCCACGCAAATAGAGGAGTGTTGTAAGTTTTAACGTGTGTACCTATTTATCTGTCTGTGGCATTGTAGCTCAAAAACGGCTGGACCGATTTTGATGTAGTTTTTTTTTTGTTTGAAAGGTGACTTGATTGAATGTGTTCTTAGCTATTATTCAAGAGAAAATCTGTTCTACCGTTTTAGGTTATCAGGTCTTTCCAATTTGATAAATGGATGAGAGTATCTTTAAGTCAGTGATCAAGTCAAAATTTTATTCTGTTACTTGAATAATATTGGAATGACATAACAACCTTGACTCAGGTCACTACACGATACCTAACTCCTCACGAATTTACAGCAAATATATCGTTTTTGGGCTTATTGGAATGTCCTCAATTAATAGGTTACTAAGTGAGGGTTTCTGACGTTTTTAAATTTTTGTTGTAAGCGGTCGAACACTCGCCAGGGTAATAATTTGAAAAAATTGTCGGTTTTAGTCGTAGGGATGTGTCGGATCGCAACTCTCCGGTACAACTGACCGTTCCGTTCGGTATTGGACACACAAATGGTCTAGCACAAACCCTGCCCAATTACTAATAGGGACTAAGCACTTAAATAAATACTATTATAATGTTGTTTGTTGAAGTGGGACAAAGAAAATATATAATTTGTAAGAAATCGTTCGTGTTCTGTAGTGACTCAAATTCGTAGGAGAACCAGTTCTAAAGCAACTGCCGGAATACGCTTATATCTGTTTAGTTACAGACTTCCAACTTGAGGGTGGTAGCTAGCCAGGCGGGCATTGGAAAATGCTCTAACACCATGCTATGGTTTCATCACGATGTTTTCCTTCATCGAAAGCTCAGGTTCATTGTAGGGATTCGAACTCACGGCGATCGACGCGGTGTCCGTACACCCTACCTCTGAGCTCTGAGCTATCATAACTTCAAATTTTGATGTACCTCAGTAGTTGAAGGCCAGTTTAACGCTTTGAGAGTGAAGTAAGACAATTTGCTTTTGACTCTACACCTGAAAGATAGCCTATGCCTATGCGCGCCTAGCGTATGCACAAAAATATATAACACTTTAAACCCTAAGAAGGCACTTATGAATGTCAAAACACTACCCCCGGTTCGGAAAACATCCCAGCCATCGAGAAGAACCGACAAGATACTCGATCGGGTTTATCTTCCTTTTTTTCAACTGTACAATAATAATTACTGTATCCAAATTTTCTTTGCTACTTTCGCCTGAAATTATGAAACGGTTATTTCGTCTTTCCGCAACAAAAAACGTTTGTTATTAAAATTGTTGAGTTGGACCTGAAAATATTAAATCTGAAATGAATAGTGGAAATAGTGGATAAATACAATACAATATGATATTACTAATAAGTGAAATTACAAAATGAAACCATATTAATAATATAGTGGACGCACAGAGAGGGTGTTACTTCCAGACATCACTCATTCACATAACGATTATAAAATTTTGACAGTAAAACGTGATTTATATGTTCCTTGAACTCGTTATCCGGTAAATCAGTAACTTTGGGATCTTACACGTATTAAAGAACCTAAAACTTCATTCCACTATAATAATTAGCACACTTTGTCTTATTCTAAATTGTCTTTGCTTGATTTCGAGCATGCGTACACTTATATTAATTATGTGGCGTACTTCTCTATCTATCTCTGTCTCCTTCTAGCGTAGTCCTTTATTTTTATTTCTCGGGCCGAGTATCTATTTTCTTTCCTTTTTGAAACGTTGCGTTGAAAAAAGTTGCACTAAAATCCACTTCAAAAGTTTTAAATCAATTTTCAGCACAAACGAAAGCCGCGGCGAACGGTTCCCGAACATTCCTCACGATAACCTATAGGCCGGAGCAGGCGTACGTACACACACCGGGAACCATCATTGAACTTGGTTGCGAAGCTGTCGGTGTACCAGCGCCCTCTATACACTGGTTTAAAAACGACGCCCCAGTTTATGAGGTAATCTATTGTTATAATATATAACTAATAGTATATAGGAGATTTATAGAGCCAAAAGGGAATATGGAATGAAAGAAAAATAAAATCTAATATAAATATATTTCCAGGACATTTACAAATTTACGTGATATTGCTTTCCTAAAGTTCTATCAATATGATTTTAAACAATAAAAATGTTACCTTAATAAATAATTTTATAAAACCTTACAGTCCATTATTGAAGATCTTACATAAAACATTAACACCTCTCGAGACAGTGTTTGATTTAAAGGATATAGACCAAGATCCAACGCCTTAGCTGCGACGTCAGGTATCAACCAGTGCAATCAACGCAATGTAGGTTGAGGTTAGGAACCGCCGCCCTGGCCGCGTCTTCCCGGGTGGTCGGCTTAGTGATACGTCAGCCTGGATATTCGGCGTTGAGCAGGCTCGACGCAGGAACAATAATTCTCACAATTGAGATTGATTTCATGAAAATAGAATTTAGTAATGCAATTAATAAATAGCTCGGATTGAGACTTCCGACTCCTATATTCGTTTTGTACTATTAAACTTGTTATTGTTGGTATTAACTTTACCAAATAAAATATATAAATATCAATGATTATTGATACTATTTACTCAATCTTTTAAAAATATCAGTTTTTACTATTCATAATTCTATCGTATAAAATGACAATCGTTTTCTGCCTAGCTTTCAAATACACATTTTTTTTCATTATTTAAATTTATGTATTCAGACATCGAACTATATACAGGTTTTATTTGATTAAATAAAACCTTGATAGAAAAAAATTATCTTTAACTCCTAACAGCACATGCCCTAAAACTATCAGACGTAAACGGACGAATAAATTAACCTGTAGTACCTTGCAGGTAATAAAAGTGTCAATTGCCTTTGCAGGTCTTCGACCTGCTGTTGCAGTTCCTCTTCTGAAGACATTGTAAAAAATATATATTTATTTAAGGAATAAATCAAAGAAAACAGTAAACTAGTACAATGTAACACAAGTATGAGAAAGGAAAGAAAAATCAATCAAACTATTAAAAACTAAATCAAACTAAAAAAAAAAGTTGAGAACATACGTTATATGGTACAATTATTTATCACCATTTGCTGTAACATACATGTGAAACGGCCTTAAGCATTAGTTTTCACATACTATAAACAAAGTTGAATATAAAATGCACAAAATAATTTTAAGGTAGTTAGTTCTCTATACTTAATAAAATTTAAGTGTAACTCAGACATGAGTAATTAAACCTACAGGTTAACTATAATATTGATTAAATAAATTACCTTAATAGAAAAAACATCTTTAACTCCTAAACAGCGCAATGCCCTAATAAACTATTCTAGACAGTAACAGAAATTGAAGCATGTTGACAGTCTTCAAAATTAAACAAGCAATGTATTATAATTAAATATGATAAAATTATATGAAACATTCTATATTAAACTAAAGGGATAGTATTATAAATTATATCTAAACGGACGAATACATTAACCTAACCGATGCCCTGGAAATTAAACAATAAACAATTACATAATATACACGAAAATAATACAGGAAATACAAGGTAAATTAGAGTATTAAGATAAGTAGAATCGGACCACATAGACCTAATATAAAACTATATCTAATACAATTTTTAAAATTGAAGTGTCTGTTTGTAATGTCAAAATAACAGCTTTTTACTAATATATATAACCTTTTACAAAAAATCCATTTTTTAAATTTTTATTTGTCTGTGTCCGAAACGGTTGGACCGATTTTGACGGGATTTTCACTGGTAGATAGCTGAATTTATAGGAAGTAGCTTAGGCTACGTTTATTTTAGAAAAATAATTAGGGTTCCGCACAAATAAAAAAAAATTGTCATGGTGAATCAATTCGGGTGCTTAAATGGTTTACGCTGAGTAAACCTTAAGAGATATAGCAAATTAATGTACTAAACAATTATAGACACTAAAGGCCTATAAAAAAGTCCCACAATAAACACTCACAATATGCATTTCTGTCTTTAAATAGCCGAGAGCGGGGGAGCAAGATTCACGCGGGCATTCTGTAGTTGACGTGAGCGAAGCCGCGGGCACAGCTAATTAACATGTGCTTATTGGTCACGATGCAATCTGGTAAAATCCGGGAGTTGACAAATTATAAAAAGTGATGTAAAAATATTTTTTAATATAAATAAAAAAAGTACGCCACAAAAACGATGCATTATAATCCCGTGACGTCATCGTTCATGTTATATGTCATTTTGTTTGACAACTAACTCAACATGAATCTAGCGTTCATATTTCCTGAATGGTGACGTCACCTTTTCCAATCAACGTTTCAAATCACGTGACGTGACAAACAAAAAATATTCATTTTCCAAAGGGAAAATTAAGTAAATAAACAATTACTTTTCAAAATTTGTATCGTTTTAGGCTTTTTATCTATCTATAGACCAATATTACTCAATAATTTACTTTAATTTTGAAACATACAGTCAACTCGTGGATTTTCGTGTCCTACCTCCCAACATTTCTAGACGTAGATTAAAACTTAGGTCACTCTGACGTCACTCAGTGCATTCATTTTTCTTACAAAATCTGACCATTGGTCGATTTAACGACAGATCAAAAAACTGGGCCTTGCTCCCGTCTAAAGAAGTTCGACTACAAAAACTACAATCCGCCATCGAGTCTAATGAGATTGTATATGGCATATTTTAATTACAGTACGATATGGAATCGAACGAGCTGATAGACACGAACCCATCGACAGTGGCCCGGATAACATCGACGCTTTTCATTTCGAAAACGTCGACCGAAGATGTGTACACATGTCTAGTTAAAGCAGGGTCCAAAACTGCTACAGCCACAACTACACTTTATAACATGGGTATGTCATAACGTCTATACATTATTTGTTAAGAGTTGAAACCTTGGCAAAAGGTGTCCTAGCCAGCGTGGTGTATCGTTTATGTGAATATTTTTACACTTCAACTGCGCATGAATTGCATACCTACTTTTTTTTTGTAACAACGATCATATCTCTTCTAATTCTTCAAATAAGATCCAGCGAATTAAAATTTTCATGCAATGAATTTCCCTCCACGCTTCTGGCATGCCTAGAAGTCACCTAGCGTCGAATAGTGCAATCAAATTATTTGTTACGGTGAAGTTTGCATGTATCATTCTTTGTTATTCGACAATCCATTACGTGTAATAATATTTAGTTTTTTTATTTATCATCTGTAACTATATATAGTCTAGTGTTGAATATCAAATAACATTTATCTGTTTTACATCAATAAACTTTTCTACTCGTCAACAGGTGGCAGCACGGAGCTGTCTGAACGAGCGAAGCTGTTCCCTTTAAAACCGCGCATAGTAGTGTTCTACAAAATTTACGTTGACACGATAGGAAACAACATAGTTCTGCCGTGCCGAGCGAAGGGGCATCCGAAGCCACACGTCACTTGGTTCAACAACCAAGGTGCCCCTATTAAAAATAATCCAAGAATGAAGGTTGGTGTATTATTACGAGCAACTCGTTTTTGCAACATTGTTGAATAGTTATCTAATTTTTATTTTACTTCACAAACAATTTTATCGGTTTATTTTGTGAGGATAAGAGAAGTTTTTTTTACCTAAAAAAGACTTATTTGTAACGATTTAAAAATAGGTAACTTACTAGATGTCGCTTTACTAATTGTGTCACTAGATGTCACTAAAAAACAATAAAAATGTCATGAAATAATTTTATTAAATCACTGTTATTCCAGGTGCTACGTTCGGGCGAGCTTGTGATCAAATCATTACGCTGGCCCGACATGGGAGAGTTCACGTGTCACGCTACAAACGTGTTCGGAACACAAATTGTCAAAACATTTGTTTATCCCGCTAAAGTGAGTTGATTTCTTTAACCTACTTGCATTGAAAAATTCGAAGTTAAAACCAAATAAAAGTGAAATCGTTTTACGCCGCTTGAACTTGTAGATCAATTTATGTCACGCTAGATGCCGCTACTTTACACAAGTCTGAAAAAAAATAATCAAATTCTGGTTCATTACAAAATAGTATGTAGTATATATTAAACATATTTAATAATGTATTTTACATAAAACATATTATTTATGGATAATTATTTTCATCACTTTTTTAGACATTTTTAAAGGTGATTTATGGTAAGCAACATACAGTGAACTGTCCAAAAATGATTCGCCAGTGGTCGTATACAGTGATAGTGGCGATCGTCACATTTATTTACATAATTATTTGATTGTGAAAGTCACCATTTTCTATTTAGGTTGTGAACGCTTTGTCTAAAATCGAGACGCGATTCGACAAAGCAATTTTTGTAATTCCGCAATCCGAAAAATAAAGTTTATAAATTTATTTATTTTTTGTTACAGGCTGAATAGCGGCATAAATAGAATACTTAAAAAAGAACGTTCTTTAAATCCGTACTTCATAAAGGCACGTACACGATCATTTTAAGAAACGCTGCAATTATAACTCTATTATTAACTATTAAAATATTCAAGTATGAAACTGTTTATTAATAATTTTTTATCAATGTTTAATTACATAAGTTAACGTTATTAAATTGTGCAGTTATGTTTTTTAGTTCATTTAGAACTTTAAAGTCGTTATTTTAAAACAAAAATGGTTACAGTGGATTTTGTTTACAGTGACCAACTTTTCTTTATTATAATGACCAACTATTTTTATATGATTGAACTCTACTGTATTATATTCGGTTTTTACAGGGTATATATTAATGTATTACAATTACAATTTAAATATAATATTGCTACATGTATTTGTCTTCAGATTGAATTAAATAAGGTTATTTTACAGTAAAATATAAAATAATATACGAATAGAAAAAGATATTAGTACTTATTCCTCAGAAGATGATTTGTTTTATTTTTTAATACGTATCTATTATACCGAAAGGCTTTTAAGAAAGAGAAAAATGGTCCTGTCACATTTTGACTTTGCTAAAATAACCGTTTTTCATAATATTTTTTATTTTGTTAATTTTTTATTTAAATACACAAAACTTTGTGAGTTGCAACTGTATTTTAAATAAAACCAACATAATTTATTATAGTAAACGGTTGATGTGTTTCTTCTCTGACACCAAGCGGTGGCAGCGGCTGGACCACGGTTGAAATTTTTAACGTACCGTTTTGACGCCAGTGTATTGTTACTCTTATCTGAAGGTATCTGATTACCATGATTCTTGTTGCATTATATAATAATTAATAGATTTTATCGATCTTTAACCATATAATAGTGTCTATTATTTTATGTTAAATTTAATATGTGAAGAATTTTTCTTTTTTAATAGCTACATACATTGTAAAACTGTGATTTATATTTCGTTGCGTTAATAAATGTGAAAATTTTATCTAAGTATGCGTTTTATTATATGTAGCGACATCTCTCGCCACAACTGACTCATCCTACATAGCGACATCTATCGAGCCACATACGACGCATCCTACATCGCGCTATAGAAATTAACTCAATAATTGAGTATATATACAAGAACCCGACAATAACCGTGGGGCAGCTGCCCGCTACACATAGCACCCGTCTGGCCGAAGGATCCTCCCTTTTCTATGGCGGATGAGGAACTTTACTCCGTCCCTCACCTCCGCTAAATTATATTTTACTTTATTTTTTCTTCATTTCCCGATGGTACCTTTCACGTTGCGTGAAGTTTTCGATGAAGCTATATTTTTATCGTATTTCCCTTTTTCTACTTTTTAATGAATTCTATCCTGGTATTTTATCAGCCATCCACTCCCAATTTTCCACATTTGTATGACTAAATGGTCATTGAGGAGGAACATAACGGAGGTAGGGCGCCGTTTATTTTAAACACAAAAATGCTTATTGTAAGTGGTGTTTTTAAGATAGAGACATATGCTATCGCTGACATTTTTTTAGGTTATTTGATAATCTACAATAATCCAGTACATTGATATATCTCTTATGGTTTACTCAGCGTAATACATTTAAGCGCCTTTTTCCGAATTGATTCACCATTATCAACACTGCTTTTTTCGTATGTTAATTAATCTAACAAAATATATCCCATAACCTGGCTAGGTAACATAGCTATAGTTACCGGCTGATCCCAGAACGCGAGATGCTTAAACGTGCCATTGTGGCAAGTGTTACACTTCTGTATGGTGGTCGCTAGCCAGTCCTTCTAAATTTATAAGATGCCTCAGTATTTTAAGAGGCTTCATGCATCCATCTATTCGTGTGTTATTTTTAAAATGGTCGCACAATTATTCGGATGTGTGAAAGATTCTCCATACGTAGTTTGTATTTTAAAATATATTTTGCACTCGCTGTTCCCGCGGCTTCGCTCACGTGAACTACAGAATGCCCGCGCGAATCTTGCTCCCCCGCTCCCGGCTATTTTAAACACAAAAATGCTTATTGTGGGTGTTCCTTAGAAGATAGATATATACTCACACTGACTTTTTCGTAGTTCTTTTTAATGTCTACAATTATATAGTACATTAATTTGTTATATATCTTATGATTTACTCAGCGTAAGCCATTTAAGCGTCCGAATTGATTCACCATGACCAGTTTTTTTGTGCGGAATCCAATTCTTTTATTAAAATAAAATTAACTTATTTCCTATAAAATCAGCTATCTACGAGTGGAAGTCACGTCAAAATCAGTCCAACCAATTCGGAGATTACCCGGAACAATCAGACATACAAACAAAAATTTAAAAAATGGGCTTTTGTATTATTGGTATCATATATACTTTCATATGCATTTAGTAAAAAGCTGTTATTTTGACATTACAAACAGACACTTCAATTTTATTAATTTTATATATATTAAATATGTACAGTTTATGTAATTATTTTGATATTTTGTGACACGTTGATAGTAAGTAAGTTCGTGAGCGGTGAAAATTACTTACGGATCGGCTGCGGTGCAAGTGTTGAGCGATAAACGGTTTTGAACCGTGTTAACTATATTGAATAGTTTGGAATTAAATGGCTGTGTGTAAAATTGTAAACGACAGGCGTAATTTCAATATTATAAATAAACATGAAATACTAATTCCATCTTTTAGCTTAGTAAGACAAATAAAAGTTTTGGTGGTGATTGTGTTAGGGTCTACAATATACTTCATAAGATTATTTCAGATTTACCGCATAATAAGTTCAAGAGGCATGTTATGAAAGTGACTTACTCTATGTAAATCCGCTGAAAATTATAATAACTGTATGGGGTAACCATTGAAAAGGGAGGATCCTCCGACCAGACGGGTGTTATGTCTGGCGGGCAGCTGCCCAACGGTTGTAGTCGGGTTCTTGTATATATACTCAATTGGAGAGTTAATTTCTATAGCGCGATGTAGGATGCGTCGTATGTGACTCGATAGATGTCGCTGATGTCGCAATGTAGGATGCGTCAGTTGTGACGAGAGATGTCGCCACAACTGTAAATAAATATAGTGTAAAGAGCAATGCTGATAAACGTATCTGCCGTCTCTTCTTGATAATTGCAATGTTTTCCCAATTTTAGTGTGTTACTTTCATTTATGTCTAATTTGAATAAGATAAATTGAAAACTTGAGAAATCCTCGAGACAGTAACCTATTCATTATGATCATTCCAATGAGCCCGAACACGACATCACGACTGTAAGTTGGGGAGAAGTTAGGTATTCTGCAGATTTCAGATGATTCTTCAGCATCAGCTCAAGGTTGCCATTTTCTTCTGATATTAATAAAGTAACTGGACACGCGAAGTGCCCTATAGTATGCCACAATGGCGCGGGGTTGCGTTGGGAAGGAAAAAGGACGTCGTGCACTGACCTGGTTTCGTTCCGCTGTGTATCGGCAAATCTACTCCTGGTTGTCTTGCAGCCGTCCTTAAATGTACATCGAGGAAGTAATTCGCGAATTTAGGCGATTTTCAGCCGGAGTGTGGGGTGCGTGTTAGCAATAAAAATCATCTCGACCGCTGCGCGAGCGTGTGACGAAGGCAGAGTGGTATCGGTAACAAATCGTACACGGAGAGGGGTGGGAGATGGTAGGTAATATATGAAATGCGAGATGGTCTTACCAGTAACAGAATACCGAATTTCGACCGATACCCATGTTAAGTTTATAACACCCTACTATTTGCGTCGGAGTTTAATAATTATATGATGGCTCAGTTGGTAGCATGTACCCGGACTCCGCGTCGATCTTCGTGAGTTTGAATCCCTGCAATGAGCCTGAATGCGAGGTGAAGGAAAACGTCGTGATGAAACCGTGGCATGGTGGTAGGTGTAGGTGTAGCTATCCCGATGCCTCGGTTGAAAAATTTTGTAGCGCGATTATTGGGTTTCGGCTTAATCGGCCGTTACATTTCAAAGGCCAGGCTGAGAGGCGGATTAAGAGCCACTTCGACCAACAATTTAAATATAGTAGTTGCCTTAAGTCCTATTTATTTTTGTCAACGTGTAATCATGATAGTCTTAAATACAGCGTCAAGATTTAGAAATAAAACACAAATTTAGAGAATGAAAAATATATTAAAAAAAAGAGAAATCAATAAAGAGTGTTATTTAAAATATACGTAAATTTTTAAGGCTTGAAGCGGCAAACTGGCGAACATTCCAGCTGAGGTTAAGTGGTCACTGCAACCCACAGGTTGAACAGATATACCGAACCTCAAATAAGACCGTAGTCCCAACGAAGCTAAATTAATAATGCTTACTACGCATAAAGATTCTACTTTACGCGTATTTGACACTGAACTCCTTCTAAACAGCTGTACCGATTATAACGAAAAAAGTGGATCTCTGAATGTTTCAAATTCACAACTGGACTCAGTAGGTAACGCTGCGATCGGGTTCGAGGAATATGTTTTTTTACGAACCTTTTTTTATTTATCACATATCTGATCATCATAAGTATAACCACGAAAATTCACAAACCAAACAACCAAATATTTTATTAAAAATTCGAATAACGAAAAAATGTTTACTAAACCCGCTAATAGCAAGCAAACTAACGTTCAAGCAGGACAACGTCTGTCGTGTCCGCTAGTACAATGCAATTATTATGATAGTATGACACGTAAAAGTAGCAATAAAATAAAATTGAATTAATTTAACCATAAATCGCTATCGCTTATGACTTGCGAAGGAGACAAAGAATTAATAAGTAATCGAGCTGTTCCTCTCATCGAGCACGATCTTTACTTATTGAGAAATTAATAACTTGAGAGAACATAATAATATATTGGAATATCATCAGACCTACTTATATTGGGAATACCAAATAACTTTACTAATATTATAAAAGTCAATAATTATAGCCTACTAGCTGACCCGCGCAGCTTCGTCTGCATCATATAAGAGAGAGAGAGTGCGACGTAGGCACTGTATTATAGGTGCCGCGGCCTCCCGCCTCCCACATTATTATGCCTAATAAAAATGCGCTCGCGATACTTGATCATTATTTTGCTACCGAGTTATTTGAAAACTGTGATATCTCCTGAGATATTCATTTAAATCAATTACTGTAAAGGCCAATTTACTTCAAAATTAAATACTTATGATGAATAATGTATTTATTTCGATAAGGATTAATACCATGTATATAAAATTACCTTCGCAAATAATTCGTTATAGTAGAACAGATTTAATTACCATAAAAAAGGGTAAATTGGGTATACTATATGCCGTCGCGGCCTTTTTTTTAGAATTTTTTAAGATAAACAATATCGTTACAAAATTGTAGAGTAACTTTAACCATTCACACAACGCACGCAATGTAAGCTCTCAAAATGAATAAATTATCCCCGTTTTTCAACATTTTTCATTGTTGCTCCTCTCCTATTGGTCGCACCATGATATTATAGCCTTCCCTGATAAATAGGCTATCCAACACTAAAACATTTTTTCCATTCGAGCCATTAGTTCCTGAGATTAGCTTGTTCAACCAAACAAAGAAACAAACTCTTTAGCTTTATAATATTAGTATAGATTTATCGAGGAAAGTTATGGGTTATATAAATTCACGTTACGATCCTTGGGAGCAAAGCAGTAACTATGAAAATCAAGCAATGTGACAATTTATAGGCAAGTACTGTGTTGGATATATCACAATTACTCACCAGTTTTGATGAGGTCAGGGTCGGGATACTTGGATTCCACCAGATTCACAGTTTTTGGTCTTTTCTTAAATTTATGTCGGCAACGGTGTTCGTGCCGGTGCGCGCGTGCGAGAAGAGGCGGTTAGAATAGTAAGGGGATTGGGGGGTGAAAGGAGCACCAAAATGGTTGGCAATTGCGATCCACCAATCAAATTGGCCCATATCGAAACGTGTACGTTTTGTTCCGTTTTATGCAGACTTTGACTGAACATACTGAAAGAGAGAACAAAAATAGACTAAACTGGTACTAGAATATATTGAACACAAGAGAAACCGTTGCAAACAGCTTTTATGTATATATAAAAAATGGATGTTGGTGTTTTATAAAAGTGGATTTTTGAAATTGTGGTCTACGTTGTTCTATGGAGGTTTTGCGTGAAACCCGTGGCTATATATAATACGCTTTTCTTGAGAAAATTCCCGAACAATTATTGTTCATCATTTTTTTAAATAGTAGTACGGTAAATTGATGGTATTGTCCCTGATTGTTATCGTACTACAATCCTAACACAACTTCGACCACCGAGAGATTCATCTAATAAAAAGTTATAATTATTAATTACCTACGTTACAATTTCGACTTGTAAAGACTAGTGTTGTTGCGATGCGTTAACTCTATTATAACGTTATCGATAAATACAACTAAATAATACTTTATTAAATGTGCCATATTATTGTTACGGTCTGAGTTAAAATTTATTGAATCGTCTAGAATGTACTCAAAACATCATGTATATCGCCATAGGTTCGAGGAAGCGTTACATTTAATTCACACAGCTAATACAAATCACCGCCAATCGCAGCCAAATAACCTTATGATGTGTTACTACGGTAAGTAGGGTTTTCAGTCCATAAGCTGTAGTATAGCATGCTATCATGCTTGTTTGCTACCTTAGTTGTATTAAAAAAAATATTTCACGTGTATCGATAATACTTAACCACAACACTACAGAAGCATGTGGTTATAATAATTTTCGCAATACAAACGTGCATGAGCCTACATTATGACAGCGAGCGTAATCAGTAACGCTTGTAAGCGATCGCGATCGCATCGCAACATTATAGAGTAAGGTCGCTCTAATTTCGATTGAACGTTACGTTTATAACATACTAGCTGCGCCCCACGGTTTCATCCGTGTTAATTTTATCTGACAAACACCGCGGCCTATCATAATTGTTCTTACCGCAAGTACAAATTATTTAAAAAAAAATTTATATCTCCTAAACTATGCGTCCAAATAACATGCTTCGAAGAGCAAAATTTAACTTCATAAAATTGTGTTTATGATGAAGTAGCTTTTTATCGAAAGATTAATACGCCATGTCTAAAAATAATGTTCATAAATCACTTTTAAATTTTTAACAATTGTTTGTCACAAAATAGCTTATTGTGGCTTATGTATAAGATCGCAAACTTTTTTTTTTAGATATACTAAGGAGCAATGCTTTTGTAGTACATTATATTTACGTATCATTAACCATTACGCCAGCGTACAAAGATAAAGCAGTTCGGAGAGCTTTCGTCTCCGTCTTATTTAATAAAAATCAATATTTAAGGCTAGCTGAGAGTTATAGGCTAATGTTAGATAGCCAATACTATTCCTCGTGAGTCTGGCTATCATATACATTTTCGAATCCTACTTTTAGTTTCAGAGATTAGCGTGTTTAAACAAACAAAAATTAAGTAACAAATAAATAAGTATTAAGTATAGATTTTGTGTAATAAATATTTTTCTCACTCCCTTTTTAAATCTAAAGTGACTCAGGACTATTGGCGTAGTCAACTAATTTTCCAATCATATAGACAGCTGATTAGGCACTATAAGTTTTTAATTTCGGTGATCTAATTAGAAATCATCAGATTTTTGAGCAGGTCGAAGAAAATTCCGAGGAAGATGTTTTTTATCGTTATAGGTTAAGCGTTGTAGCCGCAATCTCACCTGATATTAAGTGACGATGTTGCCCGAGATGGTAAAACGCTTAGTCTAGTGGAAGACTGGCTCTCAAGTGCATCTACCGGAACACACTTTTAGGTACTTGGCTACCACCATGCTATGGTTTCAACACGACGTTTTCCTTCAACGAAAACTCAAGCTCATTGCAGGGATTCGAACTCACGTCGAACGATGCGCTAACCCTAAGTGACACGCTGTCACTAAGCCATCATTATCATCATTATATTAATACGTGAAGCAAAAACTTTATACCCCTTTTTAAACGTATTCTGTGCACGGAAGACTGAGATTTGGCTTGGTTAAAGTTTATATGGAGAAGGAGTGCAGAAAGTTAAAATGTATCTATAATATCTGTTACTAATATATTAAATTAAATAAATTAATACTACTAATCCTAAAGTAACCAGTGCTATTGAACTTAGACCGCCAAAATATTGACATTGTCACTCAACGAGAAGTGACAGCAAGTGATTTAATATTCATTGTTTAGGTTCATACTGCAAATGTCAAACAGAAAATAGTCTATGATTAAAAAGTCGCTGGTCGAATTTCGATTATTCGGCGGCAGCAAGTTGGAATAAATATACGATTTTTTTTTTCTCAAGATGAAAACTATACAGCCAGGTAATCCTTTCATACTGTCAATTATTGTAGAGTGAGTCTTATAGGGTGGACAGAGCGCTCCCTTGCCCCCTACTAGTTGACTTTTTACACTAAATCGGGCGATTTTTAAAAATATTTACCCGTTAGTAAGCCCAGTGTAATCCGAACACAACGGTGACCACCGAAATATCGAAATCCTTCGACGGTCGCCACAGTCATGCCAGACTGCATATGCGAGTCACTAAATTGGACTTTTCATCACATGCATGTTGGTTGCGACCCAAACTGGCAAAATAAAACAAACCATCACGCTGGAATGCAATGTAAAACAAATATATTTAGGATAAAAGTTAACATTATAACAATATGAAAACCTTCTGCCTACCCTCTAAAATAGAATGTAGTTTTAAGATCTGGTTAAAATCAATTTAATTCATATCAGTTGAATCTTGATTTGATTAGGTGGCAAGTCACGATTAAATCCATCACGAACTTATGGTATCTGGTTTATATGTTTACGCTTAACACATCGCAGAGTAGGCAGAGAGCACTTTGCACTGTCTATTAAAAAATTTCTTGCTCTTACAAAGGTCTAAATCAAAAATATTTCATTCAATTCAGCCCTAAGAAGGCACTTATGAACGTCAAAACACTACTGCCGGTTCAGAAAACATCCCATCGAGAAGAACCGGTAAGAAAATCGATCGGGTTTATAAAAAAAAAATGTCATTGTTTTGTACAATATTTATATTGTTTAAAGTTATTATAAACAGAGAGGGAGCCACCTTATTAGACTTCGACAGTTAAACTTGCTTCACAAATTCGGTAATGTGTTTAGGAAGTTTATTGTAGAATCTAACATAATTACATAAAAACTTTTGTCTCACTGTCTAACATTGGTCAGAACTGATGCGACATGTACCCTGATCAAATCCACGACCCAGGAAGTCTATCAGGCTACTAAATGACTAACTTTGGATGTCCGCTACAGGTCTTTTTATACATTTAAGTTGGTAAACAAACGTACGGCCCGCTTAATGGTAAGCGACTATCGTAACCTATGAACGCTTGTGTTGACGACCGTGAACTTAGGGGAATGAGCTCTAGAAGACCTACTCACGTCAGCAACACAAGATTATTTGACTGTGATCTTCGATAGGGTGGAGGTGGGTATTCCAACAGTCGTCCCTGCTCCAAGTAAAGAGAAATCTTCAAAGATATTTCTCATGTTCTACCTTTCATTAAAATTTTAAAAATCCAGTCGCGTTTAGTACAATACAGCAGTCCCTTTGAATTACAAGAAGACTTATGTCGGGTTAATTGGATTCTTGAATGTTCCCATCTTTCCACATCTGAAATTCTGTTGTTTTTTTCGAAATTATAATATCCAAGGCCATAATAGTAATTATCAGTAGACCATAAAGAGAACACTTGCTAATGACCCCACTAAAAGTTTCAAAGCATATAAATAAGCCATTTTGTGCAGTGGATTACTGGTTTTATAACTGTTATTAAATTTTGAACGTTTTGAAAGTGGAGTGCGGTGTTAACTCTGTTATTGCGATGTACTAGTATTAATTCAAGGATATAGGAATATGGACATATAGGCCACCCTGATCTGATTATATCGTGTCAGTTTAAAAAAATGTCATCACGTTTATATTGACCTCTCTTCTGTTCTTTTTAACTGACTTGAAAAAAAGGATGAGGTATTCGGTTCGAATGTATTTTTTTTTTACTGCAAAAAAGGAGAGTTATGTTTTTCGAGGGTATGTATGTATTAGTGTTTTTGTTGCAGTTGGGGTTTATTGTTTTCTTTTTAATTTAAGTAATTCGTTCTGACCTTTAACTTATAAAACTCCGTGCAACTTGTATTTAAGTTTATTTGAAAATATTATATTGACTCCACATTCCCGGTAGCAGGCGATTTTCTTTATCGGTCCAATGGTTCTGTATTAATGAAAATATCCTTTCACATTGGCGTTATGGTCAGGTATCGCAAATAAATATTCGCATTGTTGTACTATAGAATTTCTGGGCTTCCACTTTACCGAGTTAATTTTATAGGCTACAGAGCTTGCCAAGGAAATAGGACATAGTCTGATGCGCTAAAAAAACATAACCCTCCTACTTCACAGTGGGGAAAGAAGTAAATTCTTCAGCAAAATAAGATAAGGTTACCTCTAACATTGCATTTTATATTACAATTTCATAATAAATAAATATTCTTTTTTGTACACGTTTTCGTCTCGCTAAAACAAAATTATATAGCAACCTATGTTTTTGTTCTGATTTATTGCAGTGGAGCTGCCTTCATCAGCTCGTTTGACTCGCAACTATTAATATTACATTTTTCGTGACAGATTGTACAGTTGAAACGGTTTATAGGCGAGGAGTGGCGAGACTGTTGCTCAACTGTAGCAGATCGAAACGCATCGTATTATCATTTTACAACTAGATCACGGTTCGCTTTATAGGTTTTAGGCGATTGCTGGCGAATGACATAAAAGTTGCTCTACTAGCTTATTAACTAATCTTTGTCACATCAGTCCTCCCACACTGGCTTTCGGTGAATGAAAACATCGTGATGAAACCATAGGATAGTGGTAAGACTTTTTCTAATGCCCGCCAGGCTAACCATCACCCTTAAGTTGAAAATATTAAATAAGAAATATTAACACTTAGATATGTAAATAAAAAGTAAGTAAATAAAATGTAATAAAAAAAATAAAAATTGTGGCTCACAATGGCAATGGCAAAAAATAGCCCTAGACCGAGAAAAATGGAAAGCTTTGGAGGGGGCAATTACCAGAGAGGGGTTTCAGTAGATTAATAAATTAGTACCTACCAAAATAAAATGTAATTTTTTTTTTAATTAAGATAAATATATGGGCGACCGAGCTTTGCTCGTTATCTTAAAAAAAAAACACCTATCTTGGTAAACTTGGAATGTAAAACATTATCTAGATACAAAGTTTCATCGAAATCGTTGGAGCCGTTTCCGAGAAACCAATTACATATATATATATACAAGAATTGCTCACTTATTATAATAAGATTATACTACATACATAATATTTATTTAATTGCTATGTATAAAGGTAGATAAAAGTGTTTTTTCTTTATATTTGTTTGTAAAACTGGTAACAAAAGGCTTTTTTATTTTTTTAATGTAAATATCATGTGTAGAGTCACTTACTATGCGTAACACCTTACAGATGCGCCAATCTCTTGCAAACTCATACATGCAAACAGGTCCACTACACATACATAGAGATCTCTTTAGATACACTAATAGACGCATCGTTCAAGATATTTATTATGTTTCGTCTAATCACCCAACATAATGGTATATAAGCTACAGTATTCCAAAATCACTTATCATTCGGAATCCATCCATCCATTGTACTATAGTTTATATTTTCCTTAATATAATCTGTGTTTATTTTTTTTTACATTCGTTTTGTTAATCAGGTATCTACTTGCTAATATTTTTAAATTGTATTTTATGTACTTTACGTTATTGATAGGGTTTTTGATATTTTTTTATACGTTATAGATTTTTGCGTAATGACCACAATCTCCCCTGGTCTTAAGTGACGATGTGTCCCAAGATGGTAATATTAAATACACCTACAAGTGCTTGGCGGCAGATTTTCAATTTGAGGGTGGTAGTTAGCCAGGTGGGCATTAGAAAAAGACCTACTACCATGCTACGGTTCCATGATCATCATCATCATCTTACCCCTTATCCTACTTAAGTAGGGTCGGCAGAACATGTTTTCTTATTCCACTCCACTCTATCAAATATCATCTCAGTATTCCTACCTTTTATACTCATATCATTCTTCACACAATCCATCCATATCTTCTTCGGTCTTCTTCTAGTTCGGCCTCCTTTTAGTTATCACGACATGCCCATACCATGCTAGTCTATAACCCCTCAAATTCTCTGTTTTATCACGATGTTTTCCTTCACTCAGGCTCGTTGCAGGGATTCGAACTCATATCGATCGACGCGGTGTCCATATACGTTACCACTGAGTCTAGTTGAATGTTGATCCTGTGTCCTGAGTTCGCGTTCTCTCGAGTTCTCGAATTCCACTTTGGGAAGGGAGGATTCATGATCGGCAACGCGCTAGAAACTGGTGTTACAAGCGTCCACGGGCTACGTTAACCGCTTACCATCAAACTGAAGCAAGCCATACGCTTATTTGCCACTTCAGTTAAATAAAACAATGTATTTTCATAATTCGCGTACATTTATAAGGGCAACATCGTGAGGAAACTTGAGCGCTTGAGAATAACACTTATGAAATCGGTAATACATCGTTTTGGTTTGGTCATTAAGTCAGCCTACCCTTGAGAAGAGAGCTTTGTTCAACAGTGGGACTTTGTTAAAAAGTTCAAATACATATACCGTTTCGTCTCTGTACTTTAATCTTAACTTATTGCTATGCCGGACGGCCGGGGTGAATTTTATTACAATAGCACAATTACTTTCAATTAATTTTTTTTTATTGATATTTGTACTTTCATTTATAGGTACGTACAATGCACATAATATATTTATTAGTAAGCATTTAAACTTTACTCCTGTTTTGGTTCCTTCCAAGATTTGAACGTCGCGAACCTTGTATACCCTTTGTTGACCCTTTTATACGAATTAAACTAATTTCAATTTATAATTTCAGACATTCCCAATTTACCGACAATGAAGGTAAGTATATATTTTCAAAATTACCATCATAAATTAGTACACGTAAAAATATACTATTTATCTGTAATAAATTAGTTTTATATTCTGCTCATACGCGCTCTAGTCGGTGACATTATTTTTTAGAATCATGTCGACGACTTCACCAGCGATGGTAGAAGTACCAGGTCTTGTACCATGTACCAAGTAAACATTAGCTGGTACATATTAATACTAACTTTCAATATCGATCAAGGCCCCAGGTGTTTTGTTGGCCGAGGAACTAAAAAAAGGTCGACGTACGTCCGGAAGACGGAATAAGCCCTGGTATTTATTGGCCTGAGAGTACTAGCTTTTTTTCAAATACCAACAT
The DNA here is from genome assembly GCA_033032175.1 of Saturnia japonica. Taxonomy (NCBI): domain Eukaryota; kingdom Metazoa; phylum Arthropoda; class Insecta; order Lepidoptera; family Saturniidae; genus Saturnia; species Saturnia japonica. The sequence continues at coordinate 1,243,521 of CM065330.1, forward strand.
TTAGCAGCATCTCTACCAGGATTATTGAGTCACTATCTACCATACCTGGTGTCTTATGTACTTACAACTCTTAGTTAACTGGCGACATTCGACCTGTCTTCATATTTATCAGTTATTAACAGCCGAGAAAAAGTTATCTATAAATTTATATAAATTGTTGCAGTTTTTCGCATTGTGCATTGTTATCGTCGCAACAACATTGGCAGAACCGCCCGTAGACAATAGGTAAGACAGTGACTTTCCTGTGAGTTTTAAGTTTGTATAAATATTGTAGAACATTCTAAAATCAACTGATTTTCAATCAGATATCTCCCACCGCATCAAAGAGAAGCGCCTACGCAGATCTACAGAGCACCAACGTCGGTTGGAGGATTTCACAGTACTGGCGCTCTAGTTAGGTTAGTACCTAAGTGTAAAACCGTATTAACACTTTATAGGTTTATCATTTGAGCTGCAACCTCACCTGATGCTAAGTGACAATGTGGGCAAGCTAATACTATACGTACTGGCTCTCGAATGCAGCTGCCGGAACACGTATATAGTTTTTTGGCTAGATACGATATTTAGATATAAAAGATTATTAAGTAATTGTCTTAGGTTTTACTGTGGGTGCTACCTACATACAATAATCTTACTAAGCTAGTACATTACCGATTTGTCGGGCAAAGGGATTACTACGTCTGGTAGTGACTCCAGCTCTGTACATCAACTACTTTTTTTAAATTACTATAGGTTGTGCGTTTAACTACAATCTCAACTGATGTTAAGTGACGACGTAGCTCTAGATTTGGGTTGACTACTATTTTTACATCAAATATAGTATTTTCGAGGTCATAACCTAAGAAAATATGGTAGATGGCAAAAAAAACAAAAAGGTTTCAAATAAATAGTTTTATTTTTAGTAATATTTTTTACTGATTGATAGACAGATAATGACTGATAATCAAATTGATAATGACATAGCAAGTCTCCTCTTCTTCTTCTTCCTAACTTGCCAACTAGTCCTCTTTTATGAAGACAATAACTGCCATTATAAAGTGAATATGGAGTGTCCTGTCTTATGACGATTTCAGTATACTAACAAGATGGTGGCTCTCTTGTTAGAACTTTTTAGAGAGTTTTTGTGGGATCCCAGAATGCATGCTTAGTTTATATTTGTAATCCACTTCACTTATGCACAAAATCAAACTGTATCACGCAAAACGCCACCAATATTACATGACATTACAAAAACCTAAGTAAATGAATTAAAAATAAAAACCACAACTTGTCAACACACAAACTCACATACCAAGTCTCGTTCAAAAAGAAATAAAGGCAGCGGCCTGCGTTCCGTTTTACGTTTAAACATTTTGCAATACGTAATGTTGCCTAATTTTTTTTCTAATAAAAATATGGTAGTTTAAATATAATAGTTGCATGTCCAATATAGTAGGATAAAAATCCTACTCTAGATGCCTAAGCAACGCTAAGCCTAGTGAGCGGATTGGCTGCCAAGAGCAGCTGCCGAGGTAGCTACCACGAGTATAGTGTTTCTTCGAAACAGAGTTCAGTTAATTCTCAAAATAATTTTCCAGGAATCGTCCATCGTTTATTTCCTCCCGACCATCAGCACAATACGGGCCACCACGAACCCCATCGTCTCAATATGGGGCTCCTATTTTTACGCCGCTTAGTCAGTATGGAGTGCCTCAGTTAACCTCGACCCAAGCGCTACCTTCGCCGTCTTTGCAGTATGGTTTGCCCCAAGCTGGATTCAGCAGCCAGTCATTGACTCCATCAGCTTTGTACGGTACTCCAAGACTTAGTGGTAAGTTAACTTCATCTTAAGTTAATCTTAATTTTTTCCTCATTTCTTATTCTAACTCGGTTAAGTGTTCCCCGTTTGATGGTAGTGACGTAGGCAGTAATTACCGCCGAGTGTTAACATTTTCTAAGCCAGTTACTGTAGTACCTGAGTTTCGAACGTGAGGTTAATTACCCCCTAGTGGGTAAAATCGATATCACGCGGAGGTAATAAAGCTTTTTCAGGGGGAAAAACAATGAAGTGGTGAAAAATCCTTTAAAACAGTTCATGGATTCCCGTTGTCGATGGTAAAAGTGCAATAACAAATAAAATTGATGTGTCTGTTTGCAATATCAAACAACCATTTACTAACTGCATCTAAAAGTATATACGACAGTTATAACAACAAAATCAATTTTTCAAATTTTTGTCTCCTTGCTCCGGGTAATCTCCGAAACGGTTAAACCGACTTTGACGAGACTTTCACTGGCAGATAGCTGATGATTTATGGAGTACATTAGGCTACTTTTATTTTTTTTAAAGAATTAGGGATCCGTGCAAATAAAATAAACTTGTTATGGTGAATCAATGCAAACTCATAAATGGCTTACGCGGAGTTAAGCATAAGAGATAATATATACCGTGGCTCGTTCAGAAAGGGATAAAGTCTGCGGCCTACATTCTGTCTTACGCTTAAACATTTTGGGATAAATAATGTTGTAACTTTTTTTTAATATAGTAGTCGGACGTCTGATAGTGAAATACTATTGAGTGAAGTCTTTTTCTTTATGTTTATTGTTTTTCCAGGTGCGGTAAACAGAGCTGAACAGCAGAGGCAGTATCTACCTCCTGGAGTTGGAACTTACAACGGTGATGACGGAAACAATGTAAGTTTTGATAGACCATTGTGACTTGAAACTCGATGATATGAAAAAACGACATTAAAAAGAGACAAGATTTAGACAGGATTTAGAGAATTAGTTACGTTATACGCAGTTAATGCCAGTCGTCGATTTGACCTAGCGATGTGACAACCAGACTTGTACGCTTTGTTGTATCTATAGTACGAGTGATCGATGGTTCGAGTCCCGCTATATTTGGCAGAGATTTTAAAGATATTTTTATGTTTTCTGAATGTTTCTCTTCGCTGCGTGTTAACTGAACATATTTTTCAGGATCCAGCTAACTACAGTTTTGAATATATGGTGAAGGATGATCAGTCTGGCAATGACTTTGGACACCGCGAGACAAGGCTCGGAGACAGGGCTGAAGGTCTTTACTACGTTGTTTTGCCTGATGGAAGGAAGCAGGTAAAAGATAACACTGTAATGCTGTACACTGCTGTAATGTAAATATTTGAAAGATCCCACTTAATTAATAGGTAATTGCAATTTGTATATTGTATAATAGATGTGCCCGCCGGATTTGCTCGCACGGATGAAAGAAGAACGCGTAATTCTCTTAGAGATCGTAGTTAAATAACTTTTTATCGAATGAAGATATCAAGGTAATTTGAATTGAGTGTACGGACATCGCGTCGACCGACTTGAGTTCGAATCCTTGCAATGAACCTGAACTTTCGGTGAAGGAAAACATCGTGATGAAACCATAGCTTTTCTGATGCCCGTTTTACTGGCTACCACCCTCAAGTTGAAAATCTGTCGCCAAGTACCAATAGGTATGATGGCTGCACTTTAGACCAGTCCCCCTAGTAGGCTTAGCGTGTTACCATCTTGGGGAACATCGTCACTTAACATCATATATGATTATAGCCATGACGCTAAACATAAACTAAAAAAAAAAACTAAAAAAAAAAAAAATCTGAATATTAGGATTTTGGGAAGACACTTTGAAAGCTTATAAAAAAGCGAATTTATTTTGATTTATTCCAGACAGTGGAATACGAGGCTGATCAAGACGGATATAAACCGAGAATATCTTATGAAGAAACCGGTCTAGGTTTTTCCAGGCACGGTCAAAATGGCGGATACGTCGACGGTGGATACACACACGGATATTAAGAATTTCTTCGATCCATTCAACTTTTTGGAACGGACTAAATAAATGTATATTTTCAAATTATTTACCTCTAGTTTTTTTTTTTTTGTTAGCACATACAAAAGATTACCATACGAGTTTTATAATTAATAATTTATTTTAAACTGTTTAAACGGTTTTTTGAAGTAGATACCCATTACTTATGTAAGTAAATATGTTTAAGAAGCATAGGTATATTATAATCTGAATATGTTAAAGTTGGTTTTTAATCGGCCAATTTCGATAAGGAATAAAGATGAAACGGATATCCGGTAACCATCCGGTTTCCGGCCTTGTTTTCACTATCCGGTCGGATACCGGATAGACTTCAGTATTCGGCCGGATTCCTGATAGTGAAATTCAAAAAAATCTTATTATTTAACACAAGGCAAATCATAACACAATAGGTTATATACACCGTTTATCTTTATAATCGCACGTTAAAAATGTTTGTTTTATTAATTACTTTATTTACGATTTCGTTCACCGCGCCATTATTCAAATTAAATTGATCGCGTAATGTATCGCATTAAAGGATCGAATATCCGGTAGCCGGATATCCGGCGCTCCGGCTTCGTAGCTTGCACTGTTTGTTTACTGAGCAATTGCTGACAATACCTGTTACAACATATTAATTAACGCTGTGTAAATAATTTATAGTTTATATGTATTCAAAGTTTTTTATTAATTCGTCCATCTTCATTTCTTCTTCTATACCTAATATAAAAATCGTTGTTCGTATGTAACATGAGCTTCAAACGGCTAGAGCGACTTAAGTGAAACTTTTAGAAAATCATTATACCTATTAGTCCAGCGGGTGATGCTGTAAAGTTTGGAAGTGATCAGATCAATGTTCCATGTGAACTTCTAAACAGGACAGCAAAGCGAGGCGCGGGTTTGCTAAACTATAAAATTAATAAAATTGAAATGCCTGTTTGTAATGTCAAAATAACAGCTTTTTACTAAATGGATATGAAAGTATATGCGATACCTATAACAAAAAGCCCATTTTTAAAATTTTTGTCAGTCTGTTAGTTCCGGGTAAGCTCCGAAACGGTTGGAACGATTTCGAAGGGACTTTCACTCATAGATAGCTGATGTTATAGGGAGTAGGGTACTTTTATTTTAGAAAAAGAATTAGGGTTCCGCACAAATAAAAAAAAACTGGTCATGGTGAATCAATTCGGGCACTTAAGTGACTTACGCTGAGTAAGCCATAAGAAATATATCAAATTAATGTACTACATAATTGTAAACATAAAAACTACCTACAAAAAAGTCAGCGAGAGTATACGTCATCTTCTAAGGAACGCCCACATTAAGCACAGAACATAAAATACGTTTATTCCGTGCACAATGAGCATGTTTGTCTTTAAAATAGCTGGGAGCGAGGGAGCAATATACGCGCGGACATTCCGTAGTCCACGTGAGCGAAACCGCGTGCATAGCTAGTCGTTAAAAAAACACGTCTGGCTTAGCTCTCAAGTACATCTATAAATGCTTGCCGAAAGATTTTTAACTTGAGGGTGGTAGCTCGCCAAGAGGGCATTAGAAAAAGCCCTACCACCATTCTATGGTTTCATCACGATGTTTTCCTTCACCGAGTTATTATTGCATTGTTCTGGTCTCAAGGATGCTGTTGGTAACACAAACGAGCTGTTCCAACTGACCGCCTATTATGACTGGTCTCAGGATTGCGATGAATTTTGATGTTCCTTCTAGATAGAGGCTTCAGTGGAAACTAAAACGAACCTACCGATCGAATACATAATGGCCCAAAGCCGGAGTTTTCCCAATTTGTGTTAGAAAATGTTTAAATAAAAAAATAATTAATTTTGAGACTCTTTATTAGAACACAGCCTAGAAAACTTAAAAATATTTATAATGCAAGTAGTGATGTTCTATCATACAAATCGTTTAAATTTTTAAACGTAACAACAATTAATATTGTTTCTATTTTGTACACAGTTTAGGATTCAAAATTATAGCTATATTATACATGCATAACAGTGAAATTATTTTTATCACTGCTATTTCACAGGTGAAAACCTACTACATACATGTTAAGCTTAACGTGGACACTGTGGGTGAATACATTTCTGACAGCTTCCAAGGATCAAAAATCTTCCCTTGAATTATTATTCTTTTGCCTGTTGATCTAAAGTAGCAACTCCTAAAAGTGTGTTCCGCGGAACCCTTCTGTGATTCCGTAAATTACTCTCTCATTGTAACGCTAAATTATTTGGATAATAAATAATTCCACCGTTACAAATCGTTATTTCAAACTGCTTAACTTTCATTTGTTTAATTTATGGAAAGGTTCCAGAAAATACAATAAAAAATTTTGAGTGTTCCGTAGCTTTTAAAAGTTTAAGAACCGCTGATCTAAAGAAATATTGATAGATCCTCAACCTTGCCTATATATACGTAATAATATCATTTTTATCCAAAATATCATATTCTGAGGAATAACACCGCATACAGATTCACATTTCAATATGACTAATTATTTTATTTCGTTCCATATTAAATATAGTAGGTACACAAACTTTTCATTATCATATGAAAAATAACAGTTATGCATAAAATGTTCCATGCTTAATTTAGGTTTTAAAAGTTAATTTTTAAACGATGTTTACTATCCATCAACATATTCATATAGCCGCCTAATATCTGGGCGGATTTTTTTCAAAAGTGTACCAAAATTAAGCATTCCGTTGTGTAACAAAATGCTCCTGACTAACGTTTTTAGAAGAATTACTCAGTGGAATGTAACGAAATGCCGTTTGTATAAACATATTTATATTGTTAACTACAGAATTACGATGCGCCGATTACACAAACATGCGCCGCGGTTGTTTACGACGCGAACATTATTTCGAAGTATGTAGTTGCTTCGAGATATTTCGGAAACAGGATTTTTCTATCTTTTTTAATCGGCTTGTAACGGGTCATAATAATCTGGTTGTCCGATTTTCCATCTACGGCAGCGACATTTAAATAAGTCATCAGAAATCTCTCTTGTTACTAGCAGTATATTTGAACATGTTAAAGAAAGTCAACTTCAATTATTTCAAGGAGTTTCCTGGTGTATGTTCCATAAAATCCAACGCTAATTAAATTAAAAAGGGGCCATTCTTGAGGTTAGTATCTTACATTCTACAAAAAAAAAAAAAAATACAAATCGGTTCAGAAACAAAGAAGTTATGGCTAAACATCCATAAAAATTAAATCAATTGAAACATCCTCCTTTTTTGAAATCGGTTAATACAAAAATATATAAAGGGGACAAACTGTTATAATACATATATATATCTCATCTGTATTATTTATAATTATAATATTTTAAATACAAGAAAATAAATGCGATAAAAATAACAATTTATTTAATATTTCTAAAAAATATAGAATACTAACTTACACAATATTATATAAGAGGAAAAAATTATCACTGAGATTACATTTTAAAATACTGTTTATTAAACACTAATAAATTAAATTAATTTAAAAATAATTTATGACAAAACTAATTACCGAGTAACAATGGGACTAGAACCGTAAAACGGGGTGAATATGCATCATTTTCAACTTGGATATATGTTAATTTTAAACTATTACATAAAAAAATATTTCAATTTTATCCCATTAATCAAATTCTATTTTGAAATTTAACAATGACTAGCGATCGCCCTAAGGTCGAAATTCGACCAGCGATTTTTTGAGCAGACTATTTTCTGTATGACATTTACAGTATGACTTGCTGTCACTTTTCATTAAGTGACAATGTCAATATTTCGGGGGGTCTAAGTTCAATGGCATTAGTCGGGTTAGGATGCGCAGTATTAATTTATTTAATGTATTAGTAACAGATATTATAGATAAATTTTAGCTTTCTGCACTCCTTCTCCATATAAACTTTAACCATGCCAAATATCAGTATTCCGTGCACGCAATACAGTTAAAAAGGTACCCGAAAGCTTTTGTTGCATGTATTAATATATAGAGATTTTATTAACTTACAATTGGGGCATGTCCTGTTGATTTTAATATTAGAAATTAATATAATTATATTTATAACTTTTTTTGGCAAATAAAATGTAACTGTTTTTATAGGTTACAGCCTTTTACTGGTGCTATTAATAATTTTCGTTCATAGTATTTTATATACATGGTATTAATAAAGAATTCTGACATTGTGACTCTTGTAGATTTTTACACACCGACCGACTACAGACGAACGTAAAGGCCATTTTGTCAAACTTGTCGATTTTTTACCCGATATTTCCATTCACCCCGTTTTACGAAACCGCAATATTTAAAGTAAATGAGATTTATTATTATGCAAACAAATATATACTTTATTGCAAAGGTAGGAACGTATACGTAAATTAACGTGACAGAGCACGCACTTCGGTTATGCGATTTAAAAAAAAAAACCATCCAAACTGAAAGTACTACAAAATTAAATCTTAGCTATGTTTTGAATTATAAATTTTTTTACGTCACAATTCGTAACCACTTCTGAGTATTTTATCTAATTTCTTTACCTAAACGCCCACCTAAGCGAAGGTAGTATTTATTCAAAAAACCCCATACACTTTTAGCCACGGCTCGCTTTTAGCGGATATACATATACCAAATTGTTATGTATTTTTACCACTATCGTACTTTCTGACTTACATTTTATAGGTATGGTAATTCTCCGCTCCTAAATGTAATAGCGTGATGTTAAAAAAGCCTATAAATAACCTTCCTCAATAAAGAATTATAAAATGCAAAAAAATGCAAACGGACAATAATAACAAAATACCATAAAATATACTTGATATTTCAATATTTTTTTGTGAGTTAATATTGATTTATATTTATAAATTAATAAATAAAAACAATATTTTGTGTAATGTTCTTCATATCAGACGAAACACCAATAATAGCGCATGACGTCATTCGTGTGTAAGCGAGCGTTACCCGATTGGTTGTTTTCTTTTAATTTTCGGAGTTTATTTAGTACTGACTCGGCATTTAAAAAATGTTGAAACGGTTATTTTAAGTACTCATAATTCGTTATTTATGTGACATTATATTTTTCCGAACTTGATAAATCTATAATATTATTGTTTAGAATACAAATTTACTTGCCGCGTCGTATGATGCCGCGATCTCTGTGATTGGCGAATTGCCCAGCAGGTGCATCGGTCGGCCGCCCCGCCCTTCGTTCACGGCTCTGGTCGCACGTAGGCACAGTCTACTTCGTGCTCTGGCCGTGAACTCGCGTGTGCTTCGTGCCTTGGCAGTGAGCTCGCGTTTGTTTGTTTTGTATGCGCTACGTCATTCCGGGCGTTCGACTAGCGCCGAGATATATGTAATTTACGGTGGTTTTAAGATTTTGCATTGTATAACTTGAGTTGATGTACCAGGAGTTTTGCTGAACTGATAGCTTGCGTGATAGTGTCCTATGAGATTTGAGGCTGCACACACACACTTACACACAGTTCACTCCACGCGCACATACTTCACAATCTGCCGTTCAGGTCGACGGGGCAATGTCAAGGTCACCGCCCGCTCCTGACGAGATGAGTCTCTTTTGTTTACTGTGTATCGCAGAAATATGTTCGAGAGGGATTGATTCGCGATTAATTGAATTAAGGGCCCAGCACATATTCGCGAAACTTCTTATAGAAGAATTATAATTAACGCTTTTTGAAAAGTTGTCCGATTGCCTATTTATCAAATCTCGCATGTAGTTTTATAGCTCAGCGCGTTAAACAAACAAAAAATCTCATGATCTTTTATATCATAAATATATAGATTAATATATATCAAACAATTCCTTCGTTAACAGTAAAAATAAATGAGATATTATTACATACAGTCTCGTTGAAAAGTAAAATCTACTTAGTACTACAGCCTATAAGTTCACTAGATTAGGTTATAAATGCCGAAATATACTTTTCCTGCTTTACAAAACTATAAACAATTTTACAAATAGGAAAGGCACAATGACGTTACTAATTGTTGTTACAACAGTAACTCTTCTCTGAAGCGGAGCGGAGTTGTACAAATTTCGACCAATAGAATTGCATCACTAGATTTTTATGCAATTCGAATGGTCGAAATTTGCACAACTCCGCTCCGCTCCGCTTCAGTGAACAGGTAGCCTATTACTTGATACCCCCTTGATATAATTTTGCATTTACTAAATATAGACTATTTATATTAAAATAAAGATCAAAACGAATTATGAAATAAAAACAATGGCTAACAACTTTCGTTGGGCTCAACAAAAGGGGGTCATATATATGTACAGTGTAAACTCTTTATAACGTTATCCTTTATAATGATAAACTCCCTATAACGTTGAAGTGAGCCCAACTTGGTTGGTTTGCATTAAAACCCACATATTGAAACTCCACTCCATATAACGATAACTCCCTATAACGACAAAAAATGCTCAGACCCTTGAGTTTCGTTATAAAGAGTTTACACTGTATATATATTTTAATCAATGAATCTAGTTATAATGAACAAATTTTAATATAGCGTGACCACAACACTACATTTTTAATAATCAAATATTGACAATGGCAAAAAGTAAAGCGACGATTTATTAAAAAAAATAAACTTTTAATTTCCTATGAACCCCTTTTCAGATGGCTTTCAAATGTTAAAATCTTTGGAGTGTTCGCTTATTTAAATTTAATTTGAACTCGTTTCCCATTTTCGGTTGATTGAAAATGACAAAGCCTGGCAACACTGGCCAGCAGTGTATTAATAAAACTTTAAATAATATATATAGATGAGTTAAGTGGCGTAAAAGCTCAGTCGCTGCAATAACAGTACATATTCAGATGGGGATGCGTCGCGCTGATGCAACTCGGCTCGTCGTTATATCTGGAAAAATCGATAAAATCAAGTGCTCCATCGAACATTTTTTGTGTGACTTTACCTAACAATTTTTGTGTGACATTATCTCACAATTTTTCATTCATCTACGTATGTAAAAATATTCTATCTACGTGACACTTGCAAATGTAAGGATAAACACAGTTGACATTAAATAAAAATTTAGGTATGTCTTCCAATTTGTAAAGTCAAAGTCAAAGCATAAAAGCACAAATTCTAGAATAAGCCAGAATAGCGCTGATTTATTATAAAAATAAGGGGGGATAGTATAAATTGAACTTACGCATTAGTTCGCGATATGTCCCTAATATCGAAAACGAATTTATCTTCTTTCTTTATATAAATCATTGAGGCTTCGTACACACCTCTACCAGGACCGACGGCGATCTGAAAAGTTAAAAAGCAATCAAGGCTCCGTGGTAGCGTGTACGGACACCGCGTCGATCGACGTGAGTTCGAATCTACACAATGAGCCTGAGATTTTGATGACAGAAAACATCGTGATGAAACCACAGCATGGTGGTAGGGCATTTTGTAATGCACGCCTGGCTAACTACCACCTTCAAATTGAAAATCTGTCACCACGGTGTGTTCCTGCAGCTGCACTTGGGAGCCAGTTCCCGCCTCCCCCCTCTTGTTCTTAGCGTATCTTGGGCCACATCGTCACTTAATATCAGGAGAGATAGCGGACCAACGCTAAATCCTATCGGGAATGTAAAAGAAACCTGTTCCATTAGCAAAAATTCTATCACCATACAAAATGCCTTATCACCATACAAAATACGCTGTCATAGCATGCAGATTAGTTTCTTTGATATATTCCTACCTCGACCACACTTAGCGTCACCATCTATATACATAAAACTAAAACTCATGCGCAACTAATAAAAAAAGACAAAAACGCGTCGCCTAAAGAAGCACATTAAAGTATTGGATTCCCTTCGAAACTAACAATAAAACAAACCCCGGGGTTCCATAGTACTATCAACAGTGCGTGATTCAGGCACCCATCTCCAGAATCCACGAAAACCATCATCAGTGGGTCCGAGGTCAGTGGCCGACAGACAGATCGTTCCAAATTCTTACCTCGTATGAACATACATACCATACAAAATGCCTTATCACCATACAAATACCCTGTCACCATACAAAAAGCCCTATCACCATGCAAAAGTATTTTTCAACAATGATTTAGATTACCTTGAGCTGCCAGTTCTCCCGCTCGACCTGGATACCCTTGCCGAACTTGCCGACGTAACCGTCAGCGTCTTTCGCCTCGACGAACGACAGCATTCTCGTGTTCGCCTTCGCTCTCGACACATACGCTATCTCGCTCAAACTGCGTTTAGTACATTTTGACCTAGAATTTGTATTACAGTGGCACAGAATATTCTGTTCTCTTGCTGTGTTTAACTTTGAAGTTTTTGGTTAATTTAAATAAAAAACATGACACAAAAACCCGCTTTTATAGTCCCGTGACGTCATCATTCAGTTTTCAGTGTGACAACTAACGCAAGAGTCTAACGTTTATATTTCTTGAATGATGACGTCACGTTTTCTAATCGGCGTTTAAAATCGCGGGACTCACAGACAAAAAATATTGATTTTCCAAAGGGAAAATGAAATAAATAAACAATTACTTTTTCTATATGTGGTTATTCAATAATTTACTTTAAATTTTAAATATACAGTCAACTCGCGAATTTTAACACGAGTGAAACCGTGTTACACAGTTAGTGAAAAAAGCTTTCAACATACCTGACGCTCTCAGTAAGGGAGTTAATAAAGTCAACAAAAGACTCTGCCGCTCTGCGATAGAGAGAATCAGATTCGGTCACGTTAATCCACTTCAAGCAAGCGCACCAGTGGGGTTCGATGCCCGCTTCGCTGCACGATCTATTCCTCGGTATCTGAAATTTGTATTTCAACATAGTTTTTATCCTATTACTAATAGCTGACCGCCGTAAGCACGACTCTCGATACGGTCTGCGGGACGCGGGAGGGGACAAATAACTGCCAATAAGCTAGTCAACCATCGGCATTGTCGATTTTATTTTCGTTACCGCTGCACATGACATTATTTTAGCAAGATGGATTTACCGACGTTGCATTAAAAAAAAACTATACAATGAATCAAAACAAATTAATTTTACTACTTTTTCATTTTAAAAAGATTCCAAAAAGGTTAAAATTTATATGTTAATTTTTTTTTTTTAATATTTTCAGTCATGTAATTATGGTCTACAGTTGAAATTATAAGCATTCTGAAATTTTTAATTTAATATTTAATTTTTTTTTTCATTATTATAGTAGCGTACTTTAGATGTTTTCGAGCGCAATCTGTAAATCTATATATTATTACACAAAATGTAATACAAGCCTATATTGGATAATTTTTTTCAATCTTGAGCCACCTATATGTTCCTGAAACATGTTAAATTAACATATTTTCACGTGAGAACCAAATAAAAAAAACGTGTGCAGTGTTCACACGTAGTAGAAGTGACATCTTCAGAAAACATAAAAATATCTTCTTTAAAAATCTCTTTTTAAATATACTAAAACAGCGGGATTCGAACTATCAACCACCTGTAATGTACATACAACAGTGCGTACAAGTCTAATTGTCAGATCGCTAGGCCAATTCGACGACGATCGAAGTCGTGAGAGTGAAATGGCTGCCAGTTTGTTGATTGTTAATCTGGTTTGTTGATTTATTGACATTGTTATACTTAATAAGAAATATATTGTATTTCTAATAATTACCTATTAAACGATAGTCCAGTATTCTATTAAGTTAGGCTGAAGTGTTTCTAAACTGTTTAACTACGCAGTACGACATAATGACTGTTTTATTTTATGATAGAAATATGACGTGCGCTGTCAATCACGACTCACGGAAGTTTATATATTCTAAGCGATATACCTATTGTAAATTATCTGGATATACAGTTTTGCTAAAAGTGAATTATTTCATTGTGTTATTCCACATGTGGTGTAAATAAAACTTCGGGAAAAAGTTGTATGAAGGACCCGTCATGTCTCAAATTAGGTATTTCATATTTATGCTTTTGGTAAGAAAGAAATCAAAAATAATTATTTGATGAAAATTGTACACGGAAAATACACGCCATTCCTCAATTGATACGGCATATTAATCGTCAACGATATGGGTAAAAATAAAGTTTCGGGATGTAAATAACAATTGCGCAACTATAAATGCGTGCGGAGCCGCGGGCACACCACTAGTTATTTGTATAGTTGAAAAAAAAAACCCGATCGAGTTTCTTAACGGTTCCTCTCGATGTCTGGGACATTTTCCGAACCGACAGTAGTGTTTTGACGTTCATAAATGCATTCTTAAGGCCTAAATTGAATAAAGATTTTTTTTATTTTGATTTAAAAACTTAATGACATAGGCTAAATCTTATATGTGTTTGTCTCTTTTTAGTGTCGGTTTTATGTTTCATCGCGTTACAAATCACAACGGTACCACAGAAATTATCACTTCAAAAAGAATTTTATTTTTTGGGTCCATTCTAGGGGATATACTCTGTTGAAGTGAAATACCAAAAACGTCTTACCCGTTCGAAAAGTGTCATCCCTCTAGTTAGATCGGCACCCTTAATTTTATAAGGGTTCCAGTGCTGGGTGAGGTCCATAGCATCGAGAATCGTCGCATATATATCGTGAGGGTTCGTTAAGGCGTCAACGTTTTGGAGTAGCGCCGGTCTGATGTCAGGTCTCGCTCTGACCAGCACTTCTGGCAGTACAAAGACCATCAATGGAAGACGTTCTTCCAGCTTCCCTTGGAGTGTGTCACGGACCTTCGCGTATCTGGAAACCATTTTTTAAACTTGTGAGTACTTTTTTAATACAACAAATATCGCAAACAGGCATACGAACCACCTGATGATAAACGACTACCGTAAGATATGGACGCTTGTAGTACCAAAGGTTTCACTAAGCACGTTGTCGACCTTAAACCCCTTTTATTCTGGAAACCATACTCACAACAGGCATAACATCAGGTTGTTAGGCTGCGATCTTCTGTAGGGTTGACGTATTCCACCATTCGGCCTAACCCAAGTAATGAAAAATCTCCATAAAAAATTCTCTGCACCCTGCTTGTCTTATGATAATCTTTGTATTTTTTTTATATACTATATACAATATGTATTGAAAACCCCGTTCGATCCGTGAAGGCGTTATTAAGTATCGAGATTATATTCTATTCATGTTATCTATCTCAGATTATAAGTAAAAAAATTACCCCTAATAAAATGTAAAAAAATTAGTTAAATGATGAAACTCACATGGCAATAAAGGCGCAACGGCGCAGGATACCGCCATACGATCAAACTTACCGCTGCGCTGCGCCGGGGCTGACAACGGTGTTATTAAGTTTTGAAAAATTTGAAACTAAAACTAAATATGTTAATTTTAATTCACAATAACATTTTTATTTTCATAATAAATAAAATTTTGATATTTCTTTTGGTAATGTCATTGGGGCAAATATATACTCTTTTCGGATTCGACGGGGTTTTTTATACATATTGTATAAATATTTATATGTAAATGTAATCTAATTATTTCTATTCTTTAAGATGCCCACTCTATGTCAAGACAAAAAAATCTAATATTTACAAATCGCTCGAAAACAAAATATAATCAATGCTAATATCATAATGCTGAATTATCTTCTATTAGTTATGAATGTGAAATCTGGTATAAATGTTGATACCACGCTGGTCCTTAAGTCATAAGGAGTCACTTATCCATTTATGGCTATTTAACTTTGATAATTCGTTAAGCATAATATTTAAGCAACTAATTTTGTTTAATCACTTTAAAAGAGTTTAGTCTTACTTTAACCATATTTAAATATGTTACGCAAGTCGCCTTAGAGATTTTTTACAGAAGGTTAAGTACATATACAATATCACAACTGAGTTTTTGTATAGTAGAGAAAATAAGTTGTTTTGTAATCAAGTCGTCAAAAAATCGATTTCCCGGCGCTTACATGGCTTAGGCTGGCTTAACCTTAAGTTAAGTATACATCAAAACAATAAATTAAAGAATCGTAATTCTTCAAAAAGCCTAGAGAAAAGTCCACGATGGCATATGTCTATCTCCTAAGATTGATTCACAGTAAATATTTTTTCTATACAATTAATAAAATGTCTAAATAACAGTTTTTTTTTCAATAAATGTATATGAAAGTATATACGATACATATAACAAAACGTCATTTTTTTTTTAATTCTGTCTGTCTGTTTGTTCAGGGTAATCACTGAAACGGTTGGAACGATTTTAATGAGGGCTTTCACTGGCAGATAGCTGATGTTATAAGAAGTAACTTAGGCTACATCTATTTTAGAAAAGAACTAAGTTTCCGTGCAAATTAACAAAAATGTAGTCATGGTGAATCAATTCAAACTTGAATATTTAATTTAGATTGAAATTGTCCTGAACATCAAATTATTTGAATGAATATCGTAGAAGTTATCACAGATTTAAAATTACGTGCAACCAAAGAAACTACTCGCAGCGAAACGGTTGGCCGGCTCTGCGCACCTATGTTGAATTGCGTGTAGCGAACTAAGCGCACTATTACCTAACTATGAAGTTATAAACCTATCAACACTAAAGCAATAAACTCTAATTCAAATTTTTTTAAACATAAAAGATAGCACTTTATAAATTGCATCCGTGCGAAACTGAGGCGGGTCGCCAGTATTATACATATAGGTTACTATATAATGTCCAACTAACCGTGGTCCATGGTCTCCCATGACGATGAGCAAGGTGTCCCTCAGGGTTCCTCCATCCTTAAGCCCTCTTAGGAACTCGACAGTGTCCTCATCGGCCGTCGATATCATGTTGAAGTCGTCGTGGGTTATGTCTGCGATGAAGGTGAAGCAAAAACGCTTGCCGTCAAGGCGAAGAAACTATAACCAAAAGCATGATTTTGCAAGGCTTAAATTGGTTTGTTGTAGTAAATGACATTTCAAGTGTTGCCAGTTTATTGAATTTTAAAATAGTCAAAATAGCAAAAAAGAATCATATAACTTGATCCTGAACATCCGTGAAATAAATAATACAATCGAGTCGAGAACACTCCTCCTTTTCTGAAGTCGGCTAAAAAATGGATAATATGTGTTATTTAAAAATCGGTTAGTCCAATTCGTAAAGAACACATCGATGTAAGTTTTATATATTACTAGCGGTGTGCCCGCTGCTCCGCACGCGTTTGATCCTAAGCAGTAGTTATTTACTCATATTGTTAACAATTCACATGTCGTATTAATGGAGGAACGGAATGTATTTCTCTTGTACAATTTTCATAAAAATCAGCTGAACATTATTATTATATTCTACGATTTCTAATGCATTATGAACGATTCTTAAAGCCTCTCAATTATGGTATGATGTATGCTTCACATCTACGAAATTCGATCACAACGGTTGAGAATTGATGATTTTTTTTTTTTTACGAATTATAAAAGTAAAGTTGATAATTGTTACCTAATTAATTATACTTCCCGTGCACACAATATCGTCAAATTTAAAATAACATATAAAGGAATTTTAAATTTTTGAATTTTTTTTTACTATTCCTAAAAATAGTTATTGAAAATTTCATAAAATATAGAGTAACGCGTGCGGGGCGTGGGAGTGTGCATCTACATACATGACAGTTATACAACCGGCCGCGCACAATGCTCCTCTGCTCGAATCTCTATACTCGCACGCAAAAACAAACTCATATAATAGACAGTGACCGAGAGACAGAGAGAGAGAGAGAGAGAGAGAGAGAGAGAGAGAGAGAAAGTCGCTTGGAAGAGCATAACGTTTTTTTTTATTACGTGACGATTTCTACAAATCAACTCCGCAATATAAAATCTGAAACATCAGGGTATAGTCACTTGCCTTGTGGTGTTTTATCGGCTGCAATTTAGTGAATGTGCAAAAGAACTGCACCAACTAATTCCCGCTCTCCATTCCATCTCAAGACTGCCAGACGCCGTATGGGTATCCATCCATACGTAGTCGATGTTTTTTTTATTTATACAAAGCGATTTGCATCTCCTTTTATTATGAGAACCGCTAAAAAATGGAACTCGCTACCCGCTTTCCTGACTCGTACAATATAGGGGTCTTCAAAAGAAGAGTAAATCAGTTTTCACTGAGCGTGTACCATCTTCGGCTTCCTCTTCATTTCCCATCAAGTATGATTGACGCCAAGCATCCAGAAGTTTATTTAAAATAATGTTGAAATAAACAATCGATTGTTGATTTCCAATACATAATTGGAGTTTATCGTCAAGATATCAAAATACGCAAATTTTGGAAAGCGCGATGAGCTAATTTTTTGTCGCTGGCATCTTCAAGGACGGTCTGACGACATACAGTGTAAACTCTTTATAACGTTATCCTTTATAACGATAAACTCCCTATAACGTTAAAGTGAGCCCAACTTCGTTGGTTTGCGTTCAAACACACATATTGAAACACTATTTATAGCCATACGCCATTCTCTATTACGAAGAAATGTGTTCATATTTTTAGACAGTAAATATTTATTATCGGTATTATTGTTTATGTTATGTTATCAGGTAACAAAAGACTTTGAAGCTCCGAAACATCCGAGGTCGGTCTAGCTTTTGTTATCCTTAATAGCCTTGAACACGTGCAGTATGACGCATTGTTTTCTCGGAAGTGATGGTCTTCGACCAAGCATACTGGGTACCTATCGTATTATCAGTCGTAAACCTACTTTGAAACTGTTAACATGGCCAGTAAACGGAAAGCGATTAGTGTTGACGAAAAAGTTTGTGTGATACGTGCGATTGAAAAGGGAGAAAATAAAAGTGACCTTGGAAGGCGTTTTGAACTAAGTCAATCCACTGTTGCTACCATTTGGAAAAAACAATTCTACAGGCGGCGCTTGAAGGAAACTCTTCTAAAAAATTAAGAATGCCAAAATTCGAAGACTTAGATCTGGCAATGTTGTCGTGGTTTAACAATCATCGCCAGAATAATGTACCCATCTCGGGGTCAATTATAAAAGCTAAGGCTGAAAAGTTTGCCAACCAACTTGGCATAATTGACTTTAAAGCATCTGAAGGTTGGCTCGGAAAATTTAAGCACCGTCACCAAATTACGTACGGTAAAATGAACGGAGAGGCGCGGGATGTCGATATGAATGTGACTAACAATTGGATTTTTCGTTTCATTGCGTTTACTCATTCATTGTGTATTGTGTCTGTAACTGTCTCATTAGCCTAGTGGTCGTAAGCGCGACTGCTATGATCGAGGTCCTAGGTTCGATTCCCAACTGGAGCAGTGTTATTGGGTTTTTCTATGAAAATTGTCAGTAGCAGCTGGAGTTTGGCTTTGTGTCCGATTAATGGCAATAGACTTGCCCCCTATTACATGGGATGTAAAAAACATACTCGGCGAACAATGGGTGTACATTAGTACACCTCTGCTTAAAACCCTTTGGATTACAGGCGTAAAGGTATGTATGTTCAAATCACAACGCTACTACAGAAATTTTCACTTCAAAAAAATCGGTTGTCTCTAAAGTCGGTTTACTGACGATAGTTGAACGTGACAACGTCATAAGAAACTACTAATGGAATGGTATCATTTTTCAAATAATATCGAAAGAATCATCACCTTTATCGCCGCAATTATCGTTGTTATAAACAATTGACACCACATTCACTTTTCACTGTACTTCATACTTGACGAAAACATGTAAATGTATTATTGTATAGCAGCTGTCCACGCGGACGCATCGCTCACTCAAGTAGGAGAGAGAGAGACAGATGTCGAACGCTGCCGAACGCGGAGGCTGATTGTTCCTCTTTGTCGCTCGTTTCGCGCTCTCGCTTGCACTTCAAGCCTTAAATGGAACGCCTCAGAGCGAGGCAACGCCGCATGAGTCATGTTTTTTCGTGCGTGCAGCCGGCTCCATCGAATAACTGTCACGTCAAAAGTTAACTACGTATTTATTTGTATTACCTGTTCAGTAATATTCATCATAAGTTTATACTGCGGAGTATCACCGACGCAGTACCGGCTGCCGGTTTTCGACCATTTCTTTCCACCGGCTGATTCCTCGAGGAAGAAATCGCGGAGGTAATGATCAGCAGGCTGATGAAGGAAGCCGTTGAAACGATATTGGAAGGTGCCTATCCATGGCATATCTTCGAAGTACGCTGTGCGGTAGCTGATAGAAAACATTACCTTCTTAAGTCACAGACTTCGATTATTACGCTGCCTGTCCAGTGGAGCGGAGCTGCGCAAATTTTAACCAATAGCATTGCAACTGTAGGAAATTTTGACCAATAGACTAGTATCTCTAGATTTTTATACAATTCTATTGGTCGAAATTTACACAGCTTTGCTCCGCTTCAGTGGGCAAGCCTTAGAGTCAGACTAGCTATAAAACACGGTTTCACACGTGTTTTTATTCGAGCAACTCTTCACAGCACCGGAGCCAGAGCACCCATGTAGCCTAACGTCGTTCTCACTTCCCATACTTGCCAGATTGCTTGACTTTCAAGGCGTTAGCACACCTCGGCCGCGGAACCATAACAGCGAAACCGCTGTAGTTCCGCCATGACTTACCCTTTGTACACCATGCGAAACGGTCTGTTCTATCGCAGAAATTTAACTATGGATCTCTCTTGGTGTTTTTGGCGGTATCTTGAAGTGACATGTTGCGGTTTTTATTTTAAATTAGTTAATTTAGTTTTTTGGCACTTGTTGACGATTGTAATCAACTTCGAGCTGGTTTTTTCGAAGGACCAATATTTGATGATCACACCCCTTACAGTGTTCAGTGTACCCCAAGTTGGCAAAAGGTCTGCAACTAACAACGCAAATCCACTTACCGTTCTTCTGAAACGCCCAGCTGCTCGTTGGTGGTCTGCGTGAAGGTTGTGGAAGGCTTAAGAATAATCCCAAGAACTTCAGTGGGTTTGAAAGCACACACGGCGTAAAGAATTCCTTATTTTGCTCCCAGCGGCGAACACTCGCGAGCTTACGTAATCAAATTAACATTGGCCGTTACGACTATACGGCCGGTTTTAGTAGTGGGAAAGTGCCGGACCGCGACTCTCCGGTACAACCGACAGTTCCGTCGGTTCAGTAGCGGATGTACGCGATCAGTCACAAACCTTGCCCAATAAAGAACTGCACTAACTCGGAACAGCACTATATTATATAATATTGGTGCCATTTTACGTATAGTTTGGTTATTGCGTATAAGTGAAGTGGATTATAAATATAAACTGGAAGCATGCATTTTGAGGTGCCATAAAAACTCCCTAGAAAGTTCTAACAAGGGAGCCACCATCTTGTTGGTATATTGAATTCGTTCTAAGACAGGACACACTATATTCACTCGATAATGGCAGTCCTGGTCTTCAATAAAAAGGACCAGTAGCCAAGTTAGGAAGTAGATAAAGAAGAAGAATCTATCTATTTCTCGTGCAAATTCGGTGATGTTTGTGTCGCCAGTCACACCTCCGCGTTCATTTCGCTATCTTGTTATGGTTTCGCGTCTATTTCGCAAAAGATCTGGCGTAATGGACATATTTTAGTAGTGAAAATAGTATTAATTCGCTAAAATTAATGTTAATGTTACTGAAAAACTAAACCAAGTGGCCAGAAACAAGACCAATTCTTAGACAGCTTATTCTAAAATAGTTTATAAAAAAATAATCTTACCCATCTTCTTTGAGCTTGTAAAATATGAAAGGCATAGAGTCGAGTGTTCCGTTATTCTTCATTTTCTTCCTCACGTCGGGCAGCTCGAGCTCGTTCTTCCCCGTCAGGATTGGGAACAGAGCGGCCGGTGTGCCATCACCTACTATGTTATAACTAAAAAGAATTTTTTTTTATAATCAAGATTATACAATACATTAATTATATTTTCTTTACTATTCTAGACATTTGAACAAATCAATTTTTAACAACAAAAAAAAACAACTTCAATGATTTTGAGGAGTTCCCTGGAGTATTTTCGAAGTCAAAAAACCCAAGGTCAATTAAATTAATATGGGATCATCCTTCAGGTGGGGACGGTAACGAAAAAGAATCATCCATAAAACAAATAAACAACGTGTATTGAAAACTCCGTCAGATCCGTGAAGGAGTTATTAGGTATCGAGATTAGATTCTGTGTATGTTATCTATCTCAGATTATAAGTTACTTTACCTACTTTACCTACTACGTTAGTTACTTTAATTTTTAAACATACTGTTGTGGTGTTAATGATACGCGGGTCAGACAACAACTACTTTATTTCAAATCACCTTCATAATCACAACACATACAATTAAAAAAAAATTAAAAACCTACCCGTTCAATACGATCCCGTCCAATTCTGTAGTCAAGAGCTTGTAACTCTTCGGCATTCTTCGAATGAACCCGTTCTTGGACGTGGAATCAAATCCGAATATAAGGACGTTGATGGTATTCTCCCTGCCAGGAGGTGACGGCTTCCTCTCCACAGTGGTACGGTAGCCTAGCGAATGACCTACCCATTTTGATCGCATAATACTAAAACAAAAGACTCTGTGTAGTTGTTATATCCCTTACAGCTCGTTCCTAACTGTAAGACAAAAATTCAAACATTATAAATGTATGTCTCAGAATACAGAAAAAACCAGAAACCGCGAACGCACATAAAACTGAAGACACAAAAACCACTCTTAAATAGAGTGGTTTGACGTTGTTGCGATTAGTCACTCCTTTGTAAGTAGCGCGTCGTGACGTATTGTACAAGTGCCAATTTTAATTTTAAAATGCCGTCTTGTGTTGTTCCTACATGTAAAAATGCTGCAGGGATTATAAAAAAACAGGATGGGATCACATTTCATCTGTAAGTAGCGCATTCTAAAGTATATTTATTTAATTGTTTAATTTATTGTACATTTAGAAAATGACGCGTCCATTTTTTAAGTGTTGCCATTTTATTTTCATCGAAAATTTTACCCATTTATTTTTTTAATACTCGTGTAGAATACTTACTATTTTTGTGTATATAGAACCTTTGTAATTTTAGTTTCCCTGCTGATGAAAATAGAAAATCGGACTGGATGAAAGTCATACAAAGAGCACGGCTAGATGAGTTTTGGAAACCATCAAGCCGGAGCGTACTTTGCTCAATTCACTTTGAAGCGCAATATTTTTATGATACAAAAAGTGGTTTGAGAAGACTGAAGAAAGCAGCTATTCCAACTAAGGTAGATATAGTCATAATAATTACTATATTTATATTGTATCCCTCCTGGTGAAAATGTTTGTCATGTATTTTGAAATAAGGTTTTGGTCCACACACATATATATATATGCTCACGCCTGTAATCCCCGAAGGAGTATGCAAAAGTATAACAAGTATGCCCACTTTTCGTCGAGCTTATCCGTCCCTCATCGTGATAAGGGGCGAGCCTAAATCGGACGCAAATTTCAGATGCCGGGCTAATGAAACTTCGGTGAATTAAATATATGAATAATCTAATACTAACGTTCTATTTCAGTATTTGGCCTTGACACAAGAATTTTCCAAGTTACACATAGAAACGTCTAAACCTTCGACATCGGACAATGTGCGTACCCACCTATGATAATAATGTTTAATTTTTTTTTTAATAATATTGAAAGGCACACAAGGCACATAATCGATATACTTAGTTACAAGTAAACTAATGTAGTAAATAAACACTAGTAATAACAGTAATAAATGTAAAATAAACTAAGTAAGGCCCATGGACATTTGCAAGCTTAGGCACAAAGTGCTATTACTAATGCGTTTCCATCCGTGAGGACTGAAATGTCATGCCTTGTACGGCAGAAATATTCTGTATTTAATTAAAGTTTTTGTTAATCTATTACATGATACAACAACATACAACTTAAGGTTTTTCATTTCAGGTTACACAACCACAATCTCCTGCGCGATCGAACTCAGAGATCGGTGATGTAAATATTTCTGATTTGGAATCTGTGTTTGATACTCCGAGAAAGGTCAAACTTAAATCTCAATTACGACGAAAACAATTATTTTTTGAACAACGTGTTCGACGAATGAAAACATTACAACAAAAATACAACAGACTTGCCAAGAAGTACGAATCTTTAAAAAGTATATTAAAAAAATTAAAAAGCAATCGCTACATTAACAACGATGTTTACGATTTACTTTCAACAGATGTAGTAGCAGCTGATATTTT
Source organism: Saturnia japonica (assembly GCA_033032175.1). NCBI lineage: Eukaryota > Metazoa > Arthropoda > Insecta > Lepidoptera > Saturniidae > Saturnia > Saturnia japonica. The sequence continues at coordinate 1,267,504 of CM065330.1, forward strand.
TAATAATATTTATAAAAAAAACGTCCTGAATAAAAAGAAACCTATGTATACTGGCAAGATAAAAAAGTTTTGTCTTACATTAAATTTTCTTTCACCGTCTTCCTATAAGTACGTAAGGGCCACTTTTGACACTTGCCTCCCGCACCCAAAAACATTATCAAAATGGTATTCCAACGTAAGCGGAGAACCTGGATTCTCAGATGAATCATTTATAGCTTTAAAGGAAAAAGCTGCATCTACGGAGCGTAAAATTATTTGTTCTCTGATTGCTGATGAGATGGCCCTCAGGCAACAAAGTATATGGGACGGGAAAAAAAATTACGGATATGTTGACATGGGCACTGGCACTTCTGAAGATTGCAAAACCTTAGCCTCTGAAGCATACGTATTTTTATTAAATGCTGTTAATGATAATTTCAAATTACCTCTTGGTTATTTTCTGGTACATGGTTTAAACGCTGAACAAAAAGTAAATTTAATTAAATTATGTCTAATTAAATGCCATGATGCTGGTGTGAAAGTAGTCTCCCTAACCTTCGACGGACATTCTACCAATATAACGGCAATGAAGCAACTAGGATGTAAATTAGATTACGAAAACGAATTTAAGACTACCTTCGAACATCCCGTAGACAAATCTGATGTGGCAATATTCTTAGATCCCGTTCACATGTTTAAGCTCATAAGAAATAACTGGGAATCTAAAAGAACATTCTTAGATGAAAACGAAGAAGAAATAAATTGGAACCTACTGTGTGAGTTAAACAAACTCCAAGAAAATGAAGGACTTCATATAGCAAACAAGCTAACTCGAAGACATATTATGTTCAGAAATAATATTATGAAAGTGAAGCTTGCTAGTCAAGTTTTAAGTAGAAGTGTAGCTACATCGTTAAAATTTTGTCGGGAAGATGCCAAATTGTTTGCATTTAAGAATTCCACAGCCACCGAAATTTTTGTGAGTAACATGAACGATCTTTTTGATATATTTAACTCTCGTAACATGAAACAATTCGATTTTAAACAACCTTTGAATAGACGGAATAAAGAAATGATATTTAGTTTTTTAGATAAAATGAAAACATACATTTCAAAATTAAAAGTTAAAAATGTGACTAAACGGAAAATTAACCGCGATGGACGAAAAGTACAAGTTATAATTAAAAATTATAAACAACTTTTAGAATGTGTTTGTAAAACAGGTTTTCTTGGAATTCTTATAGGCATTGAAAGTTTAAAATCACTATACGCAAATTTAATTGAGGCCGATAATATGTTAGTATTTATACCAACGTACAAATTTAGTCAGGACCACTTAGAGTTACTGTTTGGTATGATACGAATGCATGGGGGTCATAATGACAACCCAAATGCAAAGCAATTTAAAGGTATATATCGAAAAGTATTATGTCACCTAGAACTTAAAGCTTCCGATAACGGAAACTGTATACCTCTAGAAAACATAGGTATATTAAATTGTTCATCCTCAACCAAATCAATAAATTTCTCAGCAAGCATACAAAGATTCGAAGATGATAATCAGCTACTCAATAATGATCGATTATTACCTATTCATGAAAATGGTGGTAGCATTGCAAAATTATTGTCTACAGAACTACCTCAGCTACATGATTTGTCGAAATATATCGTGGGTTATATATCGGGGTCCGTTGCTTATTATCTGTCAAGATCAATAAAATGTTCGTTTTGTATAGAAGCAATGTTAGCATCCAATGTTCTATGGTTTCACAAACTTATTGGCTTAAAAAATAGAGGTGGACTTTATTTCCCTTCTCAGAGCCTTTATGAAATATGTTGTATTTGTGAAGCGCATGTGCGAAGAATTTCTAATGAAGATTTCATTATAAATTCTAATGATCAACGTTTAGCGATCGTACTTTCAATTTTTAAACAATTCATAGGAAAAAATATCATATTTCTAGTAAATAATGACCACATAAATGGCCAAAGCCACAGAAACTCTCTTATAAGGGCGGTTATTGAGAAATATCTAGATATAAGGTTACATTATTTATCTAAACGTAAAACTCTACAAATCAGTTCAAAATCTAAAAGGCAATATTATAAAAAGCTAACTCAGCAAAAGGGTACCTAATAAAATCTTAACTGACGTTATTGAAACCGTATTCTATTTATAGTCATCCATGTAAATAAATAAATATTTTTTAATAAATATCTTTTCTTTAGTGTTATAAGACTACCCCAAAAAGTGGGAAACCGCTCCCGAGCTAGCAACATTATGCGTATGGGAAGTGGGGTAGGTGCGGGACGTAGGTATTGTTTTTGGACACAGTGCAACGTATGTAATTATTCTTGAACGCGGCTTCTGGTTTGTTCTGTATTCTGAGATGTATGTCTCATATTTTCAAATTTTGTCAGCGTAAATAGTTGCTGATAGTCAACCACATTCAAAAAAGCTTATATTTATTAGTCATCAAACTAAAAAAGTTAATAGTGCTTTTTAATAGATAAAGTTATGCAGCATGCAGTACATACTAAATGAAATTAACATAATCTTAGAACGTTTAATATACAATATGTATTTAAAACCCCGTCGAACCTGAAAAGGGTATATAGGTACCACAATGACATTACCAAAAAAATATCAAAATTTTATTTATTATGAAAATGAAAATGTCATTGCAATTTTTAAATTAACATACCTATTTAGTTTTAATTTCCCTAAAATTAAGCAAATTTTTAAAACGTGAGGACACCGATTCTAGCCTCGACGCGGCGCGGTAGCGGTACGTTTGATCGTATGGCGGTACTCTGCGCCGCGACGCCCGTATTGCCATGTAAGTTACCTCATTTAACTAATATTATTACATTTTATCAGGGGGATTTTTTTTTACTTATAATCTGAGATAGATAACATAAACAGAATATAACCTTGATACCTAATAACACCTTCAAGGATCCGACGGGGTTTTTAATACACACTTTATATGTTTTTAACTTGAGGCTTCAATTTAAGTGGAATGACGTTATACGTCGTTAGCATTTCACGGTTGTATCTCTCTCCAAAAAAGTAAACATTAATATTCTTGAACAGAAAAAAATATGTTCCATCTATTAAACAGTTTACTTTTGTGTCACATACCATAATGTGAATGCGGAACATGTACGTAGGATCAACTTTCTCGGTTTACAGATAACAATTCCAAACTGTTACTTGTAAATACCCGTTGTTTTTAAATTGTTACGATAAATGCTTCTCAATCCTATAAGAAATATTCATAAACAATATTTTAACACGATATAGAAAATCTCACCTATTTATATGTGCCCCCAGACATTTGATTTTAACATGATCGCTTCCAGTTAGGACATAGACGTCATCGTTCTGGATGTATGTCGGTTTCCCGAGGTGATAATTCTTATCGCTGTCGTATATGATATCTCTGTACGCACAAACTATATCTTTCGTTGTGGCCAATATCTCCGGCACGACCCTGCATTTTGAAAGCTGGAAATAATTTTATTTATTCAAGCTTTTAGATAATATAACAATATCCTATAGGTATTGAATTTAAGGTAGAGTTAGCACATTGGCAAAGTAAAGTTAGCACATCGGTAACGTAAAGTCAGCACATTGGTAATGTTGGGTCAGTATAATGTACCAATAGTTAAACATCTCGCTTTGAACTGCGTCGAGAAGTTTCCACCCTGTGGTTAAATAATGTTTTATTCAAAAACCTAATTTTACTTTTCATTTATTCTAATCAAAGGTCTTATAAATGGGTATCTTCGCATCCGTCTGAATGAAGGCAAACAGAATTGAAGCTATTTAAGGTGAAAAACCCCCTCTACGTGATTTCTTGCAAAATTCCTGAAGATACACTTCAATACGCGTATTTTGCAAAAGACACAAATGATAGATTGTTTAAAGTGTTTTAACTTACTGTTTTGTTATACACACGATAAACTACATCATGCAGTCTTGCTCTACAATGAAAAATAGCCGCAAGTGACAAGTAAAGGTCCATTTATAATGAATAATTAAGAGTTAATATTTTGTATGGAACGAATATTTCTTATCGTGAGTTACCTTGAAATTTCATAGAAACAATAAATTCTGTGAGCTTAATCAAGTTTCCCGTTGTGTCTTTTAATTTTTGATACAATTGTGATATTAACTATTATCAATTAGTACATATTTATAATCTATACAATTAATAAAACTGAAGTATCTGATTCTAATGTCAAAATAGCAACTTTTTACTGCACATAAAAAGTATACACGGTAATTTTAACGAAAACACCAATTTTTAAAATGAGTCTGTGTTTGTTCCGGGTAATCTCCAAAACGGTTGGACTGAATTTGACGGGACTTTCATTATTAGATAGCTGATGTTATAAGGAGTAACGTAGGCTACTTTTATTTAAAAAAATACTGATCATGGTGAATCAATTCGGGCGCTTAAATGACTTACGCTGAGTAAACCATAGGGATATTTCAAATTAATGTACTACGCAAACAAAAAAAGTCCACGATAGCATATATGTTTCTTCTAAGGATCTCTCACAATAAGCATTTTTACCAGAAGTGGTACCCCCGTGATTCGCTCGAGTGCCCGAACCTCGGTGCTCAGCCGCGATTACAGTTACAATACTAGGATGCCTCTTAAGGTTCCCATTCTATTATTACTTACTCTGTTGGACTGTTGTGGAATTAAAGGCCATAAATAACATTTTAACTACAGTATAAACAACATAAATAATAGTTAATATAACTCACATAGCATTTAACCCAGTCTTTACCCTGACACTCAACTTTAGGTAGATGCTTATCAAACTGCGTGACTTCCTTCGCGTACGGGTCCAGTTGCGGAATCTCGCAACCGGTGCCTTTGTCCTGTTTCAACGCCTCTTGGAGGCGATATTCTATATACCTATAGAGAGAACGAGTTAGATATTTCAGCGACATCATTAACTAATTATAAAGCTTTATGAAGCTTAAGATTTTAAGAGTTTAAGAGTTGATGTCATATACGAAGAAACAATCCCCTAATTCCTAACCGAAATCTTTTTTTTTAATTATGGCTTTAGGAGGCTGGATAGCGGGTGGTTACGCCTGTTGGAATGGTTAAAAAAGAGCGTCACTCGTGCTTTATGAAGGGCACAAAGATTTTTTTTAGATTTCTCTCTACTTGGGGCAGCCCTACTGCTGAAAATCCTCCACCCTACACCAAATCGCAGGCAACTACCTTGTGTTGTGCTTCTGCCCCAGAGCTCCTTTTGGAAAGGGGGATGAAGTTCGGTAACGCGCTAGTGATACCTAAGTGATATTACAAGCGTCTACAGTTTACGATAACTGCTTACCATCAAGAGGGCCGTGAGCCTATTTTACCACGTTAGTATAAAAAAAAATAGAACTGTTGATTGCAATATAAGGCTACCTCCTTGTCGTGCACCCCGAGTAACAACGGCCAAGTTTGGCTGATTGCCGCAACTCCTCTTAACTTCAGAGTTTGGATCAAGGCGAGCCCGCTGAGCAGATGGGATGGTCCTATTTTCTCCCTGCCTCCGCCGAATGAAGGACTACAGAATCGTTACAAAATTGAGGAAGAAAACCTCTTTAAAATAGAATCGAGGAAGAAAACCTCGTTAAAAATTACAGACGGTCTAATAATGAGTTTGGGGGACCCGTCTCTTATTGCGTTGGTTCGGCACCCGGGGAGACAGGACTATACCGGATTATCTCCACCAGCGCGGGACGCCTGGAGTTTCCCAATTCCGCTGAGGTGACGCGGTACATACTAGCACGATTCTGTGTCGCTCCATAAAAACGGCTAACGGTACACTGTGCGAGTTAATGCCACCCCGAGCAGAAGAGTGCCCTTGACGGGTACACCGTATTAAAAAAATGTATATATGTTTAGAACAATAAATTAATTATATATGTGATAAGTGCATGCATGCAAAAGCATCGTGGAGGAGTTAATGATTTTTAGTTAATTATTAAAGCTTGCAAATCAGTTGAAGTTCAAATGAAGACTGTATAAAGACAATATTTGGCTCATTGTAGTATTATTAACTGTAGTAGATAAGATCTCAATGATTTGGCATAAATTTTACGACTCGCCTAAAAATGTAACGGGAAAAAAAAAATTTGCCGATGCTAAAATCTGTACTAACACAGAGCTCAAGAAATTGTCGCGCTAATCTCAGTATGCACAGTCAGATTTGAAAAAAAATATTCGCATGCATTTTATAACCTATCTATTGAGGAACGTATGCGCGTTTAAACTCGCATTAAGCCTCAGCTTCTTAGGATGGTAGAACAAACAAACAGGCTACGTAATGTAGAATTTTTCAAATCACACTTTTACTTTCCGAGATAACCAACAACATACACACCCTTCAAACTTTGCAATATTAGTATAGTGCTATAGAATTAATTAATGATCTTTCGCCAGTATTATAAAAAACTTTTAAGCATTTTTTTTTTTAATTAAAAGCACATACATAAATACTAAATATACTACTTACTCAATCACTGAATTTCTGAAAATGCAAAATAGAAAAAATAAAGTTAATAAAATCTCACATAAACATGCTTAGTAAATAATAATACAAAAAGTAAAAAAAAAAAATACTGTAACCCGACTACGGACAAAAAAAAATAATTAGAGGGAAAAAGGTACAAAAACTTTATTAACCCGACATTATCGCTCGGTATTTAAGATTGTTCTATAAATTCGGAATATTTGCTCCTTCATTTGACGTCCCACTCCATAGAGTAAAAAAACACACACTTTTTGGATGTGACATCCGTCACATTGATTTTGTTCGCATAAAATGTAGCTTATGTCACCCGGGCTATAATAACGTTTCGATTGACACCTCATTCACCTAAATTGTATGAGTATGTAGTTTACACACTACGGTGCAGCGGTGGAACATACGTAAATAGAAACATACATAAATTGCTACAAGACAAGTTTTAACTTAAAAAGATAAGCAACTTCAATGATTTTGAAGAGTTCCCTTGTGTATCTTCGAAGACGAAGGTCCAATGCCAATGAAATTAAAATAGGACCACCCTCGAGGCATCTCCTATCCAACAAAAATAGAACCATTCAAATCGGTCAATAAACAAAGTTATGGCCATTAAAAAAATTCGAATTGAATAACCGCCGCCTTTTATAACCCTTTATTATATTTATTTAATAACCCTTCCTTTTAGCTTTGCCGTAGTCGAGAGTTAAAAAAACATAGATTAGGAAGAGCAATCCAAATGCATTTCAGCATCATTTCATTTAATGCTATAGTTTCTTACACAGTACCACAAAATATATAGTTACAGAAAGACGGCTCCGGTCCATCTTCAATTTAGTTACCTATGCACGACTGAAGCGGTAGGCCTACTAGGTAGGTATAATATATTCTACGAAAATTATAATTTCGGAATTTAAATTAAAATATTTATTACAAACTAGATAAGTTTCAAAACTAAAACCAGACAACGAAAGACGTCGCGCTCTGAAAAAAATCGTATACATTTTTGAAATGTGCTGATTAAGCTCTTTCATTTGATACCGAACACGACATTTTTTTTAATACATACTTTATATACTCTAGCGTACGCCATATTGAATTCAGTGTGACGTCACATAGCCTATACCTAGCAGACAATCAAGACGTTTCCACGATACTCCATTTGTGAAATTATGATATGTAATTTAGATAATATGCATACATAACATAGCCTACCGAAATTATAACTCTCCTATTGACTTCGCGCGTTGTATGGAGCTGTCTTTCTGTACCTATCTATTTTGTGAGAGTACTGTACAACAACAGCTACTGTCGAGACATAAGATCAGTCGACAGTCAACCATGAAGGCAATAGCCTCATATAAATCGTATAATCGTAAAGGATAATATATCCTTTACGTTATTTTCCTTGACCGACCAGTTCGTTAGTGTTGCTAACAGAATACAAATATATATATATATATATTATTGGTCTTGCTAAGACATTCCTCGTAATCTGTAATCAATCGCCTCCAACGCTAAAGTATTTTTAGTATAACAAAAAAAACACCACACGAATAATAAATTGTTAATTATAATATCCGCATACCAAAGCATTACAAGAAACATACTTTTAGCACGCCACGTGTCGTGACGCGGAGAGAAAAGGACAGAGCTATGCTATAAACCGAGAGGACAGATGAGTGCAACGTCGCGTCGGTTGTTATAGTCGAACAACTAACAAGTTCAAACGCGACCGTCGCATGTGAGAGACGTTAGCGGGGCGAGGTAGCCAGACGTACGTCACCACATTATACTAAAGCAAACAGTATGTTATCTAGGCAGTGTTCTTGAAATAATTACTTAAAGCCGCTCGGTAGATAAATACGCACTAATGATGTCCTCTAACAGTATTTCTTGGGTTACCTACTTACGTTGATAATGCTATGTTAAAATGCCCTTATTATCTTTTCACCAAAATATATTATCTACTAGAAATTTTGTAAGTTTTAATTTTAATTATTTCGACTTGGATTTTATTTCTAGTTTCAAAAGTGATTATGAGGTAGTAAGAAGGAAATGTACATATTTTTTTGCTTAAAGTTCAATAAATCAAAAGCAATTTAAAATTCTATGAAGTAAGTAATATAATATTTCGTCATCAGTTATAAAGTGCGTAATCGCGACTACTGTGTACTTTACCTAGATTTTGTTTCGGCCGTTTGTATGAAGACGTAATACTGTTTACTTCAGTGTATTGTGACTTGCGCGCTTACGTTACGCAATTGCACGCGCTTCTCTTCCCCGCTACATTACTCGCCCATGTTGTCGTCTATTGTACCTCATCCCCGCCAATGTCTGTCGGAAACATAGGACGGTCGCGCACGAACTTGTACGACTATAATAATGTGCTTCTGCCTATACAAATTCGTACAATAATTTGATCTGACTCTTCACGTGCCACGTCGCGTCTCGTAGCGTCGTTTTACGTAAATAGAACATTCATGAAATGAATTTTTTATAACATTTATGATCGGTAAACCTATACAAATAAATGAAAGAAGTATCCGTTTGTAATGGCATAGTAACAGCTTTCTATTAAATGCATATGAAAGTACGGTAAATAAAACAAAAAAAAAAATGTCTGTCTGTCTGTTCCGGCTAACCTCGTAAACAGTTGGACCGATTTTCACGGGAATTTTACTGGCAGATAGCTGATGCTAGAAGGAGTAACTTAAGCTACTTTTATTTTTAAAAAGACGATTCTGAGGCGCTTAAATAGCTTACACTGAGTAAACCATATGAGATACGTATATCAAATTAATGTAGTACATAATTGTAGAACTTAAAAATACCTACAAAAAAGTCAGCATATTGCTTTATCTATCTTTTAAAGACCTCCCATAATAAGAATTTTTGTCTTTAATATAACCGGGAGCGGGGGTAGCACGATTCGCGTGTGAGCCCGATCGACGGCATTCTGTACTCCACGGGAGAACAGCTAGTTAATTAATAAATATATATCCCAATTGTTAAAAATGCACTTAAATAGTTCAGCTATTAAATATATATATACAAGGAACGAAAAAAAAAACACAAACCTGTTGGAAATGTCACCCAGTTCACCAATCGGTGATTCAAACGCTGTTGTGTCTACATTATTAGGTATTGTAACGACTCTACTGATGAAATGACTATTCGTGTGCGCTCGCGCAAGCCCAGTGCTAGACAGAGATAGAAATTAGCGACAACACATCACAAAGCATGCAAAGTAATTGCGATAAACACACCTTTTTATGTCTGCTACGATATAATTATTATACAAATAATGAAGCTTGTGAACAGCGAACGATCATGTGAATGTGTGTGTGTGTGTGTGTGTGTGTGAGAGAGAGAGAGAGAAAAAGTGTGTTCGAGAAAGAGAGCGTATGTGAGGTGTTTCACATATTGAGAACTTGAAATGTATAATTAAGATGAAATATCACTATCGCTATTATAATGATAGAAAACTTGTCTACTTTGCCAACACGGCTTCATTGGTTTCTTCTATATATTAATAAATCCGTAATCTGTCTGTACATGTATCTTTTAATCAACTTCAATAAAAGACGGTTACTCAATTCGATGTTTTTTTTTTAATTTATTCTTATGGTTGTTCAGCCATAACATCTTTGTTAATGAACCGATTTGGATGATTATTTTTTTGTTGAATAGGGGGATACCTTAAGGGTGGTTCTATTTTAATGTCATTTGTATTGGACCTAAAACTTCGAAGATACACCAGAAAACTTCTCAAAATTATTGACGTTTGTATTCGTTTTTGTTAAAATGTGTCTTGTTATAATACTATAGATTGAATAAGACCAGATTTCATTAGCGTCGTGTAGCTACCGCGAAGCCAAATGAAGGGTCATGATTTCAGCGGGCTATATATGTATGTATGTTTATCAGTTCTCACATAACTTCTAAATTACTTATCATAATTTGACAAGTGAGGTATCGTTAGAAGCATCGTGATCGTCAGCTGGTTAAAGGCTATGTAACGTCACTCTGAAGTTATGCCTGAACATGCACAAAAAAAAACTTCGAATTGGGTAACCTCTGCCATTTTTAAGTCGATTAAAAATATAACTACAAAGTTACTTAACTAGTTATAATTTAAATTGATGATGTCATAAAACATTATGACACGTTTTATTCAATTATAGAGAAAATGAATTATTAAAAAGGAAACAAAAAACCGGACTGCAACAAAAACACTTGACTAAAATATATATTTTTCTATTTTTGTTTTTTATTTGATTCCCAGACTTCGTACTTAAATATCATATATCCTACGTCACTCCAACAACTCAAGACGAATCTAACAACACCTCGTATGTTAAAATCCATTTAGCCGTTCAGGCTACAGAGCGTGTCAAATAAATAGACATATATACATTACATGCGCTCGAAAAACATAACCTTCCTATTTCGTATTTAGGTAATAAGAAAAAATTTAATTTCGATATTAATTATTATACTTAGGAACGGTTCTACCCCAGAAATATCACTAGCGAGAGTTATTTGTCACTCCTTAATTGATGGGCACTATAAATTATATTTAAGTAGAATTAAAAGTAGGAGACGAAAATAATTATTGAGTAATAAAGCCGCGCGGAGTCGCGGGGCAACGCTAGTTAGTTATAATAGTAAAAAAGGTAGAACAACGAATTTTTCTTTTGAGATTTCTCTCTACTTGGAGCAGTTCGACTAGTGAAATACCTTCAAAAGATCACAGCCAAATTAACTTGCGTTGTTTCTGCTGTGGGCCGTGAACGGTCTTCCAGAGCTCCTGGGAAAGGAGGGTTCAATGTCGATAACGCGTTTGTAATATCTATGGTATTAGAAGCGTCCATATGGTACGTAGCCGCTTACCATCAGGCGGATCGTATGCTTATTTACTATATTAATTGTGAAAAAAATACTATCATAAATTGTTAAATATTTATGTTATCTGTAACATTCTAAGGTGACATACCGGACGGTTCGCATAAATAATCATGAAAATATGTCAAACAATACATGGAGTATGATAATGTGTAAAATTGCTTAAATACTTCTATCGACAAAACAAATTGTTTAAAAATTTTCAATCAAACAAACATAATAAGGTGTATTTACCGTGAATGTCATAACACAAGTCAAAGGAAAGATAAGAATAAATAACTACAAGCAGATACAGAAGTAAAATCACAGTTACAAGAGGCTAACAAAGTCTCTAACATATTGTATCCTAAACAATGATGAAACAAAATTAAATGAACTTCTAATAAAAATAATTTATCATCCAAAAAAATGTAATCTGTATATTTGATTGCAAATCCAAAACCAATAATAATTTAACTCATTTTATCTATTCAAGAATTTGTATTATTTGCTAATTTACCAGCTGACTGACTTTTTCATCAACCACAGATTTAATCTTCTATATATTCTTATGTGAAGCTTAAGCTTTCTACCCCTTTTTAAGTTTATTGCGTGTACGAAAGACTGTGAGATTTGGAATGGCTAAATTTTATATGGAGAAGGAGTGCAGAAATCTAAAATTTATCTATAATATATGTTACTAATAAATTAAATTAAATAAATTAATATTGCGAATCCTACACCGTCCAGTGACATTGAACTTAGACCCCCCAAAATATTGACATTGCCACTCAATGAAAAGTGACAGCAAGTAATGTAGATAATATTCATTGTTTAGGTTGATACTGTAAATGTCAAACAGAAAATAGTCTATGATCAAAAAGTCGCTGGTCGAATTTCGACCTTAGGGCGATCGCTAGTATAGATCGGCAACTCCAACAAGAGTGAACATAGTATAGGCTTGTGTTAGAATGAGATAGGGGTACGAGACCATTTTTATATGTGTTGTCGGCCTGCGTAAATCGTGACCAAAACAAGTCCCGCTTATTTTTGCAAAATCGAAAGTATCAGAATGTATTTTTTTATAACAAATATAAAATAATCAACTAAATAATACACACACCAGTGTATTTCGTTTTTGGTCTCGTCTTAATCAACCGATTGTCGATTTACACTATACTAAATTTATAGATTAGCCTAAGTAGATTATAATTTCACTTAGAATATTCTTAGACACATTAAAAGTCGGTTTATCTTCATTTTTAACTTTATCTAATAATCAAAATATACTTTTAAGATATTACTTTTCATTACTCCATGATAATTCATAAAAAATTATTAGGAATACATTATCATCATCAGAGGAGTTTGCTATTTTTCATCTAATATATTTAAATATCTTCCCCTCAGTCTATGTACAATTATTATACTTTCAAGTTAGTTACAAGGATTTACAAAATTACAAGTAAATATACAACATACAATAACCCTGCTATTTTGCAGTCAAATAGAAACAATTGAAGCCTCGAGGAACCAAAGTGCCTATCCATTTTTTTCAATAAATCCACCTATTAAAATATTCATAAACTAACAATGTGCTTTTTCAAAACCATATATCATCATGTATCATAGAAATTACTTTAGGCCATTGGGGTTTTGTACATTTTTAGAGTTCCATAACTCATAATGAGAAAAAAACGAATCCTTATAGGCTCACTTTATTGTCCATCCGTCTGTATGGCTGGTTGTCTGTCCGTGTCTTTAAAGACACTTTTTCTCGAAAAGGACTTGAGGTATAAAGTTCAAATACCAATTGTCTCATGCTGATATTACAAAAAAATTATAGACTTACGCATTAAAGAGATACTGTACTTCATAGTTCAAATAATCTTCGTAAACTGATTATAAAAACCTATAGTGTACTTTCCGTAGACCTACATTCTTAAAATTGACACTAAGGGAGATCTTTTAACTACTTGCTACTTGTCCGATTTTTAGATTATGAAAATGTCAACAGGTGAATTTATCGAAAAAAGCAGATAGACCACTCTGGTTCTCGTGGCCTCCATTGTAAGTATACTATCAGTGACTCTTGTCTTGTACTGGTGAAGATTAATTCTCAGTTATTGCTGTCATACAAGCCAACAAATGGTAAAGTAAAGGTTTTAACATAGTAGGATATACCTACAACCTGAATATATACTAAGTATTTACACTCTAAATATATAGATTAATCATAAAGCGTAATGTTGCCTTACATAAAAAAAATAACACCTTCACCAGTAAAGTATAAAGTGATAATTATTGTTATTAGTAAAAAAATTCCCATAACCCTCCTTAAATCCCATAATTCCTAATAAGTAAATCATCACATTACATAAGCAAATATATATCATGAAAACAATACAAAGAGGGATATAAAATTAAAGAAAAAAAAAAATCAAAACAACAAAAAACTAAATAAAACAAATAACACAGTCTCTGTGGTAGCCAAGGGAGTGAAATAATGTTGTTCTTTATGTGAGTTATATATTGAACTTTGTTTCCATAGACATGTCTTAATATTATTCCATATTCTCATGTAAAACTTTTTGGTTAATCTCCTTTGGCCTCCATTTTTCTCCTTACTAATATTATTTAAAAAAAAACTAAAAAACCATGCACCTTCAGTAATGGTTTATATAATACTTCACATATTACAATGTTACCTTCGTGTGATATCCAAGTTAGGTTCTCTGTAGCTGCCATTCAAACTTATGTAGTAAAAGATACAAAATGTAGTTATTATAAATATGATAACTTGGTACTTTCGTGACCTGTACCATCTTTTCACCATAACTGTCCTCTGCAAGAGACAGCAATATATTTATAAACATATACATGAGACAAATAATGTATTAAAGCTTTTGTTGCATTCTGCTGTTGAACTGGGCCTTATTTTAAGTCAAGTATGAAAATAATTATGAGCTAGATTTTAGAAAATTGATTATAAAAAATACAGTAAGCATAAGTGCACACTTTTAATAAATTTCATCTTGTGCCAAAGAAATGAAAACTGAGACCCCCAAGCCAGTTTTATTTGCATGTGGTGCACCCAGCTGAGTAACAAATGAGGAAATGGCGATAGCAGTGTGATAGAGGAGTTCACAACCACCATGCATTTGGTGAAAAATCTGTCATAGTAACTCATTTTTACTTGTTATATATCAGGATCAGATAAATTAATTCAAGCTGGGATGACAGCTGCAACCTTTGAAGGATTACAATCTCCCTGTACAATACCATCAATTTATGTGCTACTATATAAAAATAAAGATCTATCCAATAATATCTGCAGAATACTGTTAGATTCACCAGAAAGTCGAACCATAAGGGAGTACGCTTTTAAACAAATTATCATATAAGTAACAACAACATATCAGAAAACATCTCCGACTCTACATTAACTATACAACCCTGCTGATACCTTGAAGACATTGCTGTACTGTACATATAGATCATAGTAGGCAAGCCAACCCAGTTGCTAATATAGAAGTCTTAACAGTAGGCTTTGAATAATGTTATCTTTACACTTAGTAGACAACAAAGTTATATTAAGTTGTGTTGTGTCAGGAAGAAAACTAATTTATGAAGTAATAATGCATTATTGCATATAGCTGCTTTCTGTAATATTATTTCTCATTTAAAAAGAAAGTAGAACAATTTTATACTGTACTATTAAAATAAAAAATACAGTTTTTAATTACTGAGATTTATCTGTTGGTGTAATATGTACATTGTATGTAAAATAAATAATTTAAAAAGTATATTAGACTAATAACTATAATATTTAATTACTTACACGAAATAGTGTTATTTTGAATAAATCATAAGATCACAAGCGTCTGTATATATGTATTTCGTCTTTAGTATGTGTAATTAATATGAACGTTTGTGTTTCGTGTCCGCCCACTTACAAATACGACTGTTGTGATCAATTCATAAATATTGAATATTTAAATAATACGACTCTGCATTCACTAACACCAACAATTAAATAATTCTACAAAATTATACGTAAAAACGCGAATTTTCCTCATGAAAATTTTTATTTAGGTATTTTAAATTTGACTTTGACAATTGACAACTGAGTGCCGCGCCGTGCCGAGCTGTGCCGACTTTTGACTATTGACAGTATTGACATTTCATATTTAAGCTAGAGATGTAAATTTCGACTCAGAAAAAGTTATTCTAACTCAAGCCAAAATCTTTTTTTGCCTATTATTCCTTGAAGCGTTTGCTGGCGTAATCGATAATGATACGGAAATATAATGTTCTACAATAATATTGGTCCTTAATAATATATCTAAAAAAAAGTTTATGCCTTTCTCTTATACATTAGCCACAATAAGGTTTTTTGTGACAAAGATTCATTGAAAATTAAATAGTGTTAAATAACATTATTTTTAGACATGGCATATTAATCCTTACAAGCAAAGTTACTTCATAATAAAGATAATTTTATGAAGTTAAATTTTGCTCTTTAGAATATACTATTTGGATACATAGTTTAGAAGATAAAGAAAAATTAAAATAATTTGTACTTGCGAGAAGAACAATTATGATAGACTCACGGGTGCGTTGGCGGCAGGGTTTGTCGTAAAACATTAACACGGGGGAAATCGTGGGGCACAGCTAGTATTATATTAATAAAAGCACTATAGTACGTTTATTCCTACTCTCGAAAGGAAAAAAAAAATTATCTTGATCATAAAGCTTTTTGTGTCTTTACGATATTAGGGAACTGCCAGAAAAAAGGTTAGCCAGAAAATTAAAATTGTGGCTAATAGAAAAATCATATTATTTTATTAATATATTATCATTTTATCATAAAATCAGACTTATTTAATAATAAGACTGAATATTGTACATATAGATGGCTCTTCTAAGTGGGTGTAATATGCAAAAGTTTAATAATTGAATATTTTTCCTTTTAAGTACATATATTTTATGATAATCGATTTAATTAATGTAATATTTTTATGTCGCGCATGTGACTAAATGTACCCGGACTCATATAATTATAAACCAAACACTGAAATGTAACCTGCATTTATGACAAATAAATTATTGAAGTGAAACTTCTTTATCGGGGTTGGAAAAAAATTTAGTGTAAAATTTTTTCGTTACGCGTCACATTTTTCCGTTACGCGCCAACTTTTTCTTATCCCTACCACGCGTGATTCGAAGTATACCTTCTCCAGCGGAGTAGGGATTGGTAAATGTCTCCAATGTATTTTGCGGCCCGTTTTGAGTAGTTATATTTTTGAAATCCAGGTGGCGATTGCATCGACTTCCATAAGAGCCCATGACCCGCTTTGAGTAGTGATGACTTTGACCACTAGGTGGTGTCGTGCAATTGCCATTTACCAATAGCATATCGTTTTAACGGACTTACTCCTACCACTATACTTGACCGTTTTTCTATTGCACGCTTATTTATTCCCAACGCTCTATAGTGACGTGATAAATATATTTAAATGTTATATTGAAGTGATCAGCAAAATCAAAGGGTTTATTTTAATTCTAAATCCAGTGAATTTCTAAAAAAAATCACTTCAATAAGTAATTACATCTCTTTTTGTAATACTTAGGTGTAATTATGGTATTTATTTTTCAACGTTATTTAAAATTAACCTCAGTTTTTGATTGTATTTTTCAATACACTAACACGTGGGTGTAATTATGGTATCAATTTTTTCTAATACTTGAATGTTTATTGTGGTATTTATTTTTCTAAAATATTCAAAGTCAACCTCAGTTTTTGATTGCATTTTTCAAAACACCAACACGTGGGCGTGATCATGTTATTTATTTTTCAAGTTTTAAAGTTATTTAAGCTTAACCTTTGTCATATATATATATACATATATATTATATATATGTATATATATATTTTTTGTAAATTGATAAATTAATTTTTTTTAGATTAAACGATGGAAATATCGCCAAATCCTGAGGAATCTTCAAATGCAGTTACTGTTCAAGTTGATGTCCATCATCAGCATTGTTCACAACTCAGTGCATCAGTTGCTACCACAAGCCATGTCTGTGTGAATGAAACTCAAGCAACGAGTGATGTTTCTTCAATCCACCCTGGTTATCCAAAAACAGCTGCAGAGCGAATGCGAGAGTATAGAGCTAGTGGCGGTGCCTCTTTACTCGGCAACAATAATGATAAAATACCGATGATATTAAGTGGAGATTTTAATATCAATTTTGCATCAGAAAAATCTTTGAAACTAATTGAATTTTTGAAAGATAAACTGAATTTATCCATGAAAAACAATCCTCAAACGTCGACAACGAGATCCAGCACTACAATTGATGGAGTTTTCGCTCGGTTACTAAATATTGTGGAATGTAAACAATATATTTCGTATTTCAGTTACCATAATCCATTAATAACACAAATATATAATAACGACATCAATGATAGTAATAATTCTATTACAATTAATGAAATTCAATAATAATCTTTGTAGTAATAAGCTAAAATGAAATAATTGTAGAATTTGTATTTATGTCTATGATAATAAAAGCCTTTTATTAAACTTTATCTAATTTAACTTTATTTAACCAATTTCTGTAAAGTTGCATATAGTAAATTATTTTTTGAAAAATAACGTCATAAAGAAGTTTCACTTCTTACGAGTGTACGCTAGTACACGCACACATAATTTTTATTATTATTATTACCTACTGAAACATTCTGATTTCATCAGGATTTCTTTTATTATGTAAACGTCAACAAGTAAAAAGCTTAAGGTGAATTTGATTTAAAAAAAAATGTTATTTCAATATTTTGTTGAGGTCGACATTCAAAAGAGTTCACATTAAAAAAGTTAACTCATTTTTAATAATTTGATACTCTAGTGATGCACGTGATTAACATTATTCATACAAAAAAAGACACAAAAAGCTTTATGATCAAGATATTTTTTTTTCCTTTCGAGAGCAGGAATAAGCGTACTATAGTGCTTTTATTATTATAATACTAGCTGTGCCCCACGATTTCACCCGTGTTAATGTTTTACGACAAACACCCTTCCGCCAAGGCACCCGTGAGTCTGTCATAATTGTTCTTCTCGCAAGTACAAATTATTTTAATTTTTCATTATCTCCTAAACTATGTGTCTAAATAGCATACTCTAAAGAGCAAAATTTAACTTCATAAAATTATCTTTATTATGAAGTAACTTTTGCTTGTAAGGATTAATATGCCATGTCTTAAAATAATGCCTATAAATCACTTTTTAATTTTTAACGAATCATTGTCACAAAATATCTTATTGTGGCTTATGTAAGAGAAAGGCATAAACTTTTTTTTAGATATATTATTAAGGACCAATATTATTGTAGAACATTATATTTCCGTATCATTAACGATTACGCCAGCAAACGCGGTTAAAGCAGTTCGGGAGGGCCTCGACTCCAAATTACGTAACAAAGATCAATATTTAAGGCTATCTGAGAGTTGTAGCCTAATCGTAAATAGCCTATACTATTCTTTGAGAGTCTAATTATCATAAACAAAAATCATTTTTGGAATCCGACTGCTAGTTCCAGAGATTGGCGTGTTTAAATAAAAAAACCAAAAAAAAATCCGCTTTACTTTATTATATAGTATAGATTGCTAGGTACTATTTATATGGGAGTAGTAAATTTACACGTATCGTAGAAGGTATCTGTGAGGCTTAGCCTAAAGTTTGATAGCCTATACTATCCCTCGTAAGTCTGGCTATCATATAGAAAAATATTTTTTTGAACCCGACTGGTAGTTCCTGAGATTAGCGTATTTAAACAAACAAACAAAAAACTCTTCAGCTTTATCTTTATCAATATTATAAGGAGGAAAGATTAAATTTTTTGTTTGTTATGAATAAACTCAAAAACTACTGGACCGATAAAAAAAATTTTTTCACTAATATAAAGCTACAGTATCAGCGAGTAACATAGGCTATAATATAATTTGAAAAATTAGTTTATTCCTGATAAAAATGTCGATAGTTTGACAAAGTATAAAAAAATATTTACACGGGTGCGTCCGCGTCGCGTCGGCGCGATGTTTGTCGTATAAAATTAACACGAATGAAACCGTGTGGCACTGCTAGTTATATCATATAAGTATAGTATTATAGTACAGGTTGACTGTACCTACTTGAGATCACAACGGAATCAAAATTCAGATAATACATTAAGTAGAAATTACTACATAACTATTTTAGATAACTTTTTATAGAGGTTTTCTCCTCTGCGGCAGGGATAGGAGGAGGAAAATGAACGCACCCCCTCCCCCCCCCCAGTCCGGCGTTAGTTTTTTATAGAGCTTTTCTCCTTTACGTTTTTTAGCACTCCGTCCGTCGAATCCGGCAGTGAGTATTTAGCAAGATGCTCATCCTCGATTCTCTAGTAATTTTTTAACGAGGTTGTCTTCCACTGTCTCCCCTAGTTTTTTTTAAAGGGTGGTTGGTATTCTCCACCTCATTTCCGTCCGTGATTTATTAAGGTGGTTTTTTATAGAGGTTGCACTCTTTCAATTTTTAAGGAGGGTTTATTCCTCCGCCGCGCCGTCAAAGACGAGTCCGTCCATAGTGGGTGAATCTGCCATGTATGCCCTGTTTCCACTGATAAGCAGAGGGATACACCACGAGGATGTTCCAGACATAGTAACCCAATTTTACAACCCTAGTTTAACTTTTTAACCTCACATTTAAACATGTTGTAACTTATCTAGTTTTTGCGTATTCATATTTATTATTTTAATATCAATAAAAAATACTGTTGTTCGCCCATTTGTTATCATTTGAATTTGAACGAGGACGTTGGACCTTCAGTCTGTTATCGTAACTCCCTATCATGGAATTATTAAACAGTATAAATTGGCTGGTTGTGGAACAATTTATGATTTATACACTAGGAGAATACCACGGTTGCAACTGTTACTTGTTTTTTTTTTTTTCAACGAAATTTTTTTAACGTGGCTTGCGGTAGGTGTTGTCTAAGAGCGCGGGAGCATGTTAAGCTGGGGGAGCTTGGAATCAGCGACCCGAAGCTCCGCACGACGGCCACGGGGGCCAAGATTATAGAAATTAATGGCCCCGATGGTGAACTGAAGGCGGATGGCCTGGTGACGCAGCTACGAGCTGCATTGGCCGGTGTAGCTGTGGTTACCAGGCCAATAAAACGGGCGGAGCTTCGGGTCGTTGGAATCGACGACTCGGTCGATGCAAATGAGTTGAGGGCGGCAATAGTTGGTGTGACCGGATGTGAGCCGGCCATGATTAAGGTCGGTTCCATCCGACAAAACTGGGGAGGGGGAGCGGCGTTTGTGTCGCTACCAGCCGCTGAGGCGAAAAAGTTGGCCGATGCAGGGCGTCTCCTGGTCGGCTGGAGTGTGGCCCGAATATGCCCATTGCCGGTAGAAGCCCCTGCGGTGCTTCAGATGCATGGTGCTTGGGCATCACTCGCCCACTCTGTGAGGCGATGGCCGACAGGAGCTGCATCTATGTTACCTCCAGGTGTGGGGGGTCTGAACCACTGCGGCGGCAGAATGTGCATCGGTAAAGATGCTATTTGTGCATGTCATGTCCGCCGCTGGCAAACCAGTGGAACCATTGATATTGCGGTGGCTGCGGAGCCTGTAGGCTCTGTCCCCGCAACCAAAAGGAGGCCTCCCGGTATTGGTGCGGGTAGACCCGTTGGAGGTGATTGGATCAGCCCGTTAATGGACCGGTAGCTGCATCAATTACCTACGGGGTAATTTGAACCACTCCTCTCACTTCACAGGAGAGGGCTCATTTGTGCAATCAGTGGCGGCCGCCTGGAGACATTGATATGCGGTGGCTGCGGAGCCGTACTCTGTCCCCGCCCAACCTTATTGGGCGGGTGACATTGACGTTCCGTAGGCTATTTTTGTACGGGGTCCCCCCTCTCCTTCAAGGAGAGGGGCTCAGGTGATTCGTGGCGGCTGTCGCCACTGCGAGGATACGGGTGTTGGAGTGTACCTTCCCCAAACCGGCCTGAGGCATGGGGAGGGGTGGCCACGAACCCGAGAGGGGCAGTGGTGGAGGAGTGGGCAGTCCAGGCTGGCTGTCCCTCCTCAACCGAGGGGCGGTGCACACGTGCGTGCGACAGAACGGAGGGTCCGTGGTGGACGTTTCCTTCGCCACGCCGTCTGTCGCACGTCGTGTGCGAGATTGGAGGGTGCTGGAGGAGGTGGAGACCCTGTCAGACCACCGGTATATCCGGTTTGGGGTCTCCACCTCCTCAGAGGTGCCGGCGCGCCGGGCTCCGGGGGGGGCTAACTTCCCCCGATGGGTGGTGAGCCGCCTCAATCGGCAGCTTGCTGAAGAGGCGGCCATCGTCCAGAGCTGGCGCGCGCCGGCTCCTAGTGAGGAAGATATCGACGCGATCGCGGGCCGTTTCCGTAAGGCCCTTACGGCGGTCTGCGACGCGTCGATGCCGCGGAGCAAAAACCGCCTGCAATGCAGGCGGGCGGTGTATTGGTGGTCCCCGGAGATTGCCGATCTCCGGGTGGCCTGCTCCGCGGCGCGGCGGCAGCTGCAACGCTGCCGCCGGCGGCAAATTCGCATAGAAGGGGAGGAGGCCCGGCTGCTTGGCCACTACAGGGAAGCTAGGAAGTCCCTGCAGGTGGCCATCAGCCTGGCAAAGGGTGAGCAGTGGGAGGAGCTCCTCAGGACCCTGGACAGGGACCCGTGGGGGCGCCCGTACCGGGTAGCCCGGAAGAAGTTCCAGGGGCAGGCGCCCCCGTTAACGGAGTCCCTGGACTCAGAGGTCCTAGCGAGGGTCGTGGCCACGTTGATGCCCGACCCTCCGGAGCTCCTCCCGCCTCTCATGTTAGAAGGGAGCGCTGTTGCGGAGGAGCTGTTACCACCCCCCCCCCCCCCCCCCCATCACTGAGGAGGAGATGGGGTCGGTGGTGGAGCGCCTCCGCAACAAGCGGAGGGCGCCAGGCCCGGACGGAGTTCCAGGCCGGGTGTTAGGTGTGGCGCTAAACCACATGGGGGTAGAGCTTCGGGAGCTGTTCAACCGATGTTTGTCGGTTGGACGGTTCCCGAAGCTCTGGAAGATGGGGCGACTCTGCCTTCTGGGGAATGAGGGTCGCCCCCCGGACCGCCCATCCTCGTACCGGCCCCTGGTGCTGCTGGACGACACGGGGAAGATGCTGGAGCGTATTCTGGCATCTCGTGTCGTCCAGCACATGGCGTTCGACGCTGGACGCCCTCTCCACCCTGAAGGCGTGGTCTGCGGAGGCGACTGCGGGTGGAGGTAGGTTGTTGGCGGTGTCGATCGACATCGCCAACGCCTTCAACAGTCTGCCGCATGGTGTTATACGGGAGGCGCTCCGGTTTTTCGGAGTGCCCTCGTACCTGCGGCGGCTGTTGGGGGACTACCTCCAGGGGAGGGAGGTCGCCTTCGTAGACGGGAGGGGCAGTGTGGTTCGGCGGCACGTGGGGTGCGGTGTTCCACAGGGGTCGGTGTTGGGGCCGCTCCTGTGGAACATGGGCTACGACTGGGTGCTCCGCGTAGCGCTCCCTTCGGGGATTCGCGTGCTGTGCTACGCGGACGACACCCTAGTCGTGGCCCAGGGGGGGACGTTTGAAGAGGTGGCGCGCCTTGCCACAGAGGGCACTGCCCTCGTGGTCGGGCGCATAAAGGCGTTGGGTCTCAGGGTGGCGGCCGAGAAGACCGAGGCCCTGCTCTTTCATGGGTCTCGGTGTGGGCCGCCTCCTGGGGCCCACATATATGTGGAGGGCGTTAGGGTCGGGTTGGGGCCCAGATGAAATATCTGGGCCTCAACCTGGACGGTCGTTGGCGGTTCGAGTCCCACTTTAAGGGACTCGAACCGCGGATAGTGGGAGCGGTGGCGGCTCTCGGCCGGCTTCTCCCGAATTCGGGGGGGCCGGGCGCGAGCTGTCGCCGTTTGTTCGCGGGAGTTGTCAAGAGCATGGCTGTCTACGGGGCACCGATCTGGGCGGATGCCCTCAGCGCCACGAACAGACGCGTACTGCGTGCTACGCAGCGTGTATGAATTCACGGCGGCGAGGAGAGAGATAGGAGAGCCTCCAGCTCCCACCGAGGTAGAACGGGTCCGACGGGAGACCCGGGAAGTGGTTTTCAGGAGGTGGGAGGAGGACCTGGCGGACGCGCGCTATGGACGGTATACCATAGACGCCGTCCGCCCGGTCCTCCGGGAGTGGTGCGCCAGGGATCGGGGCTCCCTGACTAATTAGACTTGTGCAGGTGCTATCCGGACATGGTTGTTTCGGATGGTACCTGCACAAGATAGCACGGAGGGAGCCAAACACTACGTGCCACGAGTGCGGGGCTGCAGAGGACACGGCGCAGCACACTCTGTCTGAGTGTGCTGCGTGGGTGGGGCAGCGCCGCACTCTGGCCGTAGCTGTTGGAGGAGGAGACCTCTCGCTGCCGAGCGTGGTTAAAGCCATGGTCGGCAGCGAGACGGCATGGACGGAAATGCCCTCCTTCTGTGAGGAGGTCATCTCGCAGAAGGAGGCTGCGGAGAGGGTACGCGAGGGGGATCCCTTGAGCGGCCCTCTCCGCCAAAGAAGAGGGGATGGCCGGAGGAGGCGGTTTAACCGTCAACTCCCGCCACCCTAGCCGAACCAGAGGAGACGGGACGGGGGGGGGGCCGTTCTCCTCGTTGCACTGGTTCGGCAGGCGGAGGAGACAGCTATCGTGTACATAGACTGTCTCCTAATTAGGCCGGGGCCCGGTTAAAGCCGGGCCGGCCTCCGGGGCGGCGCGGCAGAATGCCAGCGCAGTGCCCGCGTCGCCCCAGTATGGGGCGGCTGTACACCGCGGAGTTTTTTTAGTGAGTAGGACTCTCACATAACCACTCGACCCCCCATTTCGAGTGTGTACCCATGACGGGTTTTCCACTCCGCGTTAACAAAAAAAAAAAAAAAAAAAAAAGGTGTTGTCTAAGAAATATTTCAAGAATAGGTATTTCTAAAATCTATTGATGTAGCTCTGTGCTCAAAACCTCACCGTTTCGAGTCCGAGAGTGACAACTACAGTTCGGGCTGATTATGCCCAAGTAAAATTGAAAAAAATATAGTTTCTTATTCACCTGTTTCCTCCTTCAAAACTGAATCGATTTTAATAATTCTTTCAAGAATAGTCTATGAAGGTCTATGGCTATGTCTGTATGTTTTCCTCTTTCTTTTTGTATTCGTTAATTTTTTTGCTGGACGTCTGAACATGACGGTAAAAAAAAGCAATTTTTATCATTTTAAAATGCTCCTAATTTTATAATCATTCATTTAAGAATAAAATCAAATTATGGGTGCATGGTAGTATTAGATATGGATTTTACGGTATAAAATATTTACTCCTGTACCATTATCCAGGGAGTGTAGGGGAGGGTTAGTGGAAGCGGCGTCGGCTCTTGGCCAGCCCCTTCCGAATTCAGGAGGGCCGGGTACGAGCTGCCGACACTCTTAGCGCCCACAATAAGCGTGTGCTACACCATGTGCAGGTATCGCATGGTTTTCGCAAGAGAAACTTGCGTGCTCTCCGGCTGCCTGTCTTGGGAGCTGGATGCGGAGGTACTCGCCGTTGTATAATAATTTAAATACACATTTTTCTTTTGAACCGGCAGGCGACCGTGGAAGCGGGTTCACCACATTACCAACAGCATTCTATAGTACATGCTGTGGACAAATGCAAAAAGAAACTTCAAGAAATTGGCGCGTTCAGGCAAACAAACAAAAAATAATCTCTTCAGTTTTTTTTAATATTAATATAGATAATATGTCCATATTATATTATTATTGAAGTTCTATGTCCCAATGACACGAAACCAACGTAAAGGCAAAACAAATCAGTTGTTGCCACATAACGAGTTAGTTCAAACGTTCGCGCAATCTCATCATTCTTAGTACATGTACAAAATTAAAGTCAAATAAATCACGGTGAGTAACTTTTTTTATAGTCCCACGATAAATTGACGGTACAGTCCCTGATGGTGAGCAAACTACGATCCAAAAATGAAGGCAACCACCGAGCGATCGTAACCCACCGACGGTCACCGCTAACATGACTACTATCGTACTACGTCACTATGACGGACTTTTAACCACGTGCAGGTAAGTAGTTATCGAGAAAAAGTGTCTTAACCTAGGAACAGACAGCCAGCTAGCCAACCGGACAAAGAGACGGACAACAAAGTGATTCTTTTATGGGTTCCGTTTTTTTTAATATAAAGTATGGAATCCTAACAATGGATTGGTTCGTTGAAGTATCAATTGACTGGTCACTTTCAAAGAAGAACTGTTATCGAAGACGAGATTTTGAAACTACGTTTAGGCGGAGATATGGAGAATTATGTAACGGCACACGTGACCAAATACAAGGAACCAAATAATTGATATTCATATCTTGGGCGTCTGGGCTTTAAAGATGTGATTTGACACCCTTTACAGGGTTACAGGGTTAGGTACAAGGTTATTTATTTAGGAATTTTAGATTTAATTAATCTTTTAAATCCTAGAGACATTTAATCCTTACTAGAGATGAAACTGATAGTGGTTTGGTCAGATACCGGATATTCGACCTTTTAACGCGTTACATGACGCACTCAGTTTGATTTGAATATTGGCGCGGTGAACGAGATCGGAAATAAACTAAAGTAGGTAATTAATAAAATAAACATTTTTGAAATGCGATTATAAAAATAAACAGTGTCCATAAACTATTGTGGTATGATTTGCGTTGTGTAAAACAATGAGAATTTTTTTAATTTTACTATTCGGTATCCGGTCTGATAGTGAAAATAAGGCCGGATACCGGATATCTACCGGATATCCGTTTTATCTCTAGTCCTTACTACCTACCTACCGTATCAATAATTGTTGTAATAAAATAAAATAGGATTTTTTTTTTTTTTAATGATTAGATTCGATTTCCGACTCTCGTAACAATAAGTTTTTCGAAAATCTATGAATGTAGTTTTTTTATATTTAAAATCGAAGTCATGATTCTTCAGAACATTTTTCTCTATCACTTATAATTTTCCTCGCTGACCCATTTAAATGTTACACGCTGTATAGCGAAAGAAACTTCGTTGCGAGGCATCAGTTTTTGTTTACACTTTATATACTACTACAAACTCCTCACGCTTAGTACAGAGATGACTGGATTCCAAGTGCAGGCTAACTAGGCGGGAATTAGAAAAGTCCTGTCATTATGCTATGGTTCCATCAAGATATTTTTCTTTCAAATGTCGACTTATTCTAGAAGTCGAACCTACGTCGATAGACCTAGACCAAAAAAGCTAGCACCTTACACAAAAATTCATTTAACTTTAACTTTTTAAACTTTATCTTTTTTTTTCAGGCCTTAAAAACCATGAAGCTTCTTATCCTCTCTTTATTAATAGTATCAACAAATGCTGATAATCACTGTCAAGGAATATACTTCAAAGACAATTACTACAACGTCGAAGTAGTTAGAGAGGGCATCAACAGAGTCCATCAAATCACTTACAAACCTTCGGACGACACGCTATATTTCACTTTCGAGCAAATAGCTAAAACACCTACAAGGGCTTTAGGGTATATAAACTTAAAAACTAACCGAGCTGGCATCGTTAACGGTATTAGAAATGCTACTGGCTTGACCATAGATAAAGCAAAAAATCGCATATACGTCGGCGGTTCGGACGGTTTATATTTTTTAAACGATGCAAACGTCCCAGAGAAATTACCAGCGTCGCAAGATATTAAATATTTATTTTTCAAGAATATAGTATACTTTATAAATAACAAAGGTGAAGCGTTTGCATTTCAAGACGGCACTGTTATTAATGTCAACGAACTCATCGATGTTTTGGCTGACGAGTTAATTATTGACGACAACGAAAACATATTTTTTCTGACAGGCAACAAGTTATTCAGAGTTAAAATCGGAACGAAAGCTATAAACTCCCATGAGAATTATGCGGTGACAGCCATATCAACAGATAAAAATTATAAGCCCTATATATGTACAAATAACGGCGTGTATAGTTATAATAAATTTAAATATGCGTTGGACAAAGTAACGATAGCATTAGCGGTGTTAGAGCTTTAACGTTTACGAACAATGAAGAACCGATATACATCGTCGTTGATAACATTGTTCAATTAACGTACAACCCTGTGCCTTGTTTTGGAGATTAAAAAAAAGTTGTTGTAAGTGTTTTTTAATAAAATATTGTTCTCTTTTAAACTTTCTTCTTTATTATTTAAATAAAGGTCCTCAAAATAGGGTTGTTGTTGTGCTTCCTAACTTGGCAACTAGACCTCTAGTCTAGTCTTCCCATTACTGTCATTATCAAGTGAATAAAATGTCCAGTCATATGACGGCTTCAGTAGCCTAACAAGATGGTGGCTCCATTGTTAGAACTTTCTAGGCAGTTTTTGTGCGATCTCAGAATGAATGCTTTCAGCTTATATTCATAATCCACTTCACTTATGCACAAAAACCAAACTATATCACGTAAAACACCACCAATATTACATAATATAGGGTCAAAACCCTGAGTTAATGAATTAAAAAATAAAACCACACCCGTCACTTCAAGATCCCGCCAAAAACTTCATTATGACTATTAGGGAGTATTAATTTATTAACTAAGTAGTTTAAATTTAAACACCCTCTCTCGCTTACGATATATTTGTTCTTTAATTTTTATTTTATTTAATATGTTCAAGTATTTTGTTTCAAGCCACAAAATAGGTATAAAAAATTAATATTGACATTTTCTATGCAGATTTTTTTCTGTAAAATGTGCGTTATGCATTTGAATGACATGCATTTTTTTTTAAATGTCATAGCAGTGTAAATTAACGGCGCTGTCCTTAATGGTAACACAGCACAATCCAAACATAATAGCGACCACCGAGAGATCGAAATCCATCAGTGGTCACCGCTGTCGTGTATAAATATTTCTTCACGTTAAACTCGATGGACTGGATGTCGTAAGAAGGAGAGATCACATTGGTCGGGAGAAAGTTCCACAGCTTCACGGTACGACAAAGATAATAGAGTACTTTTTAGTTGGTGCCGAGATGGAGGTTACCGTAAAACTGTGAGGAGGAAGTTAGATTCACTTAGTCATATTTAGATTAATATTAGTTATTTTCTAATATAGAAAGAATTTTTAAAATAAGGATCAATAGTTGCAAAGTTTACCTCTTACAATCATATACCTCTTTAATAATAGAAATAGGTAGATATAGAAAAAGATTACAGGAATTTCAACAAATGACAGATGACAGAAGATTCAAAGAAAATGGACCTGAAATGGAAATTATCAACAACTGTGTGGAAGGTAAAGAATATATATTATTTTTTAATTTTAAAACTACAACCAGAAAAGTCTCGATATAGCACACAACCCAAAACACGACGTTAATATACTGTAGAACACGCAATAATATCAAAGGTTACTTGTACACAATTAATAAAATTGATAATTGAAAAAATCGTGTGATAAGAGAGCTTTGTGGTGTGAAAGAAGATATAGTCACACGGATTGAGAAATGGATGTTTAGATGGTTTGGGCATGTTGAGAGGATGAATGAAAGAAGAATGACTAAACAAATTTATAATGCGAGTATGAAAGGAAACGTTGGAAGAGGAAGGCCTATACGAACATTTATCGACCAATCGGAGACGTTCTGAAGAAAGATAAGGTCAAGAGTACTCGAAACCGACAAGCATGCATGAAAAGATTAATGAATGTCGAAGAAGCGAAAGAGGTATGCCAGGATCGTAGCAGGTGGAAGGACGTGGTCTCTGCCTATCCCGTTGGGAAATAGGCGTGATTTATGTATGTAAAATTGAAGTGTCTGTTTGTAATGTCAAAATAACAGTTTTATACTAAATGCATATGAAAGTTTATAGTTGTAGGTTGTTTGGCTTATCCCATGGTAAATAAAAATGCATTTCGACATTCGATTTATTTGTTTTATATTTTTGAACTCTTAATTGATTAATTTTAGATTCGATTACACTTACAAACGTAATAATATTTCCAGAGACATATTATGTATTAGCCAGTTTGTTATATACAAATAAAACTATTTGTTGCGTTCAGTCACCACATATAAATATATACGACATGTACATATTATATCAAAAAAGCAATATTTAAATTTTTTTGTCTGTCTATCTATTAGATCCGGTTAATCTCCGAAATGGTTAGACCGATTTTGACGGGACTTTCACTGGTAGATAGCTGATATTATTAGGAGTAACTTAGGCTACTTTCATTTTAGGAAAATAATTAGAGTGCCGCGCAAATAAAAAAACTGGTCATGGTGAATCAATTCAGGAGCTTAAATGGCTTACGCTGAGTAAACCATAAGAGATATATGAAATTTATGCACTTAATTATAGACATTAAAAAGACCTAGGTACCAAAAAAATTATGAGAAACCTTATGTCTGTCTATTAAGGATCACCCACAATAAACATCTTTTAACCGGGAGTGGAGGTAGAACCTACGGTTCGCGCGTGTGTTCCCGATCGACGGCATTTTGTAGTCCACGCAAGCGAAGCCGCGGCACAACTAGTACATAATAAAATAAGGATACATGAAAAAAATAATCTATTCAAAATTCATCTGCGAATTGTTTTTTACATTATACCATACGCTTGGGATTCAACATATTTACGAACTAGCTGTGCCCGTGGCTTCGCTCACGTGGACTACAGAATTCCCGCGCGAATCTTGCTCCTCGCTCCCGGCTATTTTAAAGACAAAAATGCTTATTGTTGGTGTTCCTTAGAAGATAGATGTATACTCTCCCTCACTTTTTTGTACTTCTTTTTAATGCCTATGATTATATAGTACATTAATTTGCTATATCTTTTATGGTTTACTCACCATAAGCCATTTAAGCAACCGAATTGGTTCACCATGACCAGTTTTTTTTAATCGTGCGGAACCCTAATTCTTTTTCTAAATTAAAAGTAGCCTAAGTTACTCCCTATATCATCAGCTATCTATCAGTGAAAGTCCCGTCAAAATCGGTGCAACCGTTTCGAAGATTACCCGGAACAAACAGACAGGCAGACAGACAGATAGACAAAATTTTTAAAAATGGGCTTTTATAAGTATCGTATATATTTACATATACATTTAGTAAAAGCTGTTATTTTAACATTACAAACAGACTCTTCAATTTTATTAATTGTATAGAAGGTAATGAATTACGAATTGTTTTTTCTCTTACAGCTAACATTATTCTGCAAAAGGATGTATCGTACAAAAAAGCATTGCATTTTAATTATGATTGTGCTATTTACAATCTTAATGTATTTAACTAATGTTAACAATGGAAGTCAAACTGTCAAAAAGAAGTAGGTACTTATTTAATTCAAGTATGTAGAGCAGAGACCCAGAGTACCATCTTATGTATGAAAAAGTGTCCGTCGAAATTCGTCAAATTAGGGTGGCGCCACAATAGCAAGTGTGTAAATTTTAAAGATAGCGCCAAAAGTTATAATTCTTTCATTTTTACTTCACGAACTTTTCTCATTATTGTTTGTAAGTTTTACAACAGTAAAACACTAAAAAAATCACAGAAAAGTATTATTCGTTCTTGCTACACTAGCGCCATTTTGGTAGGTAGGTTTTGAATTGTAATTTGTGGCTGTAAGCAGCGGGACGCTAGACTTTATCAACTTGTCCCCTATATAAGATAGTTCTCTTTTCCTCTATCCCCCCTAAAACCAAGGGGGCGTTCAAGTATTACGTAACGCAATTTGGGGGCGGGGGTCTTGTAAAACGTTAAGGTGCATTACAAGGGCGGAAGGGGTTCGAAGGACGCGTTACGAAACATTGCGTTTTTTTAATTTAAATAAAAAACTAGGCAATTAAAATTTCGCAAGATCGCAACCCTGTTTTACGGGGAATCCCTCGATTGTATCGCTGTTGTCAGTGTTGTTAAAGTGAGTTCTTACTGTAATGTCCTCAAAACAGGGAGATTTGCAATCTGTTGTCAAACACGTTTAGGTGTATTCCGACAGCCGTAGGTACTTGAGAGCTAGTGTCTCTAGGCTTAGTGTATTACCATCTTAGGTTACAGGAGATAACAGCGGAATATTCTTGTGTTGTGTTGTGTACTTATAGTATTACATGTGTCCATAGGCCACGGGAGCCGCTTAGTTTTATATAATAACACCAATTATCATCAGGCGAAATTGTGGTCAATCGCTAAAACTATAAAGATTTGAAATCTACTACTAGCAATGCCTCTAGCGGGGACTTGGTGGAACTATAATCGTCGAAAACGATTTAATTGAAAATAAAATTATGTACTTAGTTTTTTAATGCTTAAAGCTTATTATTCCTTATAAGGCCGGCAACGTATCTGCGAGCCCTCTGGTGTTTCGGCGGCGGTGATCACTTTCCATCAGGTGCGCCACCTGCCCGTTTGCCCGCTTTTTATCATAAACAAATAAATAAAAACACTTGGATCACTTGTACATTTAAACTAATATTATGAAGTTCAAGAGATTTTTTGTTTGTTTAAATGCGCTGATCTCTTGAAATACAAATCAGATTTGAAAAAAAAAAATTATAACCTACTAGCTGTGCCCCACGGTTTCACCCGTGTTAATTTTATCCGACAAACAACTCGCCTAAATAGCCTATATAGTCTATCATAATTATTGTCACATACCGCAGGTACAAATTATTTTAAATTTTATAAAGTTTGTGAGTCCATATGCTTTATAGGGCAAAGCTTATAACGTAGTAGGTAAATAGCTTTTGATTGTATAGATTATTATGCCATGCCTAAAAATTAAAGCTCATACATCAATTTTTAACATTCAACAAATTTTTGTCACATAATACCTTATTGTAGCTTATATATAAGAAATAGGCATATGCTATCGTGAACTTTTTTTTAGATATTTTAAGGACCAATATTATTGTTCACGTTATATTTACGTAACATTAATCATTCCACCAGCATATACGGATAAAGCAGTTCGGGATTACTTCACTTCCGACTTATTTAAGAAAAATCAATATTTAAGTCTATCCAAGAGTTATGATCTAATGTTAGATAACCTATACTAAAGCTCGTGAATCTGGTTTTCATATACAAAAAGAATTTTTCGAATCCGACTGGTAGTTCCAGAGATTAGTGTGTTTAAATAAACAAATAAAAAAAACTCTTCCGCTTTATCTTATTAATATTTATTGAGGAAACTTATATGCTACATAGCTTCACGCTACGACCCTAGGGAGCGAAGCAGTAACCATTAACGTCAAGCACTTTGACAAAGCTGTAGACAAGTACGGGTAACGCGTTGACGGCAGTTTTTGGCAGAATCTTGAACTGTCATGTTGTAGTTTTTATTATGATTCATTAATATATGTTAATATTGGTGGCGTTTTGCGTGATATGGTTTGGTTACTGCGCATTATTAGTGAAGTTTATTATAATTAATATAAACTGGAATTATGCATTTTGAGATATCTCAAAGACGACCCGGAGGGAGACAACATCCCATCGGAACCCACTTTGAAGATTAAAAAATACTACGAAGTGTTAAAAACATTGACACTGGCAAATGTTCTTAAGGCGCCAATATAAGAAGAAACGCGTGGGGAGTTGGTCAAATACAATTTAATACGGGTGAAACCGTGGGGCATACCTAGTGATATTTTAAAAAGTATATCTTTTTTTTAGTTTAGGGTTATCACAAATGTATTATTACATAGACGACAAAGGGGAAGGATGCGAGATGCCCAAACTGGACCCTTATTCGCCAACAGCTATGGAGTATAACAGAGACTTGCCTAAAGTTGTCTGCGATGGGGTCGACTGGGTGGAATGCTATGTAACTATGAATTTTCAATAATAGTTATTAGAGTTTACTGCTTAAGAATCGATTTTTATATTATAAGAAACCCGGTATGGAAACTTTATGAGGAGTTAAATTTATAAAAGCGTTAACAAACAGCGTTACGTTTTTTGCGCAGCGTATCTTGCTTTTAGATAAATCATTAACCACTGAGTGAGTGAGTGAGTAAGTGATCTCCTCACAGTCCAACAGCTCAATTGAGAATGTCTTCAAGCAAGTTGTTGCCTGCTTATATAGGACGTGCGGTCACAGAACACTCTTGTTGCTATCGTGCTCAGTCAATAGTGCAGGTCAATAATACGAATACTAAGTCTTGCTGGTGGAACCAATATGCGGGCAGGTCGTCCTCCAGATCTCCTACTTCCCCGGGGGGTATGATATAGACACTGAACCACCGAGAAAGAATGATCAGAAATCCACTTACCGAGCAATCCCTCTTCGTATCCAGCTTCCCGGGATATCCCAGATCTTGCGTGAGCCACAGCGGTTAAACAAAGCGAAGCGTTAAAGATGCTAGGTGCGCGTGCGCGTAACCGATGCTCGAAACTAACCGTCGTTTTTAGAGGCGCGCGTCCGTTACCGCACGGGTTACTAAGCAAAGGGATTACTCGGCAAAAGTGACTTTGCATTCTAGCCCAGCAACCCAATGACCAACAACCGACGTTTATAAAATAGTATGTTATGCAATATGTATTATAAACCCTGTCGGATCCGTGAGGGTGTTATCAGTTATCGAGATTATATTGTTTATGTTATCTATCTCAGATTATAAGTAAAAACTTATCCCTAATAAAATGTAAAAAAAAATTTAGTTAAATGAGAAAACTTACATGGCAAAACAGGCGGCGCGGCGCAGGGTAGCGCCATACGATCAAACGTACCGCAGCGACGCGCCGGGGCTGACGACGGTGTTATCACGTTTTAAAAATTTGCTAAATTTTAGGGAAAGTAAAACTAAATATGTTAATTTCTTAATAAATAAAATTTTGATTTTTTTTTGGTAATGTCATTGGGGTACCTACATACTCTTTTCGGATTCGACGGGGTTTTTTATACATATTGTACAATACTACGTGTTGGTGAAGGAAGCCGATCATTAAGTAGCATTAGTGCTATTTTTACAGTTCCTCTGATTTGCTGATTCCTGAAATACTCAAGGACGTTTTATAAATATCAATAGAAATACTTTTAAATTGTTTTCCTTTTTAGAAATCGGAATGCTCAGTAGTTAATCAGATTTTGCAAGAAATGTCACATATATCATGCATCTATAAGGATATAGTGTACGTCAATGATCACAACTATTACATATCAGAACCAATCAGAGTTGAAGGCGAATTTAAATACATTCTGAATAGAAGTGACCACGTGAAGGTATCGTGTACTGGAACTTCGAAACATGGGTATGTTATTCTTCTTCCTTTTCCTTCTTTGGCACCCATTCCGCGTTAATAAGGACTATTTGTGACTGAATCTTAAGAGAGACAGGGAGCAGAATAGTTTGTTTGGAGATTTCTCTCTACTTGGGGCAGTTCGACAAGTGGAATACCTCCACCCTACAGAAGATCGTAACCAACTAACCTTGTGTTGTATATTGTGGTAACTAGGGTTTCCAGAACCCCATTGTATCTTTTTGCAATCTGTAGAGTCTGTAACGTCACATTTAATCAGTCCCTCTACTTCGCTTTCTACATTTGTTTATTTAGGCTCTGTAATTATAATTATGTTTTATACGGAATATTGTTTTAATAAGTTAATGTGCTCGAGGCTGCGCTCGGATGATCTACAAAATGCCTTCGATTTGGCACACTCATGAATCGTGCTACCTCCGCTCCCGGTTATTTTAAAGTCAAAAATGCTTATTGTGGGTGATCCTTAGAAGAGAGACATTTGTTCGCTGTGACTTTTTTGTAGATCTGTAAGATATACAATTATGTACTCCAATAATTTGATATATCTCTAATAGTTTACTCAGCGTAAGCCAATAAAGCACCCTAAAATGGTCTTTTGTCCGAATTGATTTTTATTTGCGCGGAATCCTAATTTTTTTTTCTAATATAAAAGTAGTCCAAGTTACTCCTTATAATATCAGCTATCTGCCAGTGAAAGCCCAGTCAAAATTGGTCACTCCGTTTCGGAGACTACTCGGAACAAACAAACAGAAAATAAAATAAAAAATGTTTTTTTTAGTATACACTTTCTGTTGGGTACGCAGCACGTCACACGCGTCGATAGGGCGAGTGACGTCAACCCGGGTTGGACGGGTTTGTTAATCTTATAGGATTTCTAAAAAATCCTATAAGACGCCGGATGCCCGCCTCGTGGCGATTATTCTTGCCGATCCGAAGTGCTCGGTACGGGGTCCTGAGGTGTGCGATATTGCACAAGCTCACTCGAAAATGAAACACAAAACTTGCACTAACAACGTAACCGAGCCGACCGATCTGTCTATGTAACCGCAAGTCTTCAATATGTCCCGTAGTGGCGCTAGTGTCGATGATTTTAGGTTCCGATGAAATCCGTAGTGGCGCTAGTGTCGATGGTTGCAAGGTTCCGATGAAATCCGTAGTGGCGCTAGTGTCGATGGTTGCAAGGTTCCGATGAAATCTGTAGTGGCGCTAGTGTCGATGGTTGCAGGTTCCGTTGATTCCCGTAGTGGCGCTAGTGTCGATGGTCTTCTTTTGTAGGCGGTCGGAGATCGGTCGGTTAGTGCCCAGCAACGCCGCGGGATTGAGAATGAAGACTCCGGCGTTACCGTAAAGGGAGCGCCTTGCGCTCGGGCAAAAGGTGCTCCATTTCTATTTGATTTTCATTATGGTCGGCTCGGTTTTCCGTCTATATTTATTTAATTATTAAACCTATGTACAAACTTCTTACGCCTAATTATTCTATATTGTATTCCCTATCTATAAACATAACTTATTCTATACTTAATCCATACTAC
Source organism: Saturnia japonica (assembly GCA_033032175.1). NCBI lineage: Eukaryota > Metazoa > Arthropoda > Insecta > Lepidoptera > Saturniidae > Saturnia > Saturnia japonica. Next base: position 1,303,817 of record CM065330.1, read on the forward strand.
GCGCCCGTATAAACTAAATACCCGGTCCCGAACACAAATCGATACATTCTTTACATAGTTTCGGGACGTGCGCCGAGCGCGTACTTATATACATTATTATTCTATCTTAAATCTATGGGGAATAATTAGACAATTATGTACAATATTTATTTCAATGTCCTTATTTATCATCTATTCTACGCTAAATCTATATGTATTGTCAATATTCTATATCTATGTGTTCTTTATTCCGTAATTCTATATATAACATTCTGTATTCGATAATTTATCTATTCTATATTCTATAACATAATATAATAATTCTATATAAATCTATTTCATTATGTCTTGTATGAGGCGACGCCGCTGTCGCCAACACTTTCATATTATGTATTTAGTATAAAGTTATAATTTTAAAATTACACACGGAAACTTAAAATTTATTTATTTGTATAGATTTGATAAATAAACGCCATCTGTTAATTGTTTCATGTACTACGGTATTATTACTACCATTTTAAAATCATAGAACTTTTCAGTTTAGGTTTGTTATCTTCAAGATGGTTCGGTTATAAGGCCGGTCTGAGAGATGTGCCCACGAACAAACCACCGATGGGACGGGAGGATACTCTGAATATCATGATCCTATGCTTCGATTCGGCGTCCCATAACGGTGTTATAAGAAAACTGCCAAAGATGTATAAATTCCTCAAGGAGGAATTGAACGCAACTGTACTGCATAGGTAAATGAAATTGGAACAAAATTCATTTATGCGGCTTGCGGTTGGAGTTGACTTACGATTTTCTCTCTGTCTCTTTCTATTATATACGTCATATGGCATGTGTGTATGTGCGAGTATCGAGATTCAAGCAGACGAGCGTCGTGCGCGGTCGTTTGTATAAGCCTAACTCAATCGGCTACCAAATTAAAAACATGGCAGGGCCGCTCAGGGTGGTCTCGTGAAACAGGTGTGCTTTCAGTAATTCAATGGTTTAACAGTTATTTTGTATAGTACATAAACTGAAACAAACCGCGATATGTTCTTTATGATTTAGAGTAAATTTTGATAATGTATCCGAATATAGTAACGCGCTAAGCTTATTTAGGCTATTAAATGCAGTTGTCTGCACAAGTCGATAGGTGCGTGACGTCAGATTTTTAGCTCGCGAGTGATCGATAGCGATGATAGAAATTTCACGACCACCATACAGAAAACTTTCCGGTTAAAATTACTAATAGGTTACTGGTTTATTAGACCAGTGGAGTATCGATTCGATGTCCGTAGATTTGAGCCTGAGTATCTAATAAAGTTTTTTTTTCAGAATTTGCTCAGTTTTATTCATTTAAATTTAATTTAGGAAAGCAAGCGATGTCTCAGTTGTGGCTTGTGCAAATACTGCGTCGATAGACGTTAGTTTGAATCCCTGCAATAAGCCAGATCTTCCGGTGAAAGGAAACAACTTGATGATACCATAGCATGGTAGTAGGGCCTTTTTAATTCTCATTTGGCATGGATTTGGCAAATCTGTCGCCAAACACCAATAGGTATGTTCTGGTAGTTGCACTTGAGAGCCAGTTTTCCCAATAGACTTAGCGAGCTACCATCTATTACCAGATTGTGGACACAACGCTACACCTATAAAAGATTTAAAAATTGTTAACATTGTTTTTTTAACATTTTAGTCTAGAAAAGGCTGTTCAACTGTTGTTAAATAACTATAATAATATATCTTTCAGTTACAATATTGTCGGTGAAGGTACATCGCACGCCCTCTACCCGATATTAACAGGACTAGACTTGCCCGATTGGGAGACATTCCCCAAGAATGAATGTATGAAACTAGAGACGTTCCTGTTCCACCATTTAAAACAGGATGGGTAAGACGATATTGTTTGATGACTTCTTTATTTTCGCGGCTCGTGTAGCCACGGTCCCGATTCCCGTACATGACAGATATTTTTGTGATGAGTATTATAGTGTATGTAAATTATCACAAGCTAAAACAGACGCCGGGAGTGAATTCTACTATTTGCTTTTCGCATAATGAATGACGAAGCAAAGCGCTCCGTGCGGATTGGGGGAATTTCCACAACTTAAGGGTGAAAACCCTCATGGCGTCTAGTTGTCCTATAATGGAACGGGTTGGGCGGAATTAGATTGTGTAATTCTTGTGGACATTTTCCAACGTGTCGTCGATTCTCTAGACTAGACTGAGCATTTTGCCGTTATCAGTGCTTCATCACCAGCAAGTCGACGAGTTCGGCGCTCAATGAAGTCTAGAGCGGTCAACAGATATTTGGCTGATCCATCCTAAAGATGACAGCAGTATTCCACGCAGGAATCAAGGCATTCGTTGCGTCATTTTGAGTTGTGCTTTGCTTACCTGATGGTAAGTCTAAAAACCTAATTGTGTTCATGCACATTGCATTACTACTGTGTACTTAACTAAAAAGGTTTCATGAGTTAAAATTCCAGGTACCGCACTGCGTATTTCGAAGACATGCCCTGGATAGGTACATTCCAAAGGTTCTACAACGGTTTCGACAACCGGCCCACGGATCATTACCTTCGGTCTTTCATAATGGAGGAGAGCCAGAAGGGTAAGAAATGGTGGCACGGCGTCAAGAATCGATATTGTATTGGTAATATAGCGGAGTACGCTTTGATGATGAAGTTGGCGGAACAGGTACTTAATTAACTTGGCCTTATTAAAATATATTTGTTTTGGCTCGTTCAGACACCGATATTGGTGCGAATTAAAACCAACTTTCCTGTTATCCGTAAAGTAGACGACTAAAAGAGCTTCGAATATTTCTTTATATTGCACTATGAACTGATATAGCAACATACGAATTATATGAAGAACAAAACAGAGAGAGCTATGGTTTTTATTTGTCTACCGCTGTAACCACTTTTTGGTGCTAAAAGCGCTACCGTTGTCAAAATAGTAAAGATTAAAAGTGGCTGGTGATTTAATATTTATACTTATGGTACACCAGCCTGTTGTTTGGGGAGTTCCGATTTGGTCACTGTTGCGAACGGACGTGTCGCTCCGTTTTCAATTTTGACCATCACGTGACTTAATTGTTGCGATCTTATATTTGGAATTTATTTCAAATATATTGTTGCAATTACGACGTAAACCAACTGGTGTCTAACGCTCGCGTGGTAAACCGCACTTTTCGGTGCGACTTGCTTGTTTTTTTTTTTTTTTGTAAATCCACGGTTTTGTGGTCACTTGCTGGATACCTGACGGTGCCAACGAAGGCAAGTGGGGCGTGACCCGAGCAGCCCGCTGGTTGTCTCCTTCAGAGGCAAACAGCCAGACTCGGACGGGCCCGGGGAATCTAGGCCTTTGCGGTTATCGCATAGTCTTGCTCCAGGTGTCTCCTGCCAAACCTTCCGATCCTGCACACTCCATCCCCGGGAACCTGTTTGGGCCTAGCCCGGTTTAATTACCGGTCTGCGTCCTCGGCCCCGGGCTTGTTAGGGCTCCTTAGGGTTGATAGGTCCTTCCTGTGTGTCATTGCACCTTGACAACAGGTCTCTTGCCGACTCCGATAGTCTTTTAAATTTTTTGGCGCACCCCCCTGCCCCTAAGGCAGGGAGGCCTTTAAATTTAAAATTAAATAAAAATGTCCCACTGTCCTCCCTCTTCTGCCGCCATGGCAAATAACGTTGCCGACCTGGCCACTTGCATAGGCAAGTTGCAAGCCAGGATGAAAGCGCTGGAGTTTCAATACCAGCGCTATCAAAATTTCGTCGTATTACGGTGTCCCTCTCTAGACGAGGAATACCGTAATCTACCTGAGAACGCCTGCGTGCGTCGCACCGCTGCGACCGCGACCCGTCATGAGGCCGTTTCAGGTAGCGAGGAGGCCGCTTCAGGTAGCAAGGCGGCCGATGACGTCACGGCCGCGACCGTTACATCCACTGGCGCCGCGCCAGTCGGCGTCGCGCCCAAACGTCCCGCGCGCAGCGTTACGCGCCTGTCCGCCGCGTCATCCGGGGCCATGGCCGCGCCTACGGCCACGCCCCCTGTCCCGACTAGCCAATCGCGCGGGTCAAGCCCCGCCTCCGTCAGGCGAGGGCCGCGAAATTCGCGGTCACAATCTAGGGTTACCAAAAATAGTCCGTACGTCCGTCCCGCGCGATCCACAGAAACCGCGTTAAAGACGAAAAATTCGTTTTCGGCCCTTCCGGTCGAACAAGACTCGCCCGCGAATCCGGATCCATCTCCGGAGATGGATACCGAGAACGACGGCTTCACCGTCGTGGCGTCGCGTAAGCGAACGGCGCGTAGCAGTCCGACTACTCAACCGGCGCCTAAGGTAATAGCTAAGGCAGTAGTCAGGGGCGCCGCCGCCCCCGCGTCCTCCCAGCTCCCCGCGCCCGCCGGCGGGAAAAAAGAGCGTGCCCCACCTCCAATCATAATCCGGGACAAGGCAGCCTGGATGGGAGTCTGCAATGAGATGCGCAGACTCAAACTCGACTACCACAAGGCTAGAAACATAGTCAACGGGATTTCTATTTCGGTGAGTTCTTCGGAAACTCACCGTAAACTAACCACCCTCCTCCGGCAGAAAGGTCTGCAATTTTATACGTATTCGCTCGCAGAGGAGCGCGTCCTCCGAGTGGTCATCCGCCGCATTCCGGTGGAGCTCGACCCGTCGGAGGTGTGCTCCTCGCTCAAGGAGCAAAGTTATCCCATCCGGGAAGTACAACCGGATGTACAGTAAAGATAAGCGGCCACTACAAATGGTAGTGGCCATATTGGACCTTTCCCCCGAGGGAAAGGCCATCTTCCAGCTAGAGACGGTGTGCGGGCTCTCCGGGATTAACGTGGAGCCCCCACACAAAAACCACCAGCCTGCGCAGTGCTACAACTGCCAGCTGTACGGGCACGCTGCCCGTAACTGTCATTCTCGTCCGCGGTGCGTAAAGTGCCGAGAGGACCACCCCACACGGGAGTGCACGCGCGAGTGTGACTCCGTCGTCCCCCCGAGCTGCGTGTTATGCGGGGAGGAGGGGCATCCCGCGAATTATCGCGGTTGCCCCAAGGCCCCGCGTACTACGCGGCCACGTACACAGAGGCAGGCGGCCCCCCGGGCGGCGCCCCCCGCCTCAGCCATCAAAGCGCAACCCCTGCTGGCGTCAGGGGAATTTCCCGCGCTGCCGGTCCCGCGCCAGCTCCCGGCCGCCGCCAGCCCCTCCGCACCCCGCGTGGTGCAACCGCAACCCGTGCGTTCATCGCAGAACGCATGGGGCCCCCGCCGCCCCAATCCACAGCCCCTTATGGCTATGGATATTCCCGCGCCCCGCGCTCCTGCGCCCCGCGCGCCCGCTAACACTGTCGTCAATAGTAACGACCTAATGATACTGCTCACCCGCGAGCACGATATCCGCGAGCTCATCGAATACAACGACCATTTGGAGCGCTTCGGTCTCATCAAGACCGCTTGCGCGTTCCCCCGCCTCGTAGAGACACTACAACGTCTCGATCGCGAGGCGAGTAGTAATAAAAATTAGGGCCTTTCAATGGCTAAGTTTAAACCGAAAGCGTTAAATCTTTCATTTTTTAACGCGCGAAGCCTACTTCCGCAGCGTGATCTCGTCGCGACCTTTCTTAAAGATCACCAAGTAGATGTTCTTTTAGTGCAGGAGACGCTCTTAAAGCGTGCTAAACGTGATCCAAAAATCGCGAACTACAATATTGTAAGAAATGACCGGGCCGGCCGCGGGGCGGCACTCTCATTTATTACAAACGATCGTTATATTGTACGCCGGTAGATCCTCCGATACTTACCAATATGGAAGTATCCGTGTGTAGACTAGGAATGACCGACCACCCGTCCATAACGTTAGTCTCAGTTTATCTCTCGCCGAGGAAAGAGCCTCTCAGGTCTGACCTAGAAAAGCTACTTTCGCTCGGTGAATCGGTCATTATAGCGGGTGACCTCAATTGTGGACACACTTCGTTTGGCAATTGGAGAGACTCCAGTAATGGGGTTAAACTCGAAGAGCTAACGAACGTGCTAAACTTTGATGTCATAGCGCCACCCACTCCCACCCACTTTCAAGACAACTGTATGCCGACAGTGCTTGATGTAGCTCTCATTAAAGGTATCGCGCTTCGGTTACGACTCATTCGGGTCGTACACGAGCTCGACTCCGACCACCGTCCGGTCATCATGCAGCTAGGTCAACCAGACGACTCTAGCCCTCCTTCGGTCCAAGTGGTTGACTATGCCAAGCTAAAACATTATCTTGCGGACAGGCCGTCCTCGTCCAGCTTAGATAGGATCCCGGACGTATTGGGGTCCGTTGCGGACGTAGATCTCGCGATCGATTCCCTGGTCGACCACCTGCAGGCCGGCATCGGAGAGGCCTCGAGAGAGGTCGAAGAGGCGAGCGATCGCCGCTTCGTACTCCCTGCCGACGTGCGGGCGTTGTTGACGGAAAAGAACGCGGCGACTCGTGTGCACGACCACTATCCGACCGAGGAAAACCGCGCACGTTTACGCGCACTTCAAAGATCGGTTAGAGCCCGTATATTAGAACTCAGAAGTCACAGATGGGACGCCCTCGTCGAAGGGCTAAGGCCGTCGCATCTGGCTTACTGGAAATTAGCTCACAGCCTCAAAATAGAGGCTTCTTATCTTATGCCCCCCCTCGAGAGGGGTCCCGGTATACCGCTCGCCTTCGATAGCAGCGACAAGGCGAAGTGCCTCGCCACTTGTTTGGAGAGCCAGTGCTCTCCGAACAGTGTCGATGCAAATACCGACCGGGTCGAGGGTATCGATGGATGCGTGCGGGAGCTGGATAAGCTCCCCGCGACAGACTCCCTGTCCCCAGTCACGTCTGAGGAGGTTCTTTCCATTATAAAAAGCCTTAAGCTTAGAAAAGCACCAGGTCCCGACGGGATCAGGAATGAAGTACTTAGACTTCTTCCCGATCGCCTCATAGCTCTTTTGGTCTGCATCTTCAATGTAGCCATAGCCCACTGCCATTTTCCAGCCGCCTGGAAAAAGGCCATAGTCATAGGTATCCGTAAGCCCGGCAAGAGCGCGTCGCTTCCCGACAGCTATCGCCCGATCAGTCTCCTAAATACTTTAGGGAAAATGTACGAGCGGATCCTTCTGAACCGTCTCAAGTCAGTAATAGAGGAGAAAGACCTCTATCCGCCTGAGCAATTCGGTTTCCGTGCTAGATATTCTTGCACTCATCAAGTGCACCGCCTCACGGAGCACGTTGCATTTAATTTTGCTGAATTATATAAACCCCGCCGTACACTTGCGGTCTTTTTCGACGTTGCCAAGGCCTTCGATAAGGTCTGGCACGAGGGATTGATCTACAAGTTGTATCACTTTGAAGTCCCCGATAGGCTAATTAAAATAATTCGCGACTATCTAACAGATCGCACCTTTCGCTATAGAGTGGAAGGTGAATTGTCCACGCCCCGTCCAATACGCTCAGGCGTTCCCCAAGGTTCGATCCTGGCTCCTAGCCTATTTAACCTGTACGTCAGTGACCTACCTCGACTCCCGGAGGTCGAGGTAGGGCTATACGCTGACGATACAGTCTTATATGCCTCAGATAGGAATAGATCCCACCTCAGACACAAAGTCCAACGCTCCGTGACCACTCTCGGGAAGTGGTTTAACGAGTGGCGTATAGCCGTTAATCCCTCGAAGAGCGCCGCGATGCTCTTCGATGCGGATTCGTCACAGATACCGTGGAAGCTTAAACCTGTTAAGCTCTACGATAATCCGATTCCGTATGTAAGAGAGACCAAATATCTAGGGGTAACCCTAGATAGTAGGCTCTCTTTTAGACCCCACATCCGTAAGGTTAGGAACAGGGCCGCGTGGGTCCTGGGCCGGTTGCATCCTCTGTTGTGTTCGGTGAGTAAAATGTCCACGCGACATAAGCTCACGCTCTACAAGACGTGTATTCGACCAATTTTGACATACAGTTGCGCCGTGTTCGCACATATGTCCGAGTCGAGTTTCAAACGGTTACAATCGATACAGAATAGGTTCCTCTATCGTCTCACCGGGGCCCCGTGGTATGTTCGAAGCGTAGATCTCCATAGAGATATGGAGCTTCCTTCGATACATGCCTACGTTAAACAGCTCTCCCGTTCGTATTTCGACACCGCGTCGAACCACGCGAATCCGTTAATAAAAACAGCCGCCACTTATGTTCCGGCACCCACGGACATCCGGTGCAAACGCCGGCCGCGCAATATTTTTATTGATCCCGACGATCACATCGAAAATTCGAATAAATATTACACATCCGTCTCTCCAAACAGAGCGTGCCAGCGCCCACGCCCGCGTAACCACCGTTCTCTCCGCAGAGGGCGGGCGGTCAATTTCGCTCCAGCACACCCGTCACGTCCACCCTCTCTAGCGGTAACCCAAGCCTAGGTCCGTTCCTCGGTGTGAAACCCTTGGGTCAGGCAACCGCCCGCGCGATACAAGTGACACTACGTGCATCACTTAGCTACCTACATACAACACTACACACGTATGAACATACACACGTGCACACCACACAGGTACATAGGTTCTGTGAGGGACCTTTTTTTTTCTTTTTTACGCTAGTTAGTTAGCGCTAGTTAGTGTAGAAACATTCCGATTATTGAATACACATACGCACGGTTCCTTCCTTCCTCCCAGGAGGAAGGGAACGTGCCTATGTGTATATTTAGTTAGCTCGAATCGTAGGTGTAGGGATTCGAATAGATCGCGACCTATTTGCGAACGCGACGACCGCCCGAGCCGAGGTCCGGCCACTTTGGCACCCTCGTGCGAGTCGTCCACAAAACTTTCGCGGCTGAGTGCCCTCTGCGCTCGCCCCCAAGTCCGGTGAAGCTGTAAAAGCCGCAGCGGCTTTAGGGCCCCTAAGGCTAACAGTGTAGGCAGTTCAAAAAAAAAAAAAAAAAAAAAAAAAAAAGCCTGTTGTTTGGTTACATAAAATAGAAGTTATGCTTAGTATTGTGAGGGACTATTTTCTTTCTTTGGCTGATTAGACTTAGCAAAATAACTATCAGTTTCTCAGTTTGGAGGGGAAACGCTTCTGCCTAACATTCATCGCTGATATAAGTCACGATGACTTCAATATGATAGCAACGGCCGATGAAGATGTGGTAGACTTCCTCAGATCTTTCAGAGATTCAGATAGACTTGAAGATACGATGCTCATCGTGATGGGAGACCACGGTGCTAAGTATGTTTGAATTTTGATGTAGTAATAACTTGATATTAACATATTTAGGGCGAGAAGCACCAAAAATATTTTAATTCAGTTTATGCAACGTTTTTTATTCCCACGGAGAAAAAGGACATTTCATGTGTTACTTATTTATATAGTGTGTTTTACCTTTAATTGGTAAGTTTTCACATCTCTCATGGGTCAACCAAAACGTACCTTTTCCCCCAGTAGTTTGTTATATATTAGTTTTATATTATAGTTTCCTGAATTATGTCATGATATAGTAAATTATCATATATGTTGAATAACACAAAATATTTCAGTTAATAAATAAAAACCAATAACTTAGTTTTTAAAATCTTACGATTCAAATAATTGCAGGTATTGTAAAATATACGGAAGTACAACACTACAAAAATAAATGTGGCAACATTATTTTAAACTTTGACATTAGTTATTGTCAATTTACTCCGTGGGAATAAAAAAACGCAGTATAGCTGTGCCAAAATTTATGGAACTATTAACTATAAATCTGATTTAAATATGATTTAAGCATTTGATTCAAGCTACCGTTACTGTCATTAAGGACCGTAGGGTTGGTAGGATATCTGTTCCCGACTGGGTCGCGACCACCATTTACATGGGTATAAAACCTAGAGGGCTGCAGACATGACAGTGAGGACCAGCGACGGTTTGCTAATCTCTCCGTGGTTGCTGTGCTCCGTGGTTTTGTATAGCCATTAGACACTGATACCCACTTTACCGAGCTGCAGAAGATCGCACCCAAATAACCTTGTGTTGTGTTCCTGCAGTGAGTAGGATTCCTAGAGGAAGTGGGGTTTAAAGTCTGCAACGCGCAAGTGATACTGTATGCGGTATTACAAGCGTCCATAGGCTGAGGTAGCCGCTTACGATCAGGCCGTATACTTGTTTGCCGCCTTACTAGTAGCGGTGGGCGATTATGAGATTTTACTAATGTAATCATTCGATTATGAAGATATCTCGGGGTAACTCGATTATAGCCATTAGTAATTACTAACATTAGAAGTTCGATGTAGTAGATTATGAATTATCACTAATCATTGGAAATATCTCGATTATGTAAATCATTTATAATCGCCCACCTCTACTTACTAGTATATAAAACATAGTTCGTCACCAACTCATGTCAAATCCGGTGAAGCTGTCAAAGCCACAGCGACTTTAGGGCCCCTAAGGCTAACAGTGTAGTCAAATCTTAAAAAAAACCAACTCACGTCCCAAGTTCGCTGAAGATGTAAAAGCGCAGCGGCTTCAGGGCCGCTAAGGCTAACCAGACCTAAAAAAAAACCACGACGCCGTGTTGTGTTTAGGATGATGGTTTCAATCGACTTAACCAATATTTTGAATCATTTGAATGAAAACAATCAAAAATAAATCTTTGGCCTTATTTTTAAACCCATACTATTGAATATATCACAATCGCTCACCAATTTTGATAAGGTTAGAGTCAAGGTACTTGGAAACCACCAAATTCAAGTTTTTGATTATTTTCTTGATTTATTTTTGCGAAAATGCTCGTGCCGATATGCGTGCCAGAGTTAAGACAGTCGGAATAGTTGGGGTTTCGGGGCTAAAAGGGGCTCAAAAATGGTTGGCAACTGCGATTTTCCAAACAAATCAGCCTATATTAGAACGTGTACGGTTTGCTCCGTTTTATGCAGACTTTGACTGTACACATACTTTTGTTTTAGAAAGGACTTTATCTGCAAAATCGTTCAGTGTACTACTCGGAAGATCATTCCTTGCGTACGTCTAATACAGTGAGTAGTAGGTACTCTTTCTCTTTGCTTTGCAGACCTTGCAAGCTCGCAAGCTGCAAGCAAGCGTACAACAATCGTCATATGACGAAATCGTGTGTATGGAGCTACTCTCCGTGACAGTAGGCCTAACGTTACCTATCTCTTTCTGTCACGAAGCAAAACGAAATGTGTTGAATAGTTAAAGACATGGTTCTGATTTGCTATTGTGGTGTCTAATGTCTATATTTATTTCAATGGCTCAGGCATAGCTTAACGTAAAACATTTAAACGACTTCAGATACGATTCCCTACGCAAAACTTATCAAGGCAGAATCGAAGAACGACTTCCATTGGTCACGATAACTTTACCGGGTAAACTGATGAGAGAGAGACCGTCAGCTCTATCCACGTTGCGAGCTAACGCCGAGGTTCTGACCACACCTTATGATCTTCACGCGACCTTGCTGGATGTCGTCGGCTTGAATGACCTTCGTAATCGTTTTAAAGTTCCGGGTGCTGATTTACCGAGGTCGATGAGTTTATTGGAACCCGTAAGGCAATTTTTATTAGTTATTAAATTTCATTTATATTAATTACTTATTCTTTGTAGGTTTAGCGTTTTTTAACAATCTCTTCTGATTAAGTGAAAATGTGTCTCAAGATAGTAACACACTAAGCCCAGTGGGAGGACTGACTCTCAAGTGCAGCTGCAGGAACATGCCTATAAATGCTTGGCGACTGATTTTCAACTTGACGGTGATAGCTTGCCAGGCGGGTATTAGAAAATGCCCTATCACTATGCAAAAATTCCAAGGTTTCATATCTCATGATAAAAAATAATTGAAGCCATATAAGATGACTTTGTTGTCGTCTGTCAGTTTGTCCTTTTGTGAAGACCATTTCGTTTAAGCTGAGCTTTTTTTAAATTGAAATACCTCATACAGGTGAAAAAAAATGTTTCTAGGCAAGATACGTTCGTTCATACTGCATTGTACCTCACTAAAGGGTTAAGTGGGCACAATAGCTAACGGTCTATCATTGAATTAGAGATCAAATATTAATTAGTTCTATTTACTTCAATAATATTAAACTTTTAATTATAATATCATTGATTTACTTCATATTTTATACGCAACGTGGGTAAGGAAACAGCCAGAATTCCTTAGAAACTTACTCCTGGTATGGAAGTAGTTGGCACAATATTGGGCTAAAAATGTGTCTCTCCTGTATCATCAGGTAATTCGTAGAATTTCCACGGAAACTGGGTTAGCTGTCAGAACTATGTAAATTTGGCGATCATTGTTAAGTTGCAAAAAACAAACATATCTAGACTAATTCACTGGACTCTAATTAACTTGGTACGAAGTATTTCTATGAAGTAAGGTTACCATTTACACTTACCAATCTACAATAATATAACGTCAGACGTCGAAAAACTTTTAGTATTACATAAAGCCGTTAAAACGTTCATGCTACTCGGCATGTGAATTTTCAAAATAACTTTACTTTCTACGCAGTAATTTCCTTCTGATTTATCTAATCATGTCATAACTGTACCAGAAAGGTGAATTTTCTGCAAAAGTAAACCTAAAAATTTTTGTTATACTTTAGCGAATATAGTTGAATCTCCGTTTTGATCCTTAGATACCAAAGTCGAGGTCTTGTGGCGAAGCGGGCGTACTACCTCATTGGTGCGCATGCACAAAGTGGAGGAACGTGTCACAATCAGACCCTTTTTACCGGAAAGCTGCTGAAGCATTAGCGGAATATATAGACAATTTAACTCTTGAAAGAAGGTACAGTTTTCTTTACTGATTCCTTGGAGATGGCAGTTGTTTGGGGATCGTTGTAGATGGTTCCGTGAGCATCAGCCCGCGCTGAAGTCGCCAATTAGCATGATTTCATGTCTGTTGGCTTCTTCGATTACAAAAAGAAAAAAATTAAATACCTACTTCCTAAATGTTTAATTATCGAATTGCTGACTCAATAGGTTCGATCGGAACAGGCTGGTGTTTGTCTACTAAAACATTCTGGCCCTCGGGTATAACGAAACTCATCAATTTGGGGATGAATATTCAACTTAACACGTGGAGTACGCTGAAAATTTTTAAATTTAATTTTTGATTAGGTATAATATATCAATATAATATATTTTAGTTAAATAGATCTTTGTAAGTCCCAGATGCGAAAATTTTTGGTGTTTAAATTAATTTATGGTAAATCTAATTTTCTCTTTCACACTTTTTATACTCATATCACTTCTGCTTCCTTGTACCATTTAAATTAGTACTAATTTTGATTAGTACAAATGTGGGCATGTTACAGATTGTAGCTCCGAGGCAAACACCAAAAAAGTGCATCATGATATGATCACATCACGATGTCACTCAAATTCACTGAAACCTGAAACCCATAGTGTGAATTTAGAGACGCGTGAATAAATAAGGTAATTACTTCCAGATCACTATGCGCGAAAAGATACCTGATCTCAATAGAATGGGTGATGAGAAAGCAACCTCACGCGGATATGATGCGCCTGATAGAGACAGACACAAATTATTTCAACAAAGAAAAGACGGTACGGCAAGACCAAGAATATTATCAAGTAAAAGTAAGTTCCGCTGTGAACATTACATACTTCTTGTAAATAATTTTATTATTTTCAATTCGGTATTTTTTAAAATTAGTTTAAGGAATTTATTTATCGTTTATAGGTTTAGGTTTATGGCCATTGGCCACAGTGTCATTTGATACTTAATGAAGACGTAGCCTATGATGGTGACATGCTAAGCCTAGTGTAGAAAACTAGTTCTTAAGTGCAGCTGCTGGAACACATCTGGAGGTGCTTGGCGACAAATTAACTTAATGGTGGTAGCTAACTAGACGGGCATAATGGTTAAAACACACTACCACCATGCTATGATTTTCATCAATAATACAGTAATCATAAAGCTGAAGAGTTTGTTTGGTTGGTTGGACGCGCTAATCTCAAGAAGTACTGGTTGGAATTTAAAAATTATTTTAGTGTTGGATAGCCCATTTATCGAGGAAAGGCTATATAACATCACGCTAGTATCAATAGAGCGGAGCATCAATAAAAAATGATTGCAAAAACGAGGAAAATTTATTCCTTCTGAAAGTTTACATTGCGCGCGCTGCGTAAATGGTTAAAGTTACGCAACAACCATGTGTGACGAAATTGTTTATCTTAAAAAATTAAAAAAAAAAATCCGCGATAGCATACTTATGTCTATCTATTTAAGGTTGACGCAATATAACCTTTTTTAAGGTAATAAAATTTGCTCTAAAATAATGCAGAATTTGCGAAGGTTTTTTTTATAAATATGGTATTAATCCATATAGAAAAAATAACTTTATTCATCACAAGTATTTAATTTTAGACAAACTTGCCCTTTACATTGTAGGGTAACCATTGCAAAGGGAGGATCCTCCGACCATTTAATTTCATTGAATATCTTAGGAGATATCACAGTTTTAAAATAACTCCGCAGCAAAATAATAAACAAGCATTTTACCGCGCGTGCATTTTAGCGGAATGATGTAGCAGGCGGGCGGCACCTATAAATTGTATTGTAGATGTCTACAACAATTTTTATTTGTCTCTGGCTATGTACCACTGTCTCTAACCCTCTCTTTCTTATATAACGCAGACGAGTTGCGCGGGTCAGCTAGTATGCTGAAATATAAAAGGATAATTTGTACCGCCAATACAGCGATATATAGCTGATAAGCGTAACGTGAAGAGGAGATATTAATGTAAGTCGGAATGACAACAATGACCGCCGATGAGTTTGGTTGTTCTTTGATTACCATCAATAAATAACAGAGTCGTCAATTTGCCGAACTACTAAATAAAATCTATAATAAGGGTCTACCAACGGCCATCTTCATTCCATTTAGTCCATAGTTTACGGCAGCGGAAGAAACCAGTTAGCTGGATAATTAATTGATCCCGAAAACCGATACACCCAAATGTCTTTCAAGATTTAGTGCAATACGATTATCGATATCTTGTCTATCTAGAAATGTCATGATGAAATTCGCTAAATAACTACCTAGATACTGATTTGTGGTTTATATTTTTGTAATTTCAGATTACGCTAAGTCCAGGTGAAGCGATATTTGAAGCAGTTATGATTTTTTACGTCGATGACGGTTTCTACTTCATCAAAGAGCAGGATGTTTCTAGGATTAGCGCGTGAGTGATTTTTAACTGCATTTTCATCTAATGGAACCGAGGCAAAACTTTTAGAAGTATCTTCTTCTTCACCATGTTCAATATCAAGACCATATTACGCCACTAATATACCACATATTATACTATTAGACGTCGGCTATCTTATTAGTGAGACTAAAATTTCAATTAGCTGAGGTAAATTATAACTGATTTAATAGACTGAAGCCTTGTCCGCTACGAGCCGTTGCCGTTTGTTCGGTCATATTATCTACCACGTTCATCTTCTTGTGGTTCAGGCTGAATATCAGCTGGAGTCATTTCACTCGGTTTAAAGATTTTCCACCCGATATCTATTTTTGATGAATCACCTATATACCCTTTATTGCACTTTCTTTTATTTAGATTTATTTTATTTTTTAACAGTGAACAATTTTTTGAGTTTAAGATTCAAATTGCTTTGATCACAATATATAAACTGCATTTTTAGGTACGGCGATGAACCTCACTGCGTCAGCGAATCCAGTCCACATTTAAACAAATATTGTTATTGTATACAAGAGTTTAAAAGGAAAGATGATTTTATTGAAGAGCAGTAAAGTGTGTTCGTAATACGTAACGTCTTTAATTTTTATGGGTGCAAATAAATATGATGTTAATTTAAACATGTATTTTGTGTCTTGTGTACTGATTTTAGAAGTAGGAAAATGTCCGGCTAAACCTCTATGTATAAAAGAAAACCTTGACTGATCTATCAACACATAGATCAAACCATAGAACGAATTGAACTGAAATTTGACACACAAATAGTTATTATGACGTAGGCATCTACATGAACGAATTTTTGAAAATACGACTCCTTAGGGTATGTAAAACGGGGGTTGAAATTTTGTATGTATCGCTAGTAGTTTTATAATTATTTACGTTGAACACAAAACTTCAAAGAGTAGGCATAATGTCGAGCAAAGGCAATTTTTGCTTCAAAGAAGAAAACAGAAAACAAAGAATAGAGTTTTTTTTTATATCAAAATCATTTATTTTATAAAAACAAAAAAGTAATAATACTGATGTTTCCTTAAAACTAATACAAGAAAAGTATGTTGCTATTGATTGGTATATATATACAGATCATAATGAAAGTAAAATATCATTATTTTTTTTCGTATTGGTTAAATAACTACACTGCTCTTGATGGTTAGTACAGTACAGATAATGAAAAACGGTGATCGTTTATATACCAGTAACGATTCACTTTTCACCCTGTTAAATCAGCGAAAGTCCTAATGGCTAGATGTACAACAGAAAACGCACTTACAGGAAGTAGTAATAACAACATAACTCTAACAGGTTTTTGACCTGTTTTAAATCTACAAATTATAAATCCGTTTCTCCTTTTTCATCGGATACAAGGTGAAGTTCTTTTAAATGAAGTGGAATTATTTATTTTATTAGTAACGTTGCAAAAGGAGGATTTTGTGGAGTGATTTATTAGGAGAGGTTACTGAAAAAGGCTAAAGAACTTGAAGGCTTCGCTTATTAAAAAAAATTGAGAGTGGGGAAGGATTTTTAAAGGGAAGCTAATCAAAATAAGATAAATGAATAATGTTACCGGATTTCAGAGCATTAAAGTTTCGAAATGTTGGTCCAGATATAAAAACTATTGCTGAGTAGACCACCAGTTTGATAGCCCGAGAATCAATCGGAGGGCAAAAGTATATTTACAAGAGAAGGATGGCATGAGAGAGAAGAAGTATTATTAGTAGCGTACGAATGAAAAATTTAACTCTTTTAGTATATTTATCAACACTATAAGAATGTACCTGTGTCAGCGATATACGTAGTATGAAAAATATGATCACTAGACACTACTTATAAAACTATAATAAAATCATATGTCTTTAGAATGTTATATTGCTCTTTAGCTGTGATTTTCATAAACCTATAAAGGCCGACTTATATTGCGAGCGATTTTAACAGAAATTTAAAAGTTTCCTTAAGAATTAAAAGGAAATATTGATGACCTAAAGGAATCAGCTTCCTAAGAGAACTTGACTCTGATACAGTAAAAATCCGCTATTATTCCAATGATTAGTCAGAGAATCTTATTCTTTATTGTGATATTGGGTTGAAACACATTCAGTGGTATCCAGGAGGACCGTATGATGGAGTTGGGTTACGGAGATTGCTGCCGTGGAATCCGGTGAGTGACCCGCTGAAACCCGATGGTACATTGTAGTTATAACCTGTAACATAGTTGAATTAAAGAAATTAAGTAAAGTGCGTTTTTTTTTCACACGGAGAAAAGTGACATTTCATGTGTTGCTAGGTAATTGTAATTTTACGATTCATATAAGGGAGCCTTCAAGTATTACGTAATCAAATTTTTTCAGATATTTGACCCTCCCTCCCTCCATTTAACTCGCAGTAACATTTTACTGTAAACCCCCCCCCCCCCCCCCATTAAGCGTTACAAAATACCCAAGTCAGCAAGTCAGCATGAGAGATTTTATAGGCCAAGAATAGCTGATGATGCAAATCTCCCTGTTTTAAGGACATTACACAGTATGAACTCACTATAACCAAAACTGACTACCAATACAGTCGAGGGATTCCCTGTAAAACAAACCAAACGGGTTGCGATCTTGGGAAATTTTAATTGCCTAGTTTTTTATTTAAATTAATAAAAAAACAATGTTACGTAACGCGTTGTTCGAACCCTCCTCCCTCTCTTGTAACGCATCGTAACGTACAAGACTCCCTCCCCCAAATTGCGTTACGTAATACTTGTACGACCCCTAATTAGAATGTAAAATATATGGTAGGTAGTGCAATACTACAAAAATTAATGTGGCAACATTATTTTCAATTTTCCTATTAGTGATTGAGAAATAGCATGAGAAGACATGGGATTAAAAAACGTACTATAGAATACAGAATCCTAACTGAAGCCTGTAACTAATAAGTTCCTAGTTGCTACCTAGGATTGAAAAAACATGCATGTTACCATACTCAGTAAATTAAATCACAGCGTAAGCACTACTGCTTGCAATAGATATAACTAAGGTCTACCGAAAATATTACGATCTGAGTAGAAGTAGAAAGAATTCACTATTCGCGAAGTATCTAGAAATCTCGAAACAGTGAGTATGTCTTCGTAGGTTCGGAAAGACATTGCATTTACACACATTAAATTTTTTCGCTCCGACTGCGTAATCTAACGTTAATGATTTAATTTTACTTTTTTTATATGGTAGCACAGCAAATTGACAATACTAACTCTGATGGTAAGCACATACAAACCAAGAACAATGGCGACTACCAAGAGATCGTAATCCACCGACGGTCGCCGCTATCATGCCGGCCTGCATACATTTAACTGGATATGCACAGGCTGATCCCGAAACGTGACACTCAAAAGCGAGTCACTATGACGGACTTTTCACCACATACATCGCCATTTCCTCGTTCGTTACTCAACAGGGTACACCACGTACAGGTGGAGGTTGGCTTGATTGTCTCAGTTCTAAAGATGTAATTCGACAACCTTAAAACCCAAAACGATTATACGATGTCGTAAAGTTCAAACCATTTCTAGTGATTTCGACCTTCTTTTAATTTAAATATAGTATAATATAAGTGATCTGCGTTCCGAGCCAGGACAGTTCTGTTTTGGACAATGAAGTGGAAACAACAAGTGACAAAAAGGAAAAAATCTGCAAGAGGACCATAGAGAGAGGTACTGTAAGTATGACCACAGTAAATTGAACATCTGAATAGTAAGTTTGTTTGAATTTTGTTTTGCTGAGTACGAATAAATTATTCACGTATAATCTTACTCCATTTTTACTGCCCACGGATATAACAATACACTGTGCAGGTTATACCGCATTTTAAATACTTGGTACACCTGGCATGCGTTTGTTACAGTAGTTCTGACTTGATTGCTCAGGACCTGATATAAAGTACGGTACAGTCCATAAACAACGGCGACCACTAGTGTAAAATGCTATTAGTAGATGCTACCGTCATTATACCTCGTTTGAAGTACCCAATATCGTGGGAGAGAAGGAAAGCGCTGACCGGAAAGCAATTCCATATCTTTACGGTACGGTAAACATAAAAATTGGCAAACTTCTTTTTCTTTTCTTCTATTGTATAGTTCTGGCTTCGAAAACGAGCTCGCGAGGTTCTGTAGTGGAAGGGAGATAAGGGTTAAGCTAGATCAGAACACCCGCCATGATATAGACGATTAAATGCGTGCAATGAGGCAATGTGAGGAACTTAGACAAGATAGATTTTGTCAAAGGTCAATACAATGTTAATAATAGAAATAGAGATAAATTAGTCGTACCGCATTTTAGACTTAGTAAGACTAAAAGAGGTTTTTTAGGTGATAGTGTTAGGTTCTATAACAAGATTCCGAAAGCACATTATTGATTTGCCGGGACCATGTAAAACTAGTTTTACTGTCAAAAGGTAATAATAGGGTAGAATGTGAATATGAATGTGATAGTGATGTCTGGAATTGTCTCCCTCTCTTGCATCCACTAAATTATTATTATTGTACCTAATATATTAAAATGAATAAAAAAAACCGGCAGTTGTATTTGACGTTCATAAGTGCCTTCTTAGGGCCTGAATTGAATAAAGATTTTTATTTTTATTTTGAATTACTTAACAGCTTTCTCGCAAGGCAGCTAGCCAGCAAATGTTAATAGCGTGTCGATAGGGCACTTCTCCGAACAACCTATCTTTGTTTAAAGTCCTTGATATATTAAAAGATGCTATTACCTTGTATATGTTTATTGGCTGCCATATCAGGGTATTTCGCTTCTCCCTGATATTTAACATCCGCGTGGAAACCAGTTTGCCAGTCAGCATGGTACGTCACTAAAAAAAATTGTAGGTTAAAATCTTTTTGGGTAAGTATAAATTTTGTTTCCCGCGAAAGACTAGTGAAATTGGTGCCTTAGTAACAGTTGAAGAGCAATATTGGTCTTTCTGTCGTACCATATTGCACTGTTCACCTCTTAAGGTGTACAGAGAATAATAAATTGGTTCACAGCGCAAACAACACAAATGTTGTTTCCACAAAATACTACGTAATCAAATACAAAAAGATAAATGTAAAATGGGAGCCAAGTACAATATTATGATACATAATGCCTTGGTTGTTGACTTTAACGACAAAAACAGTGAGATCTAAATGGGTGCCAAGTTCAATCATGGTCAGTCCAGTCATATAATCCGTGTATGCTGATTCTTACATTACAGGCACTATAAGTAAGTTTCTAATAGAATCAATTAATTGAAAAATTAAAATAAAGTATTAAAAATTTACTACTTTCTGATTTAATCCTTTGTATTCACCCAACTACCTATCTGTTTGCAAAATTTGAACTTTCTAGGTCATCTGGAACTGGTTTGGAGTTTCGTTCTATAGGTCAGTTAGTGATAAAAATTACAATTTTTGGACGTTAATGACTAAAAATCTGTGTAGCGACATCTCCGCCACAACTGACATCCTACATCGCGATATAGAAATTAACCGAACAATTGAGTATATATATATATATATATACAAGAACCCGACAACAACCGTTGGCCAAGTCCGGTGAAGCTGTAAAAGCCGCAACAGCTTAAGGGCCCCTAAGGCTAACAGTGTAGTCAGATCTAAAAACAACCGTTGAGCAGCTGCCCGCCAGACATAACACCCGTCTCGTCGGTGGATCCCTCCTTTGTCACACACAACTGTTTGAGGTGTGTTTATGAAATTTGGAACACATATGTATGTCGCAAGTCTCAATATATGAGCCAAATTTGACACGTATATGTGAAATTGTTTTTGAGTTATGAGGGGGTCACAAGTAGCTCCATGTGGTTCGTGTAATTATACACGGTACCGCTCGCCATTCTGTTAGTCTGAACTTGGCTTGACAAGCTACCGTCGGCGTTTCTTTGTGTGTCCTACACAATCCAGAGCGAAAAAAAAGAAAAATAAAGAAAACCATTTCTACCCAACTTTAAAACGTCAACGTGCCAGAATGATGCCAGTTTTTCTTCTTTACCACGTGTTCCTCACAGACCTATACTTGTCTATCAAACGC
This sequence comes from Saturnia japonica, assembly GCA_033032175.1. Classification (NCBI taxonomy): domain Eukaryota; kingdom Metazoa; phylum Arthropoda; class Insecta; order Lepidoptera; family Saturniidae; genus Saturnia; species Saturnia japonica. The sequence continues at coordinate 1,325,100 of CM065330.1, forward strand.
CATACAGTGTAGATGAGTTTGGTATCAGTTATTCAGTGGGATTTTCTAAGGCTACACTTTCAAGTTAGCAGTAAATCCTATTGAACAAGTAGGAATTTGTAGACCAATATTTTTCTTCATATTATTTTTCGCTGACTCTGAAAAATTAGGTTCTCCATTCGAATGTATTGTTTTATGGTTGTTTATCCATAATTTTATTGCTTATAAACCGATTTGAATTATTCTTTTTTCGTTGAAAAGGGGATACCTGAAGGGTGGACCCATTTTAATTTCATTGGGTTGGATCTTGTAATTCGAAGATACACCAGAAAATTACTTAAAATCGGTAAAGTTGGTTTTCTTCTTTTATTTAAAATTAGCTGTGCCCGTGGCTTCGCTCACGTGGACTACAGAATGCCCGCGTGAATGTTGCTCCCCCGCTCCCGGCTATTCTAAAGACAAAAATGCTTATTGTGGGTGTTCCTTAGAAGATAGACGTAATGCCTACAATTATGTAATACATTAAGTTGCTATATATCTCTTATGGTTTACTCAGCGTTATCCATTTAAGCGCACGAATTGATTGACCGGGACCAGATTTTTTTAATTTGTGCAGTATCTTAATTTTTTTCTAAAATAAAAGTAGCCTAAGTTACTCCGTATAACATCACAACACTGCTGAACTTTTTCATGTACAAGTTCGACACATTGACCCCAATTGACCTGGCCTTCTAAGTGGTGAGGCAGGAATAACGGTCAGCATTCCAAATACCAAGTCGTATATACACTGACCTATTAAAAAACAAGGCACACCGACCCAATTTTGAAAGTCCTCACAAACGATAGGGTAAAATAATGAATGTTAATAAAATTACCAATCTGCATGCGTCCGTCCGGAAGTTGTACCCTATACTCTCCACGAACAACGTTGCCATCGGAAACTTCCTTCCTGTCATAATCGTTGCCAGATGATGCATCTTTCACTGAGTAACCGAATTCGTAGGATTTTGGCTGAAAATATGTAAAGATGTGATTGAGTTTAACATGATTTGTTGAAATTAAGAACACAATCTCAGCTGATGTTGAGATGCTAATCCTAGAAATAGCTCCCGAATATAGATGGAACCTATCGATAGGTGCTTGAAGAAGGATTAAACCAAACCAAGAACAGGGCGATGCCTTCAATTATTATTCAGCAAACTTTCAACTATTTAAACACGTCACTTCCCCTCTGCGTTGGGGGGGGGGGGTGACGTTTCCCCGGTTAGGACAGGGCGTTTTGTTGCGCAGGATGCCCGTCTCGTAGATGCCGTACGGATGTCAGTGGGACGCGATGTCAGTGAGGGGGTCCAGGGGGTGCAATAATGCACGACCGCTTGAGGTGCCGGGTCTTCAAATGAAAGTCGATATCTTCCATATACTGTTCGCAAGGACGACCAAAGCTTTCTTCTTGTTGCTCGTAGTTACTTGTACTCGATGATTTGCGCCGTAGTAGTTCGGAGAGTGACCGTAAGGAGAGCCCCGCTTCGATTCGTATTTTTATTTTAGTTTTTACTTTGGTCGCCCTGTTAATCGCTCTTTATTTCTTTCTTTATATATATTGTGTATACATGTTATATATCAAAATATTCCTTGTCGTATTACCTATCCATTGAACATTCACAAATTATATACATTAAGTACGTATTCCGTACATAATCCAAAAACAATGCAATTTACGGGCGGCATCACCGCTTTCTGTTCGTAAAGTTTCTATAACATTGAATATCCTTACTGTATTTGCTTATTCTATTCATTTACATAGTCTATACTAATTCTATTTTCATATATGTAACACACAATCCATAAGCATTTATATACAACTTAATACATAACATGCAACTTATAATGTAGCGTAGTCGCTAACATTTCTCTATAATTTTATCTATATTGATCTATTCTATCATGACACATAGTACATAACACATAAACACAATAATATAACGTAATAACCTAACACAAGACACGAAAATAACAGTTCTGTCGCCAACAACTGGTTTGCCAAGAAGTTTTTAAAGGTAGCCTACAGTCCCTAACCTTTATGTTTGACATAATTTAATTCCTCAAAAACCGGATTACCACAAAAATCTTTATGTATCCTATTTATATAAAAATTATATTATAAATTAATTTTATCATTAAAAATTACAAAAACAATAATATATGATAAACATACAAGCATAAAATAATAGCAATATAATTGTTATTAATACAGAGATAACCTCTACAAAGTTATCGCCGCCATATTTCTTTAAAAACAGAGACATGTATAGACACGTCTTTAACGGTTTTTTTTAATAATACTCACACTTTACCTTATAAAAATTCACGCCTTACCTAAAAATTACATACAAATAACACAGAACAAATAATACCATCGCGAAAACTTTTTTTATAAAAAATATTATATGTTTTTCTCGTTTATAGTTTTTAACGTTTGGTCACAAGTGCCACTTGATGTAAAGTGAGGATGTAGTCCTAAATTATGGACAAACCTTGTGGGAGAACTGGCTCTCAAAATTTTCATCTTTAGGGTGATAGCTAGCCAGGCAGGCAATACAAAATACCCTACCATCATACTATGGTTTCATCACGATTAAACGAAAAGTATAATTAATAACGGAGACGAAGTCCCGGGAGCTGACAAGTTTTTTCGGAAATTTCCTCCTCTTTAAGAACCTTCTCTAGATTAACTTCTCTAGCACGAATGGTTTTTGAGTAATTTGTAAAAAACTAAACCCCCTTTTAAAACATCTTTAATTGCTTATAACTTTTGTAATGGTTTATGTGCGGGTTTGAAAATTTCGCACATTATTCTAGATGCCATTAGGAATCCAAAGGTATCACACGTATTTTAACTCATAGTAACAATAATTAACACGTTTTTTTTACTTGTGGACCAGTGTCGTAACTAGGTCGGTGCCAGCGGTGCCCAGACATAGGGCACAGACTCTGGAGGGGCGCAGAAAGTACCAGATCAGGATCAGAAACAATACCTATATTAAAAAATTTAATGGACGCAGTTATAGAAACTCGCACCGGGCGCGTAAAAGGCTAAGCTCGCACCGGGCGCTTAAAAGGCTAAGCTTGCACCGTGCGCATAAAAGGCTAAGCTTGCACCGGGTGCATAAAAGGCTAATTACGGCACTGTTGTGGACTAGACTAATAATTATTAATACTTACAATAGCATCCCTAGATATTTTACGAACATGTCCAATAGTTTACTATTGAATTTAGTTATTCAGTTATCATTCGTCATCGCGAAGACTCGGTAAGTTTGGTATTTAATTAACGTAATATTCACGCTCCAATGCAATGATATAATGTTATGTTATGTTATCTTACGAGATATATAGTTTTTTTTTTTTTATTATTCAAATAAAGAGAAATCTATTACACATGTGATAAATTTTATAATATTTTTCTACTGAGGGATGAATAGTGAGAAATTTCGTGGAGTTTGGAAAAAATGGCATCGCGTGTAAATGTAAACGCTCGTGATAGCAGTGAAACTTCTTTTGCGATTACGATTAAGATATTGAAATGAGTTTGAAATTAAAAAATATTACACGTGTTAAATTTATTCGACTAATTGTCTGACTGACTGACTGACTCGTGTCGTCTACCGTTGCTCACATTTCCCGCACTTGTCCACTGCTAGTTAGATAGCTCCACGTCCATGGTTACTGCTTCACCCCTTAGAGTTATAGTATGGAGTTATGTAGCCTTTAACCTTCCTCAATAAATATATATTTTTCTCTTTCACCCTGGCCTATTTCTCGTGTTTTTTCTTTAGAGTGAAAACTTCTTTAGAAGCGTTGTGCGTTTATTTGGTAGGGAAAAAACTTATTGGTTCGCGTTACCGATGACCTCGACATGATCGTGACGTATTGCGCTTATGTCAGACTAGCAACGGCCTGTATCATATGCGTGTTTGAGTTTTTATATGGGCAGAACCTTGTGACTTCTTAATTGTGTGTCGCGTAAAATTATTAATTAATTTGAAAATTCAAAAAAGAACACAGTTATTCCATTGTTTTGAGTTTTCGCTTCTGTCGGCAGTCCTTATAACTACTGTCTATGTTTTTTTTAAACTATAGATAGACTTCGATCTACGATCTACGATCGAGCACGCTTAACTATAAGGTACCTGTTCATTCGAGACTTGAAGATACCCAGGTTATAATTATTGGGAAATACAAAATCCAACAAAGTGTTCCACTCTTCAGCGATACACATGATAAACGTGCTAGCAAAACTCTTTGTGCGCATGTCATGTCCGGTGAAGCTGTAAAAACCGTCAGAGGCTCCAGGGCTCCTAAGGCTAACCGTATAGACAGTTCTTAAAAAAAAAGCTTTGTGCGCACTTGTGAAAATTCAACATTGATGTTTTACTTCCATTGCGGCCAAAGAAGTTTCATTTGAAAAAGTATTTATTTATTAATAACGATGAATAACAGCTAAATTAACAAATTAGAAACAACAAAGGAATTAGCCAATAACAAGTCATCACGTTTAAGAATCTGTAGAAGTTATAAAAAATATGAAAAACTATACAAGCACAACTGTCATTACTGCTGATAATAACAATAACAAACATTTACACAGTACTTACCTACTTAATAAAAAAATCAAGACTTAAGCACCTTCTAGCCGAAACCACATTTGAGTGGAAAGGATCCAGTTTATGTTGCTTACAGAAATCATTGAAACGTTGGCTTGCCCGCACTATATATGAGTTTTGGCTGTATTTAGTTGAAGAAAAAGAAACAAGAAGTAAAGAACAACGACGAGTTAGTTTCCTCGGGGATTAAAATAAAGCTTTGTTAAAAGATCAGGATTGTCCTTACAAAGATTAAAATTTAATATGCTTCTTCTTTGTCCTAAAATAAGTAAATACCTTGATTCCCACACACACTTGTTGAATATCTTTGAGTATATTTTTGTTGAATCGTGTTTTACTATAAAAAAATCTTTAACGGTTACCTATGAGATGCTACCTAGAAACTAATCTAAGCTTCCTAGCTTTCTGAACAATCAGATGCTCTTCGAAAATCATAATGTTTATTTCGTGTAGCAAAACCAATCTTATAAAATTATTTTCGACCGTGAGTGACACTTTTGTTAGCTAATTAACAACAGATATATCAGTTCCCTTAATTAAAAGAATCTTCTTCGTCTTTTTCTTCTTACCCCTTTTTCCATCTCAATCTCCTTTATCAGCTGACAACTCAGTATTCACACCTTTCAAGGACATAATATAATTCCTCACACAATCATTCCATATATTCTTCAGTATTTCTCTACTCTTATATCTGTCCAATTTCATACTTAATATTTTTGTAATTGCCTATATGACTTTTATTATTCCTCATGAAAAAAAAAACGTTATAATATGTGTCTTTCTATTGTAAATGGCACAAACGAAAAAAGTACGCCTACTTTACCACATAACAAAATATTAATAAAAATATTATTACCTTTTTCAGACAACAATGAAACTCCTCATCGTACTGTCGAGTCTCATAGTAATCCAAGCTGGAGTGATTAAAAAAGAGCCCGAATGTAACGGTGTCACAATTAATGGAACATATTACGAAATCGAAACACTACATGAGGATTTAGACAGACCGTTTCTTTTAGCAGTCGATTACAGCACAAACGTTATTTACTTCAGCTACAGTGTCAAAATAGATGAAGACGAATTCATATCAGCACGCTTAAATCTAAACACGAAAGAATTTAAAAACATCGAAGATATAAAAAATGGTTTCGCACAAACAGTAGATCAGAAGACACACGATATATACATCGGTGGAAGTAACGGTTTATACAAATACGATTACGGCAATGACAAAGCCGAATTTATTGGCGCAAAAGATGTTAACATTTGGACGATATTCTTCAAAGATGTACTTTATTACTCGACATTTCCATCGCAGTTCCTTTACACGTTCATAAATGGGCAATCGAGTAGGTTCGTTGATTTAGAAGATACGAAAGTAGATAACTTCGTTATTGATAATGATGATGTCATATTTTTCACTAATAACACGGGTTTGTACAGTCAAAAGAAAGGGACCAAAGATGCAAAGTTATATAAAGAGTTTCCTACTGTAGGTATTAGAGGTTTGACAACAGATATTAATGGTAAAGTTTATGCTTGCCTTCAAGATGGTATATACGCTGTTAAGAAATCGGATACTTCATTAGAGAAAGTGCTGGATTTAGACGATGCTTTTGGTATTGCATTTGATAATGACAATAACATAATATATGCTGATGCGACCAACATTTTTAGAGTTAAACCAAGCAAAAACAAGAATTGTTGATTTCTTTAATTTATACGATAAATTGAAAAGAAATTTAGTATGTAATAAATTTATACTGTCGTTTATCGTTTTTTTTGTTTCTGATTTCTTGGTTATAATTTATTTGAGACTAGCTGACCCGTACAACTTCATCTACGTCATATAAGAGAGAGAGATAGAAAGGGTTAGAGAGAGTGGGTCGTAAATTCTGCATAATAAAATGCGCTCGCGATACTTGATCATTATTTTGCTGCCAAGTTATTTTAAAACTGTGATACCTCCTAAGACATTAATTTAAATCAATTACTGTACAGGGAAATTTTATTCAAAATTAAATACTTGTGTTAATAACGTATATATTTCAATAAGGATTAATACCCTATATATAAAAATACCTTCGCAAATAATTTATTATTTTAGAACAAAATAAAAAAGATTATATTGATAAACCTTAAAAGATAGCCTTATTTTATCGTGGACTTTTTTTTAGAACTTTTTAAGAGAAATAATTTCGTCACACACGATTGTTTCGTAACTTTAACCATTCACGCAGCGCACGCAGTGGAATCTCTCAAAAGGAATAAATATCCCCCGTTTTTGCAACATTTTTCATTGATGCTTCGCTCCTATATGTCGTAGCCTGATGTTATATAGCCTTCCTCGATAAATGGGCTATCCAACACTAAAACATTTTTTTAATTCGAACCACCGAACAAACACTCTTCAGCTTTATAATATTGTGCTATTAATTCTCTAAGTTAAAAGATGACGTAATATTTTGCCGGACCTCTTCCCCCCCCTCCCCGTTTTGAGGTAACGTCCATTAAAATATTCATTTCAGTGACAATCTAATACAGCTTTTTGATTCTAAATAAAGCGCACATTTAACTATGGTCAATTGGTTACCTACCAGCTAAACATAGTATGTAGTTATTAAACATACAGACAAAATAATAATATATTTTAACCTAAAATAACAATATTTTTTACCCAACATAAGCCAATAGGTCTCTGCTGTAATGATGAGAGAATTAAATGAATCATGAAGCATTCAGACAATCAAGAATACGAATAAATCAACACGCGATGATACCAGTCTCGCTTTGTCAAATTAACTGACATGTCCCGGTTGATTCATTGCAAACTTCCAAAAACAAAACAAACTGGGCATTCCGCTATACTCCATTGCTTAAATATTTTATAGGTTTAGCCCATGGTTTTAGTCTTTAACTTAGAAGTTTGTCACGCTAACCTGCTAACTTTTCTCCCGGTACCTGAATATAAACTGGCTTATCTCGAAAAGAGACAAACCATAAGAGAATTACTGTGAAAGGTTTATTACCATATGCAGGATATTTTCGTCCCATTCGGGTACAGATACCCTACTTTTCCGTTAAATGATAAAGTGGCATAAGAATGTACTAGCTCTCAAGTGCAGTTACCAGAACACACCTATAGGTTCTTGGGGACAGATTTTCAACTTGAGCATGGTAGCAGACAGAAGAGCGTTTGAAAATTGTGCATGTTAATATATCGTCACAATGATTTTGGGCATAAAGTTCAGGTGCAATTTTTGATTCAAACCTACGTAAATTAATGTGTTGTCCGAACACACTACTAATGAGCATCAGTGCTTTAAGAAGATACACGCACTGGAATACCTCCACCCTACAAAAGATCGCAACCAAATAACCTAGTTTTGTGTTCCTGCGAAGAGTAGTGTTTGCAGAGCTCTTTAGGGTCACCAAATGGCTAATGATACCTATGATATTAAATCAGGTATTATATTACCATCAGGTGGACCGTAGGCTTGTTTACCACCTTTGCAGCTTTGTTGTATAAAAAATCCTTTGTCAGATTAATACATCACTAAATATTACACAAAAATATGTTTGCAGTGGTTTGCCTGAATGGAACAAAAAGCGTCGGACTCATAGTCCGACATGGCAGTTAACGTGTTAAAACTATCACAGCCAACGTATAAATGACCTCTAAATACGTTTGACAACAATCTACTCATTTACCCAGACTGACCATTTCAGTAAACTGACTCATATCAATTTACCGTTTAGTAAACATGATAATAAGCTTAACGATACTTGTGGAAAAGGGTTAAAATCGCATACACACGTAGATATAAACAGTAAATGGAGAATTGTAATAAAACACAACGAGATAATGAATCACAACACTAACAGTTTGTTTGTAGCAGAAAACTGTTCAGTATGTTATTTGAACCAGTTCGAAATAAACGCGTTGAAGATGACATATATAAATTTTTACATAGTACTTATATATTATTTATTAAGTGCCGGAGCAAAAGTAACAATTTACCTAACGGACAAACCTATAGAGAAAATCGGATCAAGAATCTACAAGAAGGAACTGTTGACAAACCAATTTCAATCGCCGAAGGAACTGACATACGATTCTTCGAGCAGAAACTTATTTTTCATGTACATGGACGATGTGGTACAGAATTCCGGACGTGCCTATATAAATGTAGTAACGAAGCAGGCAATGAAAATTGAGGGCATCGAAAGGAACAAGGCCGTGGCAGCTGACCCTGACACCAGCGATATATACTTCGGATCCGATGACGGACTATATAAATACGATCCAGTTTTAAACAAAGCAAACAATATAGGACTTTATAATGTTAATATTATGAAAATCGTTGTTAGAAATAATGAAATGTACGTTTTAGATGCAAACGATCATGCCATTTATAAAGTGTATAATGAAGGCAAGGTCACTGTTAGAGTTGGTAACATGAAAACTGTAATGGAATTCGATGTTGATAATCATAAAAATATTCACTTCGTAACCATGTGTGGTGTTTACTGTGCAATTGATGGTCAGGTGGTTGTTAAAAATACTAATTTGTCTGTCGTCTACAACTTTATCGTGGACGATGAATACACCTATGGTGTGACAGAGAACGGTATATACGATATAGACTGTAAGAACGGTACAGCTAAGCGTGTAGCAGATTTAAATTTCATGCCAAGAGGAATAACTTTTGGTGATTACGGTGATATATTTTATTCGATAGACGATAATATTTATAGATTAAAACCAGTAAGCTCTTACGTCGTATATAATATACATAGAAATACGACATGAAAGGTCTTTATAAAAGGCTTAATGTATTTCGTATATTTGCGCAAATAAATAAATGTGTTGAGCAAATATGATGATGCAAATGGTAAATGTTAATGAAGAAACTAATTGGTGATGTAATTTCGCTAATTTTATCCCATGTTAGCAGATTTATTTATATTGGTTTGAACTCGAATTATGCGAAAATATTGATAACGGCAAATACTTTTAGAATGACGAGTTACCTACAAATAGGCAAAAAGCCAAAATTTTTCTTTTTTTTTAATTCGCTGGACTTGTCAACTTAAGTTACTTTTTGCAGCAACAAGGAACAAAAAATCCATCCATGTTATTATTATTGAATGAAATGTAAATTTATTAAAAAATACACAAATAAATTATATTATCATCATTATATTAATACGTGAAGCAAAAACTTTCTACCCCTTTTTAAGCGTATTGCGTGCACGGAAGACTGAGTTTTGGCATGGTTAAATTTTATATGAAAAAGGAGTGCAGAAAGCTAAAATTTATCTATGATATCTGTTACTAATATATTAAATTAAATAAATTAATACTATGAATCCTAAACCGACCCAGTGCCATTCATTGTCACTCAATAAAAAGTGACAGCAAGTGATATAATATTCATTGTTTAGGTTCATACCGCAAACGTCAAACAGAAAATAGTCTATGATTAAAAAGTCGCTGGTCGAATTTCGATCAATAAGCGACCGCTAGTAATAATAAAAATGTATATTGAGAATGAAGCCAAGATGTTTATAGGTTTGGAGCTGACTATGAAATATTATAAAAATACCGTTGTTGAATCTATATTAAAAGAATTAAGTACTACAAACATGATATTCATAATATGATATTCATATAAATGTATTTATTTTATTTCTCAATATGTAAATTAAGCAATAATTTGCATATAACTATAGGTGTTGGATACCATGTTATTTGATTTCTTAATTATATTCGAATTTAAATAGTAAAATATATTATACTTTTAGGTTTTTTCCTATAAGCTACTTTTAGTGACTTTCGCAAATTATTGAATTCTCATTTTTTTTTAAACTAAGGCTATATTATCACTTGCGGCTTTTCGCGGCAATGTCATCTGGTTTTTGGTATTTTTATTTCAAACTTGCGTTATTTGACACTGTACATATATTTTTATATAGGTCGCATTTTTCGTGACGCAATAGAGTTATTATGCACAAGTGAAGAAGATTAGAAATAACATGTGACATTAATTCTAAGGTATCACAAACAAGGCTTTAAAATAAACATACATAGCTACATACGCTCGAAAAACATAACCTTCCTTTTTCGCAGTAGGGTAAAAAGAAGCTTTTATATACCGTGATAACGACCTAGGACTGTACTTATCGAGACGAATCTAACAACCCTAATTACGACGAGGACATCTTGATTTGTTTTATCACATTATTGCATTATGTCGTCGAAGTTACGAGTACTTATTAAAGGTCCAAATATCAGCTCAAACGGTTAAGTAGAAGTAGTTAAAGATTTAGTTGCAAGATTTGACCCACACGTACTAAGCATAACGAATTCAGTAAAAGTATGTAATAAAAACTCAGCTTATTAACGTTTATACTAAGTTACATTAACTTACTGTTTCATTGTCGTTACCATGATGACCATGGTGATGGCCGTGTCTAAGCTCTGCAGGTGGCAGGTACGAATTTCTTGGAGGGATGTAACCTTAAACCAAATATTTCATCCATTTTCTTTAAAAAAGACAACTTTTAGCAAAAAAAAAACCATCTTCAATGACTTCTTTTGAGGTGTTTTCTGGTGTATTTTCGAAGTCGAAGGTCCAACGCCAATGAAATTAAAATGGGACAACCTTTGAGGTATTCTCTTGCCAACGAAAAAGTAATCATATAAACCGGTTTTTTAAAAAAGGCAGTTAAGACTGAACATCTATAAATAAATATCTACGTTCGAATTGAGTAAGAACCTTCTCCTTTTTTTTAAAGTCTAATACGCAAAAAACCCCAATATAGACTCATAAAAAAATTATAGAAGAGTCAAACAAAAAAAAAATCGTTACCTACAGAAATTGATATATCGTTAATTTAACAAAACTTTATATATTCTATATATTTTATATAACTCTATATATTAATTGTTATCGACAGTTTACTAATTCTTGTTTATTTATACAGACGATTTATTTAAAAAACACACTTACGGTTTATCGTGTACATCTGTGAAGGAAGATAGGTGTTTGTCGGTGAAGTGTAGCTGCTTTTAGGTGGTTGATAGCTGTATCCTGAAACTGGAGGCTCACAGGTCACGAACATTGCCAATTGCATGCTGATGAGAATCTGGATGAAAAGATATATATATATATAATACTAGCGGTGTGCCAACGGCTCCGCACGCGTTTGTTACGCGGTTTTTATTTTCATCCCGTAATTTTATTTTCAACTCTTCTTCTTCTTTCATTTAAGGGCTCAGCTAATGTCGTTGGAGCTGTTTCCACTGTTCCCTATTATCTGCTTTCCTTTTGACCTTTTGATACGACACAACTCCCATTTTATCCTTCAATTGTTGGAAATAGCTTCATCTAGGTCTTGCTTTTTCTCATATTCATATTCTTTCTCTTGCTCATTTATGTATTAATACGTGAAGCAAAGGCTTTCTACGCCTTTTTAAGCGTATTGCGTGCACGGAAGACTTTGAGATTTGGCATGGTTAAAGTTTATATGGAGAAGGAGTGCAGAATGCTAAAATTTGACTTAATATCTGTTACTAATACATATATTAAATAAAATAAATTAATACTGTGATTCCTAACAAAACCAGTGCCATTGAACTTAGACCCCCCGAAATATTGACATTGTCACTCAATATAAAGTGAGTGCAAGTGATATAATATTCATTGTTTGGGTTCATACTATAAATGTCAAGCAGAAAATAATCTATGATCAAAAAGTCGCTGGTCGAATTTCGAGCTTAGGGAGATCGTTAGTATTATTAACAATCCATATAGTCTATCAATTTTGAAATGGCATATTATACTTCCCGTGTACAAAATTTCATCACAACCTTTTACTACTATATTTTCACTAAGTCTAAATGGTATTGTTGACAACTCTTACAGCCAATCAATTTAGAAATGACGTATCCTTCCTGTCTACATAATTAGATCAGAATCAGTATTTTTTTGTTAACATTTCTTTTTTGTTAATGATATTTTGGTTAAAATAATATAAAGCAATAACAAGTAGTAAATAGTATGGTACAGTCGGTTGAATCAATCAAATGAATCAGAACGGTTGACAGTTGATGAAAATGTTTTTTTTTTGCGATTTCTAAAAGTAATACTGGAAATTATTATAGTCTATCAATTGTGAAATAAGTTATACTTGCCATGTATAAAATAAAAAATAAATCAGTTCAAAATTTTATAAATTACACTTTTTTTGATTGTTTTTACTACTGCTAAAAATATTATTGAAAATTTTTATGGCCTAGCAATTGACCAATGACATAAGCTTCCCGTGTACAAAATTTCATAGGAATCGATCAAGCCGTTTTTGAGTTTAAATCTGGATATACAAAGAAACAGACAGTCAGACAAAAACATTTTTAATGTCATATGTGGGATCGGTGTCCTTAAAGTTTATAATGGATGGCTATTAGGAAATTTGTAATATAAAACATGTACATACAGACAGAACTACAGGTTTACCAAAAAATAATAATTATACAGATTATAAATCCGTTTAAATTCTAAGAAAACCATTTTCTTGTAAAATTTCGTTCCAACATAATATTATCTTGATAACAAACCTTCCCATACCCTTTCACTGGCTTTCAACCGTTCGGTGTAATTGCATGGCTAATTCCCACGTTACACTCCCACAGTTGGGTGAACGAGTGTCGCAACACCATACATGTGGGCTGGTCGAATCAGTAATTACCTCGCATTACCCTAGCCTTATCAGATTAGGAAAATTTATACGAAATAAAGAGAAAATTTTAAGTTTATATCATGGATACTTAAGAACTTTGGTCATCGAGTATTATTGATGTTTGCTCTTTGAAGTTTCGCTTTAGCTATGCGTTTATTACGCACTAATTATTTTCATCCCGTAATATTTAACCGACTTCAAAAAAGGAGGAAGGTTCTAATGGTCCATCTTTGATTATGAACAGATTTAGATGATACTTCTTATATTGGGAAGCGGATACCTCAAGAGTGGTCCCATTTTAATTTTATTGGCATTTAACCTTCGGCATCGAAGATACACCAGGGAACTCCTTAAAATTAATGTACTCGGTTTTCTTTTTTGTTAAATGGCATAAACTTCCTGTGTACAATTTTTATCAAAATCGGTTGAAAATTAAGATTTTTACGATTTGTAAAAGTATTAGTAACGCTTCTTGTAGGCTATCACTTATAAAATAACATAATAATATACCTAACTACTTCCCATATACAAAATTTTATCAGAATTGATTGGGAATTAATGAAAATTTAATTTTTTGTTTTTTTACGGTTGGTTTCTAAAAATATTGTCTACAATTCTTATACCTAATTTATAATTATCAAAATCAGTTAGGAATAATTTTTTTTTTCTATTCTTATAGCCTATCAATTGAGCCATGAGATAATTAAGCTTCCTGTTTACAAGATTTCATAAGAATCGGTAGCAAACAAGCATACGGCCTGCCTAATGGTAAGCGGCTACAGTAGCCAATGGACGCTTGTAACTCCACGGGTATCACCAGTGCGTTGCCGACATTAAACCTCCCTTCTCCAAAGAGCTCTAAAAAACCCTTATCACCGCAGGAAACACAACACTATGTCGTTTGACTGAGATCTTCTCTAGGGTGGGGGTATTCCACCAGGCAGACTGCTCCAAGTAGAGATGAATCTCCAAGTAGTTTCCTTGACCCCTCTTCCACAAGGAACGGTGTCTTATAATGCCAATAATGACTATATTAAGCCATATGATGTACGTATGAACCAAAAAGTTTACTTAAAAATTCATTCACCAACAATATTCAACGTCAGCGAGTGAAACTCTTTCACTGACCGTAATTTGCATATAATGCTGATATTGTTCAAGCACAAAGCTGTGTAACAACGTGTTTGTTCCGACAATAAGTTTCAACAATAGACAATTAAATTCGGATCATTTATGTAAACAATTATACGAGTGTTATTTTGGTTGGACATTAGAATCGCTACCGCTTAATTTGTTGCTGTAAAGGCCTCGGCGAGGAAGGGGTGGGTTAGAGGTAATTCGCATGTGAAGGAAAAAGTGCGGAAACAAATAGTTTTTGAGATATTTTTTTCAATTTTGAGTTTATGTGTCTATCTAGGAATTGTATATTATAGTATTTCAATTAAAAATTATTTGTTTCTGGCATTTTGATCACATTTCACATCTAACCTAACCAATTTTAACACCATAACGGAAAAACGAAAATATGTCACTCAAAACTTAAAGAAAACGGCACAAAACGTTAAAGTTGACGTAAATAACTCGATAATCGTTCAAAAACTAACAAAGAAGTATAATTATAAAAATAAATTACGATCTTAGAAAAGTTTTACCTGTAATTCAAAGGTGAACTTTATGACAACTACTTAGAAGTGACATGTATTGGCAGATTTACAAAAAATACAATTTTAAAAATTCCATTTCTCAAAAACTGTTTATTTCTGCAGTGGGGAAATTTATATTTAGGCTAACTATAGAGTTATCCAACTGTAAACAACATTTGGAATCAGAATTCGACGCTAGTAATTCTAAAGCTGAGTCGTTATTTTTTTTACTGGGACTGTGTGGGGATACCTGAAACTATAGGAGATACTAGGAAACTGTCTTAAGAGCCATTAGCTGTTTTTAAATGACTTCAAAAAAGAATTAAGATATATATTTATTGATTTTTTTTTTAATAGACGTTCAGCCATACCATTACATATTTGTTTATAATTTTTTTTTCGTTGCAAAGAGGATAACATCTGGTGTGATCCCATTTCAATTTCATTGTCATTGGACTTTCAACTTCGAAGATACATCAGGGAACTCTTCAAAATCATTGTAGTTGCTTTTCTTTTTTGTTAAAAATTGTTATTGTTTACAGTATCGTGAAAAAAAATTTGGTATGGTCAATTTTTGGGTAAAATTCGACCATCTTATGCTGGGACAATTTTTTTTCCGATACAATTTGTACATGAAATAAGTCAATATGTCATAGTAAAAAAATATGTAGTCAATTTCATTCATTTGTATGACGTCTCACGCTTGACTAGAAAATTGACTATGGCTAATAATCTTTAATAAATCTATAGTTTTTGTCTGTACAGCTAATTTTTTTCCAAATTTCTCGAAGGGCATACTATATGAACGATACTGATCACGAATGTGCCATTAAATTTTTTTGTGTCTGATTGTAAGTCCCGATTAAACACAAAAATGGTTTGACCGATTCTTAAAAAATTCTGTAAACAAGACGCTTTTGTCATTGGTCAGTTGATAGGGTATACAAATTCCAATTTTACTTTTACAAATCGAAAACAAAATATCCAAGAAAAATTATTTTCATTAGTTGTTGACCGATTTTGATGAAAATTTCTATACGGAAAGTATGTCATTTTAAAATTAAAAAAAAAAATCCAGACATTTAAAATTTCATTAATTGTTAATCGATTTTTTTACCCGACTGCGATAAAGGAGGGTTATGTTTTTCGAGCGTATATATGTATATTTCTTTGGCATGCTCTGTAACCTAAACAGCGTGACGAATTTTGACATACAAGGTATTGTTAGTTTCGTCTTAATTGTGAGATTGACATAGGCTATGTAATATTTAAGTACAACGTCTTGGAATCAAATGAAAAGCAAAAATAGAAAATTATTAAAGTGAAACTTTTATTAGATCGTCTCAAAAATTTTGGTCTGTGTGTTGCATGTCGCGTGACGGTCGGCCGCGGAGTAGGGATGGCGGCGCCTATAGTTCGCAGCAACTGACCGTGTAGTGTATTGTATTATAGTGTATATGTATTATAGTAATTCATTTGTGAATTTTTAGTTAAATGTCTATAATGTGAAAAAAAGTTTCACTTTTACCGTGGTTTCATAAAACCACACAATCAATTTTTTTTTAAGTGTTTTTATTGCAGTTGGGTTTTTTGTTTCCTCTTTAATAATTAAGCTTGTTTTGAAATTTTGTAGACAGGAAGTATAAGTAATTACATAATTGATAGGATTTGTAAACAATTGTCAATATTACTTCTAGCAATAGCAAAAAAAATTAAAAAAAATTTTTTTGTCAATTCTCATCCGATTCTGATCAAATTTTATATACGGGAAGCATACACACCATACCATTATTGAGAGGTTATAAGAATTGTTAATAATACATTAGAAATTGTTGAATAAAATAATATTTTTAACCGATATTGATGAAACCTGTACACGAGAAATACAAGCCATTCCTTCAATTGATGCGGCATATGTATTTTCAACTATATGAGTAAAAATGAAACTACGGGTGTAGTAATAAACGCGTACGAAGTCGCGGGTACACCGCTAGTAATATAAGAGATTTTTATTTGTTTGTTTATGTTTGAAGGACTCCATGTTGTAGGATAGAGGGAGGCAGTTCCACGGCTTCACAGTACGAGAAAGATATCTTGTAGCAAATTTATTTGTTCGTGTCGTGCCTTTATAGTCGACGGTAGTACGAAAAAATTCCTCAAGGCTTTCGAGGTTTCCTCGCGAGGTTTTCATTCTCCGCCACTCGGTAAAGTTACTAATCATTATAATAATACGTGAGAAAAAACTTCGGACACCTTTTTAAGCGTATTGCGTGCAAGGAAGTTTGTGAGATTTGGCATAGTTAAAGTTTATATGTAGAAGGAGTGCGTGGATAAAGCTAAAATTTATCTATAATATCTGTTACTAATATATTAAATTAAATACATTAATACTGCGAATCCTAACCCGACCAGTGCCATTGAACTTAGACCCCCCAAAATATTGACATTGTCACTCAATGAAAAGTGACAGCAAGTGATATAATATTCATTGTTATAGGTTCATACTGCATATGTCAAACAGAATATATAGTCTATGATTAAAAAGTCGCTGGTCGAATTTCGATCATTCGGCGACCGCTAGTTTTAAGAAATATACGTTTTTTTAATACTATCATGGCAAAGATCACCAATCCATTTGCAGATATTTGCTGATCGACACGACAAACGTAAAAGAAAGTCACTGTTATGGGTTTATCATGTGCAGGGTGCTTGTGACCCAGTTGGGTACCCTGTCTGATTACTGGATATACACCGACTAATCCCGGGGTAGGTTACAACTAGGGTTGGCAAACCTACTATATTTATTTATTTATTAAAGAAGCGCCAACAGCGCGCATATTTTAAGTCTAATACAGATATGCGTACCTATTATGGTCGCCCACTACATCGATAACGTAAAAATAATAACTACTACTAACAAAAAATAATAATTTAAAATTAACATTGGAACTTTAAAATAATTCATTGAAAGGACCACTATGTTTTAATTAATAATGGGAAAGAAAAATAAAAAATAAAATAGAGAGACCAGTGATTATGAATATAGATTATTGTAAATTAAACTAAGTTCCTAAAGTGAAATAACTTTTAATCTTGATAATAATGTTCGGTAATGTCTGTGCAAAATGTCAAAATTTTCTATTAATTCATTAAACTCATTGTATGTTCTGTACATTTTCACAGCAGGCGAGTTATATCCGAGATTGGTTCTACAGAGTGGTTGAGATAAAATTTTACTAATTTACTAAATAATATACAATATATATTATTTAGCATGCTGCTATATTAGGCGTCTGACTACTATATTTCAAAAAATAAACGTATATAGTAGGCGAAACTACTACATTTTTATTGGATAAAAAAATTGGGCAAGAACGCAGGCCGCAGTCTTTATTTATTTCTGAACGAGACTTGGTATGTCATTGCCAATTTGATTATTTGTCACTATCATCATTATCTGGTATATCAAGCAGTAAAAAAACTTTACTTATAAAATAAAATATTTAATAAAACCTGCTATTTTTTCAATGAGGTAATTGCCTCGAGAATATTATATATTTGATATAAAAAAGTTGACAACCCTAGTTAAATATAGTGTATGGTGGTCACGATCTCACCGGAATCGAAGTTCGTACATCGGAGAGATGATTTAACCATTTGACACTCACGACTTCACAGTACGTAGCGTATATAATTCAAGATGAACCAACAAAACAGTACATACCTATTACATTATAACGATATTAGGAATTGATGAGGCGTCATTTGTTACGGTCTATAAAATCTATACAACATAGGTAAATTATGTTACGACAGCCCTAGCTCTAAGTATAACAAATTATTTTTGAACTGAAAATTATTTGGAGGGAATAGCCATAAAATCCGAAGGACTAATTTAACTGTAAAATGTTTTCAACGCAACGTTTCTAGTGTAAGCGGGACGTAAAATATACACTTGGTCAGAGAGAGATAGATGAGTGTGAATGAATAGACAGAATTTACTCTATATATTTTTATAATCGGACAGTAAGCCGTACCTTTTAATTGCGTTAACCTAGAAATATGATATTTTTACAGCAGTATGAGGTCTTGGAACTTCCTAGAACTTATGTAATAGGTCTAATCTACTTACTAATTTATAAAACCTGACACACGGAAATATAGAGATGGAAAACAAAGTCATACCAAACCATAAACGCCCATTTTTCTAATTTAGGTAGGTACGTAACAGTAATAATATCAAAGACAAACGTCAGTGATTATTTCAAACGTGACTCTGAGCAAGATAAAATAACTGAAAATTCTTGAAGACTCACCATAAAGTAGATTATTTTTAAAATTCCCATCGTAGGTAGCGATCTGTAAAAGAATTACCACTTTGTTACTGTAATTTATTTATTTATCTCTTTTTATACAAGATTTTGGACATAGTCGTATCATGCTGAGTGACAGTGTTTTCAAAGAAAACATTTAGCTATTTTAAACTACCAAAAATGTACAGTTTTTTATTTCCCAAAATATCGCGGACTAGAAGAAAATTTCCAAAGCGCTCTGGTTTCTTTCTTTGAAAATTTGTTCAATTCAAATTCTCATTTCATTTGTCCAATGGAAAAACCTATTCGAGAGCTAATTTCACAACCGGAGCGTTCGCGGAAGAAAATACTTTTGAAATCTGACTGTCTGCGACAATTTAGATTCCAAGGTGTAAGCATGATCTCCCGTGAGGTGAGTAAAGTTTCGTCACGATGTTTTCGTTTGCCACAATCAAAAATATACCCCAAGAAGGGTATATATATAACCTTACCTTGCCAATCCATTCCTTATGAAGGTCAAAACACTTCTACCGGCTCGGAAAATATTCCCAGCCCTAGAGAAGATACGACAAGAAACTCGATCGGGTTTATCAAATTTTTCTTACTCCATATTTATGTTTCATTCAAATAATGTTACACCAATTAGAAAATAACGTAATTATATAACATGATTCTAGAACTTATTATTTAGCAAATCGGTATGTGCTTAGGAAATTTATTGTAAAACCTAACACAATTACCTAAAAAAAAATTATTTATCTTTATGAGTCTAAAAAATGGGATTAGTAATTAGTAAATGTACAAAAACCAAAACAATACAATAAATATACTATTAACTGATTTAAAAACACAAGCGTAACCGATAGCTTTGAAATTTAAAAAAAACTTACCAAAATAAAAACCTTCTATAGTAAAAAAATACAACTGGCACGAAATTAAAAAAAAAGCAAAACGAGACGTTGTCGATTCAAATATTGGAACATATTAACGAACAACTCTATTCGTATCGCTACACTGGTTAAAGATACTGTTGGGTTGTGTATTTATACATAATAATGGTGCGTGATCCTTCCATTGTCTTAGAGATTGCAAACGATTATGTGTTACCGCAGAGTCGGACGCTACAGTTGTTTTAGCTGCAACATAAATTTATTTTTATCCTTAATTAAGCGATGGTTTTAATATACATTGATCTTTTGTAATTGTAAGTTTAATTTCCGAATTTTTAATAGTAGTAATGCAAAATGACTGCTCTGTATCTGATGGTAAGCACAGTATATTTAAAAACAACGGCGACCGTCGGTAGATAATAATCCATCGATCGAAAAAAATTTGTGTGTTAAAAGTGTAAAAGTGAAAATATAATTATATTAATACGTGAGAAGAAAACTTCGGATACCTTTCTAAGTGTATTGCGTGCACGGAAGACTGTGAGATTTGGCATGTTTAAAGTTTGTATGGAGAAGGAGTGCAGAAAGCTAAAATTGATCTATATCTGTTACTAATATATTTAATTAAACAAATTAATACTGCGAATCCTAACTCGACCAGTGCCATTGAACTTAGACCCCCTAAAATATTGACATTGTCACTCAATGAAAAGTGACAGCAGGTGATATAATATTCATTGTTTAGATTCATACTGCAAATGTGAAACAGAAAATAGTGTATAATTAAAAAGTCGCTGGTCGAGTTTCGATCATTGGGCAATTAATTCACGAGTTTCATTATCAACATATAAAGTGTACGAAACAACTTTTCAAATGCTGTCTACTCCCGACTAGCTAAACCCGAAACACGACAAACCAAAAGTGAAACAAAGTGTCGTATTTATCACCATTGTGAATGGTGGTCACGATCCAATCAAGTACAGATGTCTACCACCCTGCCGGTTAACGGTATTCAAAATTTTAAAGAAAACAGTGTTTATTCTAACACAATATAAGGCAATTTTAAACAAAAAAGAAATCCAAGTTAAATGTTTTTGAAAAGTTTCATATTGTATCTTCGAAGTTGAAAGTTCAATACCAATGAAATTAAAATGGAACCACCCTTGAGGTACCCCTTAACAAACAAAAAAATAAACATCCAAATCGATTCATAAACAAAAAGTTAATATCCATTTAAAAAAATTACGAGTTGCACTCCGGGGGTGCCGACAGAAGTGAAAACTTAGTTATTGGGTTATGAATTGTATTTTATTAATAATTAGAAACTTTAAAATACATTTAATATTATTATATGAAATACGCATTCGCGGTCTGCTATATGTACATGCATATATGCACACACTATAGCTGCGTCTCGTAACGGTGTCGCGCGTCCAGAGATTTTATCTCATCTAAAAATATGCGTAATGCGCTAAAAGAAGTTTTCAATTCAAAAACATTTCAATTGAGAAACCTCATGCTTTTTTTGAAGTCGGTTACTAAAGTTATCTACAGATCTGATTCTGTCAAGCTGTCGAATAAGTGTTATTAACAAGGCAAGTAAATTTAAAATTAATTAATTAAACTGTTCATTGAGACCATTCCAATGAGCCTAAACACGATGTATCTGCTGTAAGTTGTTGAGGAGTTGTGCGGAATTCAGATGATGTTGCAGTTTTACGTCAGGATTGCTACGTTCTTCTAATACCATTGAAGTAATAATCGACTTATTCTACTTTTAAAATATGAATTAGGAGCATTTGTGTTTATATCTAACTAGCTGTGCCCGCGGCTTCGCTCACTTGGTCTGCAGAATGCCCTTGCGGATCTTGCTCCCCGCTCCCGGCTATTTTAAAGACAAAAACGCTTATTGTGGGTGTTCCTTTGAAGATAGATGTATACTCTTCCAGACTTTTTATAGGTCTTTTTAATTTCTACAATTGTTTAGTACATTAATTTGCTATATCTCTTACGATTTACTCTGCGTAAGCCATTTAAGCGCCCGAATTGATTCACATGACCAGTTTTTTTTATTTGTTCGAAACCCTAATTCTTTTTCTAAAATAAAAGTAGCCTAAGTTACTTCCTATAACTTCAGCTATCTACCGATGAAAGTCCCGTCAAAATCGGTCCAACCGTTTCGGAGATTCCCCGGAACAAACCGACAGGCAAGAATTTAAAAACGGGCTTTTTGATAAAGGTATCGTATATACTGTCATATGAATTTAGTAAAAAGCTGTTATTTTGACATTACAAACAGACATTTCAATTTTATTAATTGTATAGATGTGGCTAATATATCCTATTTTATCATTGAAGATTATCCCACAATGTGTGCATGTGAGAATACCATTTACGTAATTATGAATAATGTTTACTAGTGGTTTATTCTTCAGTTTTCCTCGTTTCTTTTCAAGTTTCCCCTTCCTCTGTTTTCAAAATCTTTGACGTTACGCTTTACCGAACCTCTCCACAACAGAAAAAGTAACAGAAAGCCAAATGCCGACTCAATCAAATCTGTGGAAGATGCTCACATCAATTTATCAACTAGAAAAGGCTGATAATCTTTAATCGTATGAACAGATTTTTTTTAATAATAGCTAAATACTCTCGATCGATTCACCTTTCAAACAAAAAAGTTATATCAAACTTGCTTCATTCTTTTGGCAGCTATAAACAGATACACAGATACACGGATACAAAATACACACGTTAAACCTTTGCACCCCTCTTTTTACGTCGAGGAGTAAAAACAGCACTATATAAAAGTTATTACGATGTTGAATTATTACAAGAAAGCTATCAAACTAACATTTAAAATCTGTCTTTATGCATCTATTGTTCAACCAGTAGTAGATACACTGTATATTACACTAGCCCATAACAATAAATTCAAGAGATCTACACTCCATCCTTCCTGCCTATCCATGTCATAGCGTAATGTTGAAATGAAAAGGCAAGCTACTGATCTAATTTGTGGAGTAAGAGATAGTATATTGGATGCCGAGCCATAATTACAATTAACCTTGTACCAGTAAAATATTCGCTAAATCAGAGCTTCGAAACATTTTTTTTTATCTCCATTAAATATTTTTTATGGTACCCATTGTATATTAGTGTAGTGTAGTAGAAATCGGCAAGCCGTCAGCGGTCGCCGGTTTCATAATTATCTCTTCAAGTTTCGCTTGAAGGACCCGATGTTGTAAGACCTACAGCTTCCCCGTACGACAAAGATAAGTCATAGAAAACTTTTTAGTTCGTGCTGAGATGGAGGTTACCGTAAAACTGTGTAAGAATCGCCAGTTAACAGATATTGCCACTGCTAGGTTAGTTTACCTCGCTTACACTTACTTCCATAGCTTAATGTCTTACGGTATTTTTATGTGGGGTTCAGCAGCTGAGGTAGATACCATATTTATATTACAAAAGCGGGCAGTTCGAGCAATTTACAACATGAGACCCCGCGAATCACTAAAGAACAATTTCTAGGAATATAATATGTTATCTTTACCTTCCCAATACATCCTTGATAACTTAATGTATATTCGTAAAAACTTAAGTCACGTTAGATTTTGTCAAAAATCGGCACAATGTTAATACTAGGAATATAGATAAATTAGTCGTACCGTGTTTTAGACTTAGTATGTTCAATAACAGTTTTTTAGGTAATAGTGTCAGGTTTTATAATAAGTTCCCGAAGCACATTACTGATTTACCGGACAATAAGTTTAAGGACCACGTCAAGCGGGTTTTACTGTCAAAAAGTTATTATATGGTGGATCGTTATGTGATTGATAGTGAATTCTGAAAGTGACTCCTTCTCTGTGCATCCACTAAGTTATTATTATTGTTTTATAATTACACTTTTGTATAGTTGGAAAAAATTACAAAAGATTGTTTGTTTTTGATTTTGACTGTGACTTCGAAGCCTAGCGCGTGTTGGAGAGGAGAGGAGGGAATTAGATTGAACAGCTCTTCAGAACACTCACCATAATGCAGACGATAGAACACGCTCAGCGAGTCGATGTTTCTGCGTAGCTGAAGCGGCTCGATGTATCTGGTAACGTCTGCGCAATTAACAATGCGGGCAGGACAGGAACTTTGCAGGACACATTGCAGGAAAGCGAGCGGGCGATGAAAATTATTATTTACACCAACTGAATTAAAATGTTTAAGACCCCTGAACACATAAATCAAACATTAATGGTAGGTACTTTTAAATACGTTGAGTAATGATATATTATGTTGAAGGGTCCAAGATCATTACTGGGTTCACTTAGTCCATGTTTTGTAATTGTCTAATCAAAGACTACGGAGCTTCAGGGAATCGAGTATCTTAATCAAGGTTGTCCAAATACAAACCCTCGGGACAAAAAGTGGCCATCCAGCCTTTTTTTTACTTAAAGGGCTTTCCTCTTAGGGAAATTAAGGGCTTTTAGGGGAATTTTCCCGCCAACACTGGAACGGTCAAATACCCTGACGTGAATCACGCGGCTGATGTTTTTTTTTAATTACCTACTGTCTGTGCTCGCGGTACGACTACAGAATGAGGTTCATCGGGCACTCGAGCAAATCGAGCTGCACCCGCTCCCAACGATTTTAAAGTAAAAAATGCTTATTGTGTTTGATACTTAGAAGATAAATATAATAATGCTCTCGCTGACTTTTTTGCAGGCCCTTTTAACATCTACAGTTATGTGCTACATTAATTTGACATACAGGTATCTTAATGGTTTAGTCAGCGTAAGCCATTGAAGTCGTTTTTCCGAATTAATTGTTATTTGTGAGGAACTCTAATTCTTTTTCTAAAATAAAAGTAGCCTAAGTTACTCCTTATAACATCAGCTATGTGCCAGTGAAAGTCCCGTTAAAATTATTATTTTATATTTGAATCTAACATTACCATAAGTACTGGATGGCCCGCTGACTGATATGGAATCAAAATATTAGCCCTACATCTAAATTAATTGAGTGGGTATTCTTGGTCTAAGTTTAAGTACAGTACATGAAACACGCAGAACATAATATACATATGTCTATGTATACAATACAATTAATAAAATTGAAGTGTGTGTGTGTAATGTTTAAATATCAACTTTTAAAATTATTGTCTGTTAAGAAGTAAGTTACGCTACTTTTATTTTAGAAAAAGAATTAGGGTTCCACGTAAATAAAAATGAACTGGTCATGGTGAATCAAATGGCTTACGCTGAGTAAACCATGAGAGATATATCAAATTAATATTCTACTTATTTTTAGATATTAAAAAGACCTACAAAAATTAGAGCAAGAGTATATGTCTATTTTCTAAGGAACACTCACAATAATAATTATTGTCTTTAAAATAACGGGGATCTAGTTACACGCGTGCCCGATCGATGGTATTCTGTTGTCTACGCGAGCGCAGCCGCGAGCACAGCTAGTATGTGAATAATTTTACTGGAAATTCGTTGGTCTACTCGAACGATGCCCGTGTCTTGTTTGGTTCGTTCGAAATGGTGTGAAAACTCAGACTAAAAGTTATATTCTTTTGCCCTAAGACTACGTAGGTATGGATGTGTACCTACAAATTAATAAAAATTTATGTGTGCAATTCACACGTGATAGAAGTGAAACCTTCACATCTATGTTTTTTTTAATTCAGAAAATGATTAAATACACACTAATTTAAAGTTTATGAAAATCTACATACGAGTACTCACAATCATTGTTCACAATATCATTTTCAATTAATGCACATTTGAAATATCCATGGTAACCTAACACAATGTAATTCAGTAACAGAATGTCATAAGTGTTGTCTAAAAAGTTTTTCTGTTGTGCCTTTTTGGTGAGGTAATAAAATTAAATTTAAAATATCTATGGTAACTTAACACAATATCAATCAGTAACAGAATGTCATAAGTGTTGTCTAAAAAGTTTTGGTTTCGTGCCTTTTTGGTGAGGTAATAAAATTCATTATTCATTTGTCTGTCTCTTTTTACTGTCGCTTTCACTTTTTCGTTTCATCAACTTTCAAATCACAACGATGCTATAGAAATTTTCACTTCAAAAATTATTTTTCCTAGCAAACAGTACCCAAGCAAAAAGAACGTAAAAATATAAAATGGCCGCCGGATACATCTCTCTGTGAAGGACGCGTTGAGCACGATGTTTGAATTGGGAACAATACGAAGTGGAAATTTGTTCAAACGTTACATAATATGAATAATTATTCTTGTGTTCTAAACTTGTTTATAGGCGACTCAATAAAAACGCCAATAAGTAAGAGTCAAATCTGTTTTTCCTGTTATCTGCGCTCTTTAGGTCAGGACTCTTTTCAAGAATCTGCCTATATGGTACATTAAAGCCATAAAGTGAAGACGTCTTTGCCTATTAGTGTTAAATAATCACTTGACTAACTTAGAGTATCGAATAATAATTATTATAATAGGTATATGTACAATTTTCAGTGAAGTTAGCTATAAGCCAAGATTATAAATTCCACTGTCTTTACATTATATAAAAAAGAAAGTTTTAATTCCTAGTTCATTTTGTTTCTTTGCCTCAAATAACGAAGCTATATTTTTATATTACATGTAATGACCGATGCCGAAGATTTGGTTTCGGTTCAGGTTAAAAATCGGCCGAAACTTCGGCCACGGCGGCGACGCGCTTAAACTCTGCTCAAGATTTGTCATTAGTCTCTGGGTCACTCTCGTGTCCTATCTTAAGAATATTATTAAATTTTAAATCAAATTATGTATAAGGAATCTGTACTTTATGTACATAAACAATAGAAATTTTAAAATATTTAAATAAGTTTCGGTTTCAGCTGAGAGTTCAGTTTCGGTCGGACTCTAAATTTAATGTTTAAATTAATTTATTGTTTATTTTATTATGAAACTTAATAATCATCGACTAATAAATACAATATAGGAAATTCTTTATAAAAAATATGATTATTAAGGAATAGAAAATCTATTACAAACAGTAAAGTAGTAAATATGCCATCACACAAAGATTTGTGAAAATATTTTATATCAAACAACATACATGAGGTGTACATGTAATTGTAAGTAAATTTATTACACACACGCACACAAACACACAAAAGGACATAAAAACACACGCATACACACACTGTTAATTTTAATGTTTTATTTGTAGTTTGCCTCATTATTAATACGCTTTTATTTCCTTTTTTTTTTTAGTATTAGCTTCATGTATATATGTAACGGAAATTTTGAACATGATTTTGACCACCTTCAAAACGTCGTCTTAACTCGAAATTTGGCATACTTATCAAGGACCGATGACAATTCAATATTTCAAACAGTTAGACCCGTTGTTACCCTTACTGGGATAGGTGCTTTTAAAGATAATATTATCAAAATGATAATCCTTCTACTCACATCTGTGTATTACTATTGACACCGTGCACCCCACGCTTTTTTCTCTACAATAAAATACATTTTATTTCTTAATTTTTTTTACACAATTCTTAATTCAAATTTATTTTATAGTTTTTAGTTGGATTTTCTATAAAAGCGTATATATTAGTTTTTTTAAACTATTTTTTTGTTCTTTAAATTTGTAATCAGAGAGTAAAGAATCATGTAATTGTTTATTGGGGAAGACACTTTTACCTGAGACACAGGTTATACCTAGTTCAGGTGACATGGTTCAGTCATATTCAGTCACACATGATTATGATTATTTGCTTTTGTTTTGTTCTAATCTTGTTTATAGGCGACTCAATAAAAACGCCAATAAGTAAGAGTCAAATCTGTTTTTCCTGTTATCTGCGGTCAGGACTCTTTTCAAGAATCTGCTTAAATGGTATATTAAAACGATGATGTCTTTGCCTATAAGTGTTAAATAATCTACTTTGAAAATCTATAACAAGCCATTCATTTTTTCTTCTTGAGCGACATATTGGATTTAAATACGACGTATCTTCAATCTCATTATGTTAAAATTTCGTACAGTAAATACAATGTGAAAAAACAATAAACAGAAGCGCGTATTATTGTGTACATGATGCGTGGTACAAGTCATAAGCTTTCGGTTTTCAAAGATATTTCATTGTTTTTTTTTTAATACGATTTATTAATCTATTTATTACAACATTATTATTTTGACATTTATTATTTTAATAATCGGTCGCTCAGATATTAGATTATCTGACCATCACTTTTTATCTTACCGTATGGGGTAGAGCAAAAGAAACAGTTTATCTTGGCGCCAGTGTAAGGTATGCTGGAAATTTATACATAACTATCCTAAACTAAAATATAATCGTAACATTTGGCGCCCAACGTAAAATTAACCCTTATAATTCCCTCAAAATTCTGAAACGATCACACTCGTGATAGTAAATTTTTTTGAAAAATATTTTGGACATATAATATTTTATATATATATAAATTCTTCACATCATTCATTGACAGTATTTATTTAAATACTTCTATTTAGTATAACTAATATAACATTCAATAATAATATAACAAATGATTTTCTTAAAAATTCAAAAACACATTTTATCTAGTGTTGGTATATGTTTTACATATATATATTTTTTTTGGAATATCATTTGGTTAACTGCTTACTTTATAAATTTGAAATAAATAAACATCAATATAAAACATTTCCCTTTTATAAAAATTTCTTTTTAGGTCTTATATTATTAAGTATATGTGTATATGGGGATAGTATATTTTATTTTATTTATAGTATATTATATAATATTAATTATATGTACTATTATCTTTATTATATTTCTTGGCTGTTGTCCAAGATATTTACAGCATTTTAAAGGCTGAGATTATTTTCGGCATTTGTGCCGGTATTATTATGCAGCGGTTATGCTGATTTTATGCAGCAATTATTACTGATATTGAGTGAGGTGGAATTATATTTATATATCCTTATTTATATATTGGGGTTTATTCGACTAAATGTTAGTCTTATATATAATGGAGCGGCTGTCTACTCCTTAAATAAGCCATAGGACAAAATTAATATTTATTTATTATAGAGCGGGTGATGACTCTTCATAACAAAAGCCAACATTCGAGTGGTAGGCAAGCTCGTAAAATATACCATTCTGCCTTAATGATGAGCAACTTCTGGAGTGGGAGCCATTGACTGTGAGCCCCAACCCCTACGGTGTGCCTGGTGATGACATGTTTGAGGTATGTATGGAACTTTGTTAGGATTTGATAGGGTGAGGTATGTTTGCTGGTATGTTAAAGATGTATGTAATTGTGAAGCTAGCTCTCTATATTATAAAGTATATATTATCAAAAAATTTCCTTCAATTGAAAAATTTTACGGGGTCAAAGGGGAAATGTTATATTATTTATTTGGAAGATAATCTTATTTATCTTATTTAATATCTACTTTATATTATTCATCATAAGTTCATTTGATTTACCTTATTATTGTTTTGGTGTACCTATTCTTTTATTTCCAGGATACCAATTAATTATAGGTTTATGTATTGATGCGTTTAGATAATTTATAACTTGATAATTTTGGTTTAATAACAGCTTTGTTAATATTTTAGGTTCGTATTGTTTACATTGCAATATAATGACAATCTCTGTCATTGATAATTCTTTGATAGTAATAGAACATGCGCAGTTAGGAGTTTCTCAGGTATAGACAAATATTCTATCCAGGTTCTAGTTTAGCAAAATAAATCTATGATTAGATTTATTTTGAATTTTTAAAATAAGAAAAGTCTAGTAAGATGAAATTTTGAATTCAAACGAAAACAAAAGAGAAAATTAGAACAGAGAGTATGACAGATTCTGCAGGATGGATCTGATCATGTTTTTTCATTGTACGGGAGACCTTTGAATAGTAGTAACGTTTATATCATAATTATCCTGTGTTTTGATAAAAACCAAATTATTGTACAACAGACCTGGGAGTCGAAAAGATAGTTTATTTTATAACATATTTATATAGAAAAGTTATTTTAATTGTTATAATTTATAATTTTAATATTAATATGGGTGAAATACCCTTTGTCAAAACGACAAATACCTACTGAACATTGAAAGAACACTACCGGGAAAGTATCACCTGGATTTTGTATTTATAATTCAAATAATAACTTTTCCTTTTACATATGAGGAAATCTCAATAGATAAGATATTTGGTGCTGCGTCGTCTGCTTGAGCAGTGTATCCTGATACGGCCTACACCGTGCTGACTTCTATTCTAGATCCTAGGCAAGGATCTCTACGCTGAGCTGTCGGAGCAAGAAGAACGTCTCGGTTATGGACTTTTAAATTGTGTAATAATAATTTGTAAAACATATATTAACTGAAAATTGTAAGGTATGCTGGAAATTTATACATAACTATCCTAAACTAAAATATAATCGTAACACCAGGTGGCAAGGGACCTAAAATCCAAAGGACAATTTCAACCAAAAAAGTTGATGCTACTATTGATTATCGAAAAAAAGTCATTAACAAAAAAATAATTTTAAAGTAAAAAGCCTTGACTAATATATTGGATTGTTATAGGCGTTACTATGCGTAAATCCACGTAATTACTTTATCCAAATGTCTTCCTGCAACAAAAAACGATTGTTATTAATTGTTGAGGTGAATCTGAAAATGTTAAATCTCAAACTGATAGTAGAAAAGAAGAAATATCAAAAACTATTAAAAGAGAAGTAAAAAGAGAAATGTTAGTAACTGAAACGAATAAATGCGGTCGAACTGGTAAACCCGAACGCTATTAACCTTTAAGGATAAATTTAAAATATGTTAATCAAATAATAATAAACAAATAATAAAAAAGACAAACGACAACAATCGATGACACGTGTTTCATCCTTCAACGAGGCATTGTCAGATCAATGTTGACTCCTCGGAAGCTAATGGGTCATATTTGTTGCAGAATGACGAAGTAACCGTTTATCTATTGAGGCGGAAATAGCTAAGAAAATTTGAATAAAGTTTTTGTCGTGTTGACTAATACAAAAGGCGCTGAAAAACAACCTCACTCTACCTTCACAAAGAACTAGGGCCGGAACTGCACGGGATAAAGTAGCGTCATAGTCGTAAAAGAATTTTCAGGGAGTTTTTGGCGGGATCTTGAAGTGACATGTTGTGGTTTTATTTTGAATTCATTTACATAGCTTTTTGACCCTATATTATTAATATTGGTGGCGTTTTGCGTGATATTGTTTGGTTTTTGTGCATAAGTGAGGTGGATTATAAATATAAGCTGAAAGCATTCATTCCGAGATCCCTCAAAAACTTCCTAGAAACTTCTAACAAGGGAGCCACCATCTTGGTATGATACTGAATCATCATAACACATGACAATATAATTCACTCAATAATGGCAGTAATAGTCTTCATTAAAGAGGACCGGTTGCCAAGTTAGAAAGAAGAAGAAGAATTTTCAGAGTCATATCTGTGTTTCCGGAGATTATCTTCTAAAAAAATATATTTACAAACTTTACCTCTTTATAATATTAGTGCAGATTAAATAAACATTATAAATGCACATTTTTCGCAACATTGTCCGTCTCGCTCATTCTTGTTTCAAACAACTTACTTCAAAAAGATACTGCACAAAGAGTTTATTCTTACCTAGCGTACCATGTGATAAACTAGTATGGCCACCAGATACTAATATTTTAATACTACAAATAAATATAAAATAGTTATTCCGTCTTTTAGACTAAGTAAAACATATAAAAGTTTTTTAGGTAAACCTAACCTTTTTTATATTTTTTTGCCGCCTAGGCGGCAAGTCCCGGAAGGACAGCCCGCTGACGGAGACAGCCCAGTGCAAAACGAAACTGTCTCCCCGTCCGCTAAACCAGTGCAATGGGAAGACAGGCCCCCCGACCCATCTCCCCTTGGTTCGGCCTGGCAGGAGAAGGAGGCGGATGAACGCACCCCTGTCCCCCACCCACCCGGCGTTGGGTTGTTTATAGAGGTTTTCTCCTCTGCCTCTACCATAATGTTTTGGCATATGGCGGGGGTAAGGGGGCGAATGAACGCACCCCCACCCCACTAGCCCGGCTATGATTTTTAACCGAGGTTTTCTCCTCTGCCGTCTATGAAACGGCAGGAGAAGGAGGCGAATGAACGCACCCCATCCACCACCAGTCCGTCGTTGGTATTTTATAGAGGTTTCCTCCTCTGCCGTCATTAAGCTCCCGTTCGTCCTTGATAATCCGGCTTTGATTTTTTAACGAGGTGCTCATCCTCAACCTTCCGGTTATTTTTAAAGTGGTTTCCTTCCACAGTCCGTCCGTGATTTTTTAAGGTGGTTTACTCCACCAGCGTCAGCGATTTTTTAGAGGTTGTATCCTCTCAATTTTTTAAAGAGGTTGTATCCTCTCAATTTTTTAAGGAGGTTTTCTTCCTCCTCCACCGTCAAAGACGTGTCCGTCCATAGTGGACGAGCCGAAGCAGGTCCACTCTTGCCCCATCCCCTGTCTCCTCTGATGAGCAGAGGGTACAGGGGAGGAACGCCGTCAGTCTGGTATTAGCCGCCAGTCATAAAGACTGACGTTGCCCGGGGCACACCACGAGGCGGTTTCAGACATAGTGCCCCAGGTAAACCTAACCTAACACTAACTCTAACACCTAACACAGTTGTGTTAGGTTCTATAATAAACTTCCTGAGCACATTACCGATTTGCCGGATAATAAGTTCAAGAATCATGTTAAGCCGGTTTTATTGTCGAAAGGGTATTATAGGGTGGCTGATTAAGTGAATGATGGTGATGTCTGGATGTGATTCTCTCTCTGAACATCTACTTAAAATGATAATAACTGTATATTATTGAATACTGTAAAAACAATTTTTTTAAAATATGTTAATAAACCCAATTGATTTTTTTCGGTTCTTCTCGATGGCTGGGATTTTTTCCGAATCAGTCGTAGTGTTTTGACTGTAATAAGTGCCTTCTTAGGGCCTAAATTGAATAAAAGATATTTTGACTTTGATTATATTTTTTGAGATTTTTTATATTATTATTTTTGTATGATGCTTTTTATGTATGGTTTAACTTTATAACTAAAAAATATGTTTATAAACACTGAGCGGTTCGAACTCAAGTAGGAAAAGTCTCGTTAACTTTCTGCATAGCCCTTGGAGCGTTAACCGCCGTTAACGGACAGCCTTTCTTTCAGTTTGTTACTTATCCGTCGTTCTCGAGGCTAGACGTTTCCTTCGCTTCGCTCAGTGACTCTATTATATTTCTAAAATGGTTTAATGGTGTTTATATTTAGTGTGTAAGATATAAATAAACTCCGTCTCTGTAAAAGGTGTTGTCAATCTTACGTACACGCACTATACTGCACAACGTTCTACATATATACACATTTATTTTTACTAGCGATCGCCCTAAGGTCGAAATTCGACCAGCGACTTTTTGATCATAAACTATTTTCTTTTTGACATTTGCAGTATTCATGAACCTAAATAATGAGTATTATCTACATCGCTTTCTGTCACTTTTCGTTGAGTGACAATGTCAATATTTTGAGGGCCTAAGTTCAATGGTATTGGTCAGTTAGGATTCGCAGTATTAATTTGTTTAATTTAATATATTAGTAAAAGATATTATAGATCAATTTTAGATTTCTGCACTCCTTCTCCATATAAACTTTAACCAAGCCAAATTTCACATTCTTCCGTGCACGCAATACGCTTAAAAAGGGTTACAAAGTTTTTGCTTCATGTATTAATATAATGATGACGACGCGACGGGACAATTATTGTGGTATTATGTCGCTCGCTCTTACAACTTGTTCACTAACCATAAACAATTCAATCGTAATTATAAACCTTGATCCACTTATCATTTTATGGTTCATGATGTTATAGATTGATCTACATTATGTAATTTGGTAGTAACATTGTCTTTCACGAAACAATTATTATCCTGAATTAGTAACTTGAGGACCATAGGTAATAAAAAAACAAATCCATTTATCATTAAAAAAATATTGTTGTAATCTAAATCTCGTAGGTAAAGATTGTAATGGATTTCTGTCGTTTTTCAAATTAGAGATAACTAGCTGTGCCCGTGGCTTCGCTCACGTGGACTACAGAATGCCCGCGCGAATCTTCCTCCCGCGCTCACGTCTATTTTAAAGACAAAAATGGTTATTGTGGGCGTTCCTTAGAAGATAAACGTATACTCTCCGTGACTTTTTTATAGGTCTTTTTAATGCCTACAATTATGTGGTATATTAGTTTGATATATCTCTTATGGTTTACTCAGCGTAAGCCATTTAACCGCCCGAATTGATTCACCATGACCAGTTTCTTTTTATTTGTGCGGAACCCGTCTTTAATGAAATTGATCACTCCTATTATATGCGGAACATTGTTTTGTCAATTTGTGGTCCTGTTAGAGATAATACTAAAATCGTCGATATTTCGGTTTTAGTGTCAATCATAACAACAACAATAAGCCTCTCCAAGTGTCCACCCAGTGAACACATCTATGTCAGTGAAACATCTAAATGACATTGAGAAATATCATGCGTTATGTAAAAAATGACTCATTATTTCCGCACTTTTATGTAATATACTGATGTAATAAGTATTACATACCTGTGACGTGCAAAAAAAGATAAACCCGATCGAGTTTCTTACCGGTTCTTCTAGATGTTTGGGACGTTTTCCGAACCGACAGTAGTGTTTTGACGTTCATAAGTGCATTCTTAGGGCTTAAATAGAATAAAGATGATATTGATTTTGATTTTTGATTTTGAACATTTGACATCCGATTAATATATTAATGATTATTTGAATTTGAATTGAATTTATTGAAATTTTTAATTTCTTTACATCTTTTTGATAATAATATTGACGGTAAAGGGTCAATAACGTCAATATTATTATCTTTTATATCAACTAAATTTTCAAGTTACTGCTTAAGTAAGTATAGACAAGATTTGCACTTACATATTAGAATGAGTTAATAGTAATTTCTAGTGTGAAAGTACATCTCAGTTAACACTGGAGTTACTTACCTATAGGAGCTAATAATTGGTTCATAAAAACAAACCCATAAAAACAATGTATAAAAGAAAACATTACCTAGAACAAAAGCGTGTCAGTAAACAAATATTTTACATAATTGATATAAAAACCGTACATAAAAAGCTTACTTCCTAGTTATATGACGATAAAATTCACTGTTACATCAGACATACGTAATATATCGACATATTTTTAATCCAAAGTTCTGCTTTTATTACTATGTCAACGGCACATTGTGTCTTGTCAGTTATGTGAAGGTATGTCATGTGCGCATGTATATTATACATTATATTAATGCCACAGAGCATTTCGTATCTTTGAAATCACTTATAACATCAATTTTATGTCAAGTTTACATTAAAACGCTGTGACCCAAGTATGCCTTGTGTTTGTGTGACGTCAAAGTAAGGTAACGTGTTCACTGGGTATACATGTAACTTTAACAGAATTAATTTGAGTTATAGACCACTGAAAATCACAACATAACTCGAAAGAAAAAGTGCAGAGCATGACTTTGCAAGTTATCTTCAAAAAGCTCCATAAAAACCTTTACACCTTGAAATCAATTTTTTAATAAAGATAACTTATAGTAAGATAGGTCAATTAATGTTAACACAATTTTCATCGCTTATTAAAAAAAAGAACCATACAATTTATTATACGTTTTATTACACTTCATAAACGGTCGGCTTAAAAATAAAACTATATAAGTTTCTGTTTTTGCAAAACATGTATCATTCATTTGCGTCAATAATCTATTGAATACTAAATATAAATATAATAACAGAAAGTACGGTAATAAGATCTAAAACAATAACATGTAAGTCGGTACTATTTATTCAGATATTGTCTTTAAATCTATATATCTTTATAGAGGGTTATGATTTCAGTAGCTTTGTCACATGTATGTACGTTCATCTATTTTCGCATATCTTCTGAACTAACTGTCATTATTGAATAAATTGCGTATCTACTAAATCTATAAATAAATTTAGATTCTGAAAATTCACTCATATAGTTTATTCGAGTACATAAACTTTACGATCTTCAAATTCTGCATAATCTGATTCCGAATTAAATATATCGGTTTCATACATTTCAACATCACTTGCATCACTAAAGAAATCCTTTACTTTGTACAATTTATTAAAATATAATTTAGGAATCCATCAAAAATAACTAATTGTCTCTCAAAATCGGGTGATAAACAAAACTCAAACAAAAGATTATTTGAATATCTGCCAGTTAACTGTAAGGAAGGTATTGAAACGGATAAAGTTAGAATTTTTCATCTATCTGTATTTATTGAAATTGAAATATCATCTACTAGTAGCTATTATAACTGACAGTTGAAGATAGTTAGTTTATTGGAACTGACCGATAATAGTCTGTATTATAAAAATGTAATGTGTCAAAAGAAAGGACTTAATCAGCCCATTACAAAAATATATACCATACTTTTCATAGTGTTATGTTTTGCTTAGTCGGATTTTAGTTTTTAAACTTATCTAGTGTTATTTTGAAGCCGGCGAAATTACAAAGGCGCGGTGCAGCGCGCATTTCTTTTTAGAAATATAAATAGATTACAGAATTTTGATGCTTGGTTTGAATAAGTCAGTCACCTTGTCTATGTTCTTCTGCATATCACCAAATCCTGTAAAACAAATTTTAACGATGTTATTACTCTTAATAATAAACTATAATGTCTCAGTGGTAATACGATAAAACGTAAACATTACGTAAATTTAAATCCTATGACAAGTTGAACATTCAGTAGGTATCTGTGATTTATCCATCCAGTTAGTTAACAGCCTTTATTAAATATTTACTCATGAAGCCTGGATCGATGTATGTTAGGAACAGCATTTTAAGTCAAATTACATTTTTTCCGTCCAATCAAAAAGGTTGTTAAGTGAAATTTGTTGTCTTTGAGTTTCATACACAGCGCGATCAAGTAAATTTGTCTCTATCAACCAGTCTATGCCACGATATTTTTAATTTTAATAGTAGCGAAATTATTACCAAAATAAAAACAATACTCTCAGTCTATATATAATCTACAAAATTAATTCGCCAACTTTTTTTACGCATAACACAGAAAGTGGTTTTTTCACTTAACGGCCTTTTAGTCATTGGACGGCAGATTTCTGGGTTTACTCTTTTCAGCAACAAGACTAATTGATATCAGATGAAATTGTAATCAAACGTCAGCTTATAAAATCAATACAATACAGTTTTTACGGGCTTAGTTTTCCCAATTTAGCGTTCATATTCCTATCTTGCCTGACGATTGCCAACTCCCCTAGAAAGACCACCAGTCACCCTAGAATCCATATCTTTCCGAAATAAAATCTTATCTTTACTTCTAAAGCAATAATACATAATAACAATTGGCAGCGTGTATGTACTCCGCGTGGATCGACGTGAGTTCGAATCCCTGCAATGAGCCTGAACTTTCGGTGAAGGAGAACATCGTGATGAAACCATATCATGGTGGTAGGCTTTTGTCTAATGCCCGCCTGGCTAGCTACCACCCACAAGTTGAAAATTTGTCGCCAAGGACTAATAGGTGTGTTCCGGCAGCTGCACTTGAAGCCAGTCTTCCACTAGGCTTAGCGTGCCACATCGTCACTTAAGATCAGGTGAAATTATGGCAACCTATACTGATTAAAAAAACGTATGAATTGGTTTGTTTTGACTTATGTCCTTATGCTTCTAAGGTGAAGGAATATATAGCTTTTTTGGAAGTTAAACTTTACACTGACACTGGCAAATGCTTCTTTGGTGCCCATACGAGAAGAGGAAGTTAAACTTCTTTTGGTGCATTTGTTAGAGGGTAAAATGAAGAACTGTGCGCGCATCTTGTGAAGATGCTGGAACTTTGCTTCATTTTAATCAAATTAATATAATGTCTATTTATATCATAAACTAGCTGTGCCAGTGGCTTCGCTCACGTAGATAGAATGCCCGCGCAAATCTTCCTCTCCCGCTATTTTAAAGACAAAAATGAGTATTAAGGGTGTTCCTTAGAAGATATAAATGTATTTTCGCGGACTTTTTTGTAGGTCTTTCTAATGTCTACAATTATTACTCACATTAATTTGCTATATCTCTTATGGTTTACTCAGTGTAAGCCATTTAAGCGGCCGAATTGATTCACCACGACCAGTTTTTATTTCATTTGTGGGAAACCATAATTCTTTTTCCATAATAAAAGTACCCTAAATTACTTTCTATAAAATCAGCTATCTACCAGTGAAAGTTTAAATCGTAACCGTTTCGGAGATTACAGACAAAATTTTTAAATATGTCTTTTTTGTTTTAAGTAACGTATATACTTTCATATGCATTTAGTAAAAAGTTGTTATTATAACATTACAAACAGACACTTAAATTTTATTAATTGTATAGATTTGTATATAACATTAAATTATTGTTACAAAAATAAAATAGTATAATTAATTGACATTATTATCGTTGATGGCTTCCGTCACATGAAGCGCGCGCAGCTGTCGATTTTACCCTTTATTTAATAAACACCATAGAAAAAGATTAACTTCTAAATTTATCCAGTTTTTAACGCTTAAATTGCTTATATATAACTTATTAGACATAGACATCAATTCTCGTTACCTGCACTAGCACCTGATAGACCGAAGCTGGAAGCTGGATCTGTAAAAACAAAAAATACTAATAAATTATGAGGTTACTCATAATATGCGGTGGTTATAAACTCTTCTTCCTGGTTGTAATTTGATCGCCATCTTAGCAGAGTTAAAATATACATTTCCACTAGACTAGACTGCTACAAAATTACCTTTACCAGTACCCGGTAGACCGATGAGGGAACCTGTAAGAAGAAAAAATACTAATGAATTATGATATTTCTCCGCGTGTACATAGATATGCGGTAGTGATAAACTCTTCTTCCCTGTTGGAATGAGATCACCATCTCAGCAGAATTAGAGTTTATATTGCTACTAGACTGCAAGAAAATTACCTGAACTAGCACTCGGTAGGCCCTTGATGAAACCTGTGAAAGCAAGAATAACTAATGAATTACGAGATTTTTCCAATTGTACATAGATATGGGCTGGTGATAAACTCTGCTTCCCAGTTGGAATGTGACCACCATCTTAGCATAGTTAGATTTTACATTTTCACTAGTCTAGACTGCAACAAAATTACCTGAATCAGCACCAGATAGACCGAAGGGACCTGTAAAACAAATATACTAATGAGTTATGAGATTAGTCATAATATGTGGTGGTGATAAACTCTTCTTCCTAGTTGTAATTTGATCACCATCTTAGCAGAGTTAAAGTTTACATTTCCACTAGACTAGACTGCATCAAAATTACCTTTACCAGCACCCGGTAGACCGATGAGGGAACCTGTAAAAAAAAAATACTAATGAATTATGATATTTCCCCGCTTGTACATAGATATGCGGTGGTGATAAACTCTTCTTCCCTGTTGGAATTAGATCACTATCTCAGCAGAGTTAGAGATTACATTTCTACTAGACTGCAACAGAATTACCTGAACTAGCACTCGGTAAGCCCTTGATGAAACCTGTAAAAAAAAACTAATGAATTATGATATTTCTCCGCTTGTATATACATATGCGGTAGTAATGAACTCTTGTTCCCAGTTGGAATGTGATCACCATCTTACAGAGTTAGAGTTTACATTTCCACTAGACTGGACTGCAACAAAATTACCTGAATCAGCACCCGGTAGGCTGATAGGACCTGTAAAAAGATAAATTACTAATGAGTTATGAGGTTACTCATAATATGCGGTAGTGATAAACTCTTTCCTAGTTGGAATGTGATCACCATCTTAGCAGAGCATCTTTCCACGACCGTTAACGCCTATAGAAAAGGAAAAAATACATTCTCGTTTTAAG
Organism: Saturnia japonica; assembly: GCA_033032175.1. Taxonomy (NCBI): domain Eukaryota; kingdom Metazoa; phylum Arthropoda; class Insecta; order Lepidoptera; family Saturniidae; genus Saturnia; species Saturnia japonica. The sequence continues at coordinate 1,365,309 of CM065330.1, forward strand.
TTTTACAACAGTTAAATACGCTAGACCATTATTACTTAGTAAACCTACGAATATGACAATACTTATTTTTGAATCCAAACACCTGACAGTTGATGTTATAGGGAGTAACTTGGCTACCTTCAGTTTAGAAAAAGAATTAAGGGTTTCGTACCAATAACAAAAAACATCATGGTGAATCAATTCGGGCGCTTAATGGCTGAAGCTGAGTAAACCATAAGAGATATATCAAATTAATGTACTACATAATTGTAGATTTTAAAAAGACCTACAAAAAAGTTCATCTAGAGCATTTATGTATATCTTCTAAGGATCACCCACAATAAGCATTTTTGTCTTTAAGTTATCCGGGAACGGCGGTAGCTCGTTTCGCTCGTGTTCCCGACCGATGGCATTCTGCAGACCACGCGAGCGCAGACGCGGGCACATCTATTAAATTAAATATAATAAATAAGAAAAAAATCGATAAATATAGTTACCTGATCCAATCTTTGGCATATTTTTGAAGAGTGAACCTGGAAATATAGAAGAAATATTAAAAATCAATTTCTACAATATATATTTGACTCGGAAAACAGAAATGGTATTGGTTATGGACACGTGATAGTTGTGGGGCTTAAGACTGTGCGAAGGTCTAGAGGGAGCGGAAAGAGTGGAGGCCCTGTCCAAGTGCCGGCCTCTGAGCTCCATCCCCTAGCTTGCCTGAGACCCTGCCAGGCTTTGCAACTTATCTAGCGGCAGCGGGCCTACGCACGTGAACTGCCAAAGACCACCCCGAAATGCCGAAGACGACATTCATTACTTTATTTTTAAAAATTCTTACACTTGTGAAGGTCAAAATGGTACTGCCTATATAAAAGAAAGCTTACCTAATTATAATTTTATATTGATATTTGTACGCTAATAAACACCTAAAGACAATGGATATAGAGTTCATTTTATAATTATGGCTTGAAGAATCGCCAGGCCAACTATTTATAAAATAAATTTAGGTACTTTAATAAATTACAACATTTACAACTAGTTGTGCCCGCGACCGCGCTTGCGTGTACTATAGAATGTTGTCGATCGGACACATGCGCGAATCGTGCTACCTCCGCTCTCGGTTATTTTAAAGATAAAAATGCTTATTGAATCTTTTTAAGATCTTCAATTATGTACTGCATTAATTTGATATAATCTTATAGTTTATTCAGCGTAAGCCATCTAAGTGCCCCAAAACCATTGTTTTTCCGAATTGATTTTTATTTTCACGGAACCCTAAATATTTTTCTTAATTGAAATTAGCCTAAGTTATTTATAACAGCAGCTATCTACCAGTGAAAGTCCCGTCAAAATCGATCCAGCCGTCTCGGAGATAACACGGAAAACAGACAGACAGACAAAAAAAAATTATTGGGTATTTGTAAATACCGTATATAATTTCATATGCATTTATTAAAAAGCTGTTACCTTGATATTACAAAACAATTTTGTGGTTACTAAATATAATTACCAAAATCATTAGCCGGAAAGCTTACGCACATCTGCGAACAATAAAAAGAAAATTCATCATTATATTAATACGTGAAGCAAAAATTTATACCTACCCCTTTTTAATTGTATTGCGTGCACGGAAGATTGTGAAATTTGGCATGGTTAAAGTTTATATGGAGAAGGAGTGCAGAAAGCTAAAATTTATCTATAATATCTGTAACTAATATATTAAATTAAATTAATTAATACTGCGAATCCTAGCCCGACCAGTGCTATTGAACTTAGACTCTCCAATATATTGACATTGTCACTCAATGATTACAAATATCGTTGTGGTAGAGGTAGAATTAGATAACTAACAAAATCAGATTTGCGAGATAACGATGATTTAATAATTTTTTCGACAAAAGCGGCATAAATAAATAAATAATTAGTAAGTTAGATAAATAAAAATTTATAAAATGTATGTTTGAAAAACAAATTTAATCATTTCTTTAATACCCTATTCAGGGTCCATGTATTCGGATACTTTATGATATAAGAACAAATGTACATACATGATGCAAATGGATAAATAAATAAATAAGTTTTTACTTACAAAAATCATATTGTTATTTTTATATATTGTACACTGATACAATTCTTATCTTTGAAGCAATGATGGCACAGTGGTAGCATGCACGGACATCGCGTCGACGGACATGAGTTCAAAACCCTGCAATGAGTCTGAGCTTTCGGTGAAGTAAAACATCGCAATGAGACCATAACATGGTTTAGAGCTCACCAAGTATCAATAAGTTTGCTCCGGCAGCTGCAATTGAGAGCCAGTCTTCCACCATTAGGTTTAGCGTGCTACCATTTTAGGCCACATCGTCACTTAAGATCAAATGAGATTGTGGCTACACTTATAACGATAATGATAAAAAATCTTTCGACTTTATCACTGTCTTTGTAACAAATCTCGGCTTTTTGTGAAAAAGTTTTGAAATTTTGGTACAATCACCTGCTTTATTTTTTAGAATATTTTTGAGACGAACTAAAATATTAGAACGTGGGTAAGATCAAAAGACTTTATACGCCAAAGTAATAAAGTCAATTTCGATAAAAGTATAGTTATACAATTCTCCCTCTACGGCTCCTATATGGAGTATACACTATAAGAAAGTTGTAGAAATGTTCGTAAATAAAAAAGGAAAGCAACAAAAGTTGCAATTTCTCTTTAAAATATAACATAATTGTATGAAGAACGTACTTTTGAATCAAACTTCATTGAATGAAGCGAAAGAGGTGACGTCTGACGTCATCGAATCAAAACTATATTTGTAAATCAGTAGTTCTGTCTGCACATGTAATTTTTTCACACCTCTACCTAACCCTTCGAGGATACAGGCGTGAGGGTATGTATGAGAAGGAAATTCTCAGCAGGGGATCTAGTTGATATTTTTTTTTGGCGACGGCATTTTTAATATCGTAGCTCTTCCGCGAAGGGCGCTTCTAACAGATGGATGAAAAAACCAATGTTAAATTGTGTTTCACAAGGTTTTACACGGATTTGTAGAGAAATCAATTAATAACCATAATATCTGGAAGACCAAGATGTGCTCTGTGTCTTATGAACAAAAAAAACCCTATCTAGGTAAACTTGGAATGTAAAACATTAACTAAATGTAAAGTTTCATCGAAATCGTTGGAGCAATTACATTTATTTACACAAGATTTGCTCAGTTAATATAATAAGATTAATCAAACGTAATTAATTTAATATAATTATTATATTTTATTAATTAACCAATTAATTCTAAATAGACCATATTATTTTTTCTAAAAAAATATTGTGATAAGTAAATAAAAATACATTTTTATAAGTTACAATCATGTGACATGACAGTTAACGAAGGAAAGAAAAGATATTAATAAGTAATAATTCTTACCCCGAACAGAAGAAATGCCAAAAGAATATTTAAAACCTTCATTTCGCTCGATTTAGCTGTGTCAACTACTAAATTCTTAAATTTCCAGAAGTGGATAGTACTCGTTCTTTAAAAAGTATTTTATTAGTAAATTATCCCTAAGTTAACTGTATTTATACGCTTCAAATACAGTGATAAAATGTAAATAAACTTTTTTATATCATTAGAGTAATTACATTTAATTACATTAATAAAGTTTAATTTATTACTGTAGTATCCCATTTTATTTATAACTAGGTTTTGCCTGCTGCTTTATCTGCGTAATTTATTTATTACTAGCCGTCTGTCTGAAAAGATTTTATCGGCAACGTTTCAGGAATTTTCATTGATTTAACAAGCTAAATTATTTTAAAAGGTAACAAAAAACCTGACTGAAATATTCTATAGCTTATGTCACTCCCACAATTAAGACGAATCTAATGACACCTGGTATGCTATAAAATCCATTATACCGTTTAGTCTACAGAGCAGGCGAAAGAAATACGAAAAACATAGGTAACCCTCGTTTTTCGCAGTCGGGTAAAAAGCTGTTATTTTGATATTACAAACAGACACTTCAATTTAATTAATTGAATAGAAGATTAGTAAAGATAATTAATTACCAATATTTAAGTACCTAGTTAACAAATTAAAGTAAAATGTAATTTTATCCATTTTATAGTTTTCAAAGTGATAATAAACGTTACTAGAACTAGAACAATTACAATAAAATTAACGTTATTTACAACTACAGTACCTAGCTATGATAAATAGATACAATTTACTTTACAGAAGGATGTTGATTTGGATAGCGCGACCATTGAAATATAATATGTAGGAGGTACGAACGTGGCATTAGTTGCTGTTTGATTACAAACTGCTATATTGGTGGTAAACCTGTCATAGTGACTCTGTTTTTTTTTATGTAGCGTTTCGGATTCAACCAGTGTATATAGAATACTAGCGACCAGCCCCAGCTTCGCATGGGTGCAATCATTATCGCTTTAGTATTGATAGTTCATAAATTCACTGTTAGCACGCGACGGGCAATTCTTTATAGGTGATAATTTGGTTGCGCGTAATTTTGAATCCATAATGTCTTCTACATTATTCATTTCTCGGACTTTTCTCTGGGCTTTTTGAAGAACTACAATTTTTTATTAATCACTTTTTGACAATACGTCCATGTACGAGACATTGAATTTTTTGTATTATACAAAAAAAAAAAGGTTTTTCTTAAAAGAAAACTTAAGTGACAGTGAAAATCGTATAAAAATCCATTGCGTGGTTTAGAAGAAGTACCTACCTAAGTGGACAATCAGACAGACGGACGCGTATAGAGACTGTCTTTTAAACCATGTGGTATTGCTATATTCTGTGACAATATCCAATGGCCGAGCCGATAGGCTTCCAGGTGGGCATGACAGCTGCACTTGAGAGCTAGTCTCCGGACTTTCCTCTCTAAGATTAGCGTGATAAGGGTGCTACCATCTTGAGCGACATTGTCACTTAACATGAGGTGATTTATGACCACACGCTAAACCTAGAAAGAATAAAAAAAACAGAGGCGATAAGGACTGCCGGCAGAAACGAAAACTTCCACCTTCAGCCCAAGTTCGGTGAAGCTGTAAAAGCCAAAAGCGGCTCTGTTTTTGGATAGGGCCCCTAAGGCTAAAAGTATAGTCGGTCAGAAAAAAAATATCTTAATTTTGTATTTTTAAATCAATTACAGTCTGAATTATTGCAGAACATGACGGTGACGCGAAATCACAAGATTTTACCCATACAAAAAGTCAAACACCCATTATGATACTGTCGAGTATATACATATTAGTGTATATATGCGTATATATGTACACAGGCCGCTATACTACGCGTTGCTAGTCTGGCACAAGCGCAATACGACACGAGCATGTCGAGGTCCTCGGGGACGTGGACCGCGAACCCATAAGTTTCCCCCTACTAAAAATCACTCAACGCGGCTAAAGAAGCTGTCATTTCAATAAAATACTATACAAAACTACGCAGTATGTTGTATTTTTTTAGGTGAGTGATTGTTTTTCCGAACTGCTAGAAAGGAGGGGTTGTTTTTCGAGCGCATGTAGGTATGTATGTCTATTTCTTTGGTACGCCTGTAGACTAAACGGCTTGATGGATTTTAGCTTACAAGATATCTTTAGATTCATCTTAATTGTGGAAGTGACATAGGCTATTAGGGTAAGGTATATTGGAAGAAAAAACATTTTTTTTTTCCAAAAATTGTATATTTACTACATTAGGTACATTTATTGTACTTTTTAGAAAATTAAGAGATTTTTTTTATTCACTTAGGTATTCCTTTCAACGTATCTGGTGAGCGGCTGAGCGACGTGAATGCGTTTTGTTGTGAAATTCCTCAAGCGTCATGCAGCGCTTGGGGTGCGTTCCCGTCACAGTTAATATAAAAAACCGCAAGTCGAATTAGCGATTAAAATATTGTATGATACCCTATTTTATAAGTCCATGTATAGTATCTACTAGGTATATTATTTTTCTATAATTTATAGTACAATTTGTTTAAAATATAGTGTACATACGAAACTACATAGGTATATAATATAGTACGAGAGGCAAACCTATTAAGGCTATATAATATTTAAGTACTACGACGCCTGGGAATCAACTATAAAGCATAAATTTTGGTCCATTTCTTTATAATTCGCCCTACATAAAACATGCATTTTTGGCTCAAAGAAAATATGGTTATGCAAATTATGAAGAAACTTAGCAACCGTGGATTGAGAGCATTTTCTAGAGATCTCTTGACTGCATAGGAAAGTAGGTAGGTACTAACGTCGACATGAAAATCTGTCAAAAGGCATTTCTCACAGTCGCGCTTTACTGTGTGTAGGTAGGTTTATCTACATTTTAATAAATAAATTCAAATCATGGTTTTTAAAATAGGTAATTGCTAAGCTTGTAGGTAACGCTTTCAGTCCAATTTGCTTTTATTATTATCACACACTTAAAATTATAAAACATCTCATGGCTCTCCAGACAGAGAGCCAGAGGCAGGCCCTCGTTACGAAGACCAATCTATTGGTCTCCTCAAATCAAAACATATAAACCTAAACTCGAGGGGTATTCTAGTGGCAGCTGAAGAGTTCCACTATCCAACTCCTGGCTCCATCATCAGATTAGATCCAAGATAGGCACCAAATACCAAAGCTTTGTCATTCAAACCACATTTATGTAGCTATCTACATATAAAGTTTCATTTCGCTATGTCAATATGAAGTGGTTTTACATTGTTTTTAATAAAAGTGAAATTAATAAAAGCGTGTTAAAAAATATGTACATATTTATAATAAAATTGATTGATGACAAAGCCCAAAACGAGTTATTAAATAAATAATTGTAATTGGGCAGTAATGAGTAAAGGCTACGCCATCTTTCGTCAAAATATAAAAACGAATTGACGATTTTGGAATAGTGTTATTTTAAAATGTGCGAAGAATTAAATTTTAGAATGATGTAATGATATTTCGGCATTTGGTCAATAATTGGAGATATATTATATATGACTAAATATTCATTAATCTATATTATTGCCTATTTTTAGAACCTATCGAAATTTGACAATAGAAAAAGTATTCGTAATGAAAAGTACTTATCTAAAACAGTACCTACCTAATAACACATTAAACTCATTTATTAATTCATAAATTAAAAATGGCTACCAAGAGTATTGTTTAATTTTTTTCTGTACGCTTCATGAATTGCTAGAAAAGCTGTTTATCGATGTTAGTGAAGATGAAAAACGAAAATTTCTACTACTACTGCCATCTGTTGTCACATAGAAACAATCATTACACGTGTCAGCTCAGCGACGGAATACCTTTGATCTTGTGTGGCCTCCTCGCGGTTCACTTTGGTAATTCCGACAAAAATACCGCAAAAGTCGGCAAGACACCGCGACCGTATTGCCAGGTTACGTTTGAAAATTTACAGTGATTTAAACATAAAAAAACTTTACTTAGGTATCGAGACGTTACTAATGTTCGTATGCGCACATGCGAAATATTCGCGTAATTTCAAACATTCACTTCAATACTCGCATTCGCATAATTTAATGCGAATGTGAGAGGTCCTGAATTTGTCAAGCTATGAAACAAGTGATGTGCAATGAACCTGAAGACACGCTGCTGTGTGAAATTTAACCTGAGTCGAAAGGTTATTGAAAGAAAAACAAGCATCTCTCGACCCTCTCAACTGGTGGAAAGACAAACGTAAGTATAACAAATTAGCAGATATTGCTCGCAAGTATCTTAGCGCTCATCCTGCCGGTGTACCGAGTGAGCAAGAACTGACTATACTGTTACCCTTAGAGGCCCTGAAGCCGCTGCGGCTTTTACAGCTTCACCGAACTTGGGAATGAGCAATTATAAATGAAGCAGGCCTTATATACGAGCCATTGAGAAAGCGCTTAATGAATAAAAAAATGTTCCAGCTATTATTATTGAAGTGAAAACTTTTTTATTACCGTTGTAATTTGATACGCGATGAAGCGAATAAGCAATACTAAAAATAGACAACACACACATTTATAAGATTTAGCCTGCATGAGAATGCGATAGAATACATTATACACGATTAATGCAAGTCCTGATTTTCACGCCCATGATCGTTGTTGAATTAGCCTAGCGGTGTTACAATAGTTCTAGTCACACTGATATAAAAATTTTAAAACAGTGGATACTGGCCGCTTACCAGAGCAAGCTAGCTATTTCAAACATCTGTTCGTAGGATGCTAGAATACAAGTTAATCACAACCAAGAGGATGCGACGACTGGAAAGACTTAGAAAGGAGCAGTAGGGGGACTTACCACGTATCCTGGTTGTATCTGCCACGATCCGAGGGTGCACCCTGAACTTCCTCACACGTCTTGAACAGTCTAAAACACTTCTAGAGCACTAGAAAGACGTATTTCACCAGCTTTCCGATAGTTATAATTAATTTACAACGAAATTATGCAGAGCGTGTGTGTCACTGCAGTTCCGCGGCGGCCATTACACCGTTCTCGGTTTACGAAGAAATGCGCGGCAGATTTGCGCGCGTATTTTAAATACAATTGTGCCCCCAAGGAATTGGAGAAATTAGAAAGGGAAAAGGGATGTCGCAACAAACAGATTTTAAAGAAGGTATTTCTTCGTAGAGTGCTATGCAGCTGCTTACATTTAATTATAGCACTTTTGATACAACAAGACTTTTATTTATAGTATTAAAACATATATAGCTACACAGAAAGCAGATTTAAAATAAAAAAATGTGTTGTGACACACAAATAGGGATGTGAGTGGTCGATCGATATACATAATTTTTAACAGTTTTGATTTTAGAGGTTTTACTTTTACCACATGTGACTGCAAGCATGTTTTTTTTTAAACAACTAAAGTCGTAAAGAAGCTTACGGCCCACCTGATGGTCAGTGATGATAAGCGGTTTCATTAGTGTTAAACCTTGCATTAAAAGGTTTTTATTAACAAAATCGATGTTACATATTTTGTAGTAGATATGACATAATTATTATAACAAACTAGTTGCTAAGGAACGTCCATAAACCAGATATAAGGGGTCAAAGATATACCACAATTAGTCTATGGACTCTTGTTACAACAGAGGTATAAATAGCGCGGCGCCGATCATCAACCCTTCATCCCCAAGGAGCTCTGTATGTCCTGTTCACTGTAGGAACACAGTGCAAGGTTACTTGGCTGCGATCTACTATAACATGGTGCAGGTATTTTATCAATCGTGTTACCCCAAGTAGGAAAAAATAAAAAATAATTTCTTAGTCTAGTAAACGTACTAAAATCACAGTGTTTGTACTGTAATTACGATGCACCTAGCAGCACTGCGAGCAAATACTACGCGAGTCGGTTGAAATTAAAAAAAACTTGAAAAATATAAATGAAAATTATTCCGTCCGCGGCCTTTAGTGTGAGTTGTTGTGTTTTATTTTTCAATAAAACACAAAATAATCGAAAATAACAAGCGATATTGGTAAGTTAACTTGTAAATTAGTTTAATATTTAAATATTAAAACTGAAAGTAAAATTCATGTTTACGTGCTTTGTTCTTAATTTAAAATGTATGTGACAATTTTGATATAAAAAAACTCGCCTCATCTGTTACTACATTGTTTGGGAAAATTATATTGCTTGTTTACTTTTTCATAATAATATCAAATAATATGTACCATCACGCTATAACTTCTTAATAGAAGATAAACAGAATTACCTACCAGTTTTTGACCGTGATTCTTCCAGCTTTTCTGTGTATGTATACATTTTTACAATTTATTTTCTTTTGCGATACGAATATCTGATCGAAACGTAGAAATGTAATTTTTCCGTGGCACTTGTTTCTAATTCTAAATACGGTTCCAAGACATTCCGTCACGAAAATCTTTAAAAAAGTTATCTTTTCGGTGGTGCAGTTGCCTATCTTCTGCCTTTCTTGAACTCGTCAGTCTTCGTGTATATACCACGTTAAAAACCTCTACGCAAATGAACAATGATCAACATACAAAGGTCTTTCTATCCAGCCAAGACAAGTGATAGGTAATTTCTTCTCTTCTGAGGAAGAGCCTCAGTTCTTAACGTTACCACTTTTTTAGCTGTAATTATTAGATCACAGATGTACAGCTAGTAATAGTCATGATGAGCTAAAAAAATTCACACCTTTCATTTGTTCCGTGTGTGTAAAAATTTTAGTTGCATTTTATTGTGATACTAGCTGTGCCCCTCGGTTTCATCCGAGTTTTTATCCAACAAATACCGCGCCGCCAACGCGACGGACCCGTGTAATCATAATTGTTATCACTTCTCGCAAGTACAAATTATTTTAATTTTTCATTTTCTCCTAAACTATGTGCCCTAATTACATACTATAAAAAGAAAAATTTAAATTGTCTTTATGATGAAATAACTTTGGTTCGTAAGGATTAATATAATAAGCCTAAAAATAAAGCTCAAAATCAATTATCAAAATAAAAACACGCAAAATACCTTATTGTGGTTTATGCTATTAAGAAATAGGCATATGTTACCGGAGACATTTTTTAGATATACTAAAGAACAATATTTTTGTAGAATATTATATTTACGTATCACTAACCATTACGCCAGCGCATGCGGATAAAGCAGTTCGGGAACACTTTCACTTCGACTTACTTAAACAAAAATCAATATTTTAAAATTGATTAAACATAATTTCAATAAACCTCCTTACCTTTTACACCTACCAATATTTATCTCTGCATCACCTAATGGTTGACTGGCAGAGAATGCCTTAGGCATTAAGTCCGCCATTGCGTATTTAACGCATAGTGTGTAAATAAATAAATAAATAAATATTTAAGGCTAGCTGAGAGGTTTAGCTTAGTTCCAGATAGCCTATACTATTCTTCGTGAATCTGGCTATAATATACAAAAATAATTTTTCGAATACGACTGCTACCCGTTGTCCAGAGATTACCATGTTTAAACAAACAAACAAAAAAACTCGTCCGCTTTACTAAGTTATTAAACAGTATAGATATACACGGACTGATCTCGGAACACGACAAACCAAAAGAAAATCATACATGTGTTTAACACTATGTGTATGGAGGTCGCGATCCCTACCACCCCGCTATATTACTGTATATACACTGACTAATCTCTGAACACGATAAACCAAAAGAAAATTATAGATGGTTTTTTTCTTTCTCACTGACTATACTGTTAGCCTAAGGGGCCCTAAAGAAATAGAGCCACTGATGGATTTGACAGCTTCACCAGACTTGGGGGCGAACGCTTAAGGCATTAAGCCGCGAAAGCGTGAGCAACATGCGCACAAAGGTGCCTAAGTGGCCGGACGTCGGCTTGGGCTGTTACCGCGATTGTGAAAAGGTCGCGAACTGACTAATTCCTTATCTGTAGAAAATTTGAGCTAAACTAACACATACATATAACATGTCCCTGCCTCTAGGAGAAAAAAATGAACATGTGTATATGTGTTTAGTATCCTGGAAACATGATCGAAAGTAACTATCGTAAAAAAAGAATAAAAAGTTCCCTTACAGGATCTATGTACTTATGTGGTGTGCACGTATGTATGTACATATTGTGTGTAATGATGTGTGTGGGTAGCTACGTGATTGCAAGTCCGCCAGTATCGCGCGAGCGGCTGCATGACTCAAGAGTTCTACACCGAGGGAACGGACCTAGGCTTGAGTTGACGTAAGACAGGGAGGACGTGACGGGTTTGCAGGAGCGAAATTAGCCACCCATCCTCTGCGGAGGGGACAAGTGGTTTCGCGGGCGTGGGCGCGAGCACGCTTTGTTTGGAGAGATGGTGGAGTAGTATTGGTTTATTTCCTCGATCTTATAAACGGGATCGGTGAAGATATTCGCGGCCGGAGTTGTTCGCGGGGGATGTTCGGTTTTGGGGTTTAAGTCGCGGCAGCTTTTACCAACAGATTCACGTGATACGAAGCAGTGTCGAAGTACGATCGCGTAAGATATTCAATTTACGATTCGACCAACGTACCAAGGGGCTTTGTTAATATTACGTAATAATCGGATTTAGAGGATTTGGAATTTATTAATGTTGATCTTTGACGTATGTGCGAATGAAACGCAGCTTATATGTCATGATAGGAGGGACATATGTCTTGTATAATGTAAGCTTATGTCTCAGGAACATTATTCTTAGTATCAAGAGGTAAAGTCTATGTGTATTGTAAATCACCCTTATTTTTTAAAATACGAAACACTGTTATTTCTTCCTAAAAGCATAAATATGAATTTTCATATCCCTAAATTTAGAAATAGTGGGTTCTTCATACAATCTTTCATCCCCTATTTCACCTCTAAGTTTTATTTTCACGAAATAAGGTAAGCCAATGCCTTTCTTTAAGGTCCAGTATCTCTATACCAAAATTCATCAAATTTGGTTTGATGCGTTCTTCGTACAAACCTTCATCGTCTATTTCAGGGCGTGAAATGCAACAGACGGGACAGACAGAGTTACTTTCGCATTTATAATATTAGTATGGATTATTAATTTCATTATGCTGTCGTTCTCTATGGTGTCAGTAAATTACCCAATAGCAGAATAACGACAACAGTTTATAATAATAAATTTTTGAAATTAATTCTCCCTCTCTCCTATACCTTTCTTTGTTTCTCTTTAACTGATACTTTAGCATGGTAAAAATAGCAAAAGATCGATTGTTGTGGAGTCCTTTTTGTTTTCTTTAATAGGGATTTTTATATTGTTAACACAAATTTTAAAAATTGAATAAAAGACGGTCAATTTTTTGAAGAGATCGGCCTTTTAGACCTCGATTTATTGTGAATCGATACATCAGAGTTAGATTCGAATCGATCTTTTTCGGAATGAATTGCCTAGCAGCGATGCGGCACTCGACTTGCTTGCGTGATTATATCCAACCTAAGGTGACCACTTATTAATATGATTTATTATATAATAAATGGTGGTGTGTTCAACTCATATTGGAAAGTTCTAAATTCTCTGAAACTGTACATTTTTTAACTTTATGTAAACAATCAATAATCATCATTTTACAAACCAGTTTCAAAGTTTCAACCAATACAACTGAATTGATATAACTTTTTTATTTATGAACTCATTGAAGTAAAACCACACTAAATGTTAAGTCAACCTTACCAAAATATATTAGTTGAAACCGTTTCCAAATCAGTTAAGCCGTTTCTGAGATTAGCGCGCACAAAAGTTGGCAAACAGACAAACATACAAAAATTCTAACAATCATTGTTTTGGCTTCTCCTGCGTTTATAGAGACCCCCAATAATAGTTTTTCTCATATATCTTCTATGTACAGACATCGATCAGTTACGTTTTTATTATATGTATAGATAGATATAGATATGGTGGTCGCGATCCCTACCACCCCACTATATTATTGCATATACACCGACTGATCTCTGAACACGATGAACCAAAAGGAACTCATAGTTGGGTTTATCACTATTTGTATGGTGGTCGCGATACCTACCACCCCTCTATATTATTGCATAAACACAGACTGATCTCTAAACACGACAAAGTAATAGAAAATCATAGATGGATTTATCACTCTATGCGTATGGTATTGTAAATCATCACTTATTGTACCACCCTGCCCATTCATTTTTCAAAAACTCGAAACCCTTTTATTTCTTCCTAAAATCATAAATAAGAATTTTCATATCCCTAAATTGAGAAATATTGGGTTCTTCATACAAAATTTCATCCCCTATTTGACCCCTTCATGTTTTATCTTTGCGCCATAAGGTAACCTATGTCCGTCTCCAAGGTCCAATATATCTCTATTCATCAAAATTGGTTTAACGGGGTTTTCGTAAAAAACTTTATTCCCTATTTCACCCATTAAAGTTTTATTTTCACCACATAAGGTAGCCAAAGTCTTTCTCCAAATTCCTACATATCTCTATATCAAAATTCATCAAAATTAGGTTCTTTATACGAACATTCACCCCTCATTTCACCCCTTCTAATTTTATTTCCAAAAGTAGTCAATGACCTTTCTCAACCAAAGTTCTTCAAAATTGGTTCAGCGGTCTAGGCTTGAAAATGCAACAGACGGGACAGAAAAAATTACTTTCGCATTTATAATATTAGTAGGTATGGATTATTCAATTCATTATGCAGTCATTTTCTATAGTGTCATTTACCAATTAAAATACTAACAGTAAATTATTACCCAACAGCAAATTAACGAAAACAGTTTATAATAATTAATTTTTGAAATGAATTCACTTTCACTATATACCTGTAATAAATTCTCTCTCTCTATACCTTTCTATGTTTCTCTATAATAACTGATACTTTAGTAAGGTAAAAATTACAAAAGATCGACTGTTGTGGTTCCCTTTTAATTTTCTATTTTATGGATTTTTATATTGTTAATACAAATGCGAAAGTAAATCGAAAAAAGATCAATTTTTGAGAGATCGATCTTTTAGACATCGATTTTTTTGGGAATCGATTCATAAGAGTTCGATTCGAATCAATCTTTTTCGAAATGAATTGCCATCCCTAGCAGCGGCGCAGCTATATTCAACTAACACTATCCAGCCTATGCAGACCCCCTTTTAATATGATTTAACACATAGAACTGAGGTCAATTTATATTGGAATTCATTTTATTAAACTCTTCATTTTATAACTTTATGAAAGGTTTCGATCATAATCGTTTTACAAACCATAGTATACAGATAGCTAAATTTTCAGTCAATTCAACTGAAGAGCTATTTTATAGCATTTTTATCAAAAAAATGTTCTACGTGATTTTTTAAATTTATATAACTTTTTTATTTATGAACTTATTGAAGTAAAACAAACACTAAATGTTAAGTGAACCTTACCAGAACATATTAGTGAAAACCGTTTCCAAATCGGTTATGCCGTTTCTGAGATTAGCGCGCACAAAAGTTGGCAAACAGACAAACAGACAAAAATTCTAACAATCATTGTTTTGGCTTCTCCTGCGTTTATAGAGACCCCCAATAATAGTTTTTTTCATATATCTTCTATGTACAGACATCGATCAGTTACGGTTTTTATTATATGTATAGATAGTTGAGTACTGCGCAAAAGTAAAGTGAATAAATATAATAACCTTGCTATGCCTTACGGATTCACTAGGGATATCAATTTCTAAAATAAAATCGATTTTTTAAAAATTAATTAATTAATAATCGATTTCTGTTTAAAAAATTATCGATTTTTTTCATTTTTTCTTTAGAAATTGAATTAAAACCTGAAATATTTACAATCTTAACTTCCTTATTCAATTTAAATTAACATATTTCAATAAAAAGGCAAAAATATTGTTAATAACGGAAAATGCCCATTCTTGTACCAAATTTTGTTCAATAAAAAGTTAAGAATGTTTTTTTCATATTATTTTACGACCTTTTATCCTCGGAATTTGGTTGAAAGTAGGAATATTCTTTAAACTTTCAAAAGTGTTATCTATACTATATATTATATGTATACTAATATAACAAAGCGGAAGTGTTTTTATGTTTGTTTGTTTGTTTATTTAAATACGCTAATCTCTGGAACTACCAGTCTGATTTGAAAATTCTTTTTGTATACGATAGCCTGATACACAAGGAATAGTATAGTCTATTTAGCATCAAGATACACGTCTTACCTAGCCTTTAATATTGATTTTTATTTAGTAAGTCTGAACACGAAGCTCTCCTGAATTGCTTTATCCGCGTGCGCTGCGATAATTTTTAGTTGTACGTAAATACATGTTATACAAAAATATTGGGCCTTAGTATAATCTTTAAAATAGTCCGCAATAGCATATGCCTATATTTTATACATAACCCACAATAAGTTATTATATAACAAACAATGGTTTAACATTGAAAAGTGATTTAAGATCATTATTTTAGACATGATTATATCATCAACCCTTACGAACAAGAGTTACTTCATCATAAAGATAATTTTATTAAGTTAAATTTTGCTCTTTTTCATGTTATTTGGACACATAGTATATAGGAGATGATGAAAAATTGAAATAATTTGTATTTGTGGGAAGAAAATAATGCATTATTTTAGAACAAATTTTATTACCATAAAAAAAGGTTATATTCAGTCAACTTTAAAAGATAGCCAAATGCTATCACGGTCTTTTTTTATATCTTTTTAAGAGAAACAATTTCGTCACACATGATTGTTTAGTGTTGTTCCGTTTTTGCAATATTTTTCATTGATTCTTCGCTTCATTGGTCGTAGCGTGATGTTATGTAGCATAAAGGCCTTCTTCGATTCGTGGGATATCCAACAAAAAATAGTTTTTCCATTCGAAGAAGTAGTTCCTGAGATTAGCGCGTTCAACCAAACAAACAAACTCTTCAGCTTAATAATAGTAGTATAGATCCATTAACTTAGGTTTTAGACCCTATATTATGTAATACTGGTAGCGTTTTGTGTGATATAGCTTGTGCATGTGAAATGGATTATAAATATAGACTGAAAGCATACATTTTGATGTGCCACAAAAACTCCCTAGAAAGTTCTAACAAGGGAGCCCCCATCTTGTTGTGATACTGAATTCGTTCTAAGACAACACTATATTCACTTGATAATGGCAGTAATGGTTTTCAATAAAGAGGACTAGTTGGCAAGTTAGTAAGAAGGGGGGTAATTAAAATACCTACTGTCACAAAAAAAAAATTACGTTAGACCCATAAAAAAATCGATTTAAATAAAAAAAAATCTATTATTAATCGTTTTTTTTATAATCGATTTTTTCACATCCCTAGGATTCACCCATTTTAAAAATTTTGTAACGTAATTTTTAAAAATCCGTTCTTAGCAGATGCATACGTCATACAAAATTATCTGTTACTGCCAAATGTAAGCTAAATCCCCTCAGTGGTTTGAGCTGTGTTCATAAATCATTCAGTCGGTCAGTCATAGCTCGTTCAGATTTTTAGCTGTGTAATTTTACACTGTTTGTCTACCTATATAACTTTGTTTACATTCTTATACTGCAGTAGAGAGCTTTTGGTGTAGGAAGACATCGTGATTGAATAATGGCATTTTGGTAAGGCATTATCTAACGCTCGCCTGGCTAGCTACCACCCTAAAATTGAAAATCGAAAATCTGCCGCCAGCCAGACTCTCGATGAATAATATAGGCTATTTAAGATTAAGCTACAACTCTCCGATAGCTTTAAATGATACGGAAATATGTTTTGGGAGTATGTGACGAACAGCGTGTAAAGTTCCTCATCCACCATTGAAAAGCGAGGATCCTCTAACCAGACGGGCGTTGTGTCTGGCGGGCTACTGCCCCACGGTTGTTTTCGGGTTCTTGTATTGCGGCGAGATAGATGTCGCTACACAATGTTCTACAATAAATAATATTGGTCCTTAGTATATGTAAAAAAAAGTTTGCGATAGTATATGCCTATCTCTTAGTATATAAGCCACAATAAAGTGTTTTGTGACAATCGCCACGTCTACCCTCTTTAGCGGCAACCCAAGCCTAGGTCAGTTCCTCGGTGTGAAGCCCTTGAGTCAGGCAGCCGGCCGTGCGATACAAGTGACACTATACGTGCAATACTTAGCTACCCCACATACAAACATCACACACGTATGTTACATACGTGCACACATGACAGGCACATGGTTCTGCGAGGAATCTTTTTTCTTTTTTTGCGCTTGTTAGTGTAGAAAAACCTTTTCGATCACTAAATAATCATACGCATGTTTCCCTCCTTCCTCCCAGGAGGAGGGGAACATGCATATGAGTATATATTGTTAGCTCGAATTTATAAGAGTAGGGAATTAGCCAGATTGCGACCTATTCGCATTCGTGACGACCGCCCGAGCCGAGGTTCGGCCACTGGCACCCTCGTGCAAGTCGGCCAAAACTTTCGCGGCTTATTGTCCTCTGCGCTCGCCATGTTCGGTGAAGCTGTAAAAGCCGCAGCGGCTCCAGAGCCCCTAAGGCTAATAGTATAGTTATTTAAGAAAAAAATATTTGTGACAATGATTTATTTGTTGAAAATTAAAAAGTGATTTATAAAAATTATTTTTAGACATGGCTTATTAATCCTTACGAACAAAA
Source organism: Saturnia japonica (assembly GCA_033032175.1). Classification (NCBI taxonomy): domain Eukaryota; kingdom Metazoa; phylum Arthropoda; class Insecta; order Lepidoptera; family Saturniidae; genus Saturnia; species Saturnia japonica. Next base: position 1,383,403 of record CM065330.1, read on the forward strand.
GTTACATACTACATCATAAATACAATTTTATTAAATTAAATTTTACTCTTTAGAGTATGTTATTTGGACACATAGTTTAGGAGATAATCAAAAATTAAAATAATTTGTACTTGCGGGAAGAACAATTATGATAGACTACATGGCCGCGTTGGCTGCGCGGTGTTTAACATACCATTACGCCTGTATTCCCCGAAGGGTTAGGCAGAGGTCTACTATTGTACACCTACAGATCGCCGTGTATGTTTTTAGGTCCCATGTAATAGGGGGCGAGCCTATTGCCATTAATCGGGCACGAAACCAAACTCCGAGCTGCTACTGAGAATTTCACAGGAAAAACCCAATAACACTTTGCTCGACCTGGGATAAAATTAACACGAATGAAATCGTAGCGCATAGTTAGTGGTTTATAAAATTCACTGCCAAAGAGGTCTAAAAATATGAAGATTCGTGAGATTTTGTCATTGGAAAATTCCATCGTCTGCACCTATTAAATATTACCAGTTTTCAAAATTCCGCTAGACGCGCTAACGACGACTCAGGTATAATACCTACCCTATAGACCTATATCATAAATATTTCTTAAAAACGTATTTTGACTTTAAAATTATTTGTTTAAAAACATAATATATTTATTTATTTATTTACTTATTTGGATGGCCAGTGGCCAATACACAAAAATAACATTATAATTTTTTTTTAAAAATTTGATACATTTATCAGTGTATTATGCCTTTGAAGACCACCACCGCATGCTTTAATAATGACCAAAACAAATGATAAACAATAATAATGCATGCTTTACAATCACAATAAAATTAAAATTAACAATCCACAGTACAATAAAATAAAACAAAATAATAAAATAAAATTAAAATTATAAATTGACAATCAATAATTTCATAAATTTAATTTAAACTTGTTTGGCTCTCAAGAACCTCAGAACATTATTATGAAAAACCTGCAATGAGTCTGAAAACAAATCAGCCGAGTTACAGAGGAGGTTATAAGAGCGTGACAATCTGCACACCATGGTGTTAAATCCGAGATTTGTCCTTGCTTGTCGTGTATGGAATATGGGTATCTTATATCTGGGATATCTACTGGGTGTCCTAATTTTGAATTTCTGCAGTAATTGTGGACAGTCTATTTTGTTATTAAAAATTTTGTACAAGAACAACATGTCCATAAGCTGTCGACGAAGTGCTAATGAATTGATTTTAAAATATGTAAGATTGTCCCAATAACTGTATTTATATTTACTACGATGACAAAGAAACGCCAGGTGTCGTACAAACCTCCTCTGGACCCTTTCGATTCGCAATTGGTGGGACTTATAGGAGGGTGACCATACCACACTACAATATTCCAAGATACATCTAACGTAAGCGTTATAAACCACGATTCTGGTGTTATTGGTTTTGAATAATTTACAAGATCTCATTATAAATCCTAGCATTCTCGAAGCCTTAGCAACCATACTTTCATACTGATGCTGGAAAGTTAGTTTAGAATCAAAGATGACACCGAGATCTCTAATATAACTAACCTCTTGCAGAGAAACGTCACATATCTTGTAATGAGACTGTATAGGCTGCAAGTTCTTGGTGAACTTAATGTGAAAGCATTTAGTGCCATTCAACAGCATACCGTTTGTGGAACACCAATTTGATAGATTATTTATATCCTCCTGTAAGCATTCGCAATCCGTCGCCTGAGTAACCACTCTAGCTAGCTTCAGGTCGTCTGCGAATAGAAATACTTGGGCATGTTTAATGTACTGTGTTAAATCATTTATAAATATATTAAATAACCAAGGTCCTAGATGTGAACCTTGCGGGACGCCGGAAGTAACACCATAATTTTTTGAAATAAAGCCCTTAACAGCCACAAACTGTTGTCGCCCATATAGGTATGATTCGAACCACTTAAACAGTGATCCTCCAAAACCACAGCGGTGTAATTTATTCAGAAGCTTACTGTGGGAAACTTTATCAAAGGCTTTCGAAAAATCTGTATAAATGACGTCTACTTGGCAACGTCTATCAACAGCCTCCACAAGATAGTCTAAATAGGTTACTAAGTTAGTATTAGTTGACCTTGCCATCACAAATCCATGCTGTTGGTTAACTATTTGCTGTTTGGTATGTGATTGCAAGGCTGGAATTAGTAGAACTTCGAATACCTTAGCAAATACCGATAAAATCGATATTGGCCGGTAATTATCGACTGTCTCTGGGCAACCGGCTTTAAATATTGGGACCACCTTAGCTATTTTCCATGGTTTTGGAAATATACCGGCTTTTAAAGACGCATTGTAAATAATGTATAGCGGTAAACTGAGTGAGGGGGTACATTTAGTTATAAAAATTGGAGGTATGTTATCAGGTCCCGCACCCTTGTTGACGTCTAGCTTTTTTAAACAATTTTCAATATTTTCAACTGTTATCCCAAAATCATTAAATAAATTAAAGTTTACTCGCTTGGCATTCTGTAGAGGGTTATCAGGAATGGAGTGACTAGAGTATACCGATGCAAAGTACGTGGCGAATAGGTTGCAAATATCGCTTCCAGTCGTAGCAACGCTATCGGTGTAGTGCATGCTTGCTGGATAATGATTATTGCTAGATCCACGTTTATTTTTAAAAAAGACCAGAACTGTTTGGGGTTTTTTTTAATACTATTTTCTACGTTAATTATATATTTTTTGTAACAATCATTTGCCAAAGCTGAGCAACGTTTGCTAATGAATTGCAGAGAAATTTTGTCCAGTGGATCGCGGTAAGTTCTATATTTATGTAAAAGTTTAATCTTTTGTTTGTTTAGTTTTATCAATTGCAAGTTGTACCATGGAGGAATCTTCTTATAATTTTTTTGTTTTTTTTGAGGAATGTAAGCATTAATAATGCCGTAGAGTATGCTGTAGAATGCTTCAACCATATCATCAACATTAGTAAAATACGTAAGCTCCTTTATCCAGTCAATCTCATTAAGCGCTGATATGACAAGTTCATAATTAGCCTTGAAAAAATTTCGTTTTACACAAACTATAGTTGGTTTTAGGTATATAAAAGAATCAAGAGATAAAGTAACATCCAAAGGAGGGTGAAGTGGATCAACATCAACCAGCTTATCAAACGAACGTATTACGCTTAATCTCAATGTTTTAGTACAAAGTATCAAATCTAAGATTTTATTTTTAATATTAAGTACATCATTATGCTGTTTAAAGTCATTGAGAGACACAAAGTCAAGGAATGTCTGAGGTACGTGAGAACCATTAGGAACAAAAGCAGTGTTAGACATGTTAACTACACTGAGCCAATCAATTTGGCTTAAGTTAAAATCACCTAATAAAATTATATTATATAAGTTTTCAGAACCCTGGTTGAAATTATCTATAAAAAGTGTCAGCATATCTAGTTTAACTGGAGGTGGCAGATATACTCCCCAGATTATTATACTTAAAATGTTATTTATCTCAACCTTTATTACAATGTCTTTACAAATGGATTCCTTACCCTGCAGTCTGGCAGAATTAAAGTTTCGTGAAACCGCTACGAGTACTCCACCACCATCTTTGTGGCAGTGAAGCCCGGTGCTTTGCCTATCCCTTCTATAAACGATATAACGGCTGTCAAATAATTCATTACTATGTATATTACTATTCAACCAAGTTTCCGTGAGAACTATTACATCAAAATTATAATTTGAAAGATTACTAAAGATCGTATGAGTTTTTGTTCGTAAACAATTGAATTCTGAAACTGTAGCCTCCATCTCAATTATTATTAATAGTAGAAGTTATTAACAAATATACTTTACTACCACACTAACTTAATTAAGATAAAAGGAATTTATTTTTTAATGTTTCGTTTTATTTCCGTTAAAAAACTCTAAATAATGTTTTGTTTACTTTTCTGACTTCTGTACCTAATAATAGACTTGTTCTTGCTCGGAAATTAAAAGGAGCGCTCCGTACTAGTACAATCTTTCAACTGTACTTATGCCGATTTCTAGTACTATTAGAACTATTAGTACAGTAGTACAATATATCGTACACATACACGGACGAATATTAGGAATATTTTGATTCTCCTTCATACTTTCCAGGCTTAGGATCGTCATTCTAAAGACCCGTTTTTTAGACCAAACTACATTTGCACTTGCACAAAAATAGTACTAACTAATAAAAAAGTATTCAAATGAAATTTAGAAACCTTTAATTTGAAACAATGACTACCCCACCAGAATGTCTAAACACAATAATAATTCTTACCCTCTCGTCATAAAGTTCAGAATAGTTTAATGAATCAGAGCCTATTAAGTCAATGCCATGTATTTCGCTCTTTTTCGAATGATCGCGTCTTCGGTTCGTGAATCACATAGGTACTAGGTAATAAATATGTCGCGCCGGCCGGTCTGCCGCGAACATATACTTGGTACATGTACTACAAAGCCTAGTACATAATAGTGCTGGGTCGTTCCTGTTTTTTCGTAAAATGAAACGAAACGAGTTTTTACACTCAAGTAACCGTTCTTAGAACCGGTTATAAACGCTTTTTGACGTGACTACGTCTTATAATACGATGGAGCCGGCTGCACGCACGAAAAACCATGACTCATGCGGGTTACCTCGCTCTGAGGCGTTCCATTTAAGGCTTGAAGTGCAAGCGAGAGCGCGGAACGAGCGACAAAGAGGCACAATCGGCCTCCGCGTTCGGCAACGTTCGACATCTGTCTTGCATTGCATTAAAATGATACCATTCCATCAGTATTTTCTTATGACGTTGTCACGTTCAACTATCGTCAGTAAACCGACTTTACAGACAACCTTTTTTTTTCTTAAGTTCGAGAACAAACTGTACCTACTGAAAAAACGAACTTTAGACGTTTAACCAAAAACCAGTTTTTATTCGTTCCTTCGTTTTCGTTTTTATTTTACAACCAAATTTATATTGTATATCATTAGCAATAAAATTTATTGTAGCTTATTTGTTCCTTCAAATTTAAAGTAGTTTCTTGTAACTGTTTACTGTTCATCCAATTATAGTCCGTATAAACAATAATTATAGATCTGTTCTATCACAAAATGATCTCGATCGTTTTGAAACTTGTTTTTATAAATAAACAGTTCGTTCGTTTTTCAAAGAACTGGTTATAAAAACCGTTTCTGAACAAAACGCGCAGTACTAGTTAGTACCTAACTTCACCGTAAATGTACGAGAATAAACATGGTTTATAGTGATTTTATATTAAATTTTCAGAATAAAAATGTATCCAACAAGAAGTGGGAACGATTACGCATTCGAAATAAACAGATTATTCGAAAATACTAGCGAAAATGGTAAGTTTTTGTATTACGTGTTTTTATTTATATAACTACTTGCTTACGAATTTTCAAAAGGAACGTTGCCTAATAATAACTAGGCAATATATTTTTATTATTATATTATATGTAATGCCTATGTTTATATTCTTGGCTTTAGTTACAATTATAGTAAAAAAATAAGTTCTTTTTATAAATATAATTGTTTCATAAAATTAAATGTTTCCAGAAATATGATTCAAAAATATTAAGTTTGTATTGTTCTCAGATTTCATTTGAATTACTTAGACCATTGTTATAGTCATAAGGTAATAAAAATAAGATTAGGTAAGAAGTCTAAAGACAAGCCAGCCAAAATAAGATTAAGAATATTTAAGATTTTAAGATCATCTTATTTAGAACTAAAGTTGAGATCTATTAAATGAAATTATATTATTCTTAGTGAATTTTTTTAAGCAAGGTGGCAAACAAGAATATGGCCTGACTGATGGTAAGCAGCTACTGTAGCCTGTGGTCTTTCGTATTACCATAGGTATCAATAGCGCTTTGCAGACCTTGAACCCCCAACCCGAAAGAGCTGCTGAAACCCTACTCGTTTCAGGAACATAATGACTAGGTTATTTGGCTGCAATCCTCTTTAGAGTGGATGTATTCCTCTAGTCTGACTGGGCCAAGTACACAGAAATTACTGTTCTACTTCTCTTTAGGTATAATAGGTAGATGTCTTAGTTTGAAAGGCTATTGAAAATCAATTGCATATGAAGTCACAGGTAAAACCTAGAAAAGGACTCTCTACTTGTAATTAATAATGCTTTTTAACAGACTTTAAAAAAGGACTGATGTTACTTACTCAATTTGAATATATATATTTTTTTTTTTTTTATTAAGCTACCAATACCACATACACTTCACTAAAATTAAAAATACATAACAAAATTAGATTCTAAGTGTTGCCTCAATTAAAGATTCCCCTGACATGGTAAAAATAAGTAGTGTAAATAAGTTTAAATGTACATAAAGACAAGAAAATACAGATAAAAATAACTTAGGTACTTAGTCAGTACATATGTGTTTCAAAACATTGTCTCTGTAGCATTTGTAATTTTGGCCAAATATGTCTATGTTGGGATCCTTGCCTGTGCTGTTGTATTGTTTTTGGATTCTATTCATGCAGGAGAAGTGCCCCAAATTACTTAAATGGTTTAAATGGTACAAATGCTGTTCTTCTGGGTAATTTGTAAGGAGTGTTAAGGTTTATTTGATTTAACAAATGAGGGTAGTTATCTATTTTGTATAAGACTTTTATGGATCTTCAGCCATAACTTCTTTGTTTATTAACTGATTTTGGAGATTGTTTTTTTTTTATGGGATACCTCGTAGAGTGATCCCATTTTTAATTTATTTGGTATTGGACCTTCAACTTGAGTATACACCACTAAACTCTTCAAAATCATTTAAGTTGGTTTTCTTTTTTGTTAAAAACTGTCTTGTATAATTCCATTCTCGAAAACCCTTTTTTATTTTATAGCCTTAGCATTTGGTCACAATTTTATCTGGTGTTAAGTGGTGGGTATCACCCTAAGCCTAATGGGGGTAGAACTAGCTCTCAAGTGCAGCTGCCAGAACATACTTATAATTTCTTGGTGACAGATTTTCAAATTGAGAGTGGTAGCTAGTGGGACAGGCATTAGAAAAATACCATACCACCAAGCTTCACAAATTTCTTCTATAGTAATTTAAGTTATATAATTTTTATATTTCAGATGTTTTCGATACACAAACAAACACTCAATCATCTCCGTTCAACAATTCAATGGTCAACAGATCTTCGAGTTCTGCTGATTCCATCTCACCAGAATCATTTCCTGACATCTCGCACAGAGTTTTAACAGGACCTTCATTATTCAGCCAAAATGATTTCTTGAGATCCGAATCTGATTCACCATTGAGAACACCTAGACACCGACCTATTATGGGCCGTAGATTAATGACCAGTGAGCCAACTCCAACATTAAAGGAAGAAACTCCAAATTACTATAAATGGGATGTTGACGTTTCCATATGGCAGCCCAGTGAAGCCGTCCCTAAACCGTTAAATAACATTTTCACTGAAAATGAAAACAACCATCAAGAATTCTATGAATTATTTCCTGAAATTAAAACCCCTACAAAAACATCAAATATATCTCTGAATTCATCAAGCATATCTCCAAGCCATATGAAAAATTCACCAAAGCTTTCAAACATGTCCCCAAACATTACTTCATTGGAACCGTTAATTCCAAATCCATCTAACACACCACCTGCTATACCGGGTGCAATGTTTGGTCCAAGTTCATCAAAAGGCTGTGATACATCGAAAGTATGTACGTTCTGCCGTAAGAATGGAGAAACTGCAATAGTGTACACAACACATATGGTGAAGCAGAGAATTGGAAATAAGCAAATTGTGACATGCCCAATATTAAGATCACATGTTTGTTCAACATGTGGAGCTACCGGAGATGAAGCTCATACTATGTAAGTATTTTTTATACTATTAGCTGTGTATATTTCAGGAAATGTCCTAATTTTAACCCTCTATTTAATTCCCATAGGGGTTGAATGTCACAAATCTGTCCTTATTTCTTACATACATCATATATCAAGAACTTTGTGGGAAATTTCATGCTTCATCCACCAGTTTAAAAAGTCGGTCACAAGGTACAAAATTGTAGAAATAAATAGTGATACAATAATCAACAAGGACAGTTCGAATTTGGGTCAAATTTACCCTACCACCTTTTTAGTGTGTGTCTGTCTGTTCACTTTAGATGTCATGTTATTTTACATATAATAAAAACTGTAATTTTAGTTTTTATATATTGGTAAATAGCAGTGCCCCCGAATTCGCACGCGTTTGTTACTACGCAGTTGTTATTTATATCTCATAATTTCATTTTTAGTCATGTTATTGATGATAAATGTGTATTTCCTGTGTACAATTTCAATTAAAATTGTTTGAAAATTATCATAATTTTCTACGAATTCTAAATTTATTATTAACTTATAAACTATGGAATTAAATAGACTATAACTTATGTACAACATTTTATCAAAATTCAGTTAAACAAAAATAAAAATTTATTTTTCCTATTTACGATTTGTGAAAATGTTTTTAAAATTCATATAAAATATTAATTATTTACCAATGATATAAGCTTCCCTTGTAAAAATTTCATAAAAATTGATCAAGATTTATTTGAGTTAGAATCCATCTGGAGAAAAAAATGGCATATTTGTTATCCGTGTCCTTTATAAAGGATGTCTATCAAAATATTTAAAAAAATTTTTATATCGACTATAGATTTATTAATATGGACGAGCTGTGCCCGCGGCTCTGCTCGCGTGTATTGCATAATGCCGTCGACATTGCACGCGCGAATCGTACTACCCCCGCTACCAGTTAATATAAGAGATAAAATGCTTATTGAAGGTGATCCCTAAAAGATAGACATATTCTCTCGTTGACTTTTAAAAGTCTACAATTTGTTATTTTAATTAATTATTTGTTATATCTCTTACGGTTTACTCAGTGTAATCTATTTAAGTTCCCGAATGGATTCACCATGACCAGTTTTTTTTTTACGCGAAACCATAATTCTTTTTCTAAAATAAAATTAACTTAAGTTATTTATCAGCTATCTGTCAGTGAAAGTCTCGTCAAAATCGGTCCAACTGTTTCAGAGATTACCCGGAACAAACAGACGGAAAACAAAAATTTTCTAAATTGGTTTTTTGTTATAGGTTTGATATGCATTTAGTTAAAAGCTGTTATTTTGACATTACAAACAGACACTTCAATTTTATTAATTGTATAGATAATTTTTTTTTTCGTTTTATTCCAGTACTTATTGTCCAGTACTTCGCAACACTAACAACGGCCAACCACTACTGTCTACCACCATCACATTGAAGAACACCAGAGTCAAGAGTAATGGTAGGAGACGATATAAATTTTAATTTTTATAAGTTTTTTATTGAGTTTAAAAAAGTGTTTATATAACCTAAGCATTTAAAAAAATATTTAATTGATAATTTTTTTTTAATATTTGTTTTAAAATGTTCCCTTGATCGTAGGGGTTAATTAATTGCGCCAGATTAGGGGTTTGGTACGAAAAAGGGGTTTTTTGTAAGGAAGTCTGGGCTGGTTTAAGTTGTCAGCCCTGGGACTCCAATGAGATAAGTTTTTAAATAAAAAATAGCTAGCGCATCGACTAAAATTCATTTTTTATGTTTAAAATTGCTCATAATTAATTTTAATGGGCATCAATAAGCTCTAGCCTCGATTTCTTGTTGCCTCAGGGTCACCCAATCTTTAAATCCGGCTCTTATAAAAATGCTGTCTCATTATGCTATCTGTCCATTGAAGCCGAGAGAAGCGGAGCTGTGAACATTTTGACCAATAGAATTGCATAGTTATATTTTTATGCAATTTTATTGGTTGAAATTTTCACAGTTCCGAAACAAAAATGTATACTGCAGGTATGCAACATCGGCTAAATAAATTTGGAAAAATAATCTTTGAGAGATTTATTTTTCTATTCCAATTTTTTTTTAATAATAATTATAAAATAAAATGTCGCTACAGGGTATATAAAACGTAACATATAATTAATATACAAGTAAATAATATATAGTCAAATTAAAAGATAAAAACTCAAGTTTATTTGTTGATTATAATTATAATATAGTTGTATAGATAATATTGATCTCAAACTGGTCCAAAGATCTGATGCATGCGTCTTTAGTGTTTTAGCTTAGAATAAGTGACCTAAATTTAGTAAACATGTGATATAATATACATTTCCATTGTGCTATTAAAAAATTAGTAAAGCAGTCTATTGACCATTGACCACTGGTGCGTTTTTTATTCCCACGGAGTAAAGTGACATTTAATGTGTTGCCATGTGTTGCTAGTTAGTTCATTGTGTTTTGAAAATAGTGATGTCATCAATTGCTACTAATCGTAAAGGGTGTATGAGATGTTATGTACCTATTGATAAGTTTTTTTGTTAAAGTATTGAACCCTTCATATGTTGTGAAGCTTGAATAAGGGAGATGAATTTAAATCTCTTGTGGGTCAACTAAAGCGTTGTTTTTTTTTTTTTTTTTTTTTACGGTTGTTCATTATAACATTATTCATTTTGTAGTTTTCTAAATGATGTAATGATAATAGTAAGTGATAGAGTATGTTGAATAACGTAAAATGAATGTGGCAACATTATTTGCAAATTTGACATTAGTTATTGTCAATTTACTCCGTGGGAACAAAAAATGGAGTATCATGAAAATTATTTATAGTATATCAGTGATACTCACAGCCACTGGTAGTCAACCTTTTTAAACCTACCATTAAAAATTAATTCTAACTACCTCCCAGTTTCCCAGTAATGGTGATAGTCAATAATAATGTTTCCAAATTCATTGTTGTTCTTTCAATATTTTTAGTACATTTTCTGATATTTAAAAAGACATGGGGAATGTTGTGAAAATGTAACTGAAATATTTTTGAAATACCGTCCTTAATCCACCACGAAAGCTGGAGGAATCCTTTCAAATCCGTAGTTTTTTTTTTTTTAAATGTATGTGTAACATGTAATAGTCCTTATCAGAATACAAGATGTTTTCTCTCTGCATAAGCTCTATAAATGCGTACTGATTAGACATTAAGAAAATAAAGGGAATTAGTTGATAAAAACATTAAAACTCATATTTAATTTCCTTGTGTATTATATTATTACATTACTTTATTTAAAAAATATGATAATGACATTTTATAAAGAAATACAATTATTATTTCTAAAGCAATTCAACTTTTTATCCAATAATTAGAATGTAAACATTACATCAATTACATTCCTATTACTAACAAACTAATCAACCAACCAAGTAATTTCCTTATTTTAAGTTTTTTTGGTTAATAATTTTTATTTTATTTTTATTATACCAGTTTTTTTATACATTTTACTTCTTGACGAAAAAGAATATCAGTGTAAATAATAATCAAGAATCCAGTGTCTATCTTTAATATTATGTTTTTTTTTTGTGCTTTTTGAGTAATAACTAATACAGATATCTTATGATTAATATTAATCTTTATAGTGATTTTTTATTTTTCTTAATACAATTTTTTTTTATTTCAATATACTGGTAGTCATAAAAGGGCCCTGAAGCTTCAGACGGCTTTTTAAAGGTTCACCAGGCCCAGATTAATAAAATCCTAACTTTTATCCAAATATACTGGCAACATTTTTTTTGTTTTTCCAATCATGACTCCTGTATACACGGAATTTTTATATAAATTTTATTTGTATAAATCCTCATACACAACAACTGCAATTAAAAAAAGAATATGTTTATATTTTTTACATTGACAAAAAAAATATTTTTACCATTTGTACATAATGGATCGTTTCCGTTTGACGAATTTAAAATCATGAATATTTTACTTTTGACGACTTCAGAATGCTTTTATCGAATAAAAAAGTTTTAAATTTTAATTATGGTTTTATAATATGACAAGGATATTTTATTTGATTATTTTCTACCGCAATAATGAGAATTTAAAATAATTTTGGTACCCATAATGATTAAGGTGACCACTGTCTCCCAACTAGAGATTTTTTTTTTTCGAGTTTTTAATATATAAGTACTGTAATTTGTGAAAATGCATATTGTTATAATTTTTTATATTATACTCTTTTACTGTAAAGACATTGCTGTATATTTATTTTTTATCTCATATGTGTTCTAATATTTTATGCTAAGAATTTTAGCATATATATTATAAACATGAAAAAAATTCTATAGCACTTAAAGTGGAAAGCTAAAAAATTAAGATACTTTTAAGGTGACTGCTCTAACCTTACTTCATAAATGATATAAATATTTTTACAGTTTTTATATTCTGTTTTGAAAAATACATATTGGATAATATTTTGTAAACACACTGCAAAAATATTATTTTTTCTATAACATTTACATCTAGCATTGTATACGTTTTGTACGATGTAGTGTTTTTAGATAAACGACAAAAATTTAGGTAGCTATTATACTCATTAGGATGTTTTTTTTTTTTTAAATAAAATGTGATAAATAAGTTTATGGAATAGTCAATAGAACAGTAGTAAATATTAGGGATGTAACAATACATAATTTTGCCTATACAATATCGATACCCGATATTGTACTTTTAGTAATAAATGAAATATGTAACTTCCTACACATTTTTACCAGACTGGCGAAATTTTTTTTCGTGATAACTTTAGATATTTGATTTCAAAATTAATAATAAATAAGCACAAAATAATGCAACGCTTAGTAAGGACAGCAATATCGTCGCTTCGCGCGCTTTCCAAATTCTTAGTTATCGGTTGATAAAATAATAGATAAACCCGATATATCGTAAAGGTATCGTTACATCCCTATTTATTTGTATGCTCATAAGTATAGTAATAATATGTCTCATAAAGCCTTCCTAATAGTCTCACCTCGATGTTTCTTTTTAACAAAAGTTTATGATATTGAATAGTTCATATAATATGTATTACCACGATTAAATAAATGTTCATATCTGGGCTAAATTATGTATTTAAAATTTATTATATATTCCAGTTCATATATTTGTTTCCTCTATAAATGTACTTTATGTGTCTAAATATAATGTTGTTTTTAATGCATAGGTATTAAGTTTGATTTATGCGAAACTAATGATTTTATTCTGAATGTTAGAATTGTGTTTTTATTTTTGGTAATATTTTTTTTAATTATTATTTCGATTTGTTGTTCTAGGTTCTCAATTTTGTAAACTATTACATTTTCCTTAATAACATGATTAAAATATGGAAGTTTTTTAAAATACGATTTCACTTATACATCACTGCCGTAGTTGGAAAATTAGATAACTGCATTTTTATAGAAAATGGTTTTATTGCTTTGGCGTAAAGTTCTACAGTATGATTTGTTTTTTTTTTCTAACTCACGCCTGACACCCTTGGTTCGTCTCAAAAATATAAGCGGGTAACTGAACCTAAATTTCAAAATGTCAGAAACGGGAAAATAAGAAAGATTACTTCTTTTTGAGACATTCTCACAGAAATCAAAGCAGCCGAGGTTTCAGTAACAGACTCAAAATATAAACATTGCAGCAGTGTTTTTTAGCCCTTAAACTCAAAAAATTGGCATATGGAGTAAGGTTATTAAATATATTCAAAACACCAACGATAAATTTTGTTGTACGTAAAAAAACTTACTGCCGCTTTTGTCGAAAAAAAAAAAAAAACAGTAAATCGGCTATTTATCATAAATCTGATTTTGTTATCTAATTTTCTACGGCTGTGAAATTTGCAAAAACTAAAATAAAAATAAATCTACCCTTATTTGTCGTCGGCTTGTGAATTTTTCAGTAATCTAAACAACAAACATTTAAATTTTTATTTGATTTTTGTACATTATGTACTCCAGTTTATAATTGTGAATTTTAAGTATATATTATTATTATTATGTAATAAAAATATAACAGATTAATGATTTCTTTTATTTACTTCACATTTTTAACAGTATTAAAATTACAGTACATGCATAGAGAAATTTCTTTGGTGGTTTTCTCCACTTGGAGCAGTTCGACTGGTAGAATATCCCCACCTTACAGAAGATCGCAGCCAAACAACCTGCAGTAAGGCTTCCAGAGCTCTTTGGGGTAGGGTAAGGTCGGCAACTAGTGATACCTACGATATTAAAAGCGTTTATAGGCTACGATAGTCGCTTACCATTAGGATGTACGCTTGTTTGCCAACTTGATTGTATAAAAAAATCATCGGCCATCTGTCAAGGTCGCTCAAAGGGAAGTGGAAACCGCTATGCTCATAGTTTCTTTGCGTGATAGAATCGGGAATGAGATCTGCTTATGAACCAAAGTAACCGACTTGCTCTAAGAATTGCTAATCATAAACTGTAGGGAGTGGGAGGCATTGCTAGTAATTTAAAATTATCAATTTTATGAAGTTAAAGTTTGACCTTTATAGCATGCTATTTGGACGCATAGTTTTAAAATAATTTGAACTCGAGGGAAGTGAGAAAAATTATGATAGAGTATAAATATAACTTCTATAAAACAATAATTCAGTATTTTAATTTCGGTGTTTATTATAGTTTTAAATTTTTTTATAGAGTTGACACACTCACGTGGATCGTACTACTCCCGCTCCCGGTAAAATGCTTATTTTGAGTTATCCTTAGAAAATATATATTCTTGCTGAATTTACTGTCTACAATTATGTAGTACATTAATTTTATATATCTCTTACGGTTTACCTTTTTTTTTTTTTTTTTTTTTTTTTTGTTAACGTGGAGTGGAAAACCCCGTCATGGGTACACACTCGCCCGGGGGAACGAGTGGTTATGTGAGACTCCTACTCACTAAAAAACTCCGCGGTGCACCGTCCGCTGCCATGCTGGGGCGACGCGGGCACTACGCTGGCATTCAGCCGCGCCGCCCCGGCGGCAAGGCCCGGAAGGGCCGCCCGCTGACGGAGACAGCCCGGTGACGAACTGTCTCCCCGTCCGCCAAACCAGTGCAATGGGAAGACAGGCCCCCCGACCCATCTCCCCTTGGTTCGGCCTGGCAGGAGAAGGAGGCGGATGAACCACCACCTGTCCCCCACCCACCCTTTGTTGGGTTTTTTATAGAGGTTTTCTCCTCTGTCTCTGCCATAATGTTTGGCATATGGCGGGGGTAAGGGGCGAATGAACGCACCCCCACCCCGCTAGCCCGGCCATGATTTTTTACCGAGGTTTTCTCCTCTGCCGTCCTGTAACGGCAGGAGAAGGAGGCGAATGAACGCACCCCCTCCCCCACCAGTCCGTCGTTGGTTTTTTTATAGAGGTTTCCTCCTCTGCCGTCATTAAGCTCCCGTCTGTCCTTGTCAAGTCCGTCTTTGATTTTTTAACGAGGTGCTCATCCTCAACCGTCCGGTTATTTTTTTAAGTGGTTTCCTTCCACTGTCCGTCCTTGATTTTTTATACTGGTGGTTTTCTCCACCTCCGTCCAGTAATTTTTTAAGGTGGTTGTCTTCCACCGTCCGTCCGTGATTTTTTAAAGGGTGGTTTACTCCACCACAGTCCGTCCAAGGTTTTTTAAGGTGGTTTACTCCACCGCCGTCAGCGATTTTTTAAAGAGGTTGTATCCTCTCAATTTTTTTAGGAGGTTTTCTTCCTCCTCCGCCGTCAACGAGTCCGTCCGTAGTGGACGAGCCGAAGCAGGTCCACTCTTGCCCCATCCCCTGTCTCCTCTGATGAGCAGAGGGGTACAGGGGAGGAACGCCGTCGGTCTGGTATTAGCCGTCGGCCGTGAAGCGTCCGCCGTTGCCCGGGGCACACCACGAGGAGGTTCCAGACATAGTGCCCCCTTACGGTTTACCTAGCGTAAGCCATTCAAGCGCCTGAACTGGTTCACTATGGCCAGTTTTTTTTTAATTACGCGAAACCCTAATTTTTGTTCTAAAATAAAAGTAGCCTAAATTACTCCTAATAACAGCTATCTGCCAGTGAAAGTCTCGTCAAAATAGGTCTAACCGTTTCGGAGATTACTCGGAACAAACAGAGTGAAATTTTAAAAATGGTTTTTTTTTGCTATTGGTTTTATATACTGTCATATTCGTTTAGTAAAAAGCTGTTATTTTGACATTACAAACAGACACTTCGATTTTATTAATTGTTTTGAAGAATAATTAATACATGAAAAGTAACAAAAAAATATTTTTCTTTTCTAATATGTAGGTAGTATATAAAAAATAAAACAAATTCATGTAGGTGGATAAATCATAACTATTAAACTAATTTAACTACCTAGTTTAGAGATCATAGAGTAGGTACTTAGGTATAGATTTCGTTGCGCCTCATCATCTTATGTTTTTAATGTATATATATTTCATAAAATCTTGGTTGCATCTTAATAAATATTTACTTTATCAAGTACAGCGCAGATACGTCCTATTTGGAATAATGTAAAAGAGTCCTTTCTTTTTTTACTCTACGGTGACGATGTGGACGAAGATGGTAACACAAACTTAGAGGGACTAGCTCTCAAGGACAGTTGCCGAAGGCCCGGAACACATGGTGTCTCCTATAGTTGCTTGGCGACAAAAAAAATTCTTTTGAGTTGTGTGTTAGTCAGGTTTGTAATAAAAAACGCCCTACGATATATTTCTGATATTTTTATATTCGTAGAAGTCTTATTAGATCAGAAAGACAGTCTAAATTTTCTTAAGCCGACGACCGCTGCGCTGTATTAACTATTTTTAGCTAACATCCACGGTCAAACATCACGCAATTTTAGTTTATTCATACACTTCGTTTTGTTAGCCTGTGTTTCTTTCTGATTTTTTATTTTCTTTTTAAAAATGGCGCCTTACGATTGGCCCGTTGATACAGTGAATTTACCTGTGATGCGAATTGTTACACCGCGAAATGTTGATATGTGTGGAATTTATGGAATGTGAGTTTTTTATCATTTTTAAACGATTATATAACTAAAGCTATCTTATTAGTTGGTTTAGTTACGATAAAAAATTGCATTTCGACAAAATCTACGAAAATAAGGTAAAACATATGTATAGATTCTAGGGATGGTAATTTCGAAACTTCGATGTTGAGATAAAAAACATCGATGGTTTGACATCGATGCTAAGAAGAAAAACATTGAACATCCATGATTCAATTCTTGTGTTTTATAAATGGAGTTCGAGGCAAAACATTAAAATAATACGTGTTTTACAAATAAAACTAAAATAAGGACATCAACATTACATGTAGCAACCAAAAGAATAAATTGGGTTTCGGTTATGGCTTTCAACTTCCAAGTGCAATGAAATAAGATTACGTAGGAGACCAATCAATAGATTCATAATTGAATACCTAAGTCTGGTAAGCAACTAAAAATTATTCTCTATCACCAATATATTATATCGTGACGATGTCAGTGAAAGATTAGATTATATTAGATGTATTAGATACACGAATAACAAAAAAAAGTTTCGCTACAATTAAAAGTTTTATTTTTAGATATTTTATTTTTAAAATTGCCGCTTATTATCGTTGCCTTTGCCAAAATTTACCAATCGGTATTTCTTAATGAAATATTGATAAGATTGCAAATATGTTTCAAGTAACATTTTGAATAGAAAATATATCTTTAATAATTAATAATAATAAAATTATATCATTTAATCCAAACTTATAAAAATATGTTTATAGGTATATTCATAAACTTACGTTCCATTTTTCGTACAACGCCATCGAAATCATTCGAAATGTCACTTCACCAGTTGTCATTTGTCAGCTGTGCGACATAAATAAACATTGCTCAGATTTTCAAAATTATAATAAATTCTTAGTGTTTGTTTAAATTATAACAAAAAATGAGTTCACAAAACGTGTCGAAGGCGCCTTCTGTAGCCACCATCGCAAGTATTAAAAACGATGAAGACGATTGGTCAAAACCAGATTTTATTTATGGTGGTCCATTTATAAAGGTGGAGAAACCAAGACCGCTTTTGGATACAGTCACACCGATTAATATAGAGCTACAGGGTACTTTTAAAAAGTATGTATATTGAATTTTCTATTTTATTTATTTAGTTCTTTGGCAGTATATTCTGGTAAATATAGATTTTTGAGTCATTAAATAAAAAACCGTGTGATTTCGTGGGACACCAGATAAGAACGAAGTTCCTTATTATAAAATCTTAATTTCAAGTTCTATTCTATGTATAAAGAAAATAATTATTCGGGTATACATCTTTATGATTTTTTTATGGATAAAAAAAAACTACTTTACAAAATTATCTTAAAACCTTTATTTTATTTACAATGATTTATAAACATATATAATAATAATACACAAAGAAACAGCTATTTACATGAATAATAAAATTCTGTATACCGGAGGTAAACTTCCTAAGTCCATTGCTCAATTAATTAATAATCTTTTATTTACCAATTTTTATTTATAAAAACTACATATTAACCTTCTCTCAAGCAAAAAACTTAAAATTTACTCAGAATTTCTATTTAATTATGTGTAAGTATAATTTCAATTTTTTTTTTAATAACTAGTATTTTCTTGTTTATTTTTTTTAAACTAGCTTGTATCTTTTGTCCTTTCTGTGCCATTAATGGAGTCTAATTAAAAAAAAACATTCACAGTCACAAATTAGTTTATCAATTAATACTTTTTTCGTAAAAGAAATTTAGAAACCATCATGAGTGTGCACACAATTGCTCACCTAAGTTTCATCCCTAGTAATGATATCAGATGAATGGTATAGAATATATGTGACAAACAAAGACTTATTTATTTTTATATACACTACAAACCTGCCCAGCTTTTTATAGGTACCAGTGTAATACATATAACTCACACAGCGCACATCAGTAAAGCCCCCAATTTAAACAAACCCTTAATGACTTATACACCTATCCCTTCTTCATGAATCACTCCATCGATTCATGTAAACCATATGAAAATCTGTTTAGTAATTTTTGAGTTTATCATGTTCAGACAGGCAGACAAATGCAGTGGGGTCTTTGTTTTTTAATATAGTATGATAAGTATCTACGAATAACATTCTGTTGTTTTTTTTTATGTCTAAGCCCTGTGAAGCTGTTAAAGACGTCTGAGGCTACAGGGCCCTTATGGTTAACAAAATAGTTGGTTCTAAAAACAAGATGATTTTTATAAAATTTGATTTTTTTATTTATTGGTGCTCTATGTATTACTACTTACATGACGTTCACAGCGACCAAGATATACCTACTTAACATGTTAATTTTTCATTTTACAGTCAAAACCGTTTACTGCGACATCATTGTTTGCCGGTTATAATAACCTAGAACAAAGGTCCCGGCTGAATGGTATATGACCGCCTTATTAAAAATATTGCTTTATACGACATTGCTAATAACGACATACCTCATAAAACGACCACATTTAACTAATATTTCGGAGAATTAGATCTGTTAGAAAGACTGGCTAAGCTGTATTGTAAACAATTTGAATAGGTATTCACATTTGTCTTCAATGGCTATAAAAATCAGGAAAGAAAACAATAGGATTTAGTTTAGTGTAGGGTCTTTTCTAATTCTTAGAAACAAAACACGTGCATGCAGTAGTCAAAGCCCGCTTCTTCATATCTCTTCAGTTAGTTTGTTACTAGTTAGCTAGTTTGTTATTCGTGAAACTTTCAAAATGTCGCAAAGAAAAAGAAAACAAATTAATATTGAAGAAAAATCGCGTATTATATCCAACCAAGCTAGAGAGCGGAATTTCAAACAAAGACTTAGCAAAGGAATATGGTGTATCACACTCGACAATTTCAACCATTTGGAAAGAGCGAGAAAAAATTTAAACGCTTTATAACAATAATTTTTTGAACATGAAACGAGCCAGAACAACGAAGCATATGAATATTGAGGAAGCTTTGTTAAAGTGGTTTAAATATCAAAGGGCTAATAATGTGCCAATAAACGGACCGATTCTTCAACAAAAAGCTAACAGTTTTGCTCAACGTTTTGGCGAAGATTTTGTTTGCTCGTCTAGTTGGATTCAACGTTTCCGGGCTCGGCACGGTATTGTCGGCGGGAAAATGAGTGGTGAAGCTGCTAGTGTTGATAAGGATACTGTAGAAGAATGGATAACGCAAAAGTGGCCTACATTATTCGAAGGCTACGGACCAGATGAAATTTTTAACGCAGACGAAACTGGACTTTTTTACAATATGAAACCAGACAAGACTTTAAAGTTCAAAGGAGAGAATTGTTCGGGAGGAAAAATGTCTAAGACAAGATTAACGATCATGGTTGCAGCAAATATAACAGGATCCTGTAAAAGAAAGCTTTTAGTTATTGGCAAATCTAAGAAACCAAGGTGCTTTAAAAACATACACTCACTGCTGGTAACGTATGAAAACAATGTGAAGTCATGGATGACATTGGACATTTTTGAGAGATGATTAAGAAACTGGGACGCTGAATTGAAAGGAAACAAACAGAAAGTTCTATTTTTGGTTGATAACTGTTCTGCTCATCCGGCTGTTACCAATCTAAAATGTATTAAACTTGTGTTCTTACCACCAAATATTACATCTGGACCAATGGACCAAGGTGTAATAAGGTGTTTAAAATCTCACTATAGAAGACTGCAAGTGTTTAAGTTAATACAAATCCTTAACAGTAGCGACCAAAAAAGCTTTACGGTTTTTGATGCCATCTTGATTGATATCAGAAGCATGGAAAAACGTTTCACAAAACACTATAACTAACTGCTTTAAACATGCTGGTTTTAAAGACCTCTTAACAATAACCTCAGATGATGTGACTGATGATGTTGGAGAGGACAATATTTCTCTCGCTCAATTAGCCCAAAATTTACGGCCTGCTTTATCTACTACTGAAGCAGAAGAGTTCATTGATGTAGATAACTCTATTGCAATTTGCGCACGAGCTACGGAAGATGATATTGTACGAGATGTTCAAGAGGAAGATGACGAACAGGAAGACTGAAGAACAATTTACTGTACCAACTTTGAATGATGGTATCAATGCTGTTAGTGTATTAAGAAAGATTGTTCTTTTTAATTAACAGTTCCATATCCACAGCAATTATGACGATACGTTAATTAAAATCCAACGTGAATTACAAAATATCTATGCACAACAGAAGTTTTCCAAACAGACCAAAATTACAGATTTTATGCTCACAGAAAAATAATATGCATTGTACATATGTGTAATAAACAAAATGTACATAGTTGAATAAATATATTTTTCCAATAATTCCCTATCGATTTGTTTGTACTTGCACGATACACATTAAACATCACCGGTTATTACGACTGAATATGAGCAGTCCCTTCGATGTCGTTATAACAGATTTTGACTGTAATAAGAAGACATATTTCTTCCTATGTAAGAATCACGGAGTTGGCGTGACGCCACGTAAGGTTATATGAAAAAATATGATATTATAAAGTGCAAGAAATAGGTTTTTTGTTTGTTTTAACGCGCAAATATCATGGAGCGTGCAAAAGAAATAGACATACAAACTCGAAAAACATAACCTTCCTTTTTTTATTAGTACCTAACACAGTCAATCATGTCCTATGAGAACGCATTAGGAAATTTCATAAGACTCTGTACAGCCCGGATAGCTCAGTCGGTAGAGCATTGGACTTTTAATCCAAGGGTCCAGGGTTCAAGTCCCTGTTCGGGCGGCGATTTTTTTTTCACTTTTTATATGAAAAAGAGTTTGAAATAAATGTTTGTGATTTATTTTTAAAAAATGATTAAAAATCTTAATTACCGTTTTTGAAAACGCATATTTAGCGTTCGTAATTTTAATGTACAAATAACAGCTACGGAATATGGCAGGTCGGCAGTCTATATATATACAATTAATAAAATTGAAGTGTCTGTTTGTAATATCAACAGCTTTTTACTAAATGCGTATGAAAGTATACGGTGCCTACATAAAACAAAAAACCAATTTCGTAAGATTTTTTTATCTGTTTGTTTCGGGTAATCTCCGAAACGGTTAGACCGATTTTGACGGCTCTTTCAATGGCAGATAGCTGATGTTACTTTTATTTTACAAAAATAATTAGGAGTCCGCGCAAAAAAAAAAGCGTCTTGTATCTTTGAAATAACCGCCCGCGCCGTACCGCGATCCGCCCGGGTGACCTCCGTAGGTGGAAGCGGGGTCACCAAATTACCGACGTTCTACAGCGAACGGGACTGGATTTGCGGGCACAGATACTTCGTAAATATAATTATGTTAATAGCATGGCAAATAAAACGTACGTGTAAAATATTTTTCATTTTATGTACCTATATTTTCGTGTACTTAGTATTAAACCAAATGTAATTACTGATTATTGAAATACTAAATACTTATCTGTCAAAATAACAGTTTTTTACTAAATATTTATACGATACCTATAATAAAAGCCCATTTTTAAAAAAAATGTGTGTCTGTTTGTTCCGTGTAATCTCCTAAAACGGTTGGACCGATTTTGACGGGACTTTCACTGATAGATAGCTGATGATTTATGGAGTAACTTAGGCTACTTTAATTTTAGAAAACTAATTAGGGTTCCATATAAATAAAAAATACTGGTAATGGTGAATCAATTCGGGCGCTTAAATGCCTTATGCTGAGTAAACCATAAGAGATATAGCAAATTAATGTACTATATAATTATAGGCATTAAATAGACCTATAAAAAAAAGTTGACGAGAGTACATGCCTATCTTCTAAGGAACACGCACATTAAGCATTTTTGTCTTTAAAATATCCGGGGGCGGGGAGCAAGATTCGCGCGGGCATTCTGTGATCCACGTGAGCGAATATTTTTATTTGTAACCGAGAGATGTTACATAATATACAAGCTTTATATCCCATTACATCAGCTTAAGGTTGGTTTTTGAAATTTTAGGCTGGATCTTTATCTCTCCACTGTTATGTTGTAGTTTTATTTATGAACATATATTGTAGTATTTGATCTTATATTATGCAATTTTGGCGGCATTTCACGTGATGTAGTTTAGTTATTGTAAATAAGTGAAGTGAATTACTTATAAATAATAACTGGGAACATGCATTTTAAGTTGTCACAAAAACTTTATTAAAGTAGCCGCCATCTTGTTATATTACATTAATATAATTTTAAAAATAATTCTATTCGCGTGACATTGGCAGAATTGTAGGTGAATAGTGTTTTTTTTTAAAATTCTATATAGGTTTAGTGTTTGACGAGACAATATCACTCGATGTTTAATAACGTGGCCCAAGATGGTAGGTAACACGCTAAGCCTGGCGGAAGTTGCCATGAAAAAAAAGACTGTACTTTTTTGACTAGGTAGGTACGTATTAAACGGTAGAACAAATTTTCAGTCACGTATTATAAATTACTGACTAAGAATCACTGACTACTCGTACGATAGTTCGAGCGAGAATGATCTTTAGGCATGTTTTTTTTTTCTGTCTGATTATATTGTTAGCCATAAGGTAAGAAACAACATTGATAGTCCGGAAATCCTTCAAATGGTTAATTATATAGTGCCTTTAAGATATCCTCGTCACTTAATAACTCCTTTAGTTCCGCCTCTGCGTAGGACAGTGCTTGGAAGTAACTCGCCCATTCCTAGAATGTGTAAATTATACAACAGTGTGAATTTAACAGCAGATATTCATGTGGACACCTTATTGAAGTATCGAAAATGTATCACTGCTTATTATAAGTAATGTTTTAGACATCATTGGTTTTTTTTTTTGTTAGTTTGTTTTATTATATTGTTTATGACATAATTAGCTAATATAATTTTGCATGCTGTGTTAGCCTATAATTAGTTAGTACTTTTAAGCATATTTTCATAAACTGTATGTTGATTAAAGAAATATTGTACAACTGTTAGCTAACCAAATAAAGAGAAAAAAAAGCGCCCTGGAGGCTCAGACGGCTTTTACAACTTCACCGTGACTTGGAAGATCTATGCTATGCCTATTGTTATCGGCCTTTATAATGCGTGATGTAAGTACCTACACCTGTTGCTATCGCGCCCCATCAATAGTGCGTGTCATTTGTATGGTATCAATATTCATAATGACAGACTACTAACTGTTGGTTTTTAAAAAAAATAGTTTAGTATGAGTCAAAAATTACTTCATCTTAAAGATAATTTTGTGAAGATAAATTTTGCTCTTTATAGTATGCTATTTTTACAAATTATTTAAGAGTTAATGAAAAATTAAAATTATTTGTACATACATGCGGAAAAACAATTGTGATAAACTACACGGGTGCGTTTGCGGCGTGGTGTGTTTGTCGGATAAAATTAATACGCGTGAAACTGTAGGGCACAGCTAGTATAACAAAAACATGCTAGTGCATAATGTACTAATACAATATAGTGAGACTGCTGCTATTTCATCGACGTCTGCCGTGATTATGTAGTTTGAAATTCGTTGTTGATAATTGGAGGTAGGTATTTGTGGTTGGTATGGAAATTAGTCGAGTTCGCTCAAGTTCAGAGTTTGAAATTCGGAGTTCGGCTGTTGGACGATTGTATAGAGCCGGCATTACTCTTTCGAAATAAATATGTATTTAATTAGAGGGCAACCTACGGCAAGTTTTTAATAAAAAACGCATGAAATGTTGTAATACATAATATTGTTAACAAAGAATTAAATTTTACATTTGCACATTGTTCCCGGGATAAATTCGTTGTAAATGCTTATTAGCCTTGTAGAAAAGGTCCCAGAAAGACATGCGGTTGTGAAATGGTCTAGTGCCCATTGATAACTCGGTGGTTAAATTCAAGTAGTGACGTGGAGAGTCCTTGGTGTTTGGAGTCCATTTTACCTTGAGCAAGTCTGTTGTCACTGGTGTTGGGTCCCTATTGAAAAAAAAGTGTTTAATATTTTGTAATGCACTTTCTTGTTATATAAATGTTTGGGAAATTTGTGAATCAATTCTATTTACATTTTTATTTTTTTAACTGACATCAAAAAAAGTCGGGAGTTACTCAATTCGAATATATATATGTATATATGTACTTATATTTATGAATTCTCAGCTGTAACTTCTTTGTTTATGAGCCGAGTTGGATGATTCTTTTTTTGTTGTATAAGGGAAAATGATGGTCCCATTTTAATTCCATTGGCACTGGACCTTCGAATTCGATGATACACCACGAAACTCCTCAAAACAAATTGTAGTTGTTTTTTTATTGTCTTGTTTATATACAACAATGGTGGCTAAAGAGCATACGGCTCGCCTGATGGTAACAAAGAGTTGTGGAGACCCTGTTCACCGCAGTAACACAATACTCGGTTAATGGATACGATCTTCTGTACAGTGGAGGATTTTTTATTTATTTTTTCTAAAACGCTAATCTACGGACTCTTGGCCCACACTTTTTTAAAGTAGGTGCTTTTATAATATTAAACATTAAAAATTGCCATGAAAAAAGATGCACTTGCAAATGCAGCTGTGTATTACAATACAACTAAGTGAGCCATACTTCAGTATCAATAACTTACTAATAACGAAACTTATCACTAAATTACATATAAATTGTTATACACTGTTGCTTATTACTATTATCGAAGATTATTGTTGTACTAAATTTACAGAAATTTTGGGGTTGTTATTGTGTTTGGGTATTTCACAGAGGGTGAGGGTGGAGGTATTCCACCAGTCGGACTGCTCCAAGTAGATGAGTTTGTGGACAAGCATTTATTAATGTACTCTGGAAACTTGTCTTGAAAACCAGTATTCTCTCAGCATATCGCTGTCTTAATCTGTACAATTAATAAAATTAAAATGTCTGTTTCTTATGTCAAAATATGTAACAGCTTTAAAAAAATCTATTTTTAATTTAGAGACTTGGTTCAAAACAAACATCAGTTTAGTTTATGATGGTACTGAAATGTTCTTTTTGGACCCTAGTCTCTAAATGAAAAATAGGTATTTAAAAAAAGCTGTTATTTTGATTTACAAACGACACTTCAATTCAATTTAGATAGATAGATTAGTACAAGGCCTAGCTTAGTTTATGCTTAGAATGGAACTTGGTCACAATCTGAAGTGTTTATTTATTTTTTAATTATATCAGTTTGATACATCTATCAAAAGTCAATTTTGAAATTTTTTGTTTGTCTGTCTGTCCGTCTGTGTTTCTGTTTGTTTGTTCCGGGTAATCTCTGAAACAGTTGGATCGATTTTGACGGGACTTTCACTGGCAGATAGCTTTTATTATAAGGAATAACTTAGGCTACTTTTATTTTAGAAAAAGAATTACGGTTCCGCGCAAATAAAAAACTGGTCATGGTGAATCGATTCGGGCGCCTAAAAATGGTTTACACTGAGTAAACCATAAGAGATATTTCAAATGAATATACTACATAATTGTAAATCTTAAAAAGACATAAAAAAGTCAGTGGGAGTATATATCTATATTCTAAGGATCTCCCACAATAAGCATTTATGTCTTTACAATAACCGGAGCGAAAGCAGGGGTAGTACAATTCGCACGTGTGTTCGATCGACGGCATTCTATTGTCCACGCGAGCGCAGCCGCGAGCACAGCGAGTAAGAAAATATAAAAAGACTGACAGTCGGACAACATGTACGGAACCCTAAAAATTGCTAGCTATGCTCGAGGTCCTGGATTTGATTCCCAGATAGAGCAAAGTGTTATTGGGTTTATTATGAAATTCTCAGTAGCAGCTCGAAGTTTGACTTTAAACCCGATTAATAGTAATAGGCTCGCCCCCTATTACATGGGACCTAAAAACATACCTAGAGAACTGTTGGTGTACATTAGTACACTTATGCCTAACCCCTTTTTCTAGTGGATAATAACGCTTAGTCTGTTTAGTGTAATTTAATAAAAATCATAATTGCCCAAAAACACCAAACAACGAAATGTGTTGTAGAAATCTAGATAGAATAAATATTCTTACTAAACATTTAAATCTATTACGTAGTTACATACATCCTTTTTTATTTGTGAATAACCTAAACGCAATTTATGTACCATACAAATTTTAATACATGTAAAAATGCATCCTAAATGTACCTTCAAACTATAAGCTACAGTTGTACCAAATTCTATTAAATTCGGTCCAGTAATTTTTGCGTGATTGGCGTTCAAAAGTCCCGACAGATAGATAAAAATTTCAAAAACTACCAAAATGTGTTCTGTCCATTATTCTAACACTCCTCCCCCCCGTATTATTGTTTCTCAGATATCTTCAATGTACAGATTTCGACTCTTTACTGTTTTATTTTAAGTAAACATAATATATATTATAGTATAGATGAGTAAACACGTATATAACACTCCTGAGGAGGTAAGTTTTGAAAATCATTGCAAATTGATTAATCTTTTCAGGAAATAGAGAAAAACAAATTACTACTAACCCATATTTGACGAAGTTAGCCCACATAGTTGTTATGTAATCAATAACAGTCTGGTCTTCTCGTGTAGGTTCTGCAGTCATGTAAGAAATGTCAAATAAATAACCAATTTCGTCAGCATGGGCTGCACCACCGGCAGTAATATTTTCGCGTGTTTTAACAAAATTCCTTGTACCGTTGTAAGAAAATATATAGAAATATATATTTCCAGAGTCGTCACTCAAATATTTTTCAATGCTCCTAAAGGTAGGGTGGTTAAAAAGGTAATCCGATTCAAAATGTATGACGTCCCATTTAGATTCTTCATTGATGTTATCATCGCCGAAATAGAAATGTTTAATAATCGCTTCCATATTTTCAAATTCCTCATTATCTACGTCAAATCCTTTAACCAATTGTTCTTTGAGAACATCTAAGTTTGAGAAATGGTCCGCATCACCGTTTATATGACCCGCGAGTCTTTCGTTGTCGTTAAAACCTATAAGAACAGGCATGTTTTTAACTTGAGGTATGCCGGCTTGAATCCAATTTTCTGTTATAAATCTTTCAACACTTTCAAATGATTTCTCCACGCAAGGTCTGAAGTATATACTCAGATTTAGATCATCAACAGCTCCGATAACTAAATTAGTATTAACTTTTGCTAGAAATGCTATAGCTTCATTGATGTCGTTAGTTTCAAGACCTAATTTTCCGGCTATTAAAATTGGAGCATTTCTTATAGGTTCGTAAAATGTTGGTGTTAGGGTTGTACCACTTTGAATTATGACTTTATTAAATAAGTTTTCTCGATTGAAAATAAGATGGAAATCAACTGACATAGCTCCAGCGCTCTCTCCGAAGATTGTTATTTTATTCGTGTCACCGCCAAAACTTTCAATGTTATCCTTAATCCATCTTAAAGCTAGTTGCTGATCCTTCAAAGCCTGGTTACCTGGGACTTCAGGTGTATCCAAACACATAAAGCCGTAGGGTCCTAGACGATAATTTACTGTTACAAGGATGATATCATGTCTGACCAAAAATTTCGGACCGTAGAGGTATCTTCCCGCGAAACCGATTCTAAAACCACCGCCGTGAATCCATACTAAAACCGGAAGACGGTAGTTTGATGTAGCTGAATTTGGAACATATACGTTAAGATGTA
Organism: Saturnia japonica; assembly: GCA_033032175.1. Classification (NCBI taxonomy): domain Eukaryota; kingdom Metazoa; phylum Arthropoda; class Insecta; order Lepidoptera; family Saturniidae; genus Saturnia; species Saturnia japonica. Next base: position 1,411,895 of record CM065330.1, read on the forward strand.
GACAGTCCAAGGAACCAGTAATTGTGGAATTGAATTCTTCTATTTGTGGGCATATAGATGTATCATCGTAGGCTTCAAAAACACCTTTGAATTCGCCGTACTGTGTTGATGGCTGCAAATAAAATTACGATTTCTAAAGGTTGTTAATTTCTAAATTCTTCGAAACAAGCTTGTAGATTTGATAATATAAAATATAAATTGTACAAAACGAATATACAAATTGTAATTTAATAAACCTCGGTGAAATAGAAACACGAAAGTTTACAGTTATGTTAATGGATTTTTGGTATGAGTTACATGTAAAGCTCTCTCCAACGCTTTCACGTAGGATACTAACAGTGAATCCCTGTGAAGCTATAATGCGGTGACGCTTCATTTCACTCTACATTCGAGGTTTTCACCATTTTTTTTTGTTTTATTGAAATCTCCTCTTTTGTCACCTAAGCAGAAACTGTGATTTATGACGTATGCTGTGCTTGCAAATGAAAAGTAATGGTTTGAAATCTAAGTATGTCATGATATTTTATGAATTTAGAAGTAATTTTTATGCTTGTGATATGATATGGCCATGGATGAGAAGATGTATGAATGAATGCTTAAGATAAATCAAAAATTGCCGTTCTGTATATTCTTCAATGCAAGTTACAAGCTTAAAAGTTAAAAGTATTATTTGATTGCAGGCAGTATAGTTCATCAATGAAATGTTTTATAGCTGCAATCTTCTTCAAGACAGCCACCAACAATCTTGCTACTATTTATCATAAACTTATCTTAAATTGAACAATAATTTAACTTGCTCTTAATTATACTTTACCTTTCTAAGAAACTTACCCCAAATGGGTTACTCGCATTGACTACCCCGTAAGGTATTCCCAAGAACATGGAATAATCTCCATCCGAAGCCGCTAATCCTCTGATAAGACCAAGTTCCGTATCAACCAGAGGATCTATTCTGGATAACCCATAAATATTTTTGATAAAAATAATAAATGTGATAAAATGTAGCACGTTCATCTTTGAAGAACCACTCAACGTACACTGAATGGCTCGTGGGCTATCTCTGAATGACGTTACAGTGGATATAAACTAAACGATATATCTTTAGATGATTGTAATCTTTATCTTTAGGTGACTTGCTCTATTGTGTTACGTTCTCGAATCAGACAGATGCGAGTTGTCGAGCTACTTTCGTTAACGCTATCGTTACACTGACGGACACATAAACTGCATCAAAGTGCAAGACGACTTTGAAATAAATATAGGGTGGGCCAGAAAGGCGTACGATTTTAAAAACACTCTTGCGCTTGAACCTTATGAACGGAGGTTGCGCGGGCGGTGGGGATGAGAAGCTCGGTTCTCGGAAATTTAGTTGCGATGGATCGCTTCACCGGAGCGCAGTGTGTTTCTGCGTTAAATATTATTATAAAAATGGCGATCCGTGCGCTGTTGTTCGACGTTTATTTCGGCGTGAGTTTGGATTACATGACGTAAATCAGTGTCCAAAGGAAAGTGTGATTCGATCGTGGGTCAGAAAGTTTGAAGCTACTGGTTCGACTCTCAAACAGAAGCATGCGGGGCGCCCAAGGTCAACAAGAACGGAAGACACAATTGAACAAGTTATAGCTTCAGTTCAACGTAATCCTGATCTGTCGATTCGTAAGCGATCAGCTGAACTTGTGGTGTCCAGAACATCTTTGTGTCGCATTTTGTTGAAAGACTTGAATTTGCACCCGTATAAAATTCAACTTATGTAGGAATTACTGCCAAATGACCCAATTTTACAACGAGCTTTTGTTGCAAAAATATTGGAACGCTTTCAGAGTTTCAACAATATTCTGTTTTCCGACGGAGCCCATTTTCACTTACATGGGCATGTCAATAAACAGAATTGCCGTTACTGGGCTACAGAGAACCCACGTGCAAAACATCAAAAACCTCTGCATTCGCCGAAAGTAACCGTTGGGGCGGCCATATCAGCACACGAAATTATCGGACCCTATTTCTTTGAAAATCAACAAAGGCAATCTGTCACTGTAAATTCCGACCGATACATAGCTATGTTAAAGGATTTTTTCTTTCCGCAACTGCAACAATTTGAAGCCTATAATCGTGCGACGTGGTTTCAGCAAGATGGTGAGACATAAAACGCTTTGTTAGCGGCCGTAAACGAGATGTTTACTGGGAAACTGATATCAAGCCGAGGTGACATTGCATGGCCGCCTAGAAGTCCGGATCTAACGCCACCGGAGTTCTTCATGTGGGGATACCTGAAAAGTAGAGTCTACTCCAATAACCCAGCCATGATTAACCGGTTGAAGATAAATATTCGAGAAGAAATGGCAGCTATTCCTCGCGCAATGTGACAGCAAGTTTTTACCAATTTGAGGTTCAGATTCGAGCAATGTTTGCAGCGGGATGGTGCACACCTGAATGATGTAATTTTTAAGAAATAAATTTCTTAGATGTCTATTTTAATAGGAATAAAAATGTGTATGTGTATTGTATTTAGTTTTTTTTTAATTCGCAAATCATTCTGGCCCACCTGTATTTTAATAAAGTATGCAAACTTTTCATATAAATTTAAATTGATATTGGTTCGTTGACTTTCAAACACCGTAGTATCGTATCCTTAAGTTTAAGTTTGTTTGTTGCAAGCCTTTTTTTTTTAACAAGAACGATAAATGGAACAAAATTAGTTTAATTGAAAAGTTGGTTTTAAGAATTGAAATAAGGTTTAAGCACAGGTTTTTTTCTTTTAATAAGGTGTGTTACCTCCGAGTGACCTTATTATTGATTGTAATCGGTTCCGCATAGACCTGATTAGAGTTATTAAATGGTCTTGCGGAATATTGTCCCATTCTTGTGAAATTGCTATTCTTAGTCGCATTCTTTCTCGCATAAACAGCTTTTTTTAAATTGTCCCAAACGTGCTCAATGGGATTATGGTCCGTCCTGCGTGCTGGCCAATTCATGGTACGTATCCCAATCTCTTCGCAATATTGTCGAACCTATGCAGCGACGTGCGGTCGGACATTATCTTGCATTAGAGTAGAATTTTCGCTTATGAAGCCCATGTAAGGTACCACGTGAGATTCTTAAATCTCTGTTATACAGTGATGTGCCGTCAAACCCCCGCTATTACCGTTCTGATCAACCATGTCGATGAACACAGGTTCCGTTCGCCCGTTCATCGATAATCTACCCCAACCATACACGAACCGCCTCCAAAAGAACACTCTCCTCGATGCAACTCTGAGCATGTCTCTCTCTTCGTCAACGATAGATTCTTCTGCACCATATCACATGTCCTGTACTCATCGGGAATAATACAGCGGCCCATTGCTTTTCAGACGAATTTACGAGTTCACGAGCAAATCTTAAGCGATCTTGTCTATGAACTGCAGACAACTTTGGACCATTTGCTAGTCTAAAGGGGGTGATAGTCCGTTCCTATAGCCTCCTTATTGTTCGTGCTCTTACCTTTACTCCACGCACTTCATTCAGCTCTGTTTTAATATTAACTGACGTGGGGAAACGATTTCGCAAGGAAGTTGACACAAGAAATCGGTCATCACGACTGGTGGTTACCCGAGTTCTGCCGGTACCACGTCTCATTTTGTAATAACTTGTCTCTACGAATCTTCTGTATACTCTAAAAACCGTAGATTGGTTTAAATTTAAATTTCTGGCTATCTAACGTTGATCAAAGCCTTGCCGCATCAATGCCACAATTTGGGCGGCTTGTTCGAACGAAGTATTCATATTATTGTATCGAAACACTTGTTGAGTTAAAAAGACTACCTAACAATTCTATTGGTAATAATAATTCAATTGGCAAATGAAAAAAAATCAATAATAATCAATTTAAAACTTTACCCAAATAACACAGAAATTTGAGAAAACGCGTAATTTTTCCCCTCCAGCTATAATCATTTGTTTTTCTGAAGTTCCATGTTTTTTAATGATTAAGTGTCAGTCTTTACTGTTTCATTTATGTAAATCTAAAAAGTTTACATACTTATTAAAAATATTTATTTGAAAGTAATCCTGAATTTTGATGCAGTTTATGTGTCCGTCAGTATATTTTGGTGGATCGGTATGGTAACAGCTGCTGTCGATTCCTTGTGACCATCACGTGTAGAGGTCATTTTTATTGTGTGTGTGTGTGTGTGTGTGTGTGTGTGTGTGTGTGTGTGCATAAACATCTCTTTTTACGCAATTTATCAGTATTGTCCAAGCGTAAATATATGTTTATAGATTTTACGATTCAGTTGAATAATTACAGTCACTTTTGCATTTAAGTGGTGATCGTTTGAAAATGGTAATACGGTAAACTAATGCTAACTTATTAAGAACACACCGAGAGGTTCTTGTTAGCAGATTTTACAATAATTTCTGGTAATTAATAATGCAAGAAAATATCTTATTAGTTTCATATTCATTGTTTTTTTCTTCTGATTACTTTAACTAAACCTTAACTTTATTACTGCCTTTGAAACTTCATCCTTTGACTTACTGTAATGCCATAATTCTCCAAAATTGGGTCGACTGCTTAAAAAATTGCTAGTTTTAGAAAGAATTTTTAAATCTGGTTATTTACCACTTTACATAGATAGATTAAAAGCTTTATGTCAACGAGTTTTATGAATGTATGGATTACGGATGGGTAATAAATCTCTAGTCTGTATGTACTTAAATACATTTTTTTTAATTATGTGCTAAATTGCTACTTTATAGGAGACTTATCACGCATTTGACAATTAAAATGATTTGTCTGTCTCTTTGTATTTAATTTAAAAACTGATTTTAATTAAATTTTGTATATGAAACCTGTAAAAAATTCCTCGGGACATCAAGTTATCGATATTACCAATAAACAAAAAATAATTCAATGATGATTTTTTTATCAATTTTATATTAACATTAAAAATACCTACAAAAAGTCCGCAAGTCCGTATGTCTATCTTCTAAGGACCACCCACAATAAGTATTTTTATGTTTAAAATAACCTGGATAGTAAAAATTCGCGCGTGTGCCTGATCAACGGCATTCTCTAGTCCACGCGAGCGCAGCCGCGGGCACAGCTAGTATATAATAATAGTATATGAAGCACAAGAGATTGTTTGTTTGTTTGGATGTATGCGCTAATCTCTACAACTACCAGTCAGGTTAAATAAAACTATTTTTGTGTTTTATAGCTTATTCATTGAGGGAGGTTATAAAATAGAACGGAGCAGTAGAAATGAAGTGTTTTCACGTTCATAAGTGCCTTCTTAGGGCCTAAATTGAATAAAGATTTTTTTATTATTTTGAACGGCTGTAACGTTAGCGGCTTGTAAATGTATTTTCTTAGTTCTTGCGACTTGTCACCGCAATGGTTATGATTTCGTTGAATCGCAATGAGCCAAAGATTATGTTAAGATTTTAAATGTCTGTATGAAGAATTTAAACAAAAAGTAATAATACGAACTCCATATTAATCTCTTACGCATGTGCACCATCTTATAAACCCGTCAATCATATCGATATTGGTTACACACTCGAAGTTAAACTTGACATGAATTTGATAAGATTATAGGAATTGATAAAAGATCAAAAAATTTTGTAACAACGAAATTATCTTCCGGTATATTTTTTCCGTCCCGATCTCGTTCAAGGATTCAAAATGGAGGCCAAGTATATAACGAACGAACCGAGGCAGCGTTGCCACTCACGCACACCCGCCACGTCCACCCTCTCTAGCGGCAACCCAAGCCTAGGTCCGTTCCTCGGTGTGAAGCCCTTGGGTCAGGCAGCCGCCCGCGCGATACAAGTGACACTAAACGTGCATCACTTAGCTACCCACATACAACATTACACACGTATGAACACACACACGTGCACACCACACAGGTACATAGGTTTTTTTTTCTATTTTTGCGCTAGTTAGGCTAATGCGCTAGTTAGTGTAGAAAAACCATTCCGATCACTAAATACATGTACGCATGGCTCCCTCCTTCCTCCCAGGAGGAGGAGAACGTGCATATGATTATATATTAGTTAGCTCGAATTTATAGGAGTAAGGTATCTGTGTATTAGTTAGATCGCAACCTTTTCGCATGCGCGACGACCGCCCGAGCCGAGCTTCGGCCACTCTGGCACCCTCGTGCGAGTCGTCACAAAACTTTTGCGGCTGAGTGCCCTAAGCGCTCGCCCCCAAGTTCGGTGAAGCTGTAAAAGCCGCAGCGGCTCTGTTTTTTGATAGGGCCCCTAAGGCTAACAGTGTAGTCAATTGAAAAATAAAATAAAAAATAAAAAAGCAGCGTTACCACTTCGGCAAAAGATCTATATAATAGCTAAACCGCACCAAGAATGTTGGTAAATTTTGGAAATCTAATACCTGCAAAATAGCTAAAAGTGGCTAAACATAAAACCATAAAGAACAAAAAGGAGTATTGAACTTTTTTTGTATTCTTCATACAATTGTATTTGAAAAATAAAAGACCACACTAATTATTACCAATTAAATAGTCAAAAAAGCTGTTGACGTTGAAGGTCCGGGATGGTGGGGTTCGTCAGAGGACTCTGAAATTAAACTTTATCAATTTGTGTATTTTAAAAGTATTAAATTACTACTATCGGTTGTACTAACTACGTTAATTTAAAAGTAGCTAGAAAAAGTGGCTAAATTATTTAGCTGCCGATGTATTTTTTGGTAGCTGCCTAGTCTCTAAATGTGGCCAGATTTAGGTAAAAAGTGGCTAAAATGGCAACACTGAACATAGAGCGCGCGAGAGTCGAGTGGAGAGTGCCGAGTGCTTCAACTCTCATAGAAAATAGACAAAGCAGTCAGCGGTGATTTTTTTCAGTTGTGGTTCATGGACCATAACATTTATTTCAAACTAGCTGTGCCCGCGGCTCCGCTCACGTGGACTTCAAAATGCCGTCGATCGGTCGAAATACTTATTGTGGATGTTCCTTAGAAGATATACATATACTATCGCTGACTTTTTGTAGGTAATTTTAATGTCATATCCATGACCAATTTTTTTATTTGCACAGAACCCTAATTCATTTTCTAAATTTAAAAAGTCTAAGTTACTCCTTATGACATAGCTATCTACCAGTGAAAGTCCTGTCAAAATCGGTCCAACTGTTTCTGAGATTACCCGGAACAAACAGACAGACAAAAATTTAAAAAAAATGTTTTTTTTTGTAGGTATTGTGCATACTTTCATATGCATTTAATAAAAAGCTGTTATTTTGAAATTACAAACAGACACTTCAATTTTATTAATTGTATAGATAAGTTTTTTTTGTTTATGCAATACAGGTATGCGCTTGGCATTTTATCTTACCTGTTGGTAAGTAATGATGAGGCCGAAGATGTATAGCGCTTATCTATTAAATGCCTATTCACTCTTCGCTTGAAGTATCCCAAGTTATAGGTGGATGGGAAAACAGACGACGGGAGCGAATTCCACTCCTTTGCCGTTCGCATAATGAACGAAAAAGTATCTACTTTTTAAATAATGGATATTAAATCAATTCGTTTGATCGTTAAAGATACCTCCTACTGTTTTTAAATTCTAGTGAAATATTATATTTTTGTTATTATTATTGTATCTATCCACACTTATAATAAATTAAAATTAAAACCAAGGTTGTGGTCGAAGAAACATGTTCTGTCCGTCAATCTATAAGAGATTCGACATGTATTTTGGTGTAATTTTAAGCTGTTTTTGTATTTGTATGTTATTCTAAAGTATTGTTTTTGTTCCAGGAGCTTCGCATATTATTCTATAAAGGAGAGGCTACCAGTAATATTAACCAAGATCATAGATTATCTGTCGAGGCAAGGGTCGAAGGTAAAGGCTTCAAATGGCGCTGTTAGTATTTCATTACTTATTATACTTTTCCCGTATTTTCATTATTTGAACATAGAGTATAAATAAAATATATTAACATTGCTGCCTAATCTCCTATATTAAAAGTATTATAATATAACAAAAAAAGACGATCAAATGAATTCACTTTATTAATAATTGTTGGCTTCCGTCATAATTGATGCGCGCGCGCTTTAAATTGTATCTTCTACTAAACGCGACAAAAAAAGTATAACTTCCGAAAAATAGAATAAAAAAGGCAATATCTGCCTAGTGGCTGTAAGCGCGACTGCTATGCTCCAGGCCCTGGATTCTATTCCCAGGTCGATCAAACTTTCTATGAAATTCTCAGTAGCTGCTCGGAGTTTGGCTTTGCGCCCGATTAATGGCAATAGGCTCGCTCCCTATTACATCGGCCCTAAAAACACCCGGCGAACTGTGGTTGAACATTAGTACATCTCTGCCTAACTCTTCGGTTAGGCCTAACCCACGTGGTGAAAAACTGTCATAGTGGCTCGCTTTTGCATGCCACGTTTCGGGATCAGCCTGTGCATATCCAGTTAAATGTATGCAGGCCGGCATGACAGCGGTGACCGTCGATGGATCTAGATCTCTCGGTGGTCACCGTTGTGTTAGGACTGTATTAGCTTACCATCAGAAACAGTACCGTCAATTTGCTTAACTGCTATAGAAAAAAGTATATTCTAAGATTCATAATTTGAATCGAGCGTTAAATATTCTTTTTTTTACATAGAGCGATGAAGACATCCGAGGTTACATGCAATACATTACCAAACTAAAAAATGACATAATAACAAACAAAAAGTACGATCGGTTCCTAGTAGACACGCCAGAAACGAAAAAATGGAACGAATGGCTGGAGAAATTACAAAACTCTTATTATTTCACGAACACGTGGGTGTTTACCGAGTGCTATGTGTATAGGCGACTACGGGAAGGCTGTGAATTGAGGTATGCTCCAAATATTGGCTCCAACGTTGGTACCAATGATGACCCGTGCGAGTATTTCGCACATCTTAATACCATTTCCATTTCTTTATTTTCTCGATGACTGTTCTAATTTGATAGTTGTAGTGTTGTGACCAAATAAGTAATGATATCGATCGCATATATTTATTATATTTTGAACAAAGACAAATACAACAAAAAATTCAAATATATTTTTTCAAGGTGGGAACACTCAATGGCCCGCCGCCATTTTGTGTTTGTTTTAATCAGTCACTCGCAACAAGACTGTCGTGCTAGGTCACTACATTTCTGTTCGCTGAGTTTTTTCATATTATCCATACGTTACGTTGTGTATTTTGTGTTCCTCAGTGTTGATTGCTGCCTAGCTGTCAAATATCAAAATGCCGAAAGGATCTGTTCTGAAAAGGCAGGCGAGAGAACTGGTGATCAATCAAAATGGTGGCCCGCTATTACCTCTGTCGCAAGTGCAAGAGCGTGTTGGGGCCGCATTAGAAATTAGTGGACCTACTGTTTCAAAAATTACTACCGAAGCTAACGGTACAAGCGGCATGCAGGAAAATAAGCTTCGTACGCCGAAGAAAAAACGCCAACCACGTCGTGTGACATCGTTTGACAACTTCGACGCTAATGCTATTCGCCGTCATATATATCACTATTACTTGCGCAAAGAAATTCCAACACTTAAAAAACTTGTTTTTTCTTTACGTGAATATGGTTTGGTCCTTGGCTAAAAATCGTCATTAAGCTTGATTATGAAAGAAATTGGATTTTCTTATAAAAAATCGGACAAACGTAAAATATTGATGGAGCGTCACGACATTGCTATGGCTCGCTGCGATCTTTTGAGCGAAGCCAAAAAGATATCAGATTGGTCAAATGTTATTTTCACTGACGAGACTTGGTAACCACACAGTATCTAAGAACTGGACTGACGACACCGCCGCTTCTAATAGTTCAGTGCCAATGAGAAAAGATGAACGCCTTTCATATGCCATGCAGGGTCTACGAAAGGATTCGTGTCAGATGCTTTACTGGCCCTTTAAATCCAAGAAAACAGTGGACTACCACGAAGAAATGAACGCGGAGATTTACGAAGGATGGTTTAAAGAAATGGTGCAATCTCTGGAAGAACCGTCTATAATTATTATGGACAACGCTACATATCACTCCAGACAAATTGATAAAATGCCGACGCAGGCCAATAAAAAACAAGAGATAATTGACTGGCTCCAACGTCATGGTGAAAATGTGGATAGTACTTCATTAAAAGTACAATTAAGTAGTGAATATTTTAAATCGAAAAAAAGTCTCCAAAAAAGATGTGTTATCGACGAAATAGCTGCCGAATGTGGTCATTGGGTTCTTCGACTTCCGCTGTATCATTGCCAGTACAATGCTATAGAACTAATATGGGCACAAATCAAAGGACAAGCCGCTCGAAACAATACCCACCCCCCTTTTACGGCAAACAAGATGTTAGATTTATTAAAAAATGCATGTGCGGAAGTAACTGCCGAAAACTGGGAAAAAATTGTGAGAAGTACTCAAAAGATTATAGCGTCAGATTGGGAAATTCATGTGGCATTCGATAATATATAAGTACAGGAACTTATAATAAATGTTGGGGAGAGCTCATCGGGTAACAGTGACGATTCATCAGATTTTGATTAAAATAAATAAATAAAGATTACCTGCCGTTATAATTATTTCGTTTCATTGTCGAGTACCTACCTATACCTACTTATTTTACAACAGCTTCGAAAAATAACATCTTCTGATGAAATATAATATTAGGTAATGAATTTGTACAAAATTATCCGGCAGTAGTTTAGTTTCTTACATTTTGTAAAAAAAATATCGGGTCTGTTATCGTGTTACGTTTATCGATATAGCTCCATCCCTATCAGTTTCTCCGACTCTGGTATAACCTTGTACGTGTGTAAACGTCATATTTTTATAAAATAATGCATACATAATGTAAAAAAGACGCTCGTTCAAGTTTTCACAGGAGATGTCATCGAGAAAATAAAGAAATGGAAATGGTATAGGATATAAACATTCTAACTGACAACTGTCATGTCGAATTTATTTTCATTATCATCAACAGAGGGCATTCAAGGTGTTTTATCTTGGCAACGGAATATCACCCCTAATTCATTTCGTTCATGATTCGAACATTTTTTTAAAACTTACATTCCCGGCTACCGACGAAAAATAAATAAATAGCTTAAAATTAATACCATTCCTAATGAATATGTTTTTTTAACAAAAAAAATAATTTTTATCTATTTGTATATGTTTCGTCAGTAAAAAAGAATTAAAGTTTTAAAATGATGTTTGAATCATTAATATTTCCTGTCTGTCTTTCGGTCTGTTTGTTACGGGTAATCTCCGAAACGGATGGATGGATTTTGACGGGACTGTCACTGGTAGATAGCTGATGTTATAGGGAGTAACTTAGGCTACTTTTATTTTAGAAAAAGAATTAGAGTTCCGCGGCCATAAAAAAAAACTGGCCATGGTGAATAAATTCGGGCACCTAAATGGCTTACTCTGAGTAAATCATGAGATATATCAAATTAATGTATTGCATAATGTAGACAAAATGACCTACATTAAATTCCGCCAGAGTTTCTGCTAAGGAACACCCAAAAAATAGGTATTTTTGTTTTTAAAATAGCCGGGAGCGAGGGAGTAAGATTCGCCCGTGTGCCTGATCGATGGCATTCTGTTATCCACGTGAGCGAAGCCGCGGGCACAGCTAGGTTAAATTAATATATGCCAAAAAAGGTGCCATTATGTACACGTGACCGCGCGTGACGTCATTATTCAATAAATAAAACTAAGTCTAAAGGTATTATGTGCAAAACTGATTTTAATAGAATTTCAGTTGAAAATGTCCATACATTTGTTTTCATCAACATATATATAATTTTAATCACATTATTTCTACACTCAGTATTAATGTTAGAATCACTTGTCACAAGATAACCTAATAACACTCGATATTTGTATTTAAATAGTGTACGATGACGTTACGTTTTCTGATTGGCGTTTCCCGTCACGTGACTCACAAAATCTCAAAATAAATTAAAAGTTTTTTTCCTGGTATGATTATAAAGTTAACTTTATATTGTAAACTTACGAATTGTTCTTTTCACCGTCTATATAATGTTGGAAACACTTTGATCCCTTAATGATATTTTGTTACTAATTATAGTTGTTTTTAATAGTAAGGGTTTAAAAAATTTCGACCCTTTCGAAGACCAGAAGCAGAAGTCTTTCACGACCAGTCTCGAGATAATGTGCATTGTTGCGGAGAAACTAGTCACCATGTTGCCAGAAAGTGATAAGGATAAGAGAAAAGCTGACTTTATTACTTTGTTGAAGGTGATTATATTTTTTTACTTGGCTGCGAAAGAATGGCAACACGAAATGGCGTGATGGGCCGCCATTTTGTGTCGCTAAAGCGATAGGCTCATGTAACAAACATAAAAACTTTGACAGTAACATTTATTTGTTTACATTTTTGATCTCGTATTCCGTTTTCTACTTTAAATGATTCATTCGACGCTATCTAGGGTTAATTAAGCCAGGCTTAATTTTATTTTCAGATTTGTCTATGGGCGAACAAATGCGACCTATCCTTATCGATGGGTGAGCAGGTATCTTTAGCTTTCAAGTCTGCAACCCTTGAAAGTGCAGCACCTTCGGCAACCAGCCAGAAGAGTCAGAAAAGCCTGAAAAGTCCTGAACCTGAACTACCTCTGCCAGAACCCGTCGACCCTTTCCAAATGATCATCGACTATAAAGACAAAGTTAGTGATATCATACATAGTTGTCATCCAACAAAAAAAAAAAACAAAATCCAGAGAGGAGAAAAGGGGTTAATCACATAGACGTATTTATGATATCTCTTCGGAGACTTCTCTCTACTTGGGGCAGCCAAACTGGTGGAATACTTCCACCCTATAGAAGATCGCATTTTTCCCGGGGTGAGTAGGGTTTCTAAAGCTCATTGGAGCAAGGGAGCTCAAGGTCGGCAATGTGCTAGTGATGGCTATGGTGTTACAAGCGCCCATAGGTTACGGTCCCCTCTTAAGATCAGGCGGGCTGCACGCTTGTTTGCGAATTCAGGTGTATAAAAAAAATCAAGCGCCAAAGTATACAATACGTATCAAAAACCCTGACGAATCCGAAAAGGGTATAATACAATGGACCCGCGGTAATCCAGCCCCCCTTGTAATCCGACATGCTTATAACCTGTACCTACAAGCGAGCCGCGTTATGAATCCGTCACGGGAGGTGTCCTTCGCGAATGCGTGGTTATAACCTATGTTGTTTATTGTGTTCTTTAATTTACTAAATTCCACGTAGAATTATTTATAGTACATAGAATATTACCACTTTGAAATGTAATTAGTCGTATAAGAAGGTACTCATTTAATAATCCGACACCGTATTGCAAAACGTTTGTCGGATTACCGCGGGTCAACTGTATAGGTACAATGACATTACCAAAAAAAATAACAAAATTTTATTTATTATGAATTTAAAATTTTTATTTAGTTTTAGTTACCCTAAAATTTTATAAATTTTTAAAACGTGATAACACCGTCGTCGCTTGTCCCGGCGCGGCGCAGCGGTACGTTTGATCGTGTGGCGGTACCGTGGGCCGCGTCAGTTCAGAAGCACCGCACTGCGCCCCCGGCACTTTGCAGGGATGGTAGACGTACTGTGTACCCCAGATAAAAGTTATAATAGATATAACTTCTTTTCATGGGATTTTATGATTTACTACTGAACAATAATTAATTGTACTAATTAATAACATTATAACCAACTAATTTTCATAATCGATTATCAATATTAGTATTAAGTAAATTTCTCGGTTAAGTGAAGGTTGTTCGGGGCGCACCCAATAAATTGTACCAATTTTTTTTTGAAATGGCTTTTTGCTATAATAATATACCAGTCATGCGAAAAAATTGCTTGCGAGTAGTTGTGTTCCGTTGTGTTGTTGTGATTGTTTTCCGCGAAGTGTCGTATTCAAACCAAGAGTAGGTATTTCAATAAGTTAATGTGTTTGGGTAGAAGACCGTGGGTTTCAACGATTGCACAACCGTGTGTTCACTACGGACGGTGTTCAGTGTTCACGGCCAAGAAACACACCGTGCTAAAACAATAAGTTTTTACGGAAATCTGTAATACCGAAGTCAAAATACGTTTGCGTATTGTAGCAGCTTTTGACAGAATTAAATGCGACACAAATGTGTTACAAAGTGTCCGTGTCAACCTTGTGAGACGGTGTCAGACTTGTGTTACTGTTGGTGGTAGGAACATGAAACAACGTATTCGTCAAAGTCATCGCCTTACAGTCCTCATCGAATGATTGTCACAATATTCAAACTCGGACGATAAATAAAGCGCTCTTTACAAAGCTACAGAAAAATAATAATTAATGTGATAAACGGAGCCCGGAGTCAACTAGGGTCATCATGATGTTGATGTAAGATAAAGAACGCGTGGCGCCACCGCGCCGCACCTGCGCCGCGCTGCCTGTATTGCCATGTGAGTTTCCTCATTTAACAAACTGTTTTTACATTAAATTCGGGGTATTTTATTTATTTCAAATCTGAGATAGATAACTTAAACAGAATATAATCTGGATACCTAATAACACTTTCGCGCATTCGATGGGGTTTTAATACATATTGTATTTAAGTTCACTGTCATTTCGCTATTATATAGTTATAATATAATGACCGACCGAAACTAAGGTTCCATTTTCGGTTAAAAATTGAATTGAAACTATTCCCACGTACTATCAACGTAAAACAATGTATTATTTTTCAGCTTCTTGTGGACGATTCAGCTAAAGCTGCTGATCAGGTGGTAGCGAAGGCAGAAGCTATCGCTAAAGCTATTGAAGGGGTAAGTCGAAATTCCAAATCCTTTACTTATATTAGGTACCAAACTTGATTGATTGATGAACCACTGAGAGATCGGTAATCCGTCGACGGTCGCCGCTGTCATGTCGGCCTGCAGGCCTCTTAGGCGCCACTTCCACGAGCGGGCTTATCGCGACGATATTATCGTCCTGCCACTTCACTCTATAACATGCGACGAGTGTGTAATGATTGGCTTTCTATATCAAGTGACATTGCCGAGGAAAACGCCAACGACTCGCAGTGCACTCGCTGCAAAACGTGACGCACTTTCACCTTTTTTATTGAACCATCGATACTTCTTATTTCGTTCTTTTCAACAAAACAACTTGTTGTGGAGACGCAGCAATTAGCCACAAGTAGCGACGATATGCAGGTGGAGTAATAATCGTCTCGTGGAGATCACCCGACGATAGCAGGGAGGTCTCGTGGCGATACACACGCTCGTGGAGGGGGCGCCTTAGCATCGATAATCCTGATACAGGTGTCGATAAAAGTTGATATTTGAAAAAATGTGGTACCAGGGGTCTTCCACTCCGTACGTCGACCTTTTTTTGAGCCCCTGTACCTACAAATCTGATCGGTATTGAAAGTTGGTACTATTGCATACAGGACCCTGTAACCTGGTACGTCTATCGTCCTACCGTCGTCGTCTCCTGTGATAGGATCATGTATATGGTGGTCGCAACACTGACTAGTACATATCCCATTTTGTCGTTGGACCATTTCCCAATGTAATAATATAATCGATGCCAATTATACTAGCTTCCATAGATAAATTTCCTCCAGGAATTTTGTATCGTTAATTTCCCTATTCCAGAACACGACGTTTAAATACAAATGCAGTTGTCACAGACTAGCAACACTGGCCGGCATACCTATATGCAAGAAGGTTTAAACTATTCGTTATTTTTGTAGCGTGCTAAGTCATGCTTAGTTTAGACTTTAGACGTTGGCAATTAATTTTTGCTTTAGTTTTTTTAGTATACATTTTGGAGATATCGAAGCATTGACTCTTAACACAACAGGACGAAATTAATAAAAAAAATGAAATATGTATTTATTTCAAACTATTTTCTGCACGCGACTTTGTCTGCGTGGACGTCAGAATACAATCCGGCATAAAAATTATCCTATGTGTTAATATAGTTTATACGCTGTTTGCCAAATTTAATCCAAATCCGTTCATTCGTTTTTGCGTTATCGAGTAACAAATATATAAACTTTCACAGTACTTTTTATAATAATAGTAGAATTGTTTAAAAAATATTATTTGGATATACATTTGAGTTCTTTTTTTATTCTATTATTGTATTTTAAAAAATATCAATACTATTTAAAATATTTATTTATTATTACAGTAACTACTTCATTTTACATTAATTACAATGTGTCGTAAATCAATTACTTATTTTTATTTATGACTAGCTTTGCCCGCGAAGATATTGTGATAATTTTTTTTTTTTTATTTATTTAATATTAATTGATTTATGCTTGTATGTAGTTTTTTTCTTCTTATACGCTGGCAATATTAGTCTGAGTTGTCACGTGAATATTTATCGTTTTCCAGGAACCACCTTCAGCGGCTGGTAGCGCGAAGGGCTCCCTCAAGGGTTCACCCCCGCCCACGCCCGCCCCTGTGCCGGAGGAGAGTGAAGAACCTCCTCAGATTCCATGCCCTACGAAGATGACAATTCCCCAAGCCACTATGTTTGGTAACACGTCGGTTTTATTCATTCCAAAGTTATCTTATTTTTCTTGTAAGTGGAACCTACGTCTTCTATCCTTGGAAATGCTCGATGTGCCTTTTCGGAAGATGTAAAATTATTATTTTTTTTAAATTGATGTTAGCGTTTTAATCACCATCTATCTGTTCATTCTTTAAATTATTAGAAAATTGAATATTTCCGTTGTCCTTTTTTTTAATTTCTATGTTCTTAAAACTAATTTGAGTTTATTTCTTATGTTATAGTTTTTTTTTGCTTTTATTCTCAGATATAGTATGCGACAACTCTGGCTATGAACTCTTCGCTGATCTATGTTTGGCACATTTCCTTATATCGCAAAAGATCGTGCAAAAAGTGAGTTTTATATTTTTGTAATCATACTTAATATGAGTATAGGTCGGCAACTCGAAAGAGAAAGAGCATGTTGTGTGCAGCTTGTGTTAGAACGAGATAGACTACGACTATTTTCGTATGTGGTATCGGCCTAAGTAAATCGTTATCAAAACAAATCCTGCTTATTTTTACAAATTTTGAGGTTTAAAAGTGTACTTATCTAATTAGTAGACGTGTACTATAGGTAAAAGGAACAATGGCGGCTCAGTTGGTAGCATGTACGGACTCCGCGTCGATCGACGTGAGTTCGAATCCCTGCAAAGAGCCTGAGCTTCGGTGAAGGAAAACATCGTGATGAAATCATAACATGGTGATAGAGCTTTTTCTAATGCCCGCCTGGCTAGCAACCACCCTCAAGTTGAAAATCTATCTCAAATCACCAATAGGCGTGTTCCGAAATCTGCACTTGAGAGCCAGTCAGCTTAGACTACATCGTCAACTTAAGGTCAGGTGAGGGCCTTTAACGATAAAAAAAAGATACATAGATAAAAGTTTATTAATGAAGATTGCGCGTGTTGCACTGTACAAGTAGTAGAAGTAAGACTTCGTAAAAACATACAATGTATAGCTGTCTTACTCCTTCTCTTGGCGTTATATCTTTCTTCTCTCTCATGTAATGAAATGTGCATAAACGTGACGCGTCCTTGAAATGTCACTCTTAATTCTCGTCGAATTATCGAATGGCCGCCTATGAAGTTCCATTTTAAAAACTTCGGCTGTGACTATATTAGCACAACAAAGGGGTAGGAGGGAAGAAATTTCTTTGGAATTTACTCTCTAATTGGACCAGTTCGACTGGTGGAATACCTCCACCCTTCAGAAGACCGCGGCCAAATAAACTTGTGTTTTGTTCCTGCGGTGAGTAGGGTTCGTGGTACGGGGGTTCAAGCTCGGCAATGTTCTAGTGATGCCTCTGATGTTACAAGCGTCTATAGGCTAAAATAACCACTTACCACCAAGCTGGCCGTACGCTTGTTTGCCACTTTAGTTGTATTTTTTTTAAAACGACAGGTATAAGCAAACAACTTTAGTAGACTTTTGCTAATTATGTAACTTAAGAAATGGTAACTTAATACGATAATGTTCAACTTATAATCTTTAGATAAGATTCCACGTGAAGAAGATGCCATGGTTCGTATCAGACGTTACTCCGAGAGATTTCCAGTAAGTCAAGATTAATAACTCTCAATGAAGTTTTTTTTTTTAAATATTATGTAATAGACAACTGACTTGCAGTCCACCTGATATTAAGTGGTCAATACATTAACTGACTACATTGTTAGCCATAGGGGCCCTATCCAAAAACAGAGCCGCTGCGGCTTTTACAGCTTCACCGAACTTGGGGGCGAGCGCTTAGGCACTCAGCCGCGAAAGTTGTTAGGACGACTCGCACGAGGGTGCCAGAGTGGCCGAACCTCGGCTCGGGCGGTCGTCACGTTCGCAAATAAGTCGCGATCTAATCGAATCCCTACACCTACGATTCGAGCTAACTAAATTATACTCATAGGCACGTTCCCTTCCTCCTGGGAGGAAGGAAGGAAACATGCGTATGTGTATTTAGTAAACGAAATGTTTTCTACACTAACTAACGTAAAAAAAGAGAAAAAAAAAACAACTAATATATCCATATATTGGAGAGGTGAGATAACGTCTTTTTCGTTATTATTTTTATATTTCTCATAAAAAGGTACCATCGCGCCCGTCGAATGAATGGTACTTACAGCGAAAAACCCCATTTACGAGTTATCTGGAAATTCTGAATACGAATCGTGACAGAGACCCAAATTAATGAGTTTTTTTTTTGGGCAAATGTGTATTCCCTTATTGTTATTCTGTACTAATGTAATATTAAACAGTCAATATTCATTTTAGTGAACACCAGAACGAATATACAGTCCACACGATACAAGGAAGTTAACCTTGGTCCTTCAAGCCGGATTCAATATAATTTATACAGTATATTAACATAATATCGGCATATATTTATTTCAGGTATGTAATAGATTCGTGTGCTAAGGCTAGCTACAACAGGGAAATACCACAGGAACCTAAAACAGGTATTTAGAAAAAAGTCTCACAATAGCACTATAACAGCTGCAGAGTTTCACCTTGATACCGACTTAATTTCTTGTTCCTTTGTATTTTAGCAACTGATGCTCTCGATTGACGATTATTACACTGTCTTTATCGAGTGGAGGAATTCTTTCCCAAGATAGATTAGGTCAAATAATGTCATAAAATATGCAGGTAATATCGAGGACCGGATTAATAAGTTGAGAGGGCTCCAGGACTAGGAAGTCTACTGAATATAAATAAACTATTAATAATCTTGAAGATATTCTTAATTAAAAACATTCAATAACGCATATTTTGGAAACACTGGGGTAGAAGCTCCTGTTGCCCTCCCCTAAATCCGGCCCTGGCAATTCCACTAAAACTGTCGATGGACTTTTTATTGCGAATATAAAAATCGTCTTTCATTCTTTCCTAATTTTTGATTCTTTATCTAACTATTTGAAGTTAAATATCAAGAAACTAACACAAAATAAATTGTAAAATACATTAGGAAAAATGCAAGGCATCCATGTTTAGACATAGTTTTATATTGCAGTACGAGCAAAAAAAAATAAGACGAAAAAAAACAAAGAATTATTTAGATTGTTGTTCACAAAATAAATATATTTAAGAGTCAACCAGACGCGAAGCTGCCAGAATGGCACGTAGCGACGTTCCATTACAACGTTTGGCTGCAAATAAAATCACAATAATTGTTTCTAGATTAGTAGTAGGGGATAGAAATAAAATCTTCAATGTCCATAACGCAATGACTATAACGAAATAATGTGGTTATTTTTAATACCTGTTGCTTATTAGCCCCGGCTGAGGGTGAAGAACCAGAGGTCCCACCCCCACGCCTTATTAATTCGGACGCGCTGCGGCAAGTCGCCGACCAGTGGGCGAAATACGTCGAAGATGGAACCTTTCTCGTAATGGTCAGTTTTAACTCAGTTATCTCTTTTTGTAGTCCTCTTTCACCAGCGAACGTCGTGGTGTGAAAGTAGCCAACGACATTAATTTAATTGGCTTATGTACGTACATCTATAACTTATATTTTATTAGTTAACTAGCGACCCGCTACTGCTTCGCACGGGTGCATTTAACAAAGTGGTGTATTTTCTGTTTAAAAAGCATGATTTAGAGTTTATCGCTTTAGTATTGATAGTTCATAATAATAATACTTTAATACTTCATGGTTATGAAAAGTGAGCTATGCTCGTGACGCACAATTCATCATTTGGTGGCCAACAGTTACGCTGCGAGTGATTTCATTGGTTGCGCGTAATTTGAAATCCGTGAAATCTTCTTAAGTCATACGGATTGAAAAGGGATTCGTAGATGGTTTGGGAATGTAGAGAGGACGATTGAAAGAAAAATGACTATACAGATTTATAAGACGAGTGTGAATGGAAACTTTGATAGAGAAAAGCCTAGACGGACGTTCCTCGACCGATTTGAACGACGTCCTCAAGAAAGGTCAAGAGTTATATTCTAAACCGACGAGCAAGCATGAAAAGATGGATGAATATTGAAGAAGCGAAAGATGTATGCCAGGATCGTAGCAAGTGGAAGGACGTGGTCTCTGCCTACCCCGTTGGGAAATAGGCGTGATCTATGTTCACCAAATCGCACTTATAATAATAAACTGATCTAATGAAAAAAATGTTTTTTGGAGATTTTATAATGAAATACCAAAATACTTACGCAAAAAGAACGGTCGCTGCAAACGAAGCAAAAGAAGCCAGTCAGAAAATTATCCGCCTCTTTTTGATTAAAACTTCTAAAACATTTTTGATTTTTTTATCGTTATATGTTTAGGCATTACGGCCACAATCTCACCTGATTTTAAGTTACGATGTGGCCCAATATGATAACACGTTAACAAGTGGAAGACTGGTTCTCAAGTTTTTAAGTAGTCGATTGTTTTAGGTCAGAATATAAATGTCAGGCCATCGTCAATAATGACGGCAAAAAGTCATCGCGGTTACCAAAACATGACGAGCTAAAAAAAAATTCTTCATTGTTTTACAAAAATATCCAGAATTCTGTATTAGAAATCAACTATCGATTATTTCATTTCAAAAATCGGTTATTCAATTATTCTAAGACAATCGATTAATCGATCGTTAATCGCTATTGTACCAACACTTGCAGACAACCGCGACAGATTATAAATTGGATTTTACTTTGCAGTGCGACGACTACTGGACATACCCCCATGTGTACAGGGACATGAAGAAATATGATCCCAATATGTACAGAAAACTGCAGTACGCCGTCGCTATATTGTTCAAGGGGGATCTTAATTATCGGAAGTTGCTCGGGGAGAGGAATGTGAACCCGATTACTTCCTTCGAACCGTGTCTGCAAGGTAAAACTACACAGCACTGTACTGGCAACACCGGACTATGCTTTATTTCAATTTCTTTTTTATTGTTTGCTGAATGTATTTTACATGAAAACGTCGGACACAGCGCTAGTATTTAAATAAAATTTAAGTGTCTGTTTACTAAATGCATATGAAAGTATATACGATACCGAACAAAAGACAATTTTTTTTTGTGTCTGGGTTTGTTCCGGGTAATCTCCGAAACTGTTGGACCGATTTTGACGGGACTTTCACTGATAAATAGCTGATATTATAAAGAGTAAGTTAAGCTACCTACTTTTATTTTAGAAAAATAATTTGGATTCCGCGCAAATAAAAAAAAACACTGATCATGGTGAATCAATTCGGGCGCTTAAATGGCTTACGCTGAGTAAACCATATGAGATATAGTAAATTAATATATTATCTATATCTATACATATAATAAAAACGTAACTGATCGATGTCTGTACATAGAAGATATGTATATGAGAAAAACTATTATTGGGGGTCTCTATAAACGCAGGAGAACCCAAAACAATGATTGTTAGAATTTTTGTGTTTGTCTGTTTGCCAATGTTTGTGCGCGCTAATCTCAGAAACGGCTTAACTGATTTGGAAACGGTTTCAACTAATATATTTTGGTAAGGTTGACTTAACATTTAGTGTGGTTTTACTTCAATGAGTTCATAAATAAAAAAGTTATATCAATTTAAAAAAATCACGTCGAACATTTGTTCGATAAAAATGCTATAAAATAGCTCTTCAGTAGTATTGGCTGAAACTTTGAAACTGGTTTGTAAAATGAAGATTATTGAAAGTTTACATAAAGTTAAAAAATGTACAGTTTCAGAGAATTTGGAACTTTCCAATAGGTATGAGTTGACCACACATCTATATAATAAATCATATTAATAAGTGGTCACCCTAGGTTGGATATAATCACGCAAGCAAGTCGAGTGCCGCATCGCTGCTAGGCAATTCATTTCGAAAAAGATCGATTCGAATCTAACTCTGATGTATCGATTCACAATAAATCGAGTTATAAAAGGCCGAGCTCTCCAAAAAATTGACCGTCTTTTATTCACTTTTCAGATTTGTGTTAACAATATAAAAATCCCTATTATAGAAAACAAAAAGGACACCACAACAATCGATCTTTTGCTATTTTTACCATGCTAAAGTATCAGTTAAAGAGAAACAAAGAAAGGTATAGCAGAGAGAGAGAGAATTAATTTCTTAAATTTATTATTATAAACAGTTGTCGTTATTCTGCTATTGGGTAATTTACTGACACCATAGAGAACGACAGCATAATGAAATGAATAATTCATACTAATATTATAAATGCGAAAGTAACTCTGTCTGTCCTGTCTGTTGCATTTCACGCCCTGAAATAGACGATGAAGGTTTGTACGAAGAACGCATCAAACCAAATTTGATGAATTTTGGTATAGAGATATATTGGACCTTAAAGAAAGGCATTGGCTTACCTTATGTCATGAAAATAAAACTTTAAGAGGTGAAATAGGGAATGAAAGATTGTATGAAGATCCCACTATTTCTAAATTAGGGATATGAAAATTCATATTTATGCTTTTAGGAAGAAATAACAGTGTTTCGTGTTTTAAAAAATAAGGGTGATTTACAATACACATAGACTGCACCCCTTGATACTAAGCAAAATGTTCTTGAGACATAAGCTTACATTATACAAGACATATGTCCGTTCTATCATGACATATAAGCTGCGCTACATTCGCACATACGTCAAAGATCAACATTAATAAATTCCAAATCCTCTAAACCCGATTCTTACGTAAAATTAACAAAGCCCCTTGGTACGTTGGTCGAATCGTAAATTGAATATCTTACGCGATCGTACTTCGACACTGCTTCGAATCACGTGAATCTGTTGGTGAAAGCTGCCGCGACTTAAACCCCAAAACCGAACATCCCCCGCGAACAACTCCACCCGCGAATATCTTCACCGATCCCGTTTATAAGATCGAGGAAATAAACCAATACTACTCCACCGTCTCTCCAAGCAAAGCGTGCTCGCGCCCACGCCCGCGAAACCACCGTTCCCTCCGCAGGGGATGGGTGGCTAATTTCGCTCGGTGTTGAACCCTTGAGTCATGCAGCCGCTCGCGCGATATGGTGACACTGCACTTGCAATCACGTAGCTACCCACACACATTATTACACACAATATGTATATACATACGTGCACACCACATAAGTACATAGATCCTGTAAGGGACCTTTTTTTCTTTTTTTACGATAGTTACTTTCGATCATGTTTCCAGGATACTAAACACATATACACATGTTCATTTTTTTCTCCTAGAGGCAGGGACATGTTATATGTATGTGTTAGTTTAGCTCAAATTTTCTACGGATAGGGAATTAGTCAGTTCGCGACCTTTTCACAACCGCGGTAACAGCCCAAGCAGACGTACGGCCACTTTGGCACCTTTGTGCGCATGTTGCTCACGCGTTCGCGGCTGAATGCCTTAAGCGTTCGCCCCCAAGCCTGGTAAAGCTGTCAAAGACATCAGTGGCTCTATTTCTTTAGGGCCCCTTAGGCTAACAGTATAGTCAGTGAGAAAGAAAAAAACCATCTTGATTTTCTTTTGGTTTGTCGTGTTCCGAGGTCAGTCCGTGTATATACTATTAATAATTTAGTATAGCCGACGAGTTTTTTTGTTTTGTTTGTTTAAACATAGTAATCTCTGGACAACGGGTAGCAGTCGGATTCGAAAAATTCTTTTTATATATGATAGCCAGATTCACTAAGAATAGTATAGGCTATTTGGAACTAAGCTAAACCTCTCAGCTAGCCTTAAATATTGATTTTTGTTTAAGTAAGTCGAAGTGAAAGTGTTCCCGAACTGCTTTATCCGCATGCGCTGGCGTAATGGTTAGTGATACGTAAATATAATATTCTACAAAAATATTGTTCTTTAGTATATCTAACAAAAGTCTCCGGTAACATATGCCTATTTCTTAATAGCATAAGCCACAATAAGGTATTTTGCGTGTTTTTATGTTGAAGATTAAAAATTGATTTTGAGCTTTATTTTTAGGCTTATTTCATTCATAAGTTATTTCATCATAAAGACAATTTAAAATTTTCTTTTTATAGTATGTAATTAGGACACATAGTTTAGGAGAAAATGAAAAATTAAAATAATTTGTACTTGCGAGAAGTGATAACAATTATGATTACACGGGTCCGTCGCGTTGGCGGCGCGGTATTTGTTGGATAAAAACTCGGGTGAAACCGAGGGGCACAGCTAGTATAATTATAAACATTAAAAAACCTAGATAAAATGTCAGCGAGACTATATGTCTATCTTCTAAGAAACACCAACAATAATCATATAACGAACGAAGTCGCGGGCACAGCTAGTATTATGTAAAATTATAATCTATTTTGTTTTCAACGGCTATCTTTGTTTTATTAAGTTAAATGGAGACTAAATATAAATAAGCACTAACTGCTAATTCACTTACGTGAGTCAATTAACTTACACGCCAGTTTAAAAAAAAAACTTTCGTTTATTCTATCAAAGACCCCCTAAAAGGTAACCGCACTCGTGCGAGTGAAAACAAACAGAATGGAAACTACTAACAGCGAAGAATCCTATCTAGTTATTTTCTGGAAAAATTCG
The DNA here is from genome assembly GCA_033032175.1 of Saturnia japonica. Classification (NCBI taxonomy): domain Eukaryota; kingdom Metazoa; phylum Arthropoda; class Insecta; order Lepidoptera; family Saturniidae; genus Saturnia; species Saturnia japonica. The sequence goes on from CM065330.1 coordinate 1,436,921, forward strand.
TGACGGTAACACAGTATACGAATTTTGTCAAGGATACAATTATTTTTTGTAAAAGTGTTTTGCCTTAGTGCTATTCTGTATTACACGCGATAAACTATATCATGCTGTCTTGTTATGTAATAAACATTAATCGCAAGCGAAGTTAATTTATAATGAAAGTTCACGAGTTAATGTGGTCTTCAGAAAGGAATATTTTGTATCCTGTTTCCATGAAATTCACATAGAAACAAATGATTTTTGGGAACGTAATCAAATTTTCAGCTATGCCTAATAATCTTAGATACAATTGTGATATTACTTTTACAATTAGTAAATATTTATAATAATACTAGCTGACCCGCGCAACTTCGTCTGCGTCATATAAGAGTGACAGAGAGAGAGAGAGAGGGTGGGTCATAGGCACGTATAATAAATACTATTCTAAAGTTATACGGTATTTCGTTCACTACAAAATAAATTTAATTAATTTTATAGCGTCAACAACACGTGGTAATTATGCTGTTAAAATGTAGCTTAAATGACACGTTCGTAGATTTACCATAGCAGCGCCATCTATTGATTACTTACTCAACCCAGTCGAAAGGTATCGACATCTGTTATAATCATTTGGAGTTAACAGATAATTGTGACTGTCAAATAATAACAGACAAATAATTAGCTGAATTATACGGTATTTCGTTCACTACAAAATAAATTTAATTAATTTTATAGCGTCAACAACACGTGGTAATTATGCTGTTCAAATGTAGCCTATATGACACGTTCGTAGATTTACCATAGCAGCGCCATCTATTGATTACTTACTCAACCCAGTCGAAAGGTATCGACATCTGTTAGAATCATTTGGAGTTAATAGATAATTGTGACTGTCAAATAATAACAGACAAATAATTAGCAATAAATTAAAATTGCGACTATAATTTGAGATTTAAACTATCCTATCTCTCAAGTTGGATCGAACTGCACATGGTGTGCGAATTTTATTATAATCGGTTAAGTGGTTTAGGAGTCCATTGAGGACAAACATTGTGACACGAGATTTATATATATTAAGATCTCAGTCACTAAGTGTGGGTAAAATAGTTGATTGCCCATGTTTGTACACTTATTTCATATTTATTCAATTTCTTAAACTTAACTTCAATACATAGACGCCTATTAATACCTATAGTTATTTATCTGGTTACTTATTTACCTGATTAGTGATTTGGTTTAATTTCTAACTCACGCATATACTTCACTTCACCTGTGGTGTTGAAAATACTAATTTATTGTTAAATTTATACAATTTTCCTTTATTTATTTACTTATTGAAATGTGTACTACGGCAGTAGCTATCTACTAATTAATAAATACACCGGCTCATCTGATTGTTTAACCAAATATGTATCTATTGTTTTACCCATTTACTTAATTACTCTTTTAGTTATAGTTAACGGGTAAAGTAATTATCCAGATTATTTATTATTAAATTACCTATTTACTTAATTAATTACTCTTTTAGTTTATAGTAAACGGGTAAAAAAATTATTTAACGCAATATATTATTATTTATATAGGTTTCATACCTGCTCCAATAATAGCTGTCCGTACGGTGAAGGCGGACCTGATCTGCGGTTTGCCTAAAGGCAAATGGGAACTGCTAACCAAAGCTGATGATAAGTGGATGCAGAGTGGTGACTACGGGTATTCATTTCTTTTTAATTTCATATTGTTTAGTTTTATTTACATGGTTTTAGTAAGGAGCCGTTCATAAAATACTTCATGCAAAATTTTACCTTTTTAGACACTCTCCCTCTTTGTCATGCTATGTCACATTTGCTGCGAATCCCCCTCCCCCTATATGCACCAACCACTATTGCGCCAAAATTATAGATCCCCGAACGTGATATATGAAACACAAATTTCGATATTTTTTAATATTTATTATTTGTAATAATTGAAGTTTAATAAATCAATAAATATATATTAAGCAAATAAAAATAAATAAAAGAGAAAATTTTGTAAAATTGCTTGATGAGCTGTTAACATTTCATTTCCTAAGACCTCTTGAAACCTCTTGTCACTGTACGCGACACCCAAAATAAGTGCGAACGTATTTTTATAAACGGCCCCTAACTAGCGAGTTAAGTCATTTAACAGTAGTGACCGTTGCGTTACCAGGATCAATCTACAGTAGTCACCGTTACCTACAGGGATGACTCTCTCTCTCTCTCATATGACGCAGACGAAGTAGCGCGGGTCAGCTAGTATAAAAATAAAACTACTGTATCCGGGTCTGTAGTATATCCGCTAGTCATCTCACACGGGGAATGACCCGAAATCACTCCGTCGCGACGCTTTTCAATACCCATTAGTGTATGTATTACATATGCAATAATGTATACAAGTATTTGGAGACTTGCGATACAGTGTCTGTTTTTTATGGCATGGTTTGTAGTCCGTGGACTACAAAAATAATTTAGCATGTCATTGGGTTAATCTACGAGAGGAAAATCTCTTCCGAGATTGGTGAAATACGATGATCCAGTTATATTTTAATTTTATTGGTTTTAGAGTGATCCAGTTTTGCCCGAAAGCAGAACCTCTGAAGGCTTCAGACCGTCCTTGCGCCGAGTACGGTGACACCTGCCGGGGTCTCATCTGTCCAAAGCATGAAGATATATAATTTACTTGAAATTTTAGTTACTTAATCAAATTGTGACATTTTAATAAATACACTACGTACACTAAATATTTCTAGATAGGAGAAATTTTTCTTATATATTATATTATTTTTTTACATAATCATAATTAATGGATTTGCCTTTTTTAGATTAATTTTAACTCCGTGTTTTTTTATTAAAAGTTGCTGATAAATGTGTTTTATTATTATAATTTTTTGCATTTTGTGTATATTTTATTTTGAATACTTTGAGAAACGCTTAGAAGCGGAATAATGCACAATATTGTGTTAAGTTACAAGATTTCTTTAACTTTTGTTAATTATTATACATGTTCTATTATTATACTTTATAATATTTTATACATTTTTTTGAAAATAAAACGAATTTCAATACAAAAATAGATAAAAAAATTTAAAAACTTTTGTAAATTACATATAACTTAAAAGCAATAATTATATTGACTAAAAATAATTAAACTGTTTATTTACCAATATACTTTTATTATCCATGGGTAATTATTACGTGTCACCACAATCTATACAATTAATAAAATTGAAGTGTCTGTTTGTAATGTCAAAATAACAGTTTCATACTAAATGCATATGAAAATATATACGAAACCTATAAACAAAAAAGCCCATTTTTTTTAAATTTTTGTCTGTCAGACTGTTTGTTCCGGGTAATCTACGAAACGGTTGGACCGATTTTGATGGGACTTTCACTGATAGATAGCTGATAATATAGGGAGTAACTTAGGCTACTTTTATTTTAGAAAAAGAATTAAGGTTCCGTACAAATAAAAAAAAACGTTATGGTGAATCGATTCGGGGGCTAAAATGGCTTATGCTGAGTAAACCATAAGAGATATAGCAAATTAATGTACTACATAATTATAGGCATTAAAAAGACCTATAAAAAAGTCCGGGAGAGAACACACACACCGAAAATAATCATTTTTGTCTTTAAAATAGCCGGGAGCGGGGGCAGCAAGATTCGCGCGGGCACTCTGTATTTCACGGGCATAGCTAGTAAAACATAAAAAGTAGTCACAGTGACTCCGTTAACGGTGTTTCAAAATACCGTAGACTTTTACCGCGTTCTTTGCAAGCCGGCATAGCGTTATCCGTCTTATCCCGGTTATAGTTGTTTTTTATTTAAAACAATGTAAATTAGATGTATGTTGTGAATGTACAGAATTATTTCACTCATGTTTTGGCGTGTAGAGATATATGTACAGGATTTCCTAATTTTTTAATAGACACTTTTAGTACGTAATTCCAATAACCATAAACCTCCAAACGTTTCTTTAAAGTCATCTTCATGACCTTCAAGGTTACCGTGACTTTCAAGGTCATATTAATGACCCGGTACGGGAACTTTCAGAAAACAAAGAAATATTTATAAAAAAATCTTTTTATTTTTGTGAGAACTCACATAAAACAAACAACAAAAACATATTGACAGTTTAAAAAAATATCACAAAAGTTTTTCTTCCTATTTAAAATACCAGCGTGTGTTATATATATACACAATTTGCTAATGTCACACTGATATAGTACACTTTATCCAATGTATAATCATCAGAGTTCAAGCTACTTTAACAAGATGGTGGCTCCCTTGTTAAAATTATCCAGGGAGTTTTTCTTGTAACTTGAAATTTATGTTTTTAGTTTTTATTTATAATCCACTTCACTTGTGCACAATGAACAAACCACATCAAATATAGGGTCAATTAATGAGTACTTTTATGGATTAAAATAAATACCACATCAAGATCTCGCTAAAAAAGTTTATCGTTTGAATAACTAACTTAAATCCGGGTCCCAATGCTCGCCGAACCTCGGACAAGCATCAAAAAATTAAAAGAGCTTGTGACAAACGCTTGCGATGCGTTCTCACGTTTGAGTGTAATTGCGAAATAAATAATCTATAACTAGAAAACCCCCATGTACTTTTTTTCTGACTTTTTAGGGGCCCTAGAGCCTCTGATGGATTTTACAGCTTCACCAGACTCGGAGACGAGCGCTTAGGGCACTCGCCGCGAAAGTAAGGACAATTCGCGCATAAGGGTGCCAAAGGAGCCGGACATCGGCTTGGGCGGTTGTCGCGACTGCAAATGAGTCGCGATCTGGCTAATAGTAAATTCGAGCTAACTAATATGTTTATATTAGTTAATATGGCTATATATAACAGTATACATATATATGCATGTTCCCCGCCTCCTGGGAGGAAGGAAGGAAACATGCGTGTGTGTATTTAGTGATCGGAAATAAACCTGGTACGGTTTCTGTGAATATGTATCTATCTACCTTCGTTGCCGGATTGTTCGTATCCTATCATTTTTCCTCGTTTACTTTTTTTACAATAAAATATATGAAATCAAATACTATAACCGACACCAGGTCGACATCAGTCGTGCTTAGCACGTCTAGCACACTCGTAAACTTATGAATGTCGACGTTTGGCTTGTCTATTTTATCCAAGCATTTGTACCATTTTTTGGCGAGAGCTTGAACTGCCATGATGTGATTTTTAATTCATTAACTTAAGTTTTTAACCCTAAATTATGTAATTTTGGTGGCGTTTTGCCTGATATAGTTTTATTATTGATTGAAGTGAATTATAAATATAAAATGGAAGTATAAATTCTGAGATGCCACAAAAATTTACCTAGAAAGTTCTAACAAGGGAGCCACCAACTTGTTGGGATACTGATATCGTTCTAAGATAGGACACACTATATTCACTCGATAATGGCAGTGGTATTTAATAATGATGACTAGTTGCCAAGTTAGGAAGAAGAAGAAGCATTTGTTAAGGTTTGAAGTTTGCGGCAAATGGCAGATCCTTGGCGGCTAAAGGACTAGTTGTTAAGCGCCATCCAGCCGTTGTTACCGTCAGCTAGTTTGATTTGTATCAGTCGGACCATGTCACCGTTACTGACGGTGTTCACCATCTGTAAATTAATTTTTTTTTATCGTTATCGTCGTTTTTAGTGTAGTACAGTACGATCCAAAAACAACAGCGACCACCTAGAGATGCTAGTCCTGATCGCTGTCGTTTTATAATTTATGTCCGTCTATCTGTTTGTTTCCGTTAATCTCATAAACGGTTTGACCGAATTTGACGTGACTTTCACTGATAGATAGCTGATGATATAAGGAGTGACTTAGGCTACTTTTATTTTAGAAAAAGAATTAGGTATCCGTGAAAATAAAGTGTTATTGCATAGTTAACGCACGACTGACGGGCACGATCCCCTTCACCGGCGTCGTCGCAAAAGAAATCCCACGCGGACCTTTGTCACTTTGTCATTACAACTCTTCGAAAAAGTTCTCCGCCATGGCCTCCTGGATGGATGCGAAGTTGAACAATAGTTCAGGAACAATCAAGGGAGATTCACTGAAATTTGCTGGACAACACTTCTTGTTGAATATGTAGTCCCAGACGGTTTTTTGTGTCCCAGTTAATAAGGAATCCTTTTCGAAATGGTCGTAGGCACAGCTACTACCCTACCATAATTCAATAATTCCATCATGATATTTTCCATCAACGTTTTATCTGGTTAAAAGATTTAAAATCTACGTTAATCGATGAAACCTCTAAAAAATTGAAGATGATTACCACAATATCTATAGTGCGTTTTTATTCCCACGGAGTTAAATGTCACTTAATGTGTTGCTAATTTATTGTATTTTTACTAATCGTAAAACCGTACGTTACCATATATATTAGGTCCTTACACGTGAAATTGGCGTTTTGTACGGGAGGAATATAAAGTTTTTTTTTTTTTTAATTTATTTAATTAATCAAAGTATGCACCGTTTTTATCTATGCACTTTTGCCATTTCATAGGTAGTTCATTGATCCCTTTACTAAAAAAACTCTTTGAAGGCGGTTCGGACTGCCGTATCAGAGTTGAATTTTTTTCCTTGTAAGAAGTTGTCCAAATTCCGAAAAAAATGGGAATTTGTTGGAACAAGGTCCGGGGAGTACGGTGGATGTCGCATATATTCCAATTGTAGCTCATCTAACTTAGTGGTTATTTGTTGTGCAGTGTGTGGTCTTGCGTTGTCGTGAAGCAGCAGTGACCTAGACCGATTGACCAATCTCGGTTGTTTAGCAGCTAGTTCTTCCTTCATGGTTTGCAGTTGCTGACAATAGATATCTGCCGTAATCGTTTGGCCTGATTTTAGAAAGCTGTAGTGAACGACACCGGCGCTAGTAGTCCACCAAACACTCACAAGTAACTTTTTCTGAGTCATTTTTTGTTTAGGGCAGAATTTGGCTGGGTCTCCAGGGCTCAGCTATTGCGACAATCGCTTCTGATTATCGTACAGTATCCACTTTTCATCACAAGTAATGATTCGATTTAAAATCCTTTCATTATTGTGTTGGTTGAGCAAAGTAATACAGCTGTGTGTGTGTGTGTTTGCAAGTTCGATTCACTCAATTCATGAGGTACCCATCGTTCAAGTTTTTTTACTTTCCCGATTTTCTTCAAGTGAATTAATACAGTTTTATCACTTACCCCGAAGCCTACAACTATTTCTGAAGTGCTTTGTGGTGGATCCGCTTCCACAATAGCCTTTAATTCTTCATTTTCCACTTTGGTCTCCGGCCGTCCACGGGGTTGGTTCTGAAGGTCGAAATTTCTAGAACGAAAACGTTGAAACCAAAAACGTTCCGTGCTTTCTTTTGCGACACCAGCGCCGTACACATCATTAATCCTTCGAGCTGTTTCTGCAGCACTGGTGCCACGGTAGAACTCGTACTCGTAAATATACAGATATTTCATGTTTTCCATTGTGCGGTAAAGCGACGCCAAAGAAAAAAATAATGAGGAAAAACAAATGAACGACTGTTTTCAAAACTCAAATGTACCAGCTAAATGAATTTATAAATTTCAATTTGGAATTCTTAACCAAAGAGGAGACTTTTCAGATCAAAGTGGTCAGTACGAGAAAACGCTAATTTGACATGTAAGGACCAATATGTATACGTATGTACCTGTTAAAAAGTTTTTCTGAAAAAACTTTGAACCCACCGAATATGTAGACAGAATAAAGCAGACAAAATCGTGTCTCTCGTGGACCAATAGAAGTGTTCTTTTCAATATTTTTTTTTTAATTATCGGGTATGTTGAACAACAGAAAATATTTCAATTAATAAATAAAAACCCTCAATGTATTTCGAATCATACAATTCAAATAACTGTACCGTAAAATATGTGGAAGCACCAACACTACAAAAATAAATATAGCAACATTATTTTCAAATTTGACATTAGCGATTGTCAATTTACTCCGTGGGAATAAAAAACGTAGTGCAGGTCATATTTAATTCCCTCACCTGACTAACGTCTTCGCTGTCCAGAAGTGTTCCCTGAGTTTTTACAGTGTCCAGCGATGCTGCTGAAAAAAAGATAATTCATTATACAATAAGGGCCTAAGCCAACATGAGGATACAACCCCCCAAAATCTAGTACTCCTAAGTATATGAAAAAGTAAAAATTATAGAAAAATATAAAATGATAGAGGGTTGTTGTTGTACGCGTACCACGCATAAATTACTTACATTTTTGTTTTACTCCTTAGATACTTGGTCACTATCTAAAAACAATTATAAAGATATATCACATACATGCATACATCAATCACGCCTATTTCCCAACAGGGTAGACAGAGACCACGTCCTTCCACTTGCTACGACACCGGCATACCTCTTTCGTTTCTTCAAAATTCATTAATCTTTTCATGCACGCTCGTTAGTTTAGAGTACTCTTGACTTGATCTCTCTTCAAGAATAATATTCACCTATACGAATATTATAAAGAGGAATGATTTGTTTTTTTTTGTTTACAATGGATAAACTCAAAAACTACTATACCGATTATAAAAATTCTTTCACCGTTATAAAGCTACAGTATCAGCGGGTAACATAGGCTATATTATAATTTGAAAAATTAATTTATTCCTCATAAAAATGTCGATAGTTTTACACAAAGTACAAAAAATGCCTTCATGGTTGCGTTGGCGATGTTTAAAATTAATACTGTTGAAACCGTGAGTACAGCTAGTAAGCAATAACTCTATAGTTAACACGAGCGGAGCCGCGGGCACAACTAGTCATCATTAAAAGGGCTTTTTCATGTGAAACATCTAATGCGGCGGGTCGGACCGGCGACGCCTTTGTTTCAACGTTGGCGATGTGGAGCCGAGTTCGTTTTTTTAAATATATATACAGACTTGATCATTTCAATGTTTCTTGTTAAAACATGGATAGATTAAAAGCGGTTGGTAGGAATCGCAACCAACCATACACATAGTAATAAAATAAACATATTCACAGTGACTTTCTTCTGGTTTGTCGTGTTTCGAGATCACCCGGTGTATATCCAACATATACGTAGTAATAAAATAAAACATAGGGACCAACAACCGGTCTGACCCATCGCATTATATGTTTCACATCAAAACTAAAAACATAGTCAAAGTCCTTATATTATTCTTTAAAAAAAAAAAAAATGGTTTAGTTTTGGAAGAGGAAACAGGGGAATATGAAACTATGATTTTTCAAATTTCAAATATCAGTCCGAACTGCAGTTGTCACTCTCGCACTCTATACGGCGAGGTTTCGGGCACAGCGCGACAACAATAGATTTTAGAAATACCGATTCTCGAAATGTTTCTCAGACCGCGCATCCTGTTCATCGAACTGAAAATAATTTCTCACGTACTCACCACCATCGATATAGAAGTTCTTGTTTTCGATAAACAATTTCGTCGCTCCTTCAACTATTTGACTTTTATCTGTGAATTAAAAAAATTGTTGCAATTAAAGGAGTTTTTGATGGGATCTTCAAGTGACATGTTAACCCTATATTATGTAATATTAATGGCATTTTCAGATGTCACAAAAACTCCTTAGATAGCCACCGTCTTGTCAGAAGATCCCATTTTGTGTATTGGAAAATTTTACGAAGGCTTAAAATAAAAACATTAACACTGACAAGTGATTTTTGAGGCGCTAAAAAAAGAAGAAAAAGGGAAGTTGTAAATAAAGTTACACCTTAGGCCAATTGAACTTAACGGAAAAGACAAACAATGCGAGAAAAAGTTATTCCACTGTCATAAACACATGACCTTAATTTGATATAATTTTTGTCACATTTATATAACCATTGCACGTGCTCTGTGTGTTATGTGAAATTAAGGTCACGTGTTTGCTGTTTGCTAGGGAATTATATTAGAAATTGATTACCACTTCATTGCATAAAAATCTATGTGGGGTTTTTATATTAAGACCAGCTGTGCCCGCGGGTTCGCTCGCCTGGACGACAGAAGAAAGCGTAAAGTTTATAAAAATCGTAGTTTCTTAAAACTTTTACAACATTTTATTGAATGAAGGTATTGTGATAAAAAAAATTATAATGACCAAATGTCTAAGGTATAAAACAAAAAATAAAATTGATCAAAATCTATCGAGTAGTTTCTGCGTCCTAAGCGCACACACACAACGGCAAACCTGTATCATATTATTTATGGGGTATTCCATGCCAAATCGACCACTTTTGAACCTTACCCCTTTAGATTTCGCTGAATTTTTTTTATCTTTTTCTACTCGATGAAAGACGTTTTTCAGAATTTTTTCAAATTTTTTTATCCAACCCAAAAAAAGTTATGAAGCTTTCAAAAAAATTGCTCTTTCATTTTCAAATAGCCATAACTCTCTCAAAAATTAACCTTTCTGGACGTTTTTTTTTCAAAATTTTTGTTTTTAATTGAATTATTTGGAAAAATAAATAAAAAAAATTAACATGATCGCTTCTATGAAATAATCGCGTTTTTTGTATAAAATCGTTATTTTTCGAAGTTCATCGGTTCAAAAAAATTTTTTTTCTCAAAAAAAACTTCAATCAATTCTACAATTATCCCCGTGTATCCCAGCGTGGACCGATTTTTTTTTTATTTATTTAGTTGAAAAAAAAAATTCAACATTTAAAAAATGCAGATTTTTTTTTTTCATAAATATTATTTATATAACATAATTAATGTAATTATATAATTTTAAGGTATTATATTCTCCATATATTGTCCGAATTTACCATTATAATGACTAGGATTAATGATTGATGCAGTTAACATTTAATGACTCAAAAATAATGCAACAAATTATTTATTAATTTCTTCTTTGGCGTTTAAATATTTTACAAATTCTGTATTCATTCGAGTTAGAAAAGTTTTTAACGCACAAACAACCATTTTTGTCGGGAATTGCACAGTGTAATTGTTGAGTTCCTACAAATGGTTTTGTTTTCAAAAATCGTTCATTTAAATCATCAACTGCTGTATTATAATCTTCTTCTGGTGAAAAGTTGACGATAATATTTGGCAAGTTGTCCGAATCAGAAGTCTATTCAAAAAGTCCTACAGGTGACGTTATTTGTTTATCAACCGCGAGTTGGAGACTTGCTCTTGCTGCAAGTCGTTTGAGGATGCCACCAACACCATCACACGGGCCTTTGCCATGGGCAGTCGCAAAAAAATGCCATTCAGCAGGAATATCACAATCATATTTAAATTAGGACAATATATGGAGAATATTAGTGCAGTGAATTTTAGTACAACGTTTTTGCAATGCAACTTTACTCGTGTAAAAATGACGCAATATAGATACTTGGCCAGAGAGACAGAAAGAAAGGACCGAGAGAGACGCAGCACAAATATCATGAAAAGGCAAAGTGTGTTATTGACATGAATACGTGAGCACGTGTATAGTCACGTGATTTCAACATAATCGATTTTATTCCATACTAGCTGTGCCCGTGGCTTCGCTCACATGGATTACAGAATGCCCGCGCGAAACTTGCTCCCGGCTATTTTAAAGACAAAAATGCTTATTGTGGGTGTTCCTTGGAAGATATATGTGTACTCTCCCGGACTTTTTTGTAGGTCTTTTTAATGTCTATAATTATGTAGTACATTAATTTGCTATATCTCTTATGGTTTACTCAGCTTAAGCCATTTAAGCGCTCGAATTGATTCACCATGATCAGTTTTTTATTATTTGTGCGGAAACCTAATTCTTTTTCCAAAATAAAAGTAGCCTAAGTTACTCCCTATATCATCAGCTATCTATCAGTGAAAGTCCCGTCAAAATCGGTCCAACCGTTTCGGATATTACCCGGAACAAAGAAAAAGACAGACAAAAATTTAAAAAATTGGCTTTTTGTTATAAATATCGTATATACTTTTATATGTATTTAGTAAAAAAAAACTGTTATTTTATGACATTACAAACAAACACTTCAATTTTATTAATTGTATGGATGTGTGTACTTTTATGTTAAACGCAAGTCAAGACAAACTTAAAGCTTTCATAGTGACCTCGCAGACGGTATATTTCACACGGTGACCAAAATGATTTTCGAAAATAATCAAGATATAAAAATAAAATTAAGTAGAAATTTCGAATCCTCAAGTATCAAAAATGTTTGAAGTATACATTGTAATTTTTATTAAAATAATGTCACTTACCGTCGCATTCCAATTTGTTCGCATCGAACTCCATCTGACTGACCGTCGGGAATATCTGCAACCGATACACAAAATGAAACACATATGCAACTAGAGCTGCCCCGCAGCTCCTCACGCGTTTATTACGTACTTCAAAAACTTTGTTGAACGCGTACATTCATATTTAATCAGTATTACATTAATTGCTACAAGAACGCGGCATTATGCGTTTTCGTGTGACCACGAGTAACGTCATCATTCAATAAATTAAAATAATGTTAAAAAGGCATATTTATTACGTGCAAAGTTGAGTTTACTACAATTTCACTTGAAAATTATGTGATTTCTTTAGCACATTTTTTTTTGTAAGGCACATATACAGGTAAAGGTTTAGAAAAATAATAATAACAAAAGTAACTTAAATCTAAATAGTTATTTAAATCTAGTACGCTATGACTTAGTACCTTGTGTTTCTCATATCTTATATAATATATAAAAATCTCTTTTCACGATGTATGTTCGGGATAAAGTCCAAAACTACTGAACCGATTATGATTAAACTTCGTAACTGTCTGTAATTTGGTCCAATTTAAAAGATAGGAAAGTTTTTATCACAATTATTGACGAATTACGGGATGTAAATAATTACTGAGTAGTAAGTAACAAACGCGTACGGAGCCGCGGGCACATCGCTAGTAAAATTATAGATTTGTGATAATGTTAATAAGATACACCAGTGTAATACTAGGTATGTCATATCTGTTATGTAATAATATATCACGGGAAGAGACTAGCGTTTGAGATACAGGCTCGGCCTAGTTCAGGCGCAAGGTTTCATTCATTAAGAACAAAACTATTGTATTTCCTAGAAATAAGCCTCATATTTTTGTATCTTATTATGGTCAAATAAAGTTATTATTATTATTAACTTACATGTCAACAAATACTGATTATATGTAAATGGATGGTGCAGATCAAACAATTAAAAAAACACAAATATGTGAATTTTGTAATATAGGAAAACTGGTAAAAATATGTCATAATATAACGGCTACACATTCTATAAATGCGACTATTTTCCGATACATCATATATTATTATCTACTATTATGTATTATATTATCATTATATATATATATATATATGTTGGCATGTACATAGATATAGATACAATTACATCATTTTATTAAATTTTATCTATATAATCGTGGCGTTTGTGCAAAATGTCTTGTTAAATTCGTATGCCGGCTTCCAAGATACAGGCTCTGCCTAGTTTGGAAGTCACTGTGTAAATGTTAGTAAATCTTGTGCATAATAAATAAATTTTGAATTTGAATAAATAAAATTACCAACGTTTTCATTCGCATTCAGTAATAGATAATTTTATTATTATCTTTAATTTCATTATGGTATTCACTATTTAAGAAATACTACCTACCCTTTGTCCCAGTCAAAAAAATTAAAATGAAAATATTCTTTATTCAATTTAGGCTTTAAGAAGGCACTTATGAATGTCAATACACTACCACCGGTTCGGAAAATATTACAGCCATCGAGAAGAACCAACAAGAAACTTTTTCGGGTTTATCAACATCTTATTATCTTTTTTAAATTAATTTTTACAGTATTAAATTATATTTTCAGTTATTATAACTTTCAGTAGATGTACAGCGAGGAAATCACATCCAGACATCACCATCGTTCACGTAATCAGCATCCCTGTAAATACCCTTTCGACAATAAACAGTGTCAGCCGACATTGTAACGGATAATATCTCGTAAATACTCACCGTGTCGAAATTTTTCGGATCTATTCTCTGAACATTGAGGATTTCTCCGTTTACGTTCTGTAGAGAAAGAAAACAAAAAAACAATATATTGAAAGTAAAGTATATTGCAAACTACCTTTCCGCTCGGACCGAGTACAAGAGTATAACAGACGTAGCGCACGAGGAGCAGGCGCATTCTCACTTACATCATCATCATCATCATCGTCGTCGAATCGTCACTTACTCGCAGTAAGTGAATTATATTCATATTAATCAGGACGTACATACAATATCATGGCTGAGAATATATAGTTATAAAACGGTTGGTTTTGTTACTATCCAAATCGAAGTGCATTTCATCACGATCGTATCTGAATATTGTCGATGTATTCGAATTTCGAAGATGGTAAGGCGCTAATTTCAGAAGCGAGACTGAATTCCAAGAATATATTCGAGAACAAAACGAATTCAGGTAAATACGGGAGTTGACAAAGTTTCGAAAATTGTTTTAAACACTTTTTCATTAATACATCATAAAAAGGGATTTAAAAATTTTTTATTAACACGCCAGAAAAACGCGCAATTAGACGTGACGTCATCATTCATTTTATACGTCATTTGTTCATATTTCCTGAATGGTGATATCGCATTTTCTAATCAGCGTTTCAAGTCACGTGGCTCACAGACAAAAAATATTTATTTTTGCCAAAGGGAAAATTAAATAAATTTCCTGATTTGTATTGTTTGAGCTTTTCATCAATAGACCAATATAACTCAATGATTTACTTTAATTTTTAAACATACAGTAAACTCGCGGATTGGAATTGAAAATTAACAAACAAAAACCCAACATAAGTAGCCTATTCATTGATATCATTGAAATCCCAAACACGATATTACTGCTGTAAGTTGGGCGAGACAGAGTGACGCCGTAACGCGTTACGTTACGTACCGGTTTACCCTCCCATAAGAAGTTATCCACTTCAGTATAAGACTAATTAACATAATTTTATAAATCAAAATGAAAACCACTACACAAAAGATAAGATCCCTCTAAAAACTCGGTCCGATGTTTGATATGTGATGAAAAAAAAAATAGCGAATAAAATTATCAATACGCACCTTCGCGACTCTCGGCTGATTTACCACTATTGACTCAGCCAAGTGACCCTGAAAATTAAAAAAAATAATTGTTAATATTGTTGTTTATTGATTTCAATGACACGCACTTCGTTTTTATATTAAATTCACAATTTATTGGTGTAAGCACACAAGATGGTTTTTATAGTCGCTGTAGATGAAGTTAACACCGGTAGTGTTGTAATACTAAACATTATATAATATTAATTTGCATCAACATTTGGAGAAAATGCTTGGAAATCTGTTTCCTGACAGTTTAATATTCATGTCGAAGCGAAACACGTTTGACACTTTATAGTCAGATAGTATAAAACAAACAAATTTAGATGGATAAATAAAACTCGTTTTTTGTCAGCGCGAAAGCTTAAGCATTTCATGCGATGCCTTTTATCGATTTATTTATAGTCAAGTATCAAGATTTGTTATTGTTATAACATTTGTATTAATGGATTTATTTAACAGCCGAAAGCATTTAACTATTGAATAACGAACGTGACTTGATTCCTGAAAGCCTGCTGATTTATCCACGGAACCCTGCTAACTTCTCCACGGAGCCCTTATGCATTTTGTGGAACCCGGGTGACTTCCACAGAACCCTGGTGACTTCCGCGCAGAACCCGGGTGACTTTTCCACGGAATCTTGGCGACTAATCCATGGAATCCTTGCGACTTCCGCGGAACCCACTTTAGGGTTCGCTAATATAAAGAGTGACTAATACGTACGCTAGACTTCATGTGGGCGTAGAGCAAGTTCTTGCGCATGTAACCGGCGCCACATGCGAGACACTCGTAAGGCTTCTTGTCGCTGTGCACGAAACGGTGAGTGTTCCGGTTGTCTCGAGACGTAAACGATTTGCCGCATATCTGTACATTGTACAGGCTCATGTATGAAAGATTGATCTTTGCCTATTTAATAAACTAAAATTGAAAAATGTCTACGTTTCTGCCGCTGAGTGAACGCGTTCCTGCGGTCTGTCATAACAGACGAATGTTTTAGGAGACGAAAAATGTCGGCCTATAACGCCATTTGTTACCAGAAACATAGTGATTCCCCCTTCACCACTAGTATTTTACTCAAATATCTTTAATATACAGATTTCGACTCTTTTACTGTTGGCACTAAAGAGAATTTTTAAAGTTCATCCCCTAAGTAGGTTAAATAGGAGATCAGAAATAGGGTGATTCATTCTGGAAATTGTATAGAGAAAGAGAGGAGTCACCTCGCAGTTGTATGGCCGCTCGCCGCTGTGTATCCGAATGTGTTTCTTGTAATGTTCCGGATACACGAAAGTAGCCGTGCAAACTTTACATTGCAGCGGCCGCTCGCCCGTGTGCGACGATTTTATATGATAATCTAATAAACTGAAAAATATAATATAGAACTGAATAAAATCGCATCAACTGAAGCAGGTTTGAATCCTGTGATATAGGAATTCATCTTCCAGTTAGCGGTGGGCGATTATGAGATATATCAATGTAATCATTGGATTATGAAGATATTTCGATTATAGCAATTAGTAATTACTAATGCTTAGTTACTAATATGATAGTATCAGTAATTATTACGACCGAATGACCTTTTAGTTAATTGGTATTTAAGTTATTTTAACGACTGAGCGACTTTTTTTTAGCATCTCACTCTCAGTACATATCTCAATTTAGTCATCATCGAAATATCACGATTATATAAATCATTCATAATCGCCCACCTCTATTTCCAGTGACGGAATACATTGTAATGAAACCATAGCATGGAGGTTTACATAGATATAGTATGGACTAGCTGTGCCCGTGGCTTCGCTCACGTGACTACAGAACGCCCGCGCGTATCTTTCTCCCCCGCTCCCGCTATTTTAAATACAAAAATGCTTATTGTGGGTGTTTCTTAGAAGATAGACGTATATTCTCCTGGATTTTTTTGTAGGTCTTTTTAATGCCTATAATTATGTAGTACATTAATTTGTTATATTTCTTATGGTTTACTCAGCGTAAGAAGTTTAACCATCCGAATTGATTCACCGTGAACAGTTTCTTTTATTTGGGTTCCCCTAACTCTTTTTCTAAATAAAAGTAGTCTAAGTTACTCCCTATATCATTAACTATCTATCATTGAAAGTGCCGTCAAAATCGGTCCAACCGTTTCGGAGATTACCCGGAACAAACAGACAGACAGACAGACAAAAATTAAAAAAAAAATTGGCTCTTTGTTATAGGTATCGTATATACTTTCATACGTATATAGTAAAAAAACTCATATTTTGACATTACAAACAGACACTTCAATTTTATTAATTGTATAAATAATAATAAAAATAATTTAAAAAATTAAATACCGACCGCCCTGCCCAAAAATGAACTATAAATCATAAAACAAGTTGTATTAGTCAATCGGAGAACTGTTCTGTGGAACACTGTATAATCAAACAGACCTCTCGACCGTAATGATATTTTTATTTATCTGTTTAGTCAGCACCTATACATTTCCTCTCGCTTTGTATATATGTACAGATTAACTAATACAACTTGTTTTATACGTTATAGTTCATTTATAGGCAGGGCAGTCGGGTTTTTTAATTTTTGAAATTATTTATTTCAAAAACAAAAACTCTTTCGCTTTATTATATTAATATATATGGGCGACCGAGCCGTGCTCGGTATCTTATAAACAAAAAAAGGAAAAACACCTATCTAGGTAAACTTGGAATGTAAAACATTATCTAAATGCAAAGATTCATCGAAATCGTTGGAGCCGTTTCCGAGAAACCAATTTCATATATATAATTATATATACAATAATTGCTTACGTAATATAGTAAGATAAAGTACTTATACGATTCCCTCCATGTAATATAAGAAGTATAAGACAGAGGATGGCGTGTGAATGGTTACCGTCGTCGTTTGAAGCGCTTGTTGCAGTGGGTGCAGTGGTGCGGCTTCTCGCCGAAGTGAGTCGCGCGGCGGTGCGAGTGCAGGTTCGAGCGCTGCGTGAACGTCGCGCCGCACATGTCGCACGCGAACGGACGCTCGCCTACACACATACATTATTCTTTTTTTCCGGAGTTTAACTCCTTAAGAGTCAGTTTTCATATAAGGCCACCGGTATGGAAATTTTATGAGTGAAATTTATAAAAGCGTTAACAAAAAGCGTTACGTACTTCTGCGCAACGTACCTTGCGCACCTTTCACTTTTCACACATCTGTTTTGACAGACGTCAGGAATGCATTCTCCCAACGGCCGAACTATAATATGAATTTTAAAAAAAAATACAATACCTGTGTGGGTTCGACAGTGGTCCCGTAGTTCGGCAGCACGAGCGAACCCTTTCGGGCAATGCGGGCAACGGTGCGGCCTGGCCCGGGAGTGGACGACACCGTGCACTTCCAGGTTGTGCTGTGTACTGAACGCCTTATCTGCCATTAAACATACACTACGGTAGGACGGGGTTATGTCATACAAGTTCGTGCAAGTTGGGAAGGGAAACGCGTGCTATGCCGTGACGTCAGCGCGCGGTCACAGTACACTAAAGTAAACAGTATCACGTCTTCATGCAAACGGCCGAAACATAATCTAACTAAACTTCAGTACACAATAATCGCAAATACGTAATTTATAACTAATGACGAGATCTTATATTACCAACTACTTCCTAGAATTTAAAATTCGTTTCGATTTATTAAACATTAAGCAAAATATTGTATTTTCATATTTTTTAAAATGTTCATTCCCTTCTTACTAAATCGCAATCTCTTTTGAAACTAGAAATAAAAAACAAGTAGAAACAATTTCAGTATTTCAATATTTCAGTGCATTATCCAAAACGTAAGTAGGTAGCCCATGACACACAGTCAGAGTAGGGGCAGCCCTAGTGTGTATTTATCTACCGAGCGGCAGCAGGTAACTATTTCAAGAACACTACCGAAATAGCATACTGTTTACCTTAGTGTATTGTGTAGAGTAGTTGCGTGCTACCTCGTCCCCGCCAAAACGTAGGACGGTCGAGCGCGAACTTGTTTGACTATAAAATTTTTCACTTGATCGGTCACAGCTTCTCAATGGCAAGTCGAAATTGCTTGTCATGCATACCTGATAAGTAATTTATTTGTTCCTCTACAGAAATTTCTTACTGTACCTTGTCCATCCTAAGAACACAGAACATAAATTGTTACGTCCTACTATTCACGACATAACCTAAGAACATACATTTCGACTATCAATTATTATCATTACAAAAAATATTTTGATTTATAAAAACATTTTGCACAAAAAAACTTAAAAAGCATAAAAACTTTTTTACATTATGTATGCATTATTTTATAAAAATATGACGTTTACACACGTACAAGGTTATACCAGAGTCGGAGAAACTGATAGGGATGGAGAAATATCGATAAACGTAACACGATAACAGACCCGATATTTTTTTTACAAAATGTAAGAAACTAAACTACTGCCGGATACTTTTGTACAAATTTATTAACTAATATTATATTTCATAACAAGATGTTACACGTATTAATTCTTGATTGATAATGCAAACTTCTTCAAAATTTTCGAAGCTGTTGTAAAATAAGTAGGTTTAGGTAGGTACTCGACAATGAAACGAAATAATTATAACGACAGGTAATCTTTATTTATTTACTTTAATCAAAATCTGATGAATCGGCACTGTCGTAAATATATGCGATCGATATCATTACTTATTTGGTCACAACACTACAACTATCAAATCAGAACTGTCATCGAGAAAATAAAGAAATTGAAATAGTATAATACGTGAAGCTTTCGGTAACTTTTTAAGCGTATTGCGTGCACAGAAGACTGAAATTTGGCATGGTTAAAGTTTATATGGAGGAGTGCAAAAGCTAAAATTTATCTATACTATCTGTTACTAATATATTAAATGAAATAAATTAATACTGCGCATCCTAACCCGACCACTGCCATTAAACTTAGAATCCCCGAAATGTTGACATTGTCACTTAATGAAAAGTGACAGCGAGTGATGTAGATAATATTCATTGTTTAGATTCATACTGTAAATATCAAACAGAAAATAGTCTATGATCAAAAAGTCGCTGGTCGCATTTCGACCTTAGGACGAGCGCTAGTTATTATAAAAAGTTATTAAAGTTACGATGTGTTTTTTCCCGTGGTGTTTAATATAATAAACACCGTAGACGATGATAGATTATCTAGTGTCGAATAAGTGAAGTGACTCACTACAAACGCTGCAGACGAAGTCCTTGACTCCGGAGTGAGTTTTCTCGTGCTGATTCAAATTCTGCTGCGTCAGGAAAGTTTTGTGACAATGCGAACACTTGAACGGTCGTGGACGATCCTGTAATACGGAGTCAGTGTCTTAAGAGGGCATGGAGAAAAATTTCTTTGGTTCTTTCTCTCTACTCGGGGCAGTCTGACTCGTGAAATACCTCCACCCTACAGAAGATCGTAGTAAAATACCCTAGTGTTGTGTTCCTGCGACGAGTAGTTTCCTGAGCTCCTTGGAGAAGGACGTTCAAAGTCGGCAACACGCTTGTGACACCTCTGAGTCGGACACAAGCGGGAGAAGTGAAATCTTTAGAAAACATACAAAAAAAACTCACGTAAACGAAAAACGTGAACAATACACCACGTTGGCTATGACGCAAGGTCACCTGAAATTAGTAAAATACCTAACTCCTAACCAACTTACAGCAGAGACGTCGTTTTTGGACTCATTCGAATGGCTACAATAAATACTCTACTTGTGTCGGGGGTCTATTAAATTTTCAATTGACCTCGTTTTAAAAAGGACCCACAGACGGCTGTTACTACCTAGTGAATTACAAAGAACATACCGAGTGCGTCTTGAGATGCGCTTGTAGAGTGTACTTGGAGGCGAACGACTTCCTGCAGTGAGGGCACGAGTGCGGCCGGGCGCCCGTGTGCAGGTTCGCATGCTCAGCGAGCAGGGTCCGCGAGTTGTAAGTGCGCCCGCAGACGCCGCACGCGTGCAAGCGTCCCCTCCCCGCGCCGCCGCCACCTGCCGCCCCTGAAGCCGCACTATCGTCATCGTCCACGGGCGACAAACAGCGGTCGTTGTGCTCGTCTGCGACAATATCGATATACATTCGAATCGAAGTTCAAAAGATGTCAGTAATGGGAAAAATTTCGTAAATATAATAATTTCAACGTGACATGTTTTTTTTTTGTTTTTCTTAAACAGATTTAGGGCCCCCATCGCTAGAGATACCTGTGGTATTACAAGCTACTATAAGCTACGGTAGCCGCTTACCGTTAGCCAGGCCGTATGCTTGTTTGCCACCTTTGTAATATTAAAAAAAATAGAGCAAGGTCAGAAACTGATACAGCCATCGTGGATAGTTCACGGAAGTACTGTTGGAAGTTGATCAAGCTGGCGTAGGTGGTGGTTTTCCGGCATGCCATCGGCAGTTGATCAGACTGGCGTACAGCTGTCGGTCGTAAATAATTCACATCGAGAGCAAGATGGAGACAATCGGCTATTTTCGGCTTCGTAGAGTGTCGTCTATGTCATACGGTGACCCTCCTATGCGGTGACGAGACGTTTGGGCGACGTATTAATGACGATAACGGGGGCAGGTTGTGTCGCGGGGAAGGTAAACGCGTGCAATCGCGTGACGTGAGCGCGCAGTCACAGTACACTAAAGTAAACAGTATTACGTCTTCATGCAAACGGCGAAAACAACGTGCTTCGAAATCTCGGTAAACTTCGATACACAATAATTACGTAAATGATTATAAAGAACGAAATATTATATTACTTACTTCTTAGAATTTAATATTATAATTTGATTGATTATAGAAAAAAAAAAGTGCTCATTCCCTTCTTACTGGCTCATAATCAATTTTGAAACTAGCAATAAATCTCAAGTACAAATAATTTAAATAAAAACTCGCACAATTTTCAGTAATATATTATAGTGAAAGATAATAATGACATTTTAATATAACATTATCATAAACGTAAGTAGGTAACCCAACAAACACAGTGAGAGGGCAGCCCTCGTGCGTGTTTATCTACCGAGCGGCTGCATGTAATTATTTCAAGAACACTGCCGGGACAACATATTGTTCACTTTAGTGTAATGTGTAGTCTAGTGACGTAATGGCGTGCCACCTCGTCCCCTTCATCGCTATGATCAAGCTGGCTTAGGTAGTTCACCGACGTACCATCACTAGTTGATCAAGCTGGCTTAGGTAGTTCACCGACGTGCCATCACTAGTTGATCAAGCTGGCTTAGGTAGTTCACCGACGTACCATCATTAGTTGATCAAACTGGCTTAGGTAGTTCACCGACGTGCCATCACTAGTTGATCAAGCTGGCTTAGGTAGTTCACCGACGTGCCATCACTAGTTGATCAAGCTGGCTTAGGTAGTTTACAGATGTTCTGAATTCTTATTCTTATCTGTGAGGGCGTTTCGACGCCCAACTAGACGGGGCAATAAACTAGCCAAACGCTAATATTCCTTTGCTCGCTACAAAATAAATAATACACTCACTCCTGATATGCCTCGTGTAGTCGGACCGCTTCCGCAGCAGGGTCCCGCAGATGGAACAGATATAGAGCCTCGCGTCGTGCTCCGACTTGAGATGCTGCATCATCGTCTCCGCATCCGCTACAAACGATTCCAATTTGTTGCCTGGAAAATGATTATTTTTTTATACGTCCCAGCAGATGTTCTGAAGATGTCCGAAGTTTTTTTAACGGGAAATTGCGAGAGGTGGAAGTGGAACCAGAAACAAATTATAGTTTATGGATGTAACGTTGGAAGTTGATCACGCTTGTGTAAGTAGTTTATGGGCATGACATCAAAGGTTGATGTAGCCGGCGTTTAATGCAATAAGACTACTCGATAACAATTGATCACTATTTGAGATGTAGACAGACTATACAAGGATATTTTTCAAGGTGTAGCCAAAATTGAACAGGAGATTTAGAATCAGTAATATCAAGTTTGTCATCAAAAAAAAAATAATACGTGAACAAAATTCACACGACTAGGCAAAGATAAAGAGTTCAGGTCAGCGTTCGCTTCTCAAAGGACGTTTACGCAACAGGGATGGATAGACGCATCAGCTTGCTTCAGGGAACCGGACGAAGATACTAAGCCCTTGGTATTCGCTATTTAACACCAACTTTTAACGAAATCTGTATCAGGATTACTGGGCCACTATCTCCCATACATGTTTGACAAACACCTCCAGTGTCAAGGTCAACTTGACCGTGAAACGGAGCTCGCGTTAACACAAACTATGTCGTCATAACATCGATTAAATTATTCGAATCGGGAGCACTATGAGATGGCACGGTGCTACATTTTAATATTGAACGGCCGTATTACCTACCCATACGTAAATCGGAAATTTATAGAGATATTTTAAAACACAAATAAATTATATATGTGTAATCTTGGACATTTAATATCATACATTAATTAATATTGTGTCTCATGAATGCAATAAAAAAATTGCTACTTTTTGATTAATAGCTCTGTACATATATATATATATATATATACTAGCTGTGCCCGTGGCTTCGCTCACGAGGACTACAGAATGCCCGCGCGAAACTTGCTCCCCGCTCCCGGCTATTTTAAAGAAAAAAATGCTTATTGTGGGTGTTCCTTAGAAGATAGATATGTACTTTCTTGACTTTTTTGTAGGTCTTTTTAATGATTATAATTATATAACATTAATTTGCTATATCTCTTATGGTTTACTCAGCATAAGCCATCTAAGCGCCCGAATTTATTCACCATGACCAGTTTTTATTTTATTTGTGCGGAATTCTAACGTCCTGCTGTTTCGGAGATTACCCGGAACAAACAGACAGACAGAAAAAAAAAATATCTTTTTGTTATAGGTATTGTATATAATTTCATATGAATTTAGTAAAAAACTGTTATTTTGACATTATAAACAGACACTTCAATTTTATTACTTGTATAGATATTATATAACATTTTGATTTACCGTTTTTAACGCTGTTCTCGCACAAGAGACACTTGAACCTATCACCGTCTGGCGTCACCATCTGCAGAGGCTGTCGCTCCTCGACTTCGTCTTCTGTTTTGCTTTGCACCGACTTGACGCGGTACATCTCACCGGATTCCACCTTTATGAACGCACCACCTTAAACGATAATACAGTGTTGTTTTTAATTACTACAGCTCCTGGATTTATGCCTTTTAAGCCTATCTTCATATAGATACTTCAATTCATCTTTGTGCGCAGCCCTGTGTGTGTGAGGTTGTAGACATGTAGTTTTTATTTTATTCTTTGCTCTACGGGTACAGTCGGTAACAAAACATTTAAGTTCGTCACGGAGAAAATGTTTCAACTAACCCGTAACTTATGCTTGAACATACGTCGTATCACAATGATCAAAATATTAAAACGTTAAATTGTACTTTAAAATTTCGGCCACCACATCATTCTAAACTGTATAGAAAATATTTGGGAAATCATTAAAAATAGGCACATATCCCCTTTATTACATATCATTGAACAGAATGTGATGGAAATATAGAAGTTAATGGAAAATTCATTATTTAATTTTGGTGTTTCTAGTGATAAGTAATAAGGAATAATATGTTCAATAAACATGCATTTGTTTAAATTTAATGTTTATTTTAAATTTGAAGAAATAAGATGTAAATATTTTCGACATAGTATAAGTAAAATATCTAATAGAATTCTCTTGTGTACTTGACTGTACCTTTTGGCACGGTCACGTAGTCACTGTATCTGTACACGTTTCACGCACACATAGGGCCGCGCGCATAAATGTGTTGGAGCATCCATATTATTATTGTAATCACTTGTGCCAACTCGAAATGCATATTTCCAATTATATATCACTTCACTTTCGCACAATAATCAAACTGTATCACGTAAAGTGACATAAAAATTACATAAAATAATTATGTTTTGTGAATTAAAATAAAAACCACCATAACAGAGCAAGACCCCGTCAAAAACTCTAAAAAAATCTAAAATAACGTGTTGATCAAATACACAGTACACATAAATACTATAACCCAGACCACACAAGCAGAGTTTGAGGATAACATAAACATAGTTAAGAGAGGTATAGAGAATTTTCTCTACTTAGAGCAGCCAAATAACCCTGTGTTGTGTGTGTTTCTGGAGAAAAAACCAAGATGCGTTTGGTTCCAGGCCTGCGACTTATCTGTAATTGGATACCAATGCAAAAATTAACTTAAATTCCAGTACCTAATTATTTTGACCCAATAAACTCCTTTGTACATTTTATCCCACTATTTCTTTTTCGCTAGGTCTTTAAAACCCCCACTAGATTTAGGGAGAAACCTCTGACCTGGCAATACTGAACAGTGTTCTGTTGATACATCTCCGCCTACCTTGTTCCTGAGCGGCTGCGATGATAGCGTTAGCTGTCTCCTCGTCGCCCGACACTTGCAGCTCGATCTGTGACTCGTCGTTTGAATCTAAAACATTTATAATTATAAATTCGATGGATTATCGATAATTCGTTTAACGAAGTGAATACAAATTTAGTACTGTTAACCGTTGTGATTTGAAACGCGATGTAACGATAAAACGACACTAAAAAGAGACAAACATCTGTAGGATTTAGCATACGAGAGAATCAGATGGAAATACATTATACACGGTTAATGCGAGATAATTTATTAATTTTGTTTGGTATTTGTTGGTATGAATATTGAAACCGTACTAATGACCAGCACTATTAACGGGGCGCGATAGCAACAGGCGTACTCTATGATCACACGCATTATATAAGCCAACAACAACAGCCCTAAAGATCATTCTCGCGCGAAATATCGAAGGATTATTAGTCTAGTTAACAATTTTTGGTAAACCTATTTAATTTTTTCTACAGCAACACGCAACGAAAAATATTGACTATGGTAGTACAAGTTCGTGCGTGACCGACCTATGTTTCCGACAGACGTGGCGGGAACGAGGTACAACAGACGACAGCGGGGGAGCGAGTAATGTTGCGGGGAAGGGAAACGCGTGCAATTACGTCTGCGACTTGCATTGAAGTAAACAATATTATGTCTTGTCTTAATACAAATGGTCCAAACGAATTTTTATGTATTAAATTTTATTTGCATTTCCTTCTTACTACTTAACAATCACTTTTGAAACAAGAAATCAAACCCACAGAAATAATTTAAATTAAAAATCTCAAAATATCTAGTATCTACTGAGCGGTTGCAGTTAATTATTTCAAAATCACACTCCCTAGACAACATACTGTTTACTTTAGTGTACTGTATAGAGTAGTGGCGCGTTACCTCGTCCCCGCCAACGTCTCTCACCACATGGGACGCGCACGAACTTGTTCGACACTATAGATAATTAATCTTGTTGGTTGGCATCGGATTGCGACCTCAATTCTTATAGTTTATTTTTGTATCGATTATATTTAGCTCCAAAAAAGAATTGATAATCAAAAAATTAACTCCCAATTTAAGTTATACTACATCTCTAAAATAATCGTTTATTATGTCATGCACGCCATCTTTTGATGAACAAAGTACAATATCCTCATCCCTATGAGATAAAACAAATAAATATCGAGGCTATTCAAGGAGTTTTACCATGACTGTCTCCGTTATCGAGATGCTCTCCATCCTGCTGGGAGTTCTCGTCGGGCATCATCAGCGACAGACCGTTGCCGTCGTAGAAAACGATCGTGTCTGTAAAATCATAAGAATTTTTTTTTTGGTAGCTGGCCTTTGACTTGGTTTTCTAATGTAAAGAAAGACCTTAGAGATAAGACAGATTCGCTTGGCGCAAAAATGTGAGGAGACCACGAGATAGAGATCCACAAGGTTTAGATTTTTCTTAATTTTATATCGGCAACGATGTTCGTGCCAGTGCGCGCGCGAGACAAAAGGGAACAGGAAGGGTTAGGGGGTGGAAAGAGGCACCAAAATGGTTGGTAACTGCCATTCTCCAAACAAATCGGTTCATATTCTGTAACATGTACGTTTTATTCACTTTTATGCATACTCTAACTGTACAGAGATTACTGTGCCTTATGGTTGCACGGTAGAGTCCGAAACCAACGGCGATCATAGACAGATCTGCAATACATTCGACGGTCGTGGCGGTCGTTGCTGTCATGTCGGCCAATATCTCGGCAGCTAGCTGATCCCAAAAATTAGTAGTGAACCAACAGACCGAGCAACGAAAGCGAAAAAATAAACGATTTTGGCGACGCCAAAATATCTTACATATTTTTAAAATACATGTTAGCAAGGAACACATAAGCGCCCAGAGGTTGTGACTTATAATAATAACTCCCAATGTTATCCTACTGATTTATCTATCGGAGGGGAAGGAAATTGGTACGTTCGTAGAAGCGCATCAAGCATTTTAACAAAAATAAAAGTTTTTTTTACGATAGCAACGTGCTAGTTAATTATTTTAAAAAAAAAACGCGAGGAAATCGCTGCTCACGTTCATTTTCCTCTTCTTCATCGCCCTCGTTAATAATTTTTAGTTTTCCGTATATGTAGTTGTTCTGTGAATCTGTCGCTTCCGCTGTCACGTCATCGTCGAGGTTTTCCACCATTTCCATGTCGACATACTGCGCCTTGGATGTCGCCTTGGACTTTGTCTGCGAATGGACAACCAATTTTAAACAACCGTACAATAATCAAAAAATAAAACCATATAGGTAATATATAACGTATTTGGTCTGTTGATGACAAAAAAACCCAAAACAATATAAATATTTGTTCATTTCTTTTATTCTTCCTTGGG
Source organism: Saturnia japonica (assembly GCA_033032175.1). Classification (NCBI taxonomy): domain Eukaryota; kingdom Metazoa; phylum Arthropoda; class Insecta; order Lepidoptera; family Saturniidae; genus Saturnia; species Saturnia japonica. Next base: position 1,464,821 of record CM065330.1, read on the forward strand.
GAAAAATAAAGATTTTTTGTCCGTGATTCACGTCATCGGACACGTGAATCAGAAAACATTACGTCATCGTTCAATAAATAAACATACACAGGTGAGTGTTATTACGTTGTCTTGTGACAAGTTACTGTAAAATTTAGTGACTTTAAAAGTGCTGAAGAAATTTCATAACTAAAATTGTAACTTTCCATATAATAACTTCAACCTTAGTTTTATTTATTGAACGATGACGTCACACTCGGTCATGTGACCAAATTGCCGCGTTTTCTATACCAATATTATAAAGAGGAAAGATTTGATTTTTAGTTTGTAACTCAAAAACTACTATATTGATTTTAGAAATTATTTCACCAATATAAAACTACGGTATCAGCGAGTAACATAGGCTATATTATAATTTGAAAAAAAAAAAAAATATTCCTTATAAAAATGTCGATAATTTTACTCAAAGTATAAAAAATGGCATGCACGGGTGCGTTGGCGATGTTTATCGTATAAAATTAACATAGGTGAAACCGTATGGCACAGCTAGCTATGGTATATTTTCATTTAACCTAAAAATATTTCATATCAGTTTTAAAGTTGCAATTTATTTATTATTTATTTATTTACACACTATGCGTTAAATACGCAATGGCGGACTTAATGCCTAAGACATTCTCTGCCAGTCAACCATTAGGTGATGCAGAGATAAATATTGGTAGGTGTAAAAGGTAAAGGGGTTTATTGAAATTATGTTTAACCAATTTAAAATCACAATATATAAATAAAATATCAACACCAAAACATAATATATATAAGACATATATAATACATATATACTACACATATACAATACATACCATACACATAACAACATCATACATAAATATCAATACAATAAATAAAAGTATAATTAGTCAACATTAAGTACTAAATACAGCATTAACCAGATAATTCTGCTAAATGACACTGGTAAAGCCGACGTACCTTGACTTTAAAACTGAAACGATTAGATGACATCCTGATTTCATAAGGAAGCGCATTCCATAGGAGAATAGATTGGATATAGAAAGATGAATGTACTAGACCGGAAGTATGGACAGGACAGCAAAGAATAAGATTATTAGAAGAGCGAAGGTTAAGGTCATGATTAGAGTATAAAAACTGAAAATGTGGAGTTAAGTAAGAGGGAGTGTTGGGAGAAAATAGAATAGAATACAGAGTTGTCAGAGCCCGCAAACTCCGACGCTGGCGTATGGGCAACCAATTAAGCTCTGAACGATGGCTCGATACATGGTCATACTTACGAAGATTAAAAACAAATCGAATGCAATTGTTGAGTAATCTGTCAAGTTTGTTAAGAAGGTCAGCGTTCAGATCGTAAAAGCACACATCACCATAGTCAATTATAGGAAATATTATAGATTGCACTAGCATGGTTTTCGTTTTAACTGGGAGAAAATTTTTCAGGCGATAAAAAGACTTTAGAGTACCGATCACTTTCTGACTAACCTTGAAAATATGAGTCCTCCAATCCAATTTGGCATCAATGTGTAAACCAAGGTCCTTTACTTCCGTACTAAACGGTATGACAAGATCACTGAAAATAATCTGAGGCAGCAAGCTGAAGTCTATTCTGGTAATCATACGAGAGCTCCCTATTACAATTGCTTGACATTTGGAAGGATTAACTGATAAGCCAAATCTCTCAGACCAATCCCTTAAGGCATTTAGATCCCGGTTAATAGTATAAATTGCATCTGATAGAGAATCTACTGCGGCCTGTGTGTATAATTGCAGGTCATCAGCATACAAATGATACGTACATCGTAGTTCATGAGTTAAAAGGTTAATAAAGAGGGAAAAAAGAAGAGGTGAAAGTATACCTCCCTGAGGGACGCCAGCACCAAGCTCACACCAATTAGACGTAGCCCCATCTATACGAACCGATTGCTGTCGTCCCTTTAGATATGAAGCGAACCATGCCCGTGCCTCGAATGAGATATTATAATGAGAGAATAGCCAGGAGAATGTCGTGACTAACAGTATTAAAGGCATTGGAAAAATCTACTAAAACCAGCACAGTAATCATTTTATTCTCCACTCCATTTCTCAAATCACCAGTCACTTTAAGCAAAGCTGTAACTGTACTGTGACCTGGCCTGAAACCGGATTGTAGTGGACTCAAGATATTGTTACAATGTACAAAGGATGATAGTTGATTGTGCACACATGCTTCGAGTACTTTAGAAAGAAATGGAAGTATAGATATAGGTCGAAAGTGGCTGGGAAGAGAAGGATTTGCAGTTTTAGGGAGCGGACGGACATAGGCTTTACTCCATATGGATGGAAACTGTCCAAAGGATAGAGAAAAGTTTATGAGATGAGATATAATAGGAAGAATCTGGTCAAGAATAGTAATAATCATTTGTCTACTCAAATTGTCACAGCCCGTAGCATTAGATTTTATTGAAAGAACGGACTTTTTAATCTGATCACATGTAACCGTGGAAAACTTGAATGGGACCATGCCCATACGAGGCAATGCAGCTATGTAGTGAGTTGTCTTACTTTTAGTTTGATCAGTCAGTTTATCGGAGGTTGTGAAATGGCATAATACCATAACATTAAAAGGCCCAAGATTTTTTTTCTTTCAATGCGCTAATCTCTGACCTTGGGTTTTTAACAGTGTTGCTAGCGCAGTCGAACTATTAAATAAACAAATAATTAATAAAATAAACTAATTACCGGTATACCCTGTACTTCCAAAACCAAATTTCCACTCGGCGAAGTCACTGGCACCACGGAGATAGCACAATCTATCGATAGAAGTTAATCAGTTTAAAGTTCTTCTTCTTTCTAACTTGACAAGTAGAACATTGAAGAACATTGCTGGTATTTTCGAGTGGAATATTATAGAGTGAAGTTTTAGGCGGGATCTTAAAGTGACATGTTGTCGTTTTTATTTTTAATTCATTAACTTAGGTTTTTCATCCTATATTATGTAATATTGGTGGCGTTTTGCGTAATATAGTTTGGTTTTTGTGTATAAGTGAAGTGGTTATTAATATAAAACGGCAAACACGCATTTTGGAATGTCACAAAAACTCCCTAGATAGTTCCGGCAAGAGAGCCACCTTGCCTTGTCAGAAGAGCCCGCTATTCATATTGGAAAATTTTACGTAGGTTTGGAAACATTGACACTGGCCAGTGCTTCTTGCGGCGTTAAAACAAGAAGAAGAGGAATAGAAAGTGTCCAGTCTTATGACGATTTCAATATCCTGAAAAGATGGTTGGTGGCTCTCTTGTTAAAACTTTCTAGGGAGTTTTTATGGCCTTTCGGAATGGATGCTTCCAGTTTATATTTTATAATCGACTTATGCACAATAAGCAAACTAATATGTCAATATTAAATAATATAGGGTCAAAAATCTAAGTAATAATGAATTACAAATAAAAACGACAACATGTCACTTCAAGATCCCACCAAAAACTCCCAATTTAGAGTTACTACGTATCGATATTTACGCACAAGTAATTCAATATGTACAAGGGAATAATTAAGGCAAAAAATAATTTTATAGCTTTAGGCCAAATAAGAAGACATTTGTGAACGTGAAAAAAAATTGTAAGCAGTTTTTTTTTTCTACAAATCTATGCTACCACCATAAAGTTGAAAATCTTTCGCCGCAAAGCACCAATAGGTGTGTTCCGGCAGCTCCACTTTAGAGCCAGTGTCCCACTAAGCTTAGCGTGCTACCATCTTGGGCAACGTCGTCACTTAACAACAGGCGAGATTGTTGTAATAACGATAAACCAATAAACAATTTAAAAAACCTTGATCAATCTTCAAGCTTTCTTCATCATCGTCCACGTCACGGGCATTATCATCACCGACTACGTCATCACAGAGTTCATCACCGTCTGCCGATTCATCAACGAGATCCTTTGTCAAAGCGTCGAAGTTAAAATTCTTCATCACGTGACTCGGGCCATTCGTATTGGACTGTTCGTCGAGCATGTTGGCGAGCGTCGATAGATGATAAGTCGGTTTCACTGTTTTGTTTTGTAAGGACATCCCGATCGACGGCTGCACCGTCGCGTTCGCAGTGGTCACCATTACTGACTACGATAAGAAACAAAACCTTTATCGAAACAAGCTAAATTACTAAAAATGAAACAAATAAACCGATGGTAACACAAAAACACTTGATTAAAAATGTATATTTTTGCTTTTTATTTATTTCTCAGGCGTCATACTTAAATATTACATAACCTATGTCACTCCCACAATTAAGACGAATTTAAGGACACCTCATATGTCAATATCTATCAAGATGTGTAGGCTACAGTGCGTGACAAAGGAATAGACATACATACATATATACGCTCAAAAAACATAACCCCCCTTTTTCGCAGTCCAGTAAAAACTAATAACAAAGCTCAAAGGATTGTTTTCTTGTCTGTATGTTAGAACGAGCTAATCTCTGGAAGTACCAGTCAGATTTGAAAAATAATTTCTTCATGATATAGCCAATTCGTTGAGGAAGGTTATATGGTATATTAGTTCACAATAAGACCCTAAATATCGGAGCAGTGCCCATGAAAGTTAACCAATATGACAAACTGTAATCAACCATACGATACTATACTTTGTTTAACATAAAAAGTCCCGCATGAATTGTCCTTAGAAAGTAAATTGTAACGTCGTGCAAATTATGACATTTTATTATTATAATTTTTTTTATACTGATAAGCAATAGAATAGAAAAATCAGCAAAAATAACTTGTTTTTTTTTTTGTGATTTTTTTTCTTACCACGTGTGGCGGCTTTACTATCTATGGTACTTTAAATTATAGTAGACCAAAATAATAAAATCAATAAATTATGTAATCGAACGCTGTTGTGCATTTCATTTGTGTTACTTTTAAAAAAATATTTACGCAATTTCTACATTTTTACTGCATCAACTGAGCAACGGAGAATATTGACTGAGATAATTAATCTTGCTATTTAGCATCAGACATTCAATAATCTAGTGTTCCAGAATGCGATGTCAATTGTTCTTATAAATTATTTTTGTTATTTACTATACACAGCTTACACCCTTTCAATTGATTTAAAGTTTAATTACCGTAATATCACCGTCCATTTTAAGTTATACTACACACTCTAAAATAAACTTGTCGAATTTGAAACGATTACTTTCACAGATTTCAATATAACGTCTGTCTGGGGTCTGATATTGACATCACTAAAATTAACTAAACTAGTTTTTTTATTTTTATAAATGCAAATTACAATTTATCTTTATGGTTATTTCAAAATTCTCGTCAAGTTAAACAGAAACAAAGTAAACCTATTTACCTTTTTGTTATCGATATAACTGCAAGATTTTAATCCGGCGAGCCTGTCAACTCTCAACAAGAAATCCGGCGGCAACGGTTGCAGTTTCGACGCTGGCAACACCACCCTCTTCGATAGCTTCTTGATAACGACGGCATCAGAGTTTTCACTAAGTTTAGATTTGACATCCATTTCGTACGTGTCGTATGAAATATGATGGTCCTGTATTGATGTTTTGAATTGTCTTAAAATTTCCGATTTTATTGATTGTAAACTGTAATTAAATATTAATACTTTTTTAAACAGAAACAAAGTACTACTCAGTTGTCACCTACACTTAATACTTAAAAAAATATTATCTTTGAGTGGTCATATTACTTTTTTTATCGTTATAGGTTTAGCGTTGTAGCCACTATCTCACCTGATCTTAAGTGACGATGTGGCCCAAGATGGTAGTACGCTGAGCCTAGTGGAAGGACTGGCTCTGAAGTGAAGGACGGTGAAGCAAAACATCAAGACGAAAGAGAAATGTTTCAGATACATTCTCGCAGTACTACCACGTAACTGAATTACCTAAATTTCTCGCTTTTTGAAATCACAATAACACGCTAGCATGTAGTCTGACTTGTCAAATTTTTTCCAGGGGAAAGAAACTTTTAACCAATACTCCCGACAGTGATTAGGTTTTTTGAATGTTTTAGTAACCTAAGACAAATTCAGTCTAGAACCGTGTCTTCCATGGTTTCATGTTGAACGACAAAAACGCACAAAAATATATTTAATTTAAACTCCTCTTTCTCCCTCTTTTATTTGCGCTACAAGCTTGTAAAAATATTGAAATACTGATTAAAACCTTGTTTTTAAAAAGTTTTCTTTTATTAATATCTGTTCGCATTCTTCTTAGCAAACCCTTTCATTTGATACCCATACCATGGGTGTGCATAAAAAATAATTGGTCCGCCATCTTTGAGAGTCCGCCATAATAGATTTAAAATGACGTCATTTAGCTAATCGGTTGGGGATAACTGTTTTAAAAATCAGTTGCAAGATTTGACCCATACTAACAAAGCAAGTCAAATAGAAGCTTGTAAAAAGTGTTAAACACATAAAGATCTCACCTCGTTTTCATCTCATCGTATTCTCTACATGTACAATAACATTTCTTGCAAATATCGTTTGCGTGTACGGCGCTCACTTTCAAAGGCTTCTCTACGATTTCACTAACAACTTCGTGCAATTTGTTACCCGATTGAAATATACTCTGAAAAAATAAATATTATGTGTATTTATTACGTACGAACGTAAGAACCAAAGTTTACCAAAATGTCAATATTTTAATGAAATTCCTCATAAGCCCGGTGGTCGTAAGCGCGACAGCTATGCTCGAGATACTGGGTTCGATTCCCAGGTCGAGCAAAGTGTTATTGGGATTTTCTAAGAAGTTCTCAGTACCTACTAGCTCGGAGTTTGGTTTTGTGCCCGATTAATGGCAATAACTCGTCCCTTTGGTACATAGGACCTAAAAATATACCAGCTTAACTCCATTGTTTATGAATCGATCTGGATGATTCTTTTTCCGTTGGAAAGGTTACGGGTGGTCCCATTTTAATTTTATTAACATTGGACCTTCGAATTTGAAAATACACCAGATATCTCCTCGAAATAACTGAAGTTGATTTTCTGTTTTGTTAGAATGTCTTGTTTACACTGAATACGAATAGGCTTTTTTTAATCTAAAGAAATAAAATGATTGTGGTTTGCCGTTGTGCGCGCATCACGCAAAACCTACTGGATAGATTTTGAGAATTATTTTTTTCTTTTAATCTTTGGGGGTAATCATTGAAAAGGGAGGATCCTCCGACCAGACAGGTGTTATGTCTGGCGGGCAGCTGCTTAACGGTTGTTTTTTTTTTAAGATCTGACTATACTGTTAGCCTTAGAGGCCCTAAAGCCGCTGTGGCTTTTACAGCTTCACCGAACTTGCGAATGGTTGTTTTCGGGTTCTTGTTTAAATACTCAATTGTTCGGTTAATTTTAATATAGCGATTAGGATGCGTCGTATGTGGCGAAATAGATGTGTCTATGTAGGATGTGTCAGTTATGGCGAGGTTAGATGTCGCTACAAAACTTAGTCCTTATCTATAAAAATTATCATGATACTTCATAAACAATAATTCTGTAGTTAACACGCGCAGAACCGCAGGCACAGCTTGTCAAATACAAATAAATAATACTGAGTGACTGGATGATGTGCCTCATGGAAGATTTTTTTTTTCACATTACTTTTTACCCCGTTTCTTTTTTGTTCAAGATGTTTTGTTTTATGAACAGGAAAAAAATACCTATCTAGGTAAACTTAGAATGTAAAACATTATCTAAATGCAAAGTTTTATCGAAATCGTTGGAGCCCTTTCCCAGGAATCAATTACATATATATATATATATACAACAATTGCTCACTTAATATAATAAGATCTGAAGCAATGACAAGTAGTAAATGGTGTGATACAGTCAGGAAGATGTTTGCGATTTGATACAATTATCATCTGCGAATGTGGTCTGTGTAATGTCAATGATAATGAATAGCTGATAATTGGTTGATGATGTTGCCGGACATGAAATGTTAATATAATAATAAACCTACAAAATCATTAACAAATTCAAACGTGTCCATAGGGAGTTTGGCTTGGCTTGTCACAGATCTGAGCCAAGTCGGTATTTGATGCATGAATCAAAGAAGTTTGTTTGTGGCAAGCGCTTGCGATGCGTTTACACGTTTGTTCATCGCTTGCGCGAAAAATATATTCGATAAATAAATAAATAAAGCCTGTTACGGTTTCTAAGAATTTTTATCTTACTTGCTCAATTTCCTGTATCCTATAATTTTTCTTCATCTGAAGATTGTGGTAAACAACAAACGTGTAGATCCGGTATTAGCTTTCAGTTAAGAAAGGAAAGATTTGCGTTGCGACCATAGCATGATGACACAATTCAACATTTTCAACTACTTCATCACAAACATCATACAAGTTATTTTTCAATTTGTTACTTACGTTTTCTGCAAACAGATTTATTGAATTCCTCTGAGATACACCCATTTCAATATTGCAAATAAAACAATTGGTCATCCTGAAAAAATATAATATAGAAGTTTTAATTTTTTTAAATACCGATTCAATTAGCTTAGAAGTTATTTCCAGATTTTAATACAATAGATAATCATACTATATTAATATTATAAAGCTCAAAGCTTGTTTGTTTGTTTGAAAGCGCTAATCTCTGGAACTACCCGTAGGATTCGAAAACTCATTTTTTTATTCACAAGGAATAGTATACGCTATCTAACATTAATTAGGCTACAACTCTCGGCTACTCTTAAATATTAATTATTGTTAAATAAGTCATAAGTGGAAGTGTTACCAAACAGCTATATCCGCGTGCGCTGGTGTAATGATTAATGATACATAAATACAATGTTGTAGAAAAATAGCCTTGTGTTGTGTTCCTGCAGTGATTAGGGTCTACAGAGCTCCTTGGCTACCCATACATGTTTATTGCCACATCAGTTGTATAAAACAAAATAGAGGATTTTAAGTAATTGAAATAAATAAACATGGTTAAAACCTTTTAATTTACAAGTATCATTACTGTATTATTTTGAATGTATAATGTTAACTCATTTATGAAGGGCATTAGTTGGAAGTATTCTGCGTTTATGTTGTATTGTGTTTTCATAAAACAAAGAAAACTTATATAAAAAACAAACAACAAAAGAACTTATACAAAAATATGTCAAACTTGACTGAAAACATGACAGTAATAATTTGCAGACGAATACATATATTTACCATCAACTGTTGTGGAAGTTGGAACTACTTAACGAATAGGTTAAAATTTACTTAAATATGTGTAAAAACTCACCTACTTAAGATTATGATAATATTTAGTTAAGATGTGTAAACAGGCCTATAATCTATATATCCAAAATTATTATAATAAACCTAAAATTCCACACAGTGAGAGTTTAAAATAAACTGTAATTTTCTCAAAATATTTATGATTATATAATGTTTAATTTATCTGTTTAGGATGAATAAAGAGCAAAGCTTATTGTATTAGTTTATTCCTGTAAAAGTATACATTAGCGATGATAACAATAAACAACCAATAAGTTTAATTATCGCCTGATGTAAAATAAAACAATAAAAGATAATAAACACTATGAAATAATCAAGAAACTGCTGTCAAAAATAATAATTTCCATGCAATATTCGAATTCAGAAATTCTTCGATTCTGAATACAAAAATGCGCGGTAATTAGTTATTATATTCAAAGTTACTACCAAGTACCACCACACGCATAAAATATCTTGTTTGATAAACCTATATATTAAATATGATAAAATTATGGCAGCCATTTCAATCTTCCTAAAGGCTTTAATGATTCCCAGAAATAAAAAATAACACCTACTTCATAGCTTGTTCCTAAGCATACCTTTGTGATTTTCCTGTGGTTTTTTTATTGGTTTTTGAAGGTTTTCACTTTTCATCTGGATTTAGTTAACCCCATAGACCAATAACCAGAGGATAGACGACCATCTTAGAACAATCGTTTTGTTTCGTTAGCGAGGTGATTTACACATATTCACAGACGATACACATACACAACTTTCTATAGATACCAATTTATACATTTCATTCATGATTGATATCTCCATCGCATTTACTCTTGAAGTGGCCTAATGAGCCGTCCGCTACCTCTCTCTTTCCCTCATTATATTTGTATATATGGTACTTGTCAAATTACGTTAGTGATGGAATCATACATTTAAATCGGTACTTTACGGTAAATAAGTAAACTAGTGATGTATTTTCGTGTCAATCGGTATTTCACTAAACAAATTACCGGTTTTTATCGATATTTTTGCGACGGCAACCATTTTACCAGATTTATCAAACTGAATCTTAAAATAAAAGAAACGTAAGGATTACATAATATTTATTCTTATTGGGATTTACAAATATTAACATGCCATAAAACTTTCCCTTCATACTTCACGGGCTTAGGACCGGCTTTATGCATTGTTTTAAAACCTCAGACCTAGGAATTTCGGCAGGATCTTGAAGTGTTGTGGTGGTTTTTATTTTAATTCATACCTTATGTTGGCTCCATATTGTGTAATTTTGGCGACATTTTACGTGATGTAGTTTGGTAATTTTGCACAAGTGGATTATAAATACCTAACTGGGAACATGCATTTTAAGTTCACATAAAACTCCCTGTAAAATTTTAAAAATGGAGCCTCGATCTTGTTGAAGCTATGTTTGAATATTGCAAGATAGATAATTACATTTGGGTAAATACTTATTGTTTAACATTGACTTTGGCTGAAATGTGTAATAACAGTACGAACAGTTGCCATTCAATAAAAGAAAGACGCGCATGGAACTAAAAGTGAAACCAGAAAAAAGGAAATACAAAATGGAACATTATTACAATTAAATGATCATAAGAATTAAAATATTACCATAAAACAATAGTTATTAAAAGTATATAAAATAAGTTTCTTAATATGACTCATGAATGTAGACAAAAACTACAGAAATAACAGAATTAATCATCAATATAAAAATCAATCGCTCACAACGTATTTCTCAATATTATTACAGACAGGGAAAACAAATTTATATTACAATTAATTAATTAAGATCATAAGAATAAAAACATTACAAAATATTAACATAAAACAAAAGTTATTAAAAGTATACTTATAAAATAATTTTCTTAATATGAATCATGAATGTTGTTAAAAAATACACCAGACAAATTTGCATGCTTCATAAAATATTTGTATGAATAATGAGTAAATATTACACATAATGCCTAATTAAGTAATTAGAAACAAAGAAAATATGCTAGATTATGACATGATTACATACTAGAATTACATAATTATTATTTACCTTAAAAATCATAACAATACATGTGAGTATATTCATGCATCTTTTAAATTTTATTTTATAATTGATTCTGATTTAATCAATCAATGTTATATTATGTACATTAGATAACTAAGAACATTACCTAATAATAACAATGAATTATTAATAATATATTACAACTAGTAGTAGTACTATATTTTAAAAACAATGTAAACAAAATTTGCATACTCGTTAGAATTAACTATGAGGCATACTGAAGGAATTCTGTTAGTAATTGCAGTGATATATTTTGCAAAGGCATAGTAGATATAGGTATCTAGATCCAGTAATAATATATCTATACATAATAATAGTTAATAGAGGAATTAAAATAAAGACAATTTTAGTTGCAGAAACTATGATAATAATAAGTAGTACCTATACAGTTAAATATGATTATGTAGTACTACGCCTTCTAACTGATCTGTAACTAAATCCTTTTGTAGCTTTAGTATGGATTAAACTTTCCATTTCTACATCTTTAGATCTGGAATCAATATTATGCATTCGTCTGTTAAAATTAATGCCACCATTGTTTTACTTGCATTCTAATAAATAACAAATAACCAAAAAGCTTTGAGAAAAGTTTCTTTGTGCATCTCACAATTGTACAATGTAGTATCAATTTTTTGTTCCAATGAACATTCTCAGGGGGAATAAAATTCTCTATGAATTCAGTGTCGTCAGTTTGAAAATTATCAATGTATGATCCATATTTTTATTGGTTTACTAAATTTTGAAGGGTACCTAACATTTTGTCATCATCATAAGCACAATTTGTAAATAATGACTTACCAGTAGTGATGTTATTAATTAATAAAGTTTTATAAGCCGAGACAAAGTGAGTACAATCTGGGTTGGTATTGAAATTACCATGTGCTCTTATTAGACCAAAAAATTTTTCTAATGGATATTGGTTTAGTTGTCTGAGACTTAAAAATTTTACACCCTCAATAGAGCGTAAATCAGACCACAGATGTTTCATAGTTTTAATATTATGCATAAAATGCTTCAGTGACAAAGGCTTGCTTTCCCTTTCAACGGAAGAATCAAACCGCATTGAATTTAGTTTCTTCACAGCATTATTCCAGAAATCTATGTGTTCAGAATTTAAAGATAGAGCATGTTGCAATTTATAACCAGAGTGACCAAAACGATTTAAACTATCAAACAAATCATTTATAAATAAAAGTATTTCTACTGTGAAAAGATCATTATCAATATCCACATTCGGAATAGAATATTCATGCTCCTGTAGAAAAAGCAGGGACTTCATATAAACTTCAAGCGATGTAGCCACTTGTCTGCTGAATACTTGAGCAGCTAGTTTGACCTGGAAATATACAATAAAGTAATTTTATTTATAAAATAAAAAAATAATGCAGGGCAAAGCTAGTATCCATAATATACAGACGAAGTCGCGGGTACCAGCTAGTAAATATATATTCAGTAGTATTGGAGATGAAAATGACTAAAATATGTTGAGATCTCTTTAGTATGGGCAATCATACATCACTTTTGTCAAGCAAAGTGGTCATTTTATAAACTTCACATGCGACTGGGATTTTAATAATTTTACTTACATAGGTACATAGTGTATATAAATGATTTCACGCCTATACAGGTTGACTTTTGAGATGGGTCAGTGAGAATTTTACTTACCTTCATTTTATCATATGATGTAGGTTTAACATGTTTGTCGGTGAGTTTAGTGCTTCTTGCTCGTCCACCATTTCCATCTACTTTATAAAGAATTTCAATGTACTCCCACTTAGCACGCCGATTACCGATGAGAAGATCTTTCTTCTAAAAATTATTGCGAAAACATTTTAGTAAATGAGGTACATCATAGATGTGATATAGCCGGTTACTATTAATGTTATAGGAAACATTATTATCATTGTAGCCTTCACTGCGTACAAGTTCTCTATTTGAGTCCGATATTATTAGCTGCAACATTGGCAGAGCTTTGATCACTAACTGTGGCTCTAACTATGAATCCAGCTTTAAAAATTGCAAATACTACCTCCTTGATAATATTCTTTAAAACAAATGTTTTTACTCCATCTCGAGCAAATTAACAATTCCACAAATTAACAAATATAAAATGTTTAATAATGTTAATTATGAACAACGAACAATGGCGGTTCAATTTGTTTTGTCAATTTTGACAATTCCAATGAAAATGGCGGCCACAGACCAATATGGCGGAAGAATAACAATGAGTATGCCTTTGTGTGAGTATTTCTTTGTGTGAAAGAGAAACGTAGCGGGTACGCTTATGGATTTTTCCCATGTTGAGTGAAATAGATGCGCGAGCTTTTCGTGTTAAAATATATAGGCGAGTTGACAGAGCCTGGTTAACCCTTAGAAGTTGTCAGCAATGATTCGAAAAGCAAGCAGCCACCATTACATTTTCAATAACGATTAACGTTGACGTTTATGACGTTGACGTATAATAATTGAAAATGGCCACACTGGATATAGGGTCTCCAGATTGCATTTTCGAAATTTCCCCATGGCGGCCAAAAAAATTCACCAAAATGATACTATTTCAGGAACTTTACCCCGAAAAACTTAACTATTTCTTTAAATTTTTGTTTATTTTTATTATACGCAGCTTTAAGAGGCGGGGATATGTATTCAGAACCATAAAAATACCAAATTTCATAAGGAAAAATTTTACTAATTTATTCAATTTGTAAATAAAAACGTATTCTGACCAGGTAAACAAAAAATATGGCTTTATGGGGTCACATTTGCTTTCTTCGTGCGTTCTTTTCTGCTGTATTGATTTCCTATCAGTAGGTATAGTAACTTTAGAAATAGATAACAGAGCTATTAAGCGATTTAGTAAATAACAAAAGTATAACTACAACCGCATAATTTATACAGTAAATATCTATTAAGAAATACAAATTTTCTCTGCCATAAAAATTATAGAAACACAAGAAAATAACATTTGTGTTTACCCGACAGCGAAAAAGGAGGTTTATGTTTTTCCCGCGTATGTATGTATGTCTATTTCTTTGGCACGCTTTGTAATCTAAACGACTTGAGGAGTTTTATCATATGAGGTGTCGTTAGATTTGTCTTAATTGTGGGAATGACATAGGCAGATATTGTTATCGTAAATTCGGAAAAATCTTAATTCGCATGGTAATGTCCAGTGTGAGAAATGTGAAAAGGTCTATCTTTCAGACCTAAAGATCCCAAAGGTTACCTACATAATGCTTGTTTATTCGCACGTTGCAGTAACGCCATACTAGTGTCCCTAGTTCAAAGAAAATAATTATTAGAACAACGAATAATGTAATTCATATTTAATGTATAACAAATCATTGAATACACTATTATTCTACTGTCGGTTATCCTTTATTATTGTTAACAATGGCAATAGTCGGCCAGCGTTACTGTAACGTGCAAATAAGCATAGAATTTTGTAGGTAATCAAAATCATCTTTAGGTCTGAAAGAGAGAGCTTTCACTTTTGTCACACTCAACATTACGATGCGAATTACGATTTTTCCGAATTTACGATAACAATGTCTGCCTATGGCATTTCCACAACCAAGACAAATTTAACGATACCTCGTATTCTAAAACCCCTCAACCCGTTTAGGCTCCACAGCGTGTCAAAGAAATATAGACTTAAATACATACGCTTGAAAAACATAACCCTAATTTTTCACGGTCGGATAAACACCAAAATGTTACGAGAGAATGTGTGTGTGTGTGCATGTGCAAGTGTTTCTATAAATTTTATGGCAGGGTAAATTTGTATTTCATATTTGATATGTACTTTATAAATTATAGCGCTGTAGTTATAGTTTTGTTACTCACTAAGCTGCCTAATAGCTGTTACCTATTGCTAAAGTTACTTTACCTTCTAATAGTAGATCCACAGAATAGAGAAGACCGCACGAAGAAAGAAAATGTGCAAGCAAATTTTTTTTGTTTATCTTGTCAGAATGCGTTTTTATTTACAAATCAAAGAAAAATAATTTAAATTTTTGCATAAGTACGATGGTACTTTTATGGTTCTGAACACATATACCCAACGGTTAAAGCTACCTATACTAGAAATAAAAAAATTAAAGGAATAGGCAGGTTTTAGCTGTTTGGGGAAAAGTTGCTGAAATCGTATCATTTTGGAGGACAATTTTAGCCGCCATGGGGAAAATTTTAAAATTCAATCTGGAGATACTGATAAGCAATGGATTCACAGCTCGACTAATGAACTGCACTGTACAGTAGGATCGAGGACGTAGGTATAGTATTAACATTACACATTAAAATGACTAAATCGTGAATAGTTTTGCACCCTATAAATATATAGTAACGGTGATCTGCACAGGGGACCATTCAACATAATTGTTTAACTTGTGTAAATTTTATATAATTAGAAAGAATGGAATATATTTTAATTTGGTCTCCTTACCTGATAATTTGGATCATTTTTATTAAAAAAAAAAACAAGAAGACAATAAAATTTATAAAAAAAGAACCAATAGATTTTACTCCAAAATGTTATGACAATTTATAATATGGCGGGATGTTTAAAAGTTGCCATAGTTGAGCCGTTCATACGTATTTTGTTTAGTTATTTTCTATTCTAAGAGGTAATTAAAAATACTTTTCAGTCAACAACATAATTTATTTACTATACACAATTTACATTTTATTTGCGCATTGACTGTAGCTCACCTACAAAGTATTTTCCATTTCTTAATTTTTACAATAATAAAAAAAAAAAGAATTGTTAAAGTGTACTTATTATTTACATTATCAACTTACTTACTCTTGATGTTGGACTTTACACGTTTTCTTTATGATTTTGATTACTTCATGTGTAGTGTAATATGGTTTCAACAAATGTAAACTACCCAAAGAAAGTAGCTAAAAAAATTAAAATAGTTTATTCATGAAATATTATTTATTTTGAGCAAATGTAATTTTTTAGTTGTAAATAAATTCCTAATCATTCTTAACTTAATAAACAGGAGGTACCAACCTGAACACAAATATATTAAGTTTCTCTTCCATTTTCAGTATACTGAATAAATTCATAGGACGATATGTTTGCAGGTTATAGTTTCGAGTATTACAGGTGAGGCTGGGTCAGATATGTACAGTGGTCGACGAAAATGTTACAATCCTGTCTTCGTCTGAACTATTAGGAGCATTTTTTTTTATATTACAGCATCAAGTTACTTTCCAAATTTATTCCACATAATAAAATGGATTATTTATGTTTGTAGCTTACGGATTCCTAGGCGCCAAGTAATAATTATGAAATACCTGCTACACTCTGTACTGCTGACTATAGTTTTCTTGATTATTTATGTGACCGTAGAAAATGTAATGTTTAACTTTTGATTAGTTTCTTTTTGTCTTCGAAGTAATATATTTTTCAAACGCAGCGACAATGATTATTACAATTTTTTAAACATTTTCAAAAAAGGAGGTTCTCTTAAAGAATGTATTTTTTATGGATGTTCGTTGAGGCATAATTTTTATGTTTATGAACTGATTTAAATCATTCTTTTTTGTTGGAAAGGGAATACCTTAAGGGTGACCTCATTTTAATTTCTTTGGCATTGGACCTTCGAATTCGAAGTTACACCAGGAAACTCCTCAAAATCATTAAAATTGGTTTTAGTTATTGTTAAAATACCTACTACCAAAACGTACTATTTTCAAAGTATGTAAATTTTTTGTTATGTTTACCAACTACTACATTTTCGTTGGTTGCTTTCCTTACAGAATCAATGCATACGAATATGTCGCCGTGTAGTAGAAGCGGGATCTTATTCTGTCATGATATTAATTTTATTTTTATTCATAAACTTACATTATTTGACAGTATATTTTGTAATATTGGTGATATAGTTTGGTTATTGTGCGTACGTGAAGTGAATTAAAAAGCATAACGACAAGAGAATCACCATTTTGTTAAAGAATTGTTTGAACTGTGAAGAATAGAAACAAATATTCTATCCATTTGACATTGGCATAATTGTGTATAAACACACATTACAATTAAAAAAAGAGAGCCAATGTATGGAAAGTACGTAGGTAATTAAAAATGTTTTTTTTTTTACAAAATATTTCACAGAGATCCAAGATTGTAATATTTCGTAAACGTGTGGTGTAAGAAATGAAAGAATTGTTGTGTCGACATGTATTTAATGTAGAAGCTACAGGAATATCCAATGAAATAATAAGAAACTAAAAGATAATTTTACAATATAAACCAACAACACGTATGTATGACAGAGTGATTCTTGATCACATGTTTACCTCCGTAAATCCTATTCCATATGAACGTATAATTACATATTATTATTTATAGTAAAAAATTAAAGGTGATATAAAAAAGGTAGATATAATTACATTTTTTTTGTCATAAATTAAATTGAGTCTAATTTTTTTTAAAGTAGGTGTCATAATAATGTATCAGTATTTAAATTTTAAACGAGTTACGCACTAATTGCCATCTCATTAGTACTGGAAAGTAAATATTTAAATACACATATATATATATATAATATATATCAGTACATTTAACACAAAAAACATGAAAGCTATCACGACATCAAAATACTATGCTATACATTTAGTTATTTTTCCATTCGAAAATATATCTAGAGGTAAAAGATATGCTTCTATTAATTTGATAATATTAATTTTTATGCTTTTTTTTATTTTACTCGGCTATTTTATTATTATCTATGTACTTTTTTGTTTAATTTGCCATAGCACTGCCTATGTCACACAACACAATTGACTTGAATTTTAATAATTTTCAATTATAATTCATTACATGTTAATTCAATCAAATTTATTTTCATTTCATATCATTCAAAAAGGAAAACCATTTTATTGTCCTACGAAATAGATAAAATATCATAAACAGTGGTATAGACAAATTAAATCATTAGTCGCGCATACACCATACAAACTTCTAATCTTAAAAACATAAAAATAGACAGAAAAAACTAACTGCGACCATGGTGTTTCACTATCGCCGATACTAACCTTAATCTTAAATCCTTGTGCAAGGTTAATAAAAGTTTAACTTCGAGTTTTTTTTCTTCACAATTATATATTTTTTCCAAATTTTTTTTAGGAAAAAATTTATAGAAAATGCTTTTTACCGCGATATTTCTAACAATATAATTGACATTGCAATGACACTTACTATTATACGACTAATGAGTGCTAAACTAGTGTAAGAATTTATCATACAGTTAGCTATCGGTTTTGGTTCAGAAACATTTGTCATAGGAAATATTACTAGATAATAAAAAACAAAAAACAAGCAAAACCTAATAAAGAAACGTATTGTGAATGATAAAAAAATCCTGACTACTTCTTATATATAAAAAATCTACAAAATAGTGTCAACTATCGTTCAAAAAAACCTTTTTGGTGTACACGGAAAATCCAAGAAAAGGGCAGGGAACAACTTTTTTTATTAACATCTAAGTTATTCACTAATTTCCTAAAAGCACTTACTGAAAAACGATAGAAGTACCATCTTTAAAAAGTACATGTTTAAAAGCGCTTGCAAATGGTACTTCAAACATATTATTATCTAAAAATATTGAAAAAAAAAAAACGGGAATATATCTTAAAATAAAACCTAAGCTGCTACTTCTCACAAAACAATAAAATGCACGACGCATCATAGGAGCATTTGCGCTTAAAATAAAAATAGAATGAAACCACAATAAAAATAAAAATAAAAACAAACAAACAAATGGAATTTCGTGTTAATTAATAATAGTAAAATGAAATTTGTTACTCTGTGTCTAAATTATTATATTAAAGAAACTAACTGTTAATGTCTTTATAAGAGTGATCTAAATCACAAATTGTAAAAATAAGGAATTATAACGATATTGCCTTTGCCAAAAAATTACAGTAGTATATTTTTTAAAATATTTAGCTTGGAAAAGTAACTTCTATACTTTTTTTTACGTCAAAGACTGATATATTTTTTTCGTCGTACAAAGGCAATGACCCCCCGCCCCCCAACACTCGTAGTGGTGTGCCTGTGTGTGTCTGTGTGTTGCCGTCCGTCTTGATATGTGTGAGTGTATATGGCCCGCCGCTTCGCCGTTAGCTAGAAGCAAATAGTTTTATGTGAGTTTGCATGTAATGATTAATATTGTCACTTCTAGACCGGAAAATGTAAATATATTTAGCTTATTACTTAAAATATGTAGTTTATATGACAATATGTTTAGAAAAAAAAAAACTGTATAGTTTCAATGCATGTATAATATTATAATAGTAGGTGTATAAGTTAAAATTATTTCACTTTCTGGTCAAAAATGAGATAAAATGTTCGATTGATCCATTGTTAAGTATGTCAGAAAAAAATTATAGATAAAATAAATTCGAAGTATAAATTACAAAGAAAAAAATATATATAAAAGAAAAATGCAAGAAAACAATGAAAAAAGAAAACTAGTAGCAATTGAGCGAGTTTATGTGCCAATCCAGCTGTTGGTATTGTGAAAAAGACATGTATATTTATTATAGTAATTTCGTTACAAGTTAACATACCTACTGTAAGATTATTTGTCGCAATGATATGTATTTTATAAGCATTATTAATATCATTAAAAATATTTACGGCCAACCCAATATTATATGAAATCAATTTACTTATTGTAAACAGTTTTTATGGAATAAATTGACATAATAATTAGAACGAAGTTCCTTGTCGCGCGTTTGACGGATGCGATCGATACTTTTGCTGTATAGTACGTTACAGGTAGGTGAAGGAACAGTACTCAAATTGTATACAATAATTTTTTTTTACGTTATCGTTTGTATTTTTACGATAGTAAATAATAATGAAATGTTCATTTTCATAAATTTCTAGACAAAAACCCCTTTTTTTAATAAATACAATTTTAGTACCCTTCTTTCATTGGGCTTGCTATTTAATTTAATATAAATAATTATTTCATATAAAGCGAAAAGAACTTCGTTGCTACCGGGTGTCCAACAACACCCTCTTAGTTTTTATTTTACAATTGAGAAATATATTATCAAACCGAGCACAGCTTTTTGTTAAAAAATTTCGTTTGACAAAATTTAAAAGCATTGGCAGTAAATTCGTTCCACACCTAACTCAGTATGTTGAGTTTCGAATTAGTCGGTCATCGCTTTTTAGAGAGGGCCAAGTTTGCAAAAAAAAAACCATAGATATGATGACGATATAATCTCTCGACAGATTTTAAGATACAGTGTGGCCGAACGTAGCACCTAGGTAAAGGTGCTTGCCGACAGATTTTCTGTTCTAGAGTAAGGTATCCTGCCGCCGTGTAAATAACTTGAAGGTCACCAAAGGTTACGCGTCAACTTCTAGTTAAGTCGCTCATGGTAAGAATGGTCCAACTCACTTATTTTATATTATTTAAGTACGATAAATAGTTTTAAACCTTTTTTATTTACAATAAAGTATAAGTACATACCGCCCTTATTTTACGCTTAACACATAGCAATAATGATCTTGCAAGATACGTGAATTGGACCACAACATGACACTTGATTGAAATATGTTTTTTAAAACAATCAGAACCGGATTTAGGGGAGAGCTATCTATAGCTTTCAGCCCCGTGGCATTCCACAATATATTCTTTAATAAGGAAAAAATATCGTCCGTGCCGACAAAGAAAAAAAGTTAAAATTCAGGAAGGACTTTTTTTAAACATCTCAAAGCATATTCAAAATTATAATTAGTTTAAACACTCTGAAAACAAGCCATGCTCGATTTAACGCTACACGTGTACTTAAAACCTAGTGATTTATACCGACGGTAATTAACTAAAAAATTATTAAAATGGTATTTGAGAGATTCATAGGCTATTAAAAGAATTATTATGCAGAGAAGAGCAACGTGATTATTTGTTTCCACAATTATGCAAAATCTTCTTCTGAGTACACAGACTGTACATTCCGCTAAGTTGTACCATTGTATGGATGGACATGAACTGGACATACAACTGGACTGTATTTTTACAAAAACCTGCATAATCTCTCCAATACCGTACACGTAATGTGCCTTCAAGTTTTCTAATTTCTTATAAAATTTACACACCACAATGTGATCGACTACGTAAGCGCCGTCGCTATAATTGTATAAATTGACACAAGTCACTTCGGCTGTCACTTTTGACAGTAGCATCATTCGTGTTCACTTTAAACATTCCAGCGATAATTTCTTTCGAAATAATTAACAAATGTTTAGAATTCATAGTTATTAACGATATAGGTATTATTTACAAATATATTTTAAAACTTTGGCTTATACTTTGGCTTGGGATAAATTATTATTCGCCAAATTCGGTTAACAACCTTTTAAAATACAATTAAAAGAATTTGAAAGAATAATAATGACAATTTAATATATTATACGTAAGTAAGTAATCCTAGAAACACAGTCAGAAGGCATCTTTAGTGCGCGTTTTATCTACTGAGCGGCCGTAGGAAATTATTTGAAAAACACTGCCGAGACAACATACTGTTTGCTTTAGTGTACTGAGTAGTGTAGTGACGTAATGTCGTGCTACCTCGCCACCGCCAACATCTGTCGCCACGTATGGACGGTTGTACAAATATAGTATACACAAACTTGTACATTAGTTTTCAAAAATGACAAGACATTAGAATAGTTTTTCTTTGCAAGTTTTATACGTAATTATAATGTCATATTTAATTGAAAATAAAATATTGACCATGTTTTCTCGAAAAGAAAATATATTCGAGGTTATGTTTTTTTTTAATAAATGCTCCGTGAAATGCTTAGAATGTTGAAATAGGTACAGCACAGAACAACTGCCATTGACCACAGACAGTTGATGTTACGTTTTAACTAGTGATAATACAGATGACGACTGAACTGGAAACGATTTACTATGACAAGTAAGTATTCCATCAGATCGCAATCCAACTGCGCATCTACACCTACTGAACTATTCAGTAGGAAAAAAACTGTAACAACTTTTAAAAGTTCCATAGACAACTGATAATAGAAAACTAGCCACATAAGAATTGAACAAAATGACATAGACCTTATACAATGCATGTAATATAATGTAAGATCTCTTTAGAATTTGGCGTAATTAAAAAAAAAAAAAAGAAAATAGAAGACGTTGCCCCAGTTAGAACGGTCTGCAAAACGAGTTTTTGTAAAGCTGGATTTGTTCAGAATAAATAAATTTGTTACAGTACTTTAAATACAAATAATCACGGTTTACACAATTGACAGTCTTCAAGGAGTTTTCGAATGGGTCTTTCTTTGTCCGTCATGTAGTAATTAGTAATATATAGATCCTTATTTTTCTTGTTGTTTTGGCGCCGCAAAAAGCACTTGCCAGTGTCAATGTTTTTAAGCCTTCGTAAAATTTTCCAATATACAAAATGGGGTCTTCTGACAAGGTGGTGGCTCTCTTGTGAGAACTATCTAGGGAGTTTTTGTAACATCCTATAATGCATGTTTTCCGCTTTATATTAATAATCCACTTCACTTATGCACAAACAACTAAACTATATCACGCAAAATGCCACCAATATTACAAAATATAGGGTGAAAAAACTAAAGTTAATTAATTAAAAATAATAACCATAACATGTCACTTTAAGATCCCACTAAAAACCCCATAATTATTTGGCTTCATATAGTTAAATTATTGACTTTAAATGATGTTGATTGGTGATAATTTTGGACCATGATTTCTGACACAAAAAGTTTTAACAGGAGGGCCGCCATTTTTTTTTAGAACACTGCACTCGTGAAATAAAACAGAACCGATACAATTAAACACTTAATTGTAATAATCGTCAATAACGAGGATTAGGGGCCAAAGTACGAACAAGAAGATAAAGACAATTTCAAACAATTATGCTAATATATATGGAAAAACGTTCATAGACTACGAAAAAGAAATTTAATTCTTCGTCAATGGCCGTTTCGTCTACCATACACCGCGCTATTGAGATTTATTTTCTAACTCAAAACACGATATTAATTATTTATTTAATTTGATATCAAGGAAATTTGCGTTTATTAATTATAAATCTTCAGCTCGCAGTTTTGTTGTCCATTTCGAAAGACGTAAAAGTATTTTGTTTAAAAAAAAAGTAAAACGAATGTAAACGACATAATATGGTATGAATTAGAAATACATATATTATTTAGTAGGTACGTATTATATACGAGATTTCGATAAGAGATATCAAATAATTGTATATCAATGATGTCGAATGAATATTCAGAAGTTTGACATGTAAATAAATTATATATTTGAAATATTGAAACCGCGTATCATAATTTTTTTAACTATGACAAAGAGCGACGTTTTTAGATGTATTTGTTAATAATAAAGGTAAAAATTGTTACATACAATTACTTCAGAAACATTTTTATTCCATAATCTTTTACCATAATCCAAGTATGTTATTTTTTTTTTTTTTTTTCAATTATAATTATGTATTTTTTCAAAATATACATTTTTATAAGAATAGTTGTTTATTTTTGTAAGATATGTACTATCATAATGTAAAAAGCCTTATATGTACAAAGTGTTGGCAATTATATATTATAATTTTTTTTTTAAATAAACAGTCGGATAGCGTCGATTTTTTCATATATAAAAAGTCGTTCGTATGTGTCTTTCAAATACAATTTTCTTTATGTTCATAACAAGTTCTGTATAGAAACTTCGAGTAGTTCTAGTAAAATGTTCATAGGTATAATCTACATATATATTTTGTAAATTTATTCTAAAATACAAATATTCAGATATGAAAAGAAAAACAACAACAAAACAACACTTTTTGACTAGATAAAAATACAAGAAAAACGAATACAGATTATTAAGCCGTCAATAATCTATATAGAGAAGTGTAAATGCAAAAATGATAAATTTTCCGTGTAAAATATTTTTTGCTCTATATATTGCACAAAATTTTTTTTTTCAACAACTGCTATGTAACCGAGAGCTAAGTGTGTCTTCATTTAGGGATTTTTAAAAGCCTGAGATTCAATTTTCGAGACAGATAATTATAATATAGTCCATTGAATACCGAAGTGACACAAAAAATATTTTTTATATTTTGTTGAATTACGTCACATTTTTTATTTAATTGACACGCCATCTTACAAGCTTTCGTGATATATTTAAAATAAATTAAGATTTTTAATGACTAGTAGGTACATCGTGTGAAAGTTAGTTCGGAGTAACATCGTATATCGTAGATTACATTTAGGTATATTCGTTAAATACTAACTATGGAATATTCCAACAAAAAAGTCGACGTTCAGAGAAAAAAAAAAAAACTCTCGCCTTGCGCTATTAAGAAGCCGATGCTCAATTAATATAGCGGTGAAAATTTTCACGTAATCAGATGTAGACAGGACGATTCCGAAACGCCTGAGCATGATATTGGTTTGGAACCTTTTAAATCTGTAAAAACCGCCGAGAAGAAGATGCTCAAAACGGTGGTCCAAGTCACTGAACGTTTGGAGCTACCTATCAGCAAAGCCCTCCATTGTGTCGAAGATCGAGGTCTTTGAAGACGACTTACTAAAAGCACTCTACGAATGAGAAGAGAGAAGAGAGAGAGAGATAGAAGTCTTTATGTTGAAAGAAGTAATATTTGCAAAGCCTTTAGGCTGTCCAATAGCGAGGCTTATTTTAAACACCGAACGCCCTCGTTCGTGTCTACCCATTGGTTGAGCCGTACAGACACGTAGACGTAAGGTCCAACCTATACTGGTCCACCAATAATATGACACGAT
This sequence comes from Saturnia japonica, assembly GCA_033032175.1. Classification (NCBI taxonomy): domain Eukaryota; kingdom Metazoa; phylum Arthropoda; class Insecta; order Lepidoptera; family Saturniidae; genus Saturnia; species Saturnia japonica. The sequence continues at coordinate 1,489,951 of CM065330.1, forward strand.
TACGACCAATGTTGAAATTATTCACAACCCGAACAATTTTTTAGGTTTTTTTTAAGCCTATGTAGAGACTTACTCGACAGCCATGGACGCAAAAACATTATTTCCCGTTAACTCAAAGACTACAAATGATTAAAGAACTTAACGGATAAACAGTAACAACGGAGTTACCAATTGCAAAACAGAAAACGGATATTTTTTAGGCCTGCAGTACTAATAATATACTACGTTGGCGATAAAAAAAATTAATATTATAAAACCTTTAAGGACACAACATAGCCGACATATTGTCAATAGATAATTATTAAAAATAAATAATACAAAAGAAAACATTTGAAGTTAAATTATCCTGTACCATTTAAAATAAACAAGTTTGAATACTATCAAATATTGTTATGATATTATATATTTTCATTATTTAAACTAAACAAACGAACATAAGCACAGTAGTAGCAACATTAGGACAATTACACTGACAATAATTATAACCGCGAAATACTAATTTTGTGACATCTGTCATTAAAAATGTATACATAGTGTGTGCAATGGCGGCCAATACGAATTAAGTCACACACAAATAAACAAGGTTAACAGAAATCCTATACGCTTGGAAAGTATCAAAATCACTAAAATACAATATCTATATTTTTTACAACTACATAACCTTAACTATGCATAATAAATATTTACTGTGCATAAATCATTATAATCTACAGGTCATGGTAAATTTTTAACCGAGGCAAGTAGCACAACTCTTTTTTCTAATATTTAACAACACAAGTGTTTTCATAGACAAAAAAAAAACACAAAATTATCACTGCCTCAGTTAAAAAAGAAACATATTGCAAACCAGCAATTATTTAAACGATCACACTTTCGATTTAAAAAAAGATCAAACGAGCAACTATCATATTTTTTTTAAACCTTAACATTTATTTTTAACATTCAGTAAGCTGGTAACATTGTAATCTTTATTATCTTTGGCTTATTAGGTTAAAAAGAAACATACATGACACTGCACTCAGTTGCAACCAACACTCAATCAATGTTGCCAACCTAAAAAAATCCTGTTATTCGACATAACATTGGTCCGACGTCCTATTCACGCAATTTTACATGTCTTTTTTAAACCACATAATTTTATAATTATATAATATATACGATCTTTTAAAATATATATTTCTATATATATATAATATTTATACACAATTTTTAATAACTATGAATACGTTGAACATTTCTTACTAGTATTCTTGATCGTCGACGCCGTTATTTTGGCCTTGCCGTTGATTCTGTTCGGATTTTTGTGGGCCCTTGCCCTGGCCGATTTGCCGGGACGACGAGAAGCACAGTTTCATAACGAACGGGAATTTGGCACCTGAAAATAGTCGTTTGTAGATTTTAAACAAAATCACGCCTGTTGTTGTCCCGAAGTATTCGAAAATTATACGTTAAATCTAGCATCGGAACTGATTCCCTAGTGGAGCCGCCGACGCAGGACTTTTATTTTTTCGTATCTGCCTATACTGTTAGCCATAAGGGCCAGAAGGCTTTCACAGTTTGGGGCGGGGGCGAGAGCTGAATGCACTCAGCCGCGAAAGCGTTGCAACAAGCTCAAGGGTACCATAGTAGCCGCACCTCGGTTTGGGCTGTTACCAGAAATGCAACAGATATATAGGGCAGATACGATCTATTAACACACTTTATAGACATCACTGTAGGTTTAGCGCACAGCTGATGCGTTCTTCTTCTCTACGCGCACGCTGTTGGCGGATAGTACCAACCTCTCGGATAATAGCTTGGTACTATCTGATGGTCAACTATACAACCGCGCGCGCTCATTGGTCAAATAAAAAAATAGCGCGCGCCTCCCCGGCTTCCTGTTACACACTTCCGTCCTTTTTCATGAAATCACTCCCACAGATTGCAGGAAAGCGAGAGGAAAGATGTTACAAATTAAAATATAAACGCGATAACCAGTAAGCATAACTAGGCAGAGAATACTAGAAAATGGCTAACCGTTATACTAATATAATTTTTTTCATACCGAGTCGGTGAGAAGGCAGTGATGGTAAATGTATTAAGTTGTACCAGAACTAAATAATAACGGTGATGATCGCCGTGAATCGATATGGCAATACCGACAAGCAATAAACAATTGCGAGAATCTCTAAGTAAGAAATTCGACTCTTTCCGCTAGAAAGGGCGCAAAGGCCATTTTGGGCGAATTGACTTTCTTATGTTCTCCTATATAGATTTTTTAGTTCATTCGTTGTCTTTTAAAAATTACGCTATATGAAAAAAAAAATTATTACCAACAGAGATTTTCTTAAAGCTAAACACCAATTTTCTTCAAAACCAGGTCATAAATTATTGTCGTTTTTGTAATTGCGAGGGTAAGCTTGTGTAAACAAAGTATAAACCATGTAATATATTATTGTAGAAACTTGAGGAAATAACTTATATTTATGAAAATTAATGAGTTACTTATGTATAAAAAAAATATTTTTTTTGCTCATTGCCAAAATGATGTAATTTGGAAGTACACCATTTTTAACGGAAAGAGTTGATATAATATAGGAAATAAATGATAATGGAACAGGATGCCGCCGAATTAGGCTATTATTAAGAGCTTTCACCATTGATTGCTATTCTGCCAAATCGTTGAAGAGTCTTTAACCAAATCAGAGGTCCCTGGGGGCTTTTATATTTTAGTAGTTGTGTCGTATGTGGCGTATAAAAACTATTTTCCAACGGTTCAACCCAAAACAGAAATTACCACCAGTTACCATAAATTTTACAATTGCCTGATCGATGCCCGATCTCACTGAAACCAATGCATGAATCAGAAGCAAAGATGACGGGAGAAGCTGGGATCTAATAAATTATAGACTGAGAAACGGAAGAAAATCTCACGGCGTCAGGCCTTAGGGTGAAATATCATCCTGACAAAGGACTCGCTTCAAATTAAATCGAACAGTAAAGAACTTATTGAAGTCTAAAAAATTACCTTGACAATACATAGACATTTGTTTTAGAACATACATTTAAAATGTAAAGTTGATACAATAGTTACTACATACACTATTGTTGACATTCATATACAAGAAAATAAAACGGTATACACTGGTGACGTACCTGGATGCTGTATGGTGGCGTGGTTGCACGCCATGATCGCCATCACGGATTGCGAGATGTTTTGGAACTCCATTAGACCGGACGACGATCTGAAAGGACACAATAAAACGAGTTTAAACCAAAAGCAAATCAAACAAGACAATTTCTAACGAAAAAGAAAATCAACTTTAATGATTTTGTTAAGTTCCCTGATGTGTCTCGAAATCTAAGGATCAATGATATTGAAATTAAAATGGGACTACGTTTGAGGTATCCCTTTTCAACGAAAAAAAAATCATCTAAATGGATTCATAAACAAAGAAGTTATGCCTGAGTAACCAAAAGAAAATATATACAATCGAATTGAGGACCTCTGAAGACGGTTAATAAATATACACACTGAGCAAAAGGAATCTAATACGGAAACTCATTCCTTAATTAGTAAGTAAAACTATGCGGTAGCATTTCTTACCTTTCGCTCTTCAGCGGGAATTTAGAGATAGTGTGAGGCGGTGTCACTCCGTAATCGTTAAAGACCTGCAAAAGCTGGTCATCGGACACATCAGGGGGCGTGTTGAAGAAGTGTAGCACCTGAAATCCAAAACAAAGTTGTTCCATTATCTATGGCAAATGTACACGGAAGGTAAGTTCTCGCTTATGATTTGATGTTAAAAATCTGTCCTTGTCTTCTGTTGCAGTTGAGGCGCCATTCTAAGCTTAGCGTATTAACATCTTCAACTACAACGCCACTTATATTAAGTGGCAAAAGTTAATAGTATTTAACTTTTTTTTATAAAGCACAGTACAATACAAACACAACGACGACCACCGAGAGGACGATATCTATCGACGATCGCTGCTGTCAAGCCGGCCTGCATAAATATTTCTTCACGATACGCTTGAAGGACCCGATTTCGTAAGAAGGAGGGAGGGAGCACATTGGCCGGTCGATGGACCACAGTTCCGTGGTATGACAAAGATAAAACATAGAGAATTCATTCGTTCGTGTCGAGATGGATGGTAACCGTAAAACTGTGACTCTGTGTGCCCAGCGCGTGTGGTTCTGAAAATGAATGTTTTTAGGATGACGTTGATCTTGTAATCAGCACACTATGCAATTATATACTTTAGAGAATAATTAGGAAGAGCTAGCATCTGCGTCACAGGTCGAAACCGAATTTTTTTTTTTTAAATATTGGATATTTTGGAACATCAATTTGAGTATTCTGCAAGATTAATTCTGTTACGGTGCAGATATCAGCACTTATTTGTACTATAACATACCTTTGACGGTGGCTGTATTCTGTTCTTATGGATGGATGCCGGTGTGAGGAATCGATTATTTTTATTACCCACGTAGTCCTTGAACGAGGGGCTTTTGTCCCTTAGTGGGTAGGGGTTCATCACCTCCGAGAGGTAAGCTTGCTTGGAGAATCTGTAATAGAGATGCTACTTGTTTTGACTGTTTGTAACCAATGTCTTCCAATTTGAATTATCTTTAACTATAATTTGTTTTTTTTTTATTGTCAAAATGTACAGACAGACAATGTAACTACATTTAGTAATTAGACCCTCAAATGAAAAATCTTTCATCAAGAATCTACCAGTGGGTTTCGACGACTGCACCGGAGATTATTATAATATTTTTAAAGTTATCCGGTAATCAAATTTAATGACATAATTGCTTAACATCAAATGTGTTGTGGTGTTTAACCGTAATTTAAAAGTTAGTAATGAAATGTTTCTTAAGTTTCGTTTCTTTCATAGTTACTACATACGCCAGTGTTAAAGTGTAATCGCCAACGGTGACGTTGTTAAGATTCTGGACGCATCTCTCGACGGAGACACCGTCACCCATCTGCACCATAGCCGTACCCTCTTTGGTTTTCAGGAATTTTATCTGAAACCAAACGAAGTCAACGTTTCATTCACTCAGCTCCATGAACATTGTAGGCACTGATCCTGCAATAGTTTACACAATATTCCAAAATTCATTGTAGAGATCATAAGGTATCATTGTACATATCAAAGCGATTTCAAAAATTTCGCACTCTGGGATGACAAAACATTGCTATCGACTCATTAAAGTTTTCTTTTGATAAAACAGATGTTATTAGCTATAGGATATGCTTCCTATTAATAGTACGCTACATCATCTTACACAAACAAATTTCAAATAGTTATAATAGCTGTTAAAGACGAAATATTTTTTTTTACGTATAAATATATTGTGAATTCATAATATACCCCTTCGCATACTTACAAGCAGGAAAGTCGCATTTGTGAACTATATACACCAACTATTTAATTATTACATAGGTCCATTTAAGTAACATTTTTGGGTAAACAAATAATTGTTATACTTTAAACTCAAAAATGAATGTAGTACATACTCTGACAACGTTTCCGTAAAGGCAACATAAGTTGAAGAGTCGATCGGCGTTAATTGTCTGCGGATCAAGTCCGTACACCATCATGACAGCGCCTTGCTGCGGCGGTCCACCCTGAGGATAGAAGCAACAAATGTCTGATGAACTTGTCTTTAGTAAGCGCTAACACTATACATATAAAATGCTTTGTCCTGAATGATTGTCTGACGGATCAACGCACAGTCCAAAGCGCTGATCGTAGAGACCCGAAACTTGGAGGGTGTGTTCCAAGTATGACGTAGGCATCCAATAAGAAAGGATTTTCCGAAATTCTACCCCTAAGGTGGTGAAAAAGGGACGCAAAGTTCGTATGGGACAACGTGATTCCTTGGTCCAATCTACTTCAAATTTTGCATAAACCTTTTTTAACAGAATTGATGGAAGACATGTTTCGCATTTTATTGAAATTTATCCCCTAACGGGGTTAAAAAGCAGTACAAAGTTATTTTGGCGGTGATTTGCTTCGAAATTGATATCAATACTCCTTAGTGCTTTTGATATAAATTATATTTTATTTTGACACATGTTTGAAAACTCAATCCGATTTTATTCAAAAAAGGTTGAACTCACTTAAAAACATGACCAAATAGTCTTTAAAATTGGAATGTCTCGGAAGTCACCGTTCTATATTAGTACCTCATTTGAAGGTTTCGAAGCTTAAAGCGGTTATGCACTTTTAGGACACGGCCTCACAGGGACGTAGAGTTCGAAATTTGAAATGGAAAGACTAGAACATTTTGGTTATAAATTATACGAATCTTTCTATATTTAAAAAAACATGTAAAATATATACTAATACTAATAATATAATAAAGTGGAAATTTTTTTTTGTTTGTTTTTAAACACACAATCTCTGGAACTACCAGTCAGATTCGAAAAAAAAAAAATTTATGTGATAGCCAGACTCACGAGGAATAGTATAGGTTATATAACACAAGGCTACAGTTTCTAGCTAGCCTTAAATATTATATTGGCCATTATCATTATCTATCTCTTATACATAAGCTACAATAAGGTATTTTGCAATTTCTTTTTGATGAAGATTAAAAATTAATTTATGAGCATTATTTCTAAGCATGGCATATTAATTCTTACGAACAAAAGTTACTTCATCATAAAGACAATTTAATGAAGATAAACTCTTACAGTTGTTTGTTTGAGAGATAATACAAAATTAAAATAATTCAACACTCGGCTCCTATTTTTCTGACTGAATCAGGGCCTTATATTGTCTTTATTGAAGTATTATAAATCATCGATCAGTGATTTCTTCTAAATTATATGCGGGTGAAACGGCGGGTCACAGCTAGTACTTTAATATAAGCTTTTATTTAAAATGCTTTGTTAGTATGGGTCAAATCTTGCAACTGAATTTTAAAACAGTTCTCCCCAACCGATTAAGCTGGAATTTTACATAAATTTTTACTTTGGATGACAATGCACGGTTAGCCAAGTTACGTCATTCTAAATCCATATGGAGAACTCCCAAAGATGGTGGACTAGAGTTATTCTTTATACATCTCCAGGTATAAAATGAAAGGGTTTGCTGATAATAATACGAAAAAATGTTACAAAAAAAGGTTTTGAAAACAAGTTTTTATTTATTTATTTAAAAATTTTAAAAGCTTGTAGCTCAAAATAAAATGGAGACAGGGGAATTTAAACTAAATAAATTTCTTGGGCATTGCAACCTTTAAAATATCGAATAATCTTCGTTCTTAAAAAGTTTTTCTACTACTTTGTTCTTTGTCCGATGGTGTTCCATTCATTTTTTTTAAATATGTATATGTTTGTAGTTTGATACACATAAATCGTTTTCATATCAACTGGTTATTGTTATAACTATTCATAAATTCGTCTTTATGTTTATTTCCATGCGGTTTTTAGGAATCCATCTGTAGGGGAAGAGAATGGAATCATCCTAACAGCAACGATATGTTGCCCTTTATGCGCCCGGTGCGAGCTTTTAACTAAATAGCTGCGCTCTTGAAAATTATTAGTTTAGGAATGGTTTGTTGTCCTGGTCTAATCGTTTCTGCACCCCTCCAGAGTTTGTGCTCTGTGGTTGGACACCGCTGGCACCGCCATAGTTACGGCACTGAAACGGAGATATCCCAAATATTGAAAGTACCTGGTTCTGGGGCTGCATCGATGGGTGGTGCATCGGTGGTGGTGGAACGAATCCCTCTCCACCGTATCCCTCCGGTCCATAGCCGCGGCCGTCACGCTGTGGATAAAACAATTATTGGTTAATTTCTTTGTATATTTATACTCTGGCATGAGATTCCATGCACTATGATGGTACGGGCAACATTTCCTATCGTGACTATTATTCCGATGTTTAAATAAGCCATCTTTACAAAACAAGTGATGAACTAAGATCATTTATGACAATCAGTTCACGAATCCATATGTAAAAGAATTTTATTTTTACAAGTAACTTGTTAGCGTGTAATATGAATAAACAAATTTTACTTTTGAATCCCAATGAAAGTCAGACATGCTGCTATGGACCACGAGAGCGAACTTTTATAGAAGGTTAAGAAATAAAAATAATATCAAACACAGAAAAACTTATTGCTGCATTAATAAAAGGGAATAAGTTTTAATTAAAAAAAAAAAAATATCGGTCCTTCGAGCACACATTGCAAAAGTGAATAATGGTTTCCGTATAGTACTCATAAATGCATCATTTAATGTAAATGGTTAATTATTAAAAACAAAATACGGATTTTTACAAAAAAAAAAAAAAAAATTATAAACGTTGTCACGTTCAAATATGCGCTTTTATGTTGTAAACCAGTAATTGAACCTTCAATTTGGTTAATTAAAAGCTTTCCCATTCGGTTTACAATGGGTATTGTAATTTTTATTACTTTTACACGAACACGCAATAAAACATCGAACACGGCTAATGGACGAAATTCGTAATGAAACACGTATACGACTATAATATAATATTGAACTGTGTTTGCAAATCGTGCGCGGAATAATCTAGGTTCACAATTAACTTTTTTAGAACAAGAATACGCTAAACATTGCATTTTTCCGAGTTAAGAAAAAAGAGATGGAGAAAACGCAGAATTATAAATCATAATGGAGGGCCGCTGCTCCAGTAATATTTACTATACCATTGGATAAAGATATCAATAAGCCAGCCAACCTTCCAGTTGAGAATGTATCAGTATCGATCGATGTAGTCTGTAAAATGCACTTAAGAGTGACTTCAACAAAAACCTTTATTAGATTTAGCATTATACCATCTTCGGGTACATCGTCAATTAATATTATGTAAGATTGTGGTGAAACGCCAGTCTTTAACAAACACGGAAAATTTAAATATTGGTTGAGAAAAGCATCTCAAATCTAAATAGGCAACGATTATAATAGTTGAAAATATCGTAAACACATACCGGATGATGTGGGGGAGGTGGACCATGTCTGTCCTTCATCAACCCTGGGAGCGGAGGCCCACTGCTACCGTAGTCCATATCTGTAACACAAACATTATTTTTGTAATACGATGTGAGATTAACGAAGTAGGGAACAGTTTAGATGTTTATAAAATTACTGATACAGTAGAACAAAATACTCGAGTCGAATCCACTGTATATCGTGTAGTTATACAAAACTTACAAAAGGCAATTATTGCATGAAATGCTAAAAAAGAAATATCATTTTATACTGAATGTTTTATTTGCATCATCGACTCTAAAAAGTAAATCATCTCGAAGTCCTTTCTGTATATAATAAACGATGTATGAAGGACTCGTTTATATTTTTATATTAGTAATCATTCAAGTTAATTACGTTTACACCTTCATTTAAAATACATTGCCAAGTATATTATCGGGAGAGAGACATAGACTAAATATCGAGAATGGATACATAATATTCTTTAAATTAACTTTGTTTGCTTGTACATATAATGAGATATGAATCATTTGAAATTCTTCATGCTCTTGAGTTATATCAAGACACTGCACATCAGCCTTCAATGATGGTTGTTTTTGAGGATAGAAGAACTTACCCAATGCCTTCTTCAAATGTAACGATATCATACTTAATTTTAATTTCGTATATATCGTCCTGGAATAATCTTTTTAGATACTATAATTGTATATCAAATGGAAAACAGAGGTTTTACTTTTCCATTGCATACTCTGGTTTCATGTTTTCGTAAACCACACCTTCATCAAATTTTATTTGCCCCAAATTAGTCTGTCCAATAGAACAAGGACCACACGGTAAATTGTTTAAATGACCGGATATATATTTCAAGAGTTCTATATTAGTCTGTTGAGTCAACATTCCACTCAGTCTGTGGTCGGCTTCATTTACTCTTTAATATTTTCTCTAGAGCTGCTAATCATATTATTTTAATCCCAATGGCTTTCATGCAGTCTTTTTATGTTTTATATAATTATACAAATGTATATCTGCATTTTTTAAGTAACCCCAGTTGAAAACGAAATTTCCATTAGACTCGTAAAACAGTTTTAACAGAGCATTTGTTGCACTCTCCGTTGCAAAAGCGATGAGTCCAAAACTGTATTCCGAATTAACATCAAGTTTTTAATACTTTTCATGAAGTTATTTATATACCATCACGCTTGTATGTAGGCTGAGGTAGTATGTGCATTAATCAGGCACAAAGCCAAACTCCGAGCTGCTACTGAGAATTTCATAGAAAAACCCAATAACAATTTTTGATCGACCTGGGAATTGAACCCAGGACTTCGGGCATAACAGGTGAGCTGAGGTCCACTAGGCTAATTAGGCAGTGGATATACAATTATAATAAATATAGGGAATTACAAACATTTATACAAAGGAAGACATGCAAAGGGAATTGTTAACATTTGAAATAAAAGTCGTGTGCGCTGATTGTCATTCGTATTTATTGTTGTAAAGTGTGTGACGTATGAATTACAATTTAGAATAATGAATTGATTACAGCTTTAACACGATATTATATAAATAAACAATTAAAATAAAAATTGTCCTTACAATCTGATGTGATATTAGCTATAAACTATTTAAATCAGTGTGCATAATATAATAATAATGTCTGTTTCCTAAATTTATTCACCAAAGAATTAAAAAAATAAAATAATAAGCAACTTATAAAAACAAGCTTTTATTCAATAATTTTAAAAGCTTTTAAAGCGCAACAAAATTATTTAGTTAAATACTGAATAAAAGCTTGTTTTTCAAAAGTTCCTTTTTGATACTTTTCTTAGAATTCTTCTCAGCAAATCGTTCATATCGTGGGAATGACGTAACTTCACTAACCATGCATTGTCATCCAAACGAAACATTTATGCGAAAAATTTCAGCTGAATCGGTCGGGTATAACTGTTTTAAAATTCTGTAGCAAGATTTGACCCATACTAAGAAGGCAAGTTAAATAAACGCTTGTAAAAAGGATATCTAGATATTAAGTTTTTTTTAAGATTTAGGCAATAATTTTTGTTGTACATTATGAGTTAGTACGTAATGGATTCAGTCAGTATTCTTATTATATAAAGACAAAAACATTTCATTTTCGGGGAAAAATAACTTAATCAAGATCGAATGATATATAAACACACAAACTGACATTAATTTGAACATACGTGTCTGCAGACGCTAATAGTAATTGCCGGAGGAATAAAAATATTTCTTGGATATAGATATATCATTTTAGATAATGTATGATGGATCAGAGCTGATGACAGAAATTATGAATGAGATTATTATAATAAAAAATATTAGTTAGAATTATATGGATATTATTGCGCTCTCTGGAGGATGTTTTCATAATTTACCTTTAAAAGTTATGTTACAGTCAATATATTTGTAGGATGTATGTGTTATTGAAGCAAAAAATTACTACATACGTTTTTAAAAGTAATTGTTCTGTTAATTTCCTAAAAATTCAATTCCATTTAACGGTACAGTTTCAGTTATAATATAAATGTATTTTATTGTTCTTAATTTTCAAAGGTTACGAGTATTAGAGCGGTAAGTATTTTGAAACATACATAATATATACTCACCATATATCTTAAAGGGTTAATATCGATCTGAGAAAGCTCAGAAGAATACAAAACACGTGCGGGTACAATGGCAGAATACAACACTAATTTATTAAAAACTACATGGACAGTCGGACACTCATGATAAAACCATGCTAACATATATAACGGCTACGTATAAACAAATACAAATAATCAAGGGCATCTATTTTAACATTAATTAACATTCATAGATAGTGTAACACCCTTTCGTGATAAACATTTATGTACTTGATACAAACCATTTTGCATATGATCGCTTGAGTGCTGACTATGTTGGCTGCAAGTATCTTCGCTGCACGATCTCGTGGAAGCAGCTAACGATGTCGAAGGTGGTGGATCTGTCGATATTCGATTTAATTTCTTTCGCATATCCCACTATCACTCGGAATGGTGATTTAGTAATTTTGAATTCAGTAATTTTGTTTTGTCCATATCATACCAGTTTCGTATAGTTTCTGTGAACGTCTGTCATGACTAGATTTGCATTTGTTGTGTGGGTGGTCTCTTTTGCTCGCATGGATGTATCAAATTCTGTTGATGATGTTGTTTGGAGATGCTGCCAATTATGTGTTTTCACTTTCAAAATGTATGTTCAAATATTGTAAAGTTTTATATACTCTATACATCGTTATAGTTAAATTTCACAACGTATAATCAAATCATAATAAAAAAAAAAAAACAAACAAATACTGATCGGCGTAACAAAATTTTTGTTTGTCCCAACGTTTCAATGTCCATTCAAAATGCATTTAACCGCTCGCTGTATTGTGTACGGAAGCCATTACAGTGCCCGATAAAGAACCCACTCAGAGGGAATGTGGACACATTTAATAGTTTAAAAGCGTCCTTTTCAACTCGGCAATAATAGTATTACGAAAATAAACTAATAGGTTTGTTGTTGGCCAGTCAGTATTTTATGCACAAATTAGTGAGTAAATGTCGTGCAGTTTTGCAGAAAACTAATAGGTATCTGAGACAGTATTGTCGTTGTGCCTATAAAGTGCTAAAAAAAGAACTTGCCTTTTAGAAGAGTTGAAAACTGTTAGTTAAAAAACAGTATAATTGCTACTATACAGTATAATTTATCTAAACTACAACATTACAATTTTACTGAAGTTACTTGTGAATTTTATTATCAGTCAATAAAAAGTTTTTAAAGAGTAGGTAAAATTTTAAATTAAACCCCGTTTACAATTACTATTTCAGGTAACACTATAAATAAGTTAACAATGTTTAATCAAATTTAACATTATGTAGCACATATGTGACCTAAAGTTATTCAGAAAATGGTCCCTATCGGAAGAAAGGAGCAAATTTTGCAAACTGCGGTAGCAAAACAGTATCGCTGCGAACATGAATTTTGTTTTAACGAATCTGTTTGTTTGTATAAATGTAAGAAGCTCATATATCTTAACTGTGATTTAGTTCTAAAGTAACCTATGTGAATGTACGAGAGAGAGAGAATACTTTAAATTACTAAGATTTATATATTTATATTACTTATAAATAAATAATAACAAGTGAAATGTTAAGCCCATTGATAGACATTTTGATATTACATCTTTTACAATCAACAGATTGTTTAAAGTTGTAATTTGACAAGCAAGAAAGAAATGTTTTTGAATAGACCTTGCAAAACTACTTCGGAATAAAAAAAGCTATATTTGGAAAGAGGACCCGCTAAGCATAATCAAATCTCAGAAATGTAGTTTCCTAACGAACAAAGTACATTTAGTTCTCCTAAGGCCACGAAAGATTTCGTGGATAAGGAAACATTAATCCACTTGACAGTAAAAAAGTAGTGTCATACAGAAATACTAATAGGTTTTGTTTATGAGAAACGTGTATTTATGAATTAACACAGAACCTTTCAAACAGAGATAATTTCTAATATTAAATTATATGTAGTATAAGCCGCCGAACTTCCAAAATCAAATAAAAAAAAAATACATAGTTTTCTACAAGACAATATTCTTCAAACATCACGTAGTTGACATTCTATATAATATTTAGAAATTGTCGATACGCTCGGGCTCAATTGTATCAAAAGGCAAATATACGACTGGCGAATAGCTCACAGAAACAATAGTGTCGAAAACGATGGAAACAAAGAAATTATAAAAATTCTGCGCAAATAAACAAACAAAGGTAATTTATTATTGCACAGAACCTTTTAATTTTTCATGCGTTTATTACATTTATACAGCACTTTGCAAATATTCTCTCACACCTGTAACCCCACGAGTTTCGCTTCAAAATGAATGGGCACTCGGCATGCACCTTTTTTCATATTTCCACCCCGGCTCACAATAAATGTTCGTGTACAGTCGGACTCGCAGATGAGCAGGGAAGAGATACGGTTCAGTGTGCTACATATTGAAAAATATGCACCATCTCGCTACAGGTAACGAAATATTCATTGCGTTCTTTACGTTTTTTAATGGTACCCGATATGTATGTTTTTATTTTCTAAGTGTTCAAAATCCACGCTTTGTTATCATTCGTCGAATGAATTTCCTGGATGGAATCTATTACAGCTTTGTCTTTTAATTATTCTATTATAAATATAGAGTTAGAGAACATGTTCACAGTGATTGAACATGTACAATATTCGAGTACGAAAGCATTACCGCAACACAAATTTGTGAGGCCAAGTCACAATTTTCTACGATTCAGTCTGGAGGATATAGTTGACATTTCACTCTGGCACATTTTCCAACATATCCTCAAAGTTATCGGGAACCTTTTTGTGAATTGACCTCATTTAACACCGAGTGAATTGGATTACATTGAACAAGAGGTAACAAAAGAAAAGATTATTCATGTATAAAAGATGCGCTGAGCTCCAAAAGTGGGTACGTGAGGATGGGTAGATGAACTATTAAACGTTGAATAAAATTTAAATTTAAATAAAACGGATGCAAAGCGCTCGAGACGGGAACTCCCGGCGTTTGCTCGAGAAAATTAGATTCATCTCATATGTGAAAGACTATATTGCTCGCGAATTCGCTTTAGTAGTAACACCAAATATAAGCTTTCTAGAGAAAGTAAATTACAAAGTACGACACAATCTATTCGATTTGGAAACAACACCTGACTGCTAACCTACACAAATTACTAAAGCTACTAATATGAAATTTGGAGAGACCGTTTCTTTTGTGCCAGAAGTGTTGAGAGTTGTTGAAAGCGAGTGAAAAAGTTTTCTACGAGTGTTTAGTAAGTTTTCCATATAAGACGATAAGGTTAGAAATGGAGTACTCACTGTAAGGTTGAGGTCTACCGCCAGTGTACTGCGGTGACTGTAGAAGCGGAGCGCTTCTCTGTACCGGTTGGGCATCTTCCGACACTGGCGACAAAGAAATAATAATACTTATAATAATGTATAATAAGGTAGAATTGAAAATACAGGAAATTTATAAATATGTGGATAATGGAAAACGGTTGCGGGTGAAAAAGATTGCGAGTCGTTCTAGAAAGCGGACGTTCCGTCTAATCATTTTTAAATATACATGGCAATTTCTTCGTGTAATTGTATACTTCTTTAAAATATATTAAATGATATTAGAAACAAATCTTCATTCTACAAGTATTTTGTTGACAAGGGAGTGTTGCTTTGAGGAAATCCATTGTAAATAATTAATTGAAAATTTTCTATTCTACATCCGCCTGGAACTGATTAGCGGTTGTTTGTTGCAGGAAGATTTAACAAATGACAATAAGTTCCAGGCGGAAATAGAAAATATTAGGTTGGGGAAAAAGTGTTTTCGCATAACGTAGGTAATAAACTTCTTATAAAATTTCTTTGGCTGTACTATTTGTATCTGGCTGGTTTTGGTAACATTAAAAAGGATACATTAAAAATTAAAAAAAAAAGGAAAAAAAGTTGTTTCGACCTATTAAATCTTTGAATCAATTATTATAAAAGTATTAAACTATTATGTTAGACTGCGTTTTAAACGTTTCATACTTATTAAACAGTACGACGTTCAATAAGAAAATGAATAACGGAATTAATTAATTCCGTGGGATCTCTAGATACGAGTAAACTGCATCGCCTCGAGACTCAATTAAGGAACACAAGTGTTTCTCAATAATAGAATGAAACTGTCTGCTTTAACTATGGAATTAATTGAATAAATTTAATTTATTAAAACTTTTGTATATACTTTTCGAAGCGGTAAAAATAGTACGTTAATTTAAAAAAATTGAAGTAAAATCACTTTACAAAGGAGAGCAGTATGCCGACCCTATATAGAAACACAAGTTAAAATTAACTGACTTGTTGATTTAAAATTAAAGTAATAAATAGATCTATAGGTATATATACAAATAAATAAAAGTAAATTAAAGTGTCTGTTTGTAATGTCTAAAAAACAGTGTTTTACTAAATGCATATGAAGGTATATACGACACTAATAACAAAAACCGAATTTAAAATTTTTTGTTAGCCTGTTCCTTCCTGTTAATCTCCGAGACCGGTCGGACCGATTTTGACGGAGCTTTCACTGGTAGATAGCTGATGTTATAAGGAGTAACTTAGGATACTTTCATTTTAGAAAAATAATTAGGGATCCGCGCGTATAAAATTCATTAAAGTAGCAGTATCGCAAATATAAATTGTCAATAAGGGCCTTTAGACGCGACGTTTTTTAAACTAGTTGATGACGTGCGTTTTTGATGACCGCTTCCTCTGCACGTCATCAGCGCGATTCTATGCGTTTGTATCGATAGAACGCTAATGAAATGAGCTTCAAACGCGCGTTTGTATCGATAACAAACGCAAGTGGAACGAAGTTGAAGTTGTGGTTGATTCTTCGTTTTAAAAATATTTCTACATACATACATATATCTTACGGGCTCTACACACAAAAAATTCGCTGACCCGCTAACAAATTGATTTTAACAGTTACCATTTCGACGGTCACTATCTCGGCTTTAAGCATATCGAAAGTCAACATCTTGATTGTGACAAACTCCAACGGTCACCATCTCATCTCGACGGTCACCACCTCGACTGTAAACGTTCTTCAATGATAACCATTTCATGGTACAATTTTGCTGCTGCAGCTGTCATACCACCTTCAAAATACTATTCGAATGCTTATCGTGTCTATGGAAAACTCAGTAAGCAGAAACGCGCGTTTACAGCGCGTCCGTATCGACGTATCTGAACGTTTCTATCGATACAAACGTGAATGAATGATTGCGTTTGTTGAGCGTCCTCAGCGCGTCGTTAGTTCGTTTGAGAAACGTCGTGTGCAAAGGCTCTAATATGAGTAAAAGTAAAATTGCGTGACGAAAATAATATAGCGTAATAAAGGCACACGAAGACGCAGGGCACCGCTAGTGATAGATATAATAGACGTTACCATTATATTAATACATGAAGCAAAAACTTTGTACTCCTTCTTACGAAAATTGCGCGGACGGAAGTCTGTGGGATTTGGCATGGTAAAAGTTTATATGGAGAAGGAGTGCAGAAAGCTAAAATTTATCTATAATTTCTGTTTCTAATATATTAAATTAAATAAATTAATACTGCGAATCCTAATCCGAACGTCCCATTGAACTTAGACCCCCCAAAATATTGTAATTGTCACTCAATGAAAAGTGACAGCGAGTGATATAATATTCATTGTTTAGGTTCATACTGCAAATGTCAAACAGAAAATAGTCTATGATTAAAAAATCGCTGGTCGAATTTCGATCATTGGGCGACCGCAAGTCAATATTAAAAGTCACAAAACTCTATAAAGCGACGTGTATGATTCAATTCAGTGTTGCCTGCAAGTCATGACAAATTCAAGGGCCAGTACATCGTCCTATATTCGGAACGAAGTCTCGATTCAACTCATAAAGCTGATATCACATTCACAGTTTTAAATGCGATATTTTATCTTATACACTCCTGTGTAGTTTTGTTAAATAAAAAATCTGGCATTCGTCTTGGAATGGATCTCGATCGATAAACTATAATAACATTAATACCAGCCTGTGAATATGAGGAGGGCAATGAGGTCTCTTTCCAAGGGAATCACCACGCCAGTCTACGATGAATAGGCAATTGGAAACGCTGATAAACCAACAGGTTTATATTTTTTTAATACAAGACAATTTCTCAAGCGTTTCTTCACCGTCAGCACACAGTGTTATCAAATTAAATTAATAAATATATACGAATTTTGAAAAATTTTTTAAAACACACAGGGCTTTCGAACCTGCGGATATCGAATAAATATTCCGGCGCGCCGGTTTAAACCACTCTCAGGGAAATTGAATGTTCAAAATTATTTATATTCGGTCTTCATAATAAATTATGTATATATTATATACCACAAATAAAAAAATTATCACTCACAATCACTCCGTAAAAAATTGTTTTTGCACTTTTAAAAAGTCAATTTTATATTAGAACATGGTTTAAAATAATTGACAGACATTTGAAAGATGCGTCCACATCAATAAAAAAAAATTGATACTCAAAAACCTACATTTTTTTCGACAACGTAGACCTTTCGAATTTTCGTAAATTGATGTAAACATGCTCTAAGACAATTTACATCTGTACTGCACACGATCCGACAAGTGTGGTCCGTTCAGTCAGAATCATTGGACACACGGACACATGATATGAATTTATGAGCGCTTATATTAAAAATTTGTGAGCATCTAAGAAGGTTTACTTATTTCACTTAAGAAAACAAAAATAGCTTTATTTTTTTTTATCCCGCGTACCAGCAACGTAATGAAGTTAGCCGTTAACGATAATGAAAACAAAAAAAAAAATTAAAATAATGTCACAGTAAAATTATTTCTACACAATTAAACAACTGCTATGATCGAGGTCCTGGGTTCGAATCCCAGGTCGAGCAAAATGTTATTGGGGTTTTCCTATGAAATTCTCAATAGCAGCTCTGAGTTTGGCTTCGTGCTCGATTAATAGCAATAGGCCCCCTATTACATGGGACCTAAAAACATACTCGGCGAACTGTGGGTGTACATTAGTACACCTCTGCCTAACCCTTCGGGGAATACAGGCGTGATGGTATGTAATGTTAAACTAGATCAAAGTAATTATAAAAAATAACGAAAAAACGTCGCACTTCCGTTACACGACGCGCGCGCGCAGCTTTCAATTGTACTGAACGCGACAGAGAAGTATAACTCTAAAAACAAATTACATTTCATACATTTATACATATACCAAGTAAACATAAGCTTATTATACTAGGCTCCGAAAACTTACCGTTAAATAATTCTTCAACGGCCAATCGAGGAGTCACCACCCCGAGAGTCCTTCCCTGCACATATAAAAGACGAAACACACTCTTTATCATTGTCTGTTATCTCAATTATAAATTATTTCTATCTCTGTCACCACGCGTAGCGTTAACGCGGCATGCCAAGATTTAAAGTTATATCAAAAAGACAAAAAAGCTACAAAAATATTAAAAAAATAATAATAAAGAAAGACAGAGAGTTAAGTAATGCAACAAATAACACGTTAAAAAACCGTGTGAAATAATTAAGTGTTTCGTGTTTTTGCAATGTCATTTTCTGCTGTTCTGTGCGTTGAAATATAATAAAATCATTTGTATCGATCAATCGATTCAACTGTTATCGTCTTTTATTAAAAAGAGTGTGTTTGTCAATAATAATTGTTTTATATGTGCATGAAAGGTTACAACATTTAATAATTAAAAAAAAATGATTCTGTTTCGGGAAACCATAGGTTTACCACCGGAGAAAAAATAATCCTAAAAATAAACATTTTTCTCCATTACACAAAAAAATTCTTCCGTGTGTCGCTCTTCCAAATCCGGAGTAGTTCGGGGAGTCAAAACGTTTACCTTGATGTAATAAATATCCTACACAGTATGCCGGACGGTTTTTGCCGCACTGGTATGCCGCGCCGACACGAGCGTCATTTCAGATGTGAAAGTTGCTTGCGCGACCGAACCGCGAGCATATTGTGTAGGAACCTTAATCTTTTCTGGCCCTTTGCTTTGTTGATAGCACGAACAGTTTTTAATGCATACCGCCGAACTCTTTGCTTAAAATCTGTTAACCCCAACGATACAAAACACCTTTAATAGCTAGACCAAAAGGCGATATAGATTCTACGAGTGGCAAACCTTGCTTTCCCGCTGGGTGTGCGTGCATCTGTCGTGTAATAAAACTTTTAAGTCGCTGTGGATGCTGTGAACGGATAAAATGTAAAAATGTATCTGTCAAAGCGGTTGTAAAAAAATTAAAACATGCTATTAACTAAATCCATGAAAAAATATTCATGAAATAATACGTCATTTTCGACGCACACAATCTTCGAGTTCGAAGCCACTAAAAATTCACTTTTTTTTAATTTCGTGTTTATTTTATTAGGTACCGCAATAAATAAAGATTGTCGTCATAATCAATAATTAGAAAACCAATTCTTCTACGCTACATGATGACCGAGATAATATATACCTACATAAATTAAAATTGATTAGTTTTTTTATAATGAAATTTAATCTCAAAGTGAGACTAGACATAATATTCGTTCATGGATGTATTGTTGTTAAGTGTAAATACCATTTTATGTTTAATTATACTTACATAATACCAAAATAAGCTAACGTTAACCGTATCCAAATGTATGTAACAATACAGGCCAAAAGTAACAGCTACTTTCGAAGGAAGGTCCATCATGGCCCGTTCATAGCTTTGATTTTACAGGCTTGCTTAAATAAGTAACTACTCATAATTTGAATAATTTTCAATTAGATTTTGTTGTCAAAATGTAAATAAATAAATAACAATATTATGTACCTATAGGTACAATGAAAGCGTACCGACTATATATTTGTATACGCTCAATCGAATAAGCAGTCCAGTGTGTTCTAATGAATTATTGAAAAAAAAAGATATTATTAAGTTACGTAGGCTGTGATCTTGCAAAATTTACTAAAAATGACTATCTCTTTACATTATTTCTCAATTTTATACATAAAATGTTAAAGCTTACGTTCCTTGCTATTGACAAAAATAGTTTAGTTTAGTTTAAAATTATTACTTTTAGAGATGTTACGATACCGATACGATATATCAGGCGATATATCGATATCACCATTTATTTGTAAACCGATATCTAACGATTTAAAAAGCTCTTAAACCAACGTTATTATTACCTTTTCGTCGCGGGCGAGAGAGCCGCGCATGGTGTTCTAGCTGCAACATTTGCTTCTTTATTAAGCGTCCTATTTATTGTCTTGCACCTATTTATTATTAATTTTGAAATGAAATAACAAATATCTAAGTACTTATCATTAATAAAGATTATCGACAGTTTTGTGTATAACAGAAACAATCAGCCAAAAATCTTTACTCCTCCACCAGGTCGGGTAAAAATGTGAAGGAGCTTACACATACTTTATTATATATTTTATTTAATTTATCTTATACTGTTTCGATATCAGTTTAGTATCGGTACAATTATGCACCGTTAAATCTCTAATTATTTTCATGAATACATCAATATATCAAAGAATTCCTAATGAAAATATAATATGCAACAAACTGTTTAAGTAACATGACAGCAGTTAGATTATTAACACTCTACAATATGCGAATCATTTAATTTATAGACTTCATACCGCACTGCGAATACCGCGGTATGGACAGATGTTTACATTGGTAAACATTATTTCATTGAACAAGTCAATGATATTTATAAGTAAAAAGGTGTAGATAGGTTACATATATTATAATTTCACTAGAAAAATAGCACGCTAATGCACACATACATATCATTTGTTTATATGAGGAAGTAGGAAGGGCATATTTTTAATATCGGCGGCGAAATGAGGCAAGCATACCTTTGTTTCGAGCCCTGTAGTCTGGGTTTGCTAACTAGCATAGTTTTATGGAGCGCATATATTTTATCTTCGCCTTTTGACTTATAACATCATTGAGACAAGTCCTCACAATTATTTAATTCGTAAAAAACACGAAGCGTTGAACTCTATACATGGACAAATAACTCCAGCCAGAGAAAAAACTTATTTTCATTATAAATATAATAAATTAATCATAAGCACTAATATTAGACATAACAAATTACTTCAACAGTTTTAATATAATGCCAACCGACGTAATATGCAGAAAAATTGATCAAAACATCAACAAAACTACACCGTACTAAAACTGTTACACCTATTAACATGGCAGTACTGACAACCTTTCGGTATACAACTTCAAATAAAATCAGTTAATTCAACTAGACTGACGTAACCAACGGCCACGAGGCCACGAAAACAAGAAAAAAAGAACCTCAGTAAGACCAAATGAATCTAATCGACTGCTGTCATGCGAACTGCGATAATGTGCGGAAGTTCATTCCAGAAAATCGGATCTTCTTGAAAAATGGACGTCTTTATGGGGAAAGGTAAATTCGTTCTCGATTACTAGTAACTAGCTGTGGCCTACGGTTTCACCCCTGTTAATTTTATACGAAAAACACCGCGCCTTCAACACACCCGTGTAGTCTATCATAACTGCACTCACTTCCCGTGAATACAAATTATTTATCCTAAACTATGTCTCCAAATAACATGATATAAAGAGCAAAATTTCATAAAAATGTCTTTATGATGAAGTAACTTTTGTTCGTAAGGATTAATACGCCATGTCTAAAAATAATGCTCATATAAATTTATAACCTTCAACAAAAAATTTTTTGCCAAATACCGTATTTGTGGCTTATGTGTAAGAGATAGACATATCCTATAACGGACTTTTTTTAGATATGCTAAGGTAAAATATTTTTGTAGAGCATTGTATTTACGTATTATTAATCATTACGTCAGCGCACGTGGATAAAGCAGTTCGGGAGGGCTTCCACTTCCAACTTACTTAACAAAAATCAATATTTAAGGCTAGCTGCGAGATAAAGCTTAATGTTAAATAGCCTATACTTATCCTCGTGAATCTGGCTATCATGATATGAATCCGACTGGTAGATCCAGATATTAGCAGGATTCAAAAAACAACCAAAAAAAACCGCTTTATTATTTGATAGTAGTATTGCTCTTAATAGTAGCCACATACATGCTGACCTGCGTAAATAGTAACTGGATAAGCAACGGCCGATCCCCAAACAAGACTCGAATATTTGAATCACTATGACAGAGTTTATAACCGTATGCATGGTGGTCGCGATCAAATCGACCTGTACAGCCCTACCAACTATCGGCATATCCTCGTTCGTTACTCAGCAGCTTGACTTCGGAATCTCAAGTCATAATCACATTCAAAATACATACAAAACCTGCTGACACAAACACAATTCAATACAACATACACGTACACAAATCTAACGACACAGGTTAAAGTAAGACAATATGAAATTACCTGTCAGATAGAACCGGCCTATCATAATAATAGTAATCCGTTTTATCCGAAACTGCAATCAATAACTGCCTACCATCATATTATAAACCTATACTATTCCTACATA
This sequence comes from Saturnia japonica, assembly GCA_033032175.1. NCBI lineage: Eukaryota > Metazoa > Arthropoda > Insecta > Lepidoptera > Saturniidae > Saturnia > Saturnia japonica. The sequence goes on from CM065330.1 coordinate 1,513,053, forward strand.
ATAAATGTAAGAAGAAAGATCCATTCATATATAGCATTATCAATGCTTAAATATGGTGATACACCGAGAGAAACAAACCGTATTTACACACATTTTAAAACATAAAATGTACTTTCGTGTATGTATGAGTGAATTTCTCATGCATGTAATACAACGTCAAATACTGTTTATTCGAACTAGTCGACGAGTAACCGCTTGTAAATGAAAAAAGCTACCACCAAAAAATTGGCAAACAAACTGACTAAAGTACGGAAATATTTTAAATATTATTAACAGTAAATTTAATCTTTCTTCTTCTTCTTCTTATAAATAAAAACCGATGTATGTATGTAGGGAACATACTAAACGGCTAAAGCGATTTTGATGGAATTTTTAGACAATATTTATATTAGCACAGCGAGAGATCTTGTAAAGTTTGGTAGCAATCGGATCAATGTTCTTTGTGGACTCCAAAACGTCACAGGAACGCGTGGTCGGGTTTGCTAGTTTAATATAGATTTTATATTATGTCACTGTGATCGAACGAGAAGACTTATGAAATGTGAGCTGCCTTGCTCATATACAGTGAAATGTCCAGAAACTAAATTGTTGTCGTCCATTAGTTGGATTCGCTGCACATGGCCTTGCTTGGTTTTGTTATCAGATATATAATCGTACACAACAAACGTACTTCATCTAATTGTGACAAATGCAATGAAGTTGAAGATAAGTACATCACGTATTTATGGAATGTGTCCTGAATAAAACAAAAAGGGAAAGCCTTATATAAAGCGCCTTAATCTCAATATGCTTCAACAAGACAATTGTGTCCGACTGGAACACGAAGGGAAAGCTCTTGAAGGAACCTAAACGGTCGAAGATCTTTCTCGTAGTATCGTCCTCAAGTGAGAAGACGTAGAAACTAGAAATTACTCGGCGTAAAATATTACCGACTAATTGAAGACGGTTGAAGAAATTGGGCTTGTGCGTTGAGTCGGATAAGTGTTTGAGACATTTACTAGCTAAATACAGAAGAAATTCAAAAAAATCACATTGCTCAGTACGCCCCCTGCTTAAATTGCCCGTTCACGTATGTTGGATTGACGTTGGATATCGAGTTACAAGAATTTTATTAGATCGACCCTCCGTTCACGTACAGAATATGTAATATACGAACTACATTCGAAGCTTACTTAAAAGTCTAGAAGTAAACAGATTTAGGGACAGTTGTTGAGGGGATTTATTTGCGGAGATGGTGTCTGAGTGGTATTAGGAAGTGGATTTCAATTTTATAATTAACTCGTAATTTCGGACGACGATCACTTTTTTATTTCCAAAATTCTAAATAACCTGATTATTAGTGATTAGAACGCAGTCGGGGGTGACTAATCGTTAATCCAATATCTCGATTTTATCATTATCACAAACCAAGTACCTCTAAAAGATATGAAAATAATATCCTAGCAAAGGCTTCTAAATCCTAATATGTAGCAAAACAAGCGTTAACTTTAATTTGAATTAATTCAAAATACACTTTTTTAATCTTTTTTTTTTATCGTAGTATATACTGCAAATAGTACTTGATGGTGAGTACAGTGCAATCCAATAACAACAACGATCACCATGAGATCTACTAAGATCCATTGTCAGTCGATGCTAGCATGCCGGCCTGCTCAAATGTTATAGGAATAAGGGAACACACTGGCCAGGAGACAGTTCCACAGCTTCAGAGTACGGCAAAGATAAGCAAAGAAGGCAAATATTTTTGATCGTGCCGAGATGGATGTTACCGTAAAGCTGTGGCAGGAGAGCCCAGCGCTATTGGAAATTAACCTTATATGCTAGTTCAGACTTTTAGATAGTCATTTATATTAACTAGCGATCGTCCTAAGGTCGAAATTCGACCAGCGACTTTTTGACCATAGACTATTTTCTGTTTGACATTTACAGTAGGAACTTAAACAATGAATATTATCTACATCACTTGCTGTCACTTTTCGTTGAGTGATAATGTTAATATTTTGGGGGTCTAAGTTCAATGGCAGTGGTCGTGTTAGGATTCGCAGTATTAATTTATTTAATTTAATATATTAGTAGCAGATATTATTGATAATTTTAGCTTTCTGCACACCTTCCCATATAAACTTTAACAATGTTAAATCACAGTATTCCGTGCACGCAGTACGCCTAAAAAGGGGTAGAAAGCTATTGCTTCACGTATTAATATATAAATAAATTAATTCTGGAAGAGGGCTCAATTCCTCGTCCCCACGGAGTCAAGTCTCACTGTGAAGAATTACAACGCAGTTTATAGATTTCATGGCGCGCCGAAAGTTTCTTTCGTCGAAGTTGACAAAAGAATAAACAAATCCCATTACCCTTCAGAGTTAAGTATAAGAAGCCTTTAAAAACAAAAGACGCGGCCTGTTTCCATTCTACCTGACGGTGAAAAGCACCCCAACCCCCGTGCCTCCTTTATAACTTTTAATGAGGCCGCCTTGTTCATTGCACGATGAAAAGATTTCTTTTTATTTTTTAGGTTGCGCGCAGCGTCGCGTCGCAGCGATGCGTACACTTTGAGGGATCATTATTGGCCGTTTTTCCATCTAATAAAGGCATTTTAAGCAACTTTACTCAAACAACAAGCGATTAAGTCAATCAGAAGAGACAATTGAAGTTTTAATATCGACACTATAAATTAGTGTTAAACACAATCCCATGACACAACAATAAGAAAATACGAGGGTAGACAACCATATATTTAATATAGTTTATATTATCGACAACAGGCTTAATAAGACAAGACCAAAACAGGAATACACAAAAGTGCATTTTTTTTTTCTTTGTTATACGAGTTACATCCAGTTACTGTACACGTAACCAGAGCTAAACATTAAATTACACTTTACAAGACAATTTTTAATTAAAAAAAAACTGACTTCAATGATATTAAAGCGTTCTCTTGGATATCTTCGAAGTTCAAAGTTCGATGCCAATGCAATAAAAGGTGGTTTACCCTTGAGGTGTCTCCTCCCTATCCAACAAAAAGAATCATCCAAATCGGTCCATAAACAAAGAAGTTATCGCTGTACATCTTTTAAAAAAATACATTCGAATTGAGTAACTTTCCCGTATTTTGTTGAGGTCGGTTAAAAAGGGCAAATTGTGGTTTTCCTGATCCAGTCGTATTTATATTATGCTTAATAATAATATTAAATAATTATAATATTCATAAAAAATAGTGATATACATATAAGTATAGTAAATACTTATCTATATCTATAAGGTAGGTACATACGAGGGTTGGACCAAAGGCACAAATTTAAAAAATATATATACATGTGGGATGTGTGTCAAAAGTGCTCAGAATAAAGATCCTGTAATTATTTAAATCTTCTTTTATTTAATATTTATAAATTATAATCGAAATCGTAAAAACACCTATTCATTGTTCAACCAACTTGACAGATCTGTTTCGTTGCCAGGAAAAAATAAAAAATACCTATATTACTCAAATGTTGCTGTGTTAGAATGTTCTATTCTCCCACATACATTCGAATTGAGCATTATTTTCTTTAATTCATTTAAAATAATTATTTATAATTTAATTTCAATGAATTATTTTAAAGTTTACAATGTTAATTACATTAATTTTTTGTTATTTATATTAGTATTCAAATAAATTATTAAGTAGAGGTTTTTCATACGTTTCAACTTACTTTATTTTATTTTATAAATTACATTTGCGATATCTTAATTTTGTCAATGTAGTGGGCGTCTATAATAGGTTCGCATATCTGTATTACACTTAGAATGAATTGTAATAATGGCTCAAGTAAAATATGCACGCTGTTGGCGCCTCTTAATAAATAAATAAGTAACCCCCATCTTTTTTTGAAGCCGGTTAAAAAGCGTGAATAAGTTGACAAGCGGACTTGCGTGAAATTTCAAAATTATTAAAAACGCGACAAAAATCAAAAGAGAGTCACTACAACGGGTTTATTGCGATATACCCGGGGACCTCGATACAGTCAAGTAATGATTCTTACCTATCATCCACTTGATTACTGCATATGATATACATCGGACAATCCTGGAAGGCGATACGCCTAAGCGTGGCTCTATGCCAAGTGTTACTAGTCGCGATCGATTTGTTAAATAACTACATAGTTAGGACGACATCGAGAAGCTTTCTAAAAACTACAATTAGGTATTAAGCTCGAGAAAAGAAAGTTTAATTCTGAATAATATTTTTTGGTTTTGATATACAACAACCGGTGCCGTAACTAGGGCATAACTCGGCACAGACTGGAGGAAGTCTCTTTCGGAAGACTCTGCAGAAATAACGAGACCAGGAACGCAAACAATACCTACAATAAACATTTTCATGGGCGCAGTTATAAAAGCTCACATCGGGCGTATAAAAGGCATGTTGTCCTTCTTCTTATATTCTTTTTTTTTTTCGAACTGACCTTACTGTTAGCCTGAGGAGCGCTATCCAAAAACAGAGCCGCTGACGGCTTTTACAGCTTTACCGGGCTTGGGAGCGAGCGCTTAAGGCACTCAGCCGCGAAAGCGTGAGCAACCAGCACGCAAGGGTGCCAAAGTGTCCGGACCTCGGCTTGGGCTGTTGCCGCTATTGCAACTAAGTCGCGATCTGACTGATTCCCTATCCGTAAAATTCGAACTAAACTAACATATACATATATACATGTCTCCTGCCTCCTGGAAGGAAGGAAGAGAAGAGAACATGTGTATATGTATTTAGTGATCTGAAAGTATTTATACATTAACTAGCGTAAAAAGGAAAAAAGGACCCTATCAGAACCTATGTACATGTGTGGTGAGTACGTATGTATGTACATATACGTGTAATATTGTACGTGGGTAGTTAAGTGATGCACGTGCAGTGTCACTTGTATTGCGCGGGCGGCTGCCATACCCAAGGGCTTCACATCGAGGAACGGGCCTAGGCTTGAGTTGCCGCTAGAGAGGATGGGCGTGGGGGGGAGTGGTCCGTATTTTAAAATGACACTTAAACGTTCTAACGTTTCCGGCAGTTGTTATGCCGACCCTACAAAAGTGTGTCTGTACCGTCTGATATGTGCGAACCGAAAGCGTTCTACGTCCTCGTGACACCAAAACTATTTTTTCTTAAAATATAATATTTATTTATTTACGGAAATCTACAGCTCTTAAATTCTAACATACATACATAAATAAGTTGGAATATTGGCTTAGCAAAAATGATAAAAATCGTATTAAAAAAATAAAATAATCTTATAACCCAACGAAATTATTAGTTATTATTATTTTCAATCAAAAATATATCTAATTTTTTATCGCATTATACGAATGTGTACAATAATTTAAAAATATATGATTGACTAATACAATCAAACAAGATAATTTTACTACTCCCAGCGTAACAATAAACTAACAGCAAATAGATCTTCGATAGAGGTCTCGGATTTATTTTCAAAACACCAAGTCAGGTAAATAAACACAAGACATTGTGATTGTATCGGAGGGAAATTTAGTATCGCTCCAAACGTGCACGAAACATAAATAAACGAACGGAAAAAGGGGTATATTTCTCAACATATAAATTGAATAAAATATTGAGGGTTGAACTAGTACATACTGGCGCCTGTGGGCCGAGCGCAATGAATACTAACGTAGGGGACACACGGTCGATCTGGAGTGACAACTACATTGCCCAACGACACCTAATGTGAACTACACACGTACGGACCGTTAAACCAGATTTGATCAGACTCAAACTATCACACAAAGAATTGTCGCGTATTTGGATACAACGAACGAGTTTTCGTGGAGTAGTCAGATTTTATGCAATAAATTGTTGCCTAAAAGCGAGACGGTAAGGCTATACAGTCCAAGTGTGCTGCGAACACCACGTATAATGTGAAAACTCCGTCATAGTGATTCTCTTCTGCGCGTCATTTTTCGGGATCAGCTGAAATCAATCCATCTTTTTTTTGGTAATTGTGTCATGTTCTACAATAAGTTTTCTAACCTATACAAATAGCATTTTACCGGACAATAAGTTCAAGTGACTCTCTCTCTCTCTGTACATCAACTAAATATTTAAATAATTGGCAACAATACTTGCATAGTTCAAGACAATAATGTATATTGACACGCCCCATTGGTTTCTTGCCGGCTTTTCTTGATGAATGGAATGTTTTCCGAATCTAAAGATCTTAAATTCGGTAAAGTTTTTTGGAGTGAAACTTTGTAGGCGAAGATAATTGTAAGTGAAACTTTAAGGACGCCTCAAGTTTAGGCATATTTCGTTACATGAGAGAGAAAAAGATATAACGTAGAAAGAAGGAGAAAGAAAGCTATACATTGTATATTTTAAGAAGTGTCACTTCTATTCCGTTGTACGGTGCTATACGCGCATTTTTTTGAGTTTGATTTTTTTGGTACATAATATCGAATAATTATTTACGCAGGCCATTATCAGTCGTGTGTCGATTGTATAATGGACTGTTCGGAAGTGACAGAAACCAGATCTAGAGGTCCCCAGCTAGACTTAGAAGCAAACAAGATACGCTTTAAACAATACTTCAGAGATAAAAAAAATAACATTAAAATAGGTAATATATGCAATGCATTTGGCGATTGATGAGTAACGAATCAAATTCTGCGTTGTCATGCTGGTCAACAATAACTACATTTAAAGCATCTAGATAATTGAATTAACTTTGATTAAACTATGATTAATTTGATTAAACTTTGAAGAGTTATTTACTATGTGGACACACGATTCAATGCAATAGAACTCGACACTCACTTTTAGCTTATTGTGGCCTCAGGACGCAGTGGTAGTAAGCCCTATCTATTGAGCAGAGAAGTCGTGGCTTTGATCCCCGCATATGAACGACTTTCCCATTTATCATGGATTCAATATCTATACAGTTGTAGTTTTGTTTGCGTTTTTGTTAAGGAAAAATGCTATTCCGATGAGATTTTGGATCGGTAGAACTCGGTTCATATATGTACAATATTTTTACTGTTAAATTATACCAAATATTTAACGAAATGATACAAAAAGTGGTCACCAAAATTATCCGAACATATTGACCGTGTGTAACTACAACATTTCCATAGATGCAGGTTCATTTAATTTCTGTGTCGCAGATATGTTACATACGCCTTGACGTTTATGTACGTAAATACGAGTATATGCAAGTTTTGTTAGTTAGTTATATACAAGTTCTTGGATTAGTCATTTGTACATATTTTGTCTTTATTGCTTTGCCGATTTTGGTCAAAATCTTATTATACATTACTAGGGGCCCGCCCCAACTTCGTAAGGATGCAATTTACAAAGTGGTTTCATTTATGTTAAAAAAGCGTGTTAGATTGGTTTAGAGTTTATCGTTTTAGTATTGATAATAGTAACGAAAAGTACGCTTAGCTCGCGACGCGCAATTCATAGCCCATAGTTAGGCCACGGCTTGGTCGGCGATAGCGTGCGCCGAGCTGGCCAACAGTTTCACTGCTAATGATTTCTTTGGTTGCGAGTAATTTTGAATCCGTGATATCTTCTACGGTTTTAATTTAAATGATATATGTATAGGACAATTTTAATCTATATTAAATACCCAAGGTAACTATCATTTTTATCTCGATAAAGATTAATACTGAGTTAGAGAAATTACCTTCGCAAATAACTTATAGTTTTTAATTATTACGTTGAAGATAAAAATAGTTACTGTGAGCCATCATCTTTTTGAAGAACTACAATTCTTTAGAACATTATTATTGTGGACGCGTCAACTAAGCAATATAGAGGGTCGCTAATCCACGAGCGGGGAGAGTTAGGAATATGTAAGAAAGAGTTACCTTGAAACTGGATAAGTAAGAAACAGCTGCACCGCTTATTCTACGATCACCTTTATGTGGTATTCTGCAGCTTCAGCCTGGCAGCGCTTCTTCTCGGCCAATTCCTCAGATTTGCGGCTTCGATAGTAGTGGACCAGCTGGATGTCGTGCAGCGTGCACAAGCAACTCCAACAAGCGGGATTAATATAATTTAGATATATTGACTCGCGGCGGCGGTGGTCAATCATAGACTGCGTAGTGTGCGGTGCAGCGAAAAATAATAAAAAGAAAAAACTAATAATGAAAGTACCCCACATAAATAATTGACTTAAATGCTATTGATAAAGCATTAGGCGCTAACAATTATGATGTATTTCATAAAGTTAAGCCAGTGTAAGTTATGTCAGCGCCCGAAAATCATTTTTTAGCTACTTGATTATAAAATTATAATATTGATTATGAATTTCCTCGACTTTACAAGATTTTCATTGGAATGAATTGTATACAAAAACCTTCCGTAAAAAATCTCTAAATTATAGTGAAAACCGTAAAAATATCCGTGGTTTGGAAGAAGCGAACAACGAGATAGACGCGGATAGCCACTTTAGTTTATATTATGTATTGATTGATGATATAGAACTAGCAGCGCCTGCCACACTTGTCTGCGAGATGCCGAGTATTTTTATCGTACTACATGACGAGGCAACTTTAAGCCCCGTACTAAAAATTATAATTAAGCTATTGAAAAACAAGCGAACCAGCGCTTACAAGCAGCAAAAAATACTTTACCATATTAAAGGTAAATAACAGAATATTGAAGAACCACAGATATCATACTCGTATACAAATGTATTTCCATATTATACAAAATAAATGAGACACGTTCTAACCTCGTTTGGAATTCAGTTTACCTGCCAAATTCTAAATAGAACTCTATCAAAGACATTGAACGGAAATGTTATTTACAATAATTACCCTTTATAGAGATGTTCTCTATATTTAAAATATATATCGGTGAGAACTAGGTCGAATTTTCTGATATTTAACGGTGATTTTATTCTTTATTGATATTTCACGTGTTATACGGGAACCTGCTATAAATTTTTGAAATGTGACGATCATTTGCCACAACGTTGGTAAACTAATTTCCGGCTCTCACAAGCGCCACGTATAGACTTGAACGATTTTTTAACTCATCGATCTACATAAAAAATAAAAGTATCATAAACCGAACGACCTTCTTCTTATCACGTCAGCCAAATATGTTACAGGTGTATGGAGAAATATAATTTAAAACATAATATATATCGTAGATGTTCAAAATGGTTGAGCATAAATATGGCTGTTTTGTTTTTAATTACTGAAAACGCTGCCTCCAAATCTGTCACTTGTTGTGAAATGCTGTACTTTTACGTGCTGCTGTTTATTCATTAAGTTAATTATAAATATAGTTTGATTATTAAGAGGTACAGTCCACAAATCAAAATAAGTGAATTTTTTATTCCAACAGTAGGCATTTTGGACAATCATTATTATGTATTCATAATTTCATATCATACATTATTTTTCATATCATGTGAAAAATAGCGATGACTCGTGAAATGTAACGCGCTTAATAACAACAGAAGAGTTAAGTTAATTGGACGTAGTTTTTAAAGGATACAATGTTTGAAACGAGTCACTGTGACGGCTTTTAGTCATAATATTATAATTTGTATTTAGTTCCAAATATTCCTAACCCAGTTAAGCAAGTGCGCTTTTTCAACGAGATCACAATATCACGAACAAAAAGCTCAACGCATTTGGATGAAGTTAAGCACACACATTGCTCATAATCTCGAATAACATATTTCTCATCAATCTCTGATCCTAATTCTGAAGGCTAGACGAAACCGCAGGCAGAAATATCACAATGTTTCCTAAAATCATTAATACATTTACTGGTGACTAAATCAACCCCTTAAATATTAATAAATTCACGTTTTAACATTTTCATTTCAGAACAAACAAAACACAAAAAATAAACTCCACGACAATAAAAGAAACCACAAACGCAAAAAAGTTGTCCGAGCGTTAAATAATTCAAAAAGGGTGCAAATAAAGCGCCATGCCAAACGGAGCGGTGTAAAAATTAAATTTACAGGAAAAAAAAATACCATCACGCTACGTAAGTACCTTATAAAGTGTCTCCAGTAAATAATCCCCCGTAAAATGCCAGGGGAATGTACAAAACGTAATACAAAAAAAAGGATTAACAAATTCAAACGAGCAAACAACACTCGGACCGCGGTCCTTTTTTAAATTATTAACTAGCTGTATCCCGTGGCTCCACTCGCGTGGAAAATACAATGACGTCGGTATTGTCACTACCCCGCTACGACCGACGGCGGTCGCCCCCCCCCCTGTTATTGTAAAAATAAAAATGCTTATTATTTTATTTGCGCGGAACCCTAATTCTTTTTCTAAAACAAAAGTAGCCTAAGTGTCTCTTTATATAATCAGCTACCTGCTAGTGAAAATCCGCTCAAAATAGGTCCAACTGTTTTCAACAATAGCCCAGTAATATTAGGTAAAAAAAGGGGTCAACCTCGGAAAGAAAGATAATAAGCTGCAAATTGGTATGAACCTTTGTTTTGTCATTCTAAATGTTGTCTCAAAAGTCACAATCGTTATCGTGTCCGCGTCTCAAGATATTCAAGGTCAAAGGTCACAAAAATCGGTTTTTCGCGAATATCTGGCTTCCTATCGGTTAAATGAGATTTGCATTTATTATAAAAGTTGTAGGCTATAAAATTCCCTACAACTTTTGTTTAAACTTTTTTTTCATACAACCAACCGTTTTGAAGGTAGAGCGCGAAGAGTGCACATCGTACAGTCATATACGGCCTAATGCAAGGTCAAGCGTGAGTTATGGTTATCAGTACGTTATAAAGTCAATTATTTACTTGGAAATTATAATTATTAAACAATGCCTATTATTTATGTACTAACTATTAATTATTTATATTTAATTAAAGTAAGTAACTTGATTATTTATATATAATTATTCATATTTAACGATTTAAGTATAAAATATTATTAATTCTGGATTATATATTTTAGTTTTATTTTAAGTTAAAATGATAGTAAGAGTATATATTTTACACATATTTTTATTTATTATTAAATACGGCATAATATACATTTGTCAAAATGTGAGTTCAAATATCAAAAGTATCTTTGTTGATTTTAATTGTAATGAAATTGGAAATGGAAGCTAATTATCATCTTCTTCTTCGTCGTCTTCTTCTTCTTGTCGCTCAAAAATGTTCGATTCATTGTCATCATCCTCATTATCTGTCATGTTCATCTCCAAACCTTCCAGAATATCGGGATCATATGTATTTTCTTCATCGGATTACTTGGATACAGTGAAGCGTTGAGGCAAGCTTGTCCGTTGCACTGGCCGCAAGCTAAAGAACATTGTAGCCCTGATTTTCTGCATCCACAGCGGGAACCACAACCATTTTTGCAATTGCAAAATATTACGTTTAGTAGTTCGGCTGGTGCTGGAGGTAATAACGTTCGTATGGGCTCCAGGATTTCATTTTCAAGCATCCAGCCCCATTCTTGAGGTTCTAAGTCCTTCCCTAACCACGTTTGAATCTGGTAGTAGACACGTTTTATGTGTTGATGAGCTGCTACACTTGTTGGTGGAAGTGTTGACAGTTGTACAGGTTTATTTAGTTTTGTAAATTTGATGAATTGCGTGTAGCGGAAATGATCAATGTTGTCCTCAGATTTTGGAGCATTATATAATGCCAACAAGATGCGCACTCCATTTTCTAATGTTTGTTTTGGGCAGTTTTCTTGTTGAAATACTTCCACCAGTTTATCTAAATCATGAATTTTTTCCAATGCTCTAGTAACAGTTTTTTTTCCTTTTTTAAATAGCGCAGAAGTCGTGTCACAGCCACTGAATGCGTGTAAAAATAAAATGTGCTTTTTAGTACGAGGATATTGGTCAAAACTTTAAATACTTTAAATAATTAATAGTTAGTACATAAATAATAGGCATTGTTTAATAATTATAATTTCCAAGTAAATAATTGACTTTATAACGTACTGATAACCATAACTCACGCTTGACCTTGCATTAGGCCGTATATGACTGTACGATGTGCACTCTTCGCGCTCTACCTTCAAAACGGTTGGTTGTATGAAAAAAAAGTATAAACAAAAGTTGTAGGGAATTTTATAGCCTACAACTTTTATAATAAATGCAAATCTCATTTAACCGATAGGAAGCCAGATATTCGCGAAAAACCGATTTTTGTGACCTTTGACCTTGAATATCTTGAGACGCGGACACGATAACGATTGTGACTTTTGAGACAACATTTAGAATGACAAAACAAAGGTTCATACCAATTTGCAGCTTATTATCTTTCATTCCGAGGTGAAAGCCCTATTATGACTGGGCTACAACATAACAAACAGGCAGACAAACAAACAAAATTCAAAAAATGGTTTTTATTTTTGTTTTATGTACCGTATATGCTTTAAGCTGTTAGTTTGACATAAACAGACACTTCTATTATAGTTATTTGTATAGATATTCCCAGGAGCGCGGTGCGGCGTCATGAACGTCGGGTGACGTCACAGACCACGGTATCACGTGAGCGTACCATAGTACCGTACACGTCTCGCGTGACGTGTATTATTGTGTGTCACCACCATGTCAAATAGAGTGGCCGTTTATTTTTTTAACATTTTTAAATGTCATCGTCCAAACTAATATTATCTTTGTAGTGAACTTTGACCTAACTTATATTACTGAAAACAAATCGCACTTCACAAACTAAAGGTTCAATTGTCCTAAATTATACTAAAATTGTCTAATTATAGTTATATTAGACAATAATTATTATTTTATTTTTAAATTACATTTACGTTATTTTATTTAATCAATGTAGGGGGCGCCTATTATACGTTCGCATATCTGTTTTAGACTTGAATGAATTGTAAAAATGGTTCAAGTATACTTACCTAATAAACGCGCTGTTGGCGCTTCTTTAATAAATAAATAAAACTCTCTAAAAGCGATTATCCTTAAAATGTTTTTTTTAATGATAATGTTATAACCATATTGTTTGTAACATGCGAAATATCTGACTCAACTGATAACACAGATCAATAAATATAAATCCTTGCAATTATGTGATATTTGTGTTACTAAAACATTGCACATTGCCATTAAGGCAAAGAAGAAGAAGATATATCTATCTGTCCGTTCGTTTTCACGTCTAAACTGCTGAACCAATTTCGATAATTTTTTTGTATAGAGACCGATTGAAATTTGGAGGGGGAGGAGGATACCTATTGTCGCGAAAATAAAACTTGAAGGGGTGAATTAGAGTATGAAAGTTTGTTTGGAAAACCGTCATTTCCCAAATTAGGGATACGAAAATTCATATTTATGGTCTACTAAACTGTTAGCGGATTTTCTATATTTGTTGGAGAAATAGCCTACTATATTAATAATAATACTAGTCATAATATAATATTGTTAGGTATTTTAGGTATTCATGGCAACCCTCGTTGGGAAGTTGGGGTATATTCATAATTGGATATCCACAACTACCCTACTGATTGATTGCTTGATATAGTGTCGCTTGAACCGTCGTAACGTGCAGACCTCTAGTGTTCTGGTGTTGCTTGGTGCAGATTACGTCGGAATCAAAAAAAGAGAGACAGTCTTAAGACAGTACTTAAGAAAAAAGATAATATAAAAATGATAAGGAGAACGGTTTAATTGCGTATAAGGCAAATTTCATAAGATGTTGCCTGACACAAATATATTAAATAATCGAATAACGATCCCCAAAATTGCCAAAAGCAATCAAGTAACATTTATAAATACATTACACAATTAACATCACAAAAACGGAGCTAACGGACGGACAGTAACAAAAGAAGAGAGGCTGACGCAATATCATTAGAGTTATTGTTAATGATTCAACGAAATATCTCCACACAAAATCCTTTAATACTTACTTCTACCTTCCTCTACTCTTAAATCCGTTTACTTTTTATATACAACAAAGTTTGCAGACAAGCTTACGACCTGCCTGATGGAAAGAGCCTACCGTAGTCTATCGACGCTTGTCGGTACCATGGATATCACTGACGCGGTGACGACTTTGAATTTTAACACAATATAATATAAGGTTATTCTGTAGGGTGGAGGTACACCACCAGTCGGACTGCCCCAAAGTAGAGAGAACTCACCAACCTCTATGCGCTACCTCTCTTTACAAGTTTAGCGTAATGTTCACAATTGCAATTATTTCACAATCGTTATTTTGTTTTTACGTCCTAAAAATACATTAGAGCCACTCATGGCCATGTATTATACCTTTTCAGAATCCCTATTTAATGCGCCAAAACTTGTAATACAGGGTCACTTTTCGGTAAAGTAGTTTTTTTTTCACAGTGGGGTCCGAAGTAAATAAAAAGTTATGATTTGAGAATAATTTTTTTCGTAAAACTTAATATTATATTCAACACACCCAATAAACTACCCTAAATAGCATGTCTAACGCAAGGACTCATCAGTACCAATCTAGTGAAAATTATAAAAAAGATACAGAATGTAGATTTTTTCGAATTTATTTATTTATTAAGAATTAGTAAAAAAGACAATTTTCTCATAAAAACACAAAATAAATTATAACTCTGCAGGGGTTAACCTTAAGGACCTCCCGCAGAACAATTTTTTGCAGCTGATGGCCCCATCTAACCCTTAGTTGCGTTTGATCCACTACTTTTTGGCCATCCCTGTATAAATGGTTTATTATTTCATTTTTCATTTTTCTTTCCCATTATTAATTAAAACATAGCGGTCCTTTCAATGAATTACTTTAATGTTACAATGTTAATTACATCAATTTTCTGGTGTCATACGTTGTAATAATTTACTAGTACTTAACTTTATTTTATTGTATTTTTTAAATTACATTTGCGTTATTTAATTTTGTCAATGTAGTGGGCGCCTAATAATAGGCTCGCATATCTGTATTAGACTTAGAATGAATCGTAAAAATGGCTCAAGTATAATATGCGCGCTGTTGGCGTTTCTTTAATAAACGAGTTTAATCTTATGAGTGTGTTTCCATATAAAATTTTGACGATTGGTTTCCAACGCATCATCTCTATATTTAATTATACATACGCACAAATATAACATTACTCATTGTGAAATAGTACAAACCATTTGGCAAGAATGCAATCTAAGGCCGGATAAACGCGGAAATTCACCACACTGCTCTGGAATTAATCCAAAGACAACGGGATGTCCGTAGGCTTTCTCTAGTTTGTGGTTATTTTCACGTTACGGCCTACCAGAGTATTTCCATAAATACTATACACGATAAACGTACATATTTCTGTTCTAATGTTACTTACATGTATATACGGAAGACATTTAACTAAAGCGTTGCTTGTTTATGTAAAGTTTGTATCAAATTGTACTTTGTATCAAAATAAAATCAAAAATACTTCATTAAATTTAGAGACCTTAAGATGATATTTAAGAATGTCGAAACTCTACAAACCACTGATTCGGATAACATCCCAATCATAGGAGAAAAAATCCGCCACGGGACGCCGCGCCGCAACTAGCAGATGTGAAACATCCAAATTATTTTGTATAAGATATATGTATATATCAACAGATAACGACAGGAATCCGATATGGAATAATGAAAAGATAAAGCATTACAAATTTGTTCCATAAAATAATGACTGTTTATTACATAAATATTCATTTTAATTAAATACAAAAAAATATTTGAAATCGCGACAACTCAGTTATTTTCATAATTATATATTCATAATTGATAGTACATATATTCCCTCATATAGCGTGGTGATGTGTCGCCACGGCCTGTATCGTCACGCCAACAATCAGGTTTACCGTCGCCAATAGATGTTTCACATCAAAAGAGATGAAACTCTATTGGGTTTATTAATATTTTAACAATTTTTTAAATAAATAGAGGCATTTCTTGCAATGTACATAATATGGAGCCAAGAGTTCTTTAAGACAATTTTAAAAGGAAAAATTAAAGGGAAGCGAGGAAGAGACGAAGTTTTTTCATAAGTAATGAATAAAGCGTGAGTCTTGTTATATCAAGGGGTCAAAATAAAAGCAGAGGATAGAGAACATTAACAATAAGAGTTGAGCGCTTAAATAAAAGAAAAAGACAGAGACATCATTCAAAACATTGTGTGTCAGAACTGACAAATGCATATCGTCGCACCTTTAGAATTACAATGGCCAGAATGCCAAAATATCATAAATTCGAGAAAAATGCATTTGAAACTTTTAGTTTACTTTACTCTTCGTATCTTTTTTTCTGAAAGACAATATTTGTTTATTTTTAACCTGACTAGTTCTTGGTTTACATAAAATAAACTTATTCGGTTTACACTTACGCCATAGTAATTTCAAAGGTATCATATGCAACTCCACCGAGATGCTATTGCTAAAACAAAACAGAGTCGTCACTTTATTTTGATGGAAAAGCATGGAAATGCAAAGATAAGATAAGCTTCATGAACCTTCCAGGTAATTTTCGCTTGCAAAGATTTACGACAAGTTTAACTTTATCGAGGTGTAAAAAAATATCGGTGTTCTAAAATGTGATATAGTTACCGCGGGTACATTTAAAACACATAGTTGCCACGGTGAGAGCATACATAAACATATAATCGTAAACAAAGGGGATTACTTATCGAGCCGTTGCACACGCATGACGTGCCAACGCGACGCGCTCCGTCCAATCATTTCCAATTCAGTTCACCTTTCATTTTATTCTTACCAGTCGTTATCCTGTAGGACAACAATACTCTGATTTGGATTTGTTTCATTTATATTAATTGTTTCATCACATGGGTATTCTTTTTACAATTCTTTATATATTTAACGTTATGGTCACAATCTCAACTGACCTCAAGATCCCAAGATGGGTGATACGCTAAGCCTAGTGCTGACGTGGTTCTCAAGTGGAGCTACCGGAACACACCTATAGGCGCTTGGTGACAAATTATCAACTTCAGGGTGGTAGCTAGCCATTTATATTATTAATGATTGTTAGAGGACTTTAAATGAATTACTCATAATTATATATATATCTTCAACCCTAAATACAACAAAGGATGATAAATTAAGGCTTATCTACGTTATATATGGAACTCGTATACAAAATTACATTCTTAACGATTTAAGCTGTGCATTGTCTAAACAGTCGTATTTTTTTTTATTAAGTAGTTAACACTATATTACACTTGGTATATTAATTCAATATAATATACCTATATTAAAATTATGTTATATCTCTTGAATTTATAGAAATGTGTGTGACGCATCCTAAGAAAGAGCATTCCCAATTGCGTCAAAACTATCCCGTAGAGAGTTTTGGCAAGGGGGCTACCACTTTTGCTCAAACGCCGTTGAAAGAATGTAAAATATAGTTAATAGTCAGGCCTTCAGAACTTATACAAAGTGGCCGCAATCTAGACTAAATTTCTTAATTTCGTTTCGATTGCTACCTTTCCACAAGTTGGACCAGGCCGCTGGCAATCGTTAGTAATATCCAATACAGCTTCTATTTACTGAGATAAATGCAGCAAACACAAACCCGCCGTAGGTTAACCTACATATTTACTTCGCACTCTCGATCGAGCGACTCGACCGATGCCGATTCCGGCCTATTCGCTTTCGATTTCCAACCAAAACTAGATTTCACCTACAGGCAACAATATTCCAGTCGAGATGTTCAAGTGTTGTCATAAAGTCTATAAACGACATGACGTTTTCCTTCATCAAAAATCACTGTGCGTTCTGACTGGAAGGATCCTTTATCAAGAAGTAGAAAATTTATGTTGGTATTATTATTATAATACATATAGTCATTATATTAAAACGTGAAGCAAAAACTTTATACCCCTTTTAAAGCGTATTGCGTGCACGGAAAATTGTGAGATTTGGCATGGTTAAAATTTATTGGAACGAAGTTCCTTACGGCAGGCTTGGAGGAGAAAGGGATTTTGCTGCGCGACCGAACTGAAAAAAATGTGATAGTAAAACCGTAAGAAAAAGTCCGTGGAATAAAACTGTTAAATGAGACGTGAGCATGCGCGACAGTCGTATACACAAGCGAGTAGTGTATAATATCTTTTTTTGTAATTATTTCTATTTCTATGTAATTTTATGTTGTCAAACAAAAATAAAGAGACATATTTTGTTATTTTAATTGATAATTTGAATTACGATTTTTTTTTAT
This sequence comes from Saturnia japonica, assembly GCA_033032175.1. Lineage (NCBI taxonomy): Eukaryota > Metazoa > Arthropoda > Insecta > Lepidoptera > Saturniidae > Saturnia > Saturnia japonica. The sequence continues at coordinate 1,531,214 of CM065330.1, forward strand.
TTTACGTAATTTATTATTTCCTAAAATACTGAATTTCCTAAATACTTTCCTGTACTTAAATAAAAACTAATCAGCAAAATTTAAGAGAAAAATCAAGAAAACCTACATAAAATTGAGCACGATTTTTTTTGTTGCAAATTGTGTCGATTCTACATTAGCCGAAGAAACTTCGTTCCTACCTGGTGTCCCACGACACCACATCTTTTTTTATTACTAATATATTGCATTAAATAAATTAATACTGCGAATTCTAACCCGACGAGTGCCATTGAACTTAGACGATCCCTCCAAAATATTGACATTGTCACTCAATGAAAAGTGACAGCAAGTGATATAATATTCATTGTTTAGGTTCATACTGCAAATGTCAAACAGAAAATAGTCTATGATTATAAAGTCGCCGGTCGAATTTCGATCATTGGGCGACCGCTAGTACATATTAAGGTGTTTTTTCTTTTTTTCTTTCAATATTGAATGGTTCAAACATCCTTTTAAAGCTTGTGTTGTTTCCCGCTATTGTCGAGACATATTAAACAAATAGTTTAAAATTAATGTTTTCTTTTGGGAACGCTATCTGTTGATATTCATTGAATTCATATCAACGCAGTCACCACACGTTACAAAAATCGAGTAAGCAATGTGAATTTAAAGTGTACATATACGCTAGCATTTAGTTAATTAGATTCACAAGGGGTAGTAAAGTTCACAGAATGGGCAGATGAACGCAGATTGGGACAAAAGGTTTATTACCCATGCAACCATTGGCTCCTCACAAAATAGCAGCATCTGGCGGAACCCAAACATTGGCTCCTATTGCAAAGTCATATTTCATTGTGAATACTATAACGAAACTGTTCTAACTAATTCGATATTAGAATTAAAGATATGTCCAGACTACGATCTAAACGGATGACGTAATTTGGAAGGCATTTTTTTGTTTAGGTGTATTTTTACTGAACAAACGAGATCACCCACGAAGGCCCCCGCTAGTCGAGTAAGTTTTTTTTAAATTCGCAACGCCAGTTGTTGAAAGACTATTCTACCACCCTAAAAAAAATAGATGATTCATTATCCCCTTCGAATACTTCACTTAGCTACAACCCTGCACAAACATCGACAACAATTCGAATGTTGTGGCGATTTACATACAATAAAAGAGGTCAGGAGACGGCAAACATCGTCACCTCGGGTTCCCCTCCCTCGTGCCCTCAGAACACACATCGAGTCCCCCTTCCACTCGTCCCAACCCGTCCATTAGATGTGGGTTCGATTCACGCGGTCACCGGGTGACCTTTTTTAATGTGACAATATTAATAATTTCTATATAATAAGGTCCAGTTGCGGTTTCATAGGTTTTAAAATGTATAAGTGCTCTAAGCGACCGGCAACGAAAGCCAATTTCAATAATAACAAAACAGTTGTCCTCACAATGTCATACACATGTCATGTCATACTTATTACATTAAGTTACTTTTTTTTTTTAATTTATGCTCGCAGCTTTCTAACAATGAATGCAGTAGTTATTATGGCATAAACTTTATCTGTAACTAGCTGTGCCCGCGGCTTCGCTCACATGGACTACAAAATGCCCGCGCGAATCTTGCTCTCTCGCTTCCAGATATTTTAAAGACAAAAATGCTTAGATAGACGTATTTTCTCGCAAAGTTTTTTGTAGGTCTTTTTAATGTCTACAATTGTGTACTACATTAATTTGCTATATCTCTCATGGATACTCAGCGTCAGCCATTTAAGCGCCCAAATTGATTCACTATGACCATTTTTTTTTATTTGTGCGGAGTCTAATTCTTTTCCAAAATAAAAGTAGCCTAAGTAACTCCCTATAAAAAAACTATCTATGAGTGAAAGTCCCATCAAAATTTGTCCATCCGTTTCGGAGATTACCCGGAACAAACAAACAGACATACATAAAGACAGCGAAAAATTTTAAAAATGGATTTTTGTTATAGGTATTGTATATACTTTCACATGTATTTAGTAACAAAGCTGTCATTTTGACATTACAAACAGACACTTCAATTTTATTAATCGTATTTATCGAACAAAACCTAAATACTTTTGTAACGGAACACTATGAATTTATCTTTCGATGTACGTTTAAATTATATTGCATGCCAGTATACATACTTAAGTATTGTCTACTAAAACCCATATTAAACTGTATTTTAATTGAAATTGTTTGCAAAATACTATGGTCAATAATTAATTATTATTATTGTACTCCCCCATTTAAGATAAGATTGAGATCTTATATAACAGTAATATAATAATACCAAATTGTAGGTATCACACTGTTGGGCGAAAGCAAAGGAATTATTTATGTATAAACGTACAACAAAAATACAGATATATTAATACGAACTTTTAAAAATACTTTTATGGGTTTAGCATTTGAAAACAATCCCATTTGATGTTAAGTGCGATGTGGCCACACTAGGCCTAGAGGGCGACTGGTTCTCAAGTGGAGCTGCCGGAACAAACCTATATGTGTTCGGTGATAGATTTTCAACTCGATGTTAGTTGCCAGCACAACGGGCATAAGCAAATGTAATGGTTTCATCACGATGTTTTCCTTCAGGCTGATATTAGTATTCGAACCGAAGCCAGCATCGGTACAAAATAACACTTAAATGATTGGAATAATCTATAATAGATATGGCATTATTAACCCAGTTCCTTTATAGTAAAATATCTAATCTTTTGAACGTTTGGCGCATTCCAAACTAATCTATGAGTTATTTGATGTATCGTGTATTAGAAACGATAAACTGTTCTGCAACACAACGAAGTAAATAGTAGATATCAGAATCTATATATTAATACGTGAAGCAAAGCTTTCTACCCCTTTTTAAGAGTATTTCGTGCACGGAAGACCGAGATTTGGCATGATTAAAGTTTATATGGAGAAGGAGTAAAGAAAGCTAAAATTTATCTATAATATCTCTTTATGTTAAATTAAATAAATTAATTCTGCGAATCCTAATCCGAACAGTGCCATTGAAATAAGATCTCCCAAAATATTGATATTGTCACTCAACGAAAAGTGACAGCAAGGGATGTAGATAATACTCATTGTTTAGGTTCATGACTACCGCGAATGTCAAACAGAAAAAATCTATGATCAAAAAGTCGCTGATCGAATTTCGACCTTAGGGCAATCGCTAATAATTTTTATTTTGCAACTAGCAATGTCCCCATATGAATTTTAGTTAATTAACATTTGACTAATTTTGACTTTCTGCACTCCTTCTCCACATAAAATCTCACAGTCTTCCGTGCACGCAATACGCTTAAAAAGGGTAGAAAGCTTTTGCTTCACGTATTAATATATAGATAACACGTGATTGACTTGAACTGGTTCTAAGAGCAAGAAATTTTATACATAAGTTTCATTTAATAAAGTACGTGTGATCGATCACTAAGAAAAAATTTTTGAACATGATCCCTTACGAGTTTTAAAAATAGGAAAATCTTTAGATGCTGCTACCAACGGGCACACGGCTACCGCTGTAGATCGACTCAGATCTATAATGATTTAATGTATTATTTATTTATTCTATGTATTACATCCAAATGATTTCACGTTAATGAAGTTTGGATCATTCATTTGTTAGATAAATATAATTTTATACGACTAATAAACATCAATCAGGGAACATTCCGAGCTGGAAATAAACCGGTTATTACATGACAAATTATTATGATGAATAAAGCAGGGCCGTACTTAGATTAACTGTTGTAAACTGGTTAAACTATACCAAATGTTACGTAGCTACAGTCTTTTTTATACAACTTAGGTGGCAGAAACGCAAACGACCCGCATAATGGTATTACCATTGGTATCCCTAGCGTGTTGCTGAAACTGGAAACCCTACTCACGGCAGGAACAAAACAGAAGGTTATTTGGTTGCGATCTTCTGTAGGGGAGGGGGGGGGGGGTATTCCACCAGTCGCACTGCCCCAAGTAGAGAGAAATCTCCAAAGATATTTCTCTATAACCCACCTCTCTCCACTCTTCTCTATTACCTTCCTCTCAAGTATTCACACATTTTATTATTTCTCGGAACAGTTAATCCATGTCTTCTTCGGTTTTGCTATAGTCCTATATAAACTACCTTCACATACAACACTCTTCTAGTTATATGACTTTCATCCCTCATCACGACGTACCCATACTACGCTAACCTATTAGTCCAAATTTCTCTCTTATTGGTATTATTTTCATACTTCCTCTGATATAATAATTCTTTATCTTATCTATTCCAATTAAACAATATATTTATCTAACATTCGCATCCCTGTCACATGTAAACTTCTTTTTTCTTTGATATGGTGAGTACAGTACAAACACTTTTTGTTGATTACTGTCGACATCTACCATACATCACATTTCTTGAAAAAAATCATTCGATTACAAGTACGATTGACTTTGATAAGTTTAGGCGAAGTGTTTAGTTGCTCTCATTGATTTTACTATGTGTTTCGCGGTAGCGACCCACTCGAGTGAAAGCGTTTCACTATCCCAATAAAGATAATTTAACAGAGTAAAAGTTTGCAGAATACTTAATTTTACAAATTGGACTGACTGAGACAGAGACAACCATAATAGCATTCTATGGATTCATCCTGTGGGTGCCGGGTCCGTCGTGTGATAGAGGGAAACACGAGGAACCCCCCAGGACTTCCTACCCAGGTGTTGGTTTAAGGGCCCCCCTTATGTTGCACATCAGCGCTCACCTTGACTGTCCACGGTACCCTCCCTGCCAAGCCAAATTTGGTAAGCGCCTGTTAATGATGCTTTACTGCCCGTTTTAAAATAGAAGTTACATGCTTGTAGGCTCCGACGCACGAGTAGAGCTTACTCTTTAAGATCGATTATCTTGGAATATATTAGGTCTTTACCTATGAAATTGCCGTTTTGTATGAAAAAATTTAAACGAATTTTTTTCACGTATTTTTTAATTGTATTAATCGAAGTAATCACCCATGCAATCAATGCATCTTTGCCAGCGCAGTGGCAGTTTATTGATGCCTTTCTTAAAGAAATCAGCTGGACGGGAGGCAACAAATTCTTCAAAGGCATCTTGTACTTCCTCTCGGGTATTGAATTTTTTTTCCCGCCAAGGAGTTATCCAAATTCTGGAAAAAGTAGTAGTCTGTAGGCGCAAGGTCTGGTGAGTAGGGCGGATGACGGAGAACTTCCAACCCCAGTTCTTGCAACTTGGAGACCGTCTGCTGTGCAGTATAAGGTTGCGCATTGTCGTGCAGGAGCAGCGGAGACGAGCGATTGACCAATTCTGGTTAGAGATGTGCCAGCTTCTCCATCATTGTGTTCAGTTCTTCACAGTACACATCTGCAGTAATGCTCACCCCGTTTGGTAAGAAGCTGTGATGAATCACACCGGCGCTAGACCACCAAACAGTGACCATCACTTTTCTAGGAGTAAGTTTTCGTTTAGGGCATTGTTTAGGTGCTGAACCAGGATTTAACCAACTTGCTGAGCGCTTGCGGTTATCAAACGGAATCCATTTTTCATCGCAGGTAACAATGCGGTTCAAAATTCCTTCATTTGTGTGTCTGTTGAGCAGTGCAAGGCGCGTCTTGACGCGTACTTCGCGCGGGCGATCATTGAGTTCGTGGGGCACCCATTTGTCAAGCTTTTTTACCTTGCCAATATGACGCAAATGGACCAATATTGTTTTGACGCTAACGTCGAAAGCTGCTGCTAATTCAGCCGTAGATTTTGTATCATCAGCTTCCACAATCGCCTTTAATTCGTCATTGTCGACCAAAGTCTTAAAACGGCCGCGAGGTTCATTTTTCAGGTCGAAATTCCCAGAACGGAAGCGAGCAAGCCAATAACAGGTGGTGCGTTGGTTTGTAGTGTTAGCTCCGTAAACGTCGTTGATGATGCGTGCCGCTTGTGCCGCGTTGCTGCCACGACGGTACTCATATTCCATAATTACTCGAATTTTTAACGTATGCATGATGACAAAAAAGATTGAAATGCGATAAAAATGTAACACTAATCAATAAACAAGTAACTACTTTTGGAAAAAGAATTCTATGTTTTTAAAATAAAATTAATTTGAAATTAGAATTCTTAGCCAAACAAAAATTATTTTGATTTGAAATGGCCAGTACTGCAGAACGGTAATTTCATAGGTAAAGACCTATTATTATATACCAGCTGTGTCGCGGCTCTGCTTGTGTGACCTATCGATTGAAGTCGGTGGAGTGCAAGCGCGAACCATGTTACTCTCGCTACCATCCGCCCATCTACGGCGGCTGCCCGGCAGTTACTTCAAAGAAAACAAATTCTTAACGTGGGTGATCCTTAAAAGTTAGATAGATGGTATCATTCAGTTTTATGTAGGTCTTTCTAAGATTTTCAATTATGTAACATGCCTTGCCACCCTAAAAACCATATACTTTGCTCTTTGTCAATCTTTGATTTTATACTGCATCACAAGTTCACAAGTTCGAAAGAGCCCAGCGCTCAGTAATCAAAGTCATGCTGCGGAAGCCTTATGGATACCCAACCACAGAGTTGTACAAAGAAAGCCGATTTCTTAGTGTGAGACAATTGTTTATATTGCAAGTTGCTCTTAGAGAACATAGAAAGGTAGCCGTCTTACCGGAATACAGTGAAATGTCAGGACGTGGTGTATTCCGTGTGAGAGCTCCCTTGGTGGGCACGGCCTTTGCGCAAAGGTTTGGCCCGTTCATTGGCCCCTATATTTACAATAAAGTACAGAAGCTATGTTCAATTGGAGACTGTTTGCTTTACGAAGCAAGAAGGAAAATTATTGGCTGGCTAAGTACCCTGACATATAACACAACTGAGGATGTACTTACAATTCAAAAATAATTTTACATTTTACTTCTTCTCTGATTACTAAAACTGTAAGTAATTTTCCATGATGGTTTTGGCTGTTGCATTTATATTGTGTGTTATTTTATTTATGATAATATGTATGTTGTATATAATTATGTTTATGTAGTATAAAATATGTGTCTGTATTGCATACTATATAACGGTATAATATGTAGTATAATGAATAAGTAATGTTCCCAAGACACAGGCATGCCTAGTTTGGGGCCATTGTTAAAATTTAAGTTTTAATAAATAAATAAATAAATAAATCTGTCATAGTTTACTCAGCGTAAGCCTTTTAGCGCCCCAAAAGTACCTATTATCCGAACTGGTTCACTATTACCATTGCTGCTTATTTCGTACATCACTTTATGTGACAAAATATATCCTATAACCTGGACAGACAACATAGCTAAAAATAAAAATAATGTAATTCGGATAAGTGGTTCTCGCGTGAAAAGAACATAAACGGACAGATAGACAGAGAGTCGTTGAGTTTTATAATATGTATTATTTACGCTAAAAATAGCGCAATCCTTTTTCCTTCACTCCCTTCGGCCATTTTCCTATTACCAAGACAGCTCCCCACCTCTTTTTCGGACTGGTGTAATAGCGGTTGGCAGACAGTAAAAAGTGATCGACCATACGAGCTGCATTATAAAATACCTACCTTGCAATTAAACAAATTTTGTTCGTCTCGAATATATTATTGTAAATGCACTAGAACCTAAGTTTAGTGAAAGTGAAGCTGTTTGGACACCCTGAAACTCAGCACGGGACCTGCACCAGATGTGAGTATCTTTATATTCATTCCTTCCCTCGCCCTGTGCCCAATGCATTTATAAAATACCATAAGCCTTTGAACAAGCGCCTACATGTATATAAATATAAAACATAATAAGCAAAGTTAAATTATTTATGAATATAGTACGTATGTACATATATAATTACTTCCTTATACAAGTAAGTTCAGTATAAAATGCGCGGAGGGCGACATAATTATTTCGCTTTTTCTTAACACTCGATTTTACTCTCCACATAATTTATGTAAAATCGATTCTTATGGAATAAACAGCTCCAATAATGCAAACGAAATATCATCATAAAATCATAACAATTTAAAGTTAAGTATATTTGCTAAAAACTGTGGAACATTGCCCCCGACGCGTTCCCTAAATACGGCCCACGCGTAAAATCGAGGCCATTTCATAATGCTTTATTGTTATATATCTTTTGATATATTCAAATAGATAGATGGTCTGTATTCAATATTAAATTTTGAGAACTTTATAAAATATCGAAGCTTTGTGACTGAAAAGCTTACGTTTCGTGTACGCTTTCAAAGCAATTTTGTTTTGTAAATGCCTATACAAAATAAGCCAACTAGAACAAAAAATAATGTTGATGTAGCATTTTAATTTTGTCACAAGATTTAACAATCAAGGGTTAATTCTGACCTTTATGCACTGTATTATATATCACTATATACTATCCACTAATATACTTATGTATCACCATATTTATGAATATAATAATCATTTCATATTATTATTAAGCATAATATAAATACGAATGAATCAGGAAAACCACAGTATGCCCGTTTAAACCGGCTTCAACAAAAGACGGGAAAGTAACTTAATTTGAATTTATACTTTTTTTGTATGTTCCGCCATAACTTCTTTGTTTATGAATCGATTTGGATGATTCCTTTTTTGTTGGATAGGGGATACCTCAAGGGTGGTCCCGTTTTAATTTCATTAGCATTGGACCTTTAACTTCGAAGATACAATAAGAAATCTTCAAAATAATTGAAGTTAGTTTTCTTTTTTGTTAAAAATTGTCTTGTACTAACTAGTTTTTAAATCATCAAATGCCCGTGTTAGGTATACAACACTAGGTGCGCCTCACGGCATTATCCATATTAAATTTATTCGATTAACTCTATGCGTGATCCTTAAAAGATGGCATATGCTCTCGCTGACATTTTATAAGTCTTTTAATATCTACAATAAATGCAATACATTAATTTGATATATTTCTTATGATTTACTCAGCGTAAGCCACTTAATCTTCCGAATTGATTCACCGTGACCAGCTTTTATTTACTTACGCGGAACCCTAGTTCTTTTTCTAAAATAAAATTAGCCTAGGTTACTCTTAGCTGACTTTTATTTGGACATCTATATACCGAAATAAAATTATAAGAACTTTGCCGTTCCTTTGCGCATCACAAAAAAACTACTACATAAATTTTAATCATTTCTTCTTTGTTTTACTCCTTGGCCCTATCAAAAAATATATATCTCAATATCATCATAAACAATAGTTGTATAGTGAACGCGTGTGGAGCCGCGGTCACAGTTAGTTTGTAATATTTTGTTTATAGCCGACTAATTCTCTTGCTGGCAGCGTAGCAGTTAGAATCGACTTTGAAACTGCAGTACTGTGAACACGACGTGTTCGATGTTTTATTTCTCGACATAAAAGCCGTATTTAAACTCTGCAATATAAATGCCCAGAGAGATACAGAGAAGAGAGAGGGATTGCACTTTTCAGAGATATCATACAGAAGTTTTTGTGAGAGTGCAAGATCAGATATTAAAAGTTTGCTCCCGAAGTAAATGCTTGTATCGAGACACAAGTTACACATCGAAAAGCACAATATATCCCTTATTTTAAGGGTACTCTATAATGGATAAATTATAATTAACTGCCTCATTAGCCTAATGATCGTAAGCGCAACTGCTATGATCGAGGTCTTGGGTTCGATACCTAAGTCGAAAAAAGTGTTATTGGGTTTTTCTATGGAATTCTCAGTAGCAGCTTGGAGTTTGGATTTGTGCCTGATTAATGGTAATAGGCTCGCCCCCTATTATATGGGACCTAAAAACATACTCGGCGAACTGTGGGTGTACATTAGTACACCTCTGCCTAACTCTTCGGGGATACAGGCGTGATGGTGTGTTATGTAATACGCAACTACCGGTGCCCCATGGCTTATTGTGCAACAAGTATTTTCGTATAATTATTTGTACTCATATTATTTACAATTCTTATAACCTAATGGGTTTATCGGAGATTTTGCAAGGTGGTAGGAATATGATGTAAGCGACAGGTTCGCGAGGTCGCAACCATCACTCACATGATAATAGACGCTCCTTCGGTTTGTCGTATTTCGGGATAAACCAGTGCAGAGACAGAATCAGTGGTAGACTCTTCTTCTTGTTTTGGCGCCGCGAAATGCACTTGCCTGCGTCAATGTTGTTAAGCCTTCGTAATATTTTCCATTATACAAAGTGGGGTCTTTTGACAAGACGGTAGCTCTCTTGGCAGAACAATTTAGAGAGTTTTTGTGACATCTCAAAATGCATGTTTTTAACTTATGCACCACAACCAAACGATATCACGCAAAATGCCACTAATATTACATAAGATCAAAAAACGTAAGTTAATGAATTAAAAATGAAAACCACAAAATGTCACTTCAAGATACCGCCAAAAACTCGTGGTAGATGTTATTTATAATAGCACTTTCTTTACTCCCCCCATAAGACACTATGCCGTCACTTAGCCGTGTTACTATTTATATATTTTTTTTACTTATTTTTATCTTGAAAAGTGTTGTATTCAAAAAGACACGTTTGAAAAAAACTGTTAGTCACACTGTACAAAGAAACTTTCTCGATATATTGTTAAGCTTCATAAAAATATTTTTTATATACTTCGCAGAATATCTATTTACGTCATTCTCTCGCTTAAGCTGCCCTTTAGGTTTTTAGTATAATCTGTTTCGCTTCTAAAAAGATATTTTAAATTTGCAATTTTTTGTATTTATATATAAATAATTAATTAATTTAACTTTAAATTTCATATTATTAAAATTTCCTTTTTTTACCGACTAACGGTAACTAAATTCTATGGACATATACAAGAGACCCTAGTATTTATCATTAAATAGTTGTACGAAGTAATATTTTCACTTTTAAATTAAAGCAACGATGGCTCAATTGGTAACGTGTACGGACTCCGCGTCGATCGACGTGAGTTCGAATCCCTGCAATGAGTCTGAGCGCCCGGTGAAGGAAAATATCGTGATGAAACCAATAGCACGATGGTAGGGCATTTTCTAATACCCACCTGGCTAGCTACCACCCTCAAGTTGAGAATCTGTTACCAAACACCTATAGGTGTGTTCTGGCAGCTGCACTTGAGAGTCAGTCTTCCATTAGGCTTAGCGTGCTACCATCTTGGGCTACATTGCCACTTATGATCAGGTAAGATTGTGGTCATAACGATAAATTTATATCGATAAAAAAATTGCTATATCACAATGTGTTTTTATTTATTTATTACGTAAATAAATATGAATTTCATATGTTTCTGTGAATTTATCTCTATAATCTTTGTGAAAAATTAAATAAACGTCTCTCAAGAACTAAGTAGATAGATTAAGTAAATAAAAATATAAAAGTAATAGTTTTTTTCATGTTAGTATTATTATAATAGCTCAAAGTATCAACAGGCAGACGCTCTTTCAGCCATACAAGTCACTCCCACACTCACATAATTTAATTTCATACTAAATAAACAACAAATAAAAAATGTTACAAACGATTAGACAGTTACAAAATACAGTATTATAGTATAGTTTTTATTATGCCAAATCTAAATTTAACTCTTAAATCAACGATTACAAATACTAATTACTAATAATACACAACATACTAAAACAAAACAAATAAAGTCGTTAATAAATATATAATTTTATTCGGTTTTCATCGATAGATAATTAATGTTTGGTTAACACTTTCAATATAAAACAGAAGATACCTATCACAGTTTTGAATACTTACAGTTTTTCTGTTCATATGAATACATTTGTTATTCCTTCTTAATAGTATTTATTGTAGCCAATTTACATGTTAAAAGAGTGTTCCCAGTTATAGAAAAAGTTTAAAGCACAAATCTGTTCCTTAATGAATATATTAGTGATTCTGTATTTTATGTTAACTTATTATGAAATCGTGGGTTCTGATGTAGCGGATATTCTAACACTGTTTTAAAATTACATTACAATGAAAATAATTATAACAAACAATACTTACACGTATAGTCCCAGCTGTCCTGGTCGTTTTTGAACACGTTCAATCTTTCAGGCTGAAACAAAAAAAAAAAAATCTAAACCCAATTTGCGTTTATATGAAACGTTTGATTTCATTTAAATACATGTAAGGACCGATTTGTGTAAAGATAATTTTGATGTTTTGATATATAATAATGTAAAACTGTCGAAATTTAAACATTATTTAATTATGAATAATTTTTAAATTTTGATAAAGTTTACAACAAACGTTATCTGTCAAAACGTCAATATATTAACCTTTCAAATAAAGTTATCTGATGATTTAAAAATTGGCCGCAAAGGAAAAAGCATTCCAAAGCTAATAAAGGTGGATAAACAAAACCGAGTCATGGCAGTAGCGAGGTGGTAGCACTGTCAAATGTCGCTGACAGTCGCCGTCGGTACGCGAGCGTGCAAACAATTACCGTGCCATTTTTCTTGTTCGTAGTGCTTTTTCACAAGACATTTGACTACCAGAATGTACCTGATAGTACAGTACATAGGCAATCGTCGCTGGTCTGCTTAAATGTCTCTTCACGTTACGTTATGCTTGACGGACTCCATGTTATAGGAAGAAAGACGGGAACACACTGGCCAGGAGACAGTTCCAAAGCTATACAGTACGGCAAAGATATCAAGTAGAGAACTCTTTTGTTGGTACCGAGATGGTGATTACCGTAAAGCTGCGGCTCACTAAGACCAGCGCATATGGTTCTGTTATGAAAGGGAGATAAAAAATTCGGTTTGAACAGCTTTACAGGACTAAAATTATAGCATCCAGGGGCATTAAGAAGCAACAAGACGGTACTGAATCCTGGCAAAACGGAAGAGGACGAACGTGTACCTACTAAGGAGACCGATAAAAAAAAAAGATATCTTTAACATGTTACCCTACAAGCCTAACAAAATTACCCTGTCATAAACATACGTCTCCTACAAGAGTATCCGAGCACAACCTAAGTAACCTCTATTTGCAATCAGAGACATTGCTTAAGTTATTATGTGTTGCATTTAAGAGTCTTCAAGTAAAACTGCACGGTGAAGCTGTAGGAAAGCTTTCTAAAGCATTGGCTTTAAGCAACTTATTAAAGTTGCGACTTGAAACACGCTTTGAAACACCTGTATATTTAATGCTGAGCTACCAATAAAATCTCTGTAAATCTTGTTACTTCACAATTTACTTCTGCAGAATCTAGAACATTCCAATAGTATTTATTTATTGAGGTATGTGATTGAAAAGAAAAATACATTTAAAAAATGTAAGCTTAACTTTAAGTAGTTCTAGTTGATGTCAATTTAAAAGATCTTAATATGCTATTCGGTAAATGATTGGTAATTAGGACAAGCTTTGATTAATCAGTAAACATAGAATTTCAGAAGAAATTTTTTAACAAATAATAGAACTAACTTCAATGATTTTTGTGGAATTCCCTGATGTATGGGCCAATATGCCAATGAAATTGAAATGGGAACACCCTTGAGGGTTTTTATACATTATCCAACAAAAAAAGACTCATCGAAATCGGTGCATAAACAAATTAGTTATGGCTGAATATATATAATTTAAAAATTATTACAAAAAAACATTCGAACTCAGTAACATGAAGTCTGTTAAAAAGAAGGAGGTTAAAGAAAGGAAGTTAATGTATTTTTTTTATGGATGTTTCAGCAATATCTTCTTTTTTTAACCGACTTCAACAAAAGACGGGAGTTTACTCAATTCGAATGTATATTTTTTTAATAGTTGTTATGCCATAACTTTTTTGTTTATGAACCGATATTGATGATACTTTTTTTTTTGTTGGATAGGGGAAACTTTTCAAAATCATTGAAGTCAAGGTTTCCTTTTTTGTTAAAATTTGTCTTATCGCGAATCGTTTGTCATTTATACTTCCAATAACGTTGTCATCTTAACTATAGTGTATTAATTCTTTCAACAAATTCTATTATAAAATGGAGCCTTTGAACCAACTGCATGGTCATAATATTTGGTTGTCTTCTCGCGGCAACTCGCGAAAATTGGTCTTGTCGTTGGGTAGTTATGGGCTTCCTGCCTGGGTGTCTGTCAACAACTTCACCAGTAGCACGATAACATGGTACCCATAGCCTTGATATAACGTTTTTATTTTGTTTCAATGTCCTCAGCAATACTCCGTTGATTAGCCCTAACTAGGAGCATGCCTCATTTTCATCATCATCATCATTTCAGCCGCAGGACGTCCACTGCTGAACATAGGCCTCCCCATAGATCTCCAGAGCGACCGATCTTGTGGGGCCTGCACCCAACGGCTCCCAGCGACATTTATTATGTCGTCTTTCCATCTAGTGGGGAGTCGTCCTACGCTGCGCTTTCCGGTGCGTGGTCTCCACTCGAGAACCTTTCTGCCCCAACGGCCGTCAGTTCTCCGAACTATGTGCCCCGCCCACTGCCACTTCAACTTGCTAATCCTTTTGGCTATGTCGGTTACCTTAGTTTGTCTACGGATCTCCTCATTTCTGATTCGATCTCGTAGAGAAACACCAAGCATAGCCCTCTCCATAGCTCGCTGAGCGACCTTGAGCTTTCTTATGAGACCCACAGTGAGCGACCATTTCTTTGTGCCGTATGTCATCACTGGCAACACACACAGGTCAAAGACTTTCGTCTTGAAGCACTGAGGTATTTTGGACGAAAAGACGTTGCGCAGTTTCCCGAACGCTGCCCAGCCGAGTTGGATTCGTCGACTGACCTATTTTTCAAAGTTGGACCTACCTAACTGGAGCATGCCTACTGACCTTAAAATTTCCTCTCTCATTGAATGGAGCTGCAGCATGATTCATATAGTATCATAAATAAGAAATTAACAGCTAAATTGTTTTAAAACTTTAATTTGATACAACAAATATTACCAAAAACTATGGTACGTAAATTGAAACCTTTAAACTTTATTAAAGTTATACCGCGCAAATCTTTTGTTTCTCATCAAATTTTTTTCCAATTTTAAATTTGGAACCATCCAAAAAATCTTACAAAACAAGCTTTCTTAAAAATAGTTTAAAACCAGGCAGTACTTTTTGAGTTTAAAACTTTAGTCAAAATATCCCTAGACGGTGTTGATGTGGTTACGTGTGATACTTTATTCGTAACAAACCGGTTGACATTAGATCGAACT
Source organism: Saturnia japonica (assembly GCA_033032175.1). Lineage (NCBI taxonomy): Eukaryota > Metazoa > Arthropoda > Insecta > Lepidoptera > Saturniidae > Saturnia > Saturnia japonica. The sequence goes on from CM065330.1 coordinate 1,546,384, forward strand.
ACCTACGAGAGTCCTAATGACAATGAAAATGCGAAGTTGTGAACAGATCGAACCCGAGCAAATAATATCATATCTTAAGATCTCGTTGGAGCGGGCGCTTTTCCAAAACGCATTAAGATTCAGACGGCTGGCGCGTTTAAAGCACTCGAAAGTTAAATAAACGTAGGAGCGTTGAAAAAACATTTCTTTCTTTTCGCAAGTCATTATTTGCGTATATGCTAGAATCAGTATTGGAATAAAGTTCCTTTTTTTATAATATCACCACAATGCCTGCACTATATCAGATGGTGAGTACGATAAATCCGAAAGTAAAGGCGACCACCAAGAAATCAGGAGTCCTAAAGCTACACGGTCACTGTTATGACGGTCTACTCCCAGCAGCTGGATATACACTGGCAGGTCCTGTAACGTGACAAGGCAAAAACGAGAGTCACTGTGACATATTTACTACAGTCTGTATGGTGGTCGCGAACCAGACGTGTAGAAAATTCCTACCACTCCACTTTACTACTTACTGTAACGAACACTAGTTGAAGCGTAACCACAATGGCGAGTGTTAAATCAGTGTATGGTGGTAGTAGCGATCCATTCGTTTACATTTGTCGCGTTTAACCACTCCGCAGAATTTCATTGTTATTTTGGGAAAATCGAAAAAAAAAAGAATTGTGAAATCAAGAGTATACTAAACCGACAAGCGTGCGTAAAAAAATTGATGAATGTTGAAGAAGCGAAAGATGTATGCCAGGATCGTAGCAAATGGAAGGACATGGTCTCTGCCTACCCGATTGGGAGAGAGAGGTGTGAAGTATGTACAAATGTATGTGAAAATAGTTCAATTCAAAATGTATAATTTTATCAATTCTACAGTGTTATTTATTTATAAGCACTTTAATATTTATTTCAGTTAATGAAGAAATACCTTCTACAGTGTAATTTATTTATAAGCCCTTTAAAATTTATTTCAGTTAATGAAGAAATACCCAAATGTAATTAATATCTAAGTGCTTTCTCAGGGCATAAAGAGAATAAAATTTATTTAATTTTGAAATACTATGTATATTATGAAATTATTCATAGTCGTAAATTTCACTATTTATTATTTGTGGTTATTTTCACACAACGATGTCTGCTCGAATTTCGGCAATCGCTTAACTTTACTACATAGAGGACTTTAAAAGAGGTGGGAGAGCACTGACAATTTTTTTAGGAGATTTGTACCTGGGGCAGTCCGACTGGTGGAATACCTCCAACCTAGAGAAGATCGCAGCCAAATAGCCTAGTGTTGTGTTCCTCTGAGTAGGGGGGGGGGGGGGGGGGGGTCAAGGTCAGCCGCGAGCTAGTGATACCTAAGGTATTAATGGTATAACATGCGTCTATAGGCTACAGTAGTCACTTACCATACAGCGGGCCGTATGCTTGTATGACACTTTTGTTGTATAAAAAAATCCTTATCAACAATGCTTATCATTATTGTATTCGAGAAAAGTATAAGAACCCACGAGACAATAAGAAATCATTTTCAAATGCACCCTGCATTGGGCAATAATTGTAATTCCTAAATCTTGTATTGTATGTTTTAGGCGTACGAATATTGACTAATTTTTTTTCTATAAAACAAACAGGTAATATAGTTGTGTTTTTATCATGGAATGTTTAGAACCAGTTAAGTTTTTTTAATATCCTTGCTTCTCGCAGACCATAAATAACGATAGCCACGCTTAATTTTGACTAGGTTTTCAGTTAAAATTCTATCCGAGTGCCACGTCAAGATCTGCTATCACTTACAGCGGCACATCGATAACACGTGATGTGACTAAAGGCGCTTTTAAAACGCCTGCCTAAACGAAAACGTAAAATTATATAAGACGTATATAAACCCACGGTGATTGACAATAAAACATTGAGTCGTAGTGATTATACAGCGGCGAGTTGGAAAATCGCCCTTTTTTATAGTCGTCGTTAAATATAAACTAACAGAACTCAAAACGCGACAAAGCAAAGCAAAGTCGATGCGAAGGGTTTATCGTCATGTGCAAAATGGTCGCGACCAAGTTATCACTACCACGCTTGATTACTGATTATGCACCGGGTGATCCCGGAAAGCGATAAGCCGAAACGTGCCAATATGTTCCATTTGGAGTATGGTGGTAGCGATCCAAACGTACACAATTGTAATGTCCTCGCATCAAGAAAAAATGTCAAAAAGTACGTGAATGGGAAGCAAACGAAATGAAAATCGCGATGGCGGTTTATGACGTCAACTGACTCATAATGGACTCTTGTAATTCGAGTGCACTCTAAACAAACGAGATAATCTGATGTAAACATAGTGCATTTACCCATGTTTACTACATGCTGGCGTAAAGAGCTTCATAAAACACGAGATAGTTAACTCAGCGATATGTAAGGTACTTCAAAGGTCCCAAAGAGAAAAAAGAAATAAAGATTTATTAATAACAAATGCATTTGAGACTACAGACAATTAAAACTACTTACAGTAACAAAAATCAAATACCAGCTGTTACAAAGCGCTGGTCTTCTGTTGGATAAAGAGATATGGGTCACTTGCATTTCTTATTTATCTGTACAGTCAAAGTTCATTATAAGCGGAGGATAGGTTCAAGTATGATGCCGCGAATACCGAAACTGTAAATACGGAATGGGATGTCACATACTTTATATATGGGAATATAGGGGATGCGTTCCAAGGCAACAAAATAAAAATAAATAAAAATGACAGCAATTTCATTAAAGATATATAGTGTTATTAATTTTTTTATAATTCTTATTTGTCTTGTTTTGCAGCTTTTAATTGAGATAAAAGAATTTAGATTGGTATTGTTCACCATTCAGCTGTGTGGCATGATTATTAATTATACTATTTGAAACGATCGAACATGTTTTTCATTGAAGGAATGACAAGTTGAAACAATTAAAAGTAGCTCGTCGACCGCAGCGCGGCGCGTTTTGTCAAAGAATTTTAGGTTTATCTGCAGTAATTCTTGTGATACCTACTTGTTTAATTAGATTGTTAAGTAGTGAATAATATTATGCATCGAGAGTTTTGTATCTACGAATAAACAGGTTTCCCATCACGAATACAAGAAGTGGCCGCAATTTTTTCATCCGCGAATAAGAAATGTTTATTGTATAGTTATGAAAGACATTATTCACATACAAGCATGCAAAAATCTCATCAAAAATATAGTCGAATAGAGTATGAAATTTAGTGAATCTTGATCATCTAAAATACAGTGGATTTTGATTCACATTATTTTCAGAACTGGGATTTAAAAAAGAATCTTTGATTTCAGTCCAGATTAATCACATTTTTTGGAAATTGTGGTCGGATCCAGGTTGTCCACGCACGCCATATCACGCTCTCATTATCATACCGTTTGCTCGACGTTATTTACTCGGTAAAATTACAAAGCAAATAAACAACATCCTCATATATTCCAACGCAAACGTTTCAATATTTTGAAAATTCCAATTTCTTTGATATACGAGATGATATTATTAGCAAACGATGTACCAACTAGTTATAGAGATGTGTATCTTGAAAACGTCGCTCGAATGTTTGTTCGTAACAAACAGTATTTACATAACTAAACGCATATTAATTCTGCGCGAGTTACTCACAAATATGTCCTACATTTCTTTTAATTAATTGTTTTATTTACCATTTTATTTTAAACGTAAATTTTTATTTAAACTAGTTTTGCAATTTTTTTATTTTAGCAATAATAGCTTATTAAACACAACGTATATCAACTTAGATTGGAAGCCAATATTGAGCTTGAATTTTTGGTGATGGAAAACACCGTGATGAAATCGTGAGAATTTCTAAATTCAGCCTGACTAACCACTATCCTAAATTTCAACATTTGTGCCAAGCACCTATAGGTGTTCCGGCAGCTGCCTTGGACAGCCGATCTCTCTAGGCTTAGCGTGTTACAAAATCTTAGGACACTTGAAATCAGTAATGAGACTGTATTATAGTCAAACAATAAATAAATAATAACATAGGCAATATTGTTTAAAAATACGAAATAGAGTAAGAAGACGACATAAAATAATTATAATATAAATAATATTAAATATTAGAAAATTAAAAAAAAAACCAATCGACACCTTCCACGTTCGAGGAATACATCTATAATACCGAAAAGAAATAGCGTACCAATATTACTTAGCAAAATAATCGGTTGTCACCAATCAATAGCCTGAATCAGCGTAGCAATCTCTCGTAGCGTAAGAAACATAATCGCTACGTACGTAGAGAGTAGTACAAGCCACTATCGTAGCAAGGCTTCGTAGCGCGATACATATACCGCTGCTACGAACAAACTACAACGTAGCATATAAGTTGCAAACTTACGACACGTCTTGCATTTATAACAAATAATAATAAACGTTAAATTTATTACATGACGTTAGACGTTATACTTTGAGTGTGACTATATTCACTACAATAAAACAAAGAGGTTTATTTTCGCAAGTTACTTCATAGTGTAGAGACAGGTTGTTAAAATATGCGCGCACCTCGTAAAAATTAACTCCCGTCATTTTTTTTTATAAAGCAACATTATAACTATCATGCTAAATTCTTAAAAATTAATAAAGACAAGACAATTTTAAGCAAAAAAAATTAAATCAACTTCAATGAATTTGAAGAGTTTCCTGGTTGGTGTATCTCTCGAAGTTCACGGTACAATGACAATGAAATTAAAATGGGACCACCCTTTAGGTATTATCCCCTTTCCAACGAAAAAAGAATCATCCAAATCGGGACATAGACTACAAAGTTATGGCTGAACATCCATAAACAAGCTAAATTATTAAGGAAACAAAAAACCCGACTGCAACAATAAATACTTGAATTTTATTTTTTCTGATTTTAATTTTATTCGCAGACGTCATACTTAAATATTATATCGCCTATGTCACTCCCACAATTAAGATAAATCTAACGACACCTCGTATGATAAAATCCAAAAGCCGTTTAGGCTACAGAGCGTGCTAAAGAAATAGACGTATATAGACTCAAAAAACATAACCCTCTTTTTCTCAGTCGCATAAAAAACATATTTGATTTATACGTTTTCTTAAAACGTAACTCGGGCGTACTCGGGGTCGTAACAGACATATGTAATTTGCCGCCTTTAAAAACTATATATATACCTAATAAATTTTAAATGTAAAACTTTTCATTTCCTCGATAAATTACACGCTACTTTAAACTAATGCAATATTTTTTGTTAATTTACTTGGAAAATGTTAGACACAGGTGATATGAATAAAGTGAATTTAATTAAAGCTTTTACTTTTTTCAATTACAATAGGTTTTAGATTTGTGGCCAATCTTAATTGACGAGGTGGCCTAAGATGGTAGCACACCAAGACTAATGGAAGACTGGCTCTCAAATGCAGCCGCCGGAACACACCTATTAGTGCTTTGCGACATATTTTCAAATCGAGGATGGTGGCTAGCCAGGCGGTATTAGAAAAAGCCCTACCACCAAGCTATGGTTTCATCATGATGTGTTCCTTCACCGAAAGCTCTCAGGTCATTGCAGGGATTCGAACTCACGTCGATCGGCTCGGAGTCCGTACACACGATACCAACTGAGGCATCATTGCTTCAACGAATCTTAAAACATAAATAGACTTAGGCGATTTGTTTATATCGTAGCACTGCAAAGTGATCACACTGTACGTGATGGTGAGCACAGTGCAATCTAATAACAACGGTAACCACCGTCGGATCTACAACCCATCGCCAGTCGCCGCTGTCATGCCTGTCTGTCCAAATGTCTCTTCACTTTATGTTTGAAGGACTCCATGTTGTAGGAAAGACGGTAGGGAGACAGTTCCACGGTTTCACAGTACCAGCAATTATACGACGAAGAGAACTTTTCTAAAAAAAATAGTTCAAAACAATAAAGAGTAGACAAAGACATAACTTTCAAAATAACATTTTTACTCTTTATTCACATGACCCGATTTAATTTTTTTAATATTTTGGCACCCCTAGTAGGCTACCGCCCGGATACTGTACACCCCCCTTTTACTCCCCAGCACTACTCAGCCCTGTAGGCGACGCGCCGGTATCTGGCCGGTTCTCCGGTCGAGTTCAAAAAAGAAAACGGAATATTTCAAAATTTCAAACGGCACAGAGGTATAATTTAGCGTTGCGAACGTCGCTCCACCAAAAAGAACGGTACTGTTTAATGACCTGAAAGTTGAGCGTACATCGTTTGACATTTTTAACCGATTAAAATAAAAAAAGAGGAGGGTCTCAATTCGAATGTATATTTTTTTTTAATGGATACTCAGGCATAACTTATTTGTTTATGAAACGAATTCGATGTTCGTTTCCTCATAGGAAAAAGCAAGAGTGGTCTTATTTTAATTTCATCGGCATTGGACCTTCGACTTCGAAGATACAGCAGAAAACTTCTCCAGATTATTGAAGTTGGTATATTTTTTTTGTTAAAAATGTCTTGTCATCGTTCATGATTATCTCAAAGTTGTGTTTTATTTTATGAAATTATACTCCTTTTGTCGCGTTTAGTAGAACGTAAAATTATGATTTGCACACAATAACGTTTTATAAATAGACGCTTTATACTCTCACTAAAAGCAATTTGGGAACGTTACAAATTTTGTTATCAGCATGTTGAAACAAAAGAGAGGAAATCACAGCGTAAGGCGGAAACTTTGTTGTCAAAAAAGGATAAAAGATTCTTCTCGCTAACGCGCCTATCTACTTATTAAATGCATACATTATTTGACGGAAGTGCGACATGATGAAGTTAGGTAACAGTGTATCTATCAGCTATAATGTGAATTAATTTTACTGACTTAACTTTTTATGTGCTAAAATAAATGAAAATACATTATTACAATTGATGGCTACTAACATCATATTGTTGTGACGTGAGATAAAATTTTTAGAATTATTTTTGTTGTTATTCCGCCAAGCAAGTTCCTACAATAATTTCCTTTTTGTTGTTACATTTCAATAAAATTATATAATTCCATAGATAACTGATTTGTTAGTTCCAAGCAAGTTACCTTCTTACGTGCGTACATAAAGTACAATAATTTCCTTTTTGTTGTTACATTTCAATAAAATTATATAATTCCATAGATAACTAATTTGTTAGTTCCAAGCAAGTTACCTTCTTACGTGCGTACATAAAGTACAATAATTTCCTTTTTGTTGTTACATTTCAATAAAATTATATAATTCCATAGATAACTGATTTGTTAGTTAATCAAATTCGATAAAACATTTCTTTAGCAGTATTGACATATTTCAGTTCCACAGAAAGTGCACAAAACGTGCAACGTACAAAGCAACTACAATTTAAAGCACGAAAGTGCCGCTTGTTATTTTGAAGTGGTAATAAAAATTAAGCAAAACTTGAAAAGAAAAAAATCCGTCCAGGTGAGAGCATTCATCTTAAACCGGCAAGGATGTAAACATAAAAATAATCCCGCCGGTTGTTTACACGGTAGCGAGCCCTGACACGCGACGTGCGGCGTGGACGTTAAAAACTTAAGTGGTTGTAATATGAAGCCTTGGTTGTAGCTCCGAAGCACTTAATGTCGACTTATACTGAAGAGAATCTGGTTACTGATACATTATATAGAATTATATGGATTTTACCGACGCTATTATAGGTACTTCTCTGTTAGCAGGATTTTATCGAAACGGTATTACGTCACACAGTAATCATACATAGTTATTTGAATTATTTAATAGTTAATTGCAGACTATGCACCTATTATTAGTTTTTCGACGCACGGTAAAAAAACGTCGCGGCTTAGGCTGCGTATCCACGAAAGCTGTGTAAGGAGCATACGCGATACGAGGATGTGGAGCGAGTGGTACATGCCCTGATCGATACCGAAAAGTAGTAACGTCAAACATCCTCGAACACTTCCAAATTATGCACTTTACTAAATTGTTACAAATTCAAGAACTAAATAATAATTTAGTAGGAAGCTACGCCTACCAGGGAATGGGCGCAGTAATGGAAGGGTTGTTCCTAAACAAAAAAAAAATTCGATCCTATTCTACTTGATCACTAAATCACATTAACTTGCTACTTATGACTAAAGAGCTTTTAAGTGATTGTTTACGCGCATAATTTTATTTAAAATTTAGTTAATCACTTCGCAACTTAATAACGCATAAACAGGCTATTAATGATAGGTAAAGCAAACCAATAAAATAATTGCAAAAAGTAGAGGTTTTACTTCTTTGAATATGTCTCACAATCTTCACTACAATAAAAGAAGAGTGGACATTGTAATACAATGGCCACCTGTGTCCCTTTCATCTGCGAACAGTAAATCTCTGCTCCAGAGCGTCTATCTCGTACGGCCGTCCAAAGAACCTTCGATGAAGGATTCGGATAATTTTTGCGTGGGATTTTCCAGCGGGAGCGCGGAGAGCGTAAAAATAATAAAAGCTCAATCACCGCGAGAGCACGTGATGAAACAGAATGCCCAGAGTCGGTTACAGATAGTGTTGCCAACTCTACTTATATACTATAGTGTGCTACTATATCAGACGTCCGCATACTTAAAAAAGACAAGATAATTTTTAGCAAAAAAACCCGTCACGAGACGCCTGGCACATGTGAAACATCGAAATTATTTTGTTTAAGTTATATGCATAAAAGATTACGACAGGAATCAGATATTGGCATAATGAAAAGATAAAGCATTAAATTTTTTTATTTGAAATCGCGACAGACAAGTCAATTATTTTCATAATTGTATATTCATAATTTCATAATTCATAGTACATATATTCCATCATATAGCGTGGCGAGGCGTCGCCACGGCCTGTATCGCCACGCCAACAATCAGGTTTACCCTCGCCTATAGATGTTTCACATTAAAAAAAACCAACTTCAATGTTTTTTTTGAAGAGTTCCCTGGTGTATCTTCGAAATTTTTATTGTCCAATGCCAATGAAATTAAAATGGGATCACTCTTGAGGTAACCTCTACCCAACAAAAGAAGAATCATCTAAATCGTTTCATAAACAAAGAAGTTATGGCTGAACATCCAAAAAAAGAAAATACACTCGAATTGAGTAAAGTCCGTTTTTTTAAGTAAATTAATATAAAGTGGGCGAAAGCAAAATATTTTTATAGGATAAAAAAATAGGAAATATTTATTTATCTCAAAATATAATTAAGCGTAAAGCGGAACGTGGGCCGCACGAAGTCTTATCTATATTTTATCTCTTTCTGAACGAGGCTTGGCATGTCATTGTCAATATGCTCATTTGCCATTATCTGTCTATCAAGCAGTAAAAAAAAAAAAGTATTTATTTGAAACCTACTATTATTTTGTGCATTTTTGCCATCTATTATATTATTCCAGGTAATAACTACGAAATTAATACATTTGATATTTTAAAAAAGTTGGTAACCCTAGTTACAGATCATATGCGACGGAGGAGGGGAGATTTTGGCGGGATCTTGAAGTAACATGTTGTGGTTTTTATTTTTAATTCATTTACTTAGGTTTTTGACTCTATATTACGTAATATTGGTGGCGGTTTACGTGATATAGTTTGGTTTTTGTGCATAAGTGAAGTGGATTTTAAGTATATACTGAAAGCATGCATTCTGGGATCCCACAAAAACTCCTTAGGTCGTTTCTAACAAGAGAGCCACCATCTTGTTTGGCGCCACTTTGAATAAAACACCTAATACTACGAAGGCTTAAAAACATTAACGCTGGCAAGCGCTTTTGTTTGCCAAAACAAAAATAAGAAGACGGAGGAGGGGAGGGGGGATATGATAGGTGATAGATGAAGCACAAGACGGCGTTACCAAAGAGTTTTCACCAAGCAAATACATGGTTCATCATGAAGTCTACAAACATTTTGCTACAATGTTTCGTGCGCATCGTAGAAATTCATTCTCATCAAATTTTCATATCACGGTTAAAGAAAAATAATTAATTTAGAAATAATAATAATAATGTTACTCACCTTAGCAAATTCAATCTTGAGGGTACAGCAACCGGAATAGATGTCGCAACCGTGTAATGCTTCCTTCGCTCTGGTCGCTGACTCCACACTTTCAAATTTGTGACCACAAGTTAAGAAAAATATTTCTTTTAATTTGTACGTATAATATAGATGTAATTTCTCTTTTAATGTTTCAGAATTCTTATTTTGTTACTTTTACTTGTAGAACCGTCTGCTATATTAAAGCGCATGCTGTGGCAGCCTTCAGATATCAATAATGTACTTAAATCTGTACCTTTATTAGAAATTAATGTGTTGGTGAATTGGTTAGTGGGCTTTCTAATTTAAATAAATAAATACCACCGTCTCTATCCATATATCTGCTTATAAGCTTTATCACAACTCGAAAGAATCTACGAGTTAAATTACCTAAATATTAAAGTCAACAATTATAAAACTTAAATGAAGATAAAAAGAAAAAAACTTCACAGAATTAAGATCAGATTCGAAAAACGAATTTTAACGAAACGGGTATATCTACATACATATAAAATGTTAACTAACTGTCAGACTGACATATCAACACAGAACCCAAACTACTCGAGCTAGGACCTTGAAAATATACATGCCGGTTCCTTTTACACTGCACTAAGGGAGGATTAAAAAGGAGGTGATAATTAGTACAAAATCTGTCATTTTTGAAGATAGACAGATACATGAAAATTGGTATTTAGGAATTCAGTTAGGAAATGAAAAAGCTGGGACATAACTCTACTGTTAAGCGGAAGAAGTTGCGGGAAACACGCTAGTATAATATAAACGCCCAACTGCTAAGCAAAAGTAATCCGAGATATGCATATTATCGATTTCAAAAGACGAGGAATCTTTAGTTTTGTATTTGCCCACTACACTGTGAAATACTCCCTGAAGAGGGTGACGGTTTTCTTATTCAGTTTCAGAAATTTCAGACTATTATTAATTGCAAAATGAATACATTGGTTATAAATTATTATTATTATTACAAAACTATTAATTTATAGTGGTCTATTGTATACATGTTATTTATATATTGTTTACAGTTGTTCTGTCCTCCAACAAGGGTTTAGGGATAAGAATTTAGGCGCAGTAGATTTACCATCCGAACCCTCGATGGAGAGAAAGTGACATAACAATAGCCTGCGTTTCCCAGGGCTGGTAAAATTATAACAATTTATACTATAAATTATTACAAGTTATATAATACAAATAAATTCACCAATGTCAGCGTCTACTCTTAAATACGGGAGAAGCTCCACAATTCACAAGTAACAGTCGAGGGATAGGAAGGAAAGTAGGGTCAAGGTCGTCGTCCAATAGCTTCTCACACCAATACGTTTCGTGGCGAGGCTATACAATATCACAATATAACAAATGGCCGCAATAGGGGAAAAATCCTGTCCCGTGGCCCAAACTTGCGCGTATTTAATAAACTAATAATAACGAACAAGGTAATGAACAAATTATATCGCGAGCTCATCAAAACGTATAACCTCTCAAACAAACTAAGACAGCGCAGCGACTGTTACAAGTTCACTAGCGAAAATTACATAGAGGCAAAAAAAACTACAGAAAACTTGTGTTGCCAGACCTCGGTTCCGAACAACAGTTGTTGTCATTTTCAGTGGGTGTACAGAGAGGGAATCACTTCCAGACATCACCGCCATTCACGTAACGATCCTATAATCTTCTCAAACCTTACCCTAACACGACTTACTAAGTGACGAATAAGATATGACGAGAATCAAAAATGGCCGTTTTGAATCAAAGACGAGGGAACGATGATAGCGGAGAAACAATAGAAAGCTCATTACACAAACTCGATCCGAACACTAAACTGTTATTACACGACCAAGTTCCAGAGAGATCCAGATTATTCAAACAGTCGTCTCAGCGATTACGAATTCCCCTTCCCAGTATTTATTAAACTCCAGTTTGCGTCGGCAGCTTTGTCCATATTAAATTACTATATTTATTCTTTCATTCCATATTTACGGTATAATTTTTAGATAAGATAATTTTTTTATCTATTTTCTTTTTAAACAAGCCTTCATGGTAAGCGGCTACAGTAGCCTATACACGCTTGCAACACCAGAGGTATCACAAGTGCGTTGCTAACTTTAATATCATACCCCCAAGGTGTTTTAGAATCCCTACTCACAGCGGAAACACAAAAATAAGTCATTTGGCTGCGATTTTCTTCAGGCTGGAGGTATTCCACCAGTTGGACTGCTCCGAGTAGGGAGAAATCTTCAAAAACGTATTATGGCCACAATTTCACCTTTTGTTAAGTGACGATGTGGCCCAAGATGGTAACACGCTAATCCTACTGGGGGGCTGGTTATCAAGTGCAGCTGCCGGAACACACCTATCGGTGCCTAGCGACAAATTTTTCAACTTGAGGGTGGTAGCTAGACAGGCGGGCATTAGAATAAGTCTTACCACAATGCTATGGGTTTTTCCATTACGATGTTTTTTTTCATCGACAGCGAAAGCTCACGGCTTAGCAGGGATTCGAACTCACGTCGATCGACGCAGCGTTCGTACACGCTACAACAGAACCTTTCTTCGTGAACATTAACATACATGAACAACTTTTTTTCTTTGAGAGTAACTAACTGCCACGACACAGAGAACCCTAGTTTGTAGAGATCAGGGGCTTATAAAAATATGCATGAATAAACAATTACTATAATTATTGAAAACCATAAACAAATACTCGTTTTCATGTAATTAATTGAGAAAAAAAAAAACGATTGTGCAATCATAATTATACAATTCCTTAGATTTGAGATTTCAAAGTCGGAAAACTAAAACACGAAATCCTTCGGTTTACCTATATGAGGCATTTTTTTAACAAAAACGGAAACTATCCACAACTAATTAGAATTCGTCAGTATATCTTCGAAATCGAAGGCCCAATGACAATGAAATTAAAATGGGACCACCCTTAAGGTAACCCCCCCTATCTAACATAAAAGAATCATCTAAACCGGTTCATAAATAAAGAAGTTATGGCCGAACATCCATAAAAAATCGATTTGAGAACCTCTTTTTTTGAAGTCGGTAAAAATATACGTATTCTTATGATGAAATTTAAAATTAATAATGAAGTACTTATAGTCCACATAAACCGTTTTTACCATCGCGACCTTTAAGCCACAGATGTCGCTCGGTACCACCCACACCAATTTGTATAAGAAACTTGGAAACTAATTTGAATACAAAATTGGTCAGCCACAAAGCACAGTACGTAATATAGAGAAAAACTCAATTGAATAAGACCGGCCCGCGAAGCGATGGCGCGTCTTTATAACAAACTTTTTGATGATATCGTAAAGAAATGAACTTTTATGCATTATTATATCACTCCTACTAACTAGTATTAAGACGTGAAGTAGCAGATAAAAAAAATACCACGGCAAAGTGAGGGGGGAGTGTGCCTACAAGAGTATGTACAATCCGAAAACAGTGGCAACCACCGCACTGTCGCCGCTGTCATGTCAACTTTCTCAAATAGAACCTGGATATACAGTGGTTGATACCACAACGCGCTGCACATAAGCGGATCACCGTATGCATGGTGGTCAGTAGAGTTTTCAGAGCTCTTTAAGGTAGCGGCGTTCAAGGCCAGTAACGCGCTTGTGACACATATAATACCATAGGCTATGATAGCCGCTTACCATCAGGCGGGCCGTACCCTTGTTTGAGACCATAGTTTTATTTAAAAAAAACATGAGGTTAACTTGGGTTTCTCAAGTCTTGAAATGTTATTCAACAGAGCGAACTCTATGATGAATATGGCTGTTAGGTTAACACGGTTTAAGCTATGCGTTGTTTGGAGCTAAATGACCGTTAATGAGATAACCCCCAAATGATCGTTAGGGAAAAAGCCCCCAAATGACCGTTAGTGATACAGCCCCCAGATGACCAATAGTGAGATAGCCCCCAAATGACCAATAGTGAGATAGCCCCCAAATTACTGTTAGTGAGATAGCCTCCAAATAATATAGTTAAATATATCACTGGATATTTTTTTTAAGAATTTTTTTTTAAGAAGAGGGTTGCGGGAAGCCGCTGGATGCGGGTAGCGCAAAACCGGTCATTGTGGCGATTTTATTTTATTGACTATGTCCACCGGTGAACGTTTTTGGGCTGAGATTACCCACAGACAACCCCAAACAAAACCGCAGACTATCGGATAAATTTAACCAACATGCAAAATTTAAGCATAACCGAACTATGAAAGTCGATCAAACAATTTTTCAAGCAGACGTCCTCCGACTGTTGAATCGTTTGTCAAAATAGACCACTCCATTTCCCCACCAGACTTCTATTAGAGCGATCACCATTAATCCGAAATAAACCTGAACACATGTTTCATCTCCTGAACAACGAAACATCTTAAGTCAAACAACACGTGCTTCTAATAATTCATCAGCGGATCTTTATGATAACACACAGATATACATAAACAACATATGCATATCAAAAACCATGTTAAACATAAATCAGTGAGATATATATATTTTTTTTTAATATATCCGGATGGTATTTATTTATATTTTTAATCGTTGAAATCAACGCGCGCGGGGTTAGAACGTACGTGTCATTTAGAAGATGTTGTGGCACTACAGTACTCGTACACACGTCCAGTACACTGTACTCGTATCGTAAGCTAAATTACACAGTCTTTCCTTAAGCTTATCACAGTCTCTAGTCCATTGATTTAAAATGTAATTCAAAAGAAATATGACAAATTTTTAATAGGTACACCAATGCAACATAAATAATATAGTATAAAATTGCTACAATTACCTACATTAAAATGAAAACAGTTAACGATTATTTATTAACGGGAGAGGCGTTTGGATATGAATCAACATATAAGATTCAAATAAAAAGAAAACATTGTTAACATACCGAAAATCAATGACGAGGTAATTCTTTCAATTTACATAATAATTTATAACAAACAGAATAGTAAAAAAATACTAATGTTAAATATGAATAAACATAATTAATCTTCAAACTCCACAATGAATCACCGGGAAACGACATCATAAAATGCAAAGCATTTAATCGTGCCTAACAGCGAGAGTTCGTTCTAACCCCAACGTGTCTCTCTAATAATACACGTTCAAATGCTCACGATCCGAGGCATGAATCACATTTGCCAACTGATGCGGAATGTTTTGAATTGAAACATCTTTTTTTAAATTCATTTACCGTTTAACGCCTATTAATATTAACAAATCCGTATTCATTTGTCATTACTAGAGAGAAAGATTTATTCGTTCTCGTGTTTGAGATTATGTGTTATATTTCATCCCAGAGACAATTTTTTTTTAACATACTCGTTTTTACATTACCACTTTGCAAAAATTCGCAGTGTTTTATTATTCATAACTTTCCATTATACAAAGTGGGGTCTACTGACAAGATGGTGGATGGCTCCCTTCTCAGAACTATCTACGTAGTTTTCCTATTATAATACCACTTCATTTAAGTACAACAACCGCACTATATCACGCAAAATGTCACCAATAAACCTAAGTTATTCCTTTACTTCTAGATCCCGCCAAAAACGCCCGTGTTTTTGCTTTGTTATATGTAAGTACTCTCAAAAACTTTTAATAGTTTAATTACGTAACAAAGAAATCAAACAAACATATCACATCCAGTAGAAATTGACTTATAACATAAAATAAATACGGACAGACATACGTGAGAGATTTGAAAAATATACAGAAATGTAACAAGAGGGAATAAAAATAAAATAAAATTAAAATTAAGGAAAACTATTTGATTATTTATAAACAGTTTTACGGTTCAAGGAATGAGGTCAGAGCGCCGATTGATAAAGGTGCGGTGCTACTGTTAGCGGCAGCGGAATGAATAAATTTAACAATTTATAGTTCGCCATCTAGTTCTGCTAACATCAATAGATTATCTTCATTTGAGTAGAAAATTAACAAATGCTAATCATACAATTTAGATTTCTTCGTTATCATAACACGACAAAGCTTACTGCACTACACCTGCAATACAAAAACATCGGCGACCTCAAAGAGATCTACACACCATCGTCAGTCAACTCTGTCATGCCGGTCTGCTCCAATGTCATTTCACGTTATCTTTGAAGGACTCAATATCGTAGGAAAGAGGGAGACGGTTAAGATATGATGACATGTATTTTAGTCTAATTACGTACCTTCTTAAAATCATCAAACGCTCTAACAGTTCCTGGCTTCATTGTTAAAACTGTTAAGGCAGTTTTTGTAGCAATTCAAAATATTTTATTCTTGTTATTATTTTTAATCAATTTCACTAGAGCACAGTAATAACCAAACTGTATCACGGAAAACACAATAAATATTACTTGGGTCAAAGAACCCAATTTTATTAATTAAAATAAAAACAACCACATGACACATTAAAAGCCCGCCAAAAACTCCCAGAAAAAGGTGAAAATAAATTGTTTGGTTGAACCCATCAGATTGATACAATATTGATAGGTTTCAGTGACACCTAGACCCGATAAAGGAAGACACTCTTATAATAAGTGACAGCCCTAAACATACTTTCAAGTCATCATCATCATCATCATCATCATTACAGCCGCAGGACGTCCACTGCTGAACATAGGCCTCCCCCATAGATCTCCAGAGCGACCGATCTTGTGCGGCCTGCACCCAACGGCTTCCAGCGACCTTTATTATGTCGTTTTTCAAGTAAAATGCTGTATTTGCATCTCCAATATCTATCGACGTCAATGTAACTCTACACTTTTGTTTACCACACAATTTTATTTTTAAATCTCTTCCAATCTATGTTACTTTGTATATAAAGAGGATTTTTAAATATTCAATAATGTACATACCAATTTCAACATTTTTCAATTTTATCAACAGAAATGGTAACAATACCTACTTACATGACACAGTAATGCGCATTTCTTTCGAAGAAAACATCAAATATAAACATATCCATTATATTTTGCCCAGCTTAGCATTTTTCTACTGTATAACAATGAAGCGTTCATAATTTATTTTCTTTACCTTTTTAACCGACTTCAAATATAGGGGGATATCCTCTATTCGAATGTATAATTTTTATGGATGTTCAGCCATAACTTCTTTTGTTTATGAACTGATTTATGATTCTTTTTTTTGTTGGAAAGGGGATACCATTGTAACTTCATTGGCATTAGACCTTCGACTTCGAAGATATACCAAGGAACTCCTCAAAATCAATGAAATTTCATATTTTTTTTACAAATTGATCTGTTTAAACAACCTTCCTTAGCAAATTGTATATTTTACCAAATTCCAAAGAAAGTTTTAATAGGCGAATAGTTTAGTGTAATATTTATCAAATTTAAAATAATAGGTACATCGTACATGTCTCAAATTAAAATTCATTAATACACTGTCATCTGAGTTGGAAACAAAACATGGCGTGGACACCTAACCACCTTGAGAACTATTCTCGTAGTATCACCATGTAATCAGAAAATACTATAGATTTCTCTACAGTCTGAATTCATCCGCGGCGTTATGGTGAAATCCGCGCCGTGGCTCGGAGAGAAATCTTTGCCCAACATTGAGATAATAACTGTTATTATTATCGTAATAATATTCCTGGTCAATGTCTCTTTTTTGCTGATGGTTACCGTGCTAGCATTTATTACCTTCCTTCCCATTTCCTCCTTATTCCAACAGCGGACAGCACTTTGTGTGTACCGTAGTTTTTCAAAAGGGCCATTTACCAATTCGCTAAAGAATCCGGCCCGCTCTCATTATGGCCGCACAGCGTACACAAGGTGTTAGAAAAATAAACACTTTCGTTTTTATGTATCGTTCTAATTTTCCATAAGAGGTTCAGTACATTTTAATGTTTACACGTTGAAAAACGACTGTATCCAAACTGGTTTGATTTATTATAATGTGGGTTTTACTCCCGGATTTTAGAACATTGATGCTATTTATATACCATTAGGCATGAAACGAATTGATCAATGGTCATTTTTTAGTTTTCTGTGATTATAGTATAATACTAGCTGACTGGCGTAACTTTATCTGCGTTGTATAACAGAGAGAGAGAGAGAGGGTTAGAGAGAGTGGGTCGTAGACACTGTATTATAGGTGCCACCCGCCTCCCACATTATTCTGCATAATAAAAATGCGCTCGCGGTATGTACTTGATCATTATTTCGCTGCCGAGTTATTTTAAAACTGTGATACTTCCTAAGATATTCATTTAAATCAATTACTGCAAAGGGCAATTTTGTTATAAATTAAATATTTGTGATGAATAACGTATTTATTTCGATAAGGATTAATACCATGTATATAAAAACACGTTTGCAAATAATTCATTATTTTAGAACAAATTTTATTACCATAAAAAAAGGTTATACTGATTAAACCTTAAAAGATAGCCGTATGCTATCACGAACTTTTTTTTAGAACTTTTATGAGAAATAATTCTATCACAAACAATTGTTGCGTTATTCTAACCATTCACGCAGCGCATGCAGTGGAAGCTCTCAAAAGGAATAAATTTCCCCCGTTTTTACAACATTTTTCATTGATGCTCCCCTCCTATTGGTCGTAGCGTGTTATATAGCCTAATAGCCTTCCTCGATAAATTGTTTATTCATCACTCAAACATTTTTTCCATTCGAACGAGAAGTTCCTGAGATTAGCGCGTTCAACCAAACAAACAAACTCTTCAGCTTTATAATATTAGTACAGATATCATACTAACTTATAATATAGGGTATCATGTTTTTCCTAGCGCCCTCTTATAGAAGTATGTATATCTTAAAAAAATTAAATTATTACAAAAATTACAATAAAAAAACTACAATATTTTCAAGCGGATGTTGCATCACAAATTTGAAAAGGATATTCAACCATGGCCTGCACGCCGTTCTTCTTGAAAACGACGATCCTCTGTACTTGCCCGTGTGGGTTGCTTATCGTGTGTATCACGTCCTGAAACAAAACAAAAATACGTCTTGTTACTACATAACGAAACGAACAGTCGACAGAGACTAATCGGCTATTCGGTTATTACTTTGGATAATGAACACACAGAGACATAAATATAAATATTATAAGACACAATGTCACACAAGCCATTTAATTCCAAACTAAACAAAACATTACGGTAACTGAAAATCTGATATACATACATAAATAGACATTTAACACCCAGACACACAACTGACATTTGTGCTCCGTGACACTAAAGTCATTCATATGCGGGGATCGAACCCGCAACCTTTCGGCTCAATAGTAGAGATTACTACTACTGCGCTACGAGGCCTATTACATAATATATACACACATCAAAAAAGTCTAAGCAACATGCGTGATATTACAAATTTTTCCATTTATATTAGTTAATTTCTAAATATTTACTCAAACAAAGTGCGTAGGTAAGTAAACTTTTTTGTTATTGATGACATACTAGCTTGTTGTAAAAAAAAAATTTGATTATGTTTTGTTTTTTCATAAAATTCAAATGACTGTGAATTTGTTTGAATTTAAGTGCGTTTTAATTGCTACGATTAGTCTTGATTTTATCATTTTACCAACCATTTAAATAAAGTTAGCGACAAAATTGAATTGTTAGATATTCTTTACGTCATGAAGCGACGTCATTTGATGGCAGATGAAATGCAGAGCTGTAGGGATGTTGCAAGCGGGAAGTAATCAATCTCAGGTCTCTCGACATTTTGGCATTCATAGAAGTGTTATTTGTCGTCTTTGGCAGCGCTACAATAATACAGGAGAACCCGCTGAACAGCATCCAGGCCGTAAAAGGAGTACAACCACTCGGCAAGTCCGGTACATACAACTGACTGCAAGACGCCAACCGATGTTAACCGCTCGAGAGATAAGTTTGAGGCTAAAAATTTCAAGTGGTGTTGATGTAAGTCCTCAAACTGTGCGAAATCGACTGCATGAGTACGGCCTACGAGCTCGACGCTCAATCAGGTGCCCACCGATACGTCACGGGAATCGCGCTCGTCGATATGAATGGTGTAGAGAACGCATAACATGGACCCAGGAACAATGGGATAAAATTATGTTTTCCGATGAGTCGCGATTCGGGTTTAAGCCTGATACAAGAAGGGTGTGAGTGTATCGTCGGCCCGGAAATACTGAAAGGCTCAGGTGCGTTCAGGAAGTTCATCCATACAGCGGCTCATCAGTTATGTTATGGGCGGGTATTATGAAGAACAGGCGAACTGAGCTCGTTTTTGTAAATGGAAACATGAATGCTGAAAATTACATTAAGGATATTCTCAGACCTTATGTCTACCCATTTGCACAAACCTTTGGCTCCGATTTTAGGTTAATGCATGACAATGCGCGTTCACATACAGCTCGGCGAATCAGTGAATACTTTGCAACGGAGAACATCCGGGTATTGCCCTGGCCTGCACAATCGCTAGATCTCAACCCCATCGAGCACGCATGGGACATGCTCCAGAGATGTGTTTTGAAGGACTTGGACGGAGCGACAACAACCCAACAGTTGAAGGATTTGCTACAATCCCATTGGGAGCGAACACCGCAAGATGACATAAACAGTCTCATTAATTCAATGAATAATCGTTGCCGACAAGTTCTGAATAGCAGAGGAGCCCATACTTTGTATTAAATTGTTCTATTCTTTCACAATAAATACATTTTCTTTAGAAATTTCATTTTGTAAGAAAAAAGTTTAGTTTCTTATGTATCTTAGTTTCTACAGTATATTCTAATATTGTTCATTTCTGTTATTAAAAGAAATTATAAAGACAACAGCTGTTATTTTTACATCATAGAACCCTAAAGATATTATTTTAAAAATAAAATACAACGTTATAATGTGAAGAACCATCCTAAAGTTTAAATTAGTACATGTTGATTAGACTTTTTTGATGAGTGTACATATGTAATTTTAAATTATACATTTTAGGATTATTTGCTCTATAGCAATTAGTGAAATTGAAGTGTCTGTCTGTAATTTTAAATTTTGTCTGTCTCTATACAATATTATGTTTGATCTAATAATTTTCGAAATGGCTTAACCGATTCTAACGGCACTTTCATTGGCAGTTAGACTTTTAAAGTGTAATTTAGTTTACATATCATTACGATTTTCTTTTTTAACATGGTACCATCACGCCTGTATTCCCCGAAGAGTAAGGCAAAGGTGTACTAAGGTACACACACAGTTCGAAATGTATGTTTTTCTATTTAATTCTATTATAAGAAAAAAGGAAAACATTTAAAAAAAAAAAAGTAAAAATTTCTTCGTGACGGATTTTTTGCAAGTACAAACTACAATATTATAATAATATCCTACGAGATGATGTGAATACGCTTCTAAGCTTCACAAAAGAAGCTTCAGAAAGTTACTATATTGTGAAAATGTGTTTTAAATTCGAATTTTCCCAAGTCACCTGCGTGTCGCTCGAATTTCCGGCTGAGTCCAATTTGAGACGTGTTGACTGTCTTCTATATATTCTAAACAGTGAAATAGAATTTCCATTTATCTACTTTATTGCTATATAATCTAGTGGGGTAAGCAGTATTAGTAGAGTGTATTTTTTGTTGTTATATCAACTTTATTCAAAGTGATGATTTGTCACACAGCCCCATTAGAAAATGCATCACTACCAACCGTGATATGGTGTTCATCATGATGTTTTTTTTAATCAAAGAGCAATATCCTCATTGTATGGTTAGCGACGATGGATCAGTAGAAGCGTGGATGGACACCTCGTCGAAAGACGCAGGTTCAAACTAGCGGTGTGCGATTGTGAGATATACTAATGTAATCATTCGATTTTGAAGATATTTTGATTATAGCCATTAATAATTACTAATATTAGTAGACGTTTCGATGACGAGTGATCATTCATTATCGAAGTACGATTAGTAATTAATTACTAATGCTAGGTTACTAATATTAGTAGTTACTAATTTGATAAAATTAATTATTATTACGACCGAACGACCTTTCTTTTAGCTAATTAGTATATGTATTCTTGCAAAGAACATTGTTTACGACTGCGCAACCTTTTTTTTAAGCTGCCCCTACTCCTCTTCATTTTTAATAAGTACCAGTCATCATTTATAATCGCCCACATCTGAGTAAATATATCAAGAGCTCGATTATAAATGATTACTCATCATCGAAATATCTCGATTATGTAAATCATTCATAATCTCCCACCTCCAGTTCAAACTTAATAATGAAGGTTTCGGTAAAGGAAAACATCATGAAGAAACTATAACACGATTGTAGGGTATTTTCTAATGCCAGCCTGGCTAGCTACTGCCTTCAAATGAAAATCTATTGCCAAGTTGAGAGCCTATCCCCCTCTAGGCTTATAGCGTGTTTCCATCCCTTAAACATTACCTTAGATTGTGGTCAATCTAAAAGTCAAATAATTAACAGTTTACAATCATCGGTTAAAAAATTGGAGCTAAGGAAAATATAGTCAAGTTATATTCACTTAATTCCGATCAAGTTTCGACATATCCAATGTTGTAACTGGCATGCCTTTGGGACTCGATACCGTGTAGCCCAGCCCGGTGTGGTGAAATCAATACGTGCCTAGGAATAGAATATGGTGACCCAATTCCGATTCCAATGATATCAACTGTATATTATATGTTAATTGCCACTACACTGCTATCATTATGTTTTAGTATATCTTTTTATTTCAGAATCTATATATTAATACGTGAAGCAAAAGCTTTCGGTACCTTTTTAAGCGTATTGCGTGCACGGAAGGAAGATTGTGGGATTTGGCATGGTTAAAGTTTATATGGAGAAGGCAGAAAGCTAAAATTTATCTATAGTATCTGTTACTAATATATTAAATTAAATTAATTAATACTGCGAATGCTAACCCGACCAGTGCCATTGAACTTGACCCCCAAAATACTGACATAATGTTCATTGTTTATGAATACTGTAAATGTCAAACAGAAATAAGTCTATGATCAAAAAGTCGTTGGTCGAGTTTCGACCTTAGGACGATCGGTAGTATTATTAATTTGTAGCCGTTACCTACTTTACATTCTTCAAAAGTATAGGACGTCGAAGTGATCCTTTAATTCTCAACAGTTTTGTCATCGATCGGATGAATCAACTTACAGTGCGAGATATTTTATTTGTTGGACTTTTGAGATGAGAGTGTAAGGCAAAATTCGAAACTTTGAGAAATATAGATAAGTGTTGTAAGGAGTCCAGGAGTTCGATTTATTTGATGATAATAATTGAATATTAACTTTTTTTTTATCTCTTACTTAATTAAGCGAGATATTAAGCCGATTAATATTTCAAAAATATGACAATTTATATTATGACACCAATAGATTTTGTTGCTAATAAGGATCAATACTCGGAAAGGAATGTATTATTGTTTTTAATGTATACTTTAGTGGCTGAAGTAACAATATCAATTACAATTGCCATATAAGAAAAAAAGTCTGTATATAAAAATGGTACCTTAATATTGTAAATACTGCTAGCCGCCCTAAGGTCGAAATTCGACCAGCGACTTTTTGATCATAGACTATTTTCTGTTTAAAATTTACAGTATTCATAAACAATGAGTATTATCTAAATCACTTGCTGTCACTTTTCGATGAGTTACAATGTCAATATTTTGGAGGGTTTAAGTTCAATGGCACTCGTCGGGTTAGGATTCGCAGTAGATATTAATTTATTTAAGTTAATATCTTAGTAACAGACATTATAGATAAATTTCAGCTTTCTGCACTCCTTCTCCAAATGAACTTTAACCATGCCAAATCTCAGTCTTCCGTGCACACAATATGCTTGAAAGGGTACCGAAAGTTTTTGCTTCACATATTAATATATAGATAAAACATAAAGTTTTTCATAAGGATGTAATCCAGTAAATTTATTTGTCTGTCTGTCATTTATTTATTAGTACTGACAGTGTTCAGTGCACTAAAAACAATAATAATAATTTTAAAAGAATTTGTAGTCAATACAAAAAAGAATAATTTCGGCTAAAAGAGAATCATAATTGTTCACAAGCGAACTACCGAGAAACACAGAACTTTACTTTTTTTTAAACCCGTTAAACATCCTCGTCGCCTTTACACATGGAAAGTGCCTTTTTGCAGTATAAACTTTGAAAGTTAAACACCTTGATAAATAATGCGTTAATATCTCGGAGTGTCGATTTGTCATAGAGTAAAATGTGGCGTTTTCCGCTTCAAGAAACAATAAAAACACTTTTTTGCCTCAAATGGAAGATTTTTGTTTACCTTATTCTACCACAAACATGACCTTTGTGATCGTTGACGCAATACTAACTAGCACGTTCCCATTTATGTAGTACGTGTTACCTTCATAAATTTATTTATACCAAATTAGTTACCTACATGTTTGTGAATAAGTTTAAAATACTAAATGACTTGCGGTATTAAACAAAATTAATAAAATAGTATGCGGTTTGATTTGGATCTTTGTAAACGAACTATTGACTTCCGGCTCAGATGACAAACTGGGGAAGGACTTCAGAATAAATATTAAGAATCCGGTGTGTAGCGGAAATAAGTAGAAATATTGGCGAAATTCTATTTTAAACCAGGGTGTTGTTTCAGAGATAAAAGAGTGATTCGGAAATCCATCGTAAATAAATTATCTGAAATTCCTTTGCTACTTCCTTCTGCAATAGATCAACTGCATTTTCATCTTAGTAAGTCAGTCTTCGCCAGTTATTAGAAAGCCGAAACTACTTTTAATCTGTTGCAGGTGAAACTAATAAAGAAATTGCGGATAAATTAATTATGACTTGGTGTATTTGCTGTTATAGAGGTATGTAATTAATATTAATAGTGTAACTTGGTAATGCTAAAATAATCGATGTTCTAGGAGTGTGGGGCAGGGGTTGGTAAGGGGCGGTGGGGGACTCACTGGAGGGGCGCGGCTCCTAGCAACGCACTCCATACACAGTGCACTCTCAGTTCCACTGGCATTGGTTAATTACAATCTCGAGTCGCACGTGCGATACGCCATCACGACCTATCATAATTACGGTATATTCTCGTCTCCGTACAAATTACCAAAAGCTTCAATAGACAATGCATTCGAGGTAATTTGTTTCGTGTTAATTACACAACTTTGTTTTCTTTTTTAAATTTTTTACAGGCTTAGCGTTTGGCCACAATCTCACCTAATTGTGTAACAGCTGAACTTAGGACTGGTTCTCAAATGGAGCTAACGGAATACACCTTTAATTGCATATCAACTAGACTCTGAGAGGATGGTTGGTAGTTAGCCCAGACGAGCCTTAGAAAATGTACTACCAATTCGTCTGTCACGCAAAAAAAAACCAGGTTCTTTGAAGGATTTGAACCCACACTGAAGGACGCGGTGTCCAAACAAGATACTACTGCGTTTTCACGGCTTCAAAATACGGGTTAGTAATAATAAGAGTTAATAGTACTAACACGAGGTCAATAGTTTAGTGTCAAATATGTAATTAGGAACTGATTAATTAAATGATCACAAAACTAGTTTTATTTTAACGGTAATTATTAATATAAGTTTCCATTACTGAATTAAATATCCTCCCGTCGCGTCGCCGCCGATAACAATAACTAAACAGGTATATATAGTGACTGTTTTTAGACTAAAAAAACCTATTTCCATTCAAGCCTCTCGACTTTGGAATCTCTCCGCCTATTGAATATTTCAACGAGCGCCGGTTAATTTGGTTGGGGTCCGCGCACCGCTCGCTCGCTCGCTCCTCGTCCTTACGTTTGCGAGTTGTAAAAAATTCAGATTAATCTCACCTGGTTTTCATTATTTTGTATAATTTAAGATTATTTTGAATGCGAAAATGGTAAGTACTGTAAAATTGATGAACAAAGACTATCGTCGATGACACTGGTGTCAATGGCAACCGTCGGCTTGGTGAAATGCCTCTTTCAGGCTTCGTCTGAAGAAACCAATCACTGGAAGGATGTTGGCGGAAAGACTTTACTGAATAGAATTTTTTTTTTTTTTTTAATAAGAGAATTACGAATCCTTCCTTTTTTTTCGACCTGACCTTATTGTTAGCCTGAGGGGCCTATCCAGAAACAGAGCCGCTGATGGCTTTTACCGCTTTACTGGGCTTGGGGACGAGCGCTTAAGGCACTCGGCCGCGAAAGCGTGGGCAATATGAAATATGGTCTACACTAATTAGAGAAAAAAAGGTTCCTCACAGAACCTATGTACCTACCTATGTCGTTTACAAGTATGTATGAACATATTGTGTGTAATGATTTGTGAGGATAGCTAGTCATTGCATGTGCAGTGTCACCTGTATCGCGCGGGCGGCTGCCAGACTCAAGGACTAATCCTTCTAAAGCTCAATAGGCATGGCAATGGGAAACTATAATGAAGACCTGCACCTAGCTATTTTAGTATTTTTTTGTACAATGTACTCGTATAAAGGTGATTGACAACTTAACATTCGGTTATTTATTATTAGTAGCATAAACTAGGCGTATAATGATAATAAAAGCTGTAAACAATTCATATCATAGCGTAAAAAAAAAAAACAATAAAAAAATGTCGATAATTCCAATCGAGTTTCCACCCGGCTTTATCCTACGTCTGAAGATATTTTCCGAACCTGTAGTAGTTCATTAGTGCCTTCTTATGGTCTAAAATGTATTAAATATTTTTAATTTGATTTATTACCTATCGGACACCATAACAATATTGTAATGCTCGGATGGCTGGTTAATTATATTATTGGTAATATCTTGTTGAAAACCTCTTGGTTTTCTCCAGCGGCCGCGCTTAAGAACCATCCTCCTTTTAGGGTTATCGTGTCACTCTGTTCGACGTACATGGTCACTTATCAACATGTTTGATTTCGACCAAACGCGAGCATTGAAACAATAGAAAACTCAACCTTTCATAGACGAACGAAAAAAAAGTAACTTTCAATAAATGACCGAATAACAAATTATATAAAACACTTGTGTAAGTAATAATACGATTGCATGAAAATTGACAGATCCTTGTAAACGTAATTAATTGGTGTACGCAAAAGCAAAACTTTATCGCTTTTAAATAGAAAACGCACACGACATAAACACGTGTTACTGTTCCATGTCACAATATGTCACCGGCGCGGCGGTTAGGGTTGCCGCGGTCCATAACTATTTATTATTTAAAAAAAATTACAAAAGAAAAATAATATAATATCTTATCTCATTCAAATTGGTAAACAAAATGTTTTCTTTTGTGCATATTAGAACTTTGAATTATTTCATGATAGGATCATAAATTTGATTTTAAAACACAGAACAAAGACAAATGTACAAATCAAGAAAGAATTCCAGAGCCGAGTTGTTCTTGTATTTGTGATTTTTCCCATTGTTTATTAATATCTTTTAAATTCGTGTTACCTAGAACATCTTTATATGACCATTTGATTTTGTGTAAAGTGCCTTGTATATTATGTCACCGGACAATTGTACAAACCGTTTAAAATTTGTAATGTAACATAACATTTTAGATAGGTTATAAATTAACTAGACTGTTTAGATTAGGTTGAAGCTGTGATCATAACGGAACCAAATCCGATTATGCACGATTACTTTCTTAAAAAATACTAAATTATCACGAGTTAATGCTATTAGAGATTTAGGTGTTATTTTAGACTCCAAGCTGATATTTGATAAGCATATTGATAATGTTGTCAAAAAAAGCTTCTAAAGCATTAGGGTTTGTATTTCGATTATCCAACGAGTTCAAATGTGTCAAAACTTTTAAAATTCTTTTTTGTTCTTTTGTTCGAACCCATCTTGAATACGCGTCTCGAATCTGGAACACCAGTTATAATATATATCACACGCATTGAGAAAATACAAAAGCGGTTTCTTCGTTACCTACAGTTTAAATCTGAAATAATCATACATCATGAGTAATCCACATCGCGCTGTAAAAAATTTCATATACTCCCTCCTATATATACGGAGAGAAATAGCTGATGTATCATATCTTTTGTGCATACTCAATGGCCTAATTGACTGTTCGGAGATACTGAGCAAAATTAACCTACTCGTACAAGCAGCATCTTTTAGAAGCCCTAACATATTTTATAATCCTATTATTAGGACTACTTGCAGACAACATTCCTATTTCATTCGAGTAAGCAGCAGTGCGAATATATTGGTTAATGATTTAAACGTTGATTTATTTGATACGACTGTGCAGAAGTTAAAGGCTTTTCTAAATTCTAATTTCTTTTGTTAATGTTTTTGTGTTCTTCCGTCTACTTTATTCTTTATTTTTTATTCATATGTATATATGTGACAACTTGTAAATGGCCTTCATTAATTTATACATGTAACTTAAATATGTACTTAGCTGTAAGTTTTCTTAAAATATTCACAATAAAAATAAAATAAATGCTAGAAATAAATTGACCGCTGGATATGTATATTTATAAAGTCATAATATCATGATTTTGTTTATTAATTTGACATAACCTTAAAAAGTTCAAAATTGTTACTGTCTGTTCGCAATCTACCGATAGTTTACAATATAATTACATTGTTTAAAAACTAACGGTTTGTACAATCATAGACTGAAACAATAAATCATGTAAATTTTAATAAAAATAAAAAATGACTACCCTAGCACTGCACTATTATAGCGAACCTCGTAAACGCACATGCTAGTGATTACCAACGAACACGTGTCGGCAATCGTCGGAATTCAATTTTAGAACAACAAATTCGCGTCCACATTCGAATGTGTTACTTAACGACCGGCCAATGGTAACTTTGTATTTAAAAATCGAATTCAATATACAGTAACACGAGTTTACGGGGACCGCTAATGATTTACTTTACTCTGACCTTTGTTTTGACGTTCTGTAATCTAGTTTGAATGTCGCGTGGTTCTGTGATTTATCCGTTAAACGAATGCAAGATAATTATAAGTATAAGAGATTTCAATCAAATGTCGACTTTGTTGCCATTGAAATATGAGTCAGAACAAACGTCATAAGTTTCTGGCATTTTTCTTTTTTTTTCGTGTAATAAGACAAATAGATCACAGATTATCTATGACAGAAGGAAATGTATTAGAAAGTTTTCCACTACATTACAATAGTCAAGGAGGAAAAATTTACTTTTTACCCGACTGCGAAAAAGGAGGGTTATGTTTTCCGAGTGTATGAATGTATGTTGTATATATGTCTATTTCTTTGGAACGCTCTGCAGCCTAAACGGCTTGATAGATTTTAGCATAACGAGGTGTCGTTAGATTCGTCTTAATTGTGGGAGCGACATAGACTATATAATATTTAAGTACGAAGCTTGGGAATCAAATAAAAATCAAAATAGAAAAATGTTTTTTTACTGAAATGTTTTTGTTGCAGGTGGGTTTTTTAATTTTCTTTTTTAATAATTTAGCTAGTTACAATTTTACTCATTAATACCTACATATTATAAAACTCAACTTCTCTCTGTCTGTCTGTCTGTTAATGTTGTTTTCACGCAAGAACCACATAATCGATCAACATGGTTTCATTAACACTTTATAGCTATGTTATCTGGCCAGGTTATAGGATATGTTTCGATAGATAAAGTAACATACGAAATAAGCAGTGATGGTAATGGTGAATCAATTCGGAATAAAAGACGCTTAAACAGCTTACACTGAGTAAATCATAAGAGATATATATCAAATTAATGTACTACATAGATGTAGATCTTAAAAAAGCCTACAAAAAAATTAAGCGACAGCATAAATCTATCTGTTAGGGATCACTCAAAATAAGAATTTTTGTTTTTAAAATAACAGGCACTCGACCGCCGCGCCGCCGCGCCGTGGGTGAAACGACGACAGCACGATTCGCGCGTACGCTCGGAAGACGTACCGCAGGGCCGCGGGCACAGCTAGTTCGTAATAAATTATACATTATCAAAGTTTTTGTCTTTAATTTTAAAGTGTTCAGGGCTGACAATCAAGTAATGAAATTCACACATAGCTACTTAATAGAACTTTCGGAGCTTCGAATCTCCAAAGCTAGCTTTTCAACTGGATTGGTTGTTAAGCTCTTATAGGTATTTTCCAGTAGAATAATCATTCGATATCTAATCTTCAAAAACAAAAAAAAACTTGTGATGTGTCGAGGGACACCCGCTAGTACCGAAGTTCGTTTCGTGATGACCAGACTTGTACCAACTGTTGTATGTTTTTTTAGTTTACATCTAAAAGTTATAAAAATAAACATTATATTACTAATTATAATAATTATTTTTAATATGTCAACAAATTTTAAATTTAATCAGTACCTTCAATTATCGACCAGTCGTACCGTACATATGCACCAGTGCGTAAAAGTCTGGCCATCACGTAGCTAGGCCAGTTCGACGACGGTCATAGTTTTGAAAGCCAAGGCTTTCATAAACCGTGTAATGTTCTATCTCACACTCTCGCGTGCTCAATCATACAGATTCATGTGTTTATCTCTTTTTAGTGACGGTCGGGTCCGACAATTTTTCCCATATACCTCCCATCCGCCGAACGCGCGATATGGAACTTTGGTCAAAAAAAAACCTAGGTCGCTATACCTGGGTCACAGTCTAATAAGGATCATAATAAAGGAATATCTCATAATTTAGAACTCTGTAAGTTTAACAAACGCATCGAACAAACGGTGTTTAGAAGTTTGAAAAACGGCTTAGCAAGTTCGAAACGAACATTTGCGGGTAGCTGTGTACAGAGAGCGAGGCGGATGTGAACCGCGACCGGACGTGCACACATCCGGCGACACTTCCGCTGTGTCGGCTCGGGGTTAATGGAGGGAATGAAAGTGCACCCTTGTAAAATAACTTAACATTCGATCCGAGTCTCTAGTGCGCATTTTGATGAAGTAATATTTTTTTATATATAACCCAGGTGGCAAGCAAGCTTACGGCCCACTTGATGGTAAGCGGTTAACGTAACCTATGGAAACTTGCAACACCAGAGGTATCATTACCCCCTCTTTCAAGGAACTCTGGAAACCCAACTCACCGCGAGAATATAACACAAGGTTATTTGATTGCGATCTTTTGGAGGTTGGAAGTATTGCATCAGACTAGCTGCCCCAAGTTTTACGACAACCTCCATCTCGGCATCAACTAAAAAGATCTATTTATGTCTTAACTTTGTCATATTGCGAAACTATGAAACCACCTCCCGGTTAATGTTTTCCTTTCTTGGTATTACATCGGAACCTCCAAGAGTAACGTGAATAAATATTTCCGAAGAGAGAGAGAGAGAGAGGTACGAACGTGTACATGAATTAAGGCTTTTTCTATTTAAAATATGTATCTATTTATATTCGAAGCTATCATGCTTCTAAGCACTAGATAATCTACCCACCACAATGATTTAGATATCTTTTAGATAGACCATTTGCAATTGTAACCAAATAAATTTAAACTCACCTATATAGGATATTTATAATCGTAGACAAATCAAAATTTACCGTCAGTCAGCGCACAGGCCGTCTTGTCGCCGCAAATAGACGCGGAATGATGCGACTAAAATAGAACAAGCGCGCGTTTTCTCTGTGACACCGAGCGACAAATCGCAACGTGTCATATTATAAACCGGACCGATGTTTGTCATCATGTCTTCTAAAAGTCAGTCTAGCGTGAGTTTAATTGGTTTTCAAATACTTACAAACTAGTAACTAGCAGCGAAACTTCATGTATTTATTTTGATATCCAAAACAGAATTGTCCTTGGCCGGAATATGTATATGGTTATAAACAAAATGACGAGTATTCGAAAGTGAACTTGACTGATTTATAAAATACCGATAACGCTTAAAAGATGGGTAGAAATTTCTAGCAAGATTATTATTGTATGTTTGCTTACTTATTCGCACCGATAAAGTTTCAATGTGTGCGTGTTCCGTGCAACGCGACGCTTTAACTTTTACTACAAAGGAGACGGGTATTTCTGGGCCCAGAATGTAATTAGTTGAAATATGGTTTATAAAATCGAAAATATTTTTCTATTTAAAATCGTACAATATCATTAACATTCACAATCAACAAAATATGTAAAATAATAATTTTAAGAGATAATAAACATAACCCTTTTTAATATTAATCCTACTTTAAAAATAGTTTAATTGAAGTTTATTACATGACTTCGCTTTTACGAAATATCCTAAATCTCTGCCTTTAGATTGCAAAAAATCCGCTTTTTTTCAGTGACTGTTTGATAATGCATTAGCTATTAATTTACACGTTTTCATATTTTTACATCTCTTTTTTTATCCAGGCCCATGTCTGTATGAAAGAGTATCCATCTTCTTTGCACTCTATGAAACATCGATCACTATAAATAGTAAGTTTTAAACTTTCCAGATATTTCTTTAGTGTTCGTAAATATTGCACTTTTTAACAAGTCATAACAGCAATTTAAATCTAAATTCCTTTATCACCCACAGAAGACATTGTAACTAAAGAGTCAAATATACATTTTTTTGCCTTCAGTTTCAAAAACATGAAAATTCCCAAGCACTTTCTCCGCAGCATGCTTTTAAAACACTATACAGATTTAAATTTAGAAAACGATAAACCACTTACATATTTATACATCTCTAATAGAAAGTTAACAACATAACATTCTCAACATAAAGTTCTCGCATCCCTAACTTGCAGAGCTTACGATTTTCCCCTACAATAAAGTTTTATATCTTTTCCACCTGCTTAGAAATAGTTTTTTTTTTTAATCCGTTCCTTTGTCACCGCCACAATATTAAAAGAACCTGTTTTCCTTTCATATTACTAGTTTCAGTAGTCACGGCTTTAATAGATCTGTCGGAAGTTTCAAGACGTTTTATACAAAATGCTGATTTTGATAGCTTTATGCTAAGTTTTGATCTGAAGACTCTAAACGACAACGGACCACCTCCCTTCCTCCCCTTCCCCCTACGTCCCGCGACGATACAGTCACACGAAACGATGATAATAAAAGCGGAGTGAGTGTATCTCAGAGAAGTTGCGTCCGTTAGCGAGTTAAGTTTTATGATGACACTTCAAAAGTCGTCAACTTTGAAGCGTTTAAACGTTTCAAACAAGTTAACGTTTAAGAGGACTCTGGAGTTTATATATCGTGATGAACCTTTTCTTCGGACGTCTCTGTAGGGTTGTTTTGAATATTTTCGTATTTGATTTAAATTAACATTTTTACCACCGGCAGGGAATTTACCCTTACACATTGGAACCTAAATGCTCGTAGACAGTTTGGTTACAGAGGAATTTCCTCCCGTGAACGCTTCGGATTCAAAATGAGCTGCCTGCTGAGGGACTTCAACATGAGCTTCTTAAAGAAGTGAGTGAACAAGTTTTTAAAAGGGTCGGAATAACGCACATGTGATGCTTTTGGTGTTGCAAGCGTACATAGTATAATAGGCTGCGGTTACCGCTTTTCTTAATTGCTTCAATAAATCTAACTCGTTGTTGGGCTTGCATTAGAGTGGATCACCCGTGCGTTTCTATTTTACGCGATTAATGAAACCTTATATGTTTTTTTCTTTACAAAAAGTCTTTAGTCCTCAGGCATCACACGAAATAACCTGTTAATAACTGACCTAAGTTAAAACTCCAGTCTTACCGTAGTTGGTTATAAATATGTAGCTACATACTCCGATTGATAACATCTGAAATTTGCTGAAAAACATTGCTAGAGGTCATAATTATTTTGAGATCGCTCGCAATCAACTAATGAAAAGCGAATCCGTTGAGTAAGTTTTTCTCGAAGCTCGTATAAATCTAGAAACAAATATTTCTAGATTAAATACAGATGTTTTTGAAAACAACTGAATTTCCTTTACCCTCAAATTTCTACACGTTAATACGTTACTGCAGTTTTATATATAAACGGAAAAGGCAGACTTCAATCTAACGCTGAGTTAACACATCTATCGCCCTAACAAGAGCTCTCCTTTCTTAAACTAGTTCATAAATCACCGGCCGACGATGCCGGCAGTTTGATCCCAGCTCGGATATCGACTAAATCGGCTGACAATTTTTTCTCACAAGGGGGATTATCGACTTGAGAGTATTAATTATCAGGACACGTTAACGTGTAGGGTCTGATAAACGATCTGTTTTTACCAGGACCAATCTTGAAAATAATTATTATTAGTCAGATCGCAACAGAATTAAACAATTTGTGGGCTGATGTGATTCAAACCCACTTAAGAAGAGAACGTTCACGATAGTTTAGTAGGCGAAGATTAGGAAGAAATTAAGCGAGTTGAAATGACAAGTTAAGTTTAATATTTACAGAAACAAAGATACAGATATAGTACATAAAAGACGTAATTAACAAAAGCAAGAATTAGCACGCGCGATATGTCCAACCTCCAAGATAATCTATCCACGAGTAGGAGGGTGAAGGTGCGCGAGCGTGGCTCGTGCTATCGATCGCCGCGCGGTGGGGAACAGTATAGTCAGCGGTTCAGAAACATAGGCGCCAGCGATTTAATGCAATTGTACGGTGGTGGTACAATATGTTTCCCGGGCACGTTGCATCAATGAGATATGCCACAAATTCTTCAAGCTATTGACCAGTACGTGCACTTTCTACAACAGCCAAATATTAGGCCGGGGAAATAACGTAGGTATAAACTTGTTATAAAATTTGTTTGGCTGTACTATTTGTATCTGGCTGGTTTTTGTAAAATTAAAAAGGTTACATTAAAAATAAAAAATTATGTTTCCCGCTATTTTTCATTTGATTTTCTTTCTGTAAAAATGAGTGAATCTAATGAAGAAATTTGATACATTTAAAAATATTATAACAAAAAAGGTAAAAATGCAACTCAAGCAAAGAAAAATATTTGTGATGTTTATGGACGTTATGCAGTGTCAGTAAGAGTAGCACAATGTCGGTTCAAACGTTTTCAGTCCGAAAATTTTCATGTTAAAGATGCACCTCGCTCTGGTCGCCCTGTTACGAATAAAACGGACAAAAAGTGGAGCAAGATTGGCATATCAGTAGTTACGATGTAGCTGAAGAATTAGATATTGACCACAAAAGTTTTAACCCATTTGAAGAAAGCTGGCTATACCAAAAAGCTCGATATTTAGGTGCTACACGAGCTCACTGAAAGAAACCCAATGACCCGTTTACTCATTTGCGATTCATTATTGAGACGTAACTAAAACGAGCCGTTTTTGAAGAGATTGATAGCTGGCGATGAAAGGTGGATCACGTACGACAAGAACGAGCGAAAAAGGTTGTAGTCTAAGGTCGGCTAGGATTCACAAGCTGTGGCTAAACCTTACTCTAGGCTTACTCGAAATAAGGTGATGCTGTGTGTATGGTGGGACTGGAAGAGCACTGTTCATTATGAGCTTTCGAAAAACATCGATTCGAATCTCTACTGCCAACAACTGATGAGACTAAAGGAAGCAGTTGAGAGAAAGTGGCCGGAATTGACCAACAGGAAGGATGTGGTCTTGTATCACGATAACGCTAGACCACACAAATCTTTAGCCACTCAGCAAAAATTTTGGCTGAGCAAAAAAGGATTTTGGAGAGCAAAAAAGAGTTTGGCTGGGAGGTGTTAGTGCTCCCACTATATAGCCCTGACCTTCAGATTTTCACCTGTTTCGGTCTTTTCAGAATTCTTTAGGTTCTGTTAAGTTAACATTAAGAGAGGACTGCCAAAACTATTTGTCGTGTTGTTTTGATCAGATGTCCCAAAGTTTCTACAGCAACGGGATCATGTCTCTACCTACAAAATGGCAGAAAGTCATCGAACAAAACGGCACTTATGACAGTCTAGGTTGATCTATCAGATCATTGATTGTAGCCAGAAGACAATATTCTTCTAATAATATATTATATAAATTTCTATTGTCTACTTTAGGCGATACAAACAGCTCGTTATTACAAATACTTCAAATGACTTCAGTTGATTTAAGCGATAACTTCGCATGCCTGGTAGGTAAAAACAAAGTCTAAACTTTATTATTGCGTAAAGTTGTTAAACAAACGAAAACTTAATACAAACTAGTTTGGAAATTTCCCATGATACGGTCGGATTATATTCATAACGTAATATTTTTCTTTCATACCCTCGTTTTGAAAGCGACAAAGGACGACATAAAACTACTTTAAACGCACAAGCAAGATCTGGCGGACAAAGTGAAACCGCAATTTGCCATTGTATTATTATTTTCATAACGGTGCTTGAAGTATGATGAACAACACATACAACCCATCCAATAGCGGAAATATATGAAAGAAAACACTTAGGGTTGTAGTTCAAATTGCTATATATATATTTTTTAAATAATAATATTGCAAAGTAACAGGAACTGTACCGGACGGTTTTATTTTTTATTCTTTGTTCACAAGCTCACCGAATATTAAATGAAGATTTATAGCCCAAGATGGTAACACGCTCAACCTAGAGTCATTGGCTCTCATGTGCAGCTGCCGGAACACACCTATAGGTGTTTGGAGACAGATTTTCAAATTGAGGATGGTGGTTAGACAGTCGGGCATTAGAAAAAGCCCTACCACCATACTATGGTTTCATCACGATGTTGTCCTCCACCGGGCGCTCACTTTATGGCAGGAATTTGAACTCACATCAATCGGCCCTGTATCCAAATTAACGTAACTAGCGAATTCTAGTCGTAAAGGAGGCAGCCAGCTAGCTCAGCCGCTGTGATAAGCCATTTGTTTTTCTCAAGATAAAAACCTTCAATACTGCCGATTTTTTCCAGGGCAGTGAGTTTTGTAAAGTGGCCAGTGACGAACCTGCTGCATCATTAACTACGCTCATTCGTGTCCGTACCACGTTACTAGTATTTATATTAGGTTGGTAATACGAATTTAAAGGGTTTGCCATAAAGGAGCATGTGTTTGTTCTTTCCCTTTCGTACCAATGACGGGTATGGCAGAAGATCGCATTACGCTTTCTTAAAAATATCTACTTTTTTTCTAAAATTAATATCATTTTTTATTGAATGAAGATATCGTTTATTTTCTGATAAGGGACAAGTACCTAAGCAGTATAACAAAAAATAAAAATAAAATTCAGTAGTTTTTGCGCGAACCTTAATAATTTATTCGGAGTTTCCTCTCTAAACTCATGTTGTAATGAAAATGTTAAATTTCATTAGGTGAGTTATGAGTGATTTTTTACACGTTTTAACACAAAAACTCTACACCACAAAGTTGCTAGATAAACTGCTTGTTTCTTTCGAGGAAGATGTTTTATTAATGCTTTATCATTGATATTCACAATTA
Source organism: Saturnia japonica (assembly GCA_033032175.1). Taxonomy (NCBI): domain Eukaryota; kingdom Metazoa; phylum Arthropoda; class Insecta; order Lepidoptera; family Saturniidae; genus Saturnia; species Saturnia japonica. Next base: position 1,583,770 of record CM065330.1, read on the forward strand.
AGAACAAATAAATGTTGAAATATATTTTACTGCAATTCTTTTGATAACCTCAAAGAGGTATAACTTTAACATGTGTACTTACACGCCCTCTTTTTTATACTGTTAGGAATTATTATAATAACTACCAAAAGATACACTCGTATCTAGTCGCAAGCTCAAAAAAAGTCTTGTTCTCCAAAACGAGCTGTTAAATTTACAAAGAAAGATGTATAGCCACGAACGCTCATAAAACTGTTTTCCCGATTAAATATTAATGAAATAAATCGAAGGTACAAAGAATCCTACTTTATAATTCAACATTAATCTAAGCGAGAAATCCTGGGCTTCCTTTTAACCGAACCGTTTAAAAATTCACACTCCACGGGAACCATCAGTGGTGGAACAAGAACCACTCACCTCGTCAGCGGCTAACCGCTTTTGAGTTAGGTTGGTAGATATAATTTATTTACCGGGTTACGTCGTGCGATAACAACATATTGCTTATTTAGAAGCAATTTGTTATACATGGGAACGCGATTCACAGGTCCACGGCACGATATATCGGATCGTTTTAATGTTCGCTGAAAATTAGGTTTACGAATCGAATATTTAAACAAGGCATAGCAGCACAGAGATGTGGGTTTATTGGGTCCGTATATAAAACAAATTGTCCCGGACTCCATTACCCTTCTATTGATTCCTTATATAAAATCATCAAATGTATAAGAAAAAAAAAGGATTATTATTCATTAAACATGTTATTATGCAGGAAAAGTTATTGAACTACGATGTATTTCACACAAAAACTGCTTGATAGATTTTGATCAATATTTTGTTCTTTTACTCCTTAGGCTAGACGCACACAAACAATATTATTGGGAATGCTAGGTTGCAATAATATTTAAGAATTGAATTGATTACTGTACTAACATTATTTAATAAAAAAGGCAATCAAGAAAGAATCGTTGGATTAAAGATTGGATGAGAGAAAAAAACTGATTGAAATAATTTAATATATTATCATTACTGTAATAAATTAACTACAACTTACAGAACAATATTATTTTAATTTATAGCCTTCTTTAATTAATTTCTAAAATTTGTTCGTTGGTAGGTTTCAGTTTTTCTTTACAACTTTTCTCGTGCTATCGGTTTATATTTTTTATAAATGTCGAGCCACTTATCCTGCGCACTTTCTTTACTTTATCGCGATATGCACTATGGACGTACACCATTATTCTGGATGTTTCCTAAGTTTTAATAAATTCTATTAAATTTTCACAATTTTCACAATTTTCCGTGTAAATGTTGTTATCGTTCGTATGCTCTGAAATGTTTTTCTCAACTTAAATTATTGTCTCGCACTCGCACGCGTCAATATCTGTATTCGCAATCGTCAATACCCCTGCCTCCCCCCGATATTGTTGAAACGAAATCAGAATTTCTAGAAATCTGAAATAATATTGTCAATATCAACAATACTGTCCGTAAATATATAATAATATGGTTTATATTTAAATTATTGCCAATAATAATGCGTGTGTGCGACTAGTTTTAGAGACTTGATCCGTATCTAAAAAAAAATCACGGTATTTCATTAAATAAAAGTTAATACAGTTTTAGGAAACTACGATTTCTATAAATACTACACGCTCTCTTGTCGTCCACGCGAGAAAAGCCACGGGCACAGCTAGTATGGAATAAAATGACAGTATCGAGTAGTTTTTAGATGTAATAATATTTTTGAAGCGAAAACTTCTTTAGCGGCGTTATGCACTTTTTGGGATGCGTGACCTGATCGAAAATTCGTAAGACGGAGGGAGAGTAGACCGCCGGCACGGCGTAAGAGAGGAAGTAATATCCCCATCTCTCTCTACCGCACGGCGAAAATGTATGCCTGCTCCTGCTGTTAAATGAGTGAGTACTTTATAAAAATATACATATGTACCTACACATTATAGATGTAATATATTTTTATAACATCACAATAAGCACATATGCGGTGTAGGTTTTTAATTTGTGAGGCTGCAACAAAAGCACGGTGGTAAGCGGAAAAAATACGCGCGACAAATTTTAGCAAAATATTTGAGAGAAATCGTTTCTTTTTTAATAATACATTAAAGCAATGCGCGCGTGACTCATTGGTTCTTTATATTAGGAGTATCAATTGTGATACTGACCACATTGGCTTATCCATTGCTTTGCTAATCGAGTGTAAAAACGTGTATTCCGTATAAAATCATCAAAAATACGATACCAAACAAATAATTTCAAATGAAATAAAATAATAATAAATAATCTTAGTTTTTCAGAGAAACATAAGAAAAAAAAAAGGAAAAGAAATCGGGAATATCAAAGGGCATGTTTTCACTTTCGCCGGCACTCCCGGAGTGCAACCCATTGCTTTTTGTTTGTTTCTATTGTTAGCTAATTAAATTTGTATAATTTTGATGATGAGGTTTCTTAATAAAGAAGGAATTCTTATGCAGTACGAAAGTAACTTATTCTGATCATTCTTACATATTTTCAATTAAAGATAAAACAAAGTTTAAGCCTTTTCACCAACCGTAACACAGAATTTCTTTACGTTACCGCAACTTACCTGAAACAATAAATAGTATTATTAAAATTTATTTATACATAAAAAAAATACAAATACTATCGCGCAAAAATCGTGTACGTGTGAAAGGACCGCAACCGTTTAGTACGAAGCCTTTGATAGTAAGTCGAGTGCGCGCGAAAAGGTATAATGAATGTATACTAAATTAGGTTGAACTTTACACATTACCGGGCCTCAATAGCGCTCTAATTCGCCATAAGCCGGGCTTATTTAGCCACATTACTGTAGGTGCGCTATAAGTAATTACTATGTGGAATGGAGTGTCCACCTTTGCTGGAAAATACGTTTTTTTAAAGTGAAACTTATTAGACGGTCGTTCTATATTTGGACGAGAATTGAGAGTGAAATATCAAGGACGCGTCAAGATTACGAACATTTCTTTACATGAGAGAGAAAAAAGATATAACGTAGAGAGAAGGGGAGAAAGAAAGTTATACATAGTATATCTATTAAACAGTTTAAGCTACCCGTACGATGCTGCCCGAGCAATATTTTTTACATAATATAGACTAGCCGTGCCCGCGGCTTCGCACACGTGGACTACAGAATGTCCGCGCGAATCTGTGCCCCGGTCCCGGCTATTTAAAGCCAAAAATGTTTATTGTGGGTGTTCCTTAGAAGATAGACGTATACTCTCACTGACTTTTTTGTAGGTCTTTGTAATGTCTACAATTATTTAGTACATAAATTTTCTATATATTTCATGGTTTACTCAGCGTAAGCCATTTATGCACCCGAATTTATTCACCATGACCAGATTTTTATTTATTTGTGCGGAATCCCATTTCTTTTTCTAAAATAAAAGTGACCTAAGTTACTCCCTATAACATCAGCTATCTACCAGTGAAAGTCCCGTCAAAATCGGTCCAACCGTTTCGGAGATTACTCGAAACAAACAGACAGACAGAGAAAAAAAATTTTAAAATGGGATTTGGTTATAGGTATCGTATATACTTTAATATGCATTTGGTAAAAAACTGTTATTTTGATATTACAAACAGACAAATCAATTATATCAATTTGTATAGATAATCATATAACTTATACTAACGTTACTATTATATTCTATATACTACTACTATTATGTCTATAATACTATCTAAAGTAATATCATATAGATATAGATATAGTTGTGTGTTTGAACGAACCTACTGATCCGACTCTGAAGATTCTTTCACTGACAGGAAGTTACAGTATTATTCCCGAGTGATATTCTTCATTCTTATTAAATTTTAAATTATATTGGTTTCTAATTTTTTGCTATTAATATAACCTAACCCAAAATTTATATAATTGCTAGTTATATAAAATATTATGTCAATACGAGGTTTTTACCAAGTTTCTTATTAGAGGGACAAAATTACGATTCTATCACAACAGAAAACGGTCGACAAAATTTTATTTTCATTGACACCCAATTTTAAATATCACGACAACAATGCCACCGGATAACTGAACATACAATTAATTATGACCAGACATTAGAATCACTTTTCATATGAAAATGGTGTATGCAACTAATGCAAATAGCATAACGGTCACGAAGGGCACGTGTTACAAATGACACATGTCGCAAATGGGGCGTGGAAGTACATGTTATGCTATTGACTTACCCACATACCTATAACCACACAATTACCCACTATATCCACGTAAACAAATAAAAATAATCAAAATATATATATAGCACAAAAGCGAACTGCGAAAATCCCCACACATCTGAAGATAAACCGATGCAGATACCAGTTTGGATGGATGCTAAACTCGAAACACGTGATGACCAATTTATATATTGTTCATCCTTTAAGAAGTTAACAAATCAACAGACAAACAATTTACTACTAACGTATAGATAATTTAGTGTAATGCTCGAGGCAGACGTAATTGCAAATATATATTACAGAGACGTTCTTTAGTTGTAACACCAAATTACGTTTATTACTTTGGTGAAGGATTAATAAATTTATGCAATAAAAATAAGTAAATGCATTATTCTGGTCCACGATCTAATATTAGAACAATTCCATCATTTACGACAGTATCAACATTTAATCAACACCCTGATTCTTCCCTAATTGGTGTCAGCCCTCCTGCATTTCTTCCACTCTTGGCGATTTCTTGTCATATCTGACAATAAGACAATCAATAGTCAGCATATCATTATGGACAGTTCACAGCCAGGTAGCCGGTCGGCGGCCTCTGCCCCTTTTCTCTTCTTTTGTACAGTCTTCATTTCTATGCATCACGTGTCCAAACCAGCTTAAACGACTTTCTTGCATATTTTTGAAGTGAAAACTTCTTTATATAGGTTTGGATAGGGAGTAAATTCATGTAAGTCGTTATCGACATGGTCAGGTGACGTGTTAACGATAACACTATATCTGTTCCTATTAGTATAGCTTATTGCGCTGGGCCAGCTGTGAATATATAGATATTTATATATAAAATAAAAAAAGTAATATATAATATATTAATATTCTCATAAAGATACATAGTTTGAATAACGAAGAAAACGTTGTCTTTGTAGCAATATAACTTAAAAATTAAGAACATCATTATTTTGTTATTAATATCTACAATTACTATGCAATGCGTATTTTATAGTACATAATTTAGGAGTTATTTTACTAATGTGATAAAACAAATGTGTTGTGTGAAAGAGTTTTAATTTACACGTTTTAATTTAAGATCAAGCCATTAATTTGGATATCCAAAAACAACAACTGTTTGTTTATTATAGTATTAAGTTTTCACTTCTATCGGCAGTTCTCATGACTGCCTTGTCTTTTTTTATAGTAGCACAGAAAACTGACGGCACTGTTCCTTGTGGTAAGCACAATACAATCCTAAAACAACGGTGACCACTGGAGATCTAAACCCAATGACGACGGCTGCTGTCACGGCGGCCTGCACAAATTTAACTGTACTTAATCAATTGTGTATTTAACTTGTTTGTATATCAAAGACTTCAAATGTTCCTCGGATATAATTCAATCGGTTTTTAATTTTATCCCATTTTATTGTAGGTTCTTCTAAATGACTTGGATGATTTGCGAATGTAGTAGAATTGTTTTGGAATTCATAAGTTCTTTCTTAGGCATTCAATAATAAAAAGTATTTTTGATTTTGATACGTTCAGACGCATAATACTCATACTTACAAGTATTCCTCACAAGTTCGTACTAATGATTGGTGTCCAGTCTGAAAGCGGTTCTATTATATAACAGACATCAAACGTGCCTCTTGGACTGATATAACTGCGGCTATTCTCACCGCTCTTCGTGTGTGTGTGGCGTTCAGAGCAATAAATCATTGGCAACATCAATTAAACTCACGGTAGATTCGAACTCGGATCACTATACCCTACTTGAAAGAGCCGACGGCGTTCCATTGTTCAATCTCTTAGTAATGCGTGTATTTCTAGAACGTTCGATTGGACGGACGTCGTCGGGAAACTTAATTCATCGTGATATTTACCATCTTCAAAGGGGAACCAATTCGATAGATAGTCTATACATATTATAAAACTAGCTGTGCCCGTGGCTTCGCTCACGTGGACTAGAGAATGCCCGCGCGAATATTACTCCCCCGCTCCCAGCTGTTTTAAAGACAAAAATGCTTATTGGGGGTGTTCCTTAGAAGATAAATGTATACTCTCGCTGACTTCTTTGTAGGTATTTTTAATGTCTATAATTATTTAGTACATTAATTTTCTATATCTTTTATGGTTTACTTAGCGTAAGCCATTTAAGCTCCTGAATTGATTCACAATGACCAGTTTTCTTAAATTCTTTTTCTAAAATAAAAGTAGCATAAGTTACTTACTTACCTATATCATAAGCTATTTATCAGTGAAAGTCCCGTCGAAAAAAACTGTCTGTTTGTTCTGATCTCCGAAACGGTTAGACCGATTTTGACGGGATTTTCACTAGCAGATAGCTAACATTATAAGGAGTAAGCTACTTTTATTTAAGAAAAATAATCAGACTTCCGCGCGCGCTACGCGCACCTGCTCCTTCGCCGCCATGGCCGCTACGAGATTTCACGCGGACGAAGTCGCAAGCACAGGTAGTAAACAATAAGAACAGAAACAGTATGAAAAGGTTCATCCAAGTCCGGTGAAGCTGTAAAAGCCGCAGCGGCTCTGTTTTTGGATAGGGCCCCTGAGGCTAACAGTGTAGTCAGTTAAAAAAAAAAAAAAGATGAGGTTCATGCGTGGTAAAATAACATTTTAATAATTTAGACACCGAAGCTAACCTCATCTCCTTGCTGAGTTACGAAACAGGAAATGGCGATAACAAGGCTAAAGTAGAGCTGTACATCCCAACGTAAAAAACTAAATTCGAATACACTTTTTTATTATTACTGAGCCCGAACAAGCAATAATACTATAAATAAATTAAAAACAATATAAGACAGGCCACGTTTGTTCCATAATAAATTACTCGTACATCATAAGCATTTTCACGTGAACGAAATTGTGCAAGGCAAAGGCATTACAATAAACTAGATTCCATATCCTTTAAGAATTTGTGTCTTTCCCAAATAGCGTATCGGAGCTTTGCTGATAGCTAACATTAGCTCACTGTACTTTGCGTCCTGAGGCGGTGCCACGGTGCATCCCCGTGATGTTACAACTGAATGGAGCCCGTTAACCCTCGAGCGAGCTTACCCCCGGCTATCTCATAGCGGTCCACACTCCCCCCAGTAGCGTTCCGTCCAAGTTACAAAAGTTTGACTAGACACGCTCGTGATCTCAAACTAAAAGACACAAACTGAAATATATACTGTTAGATATTCATCGCTACCCACCTGAAGATCACATACATACCATCACGCCTGTATTCCCAGAAGGGTTAGGCAGAGGTGTACTAACGTACACCCACAGTTCGCCGAATATGTTTTTAGGTCCCATATAATAGGGGGCGAGCCTATTGCCAATTACTCAGGCACGAAGCCAAACTCCGAGCTGCTACTGAGAATTTACTTACAACCACTAGGCTAACGAGGCGGTTTGAAGAATAGTCGAATGGGGTTTATTCATAATTGACCGTATTACTTGGAATGAGTGGAAGTGTCATAAGGCGTGGCACATACTGAGCACAATATTCTCGTTTAGACAATCGGACCATTCACATTGTCCAGTCACTGATATAATATATTCGTAGTAATCAATACACATATTTCAACTTAAAATACAGATACAAGAGACACGGACATAGCGCTCAGAATTGCTAGATTTAAGTGGCAGTGGCGGAATGCCAATGGGGCCGAAGAGTTCTCGACGGGCGGCCATGTAATTGAAGAGACACCGTGGGCAAATCCGCCGCTAGGTGGATCTTCGACCTGGTGAAGTTTGCGATAACCCGCTAAATGCGAGCATCGCAGGACCGGTTGTTTTGGGCATACTTTGTGGGAGAAAGCGCTCCTTGGGGAAGCGAGGTTCAAGGTAGGTAACGGTAGAGGTAACACCCTCTGGTGTCTGGTGTTTTAACGTCCGCCTACCATCAGGCGGGCCATACGTTTGTATTCCACCTTAGTCGTATATAAAATAGCTTAGCCAGCCAGTTTTTACAAGAGTTTGTGTAACGTGTCTTCAATTATTAACGAATATCTCTTGTAATTTAATGTTCATCTCGAGTAAGATCTTAGGGCTAATTTTTCGATTTACTGGATAAGTAACTTTATTTGGAGAATATCTTTGTAATTTTAACAGGTTTTCCATACATTGTCCGACAAAACGTCAACATAATTCCTCAATTAAAGTTACATGACGATTGAAAAATCGGGCCTTAGTAGTATATAAAGTATCTGTAAGAAAACCGGACATAAGTTTGTAAATTGGGCCATACCCGATACGCAGTAGCACCAACGTTCAATGTGCTCGGAGAGAACTCGAGAACGGGATTTTAGGATCCAGTCGAGTCTCGAACTGCATCTTAACTTACAATATGTGGAAATTTACTAGAATTTCAGAACAGCTTCCAGTAATGTGCAACGATTTAACTAGGGTTCAACATTCATGAGTTTTAATGACAATGATGATATTGTGGTAATGTTATGATTTGGAAATTAATATCAGCAAATGTCAAAGGCGTAAAACAACGCGCTTGCGAAGACACATGGACAATGGACCGTAGTGGTTTCCGTATAGTGATCTCAGGTGCAGCCCGATGGTCCGAAGACGTAGCGATGGTGGCGGGTTAACTCTGGTTGACAGTAATGCAAGATCTGGAGAGTTGGCGTGATTAAATGAAGACCTTCACTCAGCAGTGAGCAAAAACGGTCTGAATGTCATTAAGCGACAATGTAGTTGAAGACGATAACATTCCTAGAATATGGATTGGAAAGGACGCAATATACCAGTACTTGATAAAAGATATTTCACTTGACGTTGATAACTATAAATATCCTACCCCTATGGTTGTGGTTGCGTCAGACTATTCTCTCTGGCTCACTGCGGGATTCGAACTACGTCATTCGATGCAACGGTCATTGGTGAAGTATTTATTTTATAGTATGCAGAAAAGTGGCGTAAAAAGAGGTTGGATGACCAACAATGACCTGGATACAACAATCCATCCATCCAAGCAATCAATCCAAACAATCCACCGTCAGTTGAGGCTGTCTTGCCGGCCTGGGTAAATCGAAAATTGATATGCACAGGATGATCCCGAAACGCGACGCCCGAAAGCGAATCACTGACAGGCTATAAAGTCCTATCGCTTATCGCCATTTAGTCGTTCCTTGCACATCAAGGTGCACTAATTGCAGGTGTGGTTGGCTTGAATGTGTCTAATCTTATGATGTTATTTAACCTCCTTTATACCTTTAAACTTACTAATTTATACTCAATCTCTGCATATTATTTCTCAAAGGGGTTTTTGTCGCAACGCCGCCGTATCTCAGTAAATTTTTCATAAAAATTAGTTATTCATACACCAGTTTTAAAGTTTATGTTTCCCGCTATAGACAAATAGAAAAAATTAATTAATGAAATTGATAAAATGATTTAAAAATCTTAATATTCAACTAACATGTTGAATTTTAAACTGCCTCATTAGCCTAGTGGTCGTAACCGCGACTGCTATGATCGAGGTCCTGGGTTCGATTCCCAGGTCGAGCAAAGTATTATTGAGATTTACTATGAAAATTCTCAGCAACAGCTCGGGTGATGGTATGTTATTGTTACGACAGCTGTTTGATACCTACAGGGGGTATCATAGCTTCAAGATCGCATTCTAACGAATCTAACCCGGATCAGAAATTCAATCGGTTCTAACGGGATCCAACCCGTAGTTTTGATGAGCTACCGTAAACGGTCGATCACGCGGCCAGACAGGGCAGGGTGCACTCTGAAAGTTAAAAGGATCGCGTCACTCCCGTACACGCTCATCAATCAAAGAGCTGTTACAGCTGACCGGGAGAATTGTGTTACAAGTGACCGATCGTCCGGGGAAAAAATACCGAGTTTTCCACTCGATTTCATAAAAACAACATCAACAAAAACTCGGCCAGACAAAACGAATAGATAAAGGCACCCTCTTCAAACATCAATCAAAATCAAATATACTTTATACAATTCAAGTCCTAAGAAGGCACTTATGAACGTCAAAACACTACTGCCGGTTCGGAAAACATTCCAGTTGTCAACATTTTTTTTTACTTAATGATTTGGACAATTAATAATTACGTTTAGTAGATGTACTTACTACTTGAAACTTTGTATTTAGATAATGCTTTACATTCCAAGTTTACCGATATACGTGGATTCCTTTTTTTCTTTATTGAAGATACCGAACGCCCTTTCTATAGTATATACCTGTAGACAATTATTATCCATAGCACGTATGCTATTGGCTGTGCGCGCTTATTGGTTCAAGACTACGAACTTCGTTCAAACCGAGTGTTCCACGACACTCACGCTTTTTTTATAAAATCCTATATGAAGTGTCTATTATGTATGTAAATATACTTTATTGAAAATAAATATGAGCAATATTTCCCTCCCGTGAGGCGAAAATCAAAAACGCCGAGCGAAACTCATGCACTCAGCTACTCAAACGTTGAGCATGACATTAAATTTGAAACGATAATTGTATATTGTATACATAGAAAAAGAAACAAGACATTGCCTTTGTCAAATTGATATTTACCAATGATAATATAATAGGAGAACCGAACTCTATATAGTAGAAGGAATCACTTCGGCGATATAATGTTTCATTATCAGATAATTTCTTAACTCTATTCATTAACTAAACAACCGATTTCTAACAAAAACTCAAACAATTTGCCTGAAATATGTTTTGTGGAGAACGACGCTGTTAGATATAACAGAAACATATTTAAGTCGGAGAATGGTGCCGATGTGATTATGGAAGCCGTACTTAATAACCTTGTTACGTCTGACCTTATCCCATAATCTCCCTTGCACTACAGAACCACGCGGATTGGTCTACGGAACCACAACCACACCGTAGCGCCCATCACGGCACGAACAAAGATGTTCGCTGATTCGTACCTTAGCCGTACCGTGCAGAAGTAGTTTAGTGTTCCATCCTTTCTAAGATATTGGGTCCTTCAAACGAGACGCCTTCGAAGAGGCATTTCGGCAGGCCGACAAAAACAGTGAAACTTGTGTCACCGACGGTCGCCATTGTTTGTACAGTCAATTTGTCAAGCTAGTACATTAAAAAAATTACTATTCATACTATTGACTGGGCGCGATAGCAATATTTGTGCTCCGTGACCTCACGCACTTTATAAGCAGACTACGACCGGCTTGAAGTCGTTCTCGCCCGAGCTATTAGGTCGTGAAGAACTCAGTTCTGTTAATAAGTCGACTACAATAAGCACTGTTCCTAAGTGCAGACTCGTTGATTAATTTAAACAAAGATTAAACGAGAAACAATTAATTAGCTGATGCACGTTCAAAAATCAAAAAATACTTTATTTTATCTATGCCTTAAGAAGGCGCGCTTATAAACGAAAAAAACACTACCCCAATGGTTCTGCTTTATAGCTTAGTGCGATTTCTTCCAGGCAAACTTAAATATATTATTTTTTAATTTTAGCTTACAGCCTATGTATACAATTTTGCCAATGTCAAGTGTGACAAATATACGTTATAAAATTTAGTTGCCAAATGTTCGTTGTACTGTAGAATAACATGTGAGAATAAAATTATAAATTAATAAATTTGAATGGAAATAAATTTAGTGGCGGCATACATATTATATTGTACCGATCTGTTACAATCCGATTAAAAAGATAGAGAAAATCCTGTTCCCGAATTATCTCGAAGCAACTAGTAATTTCTCAGGACATCGAAATAATGTTCGCGTCGTAAACAACCGCGGCGCATGTTTGTGTAAACATCGCAGTTTACACGCACATGTATAGGGCTTATCGCCTCGATTACGTCATCGAGTAGGCATTGAAAGTAAACATCAAGAAACTTCTTCTTAACTTGTGAGTTCGTATAATTTGTAACTATGTGGAATCTAAATAAATCTTCTTTACGTCAATCAACGGCATTTTCAATAGCCACGGGTGTATCAATATCACAAACATACAAATTTAACGATCAAATACAGGTACATAGAATTAGCATACACATATTGTACATAAACAATTAAGTTTTCACAAATAACAAAATACTAAAATAATTATACTAATTAATAATAATATACACACACACACAAATGTTATATCACGGTTTCAGTATCGTAATAAATACAGGATGGACCAGAAAGGCGTACGATTTTCAAAAGACTCTTGCGTTTGAACCTTATGAGCGGGGGTTGCGCGGGTGGTGGGGATGAGAAGCTCGGTTCTAGGAAATTTAGTCGCGATGGATCGCTTCCCCGGAGCGCAGCGTGCATTCTGCGTTAAACATTATTATAATTCATGCGCTATTATTCGACGTTTATTTCAGCGTGAGTTTGGATTACATGACGTAAATCAGTGCCCGAAGGAAAGTGTGATTCAATAGTGGGTCAGAAAGTTCGAAGCTACTGGTTCGACTCTCTCAAACAGAAGCTTGCGGGACGCCCAAGGTCAACAAGAACGGAAGACACAATTGAACAAGTTAGAGCTTCAGTTCAACGTAATCCTGGTCTATCGACTCGCAAGCGATCAGCTGAACTTGTGGTGTCCAGAACATCTTTGCGTTGCATTTTGTTGAAAGATTTGAATTTGCACCCGTATAAAATTCAACTTGTGCAGGAATTACTGCCAAATGAACTAATTTTACGACGAGCTTTTGTTGAAACAATGTTGGAACGCTTTCAGAGTTTCAACAATATTCTGTTCTCCAACGAAGCCCATTTTCACTTAAATGGGAATGTCAATAAACAGAATTGCCGTCACAGGGCTGCAGAGAACCCACGTGCAAAACATCAAAAGCCTCTGCATTCGCCGAAAGTATCCGTTTGAGCGGCCATATCAGCACACGGAATTATCTGACCCTATTTCTTTGAAAATCAACAAAGGCAATCTGTCACTGTAAATTCCGACCGATACATAGCCATGTTAAGGGATTTTTCTTTCCGCAACTGCATCAATTTGAAGCCTATAATCGTGCGACGTGGTTTCAACAAGATGGAGCGACATGCCATACATCTAATGCTTCATTGGCGGCCGTAAATGAGATGTTTGCTGGGAAACTGATATCGGGCCGAGGTGACATTACATGGCCGCCTAGAAATCCGGATCTAACGCCACCGGACTTTTTCATGTGGGGATACCTGAAAAGTAGAGTCTAATCCAATAACCCAGCCACGATTAACCTGTTGAAGATAAATATCCGAGAAGAAATGGCAGCTATTCCTCGCGTAATGTGTAAGCGAGTTTTTACCAATTTGAGGTTCAGATTCGAGGAATGTTTGCAGCGGGATAGTGCACACCTGAATGATGTAATTTTTAAGAAATAAATTTCCCAGATATCTATTTTAATCGAAATAAAGATGTGTATGTGTATTGTATTTTTTTTTTTTAATTCGAAAAACTTTCTGGCCCACCCTGCACAAAAAAAGAAGAAGGAAAAACAGTTTATAACAGAGAGAGGTAATGACGTCGTAGTTGGTCTTTTAAAAATGTGTATAGATCTCACTTGACTTATATCTACTGAAAGTGAGATCCATAGTCGAACAACTTAAGCTTCGAATGATTGGTTTAGAATTGAGTGTGCAAAGCAGGAAATTTAAGTAATTTGTGTGAGCATGGGCGGCGTGGTAGCTCATTTCTGAGTCTTAACATCTCGAATTTATCTCTGAGATACGCTGGCGCACTGGGACTATAAAGAATATTATAGAGGAAAGAAAGGATGTGACCATTACGACGAAGCCGAATTGGAAGCCATCTGTGCATACCATATGTTACAATTCTTTACCGAAAGATCGAAAACCATCACAGGTCGCATACCGTCCTGCATAAATATCTCTTCACATCACGCTTGAAGGACCCGATGTCGTGAGGAGGGAACACATTGACCGGGAGATGGTTCCAGTTTCACGGTACGACAAAGAACATGATAGAATAATTCCGTGAAACTGCATTTTTGTTATGAAAACTGGAATGACTGTACAATTTTCAAATACATACGCAGTATATTGCAATCCCCCTACTAATGCTACCCGCGGGGCCATTAGCCAATATATTCCGGGTGCCTGACGATCTCCCTTCGAAATTGTAAAGCGATTTAAAAGCTGCCCACTAGCCTACTATATTTAAGATCCGGAAACGTGATATCCCAAAACATATATATATGGGTGTAATTTGGCATATGTGTCCACCGTTGATATCAACTAATTATTTTTTTTTAATAAAAATGTATATACATCATACACTGAACAAAACTCGAGAAACTCTTTGTTTGTTTGACCGCGCTAATCTCTGAAACTACCAGTCAGATACAAGACATTCTTCTTGCATATTGTAGCTTATTTATTTAAGAAATTTATAGGCTACATAATTTCACGATACTACCCTAAGGAGTGAAGCAGTAACCATGAACGTGAAGCAATCTGGCAACCTGTAGACAAGTACGGGAACTGAACACAATGTGTTGGTGACGGCGGCGCGGTGTACAATTGATATAATAAATTTAATACATGTGAACCCGCTGGGGCCCAGCTAATAGTAACATAAAGGTAGGAAAAAATAGATATTAGAGCTACAACATTTTTAACAACCTAATAAAAAAAACGAAATTACAACGAGACATTAATTTAACAATCCGAGTACCCATTTCCCTTGAAATATGAGATACATAAAGTCACCTTTTTTTATCCTGCCATAAATAAATTAAGTGCCGTGTACACGAAATGATAGTTTCATATTTTTATGGCGGCTTCCAAAGACAAGTAAGTCTTTTACGATGCAACGTTAATTCACTCGACTGGATTTTAATCCTTTATTAGTGCGGAATTAACCTACCTTTGACCTTTAAGGGTTGTGACAAACGACCTACATTCGGACTACAAGCCAGCTGTATATTTATAGTTGAGATGCAGTTACTAGATCCAGTTGACACGACTGCATCGGAACTGTCAACCAACTGCGCAGTCCTACTGCACTCGGCGAGCAGTTCTAACGTCTACGCGGAGTTAACAACTGCATGCTGACTGCGCAGTCGGTTGGCGCTTTCGATACAGTTGTGTCAACTGCACCGTAAATAGCATCGAAACTGCATTAATTATGCAGCTGGCTTGCAGTCCTAATGCATATCGTCGGTAATAACCCTAAACATATACGCTGATTCAGCGCTTGTTTGCTACACACACACACATATGGGGCCATCCATAAATTACGTCACACGTTTAGGGGGAGGGAGGGCGTCGACGAAGTGTGACATTGTGTGACAAGGGTGGGGAGGGGTCCCAAATTTTGTGACATCACATTTTTTTCAAAATATAATATTTTATATCTAAGTACATTAGAACTTCTTTAAGTCGAAAACCTCCCAAACTCGAATGACTGTTCCCTTCCATTCAAGCCCCAAAACCTCCGTTGCACTAAATCTCAACCCTCTAGTCAAAATAATCAGAGAAAAAATTAAATTGGAGTTCTGTATCTCGAACATAACCATTTTTTATTTAACAACTTTTACAACTCGATTATTTGAAACTTATTACCTTTATAGTTCGAAGAAAAATAAGTTACCGACTTTAAGAATATTATCGACAATGTAAGTACACCATTGTTTCTTAGAAATAAATTTAGGAGCATACAATAAATAGGATTACCATGAATTTATGACTCACGTTAAAATGTGTTTGCTTTTTGATGTTGTGTTTAATTTTAATATTTTTGATTTCATTTGAAATTTAGCGAAGCAAGTCATCTTGTTTATTTTATCCATTTATTGTTGCTCAGACGCTATTGTTAATTTATTGTTTTTACTTTTGCTTTACGACTGTAATTTGTATTTTAATACCTGTGCGAGTCTAAGTCTTTGCCCGTGTTCTGTTTTTTATCGAATAAATATACCGCGCAGCGCAATAAACGGGGAATTCGTAAATTCGTATGATTTAGATAAGATAGAATACTCGAACAATACTACATGGGTTTCTATCAAAGAGGCAAGAACCGCATTGAATACTTTAAGGAGTTTTATAGCGCAAACCAGCAACTCTGGAAAACAAGAGCCGACTGTCTTTGATAAATACCGCCACACTGCGCCTTGCCATGATTACACAAATGTGACCAGCTGTGACAAGGACGGGGGAGGGGTAAAAAAATCATGAAATTCGTGTGACGTAATTTATGGATGGCCCCTATCAAATAATACAAACTGCCAATATTATTGATAGCTTACATTTATTATTTGCTTCAGTTTGTATTACGCCACGTACAGACGTGCGAACGAACGTGAACGAAGGCTCAAATGAGAGAGGCCCACATAGAGCGCGGTGTTGATCGGGCAGCAAATCTCTTTGAAGCATTCGAATATTTGCCCTGTTTTTACACAGCCTTTGTGACAAATCCATACCTTTTCTTACTTTCTTTCTACCATATCCTCGGATGATGCCAGCAACAAAGCAACTGTAGGATTTCCATTGGACTCGGCTGACAAAATAACTAAAGATTTGTCATGGACGACTCTTGGGTATGAGAAAGTACTCCGCTTGCGTCAACCACAGAATGCCGTGGGGCTGCCCCACTCAAAAGACGGAAGACAAAAATTCTTATTTTGGGTGATCCTTACAGAATAGATATATACTATCGCCGACTTTTTAAACGTATTTTAAACTCTATAATGATGTGGAACGTGAGTTTTATATATTTCGTATGGATTACTATGCGTAAGTCATTTAAACGCCCTAAATACGCATCTTTTTATGCATTCATTATCGTCACTGTTATTTCGTATGTTACTTTAACCAACAAAATATATTGTATAACTTGGCCAGATAACATAGCTATAAATGAAAAAAAAAATCATATATATCGCATAAGTTAACATGAAAAGAACATAAACGTATAAACATACAGAGAGACGTTGAGTTTTATAATATGTATAGATATTAGAAAATATAGAATAGCTATAGATTAACAAAATATATTACTCATACTTAAGTATGTCCTTTTCTAAAGAGTGATCAACTATTACGTAGCCAGAATAAATATAGTGTTGCATCTGATTTTTAATCTATGACAGCAGAAACTTTTCCGGTAGATGTAACTTTTCAAATATTGCCTCGTCTGATAAATCCCCACACAATAAAAGTAACGAAAATCTAAAATCAACACTTATGTCTCTTCGAAAGCCTTCATAAAACAAATACCCACAAAACTGGCCAATCAGAAAGCGGATTATCCGTAAATAGACACACCCGGATATTTTTTTGCCAAACACCGCACAAGAAGATCCAAGAAATTAATTAAAACAAATATACCGATCTCCGGAAGCGGAGACCCGTCCGGGCTAAGATTAAAGATCGGATATGATAAATTGCACATCTCTTTAGGGTTCCGCAAAAAGATGTTTCCCTATCATTAAACTAAAAATAAAAAATATACATATATTTATATATTATACATTTCTTCACTTTAATGGATATTATGATAACGTTAAGCAAACTCTAAACAAGTATTCTTAATAAAACATGCTGAAAAAAATGACAAATCTCGATAGAGATGATTTGATTATACAAAGTAATAAAATCTTATAAACAAACCAAGTCTAGGAGGTGGATATAATAAAACGAGGAATTTTGACTAAAATCTCGACTCTAAGTTAAATGTTATTCTTTAGATACTCTGCCTAATTATATGAACCTATAACATTTTAATTATAGACAAGACAATATGGTTTATTTCATATTCTTATTATATGCCATTATTGCGTTTTTAGTATTACTTACTGTTTTTCTACGTTAAATTTTTTTAACTAAGAGTCACCTCTCATTTCCGTCGCAAAAGTTATACCAATGTTGCAAAACATTTATAATATGCTATAAAGGGCAAAGTTTAACTTCATATGTTGATGAAGTAACTTTTATTCGTAACGATTAATGTGTCATGCCTAAAAATAATGCTTATAAATCAGTTTTTAATTTCCATCAAATTTTTGACACAACTCACCTTATTGTGGCTTATATATTGCGGTTTTTTTTAGATACACTAAGGACCAATATTTTTGTAGTAGATTGTATTTACGTATCATTAACCATTCCGCCAGTGCACGCGGATAAAGCACTTCAGGAGCGATTTCACTTCAAACAAAAATCAATATTTAAGGCTAGCCGACAGGTGTAGCCTAATGTTAGATAACCTATACTATTCCTTGTGGCTCTGGCTATTAAATACTACAGAATTTTTCGAAGCTAACTGGAAGTTCCAGAGATTAGCGTGTTTAAACAAATAATCAAACAAAACACTCTTCCGTTTTTTTATGAGACAAACATCTTAGCATTCCATGGGGTCACCGTGCGGGTGCCGGATTCATCGTGTGACAGACAGAGGGAATACGAGCAGCCCTCGGGACTTGCGACCCAGGTGTAGGTTTAAGGAGCCCCCTTATGATGCACATTAGCGATCACCTTGACTGCCCGCGATACCCTCCCTGCCAAGCCAGATTTGGTAAGAGCCTGTTAATGCTGCTTTAGATACCCGTTCTAATATAGAGCTTACTGCAGTTCCCGACAGGCCGAGGTCTTTTAGCAAGTTATAGAGAGATTTCACTAGAATACCTCTCGCTCCGACTTCCACCGCATATAAGTTAATCGCATAACCGTTTTTAGTTAGCTCATTACATAGATCGTAATATTTATTCATTTTTATTTCGTGGTCTTTAGGTATATTAATTTCCCACGTTACAGTAAGCTCTACAAGTACCATACCCTTAAAAAAGAATAAAATATAAAATAAATATTGTATTAAAATATATATTATGTTATAATATATAGTATAGATAAGTCGCGAGTTGTTACTAGTTAAAATAAATTACAAAAAAGTTAATATATTAAACAGAGATGAATGCTAAGGAACCCTTTTACAAAAGTTAAAATCGGATAAACTTCTAGACTGATATCATAACAGAATTACGTTAAATAAAGTAGATGACAACAGTAAATTTGAAAGAGATAATCAATTCCGCCCTTATCTACCGAATGATGAGAGCGACATTTTAATTTGAACGAATCTTTTCATATTCTTCGTCACTAATAGGAGTGTGCGAATAATTCCGAATTATTTATATACAAATATTCGATTCGAAATTCTAACTGTATATTTGTGTGTGTCTCAATCTATACAAATAAATAAAATTTAAGTGTCTGTTTGTAATGTCAAAATAACAACTGTTAAGAGGGTTCAACACAATACCGACGGCATTAAGTAGTCTACGAGAGGGGAGCCGCGGGCACAACTAGTATTGCAATATAAAAGGCGAAAACTAATGGAGCTTTTCTCATACCTACATAGATTTATCAGATATGAAAATTTTTCTACATTCCAACGTGTTACAAGTAACAAAGCTACAGTATTACTAGGAATTGTACATACCAACTCGAATTAAAACTGGAAACTAACTCTCGACAAAGTTCATCCCACCAGTGTAAACCACAAAGCTGTGGCCGATTTAAACTAACTTGAACAGACAAACGAGATAAGTCGAACCGAGGTAAACCCTCTTAAGCGTATTATACTGCAACAAAAGAAACTTAACGCCCAAAAAGCAGAATCCCAATGGAAGTCAGTGGCTTCGCGACGGAACCCATTATCCGATAGCCCTGAGTGGAAACCGCATAGCCATAACTCAAGGAACACAGACAATATAGTTAAAACTAATTTTAATTAACACCGATGAACTTTTTCATTAATTGCGCTATTAATATTTTAAGTCAAAGTTTGTTTTTCAATCACACAAAAACGGCTGAATGGATTTGTATGAAATTTGGAACACAGATAGTTTACGAACTGAATTAACACATAGGATACTTTTCATCCATGATGTAAAGATCCAATTCACGCAGACGAAGTTGCATGCACAAGATAGAACTTATATAAAATCTTAGCGTTAAATACAAATATGCTATTTTCAACACAACACGAACCAGTTTTTCATTGTACACTTCTAGATGATTTCAGATGTCGACAAATTCACAGTTCTGCCATTTCCATACATACAGAGGAACAAGAACATCTCTCAAGCGTTCAGATTACCAATTCATAACAATAAATGTACGCATATTCTGAAAAATATAAGCCAGTCATATTAATCTCAAATTCCTAAAATCCCACAACGTCAAAAAAAAGCGGTGATCCTTTCGGTAACAGCGATATTTGAATTATTAGTGTCTTAATGGATGTAACGACATCTCTCGCCACAACTGACGCATCTACATAGCAACATCTATCGAGCCACATACGACGCATCTTACATCGCGCTATAGAAATTAACTCAACAATTGAGTATATATACAAAAGAACCCGACTACAACCGTAGGGCAGCTACCCGCCAGACATAGCACCCGTCTGGCCGGAGGATCCTCTCTTTTCTATGGCGGAGGAGGAACTTTACTCTCTGTTCCTCACCTCCGCTAAATGAACACCGTTCTTTTTGGACTCAACTATAATACTCATCCAGAGCAATTATGTAACTTTATCAAACTCGTGTTTACTACAAAAAAAAATCTAACTCCAAAGTCGAACACTATAAATGAACAAAACATAAATCAAGCGTCGAATCTTCGAAAACCGATTCCTCACTGGTAGATAACAAATGTTCTACAATTCTTACGGCTTGTATATATCTGTCAAAGTTTCGTTGATATAAATTTATATAACTCAGTGGCGCGTGTCGTTTGCGACGTCTGTGGCCGTCCTTTATTGTGTCGGATTATCCTAGCACATTGCTGACGTCGAATCACGTTCGGAGCTTTGTCGTACACGATCATACGTTTTATACAAAACTGATTGGTCTAGCAGAATTATTTCTTTAAGAGTATTAACAGTATTATTAGTGGTAGCGCCGTTTAACCTCCGGTTACGGTAAGGAAGAATTTCCGGATAAGGAAGCATTGTGTAAGAGCATTTTGTGAAGCCTTTCCTGGGTAGTTTCTACACTATAGTTCTTTGCCATCAAAAGCCTTGCAGTGGATCATTAGAGCTCCACTTACATTTTGACCTACCTATGTTTTTTTACTACTGTTGGATATAACACAATTACTCACCAGTTTTGATGAGGTCAGGGTCGGGATACTTGGATTCCACCAGATTCACAGTTTTTTGTATTTTTATTAGATTTATGTCGGCAACGGTGTTCGTGCCGGTGCGCGCGCGCGAGAAGAGACGGTTGGAATAGTAAGGGGAGGGGGGTGAAAAGAGCACCAAAATGGTTGGCAATTGCGATCCACCAATCAAATTGGCCCATATCGAAACGTGTACGTTTTGTTCCGTTTTATGCAGACTTTGACTGAACATACCCCGCCCCAAAAGGGGGTAACCCCTTTTTAAATAATATTCAGATGCTGGTAAAACTACAAATTATTAAATAGTTTTCTTAGATGTAATAAGTGGACTGTATAAAAAAGATAAATTGCTAAAATTAGGCATAACAATAAAACAATGACAATAAATTTAAAAATAAAAATGTATGCAGCGTGACTGCGTGAAATTAATCTGCTTTATTGTTAAATGGCAAAGGACAAAGCTTAGACAACGATCTAATGAATAATCCTTTGGCTGTTTTTACTTCAACTACCCTAACGACCGAGTCCTGTCCTGGCAAAACCCTAACCACTCGTCCCATGCACCATTGCAAGGGTGGTAACGCATCCTCCTTGAGTAACACGAAATCGTTAACCTTAATGTCATATTTAGAGGAGTTCCATTTGTTCCTCTGCTGTAATGTGTGGAGATATTCGTGACTCCATCTCTTCCACACGTCTGTTACGATCGATTGCAGTAAATGCCAACGTGACACTAAGGTTAAACGATCGTTATCAGGCAGCTCAGGTACAGCTACAAGAGGAGCACCGATAATGAAGTGCCCGGGGGTTAAAACTGATAGATCACTAGGGTCGTTAGATATAGGGCAAAGTGGCCGCGAATTAAGTATAGATTCTATTTGAACCAATATGGTTGTCAGCTCCTCAAAAGTTAAGTTACGGTCTCCTATAACTCGTTTTAAATGCGTCTTGCATGATTTTACAGCGGCTTCGACCAGTCCGTTAAAATGAGGGCTATGAGGAGGTGAGAAACTCCACTGAATAAAATGCTCGGATAAATATTGGTTCAAGTTAGGATCTCCACGGAGTTCCTTTGTAAAATATTTTGGAACATTGTGAGCACCCTTGAAATTAGTTCCCGAATCAGTTCGGATCTCTTTAGGAAGTCCGCGTCTCCCTACAAACCGTTTTAACGTAGCTAGGAATGCTTCTGTAGTTAGGTTACTAACTAATTCTATGTGAACAGATTTTGTAGTAAAACATACGAAGACACATACATAGGCCTTAACAATCTTGGCATTCCGAAGCGAGCTAACCTTAACATTGAAAAATCCAGTAAAATCAATTGCAACAGATAGGAACGGTCTGTAAGATTGGTTAACGCGACTGAGAGGTAAGTTACCCCTTATAGTTTCTGGTGGTTGACATTTTAAGCGGAAACAACGTAAACATTTAAAAACTCTGGTGCGTATAACGCGTCTAGCTGATAAAATCCAGAATTTTTCTCTAAGCACCGACATTAACAAATTAGGTGCTGCATGTAAATACTTTAAATGAGGCAAAATTAACGGATACTTAGCTGTGTAAGTAAGTGAAGAATTAACTAGTCTACCTCCTGTTCGTAAAAGCCCATGATCGTCAATAAATGGGTGTAAGCGTCTTAACCCAGTGCTGCATAACTTATTACCTCTGATAAAATGAATATCAGCTCTAAAATGTTTTTCTTGAACTACTTTGACTAAAGTTAACAAACTATTTTCTAATTCTTCACTAGATAGGCGGTTATGCGTTTTAGTTTTGCAATTATTTATAAACCGCAAGCACCAAGCCATAACACGTGTAAGCTTAGTGAAGGAACTGAATTTGCATATTAAATTATTGAAAGTTTCCTCAGTTGATTTATTTTCAACTGCTAAAGCTGTAACCTTACTCTGGTTCTTTAAACCGGGCAACGAGCCGTGTTCAATTTGTTCACATGGATGAGGCCACGAAGATTTGTGACGCGTCACCCATACTGGACCCCACCACAGTTCATGGTGTACCAGCTCTTGAGGTAATATGCCACGCGACGCGTAATCAGCAGGATTTAGTTCGGACGGCACATACCTCCAGAATTCAGGTGAAAGTGTATTTTGGATTTCGCTAACCCGATGAGATTCAAAAACCTTAAGCAAATGTGGTTCCGTTCGTAACCAGCACAATACGATGGATGAATCACTCCACGCATACATATGTCTCAACAGGTCCGTCTCTGATTTTAGGCTGACAGAAACGCGTTTCATTAAACGAGCTAATAATAAAGCACCTGATAATTCAAGTTTTGGTATTGTAAGTTTTTGTTTAATTGGGGCCACGCGTGTCTTAGATATAAGAAGATTAATGGTCACCCTACCATTGATATGGGTGCATCGCCTGTAAACACATGCTGCGTAAGCAGTGTCGGATGCGTCGCTAAAACCATGTAAATCGAAGTATGCGACTTCATTTGACAGAACTTGTCGCGGAATAGATAGGTTGGTAAGATAACTTAAGTTATTACAAAACGATTGCCATTTAGATATAATTAAAGGTGGCGGTGTTTCATCCCACTGTGTTCCAAGTTTCCATAATTGCTGCATTAATAATTTGACGGTAATAATGCACGGAGCTAACCAACCGTTCGGGTCATAGATACCGCTAATCTTAGATAAAATTTCTCGTTTCGTGCATTTATCAGAATGAATTGAAACCTGATAGCTAAAAGTATCAAAAAGTGGAGTATACTTAAAACCTAATATTTTGAGTGACCCATTATGGTTATCAACAAAATTAATTTCACAGGACTCTAAAGGTAAATCCGAAAGCAGTTGCGGTTTATTACTAGTCCATTTTCTAAGTTCTAGACCCGCTTGTGACAACAAGTCGATGAGTTCGGCTTTAATCTCGCGTGCTTCGGAAAGAGATTTAGCATCTGATACTATATCATCAACAAAAATATCATTTTACAGCACTTTAGAAGCCCTAGGATGACTAACTTTACCCAAAATAGCAAGTTCATGTACACACCGCATTGCAAGAAAAGGAGCCGAAGTGACCCCATAAGTAACTGTGTTAAGTTATAAATCCCCACACAATAAAAGTAACGAAAATCTAAAATCAACACTTATGTCTCTTCGAAAGCCTTCATAAAACAAATACCCACAAAACAGGCCAATCAGAAAGCGGATTATCCGTAAATAGACACACCCGGATATTTTTTTGCCAAACACCGCACAAGAAGATCCAAGAAATTAATTAAAACAAATATACCGATCTCCGGAAGCGGAGACCCGTCCGGGCTAAGATTAAAGATCGGATATGATAAATTGCACATCTCTTTAGGGTTCCGCAAAAAGATGTTTCCCTATCATTAAACTAAAAATAAAAAATATACATATATTTATATATTATACATTTCTTCACTTTAATGGATATTATGATAACGTTAAGCAAACTCTAAACAAGTATTCTTAATAAAACATGCTGAAAAAAATGACAAATCTCGATAGAGATGATTTGATTATACAAAGTAATAAAATCTTATAAACAAACCAAGTCTAGGAGGTGGATATAATAAAACGAGGAATTTTGACTAAAATCTCGACTCTAAGTTAAATTTTATTCTTTAGATACTCTGCCTAATTATATGAACCTATAACATTTTAATTATAGACAAGACAATATGGTTTATTTCATATTCTTATTATATGCCATTATTGCGTTTTTAGTATTACTTACTGTTTTTCTACGTTAAATTTTTTTAACTAAGAGTCACCTCTCATTTCCGTCGCAAAAGTTATACCAATGTTGCAAAACATTTATAATATGCTATAAAGGGCAAAGTTTAACTTCATATGTTGATGAAGTAACTTTTATTCGTAACGATTAATGTGTCATGCCTAAAAATAATGCTTATAAATCAGTTTTTAATTTCCATCAAATTTTTGACACAACTCACCTTATTGTGGCTTATATATTGCGGTTTTTTTTAGATACACTAAGGACCAATATTTTTGTAGTAGATTGTATTTACGTATCATTAACCATTCCGCCAGTGCACGCGGATAAAGCACTTCAGGAGCGATTTCACTTCAAACAAAAATCAATATTTAAGGCTAGCCGACAGGTGTAGCCTAATGTTAGATAACCTATACTATTCCTTGTGGCTCTGGCTATTAAATACTAAAGAATTTTTCGAAGCTAACTGGAAGTTCCAGAGATTAGCGTGTTTAAACAAATAATCAAACAAAACACTCTTCCGTTTTTTTATGAGACAAACATCTTAGCATTCCATGGGGTCACCGTGCGGGTGCCGGATTCATCGTGTGACAGACAGAGGGAATACGAGCAGCCCTCGGGACTTGCGACCCAGGTGTAGGTTTAAGGAGCCCCCTTATGATGCACATTAGCGATCACCTTGACTGCCCGCGATACCCTCCCTGCCAAGCCAGATTTGGTAAGAGCCTGTTAATGCTGCTTTAGATACCCGTTCTAATATAGAGCTTACTGCAGTTCCCGACAGGCCGAGGTCTTTTAGCAAGTTATAGAGAGATTTCACTAGAATACCTCTCGCTCCGACTTCCACCGCATATAAGTTAATCGCATAACCGTTTTTAGTTAGCTCATTACATAGATCGTAATATTTATTCATTTTTATTTCGTGGTCTTTAGGTATATTAATTTCCCACGTTACAGTAAGCTCTACAAATACCATACCCTTAAAAAAGAATAAAATATAAAATAAATATTGTATTAAAATATATATTATGTTATAATATATAGCATAGATAAGTCGCGAGTTGTTACTAGTTAAAATAAATTACAAAAAAGTTAATATATTAAACAGAGATGAATGCTAAGGAACCCTTTTACAAAAGTTAAAATCGGATAAACTTCTAGACTGATATCATAACAGAATTACGTTTAAATAAAGTAGATGACAACAGTAAATTTGAAAGAGATAATTAATTCCGCCCTTATCTACCGAATGATGAGAGCGACATTTTAATTTGAACGAATCTTTTCATATTCTTCGTCACTAATAGGGGTGTGCGAATAATTCCGAATTATTTATATACAAATATTCGATTCGAAATTCTAACTGTATATTTGTGTGTGTCTCAATCTATACAAATAAATAAAATTTAAGTGTCTGTTTGTAATGTCAAAATAACAACTGTTAAGAGGGTTCAACACAATACCGACGGCATTATGTAGTCTACGAGAGGGGAGCCGCGGGCACAACTAGTATTGCAATATAAAAGGCGAAAACTAATGGAGCTTTTCTCATACCTACATAGATTTATCAGATATGAAAATTTTTCTACATTCCAACGTGTTACAAGTAACAAAGCTACAGTATTACTAGGAATTGTACATACCAACTCGAATTAAAACTGGAAACTAACTCTCGACAAAGTTCATCCCACCAGTGTAAACCACAAAGCTGTGCTCGATTTAAACTAACTTGAACAGACAAACGAGATAAGTCGAACCGAGGTAAACCCTCTTAAGCGTATTATGCTGCAACAAAAGAAACTTAACGCCCAAAAAGCAGAATCCCAATGGAAGTCAGTGGCTTCGCGACGGAACCCATTATCCGATAGCCCTGAGTGGAAACCGCATAGCCATAACTCAAGGAACACAGACAATATAGTTAAAACTAATTTTAATTAACACCGATGAACTTTTTCATTAATTGCGCTATTAATATTTTAAGTCAAAGTTTGTTTTTCAATCACACAAAAACGGCTGAATGGATTTGTATGAAATTTGGAACACAGATAGTTTACGAACTGAATTAACACATAAGATACTTTTCATCCCGGTAAAGATCCAATTCACGCAGACGAAGTCGCAGGCATAAGATAGAACTTATATAAAATCTTAGCGTTAAATACAAATATGCTATTTTCAACACAACAACACGAACCAGTTTTTCATTGTACACTTCTAGATGATTTCAGATGTCGACAAATTCACAGTTCTGCCATTTCCATACATACAGAGGAACAAGAACATCTCTCAAGCGTTCAGATTACCAATTCATAACAATAAATGTACGCATATTCTGAAAAATATAAGCCAGTCATATTAATCTCAAATTCCTAAAATCCCACAACGTCAAAAAAAAGCGGTGATCCTTTCGGTAACAGCGATATTTGAATTATTAGTGTCTTAATGGATGTAGCGACATCTCTCGCCACAACTGACGCATCTACATAGCAACATCTATCGAGCCACATACGACGCATCTTACATCGCGCTATAGAAATTAACTCAACAATTGAGTATATATACAAGAACCCAACTACAACCGTAGGGCAGCTACCCGCCAGACATAGCACCAGTCTGGCCGGAGGATCCTCCCTTTTCTATGGCGGAGGAGGAACTTTACTCTCTGTTCCTCACCTCCGCTAAATGAACACCGTTCTTTTTGGACTCAACTATAATACTCATCCAGAGCAATTATGTAACTTTATCAAACTCGTGTTTACTACAAAAAAAAATCTAACTCCAAAGTCGAACACTATAAATGAACAAAACATAAATCAAGCGTCGAATCTTCGAAAACCGATTCCTCACTGGTAGATAACAAATGTTCTACAATTCTTACGGCTTGTATATATCTGTCAAAGTTTCGTTGATATAAATTTATATAACTTAGTGGCGCGTGTCGTTTGCGACGTCTGTGGCCGTCCTTTATTGTGTCGGATAATCCTAGCACATTGCTGACGTCGAATCACGTTCGGAGCTTTGTCGTACACGATCATACGTTTTATACAAAACTGATTGGTCTAGCAGAATTATTTCTTTAAGAGTATTAACAGTATTATTAGTGGTAGCGCCGTTTAACCTCAGGTTACGGTAAGGAAGAATTTCCGGATAAGGAAGCATTGTGTAAGAGCATTTTGTGAAACCTTTCCTGGGTAGTTTCTACACTATAGTTCTATGCCATCAAAAGCCTTGCAGTGTATCATTAGAGCTCCACTTACATTTTGACCTACCTATGTTTTTTTACTACTTTCTGCATCGTATCATTTTATCTTTCCTAATTCAACTTAAATCACTGTGGATTACACAATAACCTTTTCTTATAGAGCTAAAGTGCCAACAATCGTACGGCCAGTCTGAGGGTAAGCGAATACCGTAGCCAATGGACGCTTGTAAAACCATAGGTATCAATCACTAGCGCATTGATTCATCGCAGGAGGACAACAAAAGGTCATTTGGTTGCGATCTTCTATAGGGTGGAGGTCCTTCACCGCCCCAAGTAGAAATCAGTCTCCAAAATTATCTGTTTCCTTACGCTCGTTTGTAATAAAATTTCTTTTCTCCTATAATGAACGTCATACAACGTGAGAGCTTGGTAATCAATAAGCATGGTGGTAGAGAACTTTGTGAGGCTTAATTCACCTCAAATCAAATTGGATTACGCAGTAACTTATAAAACTAGATAATACTTAAATAATAAAGGATTTGAATAGAAAGTGAGTATTTTGTGGCAGCACGATAAGCTGATTTTGTTCGGGCACGGGACGCGGGGTTCTAGGTAAGAGGAGCAAGAAAATGCACGAGAAATCTTGTGAATCCACGAAATTCTTATAGCTTATGCACGTACGCCGATGCTGTGACTTATTTAGATTCTTTTTCAAAATAGATTTAAGGCATTTAAACATACCAAAGTCCCAGTGAAGCTTTTGGTATTTTTAATGAATATTAATGACGAATTTTTCCTCACTATTACCTATAATTTATAAATAATGTACCTACTTCAAGAAATATATAGAAAAATTGAAGAATTGCAGCCAGGTGTCGTTTCTCAGTTACATAAGAAAAGAAGGTTGCGAGAACTGGACGCAATAAATGAAAATGTAAAATTGATAAGGACTAAACTCTGCATGAGCGTTTTATTTTTTATCAGTCACAGAAAAGTAATTTGTCTGAGCTTAAAATTTTTCAATCTGTGTAATAACCATCAGAATGTTAAATTTTACCGGAGCCAATTTTAATTCGTTTAATTCCGCATACAAAAGCTAAGTAGGTTTAACGCATATCTGATGAATATTCTATCATACATGGAGAATATTCGACTCAACGGGTCAATTAATTATGTAGGATAATTACGCTGAATTCTAATATAATATCCACCAATACACATTAATATATTTACACCTATAAATAAACATTCACGTAATTAGTAAAATGCTTGTTATGTCAAAATGTAAAATGGCTGACGCGGCTCGAAGGACCATTCGCGCGTACCGGGGAAACAATTAACCGGTGCGGCGATGCGAATCTGTTTGAAGTTTAATTAACGCAGCACCGCGTGATGTATTGTCGCATGAAGCCACAGTGATGAATCGCCGCAGCCGACGATGTGCTCTGTGGTATCATTTTCATGAACATAGAATTAAATTTACCAAATCAATCGTTTTTTTTTTTCAGTTATACTTTTTTGACACTGTTAATAGAGGGCAAAGCTAAAAGCTGCGCTCGCATCATGTGATGAATGTGCGATATGATGAAGATAGCTATGGATGAAAATAATGTGAATTTATTTTTTATTTTTTTATTAGGTAAAAATAATTTAACGTGTTATTGTGAACGTAAACATTATTTTATAACATAATTTATATTATTATTATGGCCTAAGGTTATGTCAAAATGATGTGATCATCAACTATATTTTGACAGTTATCGTCATGTTCTTACGAAAGTAAATAAGCTTTTTAATCAGAAGGTGCACAAGCTTTGCAGTCTATGTATTATCAACGGCTCCTAATGCAATACATAGTTAAGTTACATCAAACGCGATAGTTGTCTTATCCCATGTGTGTCGAATGTATACAAAATTGTGATCTATCGGAAATAAATCTTATTTAGAACTAATCATTAAAATATCTCTTGTTCAATGAAAAACTAGAAAGTACTAGAGATTCTGCTAATTTATTTATGTGTTGAATTTGATTGTCAAAAAATACTTTAAAAGTATTAAGACTTGCGCATAATTAGTGTCATATTTATATAATATATTGTAATTATATAATGAAATTAACATTAAATTGGTAAAATTACAGTCATATACAATGAATAATAAAAAAACACTCATATGGAAGATAATATTTTCAAAATATTTCTTAAAATACTATATGACATACTTTAAAACTTTACAATAGCACTGTCATGTAACAACCTGTGGCTCTTCAGATGTGTTAAATGTGCTATTTTGAATCTCGACTATAGAATAGGTATAATTAATACCTGTTGCGGACAGCGAGCGGGGCGAGCGAATAACGATAGTCTAATAGTATAAAATGAACAAGTAAATGAAATAATACGTGTTAGGAATAGATATAATAATATGAACTGAATATGTGTGAATATGTGTATTTTAAAACGATTAGAATAAGAATATAGCTAGTTGTAAGTTTAAATGTATAAATTTCACTAGTTGTAAGGATGAACCATGCCAGACTCGGAACATCTGGCATGGTGACTCATGGTACTGCCGAGAGCGCGCACACAGGGCGTGCGCGCTCATTGGCTGAGCGACGCCCCGCACGGAATCCATCGCACTACCGGTTGCGAGGCAAAGGGCGAGGTTAAATATAGCGGAGAGGGCGGCAGTACTGCGATCAGTTCGAGAAACACCACAACACCAGCAACAGCAAGCAGCGAATCGGCGATCAGTTCGAGAAACACCACAACACCAGCAACAGCAAGCAAGAATAAAACAAGCGCTATTAATTTAGCACACATTAAAATATTGTGGACATCTTTTTATTCACAATATTATCTGGTCCTTCGGAAGCCGGATCGGAAGAAAAAAGAACAGAACATTTCGCCGATCTACAACAACGCTTGAAGAAGAAACGACGTGTTATCAAGACATCTGTATCCATGAACGGCGTACCCAGATCAATGGTTGTTACGAGAAGCCAGGGAGACGCAATGGAATCACAAAACAGAAATAACACAGTCCGAGTATTCGAAGAATCGCCGCTATCGCCAGACACACAGAGGGCTGAGGGCACACCCCGACCGGAGGGAACACCCTCTGTACCTGTTACTCGCACTGACGTCAGAACAGGCCACGTTTCACCGCCACGCTCACACAGATCGACGACGAGTGCGACTATGCGATCACGCCTCGCCGAGCTACAAGTGGAAGAGAAACTAGCCGCAATTCGCCGTGAAGAACTCCATATGGAGGCGGAATTAATAAAGAAACGCCTCGCCGTGGAGTTAACGTCGATACGGGATGAAGCAGAGGACGTACGTGAGCAAACGAACGAGGAGCCAGATGAACGTATTCACCAAGTGGATGACTGGCTCCGCTCACAGCCCGAAGCTACACGGGGGGAACAATTACCGTGTACCCGTAACGACGCGCGGCAACAAGACGAACGCAGGCCTGAACGACGTGCCCGTTCGCAATCACCGTCGCAATCGAGCAGTGATATTAAACAGCTCGCCGCGATACTAGAAAAGATGACGCATACTCATCCACCCCCACGCCAAGCCGCCGACTTACCTGTATTCACTGGAGCGATCAACGAGTGGCTGCCATTCAAAGCAGCTATGAGGGACTCCACGCAGCTGTATCGTTTCTCGCCGATAGAAAACATAGCGCGCCTACGTAACAGCCTACGTGGGGACGCCCGCGATGCAGTGGCAGCGCTACTGCACACCGCGAACAATCCAGATGAAATCATGCGGACACTGGAACAATGTTTTGGCAGGCCGGAAGTAATTATAGACAAGGCGCTGGATGATATGCGGAAATTACCACGACCGGGAGCTACCGCAAGCGAACTGAACGCGTTCGCAGTAAAACTACAAAACATAGTCTGTGTTTTACTAAATCTCGACAAGCGGAGCTACCTGTACAACCCGATGCTGGCTCGGTAAGTATTAGAAAAACTTAGCCCACACCTGAAGTCCCGGTGGTGCGACTATGCGGAAGAGAACGAGGGAACAACGGATCCAGAGGTCGTTGTATTATCACGCTTCCTAATGCGTGAAGCGAGCCGTGCGTTAAAACACACATATGCGCCCGCCACCGCTTCGACAGCGACCTCTGGACACGAAGTATTGAAGCCTGCCGCACCGCAAGTCGCCGCCAGAAAGAGACAGAACGTCTTTGCTACGGTGGACACAGAAACCGAACATCTGTGTCCTAGCTGCGATAAGCCCCATCCGTTGTCTCGGTGCCCGCAATACAAGGCACTGAACGTCGAGCAACGGTGGGAGCTAGTGAAGAGCAAAGGCGTCTGTTTCAAATGTATTGACAAACGCCATCGTCGTGTGTACTGCAAAGGAAAGCCGTGCGGTATTAACTCCTGTCGTCGTCCGCATCACTCGTCGCTTCACAACGACAGACCAAGCGATAGCGAAGAGCAAGCTCAGAACAATGTGACACCGTCAACGAGCGAGACGGTAATGGCTGTCGCAACAACTATAGAACCGAGACAGATTATACTAAAAATCTGTCCGGTGACTATATCGGGCCCCAAAAGAGCGGTGAACACGTACGCTCTGTTGGACGAGGGCTCGACTATATCGCTAATCGACGAGGACTTGGCCAAGGACATCGGAGCACATGGACCGTCACATCCACTGCAACTACAAGGCGTCAATATGGGCAAAGAGTACACGAATAGCCAAATTGTACAAGCGAAGTTGTACGAACCGGGCGGCAACAAGAAGCACGAGTTCCGAGCTCGAACGATAAAAGGACTCCGACTGCGCGAACAAACAGTGTCTCTAAGCACACTCCAACACGCTCACTTGCGCAATTTGAAAGTGAAGCAGGTGTGCTATGAGAAGGCGAGGCCGCGTATATTGATAGGTACGGACCACTGGGAGATGATCGTATCCAGAGAGTTACGCGTCGGCAAACCGAACCAGCCGGCGGCGTCGAAAACTCAACTGTGTTGGGTGGTGCACAGAACCGCACCACACGTGATCATCGGCCACAGCGAAGCCCTGCTACACATATACGCACCTGAACGCAACACTGGCAGCGAGATCCGGAACGAAAGTCTACACGAGCTCGTAGAACGGCACTTCAAAATAGACGCGCTCGGCGTAGCCCGCGAACCGAGAATCAGCGACGCCGACAAGCGCGCGACCCGAATACTCGACGGAACGATCCAACAACGCAGTGAAGGCTACCAAGTAGGTCTACCGTGGCGCCGCGACGACGTAGTACTACCTAATAGCTACAATATGGCGCTACGACGACTTCACTCGATAGAAAAGAAAATGGATCGTTCCACAGAGTTTGCGGCGGCGTATACAAGTCAGATCAAAAACTTGTTTAAGAAGGGCTACGCCGTACGCTGCGAGGGACACGAACAGACTAGCAACATCAGCTAGTTTTTACCTCACTTCGCTGTATTCAACCCGAACAAACCCGGCAAGCTACGAGTAGTATTCGATGCCGCGGCACGCAGTGGAACTACGAGTTTAAACGACGAGTTATTAGAGGGACCGGACCTGTTACGATCGCTGCAGGGGATTTTATTCCGGTTCAGAGAGAAGCCCGTCGCCGTCACTGCTGATATAGAGGAAATGTTTCTGAGAATACGAATATGCGAAGCGGACCAGCCGGCACAACAATTTCTGTGGCGAGGCAACGACCGGAACAAGCCGCCACAGAAATATAAAATGAGATCGTTGATATTCGGCGCAGCAAGCTCACCGTTCATAGCACATAGTGTACGCGACCGCAACGCTGAAAAGCATGCACGAACGCATCCAGATGCGTTCAAGGCAATAACGCAGAGCCACTACATGGACGACCTGGTGGATAGCTACGACGATGAAGAAACAGCTATCCACACTATAAGGGAAATACAAGAAGTCCACGCAGTAGCCGGCTTTACGTTACGCGGATGGAGCAGCAACCGAGCGAGCGTACTCAGTGGAACACCGGACGAGCTACGCGCACGATCGCCCGCACAACTTGGCGGGCATGAACAAGAAAAGATCCTGGGCCTATACTGGAATGCAGCTACGGATGAACTAGGGTTTAACACGTCCATGCATCGGGTACCAGCCGATGTACGCGCGCGCAAGCGGGCACCTACAAAGCGAGAAGCTCTGAGTGCAGTTATGTCAATCTATGACCCGCTCGGCTTACTCAGCCACTACACGATACGCGCGAAAATATCCTGCAGAACCTGTGGCGCTTACAGATCGGCTGGGACGACGAGATACCCGAAGAGGACGCAAGTTCATTCGACGACTGGCTACAACAGTTAGAACATGTAGCAAACCTGCGCTTGCCGCGATACTACAGTTTGGCACCGACGGGGATAACAGAATTGCATATACTGTGCGACGCGAGTGAACAAGCATATGCGACGACGGCGTATTGGCGAACGATATACGGTGACGGCTACATCGACGTAGCACTTGTAGCTGCAAAATCTAAAGTAGCCCCGAGACGCGTACAAACAATACCGCGTCTCGAATTACAAGCCGCCATCATCGGAGCACGCCTGAGCGACACTATACGTCGTGAACATCGCATAGATATCGCCCGCACAATATACTGGACCGATTCAACAACTGTCGTGCACTGGATACGGAACGACAAGCGCAGATATACACCCTATGTCTCGCACCGCCTAAGTGAAATAGCTGAGCTCACCGAAGCAGAACAATGGAGATGGCTACCGACGTATTGTAACGTAGCCGACGACGCGACACGAACATCGAACGCAGCGATTACTGCAGACGAACGGTGGTTCACGGGACCGAGCTTCCTGAGGTGCAAAGAGAACGAGTGGCCCGCAGAACCATTGGGGCCACAAGAAAACTCTGAGGAAGCTACCGTGAACCATACAGTCGAGCAATCGCAGCCCGACGTATTACCGGACGCGACGCGGTTCTCAACTTATGAACTTATGCGTGGACGGATCGGAGCCGCGAACGTGCCGACAAGTGTGAAACGTCCAGTCATACTGGATGGGAAACACACTATCGTCAGAAAACTTATCGCCAAGCAACATCGCGCCGCGGCACACGGAAACCGCGAGCGCGTAATAAACGACCTGCGACAGCGATACTGGATTTTGAAACTACGACCCGCAGTGCGTAGCGTGGAGCGGGAATGTGCGATGTGCCGGGTACGCAAAGCCGTGCCTCGCGCGCCGGCGACCGGAGACTTACCGGCCGCGCGCCTTGACCCGTTTCATCGACCGTTTACGAACTGCGGGGTGGATTACTGCGGACCGATGCAAGTAACTATAGGACGGCGAAGAGAAAAGAGGTGGATCGCCTTGTTCACTTGTCTAACGACAAGGGCGATTCACCTAGAGATCGTGGGATCGCTGTCTACCGACTCGGCGATAATGGCACTACGACGGATGGCAGCGAGAAGAGGTTGGCCCGCACTGATGTACAGCGATAACGCGACCAACTTCCGTGGGGCGGACACCGAGCTACGCGCCGCCTACGCCGAATGGGCACCTGCGCTACGGGGGGAGGGGCTACGGCACAGCGTCGAGTGGTGCTACATCCCGCCCGGCGCGCCTAACCAGGGAGGTGCATGGTGCGGCTAGTGCGGTCGGTAAAAACCGCGCTCGCCGCCACTTTGAACGAGCGTGCGCCTAAAGAAGAGGTGCTCCAAACCGTGCTCGCGGAGGCCGAGCATTCGATTAACGCGCGGCCTCTAACGCACGTGAGGGTCGACCCGCGGGACCCAGAGGCGATCACTCCCAACCATTTTCTGCTTGGGAGTTCGACGGGTATGCCTACGACGGGGACCTGCGACACGGCGGACCGGCGTACCTGGCGAGCAACCCAGGCGCTCGCCGATCATTTCTGGCGGCGCTGGGTTAAGGAGTACCTCCCTACACTGGTGCCACGCGGGAACTCAGCCGACAGCACGCGCCCTCTGAACGTCGGGGACTTGGTCGTGGTTGTCGACTCCGCCTTGCCGCGCAACACCTGGCCACGCGGAATCGTCACGAGAACCTACACCGGACCAGATGGAGGAGTGCGGAGCGCCGACGTGAAGACAAGGAGCGGTGTGTTCCGGCGCCCGACGACGAAGCTCGCCGTCCTGAGAGGAGAGTGAGGCTGCGCAGGCTACGCCGGGGGGAGAACTGTTGCGGACAGCGAGCGGGGCGAGCGAATAACGATAGTCTAATAGTATAAAATGAACAAGTAAATGAAATAATACGTGTTAGGAATAGATATAATAATATGAACTGAATATGTGTGAATATGTGTATTTTAAAACGATTAGAATAAGAATATAGCTAGTTGTAAGTTTAAATGTATAAATTTCACTAGTTGTAAGGATGAACCATGCCAGACTCGGAACATCTGGCATGGTGACTCATGGTACTGCCGAGAGCGCGCACACAGGGCGTGCGCGCTCATTGGCTGAGCGACGCCCCGCACGGAATCCATCGCACTACCGGTTGCGAGGCAAAGGGCGAGGTTAAATATAGCGGAGAGGGCGGCAGTACTGCGATCAGTTCGAGAAACACCACAACACCAGCAACAGCAAGCAGCGAATCGGCGATCAGTTCGAGAAACACCACAACACCAGCAACAGCAAGCAAGAATAAAACAAGCGCTATTAATTTAGCACACATTAAAATATTGTGGACATCTTTTTATTCACAATAATACCTGTTCACCTCATAGAATTATGAATTCGGTATAGACAGCAAGCGGACTTTATTACTCTATAGTTCATCCTTTGAATTGCCTTAAAGGACTTTATGGCGATGTTAATAAAAATAATGTTAATATTGAATCTTTAATTGCTCGTTCTGGAATGTTCACTCAAAACT
This sequence comes from Saturnia japonica, assembly GCA_033032175.1. NCBI lineage: Eukaryota > Metazoa > Arthropoda > Insecta > Lepidoptera > Saturniidae > Saturnia > Saturnia japonica. The sequence continues at coordinate 1,620,888 of CM065330.1, forward strand.
GTATGAACCATTCGCTATTTGATTTTATTTGTGACGATCTTGATATTTGTAATTTGTTTTTTTCGGTATTGTGCTACAGCATAGTGTAATAAGATGTGCATATCTGTAAAGATACTTCACACAGTCCTCAACTTGTGATGTATTTGTTATTGTAAAATAAATATATGTTATTCTGAACTTAGCGTGGACAGATTCTTAAGCCCTGATATTTACAAAATGTTTTCATCAATCATTTGCCCGGTCATTTTAACAATTCATACATATTTTAATAGAAGTGTTTTCTGTACTAACTTTAAGCGGTCATTAAGAAACAGACAATAATTTTCAATATTCACCGAGTTACACGCGGTAAAAAAGCTTCTCTGCGTTAGGACGATAAAAAATGGCGTTCTGTATATAAACTGGTTGAAATTATTTTACTTTCCTATAGGTACTTATTTTTCTACTATAATTCAATAGTAGAAATAAATATAAAATAGTTATTCCGTATTTTAGACTTAGTAAAGCAAATAAAGGTTTTTTAGGTAATTGTGTTAGTTTCTACAAATAAACTTCCTAAGCACATTACCGATTTGCCGGATAATAAGTTCAAGAATCATGTTAAGCTGGTTTAATTGTCGAAGGGGTATTATAGGGATGCTGATTACGTGAATAATGGTGAAGTTTGGATGTGATTCCCTCTCTGTACATCTACTGAAAATGATAATAACTGTATATATTAAATACTGTAAAACCAATTTAAAAAAAAGATAATATGTTATAATAAAACCGATCGAGTTTCTTGTCGGTTCTTCTCGATGGCTGGGATGTTTTCCGAACCGGTGGTAGTGTTTTGACATTCATAACTGCCTTCTTGGGGCCTAAATTGAATAAAAGATATTTTGATTATGATTTGATTTATTTTTTGACTCAATTATTGTTTGTAAATTTCATTATTTTTTGAACTCAAACTTAAAAGACTTGTACTTACAGAATGTCGATAGTAATTATATACATTCCTAGTTTGTAGGTAAGAAACTCCACGTTTTACTTAATCTACAGAATAAAACATCATGTATATTTTGTTCCTATACAAGTAACTTAAAGTTTTTAATACTTTTTTAATTTGCCATTTTAGACACTTGACTAATTAAAACATGTTTCTAATTAGAAATACAATTATTCACTCAATTTATGCGAACGATTTCAATTTCACCCTGTATACAAGGGATTTAATCATTGAAATTCTGAATTTATTTATTGTCTACACTATTAAAACTCAAGAGCGCCACTGGATTAAATCAGTAACGATAAAATCATATCTATTAAAGAATCTTCCAAGAACGTGGTAAGACCGGCGTAAACATTTCTATATTAGTTATAAATGCATTAAGTTGAACTCCCTTACCCCCAAGGGTATCGGATGGCTGTCACCCGTTAGGACGGGGTAAATCGTTACCGATCCCTTGATACAAACCAGTTCCTTCCTCCCTTAGCATCCCTTCTGTCAATTCAATCATAAGACGTCAGATTATCGCGAAAAGTAAATTACGTTCTTATCGTTTGTCTGCATTATTACTAAATCTTTCTGCTGAACTAATCTAAATAAAAGCAATAATAAGTATACATTTTTCTTAGAAATAATAATTAAAAAAAAAAACAAGTTATTTTCGCCTATTATATATTATTAACTTATGACCAGATTTGTACGCACTGTTGTATGTATGTATAGTACGAGTCGTCGATGTTTCGAGTCCCTCTACTAAATAAATTAATAAACTTATTTATTTATATATTTTAGTTTTTGTTTATAAAGTTATGAATTTATTCAATTCCATGACTGTCCTACTTTAGAAAAGTATGTGTTTTTTAATGTCTTTCGGGTAGGTCACTTTTTCAGTTTAACTTCCACCCCGCGATTACCCCGAAAAATTTAACACAATATCTATTTTTATAACTTTATAAACAAAAACTACATAATAAAATTAAATCAGTATTAATTCTGGGCATTTAACATCTGTACATTAAAGTGTAGAAGAGAACGTATTTGCTTCTATGTAGATACAAAATAAAATCACTAATGCACTTGGTGAACATGTCATAATTCCTGTCCTTCGTTAGTCAAATTTTTAGTTCGGCAAATTGAGGAGATATCTATCGGAGGTCTCCGCTGTCATGCCAACCTGCATAAATATCTCTTAACGTTACGCTTGAATGAACCGATGTCGTAAGAAGGAGGGAACACACTGGCCGGGAGGAGGTTCCACAGCTTCACGGTATGACAAAGATAAGTCATAGAGAACTTTTCAGTTCGTGCCAAGGTAGAATGACTACGAATATTACTAAATACAAAATACATTTTTTTTAACAAATTGTGTCAGACTGAATCGTCGCCACCATACACCACAAATTTTTTGAGTTTTATGATATTGCATTTTTTAATGCTCGCCTGACTAGTTACCACACCCTAAAGTTGAAGATCAGTCGCCAAGCATCTATCTATAGGTGTGTTCTGGCAGCTGCACTTGAGAACCAGTTCCCCCACTAGGCTTAGCCTGTTTACCATCTCGGGCCACATCGTCACTTAACATCATTTGAGATTGTGGTTAAAAGTTTAAACCTATAATTTTTTTTTTTTTTAAATAATACAGTTTTTTTCCCGACAATACTCACAAAGCTTCTCGAAAACGTAACAACAAGTGCCATTTCGCTCTACCAAGTTCAATGGATAACCGCTTACTGTGTGCCAAATATATGATTCGATAACTTCCCGATAGATAATTATATAGGGCACTGATCACTAATATGACCACTAACAAGTATTTCTACCGGCTGTTTGTTTGTCCGAATTTAACTTAAAACGGGTTGACTAACTGCTTTTTATGAAATATATGTAATTCCATAATGAAATACACTGTAAGAATTGTCAACAATAGTATTAGAACTCGTAAAACAAAAATTAAAAAAATAATTCTTTATCCATTCTCAGCCGATATTGATCAAATTTTGTGAACGGGAAGTATTAATCAGTCCATATTTGATGGGCTATAAGAAATATCAATATTACTTTTAGAAATTGTACAAAATAAAAATAAAATAATAATATTCGCAATTCTAAATAAATTCCGCTAAATTTTTATAGATGGGAAGCACATGTCATTCTTTAATCAATATACTATAATAATTGTCAATATATCCTTTTGGAAATTATAAAAAAGTTAACTAACCAATTTTTAACACTTGTTAATAAGTTATTGCTTTAGTATAAAGAATTACTACGTAATTAAACACGCAAGGAGCCGCGGGGTACCGCTAGTACCTTGTAAGTCTGTTCGGAAAATTGCAGTTCAATTTACTCTCATGTACGATTTCACCAATAAATTTAATCATTTGACGCTCCCATTGTCAACATATGCGGTTGGTTGCAATGCCGGTTGGTACGGTCTGGTACATAAAGCGTGTTGACATATAGCTCAATTTCGAACGGTTGGCTGTTCATAACGGAGAACTCCACCCCTTAATGATAAAAGCCGAGAAGATTTAAAGGGGTTCCGAGGGTCAGTCATTACTGGCTGTAGATACTCTCTTACACAGAGTAACGAATGAATTTACCTCATTTTAAGATTATTGAATGCATATCAATTTTTTTTTATTTATTTAACGGGTGAAATAAAATACCTTTCTAAAAATATGTCGAGTTTTATTAATCGAATGGGTAGTTTTGAATAAATTCATCAAATAAATCTTAGGCGCAGTGACAAGTTTTTAATTAATTTACCCAAATAGTAAGTAATATTAGAGCCTGAAATTTATTTCATACTAAAGTAATTACATGTCTGAGAAAAAGTTGTTGAATTACAGCATAAAGTACTACCGACTTCTTTTGTAAGCGAACTATTCACTAACGGCGTCGACAAACTATTGACTTCAGAAGAAATATGAAGTATGCGACAGTCTCGGCACGCACTTACCCACTTGTAACACGTCCACTCTCGCCAACGGCTCTCGCGCAATTGACGCGGTGCGCTCGAGAATTTGAGATTCGAGATAGTGTATTGACTGTACTATGAATGTTTGTGTTTCGGTTTAGATATGTTTATATAATAATATAAATACATTATACATTTAGGTATATTATAGTTCCATATACAACTACAATATGAATTTAGATCTCTCGGTGGTCGTCGTTGAGCTTGGATTGTACAGTGCTTACCGTCAGTATACGGTCAGTAGTACCGTCGTATGTTGTGCAACTATAAAAAATGAATGATTACAGCTCGTTGAAAATTATTTTGTTTTCCTTTGATAACCGTCATTCATTTTGTAACATTACACAATACAAAATTAAATAACAATATTTATACCACTTCAGTGGTTACGTAGTAGGTACGCGTCCTAGACCTGCATTTGGAATTTATTGGACGCATTCCAATTTTTTTAAATTATAATAAACGATATCATTGCACTGTTTTTATGTAACGTGACAAATTGTCTATTAAATTATTTTGAAAAGATTATGTACAATGTAGATATACCATCATAAGAAATCTTTTTCATGTAGTAAAAAAAAATCAAAATCATTTTCCATGCGAGATCCTTTCATACGTGCAGATACATTGAATTCTTATGTGACACATGCATACATACTTTGTAAATCCATTGCCACAGACCAGATATATCTTGTCTATCTATAAAGCTCAAGAGATCTTTTTGGATTTTATAGCTTACTGTAGCAAAGCTGACAACGCGTTGCTCTGCAGCTTCCGCAGCATCCGATGGGTTAAAACGAAGAATATCTGCGATTTTTATCAAAATCGATCCAGCCGTTTTGGAGTTTATGTGGAAGACAAATATAAACATTGTAAATGAGACTATGCGGGGAGTGCACTGATCGACAGACTATCATTATTATGCGAGCGCACGATTTACGTTCATTTTTCTATGTCAATTATAAATTGTAATGAAAAAGATTAAATAAGTAATATGAAAAAGTAAAATAATTATCATTTACAAACATCGATTTTTTAATACAAAAAAAGATTTACTAAGGAAGATTATATAGGCTGCATAACATCACTTTAGGCAACTACGGGTGAAACCGTGCGGCACTCCTAGTTACAAATATACCACTAGTCCTATTATTCGGTAATCAAAGTTAAAATAAGTAAATTAAAGTTAGCGATTAGGAACGCCTCTCAGTGATGAAAAATAGATATTACAGTGTAAAGGGCGACCGACCGTTAAAACCTTGCGACCGCAATGCTAGGCAAATGTCAAATAAACCAAGTGTCCGAGTGCTATTACCCAGATGGCGCCACGTGCCGGCGAGCCAGGGACCGAGCCGCGGTCTGTAGGCTTCGCTTCACTTTAGTATATATTTATTATAGCATTATGCTTATATTAAAACTAGATGATACCAAAGTTCGCGTTGCGGTTATCAACTTATTTAAGCAATTAACTGGTTTTATTAATTAAGATAACCGGTATTATGATGTTTTTTGTAAAACACACGTATGCATGCATACGTTATTAGCGGGCTTCGTTTCGGTATTTTATGATAAGCCGGTTTTATGGTTTTTCATCCTGACTGTCTTAGTAACAATATTAACTTAAAAATATATATTCTTAGGCCCTAAAAAGGGAATAAAAAATGTCAAAACATTACCACCGGTTCGGAGAAAACCTCAATTCATCGAGAGAAAACTGTAAGAACCTCAATCGAATTTATCAATATATTTATATTACTGGATTTTTCTGTACATGTAGCTTTTTATTTTAAATTTTTGATTATTATTCAGCAGGGAACTGTAATCGAATTAGTCATTAAAACAATACTGATATTTGTCGGTCTGTTTCTATGTCTGGATCTTACACAAAGACGGCTATAATATAATAAAATGTAGTACTCGGGAAGTACATTGAATTCCTCAATTGATACTTGATAGTCTATAAAAACTAATAAAACTTTCAAATATCGGAAAAAAGTGGATTTTGATTTATTCTCAATTGATTTTAATAAAATTTAGTAACATAGAAATCAAGTCAGTACGAAATTGATAGCCTATAAAAATTATCTATATAAAATTCATTTCATTTCGATATAAGAAAAAGTGCGAAGTAAAATCATAGAAGTTTCCACAGTTTTCGTTCTTCATTGCATGCCTGGATATAAAAAAAACTCAAGAACTAAGTTCCTTTTGCTATATATTATGTATTATGAAATAACAAGCACAATGAAGGTATTGGTATGTAATAGAGTTGTATTTAATTTTTATTTATTTTTAGTTTTTGTTTATAAAGTTATGAAAATAAAACATTGTATTAATAATCATTATAAAAATACAAACAAATTATAAACTTATTCAATACATTGAAATAATTAATAATATAAGATCCTAACTTGACAAAGAAAAACCTATTTCTTTTATTGAATATAATTTTAAACCATTCCTTCATTACCTAACTAACGTAAATAACTTAAATAAAACTCCCTAGAACCTTCTACGATACTTTGCGATGTAAGAATGTATAGTGTAATCTATACTTTTTTTTATTTACTTTAGAACATCGTACAAGAAAAATAATCATAAAAAAATTAACACCTCACATGCACATTCACGTTGTATGATAATTAATGTAAACGATGACGTCACGGGATACTACCTACCGACACGTCACGCTGACCCGGTGTCCGTCCTATCACTCTCGGAGTGCATCCGCCCTTATCATGTCATAGTACGGAAGGGACAGCGCGCCCTCTCGTGTCGCGACAGATTTATTACCTCGCTCTCCCCGGTCGGTTAAGCACTGCAATGTGTCACAATTTCAACGGTATCTATATATTAATACGTAAAGAGAAAATTTCGGACCCCTTTTTAAGCATATTGCCTGCACGGAGGACTGTGAGATTTGGCATGGTTAAAGTTTATATGGAGAAGGAGAGCAGAAAGCTAAAGTTATAAAATACATTTATACTGCGAATCCTAACACGGCCAGTGCCATTGAACTTAGATCCCCAAAATATTGACATTATCACTGAATGAAAAGTGACAGCAAGTGATATAATATTCATTGTTTAGGTTCATACAGCAAAATGTCAAACAGAAAATAGTTCTATGATTAAAAAGTCGCTGGTCGAATTTCGATCATTGTGCGATCGCTAATCTAATTAATACCGCTTATTATTACTATTATAAACCTTTAACTGTCAAATTACATAAAAACTTAGATATTTTAAATATTGGATGAAAGTTTGTTTTTCAACAGTTTTTTATTTAAAAAATATATCGTATTTTTCTCAGCAAACCTTTTCATTTAATACCCATATCTTAGGGGTGTATAAAAAATTATTGGTCCGTTAACTTTGAGAATCCGCCATGTTGGATTTGGAATGAAGTAACTTAGCTATTAATGCATTGTCATGCAATCTAAACGTGCATGCAATATGTAAGCAAAATCGGTTGGGAATAGCTGTTTTCAAATTCTGTAGCAAGATTTGACCCATACTAACAAGGCAAGTTAAATAAAAGCTTATAAAAAGGGGCCAAGTTCGGTAAAAAACGTCGTTCGGAGTAGTCGGTGTCACCGATAGAGACGCTGATATCTAACAGGTGCCAAATTCGAAGCAGTACCTATAGTTATTTATAGCTGTAGGAGTGCATATTCTTAAATTCAATCATAGAACAATTTTATATTTTCATTGATACAGGATTTGTAACTCGGCAAGTCTTAATTGTAATTGTTAAACTTTATTCGTGAAATTAGAAATTTCAGATTTAGAAGGAGGTTCTAAACTTACGAAATTTAAAGTTTGTAGGTCGAACAGCTTTTTGACTCACGGACGAGTTGAAAGTAGTTCGAAATGGTTCGTGTAAATCTCTGTGGTGTAAAATATTGGTACATACTGGCCAGTGTGCCATTCTTTTCTCTCCTTAATTTGGCCGACCATTAATTATTATTTTTCAAAATTGTTTTTCTTTGCAATCTCTGCAATTGCATAACTCTGTTAATTCTTCATCAAAACTAAATCATCAAATATCATCTAAAAATAGTGTTCCCTGTTATTAACGAAATATAAACGAATAGTTTAAATTCATGTAATTAATAAATAAATAATTCAAAGCAGTCATGAGGACTGCCGACAGAAGTGAAAACTTAAAACTATAAACAATTATCCTAAACTTCAAATGATTGAATTAATAATAATAATAGAAGTAACTATTATTAATATTAATAATAGAATTAAGAAAATACAAATATAATTTGAAATAAGAAATACTAAGTTTATAAAATATAATTGTGTAACATAAGATTGTTTTTTAAATTGTTAACAAGTCACGTGACCATGTCGATGACGACTTACATGAATTTACTCCCTATCCAAAAACCTTCATATAGAAGTTTTCACTTCAAAAACATTAAAAACGTTTTCATTAGGAATGCCATCTGTTGTTGCTAACGAAAATATATTTAAAGCGGCATCTATGACAATCTCTACTAACATGACAGCTGTGCAAAATATTTGTACGGGTCAGCTAGAATTTAGTGCTTAATCACCACTCCAACTTTCGAAGTATTGGTGATTGCAAACGCTGGGAAATCAACTGGTTTATATTTTTCCCACATTCAGTGGTTATACTGTAAGAACATTTCTCAAGCGTTCAGGTTTCATCATCACGTTTTTCTTCGTGTCAGACTTATACTAGATCTATAAAAAAAATCGTTTGTACATATGCCAGGGTTCGAACCTACCTACACTAAATCGATATTACGCCGCGCCGGTCTAAAACACTCAACCACGGTACGACTAGTAATAAATCGAATGAAAATAGTTATATGGGAATAAGAGAGAGATTAGTACCGTCCTTTATTTTATCTAAAGTGGCGATTGAGATTTGAGATAGAAAAGAGCTAGACAAAGACGGATTTGTATTTTAGAACATATATAATTCTAAAGATGTTATTTCGGGATTTACTCCACAGAGTACGGCCTCCCACAATTAGGTATAATAATAAACTTTAAATAAAGTAGATAGAAGAATCAAATATATCAATTCTAAACATTAAAGATACACGGTAGGGTAGAACTAAAATCTCTTAGCAGCGGGAATATTAAACGAATAGACGAGTCGTAAACACTAAACAGCGACTATTTTAAACCGAGCTGGTATAGAGAGCGGACGTGCTTTTTTATTTTAGTGTACATTTGATTTTATTTCCATCGCTCACGTATCTAGTAACTTGTTGAATTCATTCTTAACTAGCTATGCCACATGGTTTTGTCCGTGTTAATTTTATTCAAGTAACTCTCCATCATGCCGCCGATAACGCACCCGTGTGGCCTCTCATTGTTCTCAGTTCCTGTAATTGCCTACAACTCCCAGATTGCTTCAGGTTCATGGTTCTTGCTTCTCCTCATTAGGGATGTAACCTTCACAAATAAATGGACAATTAAACGCGAAAAGATTTTTTTTAAATCTGACTTGTAGTTCCTGTGATTATCTTCCATATATAATAGCAACCGCCCGCAACTTCGCAAACACTGAAAGCACTGGAACTGCCCCCTACACTTCCTATTTTATGAAAGGCATCCATTTCTTGTCGTCAGTCGTCACCTATCGAATGTTAACCTAACTCGTGGAACGATATTCTGACCAGTATTCTCTGTTCTTCTTATGACACCGAATCTCTTAGTCATGTATTTCGCAAGACCAAACCGTTAGCAAAAATCGCTAAATATAGGCTTCGAAATGAACTAACTTTTTCACTATGAATGTTACTTCCCCGACCCGTCTGAGAATCCTCAGTTCTGTTACTTGAACTTAAAGCATATCTGACTCTGAAACTTCGCTATCAAAACTCTACCGACAGGCTTTCGGTTGGAGGGTAATGAAGACACGGCAAAGGGAGTTTAGAACGGTTACAGTGGTAGTGTATACGGACTTCGCGTCGATCGACGTGAATTCGAATCCCTGTTATGAGCCTTGAGCGCTCGGTGAAGAAAAACATCGTGATGAAACCATAGAATGGTGGTAAGGCATTTTCTAATACCTCCCTAGCTACCACCCTCAAGTTGAAATCTGCTACCAAGCACCGATAACATCTATAGGTGTATTCCAGCAGCCGCACTTGAGAGCCAGTCTTTTACCATGTTTAACGTCCTACCATCTTTGGCTACCTCGTCACCTAAGATCAGGTGAGATTGTGACCATAACGCTAAAACCTACAACGATAAAAAAGGGAAATCAAAAGAAGTATTTTAACCAGTCGTTATAACCAATAGCCAAAACAACATGCTCCAATACTAAAATTTAACAAACTGAAATTGTCTGACGCTGTTAATGAACTATCAATTTTGCGCATTATAAACAGTTAACGACACAATAAATCTTTATTAAAACATAATAAAGTAAGGATAACGTTAATCTAACATCACTAATATATTTAAACTTATTAACTGTGACGTTATAATTTACGGTGTTTGTCACGGCTCCTGGTTAAATTAACGTAGGCCGAGAGCTAGACCGGTCCGTCATTAATAATATTTAATCTTTGATGTGATGCATAAATTAATACAACGAATTTTACAGGGCAATATGGTATTTGTATTCGACCGGTTCGCGATAACCCCTATCACGGTGACTCTAGTTGAGTTCCTCGTTATTCAGGATCAGTCAGTGACCAGCCGGCAAGACAGCGACGGCCACCGATGTATTAGCGATCTCTCATTGGTCACCGTTGTTTTTTTTTTGGTGTCGCAGCCGTCACTTTACACCGTGCTGATAATTTAAAAAAAAAACTCGAATTCAGCAGCACGAATTATCTATATATTAATACGTGAAGACAAAGCTTTCGGTGCCATTTTAATAGTATTGCGTGCACGGAAGACTGAGCTATGGCATGGTTAAAGTGTATATGGAGAAGGAGTAAAGAAAGCTAAAATCTATCTAAAATATCTGTTACTAATATATTAAATAAAATAAATTAATACTGCGAATCCTAGCCGACCAGTGCCATTGAAATTAGACCCCCCCCCCCCCCAAATATTGACATTGTCACTTAACGTAAAGTGACGACAGCAAGTGATGTAGATAATACTCATTGTTTATGAATACCGTAAATGTCAAATAGAAAATAGTCTATGATCAAAAAGTCGATGGTCGAATTTCGACCTTAGAGCGATCGCTAGACATAACAGTTAGCTGTACCCACGGTTTCACAAAACCTTCGGTAAAACATACAAACAAAAACTCTTGAATTTTATTATATTAATATAATATAAGTATAAATCAAAATAGAATAAAGCAAATGGCTTTCGAAAGCACCAACATGACAAAATATTGTATTTGATTAGATTAAATAGGAAACTTTCCATAGATCTTTGCTCTGATCTTACAACATCACAGACTAAACATAAAAACACAGGTATCGTAATTACATCCAACACTGGCTCTTCGTTTAGAAAGAATTCGAAGCTCCAGGCATCTTACGAGAAATTTGAAGCAGCATACTCACGATGTGGACTCGCCGAGACGTTCCGAAAACAACGAGTCATGACTAATGGCAACATTAAAATTCCCTTTTCTGACATAAAACGGCGCGCACTCTCCCTCCGGTACGCTTTTTGCGCTTTGTTATGCTTTTAACGCTTTTCCGGTGCCGTGCCTAGACGTTTAAACCTCGAAGCTTCGAAACACTAATTCGCTTTATATTCACAACGCAAAATTCACTAATTTTGGATTAAACCACTAATCTTACGAGGGAAGTCCCGTTCTAGATTAGTATTAGGGTTGCCTGAACTCCCGAACGCAATTATCTGAGATCGACTGGTTATTATAAAGTGTTTCTTTTTTATACATTCAGTCACAAAAGTATCGGGAATGGATGATTTATTTATGGTCCATATTCTTTTTTTTTTGTTAGATTGGCACAACTGTTTTTCATTTTGGCGCGGACTTTTAGTTGCATCTGTAATTTAGATTAAATATAGTGCTGTTTTTAGTTAGATCATATCAAGTGTGTATTGTGAATTTCATAATGGACAAAAACTTCGAACAAAGAGTTTGTCTTAAATTTTGCATCACCAATGGAATTTCGTATTCGGAGAAACTGAAAATATTACAGAAGGCTTACGGTGAATCTACTTTGTTAAAAACACGTGCTTATGAGGGGTACAAAGCGTTCAAAAGCGGTCGAGGTATGCTGCAAGATTTGCCTTTGTAGACCATCAACGTCTTTAGCTGAAGTTAACATCGCAAAAATGAAGGAAATAAAGACCAAAAATCCTCATTGAAGTTTAAGAAAGATAGCCGCTGAACTTTCTGTATCTCACGAGTCGATCTGTATCATTTTAAATAATCACTTGGGTATGAAATATGTTGCCGCTCGGCTAGTCCCAAAGACTTGAATTTCCTTCAAAAACTCAATCGCATAAGAGTCGCTGAGGATATGCTAGAACGAGCCAATTTCGATCCAACATTCATGAAACGCATTGTTACTTGTGACGTAACGTGGGTTTACGAGTTTGACATGCAAACTAGTCAACAAGCTTCGAAATGACGTCTTTAACTAAACCGAAACCGAATAAACACTGGCCAAAGTCGATTAAAAGTCAGTCATGTTGACTGTTTTCTTTGACTATTGCGGTGTTGTGCATTCGGAATTTTTACCGGAAGGTCAAACGGAAAAAAAAGTATATTATTTGAGCGATATGCGGCGTTTAAAAGAGCAAATTCAACGAAAAAGGCCAGATTTGTCGAAAGAAAATTCTTGGATTTTGCACCACGATAATGCACCTTCGCACAAGGCCATCATTGTGAACGAATTTTTTATTTTTTATTTTTTGGCGCCTCTTTTAATTCGGTAGAAGACATAAAGAAGAATTCGCGACGAGAGCTAAACTCAATTTCGGAAAATGCGTTAAAAATTGTATTGATGATTGGATTATTTGATAGGTATAATTATATAATATGTATCGTTTTTAAAGAACCCTATTTTAAAGGCGATAAAATAAATTTGGAAAAATAACTAACATTTTGTGTATATTATTGATCTTTTCCCGGTACTTTTTTACAACATTAATTGAAATCAAAACGACGACAAGTTAAAAACGCGGAAAGTAGTTACTGCCATGACGGTCACATGTTTAGCATTAGCTGATTCTTGAACAGGAGTGGTGACACCCTACAGACTACAGGAGTTCGTAGCTAAATACCCTTGTGTTTTGTTCCTGCGTTGAATAGGATTTCCAGAGTTCCTTGGAGTAGGGGGGTTGAAGGTCGACAGCGCGTTAGTGATGCCTATGGTATTTATTACAAGTGTCCACATACCATCAGGAGGGCTGTATGAATGTTTGCCACAATTGTAGTACCTATATAAAAAAGTATAAATAACTAAAACGTATTTTCCACTTTGTGTATGGTATTTGCGAACGACTTAAGCATCTAAATGCTCTGTATATTTATCGCCGGCTCACAAAACTCAAAGCAATAACCTCGAAAGTATTTATATTTATGTCCTAAGTAGGTAAAAGCAACAGTGTTATTTATTATCGGAAAAACTTTTTCGCTCCGGCTCTCGCTTCTCCTGATATCAAAGCATATAATTCAAGAGCGCACTTCACTGAACGATATTCTGATTTATGAGGGCGCTGAGCTCTGCGACGCGCCGATAAATTGCTATAGGTGGGTACCGTCGAATCTATTATGACCAGTTCTGATACAAGTGAAAAGCGATAAACTCAGTAGACCGGCTGTCATGAATCTAGTTATGAAAGAAAATTGAGGGATGCGACTAGCCTGACCAGAGTCAATCGCAGAAACTTCTCAAATGATAAATTCGGTCCATTAATTACGTATTTTATACAAATTCAGATATAGTTTAGATTAAGTTTTTTTTGAAACCAAAATTTAGCAATTTCTGCTATTAGCTCTGCTCTTGCAAAATAACTATAAGCTTTTGCGCGACATCGACTCTCCTTTCCGTAACTTTTCAATTTTCAATGTCTTATTTATCAAAGTTTGACTTTTCTTATCGCGTTTAGTAGATAGTAAAATTGGCGTTGCGCATCATGTGACGGAGTTAGCCATCAATGATAATAATGTGAATTCGTTTTACAGACTTATATTTTATTTATTTTGTATAAAAAAAGTCAGTCGTCACGGGAAGCCCGGCAGATGTGAAACATTTTAGTAAATTAAAAAAAAAAAAATTGTGTATGTGCCAGCTCCGACGCATGACTGTGAGTAAGATTGTCTTTGAATATACAACAGGCAAAGAGGTGATTGGTTGACTGACTAATTGTATCTGTACCTGATAAATAAATACACCGGGTGATCCCGAAACACGACATACCAAAAGAAAGTCACTCTGAAGATGTTTATTTTATTACTATGTGTATGGTGGTCGCGATCCCATCCAAAAGCTTATCCATGTTTAAACATGAAATTTTGAAATTATCCAGTCTGTTTATTAAATAGCTAATATCATCGTTTTGTTGACATGCGGGATAAAATTTTAGAAACTTACTTTTGTTACGCTGAAGAAGTTTAGCTTCTTACATGAGTGTATGACTAAAAGCATTATTTTTTATTTATTGTGATGATGGACCAAGTTTTGTTCTGTCTTATAAAGTACACATATCTAAACCCCTACTACGAAAAGTTCAATGCGTACATAATAATTATAAGTCAACCGTTTCTCAACAATATTTTAGTCGAGTCATAAAAAAATCGCGTGCTTTTTGCGTGATGAATGCACAATCTGATATTATTTAATGATCGCATTCGGTTCGAAGTGCGTTCTCATTGACCCTTTAGATAACAAAAGACTACGAAGCACTGCGTGCATCGAAATAAATCACGCTTCATAGATATATCTCCATACCTATTTAATATAATATTTTGGTATGAAACTAAGGTGAAGGTCGGCCTATCCGAATGGTTATTTGCGCTACGTTTATTGCGTAATATTCAAAGTAGTTGTCGTCAACATTTTTAATAACGTATTATTTTTAAAGTTTTATTTCGCTTATCAGTTTGACATTCATTCTAATTGAATGATTTGTCAAGTGAAATTTGAAAAGATAAATCGATTTTAAACTTTCCTCTCGAAAACGAAACAGCTCTTCGTGTATTATTGAGGACTTGATGTTAATTTTCAAAATAGCTAAATACCTAATTATTCTATGAATTATTTAAGGTTTCAGTATTAAGGTTAAATAATTAGACTCTTAATACCGACTGAGAATACTCAAAGTATTAAAAAAATGTCCACCATTGGGAAATATTAAGACTTAATTATCTATATACCTACACACAGTCCAATTAAATTAGTTAACTTTTAATTATTTCGTTAGGTTTTTTAAACAGCACAGTGTGCTGCGACAAAATGACGACAGCCAATACAGTGATAAAACAAAATTATATTGTATTCATAAACATTTATAATCAAATTCCAAGACTTCGAAATAGGCAGTAATAAAACCATACAAGCACTATCATCACAAGGTGATACAATATCAACCAGCGCAAGTATACTACTTTAAACGACTTCGTGAAGACAATCATCATTTAAAAGGTTTACAAACACTGCGATTGGCGCAAAACAAACAAAACCCAGTCACGATGAGGCAAGTTAAACACGTTCACCTCGACGGGCCGGTCAGTAGCGTTAAACACTCGGCGACGTTCAGTCAATCGATGGATTTTAATAACAAAGTGGTCATCATCACCGGCGCCAGCTCCGGCATTGGAGCTGCGGCGGCGAAACTGTTCGCTTCACACCGCGCCTCTCTAGCCCTCGTCGGGAGAAATGAAACGAGGCTTCTAAGCGTAGCCCTGGCATGTGAAGCCGCCAGTGGACACAAACCCCTGTGCCTCCTTCTAGACCTTACAACGGACGGCAGCTGCGAAGAGGTCGTAAAGAAAACCGTCGAACAATTCAGAAAGGTCGACGTCCTCATCAACTGCGCCGGCAAAGCTTCTATCACTTCACTCTTCGACACGACCACGGAAGTCTTCGACGAACTCATCGCTCTCAACCTTCGAGTGCCTTACAAACTAACCCAACTTTGTTTACAACACCTAAAGAAGACGAAAGGCAACGTGGTCAACGTTTTCGGAGCACCGATGCGGGTCAGACCTGGCTTCCTACCGTTCGCGATGATCCACGATGCTTTAGAGAGGTTTACAAAAGCCGGCGCCTTGGAACTGGTCACGGAAGGCGTCCGGATGAACGCGGTCCGACCAGGTATAACAAGAACAAACTTTTTAGCCAATTTAAATGTCGACGCAGACTGTATGGATCATGTTTACAGTAAGATATCAGCTGCCGTACCCAATAACGTGATAATTGAACCAGATGAAATAGCTAAAACGATTATATTCGTTGCGAGCGATGCGTGTCCGAATTTAAATGGCGCCAACATAATAGTGGACGGCGCGGCTTCATCATATTAAAATTTTAAAATCATTTTTGTCACTTTCTGATGAAAGTATATTAATACTAACTAAATAAAAACCATTTTATTGAAAGAGTGTACTAACTATGTACTTATATGATAGCGACAAAATTTATAGTGAGTTTTTATGCGCATACCCGCGGGTTTTTTTTTGCATTAGTAGAAATATAGGTGGAAACATAGAAACACAACAATCAAACAAACACACACTATAGGTGGCGGGCGAGACGTTTCATTTCGAAGACAACGGTAACGAAGGCCAAGGAAAAAACTTGTAAATAATCAATAAATGTATTTTTCACCAGAGTTATTTTTATCGAAACTTAGCTTTTCCATAAAATATCTTTTTAATAATTATCATACCATAAGTATGTGGTAGCGTACTTTGTTCCAGACAATTATATCTGTATATAATATAGTATTATTACACGATAAAAAAAAAATATTGCAGTTTCCATCGCTAGTAGTTATGTTGTCACAAAACACGTAATGAAAGTTACGAATAACATTCTTATCAAATACAACAAGACAATTTTTAACAAAAAAGAAAACCAACTTCCAACCAATTATTTTGAGATGTTGTTCCCTGGTGTATCTCCGAATTTGAAGGTCCAATGCTAATGAATTTAAAATGGGACCATCCTTTCCAAAGACAAAAGTATCGTTCAAATCGGTTAATGAACAAAGAAGTTGTTACGGCTGAACATTCATTAAAAAAATGCATTCGAATTGATAAGTTTCTTCTTTTTATGAAGTCGATTAAAAAGATCAACAATAAAACTTATTAAATCTTTTGTTTTATTTAAATTTGCCCGATAATAATATTCATATAAAATTGTATATTCCCTCAAAACAAAAGCTGACGACCTTTTGTTATTCTAATAAAATTTGTAACATTATATCCATTAATATCGCTGACTATGCCAAATTATGTACATGGATAGCACGTAATAAATGAAAAATACCTATCTAAGCCTAAAAATATATTTCACAGAACAAAGCAATTTTAAAGCTTACAACGGCAGACAGTACGCGTGTTGATGAAAACATGTCGATCGCATTGTTTCAACTATGTACATGCATCATATATTAACCTGACTACACTGCGTTATATATAAATATATTTACGTAATATTCTTATTCCAGCAGCGTATAATGCAATAATCGATCATGGTCTGGTCTAATTTAAGGCATTTAGTATATAGTTTAGGCCCGGCTGAAAACCAGCGCTATAGCATATGCTGAGCTGAGGTCCTTTTTGATTTTGAGTGCTGCATTTATATGGCAAAGTTGTGATGCTATAAATTAAATTAGCAATACTTATAAAAATAGCGAAATAAAATTGTTTTTACGGAATATGTGATAGATTACTTGAACTGTTTTCTTGATATATATCCACTCATATTTTCGTCTAAAATGCCAAATGGTTGTAGGAGAGGCAGTTTAAGAGCAAAAATTTTTTTGACTTTGACGTGACAGGTATAAAGCACAACCTCATACCGAGGTATGAGGCGTGTAATTGTACTAACTAACTTAAGTACCCTTTAGTTGTAAATCTGGACCACTAAATTTTGGAGACGTTCGAGATGTTACATGATTTATGGCGAGTGGTAAAGAGGCATTTCAGCAGTCCGGAATGACATCGACGACTGCCGATGAAACTTCTGTCACCGACGATCGCCGTTGTTTGTAGACTGTATCGTACTTACCATTAGGTGCTAACCAGTCATTTTGTTGAGTTAGTATAAAAAAAACAGCTCAAATATAAAACGGACTCAAATTCACCTGAACAGAGCTACCTTTTATCTATAACAATATGAAAGATATTTCTTACGTAACATTATCAGAAAGTAAACAAAACGTGTCTTTAATAACGATAACCTTGATTTTATCAGTTTGTGTCGTCTACCGAGCGCAGCAAGTCGTGTTTTACATAACCTAGTTTCAAGTTGCAAAAACATTAATAATATACAATAACAAGTGAAAAAAGTGATTAGATAAGTTAGTACATACTTCAAAGTAAAAACAACAACAATAATCGTTACACCAGTTCGAGAAGAATACGATAGAAATTGAAGATAAAAAATAGTAGAACATACAAGAATCTCAAATTATCCGTTATGGAAGAAATTGGACAAGCGGTAAACAGGACGAAAACACTAACATTAAAGAAAACTCATTAGGTCATGAATGAAATTGAAAAAAAAGAAGATTAATAAGTAACTTCATTGCGAAAATGAACGAAATAGATTTCGAGGATAAAGTCGCAATTATAACTGGAGCCAGTTCAGGCATCGGCGCAGAGACAGCCGTAGCTCTAGCTGGTTACGGCGCCAAATTGACTCTCGTCGGCAGAAATGAACAGAGACTCATCCGTGTGGCCCAGCAGTGTGTTCAAAAAAACAAACTGGTTCCTCTTTGGCTATCCCTTGACTTGACTTACAACGGTAGCTGTGAAACGGTCATCAATAAAACTCTCGAAATGTACGGAAAAATAGACATACTGGTAAATTGCGCCGGTAAATTTTTATTGTCATCGCTTTATGATAATTCAATGGACGCTTTCGATGAATTGATGAACATAAATTTTCGAGTTCCTTACAATTTATCTCAATTAGCTTTACCCTATTTAATTATAACCAAAGGTAATATTATCAATATCGGATCTTCGATGTCGAAAAGGTTCAAACCGGGTTACTTACCTTACATTATATCGAAGTCTGCGTTAGAAATGTTAGCCAAACATGCTGCGCCAGAACTAGTATCAGAGGGAGTGAGAATTAACACGGTAAGCCCAGGTACGACAAGGACAAATATATCAGCGCATTACAATCCGAACTACAGGAAACACCAATTGAAATATGATGACTTGACTCAGGATGTAGCGAACGAGGAAATATTGGACCCAAAGGAGGTGGCGATGTTAATTTGTTTGACGGCAAGCAACATGTTCCCGAATTTGAACGGCTCAGAAATATTGTTAGACGGTGGAGCCTGTATGACGTGACCCTTTTTTATGTATTATACCGATAATTATATTTTAAGTTTTGTAATAAATTCAAAACCCTTGATTGTACATGATTAAAAATTACATACCTTTTTTGTGTCTAATTTTCAAAGTTACTATTTATGTATAATGACTATCAGAAAAAAGTATATGTACTTAATAGAATAAAACATTTTTTAAAGTGAATTGCATCATTAAGAAATAATATCAGGTTAGTTTTTTTTTTAAACCACTATGTCATGTTAAGTCCATTATTATTAAAAAAAACAGCAATGAGACCGGTGTTCGAGTGCCCCTTGCTCAAGTACAATGGCAGTTGTTTGGCTTGGATTTTCTACTCATGAGTGGTAGTATCGAGGCAAATAAAGGTTAAAAAACATCAAATTCATAATACAATTTTGAATCATATTTGCCTCTTGCTTCCATGTCAATAAATAATAATTCTACTATAATACTTCTAAACGACTAAGCTTGTGCAAAATATATACAACTGACAATACAAAAGAAAGTTATATTATTACTAGCTGGTACCCGCGACTTCGTCTACATAGAACATAGACATTTAAGCGGGAAATATTTAATGATATCCCTTTTCTAAACATGTCTCGGGTAGTTTTACTGAAGTACAAAAATAGTATATATTAAAAAAAAAATCAATAAATATAGAGAGAGGAAAAAATAAAACAAACATTTATTTTCAATCATTAGCGATAGACTACCCAAAAAGGAGTATAATTAATATATCTTTTATGTGAGATAAATGAGTGTCCCTCAAAATATTTTTTTTTAAATGTACCGTACTAATGTTCAGCTCGGCATGTTTCCATCGTACTAGGACGATGGCTTGACACAAACAAATGTACCTAACTTAATTTATTTAAGTACCGACTACAAAGTAACACAAGACTCTTTTTAACAAAAAAAGTAAACCTACTTCATCTATATATTAATACGTGAAGCGAAAGCTTTCTACCCTTTTTTAAGCGTATTGCGTGCACGGAAGACTGTGAGATTTGGCATGGTTAAAGTTTATATGGAGAAGAAGTGCAGAAAGCTAAACTTTATCTATAATGTCTTTTACTAATGTATTAAATAAAATAAATTAATACTGCGAATCCTATCCCGACCGGTGCCATTGAACTTATTCAATACTCATTGTTTAGGTACATGAATACCGCAAATGTCAAACAGAAAATAGTCCACGATCAAAAAGTCGCTAGTCGAATTTCGAGCTTAGGATATCGCTGGCTAAATTAAATATTGGTAAACTCTTTTTATCAAAGTGGTATCGGGAACCACGGTCCAATGAAATTGTGTGATTGAGTGAATAGAAGAATTCAGTTCGCGGGAGCTACATTAACATTGTTGATGTATCCAGAATATTCTAGTTTGCAAATGGATAATAGTGAGCATAAATAACACCGCCTACCGGTTACAGCGGGGGAATCTTAACTTGAGACGAATGAACGTGTTCCAGCCGGCAAACGATCACCACTCACGGAGACAAACTTACCTGAAACAACGAGATAACAGGATTATATTAATATACATTATTCAATTTTAAGATTCATTATTATTCATAAAAACCGGGCAGGACACCACCGATAAGTGACAATGCCGGATAAACTTGCCGTACGGTGATAACGTAGTTTATTGGGACGGATAAACTAGCGGTGTCCCCGCGGCTCCGCACGTGTCGTTATTTATTACGCAGTAATAATTTTCATGAAATTTTATTTTTACTCCAGTTATTAACAATACTTATAACCGGAAATCAATCAAATAACATTATATCGAATCAAAATCGGCTGAGATTTTTTTCCCCAAATTATCATACTTTTACGGTTTTTGAAAGTGCTATTTATTGACTTTTCTTAAAACCAATCAATTGAAGAATGATCATATGCTTCACGTATGTAACACAATTTTATAATAATATTTCAAGCCGTTTTTGAATTAAGGTAGAAAATACAAAGAGACATCTATGTAAATAAATAAAATAGATGTCTATCAGTAAATTTAAGAAAAAAAATACATGTACAAACAAATTTAGGTACAGACAAAACTTCAGATTTATTCATGTACATTATTTTAGGACTATACGTCGCGTTACATAGAAAACCCTGTCAGATAGGCGAGTCGCTGTACCCTAGATTACTTTCTAAATAAAATTGTAACTGCATACGAAAATCACATCAAAATCGATTCAACCGTTAATGTGATTAAACCGTAAAAAAAATCTGACAAGCTTAAAAAAGCTGTTATTTCAAAATCACAGACCGACAATTAAATTTGATGTATCTGTATAAATATTAAAAAAAAATCAAATTAGCCAGAAACTCGATCGGGTACCAAGGCAAATTATCGATACTGACCCTGATGGTAAGCACAGTACAATCGTAACATAACGGCGACCACCGACAGATCAAAATCCATTGACGTTCACCGCTGTCATGCCAGCCTGCATTAACTCAACAGCATAGCCACAATCTGATCCCGAAACGCGACACACAAAAGCGAGTCACAATGACGGACTTTATAGACGTTCATAATATACAGGGAGTCATTTTTATCACTAAGTGATAAATTAAACGGATATCCATTATAACTTGAAGTGGACAGGATTTTGTTATATCCTCATCGTCTTCAAATCGTCTTCGCCTGTCTCATATACATATTTCATAGAACAATAAGTGATCGTGTCTTACGCGGCCCGGACACACACAGCACTATATTTACAACGCATTAGTACAGATGATATTAATTCGAAGCCAAAACGGCCGTCGCACTCATCGCCTGTGACGACTTTGAAGTGTGACGAGATGGACAAAGTAATCAAATAAACTAGACGTGCCGATCGGCCGTGGCCGAACCACAAGCGGAAGCGATCTCATTCCTGATCTATTCATATGCGAAACCTGTATATCAGAATAAATTACAGGCTAATCATATTACTGGATTCATTCCGAGGTGCCGGAATCGACATTTTAAAAATAAAGCATTTTGATAATTTCTTCGACTGTCACATACCAGCTTCTTATTACAGAAGATTACAATAGATTTTAGACAAGACAATTTTTAGCAAAAAAGGTAACCAACTTCAATCATTTTGAGGAGTTTCGTGATGTATCTTCGAATTCGAAGGTCCAATGCCAAGGAAATTAAAATAAGAACACCCTGGGGTGCCCCCATTCCAACTTCAAAAAAACATCCAACTCGGTTGATAAGAGTATTCTCCTTTTTTAATTCGGTTAAAAATAATATTTGAAGTAAGTAATATTTCTCTAGAAGCGTTTTATACAAATATGAGAGTGAATGTTTATCATGTGCGCATCGCACATTGTAACGAAATCTCTATACTATGAAGTTACTTAGTCTTGTTTTATTGTGGTAAAGATAGACACAATCGACGTTATGCGTCATATGACATCGACTGTATCTATTATTTTTACTACAACTCGCCCCACATACTTTTTTTAAACAAGATATTGTTTTTATGTCTACTAACATTTTTTATTAACAAATCAAAAATTTACCCTTTTTTTAGTCTTCTTTTCTGTATATATCAATATGATTGGTTATATTATATAGTTGACCATGAAACATCAACATGGAATTCATGTATTTTTGCTACTTTGTATCTTTAAAAAATATATAAATATCGGAAAACATACTAAGGGTCCCGAAACATATTATAACGAAGAAATTTAAAACCACGATTTAAAATGTATGTATTTAGATGGTCAGACGTAATTATTAATATAACGTCGGCGAATAATAAAACACGTTACGCAGAACCGAGATATTTTGAACAACAAGTTCTTCCAAAAAAACCCGCGAATCATTGGCGCTTTAGACCAAACGAAACTAAAGATTGACATTCCCGCTCGAGTTAGCTTGGCACAGACGAAACATCGCTGTCTAAATAAAACGCCCGTCTATTGTCAATGTCTAGCCCCGGTCGATGACTAATCAATTTCATTAGATTCTTTTTATAAAATATAGGTCAAAAAATATAAACGAAACTAACAATACCAGGTTTTGCAAGTTTTGATAATATACTTTTTGCATTAAACGATGATTGGAGTGATCTATTGATATCTGGACTGTAAATATTTTTTTATTTCTACATTTGCAGATAAACTTTTTCCGTAATACAGAAATTCAATACAAAAAGAAAACACTTTTTTATTCAAACTGCTACTACGGATACTACAAAAAAAAAACATTAAAACAAAAAGACTGCAAACTTTAAATATATCCACAATCTGTATTTCATTATCATAACCAATATCGATACAGCACTAACCGAAGTCGCTGTAAAATAAATTTAATTTCCTGATATGCATCCGTTCGCCGCGCCTATCGCCGCTCGAGTGACGTTACCGCGCCGGATATTTAAACTTTTATCCGACTACCCGCTTGTGCTCAAACACGTAGTTCCATTAAAGTTTAATTTACGATCTCATTAGTTCATTTTGAGCTTCTTTTAACTAACTCGGTGAACGCTAGATAACTTTAAACAAATTAATTATTATAAACCAACAAGCACTTCGTTCTCGTCACTTCCTGCTGTCTGTCCTTATATCTTACGGTTAGATCTTTTAAACTAGACAATGGAGTTTAACGACGTTTTCACTATCATTTAGAGATTTTTCTACGGAAGGTTTACATATACAATACATTAAACTCCATAATGGTTTTCGGCACTTACCATGTCTTACGCTGGCTAAACCTTATAAGATACATCAAAATAATATTAGTTTGTTTGTTAGTTAACTTCGGCATTTAATGTACATTAAAATTGATCTTAACAGTTTTCCATTTAAATGAATACCGTAGAAGATATCACGAATTCAAAATTACGCGCGATCTAAGAAATCCCTCTCAGCAAAACCGGTCGCGGCCGGTTGGCTATGATGATTTGCTCTTCGCGAGCTAAGCACACTATTCGTAAATATAAAGTTACATAACCTACCATCACGCTTGATTCCTCGAAGTGTTAGTCAGAGGTCTACACCCACAGTTTGTCAGGTATGTTTTAGGTGTGATCTAATATGGGGCGAGCCTATTGCACAAAACCAAACTCTGAGTTTCTACTGATAATTTCATAGAAAAACCCAATAACACTTTGCTCGACCTGGGAATCAAATCTAGGAGCTCGAGCATAGCAGTCGAAGCAGTTATGAAGTTGTGATCTATCAACATTAAAGCGATAAACATCAGGCTTTTTTAAACATAAAATACACCATTTTGCAAATTGTACCCGTGCAAAGCTGGGGCGGGTCGCTGGTTACAATGTAAAATGGGTATGATTGCAACAATCGACAATTAAAAGCACGTTCAACGACATAATAATAAGATTTATCCCTAAAATAATGTCACCAAAATCGAATCATTAATAATGTTTTTTTAGCAAAAAAAATCCAACTCCAAAATATTGTACTTTGAAATTAAATTAAAAGAAATATTTTTAAGAAATTTAAATTTTAAATAAACACGCGATTTCGTTTACTTATTATATTTTTAAATGATTGGATACATTGTTGCTCTTTACGCGTCCCTCTTTTTTTCTCTCTCTAAATTAATTAAGTAAAACCCCATTCAAACATTTGGACACCTTGGAATGTTGAAAAATTACAAAGCGATGTGTCTACTTTGTATAAACTTCTTACAATAAACAAAAAAAAAAACCTAATTAATATCCCTATTTTCTAAATCTTTCTGCGTATAAATGACTAATTTAAACAAATAACCAACGTAAATTGACCTCTACTCTAATCGACGTCACAATGGAACCGTTTCAAAGCATAGTAATCCGCTGGACCATCATAGAAGTCAAGTAAAACTGGCCGTTTAGTTTTTGGCTTTCATCCAATATCTCGGACAAGTTAAGCCATTGTGTATTCTAGTAGATGAACATAGGATCGTATAACGTTAGCAATAAAGCAGTAAATCGATCCACGGTTGACGGACGCGACACAGACGGACGGAGAGAAATATTGCCTTTTGATAGTTCAGCGTGGTGTGCATCCTGACTGGACGATATTAAAACGGTACTAGATAAACCTTTGAACGTTCCGTCATTAAAATCAAAAATGTTTACTTTGTATTTCCTTGTGGCAATTTTAAAGTATTTTTGATGTTTCCTCTCACTTTCCTGGAATCTGTGGCAGTGATTTCGTGAAAAGGGACGGAAGTGTGTAACAGGAAGCCGGGGAAGCGCGCGCTATTCGATTTGACCAATGAGCGCGCGCGTTGGTAGAGTTGGCCGTGAGATGTTACCAACCGATTTCCCGAGAGGTTGGTAATGTCAGCCAACAGTACGTGTACGTGCGTAGAGAAGGAGAACGCATCGGCTCTGCGCATAAACTACAGTGTGTTGTTATTATAAACTAATATATATATATATATATGTCTAAATTATATTAGGTCAGATATTACACGTCCTATGCGACTACTGTAGTAAGGCAAGCTCGTTCTTTTTATATCACAGTTTCTTCATGTCCAAAAACACCTGCTACCAATGAGAGATCAGTAATCAATTGCTGGTCCACAAGCCTCTCGGTAGCTAAATATACCCCAGCTACCCCGACACGCCTGATCGAGTCCCTGTGTCAGCAGTTACACTTGGTATATGGTGGACGCAATCGAATCGGACACAATTTTCGTGTCCCACAAGCAAGCAAAACAGTATAAATTATTATTTTAAATTAAGACACATTCAACAAACATAAGCACTGGTACAACAGATAAAAAAATTATTATGTTTTCATCAGTGAATAACAAAATAATTATAATACGTGATTTCGACATAATCTCTGATAATAATATAACTATTAATCATATTTATCTTATTTCATAATAATTACGTTAATACTACTAAGGTCGCAAACAAGCATACGGCCCGACTGATGATAAGCGGCTACCGTAGCATGTAGACGCTTGTAGTACCATAGATATTGTTGCGTCTATGCGTTTAGTGTAAATATTCTGGCAACATTAATAAAATGTCTTCCCTTGCATTGTCGAGTTTCCTTTGTGCTTCAGAAACAAATTAATATAAATTGCATACATTAAAGATATCACCAGTGTGTTGCCGACCTTGAACCTCCTCCGCCTTCCCCCCCCGGAGCTCTCTCTCTCCCAAGGAGAATCACCGTAGGATCACAACACTAGGTTATTTGGCTACGATATTCTGTACGGTGGAGGTATTCCAAAATTCTGATTGCCCAAGTAGAGAAAAATCTCCAAAGAAATTTCTCTGTGTCCTGCCTCCTTATGTTGCAACAAGTAAAATCAAATACCTAACATATACTAAACAACGCATACAGGGTGCGCGTCCGAATGTTAAGCCCTAGACAATACAAAAAGGAAACAATTCCATCGGTTTGAACTTTTGACCGCCAATATGTTTTACAATCCTGTCTTATAAAAATCAAAGAAGGTTATTAGTTTTTCTTTTTTTTTCTTCAAAAAACCATTTTATTTTAATTTTCAGTACAAAAAGATCATTTTTAATGAAAAAGAAAACCAATTTGAGTTATTTTCAAGAGTTCCCTGGTGTATTTTCGAAGTTGAAAATCCAATAACAATGAAATTAAAATGGGACCAACCTTGACATATCCCCTATCAAACAAAAAAAAATCATCCAAATTTATTTATAAACAAAGAAGTTATAGTTGAACATCCACAAAAAAAATTCTAATAGAGTAAACCTCCATATTTTTTAACCGACTACAAAAAAAGGACTCAGGTTGGTCGCATTTTAATTTCATTGGTATTGGACCTTAAACTTCGAACACAAGGGAACTCTTCAAAATCAGTAAAGTTGTTTTTTTTTTTTAATTGACTTGTTTGATGTTGTTTAAAAACAAGCACACATGTTTATCTTCATTCTTACGTATAAATAGGATTTGATTACACCTCGAGAAGTTAACTATAATAGCTAAGTTAGCAAGAATCTTATTCGGTAAACCTGAAGCAGAATTCAGTTGATGGTGACACGCTGAGCCTCGAAAGGGTCTGGATCTCAAGTGCAACTGCCGGAACACGCATACACAATATGTATTAAAATCCCCGTCGGATCCGTGAAGGTGTTATTAGGTATAGAGATTATATTCTGTTTATTATCTATCTTAGATTACAAGTAAAAAAATTACCCCTATTAAAATGTAAAAAGAAAATTAGTTAAATGAGGAAACTTAGATGGCATTACAGGCGGTGCTTTGCAGGGTACCGCCATACGATCAAACGTACCGCAGCGACGCACCGGGCCTGGCGACGATGTTATCACGTTTTAAAAATTTGCAAAATTTTAGGGAAACCAAAACTAAATATGATTTTAAATCGCAATAACACTTTTATTTTCAATAAATAAAATTTTGTTATTTTTTTTTTGGTAATGTTATTGCGTTTACCTATATACTCTTTTCGGTTTCGACGGGGTTTATTCATACATATGTAGGTGCTCGGTGGTAGATTTTCAACTTGAGAGTGGTAACTAACCAGGCGGACTTTAGAAAATATCATACCACCATGCTATGGTCTCATCATGATGTTTTCCTTAACCGAAAAGCTCAGGCATATTGCAAGGATTCGAACCTATGTCTATTGATGCGGTGTCCGAACATGCTACCACAGAGAAATCTTCTCTTCAATTATTATTTTAGCAATAAACTTAGACATAATATAAAAGCAGTATGTTAAAACACGGAGCCGCTATTGGCCATATCAGAGGTGTCAAAATAGACAGACAGACGAGCAGACGTTTCGACGTATTTCCGATACACATCTCATCGACGCGCTTCAGTAATTCCCATTTCATCCATGAATTTATTATGTTCCTCATGGAGGAAATGCAGAACTAAAAAATGTAGTTATTTGAAATGAAACTTCAACGTTTTCACAACGCAACCTTTCTGAGGCAAAAAGAAAGGCAAAAGATACTTCATGAAAGAAAGAAAAAGATAAATAATTGTGGTATAAACCGAGAGAGAGAAAGGAACATGATAAGAGAAGGGTTCATAAATAAATCTCGTTAGAAAATTCTCTTTACTTGGATGAGAAGGACTGATGAAATACCTCCACCCTACAGATGCTCGCAGACAAATAACCTTGTGTTGTGTTACTGTGATGAGAACGGTTTCCAGATCTCGTTACAGAAGGGGAGTTTAAGATCGGCGACGCGATAGTAATACGGGTCACAGTTCTGGTTTTACAAGCGTCCAAAGGTTATGGTAACCGCTTACCATCCGGCTGGCCATACATTTGTTTGCGACCTTAGTTATATAAAAAAGACTAAAAAAGTATTAGAAAAAGACGATCTGTTATTGACTATTTTACAATTTACAGTTATGGTGCAGCGAGTCATATTTTTGATCGTCAAAGAGTTTTACAATTGATATAAGTAATCTGATGAAAAACGCACTATTTTTTCAAATAAACTGACCCTGGAATTGGCTGCTCCTCATATTATGATCGACCATAAATACATTCGATAGTTTGACATATTTTTATACCTCATCCTGAATTCAACCACTATTCCTCGTTTATACCATGTCGGTCGTTATTAATTAAAGCACACTTGGTATTCGAACTTGCTACATGCAACACTATAACAAGATGGTTCTTCTTCTTCCTTGATGGTCCTAACTTCGTTATTCCATCAAGCCCACTCTCGAAAAAGCCATTATCTTAATTATCATGTAAGATTTTTCAGTTTGGACAGTATTCGTACAATACTGTACAAATGATCCAAATATATGTAACATTTATCTTGGATATCTTAAGCCGATTGCATGAAACCCTGCTGTCAAATACTTGGCAACCGATAACAGCTTATCAGTAGCAGATAAGTTAATTAACGTTGGTATACGAGGAAGGCAAAACGAAAAGTAAAATAAAATACAAGCAATATTTAAAGTGCCTACATGTAATTTCATTTCTTTTTAAAATAGCGTTGGACAGTGTCAATCGTACACAAATAAAAAACCTACTACTTTTTAAGTTTGCAAGTATTTACTACATTTATGTTTTTTTATTGTTTTCACAGTCGACTGTCATCCTCGAACGGATGTCCCAGGGAGATCGATATTTAAACAAAAATTGTAATATGTTGTTATACTTATTTAGCGTAACGAAACAAAATTACCTTTAAAAATTATTTCCCGCGCGCCAACAAAATCATCAAACGTTAATACTGTACAAATGATCCAAATATATGTAACATTTATCTTGGATATCTTAAGCCGATTGCATGAAACCCTGCTGTCAAATACTTGGCAACCGATAACAGCTTATCAGTAGCAGATAAGTTAATTAACGTTGGTATACGAGGAAGGCAAAACGAAAAGTAAAATAAAATACAAGCAATATTTAAAGTGCCTACATGTAATTTCATTTCTTTTTAAAATAGCGTTGGACAGTGTCAATCGTACACAAATAAAAAACCTACTACTTTTTAAGTTTGCAAGTATTTACTACATTTATGTTTTTTTATTGTTTTCACAGTCGACTGTCATCCTCGAACGGATGTCCCAGGGAGATCGATATTTAAACAAAAATTGTAATATGTTGTTATACTTATTTAGCGTAACGAAACAAAATTACCTTTAAAAATTATTTCCCGCGCGCCAACAAAATCATCAAACGTTAATCATCACCGATAACAATGTGAATTAATTTAACGAGCTTTTAATATATATTTTTTCATTATGTAAAATAAATTAAAATAGTTTATCGGTTTATAAATCAAATGTATTGGCTATTGATAGAAAAAAGGGATCAGATCAAGCAATGTTTAATGAAGTCAACTGCAGATACGACGTTCACATAAAAAAAAATAATGAAACGCAATAATTAAATAATACCATTATATTTAATAATTAAAAACCCATACGGATTAAATTGAAAAAGTACTGACCGACGCGATGGTAAAATTAAAACCGATAAAACGGGCGCGCTGATGAACGAAAAGATTAATGAATTTATATACAAAGAGGGAAATGTTTCCAATGTTTTTAACAAAACGACTAATTGATAAAAACAAAAATTGTTATGCCAAAATGATTATGACCGGAGGAGTAACGAAAACTTAATATACAAATTATTCACGCATTTGTAGCATCATTAAAAAAATACTTGTTCAACTTTGAAAATATTTTTTGTTTAAATTAACCTGATTATTGTTATCTTGTTTATGGTAATCACAGCACAATCTAAAAACAACGGCGACCACCGACAGATCAGCCATCTATCGCTAACCACCGCTCTCATGCCGGTCTGCGTAAATGTGCCTTCACGTTACGCTTGTACGAGTTGATGTCGTAAGAGGAGGGAACACACTGGCCCGGAGACAGTTTCACAGTATTGCAAAGATAATATACGGAGAACTTGGTTATCCTTTACAAATAATTAAGATACTGATATACAATATCAATTCCTTATTGTCATATTTTCAATACTAACTTCCACTTAGCTTGAAATCTCAAGCGTTTTCGAAATGCCAATGTTTTCCAATCACATTCACATAACAGACGTAGCACCGTCGATATTTATCTCAGCACCGTTTAAATTTGGGCATAAATCACTCGCGACAAAAACCACCATCTTCGCTACCTCCTCCGGTTCTATCACTTTCATATTACTGGACAGTCTCTCGTAAGCCACTTCTCTTTCTTCCTCGCTCATGGCCAAACTGGATAGTATATTCGTCCTCGTCAGTCCTGGTTGGATGGCATTAATTCTAACCCCTTCGGTTGCTGTTTCGATGGCTGCCACTTTCGTTAGTTTCTCCAGTCCGGCTTTAGCCACGGAATATCCGAGAAATCCGTGCCTCACTCTCGTATACTTCGTAGATGCCAGGTTCACTATGTTTCCTTTAGTTTTTACCAAGTGCGGGAGAGCTGAGTGCATCAGTTTGTAGGGTACTCGTAGGTTGATGTTAAGCATCTCATCGAACGCATCAATATTATCATCAAACAGGGATCCAATGATGACCATTCCTGCACAGTTCACGAGGACATCGATTCTTTGAAAAGCGGCGATCGTTTTTAAAATAACCGCTGTGCAGCTCCCGTGATGAGTTAAGTCCATATTAAGACTTAAAGGCCTGTTGCCTTTAGCAGCGTGACATCTTTCGGTTACGTCGTGCAGTCTGTGTTCATCTCTTCCGACTAGTGTAAGCAGGGCGCCATGTTGAGCGAACAGTATAGCAGACGCGGCCCCGATCCCTGAACTGGCGCCCGTAACAATGACCACTTTCCCCGTAAAATCCATAACGTCCGTTCCCCTAAACTGGCGTTGCTGTACTGAGCATAATATGTTTATACGCAACTCTTGATAAGGTAGCCGCACAACGCGTGTCTATGTGTTCATGCTGATAACTACAACATTCACAAGGTTGTATAATTGAATTACACGTCCATCGACTCGATATCCGTACACGCTACCACTATGCCATCAGTGCTTCATTTTCACAGTACGACAAAGATAAGAATAAGCAATCTTCTTTGGTATTAATGAAAGGGGCATCTGACGTGTAGCTTTGGCTTCAAACACAGGTTTTGTAGTGAAAGGCTGGTGTGGGAATGAAACATGATTAATACAGTCCTGCTATACTTACGCTTAAAAGGTTATATGGAAGATAGCTGACCCGCGCAACTTCGTCTGCGTCACATAAGAGAGAGAGGGTCGTAGTCACTGTATTATAGGTCCCTTTAGGTACTATAGGTTATTTTGCTGCGGAGTTATTTTAAAACTGTGATATCTTCTAAGTTACTCATTTAAATCAATTAAAGTAAAGGGCAATTTTGTTCAAAATTAAATAGCTATGATGATTAACGTATTTATTTCGATAAGGATTAATACGATGTTTATAAAACAAGTTGGCAAATAATGCATTATTTTAGAACCAATTTTATTACCATAAATAAGATTTTTATGAAAAACAATTCTGTCACACACGATTGTTGCGTAACTTTAACCATTTACGCAGCGAACGCAATGGAAGCTCTCAGAAGGAATAAATTTCCCCCGTTTTTGCAACATTTTTCATTGATGATCCGCTCCTATTGGTCCCAGCGTGATGTTATATATTCTATAGCCGTCCTCGATAAATAAGTTAGATAACAAACAAACTCTTCAGCTTTATAATTAGTATAGATTAAGTTAGTTTGTGGAATAAGAGAAGAGTTTTTGGCGAGATCTTGAAGTATTTTGTGGTGGTTTTTATTTTAATTGATAAACCTATGTTATTTGGCCCTATATTATATAATTTTGGCGGCATTTTACGTTGATGTACTTTGGTTATTGTGTACAAGTGAAGTAGATTATAAATAATAACTGGGAAAATACATTTTAAGTTGCCACAAAAACTCCTTTGGAAAGTTTTAATAACAAGAGAGCCGGTATCTTGTTAAAGCTACGTTTGAATATTGCGAGATAATTGGATAAATATTCTATTTACGTGTCTTTGATAGAATTCTGTAAGCCATTCAATAAAAAGAATAAGAATAAATAAAAGAAACGGCGGCCGAAACATAGTCCGCGTGGGTGAACTCGATAAAATGACTTAAGCATTTCTACAAGATCTTTCTGGCAAACTGTTTAGATGAACCATAACGTATTTGCTTATCTTTCACAATATTATATTCCTGTAAGAATACTATGTCACCGATGTAAATATTGTACGCAGCATCTAAATGGTCTGCTTATCTATATAAAATTGTTTATATTTTACAACCTCAAAGATGTGCATTAAAACTAGCGATCGTCTTAAGCTCGAAATTTGACTTGCGACTTTTTAGTCGTGGACTATTTTCTATTTGACATTTGCAGTATTCATAAACCTAAACAATGAATATTATCACTTTTCGCTGAGTGACAATGTCAATATTATGGGGGGTGTAAGTTCAATAGCACTGGTCATGTTAGGTTTCGCGGTATTATTTTATTTTATTTAATATATTAGTAACAGATCTTATAGATAAATTTTAGCTTTCTGCACTTCTTCTCCATATAAACTTTAACCATGCCAAATCTGACCAGTCTTCCGTGCACTCAATACGCTTAAAAAGGGGTACAAAGCTTTTGCTTCATGTATTAATATATAGATAAATAAAGAAACATCGATGATGTCAGTGTGGTAGGTATAGCAAGGTGCGCGGTGCGCAATGACGAGGTTTATCTCTCGTTAGTCCATTAGTCGGATTGAGTTGGTTCTTTGTTTGCAACGCATTATATGGCCGAGCTTGCATCGCATTGTTCCGATATATTTGCTTTAAGACATAAGAGAAAGCGGCAAGATAATATAAATATAAGATAAGATAATATAAACGTACAACCAAGACCAATTATACCAGTAATTCAATGTTGATATGGTGTACACATTCATATAATGCGAAAGCTGAAAATTTAAACATATTTTTTGACAGTAATGCAGCGTTTAAAGGAAAGCTATTGATATTATTCAGAATTTGATAAACATATATAAATTAGTATATACACTCACACATTCACACCAGAAGCACTACATCGTTCTTTTTGATACAAATATTATATTAATTGATAATTTCATTGGGGTATAGGATTGTTATTTTTTTGTTTTTTTTTTTTAATACGATTGAAATAATTTTGGCTAAGCCAATATGTCAACTTAATTATCTATGTATGTTAGAATTTAAGAGCTGTAGATTTTCCTGAAATAAATAATCATGGGAGTATACAAAAAATAACGAGACCGCCATATTGGGTTTGTAATGCAGTAAATTATCTAACCATGCATTGTAATGCAAAATTTCATCTCAATCGGGTGAGAATAACTGCTTGCGAATTCAGTTGCGAGATTTGACCCGGACATACATACATTGCAACTTGAATAAAAGCATGTAAAAGTGATGCCTTGAATGTATTTTCGCAGGCCGCTTTCGCTAACGCTCATGACTTGGTACAACGCTGGTACGTGTTAAAATAGAATACACAGTACAATTGGATTAATAATGCGGTGTGTTTGAACAATGTATTTATAAGTTTGCATGGAATAAATACCAATACTACTGTAGTCGATAATAACATATCGATGCACTATATAAATGAAGTCAATAACAAATTTCAGATATCTTTTGGAATAACTCCGAATACAAGGTTTTACATGGCTCATTAGTTTTTGGGATAGTAGTTTTGGCTTATTAGGTTTTACATTCATATTTATTAGGAGTTTTCTCTTATTTTTATAGCAGCTCGAATAAACGAAATATCGCAGTGAAATAGCCTCGTGTTGTGTTCATGCAGTGAGTAGGATTTCAAGAGTTCCTTAGGAAAGGTGGTTTGAGTAATCACACTCGATGTTATGCGACGCATAGAGGTTCTAGACATTTTGTTACAATATACGCGCGCATCGCAAAAACTCACTCTCGTAATTTTTTCCATAACACGTCTAAAAAAGTATAATTTCAGAATAGTAAAGGATGAAAACTGTTAAAATAATATAGCGACATTTAGCGTTACAAATTATGAACTACATAGTCAACCAAACAGTCATTCATCATAATTGTTTTCAACATTTGTAATTTGTACAACATTTGAAAAAATATCATCGGGTCTGACATCTCCACCACATTAAAACAAGAGCTTTATAAGCAAGCAAACTTCATAGTGTAGACTTTTTGTTACAATGCAAATGTGTATAGACGGGTATTAAAAAACAATACAGAACATTACGAAGCTAGTCAAGTTTGCGGGGGCGATGTATTATTAAGAAAATACTAAACTTTTTAATTAAACGAATTTCAAATACAATGAAATATTATTAAGACTAGCGATCGCCCTTAGGTCGAAATTCGAGCAGCGACTTTTTGATCATAAACTATTTTGTGTTTGACATATACAGTATTCATAAACAATGAGTATTATCTACATCACTTGCTGTCACCTTTTGTCGAGTGACAATGTCAATATTTGGGGGGGGGGGGGGGGGGGGGGGGGGGTCTAAGTTCAATGGCACTTGTCGGGTTAGGATTCGCAGTATTAATTTATTTTATTTATTATATTAGTAACAGATATTATAGATAAATTTTAGTTTTCTGCACTCATCACCATATAAACTACAACCGTGCCAAATCTGTCTTCCGTGCACGCTATACGCTTAAAAAGGTACCGAAAGCTTTTGCTTTACTTATTAATTTATAGATTAATTAAGTACTAATTTAACGAGTGTACGAACATATCGGGATGCCCGGCACGTCTGCCTTTACTTGCATAAACGTAACAAAACGAATAAACTTCGCTTAACGGATGACTGGGAGTGCGCTTGCTAATGACAGGCACCCCGCGGTACACGGGGCCAACCAATGAAGCGGATCGTCATACCTATATAAACCTATGTATACACACGTAAAGGGGGATAAAACGACCGTTCCAGATAAATGAGATATTTAATAACAACATACCGGGGAGATGTTCGTTTATTCATAACTGGAATGGTCAAAGGCGGGCGCCATAAACAGACGGTAATGTTCAAATATGAAGAAAAATGAAAACAAAAACGATGTAGAAACGTTTATTCGTGAAAATTCGACCGATTATAATAGTGTTACGACTTGTATAAAATAAAAATTCACTATATTCGAAACATCTGGAAAAAGTCTACAATCCACTACAAACATCGAGTATCAATAATTCGTAGGTAAGAAGTGTCGCGGAACACGCACATATTGAAATCTTATCGATCCGATTACGTTAGGAAAAAAAACCATCTCTAAAAATAACTCACTTACCCTTCCTACAAACGATATCGGTTTACTAAAAAAATTAAGGTCACTCTGGAAATTTCGACTCCACATTTTTGCCGGATATAAACGAGCATATTTCCGCGCAGTTCAGTTCTTTTTTGGGAACCAAGCAATTATAAGAAAATACGAAAGAACTGCTCACTCTACAAAACTCATTGCCCGACCTAGAAAAATCGACAGTATTGGAGGAATGTATCTACCGTTTACATTCTTTTCATATTGAGAAAAAGCCTTATAGTGGCTAAGCTGGCTGGTTGTTCCCTTAGGAAAATGTACATAATATTCGCACGGGTCAACTGGTTACAAAGTAAAACGAAAGCGAACAACACGTTTGTACGAGTAATAAAACAAGCGAAATCACAATTAGATTTAAACAATTTCCAACTCGATCCGAATCTAAATGGTCGCCTAAGGCTGATTTTATAATGACGCTTGTAACCGCGCGTGCTGTAAGCGTCGCGTCATGGGCGCAAATTCGACAAATAGGGACGATTGTATACTACTGAGTTCTCATAGGGTATCGAACCGTTTCATTCGATACTGAGAACTGGTATTAAACCAAACCACCATTCGATACTGAGTACTGGTATCGAATTGAATCAATTGGCGTCACGACACCGCCCTCGCCCTGTACAATAATATATCAAAAAAAAGATCATTCACCGCAAGTCTTACTCACATAAACGTCAAACGCAGCTGAAAAAAAGAAAAGAAAGTCATTCGCGCAAAATCATCCTTGTAATAAAAATAAAAAAAAAATTGGTTGCCTGTAAAGTCGGTATACGGGCGAAAGTTTTACGTGACAACGACTTTATGTCTGTCTCTCTCGCTCTTAGGCGGGCTAACCATGCCCGAGTGGAAGGGACGCGTGCCTCTCACTCGCTCTCATTGTGAGCGCATAACGTGAGCGGAGCGTAACGCAGTTTCTTGAAGTGTCACCCGGCAAACCAATTTATAAGACGTTGTCACGTCAAAAACTATTTTTCTCTATTATTAAAAAATGATTTGACTACTCACAAGTATCGAGCCTCTGAAGTGATATCGAATGAGGTATCGATACTTGAATGAGTACTTGGTATCGATCAAAGGGCGGTATCGAATAGTCCTTAGCGACAAATATTTGTAGTATCTACTCTCGTTTTGTTTCGCGTCTCTGTCGCGGTCTCGGTAAGCCGCGCTCGTGTCGCCAGCGCTTCCTGGCCGCGCACGGTCGGCACCCGTACTGCGGTCAAAGAGCGTCATATTGCTACGTTTATTGGACGTGCCGCTAGTTGTTGTCTTATGTTCGTATTCCTATTCATACAAGACGACGGACCGCGCGAGACTGACTAAACTCGTTACAAAGTTTGCGCGGGCCATCTTCGGGCTTTTAAGCCGCGCTTACCTAACACGCTGGCCTTATGCGTCACTATAAAATCAGCCTAATGAGAACATAGAGGTCGCGCGGTTTGTTGTTATCTGTAACATACGAACCCGTTCTACCGTAGCGTGTTATAATATTAATGTATGTACCTCAAGAACGGCATGATATTGTTTATTTATTACTACAGTACTGTAGTCTGTTTGTAAGGCGCGTGGAATTCCGGTCAACGACCTATGAGCGCACCGTACGAGTAACAATAAATATTTAGCCTTATTTGAAACTCTTGATTCACCTTGTGTGTATTCTTACATAAAAGTATGAGGCCTTAAAATGTTACCTCTATTACGCTTTGTACATCTGCGAATGTAAAATTGCTGCATTTCAAGATTCTACTTTTAACTTTTTTTAACACCGCCTCGGTCGACGAGGATCGAAAACGTACAAAGAACCTGAACTTTCGGTGATGTGTATATTGAGAGAAACCATAGCATGCCTGGCAGAATATTTCGAAATGATCATTCTCTTAACCGTATATAGCCTTGAAACTGAATCTATCCCGAAGGCAGGCGCGTCTGTTGGATGTGCTCCAGTGGTCCAACTAGGGAATATACATATTTTTTACAAATAAATCGCACTAATAAACAACTATAAAACATACACAATCACAAAAATATACAAAAACGCCCAGTAAAGTCGCTTTTGTGGACATTCTGAACGTGAACTTAAACGTGATGATTTAAATTCACGAAAAAGCGTTATGTTTTTCGATTTTAAATTTCCTCCGTGTTTTTAACACTTTTTATTAATAAAATTGTATAAATAAATAGTAAAAAAATTAATTAATAAAAAACGTTATAGGTTTACACTTATTAATTACTACTAGCGATCGCCCTAAGGTCGAAATTCGGTCAGCGACTTTTTGATCATAGACTATTTTCTGTTTGACATTTGCAGTATTCATGTACCTAAACAATGAGTATTATCTACGTCACTTGCTGTCACTTTTCGCCGAGGGACAATGTCAATATTTTGGGGAGTCCAACTTCAATGGAACTGGTCAGGTTAGGATACGTAGTATTAATTAATTTAATTTAATATATTAGTGACAGATATTATAGATAAATTTTAGCTTTCTGCACTCCTTCTCCATATAAACTTTAACCATGCCAAATCACAGTCTTCCGTGCACGCAATACGTTTAAAAAGGTACCGAAAGCTTTTGTTTCACGTATTATTAAATAGATTACTTCTACAGTAATAATGATTCCGAGAGAAAGAATTGAAAGCCAGAGCTTCTCTAATTATGTGTCGTGTATTTGAACACAGTCACAACTAAAATCGAGAGGGTAACACTCTAGTCAAAAAACTACATTACAAGATTTAAAAAAGCACCTACAACTAATATAAACATAATTAAAAATCAAAAATTATTTATCCATTTTGGGCCCTAAGAGGGCACTTATGAATATCAAAACTCTACTACCGGTTCGGAAAACATCCCGATATCGAGAAGAACTGGCAAAAGGCTAGAAAAGATCGGGTTTATCATTTTATCGGTCAATAATGTTTACAGTTACAGTTTATGTTTACAGGCCTCGTGGCGCAGGGGTAGTAAACGCTACTATTGAGCCGAGAGGATGCGGGTTCGATCCCCGCCCATGACTGACTTTGCGTGATGAGCATAAATGTCAGTTGTGTGTGTCTGCGTGTTAATATCTATATATGTATGTACATCAGCCGTTTAGTCACCATATTACAAGCTTTGCTTAGTTTGGAATTAAATGGCCGTATGTGAAATTGTGTCCAAAAAAAAAACATTTCAGTGGATGTACAGAGAGGGAGTGCTTTCCAGACATCACTGTCATTCACGTTATGATTCACCCTGTACCTCTAATAAACTTTGACAGGAAAACCAGTTATATTTATGTAACCTAATACCAGAAAATGGCTGATAAAAGAATATACGGAAAACCTTATAAATTCGCAAATAATATTCTCAAAGAAATAAAATTAACTTCCATTCATCGTTATTTGACGAGGGGAGAACCGGCGAGTAGCAAAACGACATTGATTATCTAAAAACTTAATTATCTCGTGTTTCTTGACGCTTTGCACATTTTTAGGGTTTCGTACCTCAAAAGGAAAAAGGAACTTTTAGAGGATCACTTCGTTGTCTGTCTGTCTGTCTGTCAAGTCCTTTTTCTGAGGAGCGCGTAGAGGTATAAAGTTGAAATTCATATCAAATATTCAGGTCTGCATCCCTTGGGGCTATCAAACACTTAAACTTCTAAGAGAATTCAAATCCCCAAAAGAAAAGGGACTTCAATGGAAATAAAAACCTACTAGGGTACTTACGGTTGACCTAGAATCATGAATTTTGACAAAGATCAATGTTTTATAGAACAAGCGAAGGAAAAATCCGAAAACCGTAAATTTGTAGTTACATCACAAAAAAAAAACATATTTTAGTGATTATAAACTAATTTGCAGTTGGTAAACTGACCGCGGCATATGTCGATGTATGGAGACAACAGTTTTCCAACGGCAAAGTTAAGTTTGTTCCTCAATGTAGTGTTTATCTTTTCATTCGAATTGTTCGATGCTTTCTTCAGTAATGTTACCTAACTATTTTAGTGAATGTGGTTCTATAATTACGGAACCCACGGTGCGCTAATCAGACTCGCACTTGGCCGGTGTTTTTTGTTTGTTTTACTTCTCGATATAATTTTACTCTACCTAGTGCTTTTACTAGAGCCTTAAGCACGAAATTTCTTTCGCTTTGTCTTGAAAATGAAACGATCCGCGGGTAACCTATTGTTTTTGTACTAATTCAGAAACAGCTTCCAAAATTTCATCCGACTTTTTAATTAAATCCAGACATACAAACATACAGAGTTCTACAGAATATCTAAGTAACACAAAATTGAAAAAAAAAACAACCACAAAAGTACTTGGAAATCAAACCCACGACGATATCTTGGTATAACTGCAAAACCTAACTACCACTGCACTACGAGATCTACCATACTATACATAAACAAAAGTTATTATTTAACACAATAATAATAATTATTATAAAACTAACAAAAAAATCTGATAGGAAAATGAATTCACGTCGTGTCTCTATTAACAGAATCACATGAGCGAAACCGAACACGTTTCCTAGTTCACCGTCAAGCTACAAACGACTCTTGTACCTAATCGATAAGAGTCATTTTCCACCGTACAATAAGCAGTCATATCATATTATATTCAATGTGTACTGATTTAAAAACTGATTTCGTTTGCACATAATTAACAAACATTGAAGAAACGACAGGGAAAGTTTGATTGGTGCAGGAAAAACGAAGCGCTTACTCCGTGTGGCCCAAGTTAAAAACTCCAGAGTTGGGTAAAAAAACGCGCTCATCTTTGGAACTACCAGTCAAGATTTGAAAAGATCTTTTTGCATTTTATAACCTATTTATTGAGGAACATTATGCAAAAAGAATTGTGTTGCTCACACTTTCCCATATAGAACATGTAACTTGAATAATTTATATTTCAATGACATTGACATATTCAATATTTCTATTAAACCTTATGAAAAAATAGTCATTGGCAAATGTGATGGCTCGCTGATTTTTTTTTAGGTCTTTTTAATATCTACAATTATGTACTACATTAATTTGCTATATCACTTATGGTTTACTCAGCATAAGCCATTTAAGCGCCCGAATTAATTCACCATGATCAGTTTTTTTATTTGTGCAGAACCCTAATTCTTTTTCTAAAATAAAAATAGCTTAAGTTACTCCCTATAAATTCAGCTATCTACCAGTGAAAGTCCCGTCAAAATCGGTCCAACGGTTTCGGAGATTACCCGGAACAAATAGACAGACAAAAATTTTAAAAATGGGTTTTTTGTTATAGGTATCATATATGCATTTAGCAAAAAACCGTTATTTTGACATTATAAACAGACACCACTTCAATTATATTAATTGTATAGATATGATTAAGTTTTTCCATCAAGTAAGAACGCAATTTAGTTTTCCATAGCCATGTGGATAAAATTTAAAAGATTAACATTTAAACACTTTTATAAAAACGAATGTTTGTTTGTTGTTGAACAAAACCATTCATCCGATTGTGATGAAACTGTGATAAGTTGTCGTACACAAAACCGCTAATATTCTGTATCAGTACACCCAGTTTACATTAGATGGCATGGGAGTCGTTTCATTTCGAAAATAAAGAAATTCACGGGCAATAGCTAGAAATAAAGGAATAAAAATTCTAATGTATAAAACATATTTTATCCATTCAAAGAACTAAATTTTAAGTCCACCTTAATGATTTGATATAAATAATTATATTATTGTTATTACCTAAAATAATTTATTTATTTAAGATGTAATTAACCATCTCGATCCGCTTGTGACTTAATTAAAACATTAATTGTAATAAACTATGTGAGGTTCTTTTTTCCCTGATCATTATATAATTACGTCATCGAGTTACATGAAACTGTACACATTCATAACTATCTCGATCAGATGTAGGTAGACAGTATTACACTTTTCATTTTTCAGTAATATTTTATAACTAGCTGTGCCCGTGGCTTCGCTCACGTGGATTACAGAATTCTCGCGCGAATCTTGCTCCTCGCTCCCGGCTATTTTAAAGACAAAAATGCTTATTGCGGGTGTTCCTTAGAAGATAGATGTATACTCTCCTAGACTTTTTTTATAGGTCTTTTTAATGCCCTAATTCGTTTTCTAAAATAAAGGTAGCCTAAGTTAGTCCCTATAACATCAGCAATCTATCAGTGAAAGTCCCGTCGAAGTCGGTCCAACCGTTTCGGAGATTACCTCAAACAAACAGACAGACAGACAAATATTGTAAAAAA
This sequence comes from Saturnia japonica, assembly GCA_033032175.1. Lineage (NCBI taxonomy): Eukaryota > Metazoa > Arthropoda > Insecta > Lepidoptera > Saturniidae > Saturnia > Saturnia japonica. The sequence continues at coordinate 1,663,377 of CM065330.1, forward strand.
TAGTTTTTTTTTAATATAGGTATCATGTATACTTTCATATGAATTTAGTAAAAAGCTGTTATTTTGACATCACAAACAGACACTTCAATTCTATTAATTGTATAGATACAGATAAACACAGATTGGTACCCCGACGTTTTACACTTAGTAATTAAGATCAATAAAAGTTTAATTCAAGTAAATATTCTACGGAAAAGATCCATAAGCACATAACCGATTTGCCGGACAATAAGTTCAAGGACTGTGTAAAACCGGTTTTGATGTCACAAGGTTATTATTATAGGGCGAATCAATAAATTTATACAGTTATTACAAAACAAATTTTTAACAAAAAAGAAAATCAACTCCAATGATTTTGAAGAACTTCCTCGTGTATCTTCGAAGTTGAAAGGTCAATGCCAATAAATTTAAAATAGGACCACCCTACCCTCTAAACCTCTACCCGACAAAAAAGAATCATCTAAATCGATTCTTAAACAAAGAAGTTATTGCTGAATATCCGTAAAAAAACAATTGTTAAAGTTGGTTGAAAAATGATAAACTCGATCGAATTTATTGCCGACTTTTTTCGATAAATGAGACATTTTCAAAACTGGGGTAAATAGTGTTTAAACTTTCATAAGTAATAACCTTGGGGCCTAAATTGAATAAAGGTTTCATACTTTTATTTTCATTATGCATCCGTTCCCAGAGGTTATCGAGAGCGGAAAAACGCATTTCATGTAAATTATCGCAAATTTAATTTCAATTGGTCGCTTGTAAGGGCGTGCAGGCGCTGTTTACCCGCCAGCTCGTTTCCCTTCCCCACAGGAAACGAACGTGAAATTAAAAATATAAAAAAAAAAAAAACAAACATCTCTCGCGGTACAATAATGAAGCGGGGAATGTCATTTGGTTCCCGGGATACAATGGCGAAATTAATTTCAGTATGAATGAAATAAAAACAAAAGTTTTTATTAAAAATATTTATTACATAATTTTGTGGGAAAATACCTCGAGAAACCTGAATCGGCAGTGAGGTAATGTGCACTTGCACCCGACTGGATTGCGACCACCATACATATGATGGTAAACACGTAACTGAGACTCGGATCGCTTCAGTGCGGAGCGTAAGTTTATGGGCTGATTTAATAACGCCGTCGTGATGCAGAAATCTCTAATTCTGATTTTAACTACAAAGGTGGCAAACAAGCATACGGTCCGCCTGATGGTAAGCTGCTACCGTAGCTTAGGGACGCTTGTAATACCATAGGTATAACTAGCGCGTTTCTGACACCCTACACCAAGGAGCTCTGGAAACCTAATTCCCCGCAAGAAAGCTACACAAGATCGTTTCGCTGCGATTTTCTGTAGGATGGAGGTATTCCATCACCAGCCGAACTGCCCCATGTAGAGAGAAGTATCCAAAGCAATTTCTTTGTGTCACCTCTCTCAGTACCTGCACTTGACAATCTACATATAAAATGCCGAATTAGATGCTTATTTATAAAGTTTCCTAAAAATGGATGTCATACAGCCCAACGATCACATATCATTATGTTCAACACGATACTTTCCTGTGCAAAAATCCCTACTTAAATAGTAGAATTCAACACCACGTCTTCCAATACGACATCCGAGTCAATCACCAACGCTTCTACATGAAACGTATCAAAAATAATGAGCCAAGATGTGATTTCGTAATAGCTGGGACTAGTGAAAGGAATGAGAAAATTCTCCAAAAACTTTTCGATTTTGTACTGCTAATAATTTTCGTTTCTACATGTATCCGCTAGGTGCTGCTAAATGTTTGAAACAGTTAGATTTAAAACCTACAAAAACTTACAACCGATAAAATGCAGATCCTAAACCTAAATAACTATAAAGCGTACTTACTCGTGATCATAAATATTTTACCGGTTGTGGACACGCGACCGTGTCACTCGGCGCCCGGCACCCGCGTGCGTGTCGAGACAGTCATTATATTTTAATGTCAGAAATATTGCTAGCCCGACGACAGGTTCATCCGCTAACGCTTCTCGTAGACAGGCGCGAAATAACGGCCCGAATTTTCTTACTGCATACTACTGATGAGATGCCTATATCTCCTGAAGCGTGTCAGTGTACTAGATCTTAAGCTAGCTTCAAACATTTCAACCAATTTACGAAGATTGCTGTTCCATCTGTCAAGGAAATGTCCAAGCAATCATGGTCTTTATTAAAGAACTATGTCCTTACAAGAATAACTTAAGATAATTCTCTTGTTCACTTCGAAGAGAGAGAAGACTTTTTCTTTCTTTGGATAATCCGGATCCTTTGCTGTATCAGTTTGCTGATCTTTTGCAAGGTAAGGTAAGGGAAGGGTATGATATCTCGAGGCCCTAAACGATTTAGTTTGAAATCCTCATTTCCATTAAACCATACCGACTGAGGACCAAAAGGAAGACGGAAATAAACACCAAGTGTTTTAGCACGCTGGTCGCTTTTTATTTAGTTGTCTTTGTCCACCGTCTATGACCCATCGTCCTCGGGTCTATTTTATCTTTAACTCCATCTAACACATCCAAATTTTGATGACAGAAAATTATTTTGTTACATTAATTCATTACAAATGTTATACCGCAGAGAATCTACAATCATAATTCATCTTGCAACCCGTAACATATGGACTAGTCTTACGACCATTTATGTTTTTTATTATCGTAGCACGACAGAGTTATTACACTGTGCCTGATGGTGAGTACAGGGTAATCCAATAACAACGGAGATTACCGTGGGATCTAAAACCTATAGTCAGTCGTCACTATCATGCTGGTCTGCTCAAATGTCACTTCACGTTATATTTTAAAGATTCCATGTTGTAGGAAGGAAGGAACAGTTCCACGGCTTCAAAGTACGGCGAAGATAAAACATAGCAAATTTCTTAGTTTATGTCGAAATGGAGGTTACCGTAAAGCTAGTTGAACAATGCTAAAATACGTTAAGCTACTTGTATGGTACTATGTAATGATAATATTAATACGTGAGAAGAAAACTTCGGACATCTTTTTAAGCAAGCAAGCAGCAAGTGATGTAGTAGATAATACTTATTGTTTAGATTCATTAATACTGCAAATGTCAAACAGAAAATAGTGTATGATCAATCAATCAATCAATCAATCAATCAATCAGTAATGAGTCTGATACGGAAAAGTGGATAGAATAGAAATTAGACAGAAAATAAATACTTAAAACTATAACGAACGGTCCCCGTCCCGGGCGGTTGGAACGTTCCACGTCACGGTTGCAGGCGGTACATCAAAAACCCCGTAAAACATACACCGAGTTTAATTAACATGAAGATTAACATCGTGCGACTTCATTAAGCAACTCGACAGTCAGGGCGGTGGGAGGGGGTGAAGCGGCGGTGCACCCTCCCACTAACATTTCCCAAGATATTTCGAGCCCCGAGTCGTTGTTTAATAAGTGAACAGTTCACAAAGTGTCCCCACTATTCAGGGTTCGCCATACTTAAGTTTTAATGTACATCACCACTACGTGCATTATAGTTTAAGTATAGAAATTAATTTTATATAAACTAGTTTGTGTCCCACGGTTTCACTCATGTAGCCTGCAGTTGCCGTTGTCGTAATTGGTTGCTGCGACTCTCCTCAGAGTCCTTAGCACGAAGTAAAACTTAAACTTCCTCATCAAATATATACAAATAAATAACAATTATGTGTCTGTTCGTAATGACAAACACCAGTTTACATAATGCATATTTAAAAAAAAATTGTTGTCGGTCTTTTTGTTAGTTCCGGACTAATATCGGAAACCGTTGGACCACTTTTATTACATAGGCTGCTTTTATTTTAGAAAAAGAATTAGGGTTCCGCGCAAATAAAATTTTATAATAAACAAATTATCTCTTGAGCAGTCAATATTGGTACCAAGATTAATTAAAATTATCTGTAAGGGATAGCGACGGGTAATAAATAGATGAAACACACAATAAAACAAAACGTACACAGCGTCTGCTATTTAATAGACCACAATTACATATTATTTATGTTTAACAATCGATTTCAGCACGAGTGTAACATAAATAAATAAAATAAAATAACAATTCATTTATTCATATTTACTCAAATAACACAGTTAATATACAACAGTGCGTACAAGTCTGGTCGTCACACCGCCAGGCCACTTCGACGACGATCATAGTCGTGAAAATCAGGACTTGCATTAACCATGTATAATGTATTCTTTCTCATTCTCTAGCAAGATAAATCTTGTAGATTTATGTGTTTGTCTCTTTTTAGTGTCGCTTTTCCTTTTCACCGCATTTCAAATCACAACAGTATGTACTGAAGAAGTTTTCAGTTCAAAAAATGTTGAATGCTCTATATTCGTTGATCATATAAGATGATAGTTGATTATATAGGATGTCTATCGGGAAACTTGAGGAAAATAAATACATGTACAGACAGAACTGCAGATTTATTAAAGTAAATATATTCGTCTTTGCCCGTTAAAAAAACATTCAAGTGTTCACTCGCTGTGAAATTTATTCCTTTATTAAAACGATTTGGAAAGATGGCGAGGCTCAGAGATTGCGTATGATAAAGTCGCGGAAACAAATAAAAGTCTGCGTTTTCTCTGTGGTAAAAAAATACTTCTCATAATAATATTAATAAGGTGATTTTTAATCAAATGTTTTAGCTGACGTTTTATCAAAATCATAACTGGAAACGAAGTGATGGCAATGAAGATGACAACACGCTAAACCTAGAAAATATACTAACTACTGACTTTAAATACAGTTAACCAAACACCCACTGGTAACGTCTTGCCTACAAATTTCGAGTGGTAATAAATCGCATTATTTACACATATTCTCAATTCAATTATGATAATATGTATAATTTCTCAAAGGTGTTTTCCGTTAATTCTTCACCAAAATTCCAATCATCATTTTAATTTTTTTTTTTTTTTTTTTTTTTTTAACTGACTACACTGTTAGCCTTAGGGGCCCTAAAGCCGCTGCGGCTTTTACAGCTTCACCGGACTTGGGATTGCTACGCGTCACTATTTATTTGGCTACGGTGGGGGGCGTGTCCATCCGTCTACTCATTTTGGAATAAGTGGCGTCACTATCAGCTATCTCGCTCACATTTGGCAAAATAGCGTCACTGTCCGTCCCACTCATATTGGCAGTATAAATTATCAGACGGAGAAAGCTTAGCGATCATTAGCCATCTTTTACAGTCACTTGCCAAAAAAGCGAAATAGGTACGTTTTGTTTTAGTACAGTGAGTTAAAATTAGGCTATACAATAATCGAAAGTATTCTCTTTAAAACTGAGGTAATTGTGGTTTAATTTTAGACTATAATTTACAGAAAGATTATACAGGATTATATTATAAAGAAAAAAAGAAAAGAAAATTAAAGATTCGTAAACACAATACTCGAAAGAAAATCGCAGAGGAAAGAAAATTTATCGATTTTTTCACATGCCTATAATTTCTAAAGTACATTACTTAATAGGATTTTTTTAGTTTATTATTATTATAGTTTATAGTTGATTACTATCGCCATGTGCGCTATCTATCACCCATTTCAGGATTCTCCTTGATTTATTGCACAGTCGTACATAAAATCTTGTGTGCGCCTATTAGTGATTTTCTTCTGAACGACTTGGTCGATTGAGATCATATGAATTTACATAAATTTCTTTTCCAATACTATGGCTCCTAACCATGTTAGTATCCGATAGGTGGCACTCTGTTCGTGCTATTAAGTACCGAATAGGGCAGAACAATAACTGCAGGCCAGCTAGTTCAAATATAAATCAACAACAAAAAAAAATTGACTTAACATGATGTATGTACAGTCATTAAAATTTTAAAAATCATTAAACCGATTTATACTAACTCTAGCCGTGCCCGCAGCTTCACTCACGTGGACTACAGAATGCCCGCGCGAATCTTACTCCCATCTCCCGGCTATTTTAAAGACAGAAATGCTTATCGTGGGTGTTTCTTAATAGATAGACGTATACTCTCGCAGACTTTTTTGTAGGTCTTTTTAATGTCTACAATTATGTAGTACATTAATTTGCTATATCTCTTATGGTTTACTCAGCGTAAGCCATTTAAGCGCTCGATTTGATTCACCATGGCTAGTGTTTTTGTTGTGCGGAACTCTAATTCTTTTTCTAAAATAAAAGTAGCCTAAGGGACTCCCTATAAATTCAGCTATCTACTAGTGTCCCGTCAAAATCGGTTCAACCGTTTCGGAGATTACCCGGAACACACAGACAAAAATTTTATAAATGGGTGTTTTGTTTTAGGTATCGTATATAACTTCATATGCATTTAGTAAAAAGCTGTTATTTTGAGATTACAAACAGACACTTCAATTTTATTAATTGTATAGATATAGATAAATTAGTAAATATTTGAATGGTGATATTTATTACCAGCTAGTGAAACAAGAATCTATATAATTTTTTTCCGTTGATCGTGAACTCGTATTCAACGGCGAATCTTTGTCCGAAACATCATTTGCATTCATGTCCCTGGGCCGCGCTAGGCTTTCTTAGAAGCTTAATCTTAGCTCCGGCCTGGCCTCATTTTGACTCTTCTGTAAACGTTTAGGGACGGGGTCACACTGACAGCTGGAACTATTAAACGAAGGATAATATTACATTAGCTAATTTTATTTATATGAACAAATCACCATAATGAATGACGGCAACATAAGGTGAAATATTTTTATTATTACTGTTTATCGCCCATAGAAAGAGCTTAATGCTATGTAGCTATGTAGCAGAATGTCAAAACACTATTAACTTATTCGGAAGATAACCACCAGATCGCATCGAGGACAGTGGGCAAGAAAGTAGATCGGGTTTATCTTCTTTTTTTTACTATAAAAGTATTGTGTGGAGGCGTTCATTACAATTTGTAATAAATATACAGTAAGGAAGTGTTTTCCAGACATCATTATAATTCACGTAATGATCCATTCCTTGGACAGTAGAACTCGATTTATACGATCCTTGAACTTAGTGTTTAGTAAATCGGTAACATATTACGCTGAGGGAGATTAATGTAGAACCTAAAACTTAATCTCCACCTAACTTCTCTCAGGGATTAGTTTTATATTAATCTAAACAAACATTCAAATCGATTCAGTAGTTTACAAGTGAGGCGCGTTTAAACAGAAAATTTATAACTTTATTAAACGTATGTAAATATGTAGATATCTCCTCAAATATTAAGTAACACAAAACGCCAGTAGTGAGACCGCGGCCCACGCATGAGAGAAACACTCAGCGGTCACGTGTTCATACTTAAAGTCTTGCTTTTGATATTGTCTTTGTGCTTGTAGCTGCTTTGAGCGCGTTCATAAACATTTCATAGCTTCCTCAGCGTGAATTTTCAAAGAGACATTTCGCACTGAAGCCGCTTTCCGCGAGGAAATTCTCTACGAATACACGTTATACAAAGAGTATTTTGAAACAAGATTCTGCAACGAATCCTTAAAAAAATCGTGATATTCACATGACAACGAACGAGGCATAATGAAAAACCTACTTAATTATTAAGACTGACTGACAGAGAAAGCACAGCTTAGATCGCTTGGCCTAGAACTCTATAAGAATGAAATTTTGCACCAGAAATCATTTACGTATTCAAGAACGGATTTTTGAAAATTTGGAAACAATGCCCTGTTTTCCTTTACCGAATGTTCAATTTCATCGTAGATTTACAAATTAATGATAATTTAGTGGCAGTATGTAAAGGATACTGGGTCGATCGACGTGAGTTCGAATCTATACAATGAGCCTGCGATTTTGATGACAAAACATCGTGATGAAACCATAGCATGGTGATGAAACATGATCGCAGCAAGAAGCTTAAGTCTCTAAGGTTCTAAATCTAGTCAAATCATCACGACGCACGCAATACTGTCGTTCGATCGACTTGTTGCATGCCTGTGAAAACACAATAGTTCCGCCCCCCCCCCCCCTTACTTAAAACTGGTCTGGAAATTACACTTTCGTTGTGTATAACGCTCATTACGTAATTATTATAATTACTTATAACAGTTTTAACCCTAACGCGGTAATTAATAATTGGAAATGGTTCGCTAAAAAAGGTTATTTTAAAAACGAGTTCTCGCGTCACCAGACCTGGATTTTGTACAGCGAGGCCCTATACCTATCATACATGGAGTGGGGACGGCTAAGCCCAGCGCGGCTTGAGTGCATGTACGTCAGGTATCAAAATTTGACTAATTTCAAATGTATTATTATTATTGAAAAATAACAATGGCAGACAATTATCGCGCGTCTAACTTCGTGGCAGACAATTTTGAAGATGACGAAAAATATGAAATTTCTAAATTTATTGCTCAGGTCTCCAATCTCTACCATTGATATAAATTGTTCTTTATAGATTTAGAAGGTTATATTTGTCACTGTAGACGTTTTTACTGAATGCACACATCAGCAGACAACAAAAACTTAACTGATGCCTGAGTAATGTAGGTACATTACGCATTATGTCTAAAATTGATTTAATATGCTTGTAATTGAATTTATTATGTTATTAAAAATTTATATTTTATAGAAATTAACATGATTATTTACTCCCGTGAGAGAATTGATGTACAAAGGGTGGAATTTTGAGATGCTGCATTAAGGGTAGATTACATTAACCGTTGTTGTAGCTACACGAAAAGTTCCAGAGAAGACTTCCCTTAACTTATTGAGATATTTTGAACGGAATTTACAATTCTCATATCTTTAAAATTGATGTCATGGTTGCTAAGAACAATTTCGCTATCTCTTACAGTTTCAGTCCTCACTCTACTTAATTAATTCTTTGATCCTTTAACTATCGAGTGGTGCAATTAGATTATAAGTATGTAGCTGCAATTACAAACTGTATCTTCCTATTTTGTTAGTTATCATCAGTTTTTTTAATATCCTCTCGTTATCGAAAAGTGATGCGACTCGAGTCCGATTCTACCACTCGAGCAATTCGAGTCATTTTACAATTTCACTTAATTGCCCCTCGAATATACTAGACACTCGAGTTGTTTAATTCCAAACCAGTGATTTTGCAGCTACTTTACTATCGTCACACATTTTGAAACTTAAACAAGCATTATAAACTATTTCTATCTTATTGACGTTCAAACTAACAAATTTATCAAACAACACATTGAATTGACAATAAACAAGACAATTTTTGACAGAAAAGAAAAGCAACTTCAATTATTCTGTGAAGAGTCTCCCGCTGCATCTATTGAAGTTGAACGGCCAATGCTAATGAAACCACCATTGAGGTATCCCCTTTCCCGCGAAAAAAGAAACATCCAAATCGGTCCATAAACAAGGATGTTACGGCTGAACATCCGTAACTTTTTTTATATTTATGTACATTCGAATTGATAACCTCCGACAATTTATTTAAATAATTTTTTGACTCGAGTACGGGTTTTCTGGTGTCACTCGAGTAAAAGTGGACTCGAATCGCATCACTGCTATGGAAGGAAAAGCAAATTTGGAGACGTATTCAATTCAAAAATTCTACAAGTGTAAACAGATGTTAAAGCGAGGCCCCTGTGAGACGACCTACAGCGACGCGGCTTGAATTATTTAACCCTTCACCCTCAAGGTCAATGGGCGGATACGCGGAATAACTACGATATATTGGGAACAGGCTTTCAGACGGTTTCAACAGTGATACTCTATTATATTTGACCTAGTATGATGACCTCTTAAATAATCATTAGACAAAACCTATGTGAACCTGGCACCCGACTTTGCAAAAAAAATAATTTGATGTTACCATTCGATAGTGCTTCGTTTGTACCCGTTTGTACCACTTTCATTTTCGTTTGTACCTCAAACTGAAAAAAGTTATTGCGTTTTCAAAATTTGACCAGCACCCCACTTTGAGATATCAAAATTATGCTAACGGATTCTGATTCTAAATTGCTTGTACACGTTTGTACCTCCTTTAATTTTTGTTTATCTCCAAAGCCAAAAAAGTTACAGGGTGTTCAAAATTAAGAAAATTATAACAGGCTTATTTTACAAAATATAGAAAATCTGTAAACGGCGTTTGTCGTGCAATAGTTTTTGCCTTCAGGAAACGCTTTCAATAATTAAAATATTCCAAAAAATAAGAAAATAAACGCACTTTAAAAATATTTGTGAAAAGTGCTGAATTTAGTCAATTCTAAATATTTCGTAAAAATCTAAATAAAAGTCGTCGTGCAATCGTTTATACCCCTAGAAAACACTTTGAACATTGAGAATATCACATTAGAAAAGAAAATAAATGCACCTGAAATTTTTCATACAGATGAATTTTCTTAATTTTCAAAATTTCGCCTATCTTTAAACAAGAATTGTCGTGCAATCGTTTGTACCCATTTGAACCTTTTTCATTTTCGTTTTTAACCCAAACTGAAAAAAGTTATTGCATTTCCAAAATTTGACCCGCACCCCACTTTGAGTTATCAAAATTATACCAACGGATTCAGATTCCACTTAGCTTGCACACGTTTGTACCTCTTTTAATTTTTGCCTATCTTAAAACACAAAAAAGTTACAGGACTTTAAAAAAAATCAAAATTATAAGAGATTTAATTTACAATATATAGAAAGTCTGTGTACTGAGTCCGTCGTGCAATCGTTTGTACCCCTAGAAAACACTTTGAAATTTGAGAATATCTCAATAGAAAAGAAAATAACCGCATTTGAAATTTTCATATAGTAGAATAGAATTTTCTCAATTTTCAACAATTCGCCAATTTCTTAAATAGAAATCGCCGTGCAATCGTTTGTACCCCTAGGAAAAACTTGGCCATTTGAGAATACCTCAAAAGAAAAGAAAATAATCGCTCCTGAAATTTTCGTAAAATTGAATTTTCTCAATTTTCAAAATTTCAACAAACTTTAAACAGGAATCGTCGTGCAATCGTTTGTACCCGCAGGAAATGCTTTGAATGTTGAAAATATCTCAAAGGATAAGAAAATAAACGCACTTTAAAAGTGTTTATGAAATAGGGCTGGATTCAGTCAATTCTCAAAATTTCACAAAACTGTAAACGGGAATCGTTGTGCAATTGTTTGTACCCCTAGGCAGAACTTGGACATTCGAGAATATCTCATAAGAAAAGAAAATAATCGCACCTGAAATTTTCGTAAAATTGAATTTTCTCAATTTCCAAAATTTCAACAAACTTTAAACAGGAATCGTCGTGCAATCGTTTGTACCCATTTGAACCTTTTTCATTTTCGTTTTTAACCCAAACTGAAAAAAGTTATTGCATTTCCAAAATTGGACCCGCACCCCACTTTCAGTTATCAAAATTATACCAACGGATTCAGATTCCACTTAGCTTGTACACGTTTGTACCTCTTTTAATTTTTGCCTATCTTAAAACACAAAAAAGTTACAGGACTTTAAAAAAAAACAAAATTATAAGATATTGAATTTACAATATATAGAAAGACAGTGTACTGAGATCGTCGTGCAATCGTTTGTACCCGTAGAAAACACTTTGAAATTTGAGAATATCTCAATAGAAAAGAAAATAACCGCATTTGAAATTATCAAAAAGTAGAATAGAATTTTCTCAATTTTCAACAATTCGCCAATTTCTTAAATAGAAATCGCCGTGCAATCGTTTGTACCCCTAGGAAAAACTTGGCCATTTGAGAATACCTCAAAAGAAAAGAAAATAATCGCTCCTGAAATTTTCGTAAAATTGAATTTTCTCAATTTTCAAAATTTCAACAAACTTTAAACAGGAATCGTCGTGCAATCGTTTGTACCCGCAGGAAATGCTTTGAATGTTGAAAATATCACAAAGGATAAGAAAATAAACGCACTTTAAAAGTGTTTATGAAATAGGGCTGGATTCAGTCAATTCTCAAAATTTCACAAAACTGTAAACGGGAATCGTTGTGCAATTGTTTGTACCCTAGGCAGAACTTGGACATTCGAGAATATCTCATAAGATAAGAAAATAATCGCACCTGAAATTTTCGTAAAATTGAATTTTCTCAATTTTCTAAATTTCAACAAACTTTAAACAGGAATCGTCGTGCAATCGTTTGTACCCCTAGAAAACACTTTGAAATTTGAGAATATCTCAATAGAAAAGAAAATAAACGCACTTTAAAAGTGTTTATGAAATAGGGCTGGATTAAGTCAATTCTCAAAATTTCACAAAACTGTAAACGGGAATCATTGTGCAATTGTTTGTACCCCTAGGCAGAACTTGGACATTCGAGAATATCTCATAAGAAAAGAAAATAATCGCACCTGAAATTTTCGTAAAATTGAATTTTCTCAATTTTCAAAATTTCCACAAACTTTAAACAGGAATCGTCGTGCAATCGTTTGTACCCGCAGGAAATGCTTTGAATGTCGAATATATCTCAAAGGATAAGAAAATAAACGCACTTTAAAAGTGTTTATGAAATAGGGCTGAATTCAGTCAATTCTCAAAATTTCACAAAACTGTAAACGGGAATCGTTGTGCAATCGTTTGTACCCCTAGGCAAAACTTGGACATTCGAGAATATCTCATAAGAAAAGAAAATAATCGCACCTGAAATTTTCGTAAAATTGAATTTTCTCAATTTTCAAATTTTCAACAAACTTTCAACAGGAATCGTCGTGCAATCGTTTGTACCCGCAGGAAATGCTTTGAATCTCGAAAATATCTCAAAGGATAAGAAAATAAACGCACTTTAAAATTGTTTATGAAATAGGGCTGGATTCAGTCAATTCTCAAAATTTCACAAAACTGTAAACGGGAATCATTGTGTAATCGTTTGTACCCCAAGGCAAAACTTGGACATTCGAGAATATCTCATAAGAAAAGAAAATAATCGCACCTGAAATTTTCGAAAAATTGAATTTTCTCAATTTTCAAATTTTCAACAAACTTTCAACAGGAATCGTCGTGCAATCGTTTGTACCCGCAGGAAATGCTTTGAATGTTGAAAATATCACAAAGGATAAGAAAATAAACGCACTTTAAAATTGTTTATGAAATAGGGCTGAATTCAGTCAATTCTCAAAATTTCACAAAACTGTAAACGGGAATCGTTGTGCAATCGTTTGTACCCCTAGGCAAAACTTGGACATTCGAGAATATCTCATAAGAAAAGAAAATAATCGCACCTGAAATTTTCGAAAAATTGAATTTTCTCAATTTTCAAATTTTCAACAAACTTTCAACAGGAATCGTCGTGCAATCGTTTGTACCCGCAGGAAATGCTTTGAATGTCGAAAATATCTCAAAGGATAAGAAAATAAACGCACTTTAAAAGTGTTTATGAAATAGGGCTGAATTAAGTCAATTCTCAAAATTTCACAAAACTGTAAACGGGAATCATTGTGTAATCGTTTGTACCCTAGGCAAAACTTGGACATTCGAGAATATCTCATAAGAAAAGAAAATAATCGCACCTGAAATTTTCGAAAAATTTAATTTTCTCAATTTTCAAATTTTCAACAAACTTTAAACAGGAATCGTCATGCAATCGTGTGGAGCTTTAGGAAACTTATATTAAAACTTTATTTAATAAGTAAATTTATTATAATTTGATGCATTTAAAGGTTTAACCAAACATTACTTACTCGGAACGATGATGTATCGGCCTTGTTCCGTTTTGGAGTGTTTTCCACTTTCAGGTTGAAACCTTAGCGTTATATAAATGAAGATAAATAAATTAGAATTTTGGGTGCGTACTAAATTTACTATCGATATCAGAATACACTTATAACCGAGGGGGATTACTGCTTACCATCAGATACAGATGATTTCAATAATAACTACTAACAGCCCCGTTTTAGACCTACAAGCTACACTAAACGAAGAACACGATATGGTCACTTCCGTTCAACAAAACTTCGAACAAAGTAGTACAACAAATAAAGTCACATTAGAACAAAAAAAGAATATTGTAGACACTTTCCAGAATACGATAGAAAAATAAATATACCAACTGTTTTATTAGGTCTATGTGGTCTGCTTCTATTTATCTTAATAGTCCTATTTACCTAGTATTTCCTGTATTATTTTCGTGTATATTATATATTTGTTTATTGTCAAATTTCCAGGGCATCGGTTAGGTTAATATATTTTTCCTTTCATAGACCATTTATAATACGATCACTTTATTTTAATATAGAATTTCATATAATTTTATCATATTTAATTATAATACATTGTTTCTTTACAATGGTCTGTCAACATGCCAATTTTTGTTACGTCTGATAGTTTAAGGACATATGCAAAGATAAAAATATGTTTTCTTAATCATAGGTTTTCATTGTTTACCTATAATTCTACTATTCAAAAACATTTTTGTAATTTCAAACGATTATCAATATACGATAGACTTTTGAATAGTAAAAACTGATATTTTTTGTAATATTCGAAAATAGTATAATCATCGATATTTATATATTTTATTTGGTAAAGTTATTACCAACAATAATAATTTTAAAAGTACCAAACGAATATAGGAGTCGGAAGTCTCATTCCGAGCTATTTATTAAATGCATTATTTAATTCTATTTTCATGGAATCAATTTCACTTGTGAGATTTATTGTTCCTGCATCGAGCCTGCTCAACGCCGAATATCCAGGGCGCCGCAACACTAAGCCGACCACCCGGGTAGCCGCCGCCAGGGCGGCGGTTTCTGCCCTCAACCTACATTGCGTTGTAGAGGTACTGTGTCGTATGATGCGTTCCCATTATTTTACATGGCTGGATCCCCAAGAGGCCTACACCATGTGGATGGTAATAAGCGACCCATCTTTAAAAAGTTATTTTTGATATTGTTTTTCTACCAAAACATATTTCTTATCTTTAATATGCTACTTACATTTTTTTTGATAAAACATAATATTACTATCCATATACGGATATGGTCCATATCTATATGGATATTACTATCCATGTATGTAGTCTATCTCGCTATTCACAACAGTTAATGAGAAATAAATTATGTATTTCTTTCTATTTTTACAATTACATTATTATTATATTCATAATTATTGCATAATTTTTATTACGTAATGGCGAGGTAGACTAAACATTGTATATAAACCTAAAACTTTGAATGTTCTTATATTTTTCTATCTTGGCAATGATTAAATCAATTACCTCGTAATAATCTTTGTTATTTTTAAGATGAAAATAGCAATGTTTATGAACTAATTTCTTCTATAACAAATTCAAATATAAAAAAAATAAGATACATTGTTTTAGTTTAGTTTGCGGTAGGAAGTGAAGGACGTCGTGTTTAAGTGCTAAGAGTATTTATTAAGAAAATGTCGAAAAATAGTCAAGAAGTTTCGTTAAATGACATCTATAAGAAGATTGCAGCACTGAGTACTAAGATCGCGTCTCAGTCTGCGCTCATAGAGACACAAAGCGTCAAAATTCAAGAACAACAACAATTACTTCAAAATTGTCCAGATGTGATTAATGACCAAAAGAGGGTTGTCGAAGAAATACTAATGAAAGTAGACAGATTAACGTCAACTATATTTTCACCGCAAAAAGAGATCGCAGCATGCGCGTCTACTATGCGAATTCCTACTAGCGTGAGCGAAAACGAAGTAATATCCACAGTGTCTGTTACAACTGTGCAAGATAAGGAGAACGTGCGCTTCCGCAAAACAATCGAGCGAACGAAACCAAAGGCAGCGCCAATTGTGTACGAGCGTCAGCGTTTTATAGATGCGGATGTTATAGAAATTTCGCAAGGGGAAAAAAAAAAAAAATTATGATAGTGAATGGAAAATAGTTAAGAATAAACAGAAAGTAAAATGAACATATTATGTACATGAATAACATAAAGGTGGAAATGCTGATGTAAGTAAGATTCATGCCGTTGAGAAGACTATTCATCTTTCTTTATTGAAGTTCCCGAATCACTCTATAGCAAGCTCTGTAATGCGGAAGTTAGGCCTATCAACACTCGGTTTAGTGAATGGAGCTGGTTTCGTCCCTCAAGGAAAAGCGACCAAAAGCCATTCCAGTAACATTACGTTAAAATTATATTACCAGAATGTCAGAAAACTAACAATTTATCTTGTTCTCTGTTAGAGTCAACCTATGACATATTTGCGTTATCGGAGACCGGACTCAAAGAGTCTTATAAAATATCAGTTTTTACTATTCAAAAGTCTATCGTATATTGATAATCGTTTGAAATTACAAAAATGTTTTTGAATAGTAGAATTATAGGTAAACAATGAAAACCTATGATTAAGAAAACATATTTTTATCTTTGCATATGTCCTTAAACTATCAGACGTAACAAAAATTGGCATGTTGACAGACCATTGTAAAGAAACAATGTATTATAATTAAATATGATAAAATTATATGAAATTCTATATTAAAATAAAGTGATCGTATTATAAATGGTCTATGAAAGGAAAAATATATTAACCTAACCGATGCCCTGGAAATTTGACAATAAACAAATATATAATATACACGAAAATAATACAGGAAATACTAGGTAAATAGGACTATTAAGATAAATAGAAGCAGACCACATAGACCTAATAAAACAGTTGGTATATTTATTTTTCTATCGTATTCTGGAAAGTGTCTACAATATTCTTTTTTTGTTCTAATGTGACTTTATTTGTTGTACTACTTTGTTCGAAGTTTTGTTGAACGGAAGTGACCATATCGTGTTCTTCGTTTAGTGTAGCTTGTAGGTCTAAAACGGGGCTGTTAGTAGTTATTATTGAAATCATCTGTATCTGATGGTAAGCAGTAATCCCCCTCGGTTATAAGTGTATTCTGATATCGATAGTAAATTTAGTACGCACCCAAAATTCTAATTTATTTATCTTCATTTATATAACGCTAAGGTTTCAACCTGAAAGTGGAAAACACTCCAAAACGGAACAAGGCCGATACATCATCGTTCCGAGTAAGTAATGTTTGGTTAAACCTTTAAATGCATCAAATTATAATAAATTTACTTATTAAATAAAGTTTTAATATAAGTTTCCTAAAGCTCCACACGATTGCATGACGATTCCTGTTTAAAGTTTGTTGAAAATTTGAAAATTGAGAAAATTAAATTTTTCGAAAATTTCAGGTGCGATTATTTTCTTTTCTTATGAGATATTCTCGAATGTCCAAGTTTTGCCTAGGGGTACAAACGATTACACAATGATTCCCGTTTACAGTTTTGTGAAATTTTGAGAATTGACTTAATTCAGCCCTATTTCATAAACACTTTTAAAGTGCGTTTATTTTCTTTTCTATTGAGATATTCTCAAATTTCAAAGTGTTTTCTAGGGGTACAAACGATTGCACGACGATTCCTGTTTAAAGTTTGTTGAAATTTAGAAAATTGAGAAAATTCAATTTTTCGAAAATTTCAGGTGCGATTATTTTCTTTTCTTATGAGATATTCTCGAATGTCCAAGTTTTGCCTTGGGGTACAAACGATTACACAATGATTCCCGTTTACAGTTTTGTGAAATTTTGAGAATTGACTGAATCCAGCCCTATTTCATAAACACTTTTAAAGTGCGTTTATTTTCTTATCCTTTGAGATATTTTCGAGATTCAAAGCATTTCCTGCGGGTACAAACGATTGCACGACGATTCCTGTTGAAAGTTTGTTGAAAATTTGAAAATTGAGAAAATTCAATTTTACGAAAATTTCAGGTGCGATTATTTTCTTTTCTTATGAGATATTCTCGAATGTCCAAGTTCTGCCTAGGGGTACAAACAATTGCACAATGATTCCCGTTTACAGTTTTGTGAAATTTTGAGAATTGACTTAATCCAGCCCTATTTCATAAACACTTTTAAAGTGCGTTTATTTTCTTTTCTATTGAGATATTCTCAAATTTCAAAGTGTTTTCTAAGCCGTTATTTAATTTATTACCCTTAATTTAATTTTTTTTTTAATTAATTTGGAATTCTTAATTTAATTAAATAAATATTTTAAATTGTTTTTTTTTACATTTCTGGGAATATCCTTTTTAATTTATACCCTTAATTAATTTTTTTTTTAATTAATTTGGGAATTCTTAATTTAAATTTGAAAATTGAGAAAATTATTTTTCGAAAATTTCAGGTGCGATTATTTTTTTCTTATGAGATATTCTCGAATGTCCAAGTTTCCTAGGGTACAAACGATTACACAATGATTCCCGTTTACAGTTTTGTGAAATTTTGAGAATTGACTTAATTCAGCCCTATTTCATAAACACTTTTAAAGTGCGTTTATTTTCTTTTCTATTGAGATATTCTCAAATTCAAAGTGTTTCTAGGGGTACAAACGATTGCACGACGATTCCTGTTTAAGTTTGTTGAAATTTAGAAAATTGAGAAAATTCAATTTTTCGAAAATTTCAGGTGCGATTATTTTCTTTTCTTATGAGATATTCTCGAATGTCCAAGTTTTGCCTTGGGGTACAAACGATTACACAATGATTCCCGTTTACAGTTTTGTGAAATTTTGAGAATTGACTGAATCCAGCCCTATTTCATAAACACTTTTAAAGTGCGTTTATTTCTTATCCTTTGAGATATTTTCGAGATTCAAAGCATTTCCTGCGGGTACAAACGATTGCACGACGATTCCTGTTGAAAGTTTGTTGAAAATTTGAAAATTGAGAAAATTCAATTTTACGAAAATTTCAGGTGCGATTATTTTCTTTTCTTATGAGATATTCTCGAATGTCCAAGTTCTGCCTAGGGGTACAAACAATTGCACAATGATTCCCGTTTACAGTTTTGTGAAATTTTGAGAATTGACTTAATCCAGCCTATTTCATAAACACTTTTAAAGTGCGTTTATTTTTTTTCTATTGAGATATTCTCAAATTTCAAAGTGTTTTTGGGGTACAAACGATTGCACGACGATTCCTGTTTAAAGTTTGTTGAAATTTAGAAAATTGAGAAAATTCAATTTTTCGAAAATTTCAGGTGCGATTATTTTCTTTTCTTATGAGATATTCTCGAATGTCCAAGTTTTGCCTTGGGGTACAAACGATTACACAATGATTCCCGTTTACAGTTTTGTGAAATTTTGAGAATTGACTGAATCCAGCCCTATTTCATAAACACTTTTAAAGTGCGTTTATTTTCTTTCTTTGAGATATTTCAATCAAAGTTTCTGGGGTACAAACGATTGCACGACGATTCCTGTTTAAAGTTTGTTGAAAATTTAGAAAATTGAGAAAATTCAATTTTTCGAAAATTTCAGGTGCGATTATTTTCTTTTCTTATGAGATATTCTCGAATGTCCAAGTTTTGCCTAGGGGTACAAACGATTACACAATGATTCCCGTTTACAGTTTTGTGAAATTTTGAGAATTGACTTAATTCAGCCCTATTTCATAAACACTTTTAAAGTGCGTTTATTTTCTTTTCTATTGAGATATTCTCAAATTTCAAAGTGTTTTCTAGGGGTACAAACGATTGCACGACGATTCCTGTTTAAAGTTTGTTGAAATTTAGAAAATTGAGAAAATTCAATTTTTCGAAAATTTCAGGTGCGATTATTTTCTTTTCTTATGAGATATTCTCGAATGTCCAAGTTTTGCCTTGGGGTACAAACGATTACACAATGATTCCCGTTTACAGTTTTGTGAAATTTTGAGAATTGACTGAATCCAGCCCTATTTCATAAACACTTTTAAAGTGCGTTTATTTTCTTATCCTTTGAGATATTTTCGAGATTCAAAGCATTTCCTGCGGGTACAAACGATTGCACGACGATTCCTGTTGAAAGTTTGTTGAAAATTTGAAAATTGAGAAAATTCAATTTTACGAAAATTTCAGGTGCGATTATTTTCTTTTCTTATGAGATATTCTCGAATGTCCAAGTTCTGCCTAGGGGTACAAACAATTGCACAATGATTCCCGTTTACAGTTTTGTGAAATTTTGAGAATTGACTTAATCCAGCCCTATTTCATAAACACTTTTAAAGTGCGTTTATTTTCTTTTCTATTGAGATATTCTCAAATTTCAAAGTGTTTTCTAGGGGTACAAACGATTGCACGACGATTCCTGTTTAAAGTTTGTTGAAATTTAGAAAATTGAGAAAATTCAATTTTCGAAAATTTCAGGTGCGATTATTTTCTTTTCTTATGAGATATTCTCGAATGTCCAAGTTTGCCTGGGGTACAAACATTCACAAGATTCCCGTTTACAGTTTTGTGAAATTTTGAGAATTGACTGAATCCAGCCCTATTTCATAAACACTTTTAAAGTGCGTTTATTTTCTTATCCTTTGAGATATTTTCAATTCAAAGCATTTCCTGCGGGTACAAACGATTGCACGACGATTCCTGTTAAAGTTTGTTGAAATTTGAAAATTGAGAAAATTCAATTTTACGAAAATTTCAGGGCGATTATTTTCTTTTCTTTGAGATATTCTCGAATGTCCAAGTTCTGCCTAGGGGTACAAACAATTGCACAATGATTCCCGTTTACAGTTTTGTGAAATTTTGAGAATTGACTTAATCCAGCCCTATTTCATAAACACTTTTAAAGTGCGTTTATTTTCTTTTCTATTGAGATATTCTCAAATTTCAAAGTGTTTTCTAGGGGTACAAACGATTGCACGACGATTCCTGTTTAAAGTTTGTTGAAATTTAGAAAATTGAGAAAATTCAATTTTTCGAAAATTTCAGGTGCGATTATTTTCTTTTCTTATGAGATATTCTCGAATGTCCAAGTTTTGCCTTGGGGTACAAACGATTACACAATGATTCCCGTTTACAGTTTTGTGAAATTTTGAGAATTGACTGAATCCAGCCCTATTTCATAAACACTTTTAAAGTGCGTTTATTTTCTTATCCTTTGAGATATTTTCGAGATTCAAAGCATTTCCTGCGGGTACAAACGATTGCACGACGATTCCTGTTGAAAGTTTGTTGAAAATTTGAAAATTGAGAAAATTCAATTTTACGAAAATTTCAGGTGCGATTATTTTCTTTTCTTATGAGATATTCTCGAATGTCCAAGTTTTGCCTAGGGGTACAAACGATTGCACAACGATTCCCGTTTACAGTTTTGTGAAATTTTGAGAATTGACTGAATTCAGCCCTATTTCATAAACACTTTTAAAGTGCGTTTATTTTCTTATCCTTTGAGATATTTTCGAGATTCAAAGTATTTCCTGCGGGTACAAACGATTGCACGACGATTCCTGTTTAAAGTTTGTTAAAATTTTGAAAATGGAGAAAATTCAATTTTATGAAAATTTCAGGTGCGATTATTTTCTTTTCTTATGAGATATTCTCGAATGTCCAAGTTCTGCCTAGGGGTACAAACGATTACACAATGATTCCCGTTTACAGTTTTGTGAATATTTGAGAATTGACTTAATCCAGCCCTATTTCATAAACACTTTTAAAGTGCGTTTATTTTCTTTTCTATTGAGATATTCTCAAATTTCAAAGTGTTTTCTAGGGGTACAAACGATTGCACGACGATTCCTGTTTAAAGTTTGTTGAAATTTAGAAAATTGAGAAAATTCAATTTTACGAAAATTTCAGGTGCGATTATTTTCTTTTCTTATGAGATATTCTCGAATGTCCAAGTTCTGCCTAGGGGTACAAACAATTGCACAATGATTCCCGTTTACAGTTTTGTGAAATTTTGAGAATTGACTTAATCCAGCCCTATTTCATAAACACTTTTAAAGTGCGTTTATTTTCTTTTCTATTGAGATATTCTCAAATTTCAAAGTGTTTTCTAGGGGTACAAACGATTGCACGACGATTCCTGTTTAAAGTTTGTTGAAATTTAGAAAATTGAGAAAATTCAATTTTACGAAAATTTCAGGTGCGATTATTTTCTTTTCTTATGAGATATTCTCGAATGTCCAAGTTCTGCCTAGGGTACAAACAATTGCACAACGATTCCCGTTTACAGTTTTGTGAAATTTTGAGAATTGACTGAATCCAGCCCTATTTCATAAACACTTTTAAAGTGCGTTTATTTTCTTATCCTTTGAGATATTTTCAACATTCAAAGCATTTCCTGCGGGTACAAACGATTGCACGACGATTCCTGTTTAAAGTTTGTTGAAATTTTGAAAATTGAGAAAATTCAATTTTACGAAAATTTCAGGAGCGATTATTTTCTTTTCTTTTGAGGTATTCTCAAATGGCCAAGTTTTTCCTAGGGGTACAAACGATTGCACGGCGATTTCTATTTAAGAAATTGGCGAATTGTTGAAAATTGAGAAAATTCTATTCTACTATATGAAAATTTCAAATGCGGTTATTTTCTTTTCTATTGAGATATTCTCAAATTTCAAAGTGTTTTCTAGGGGTACAAACGATTGCACGACGGACTCAGTACACAGACTTTCTATATATTGTAAATTAAATCTCTTATAATTTTGATTTTTTTTAAAGTCCTGTAACTTTTTTGTGTTTTAAGATAGGCAAAAATTAAAAGAGGTACAAACGTGTGCAAGCTAAGTGGAATCTGAATCCGTTGGTATAATTTTGATAACTCAAAGTGGGGTGCGGGTCAAATTTTGGAAATGCAATAACTTTTTTCAGTTTGGGTTAAAAACGAAAATGAAAAAGGTTCAAATGGGTACAAACGATTGCACGACAATTCTTGTTTAAAGATAGGCGAAATTTTGAAAATTAAGAAAATTCATCTGTATGAAAAATTTCAGGTGCATTTATTTTCTTTTCTAATGTGATATTCTCAATGTTCAAAGTGTTTTCTAGGGGTATAAACGATTGCACGACGACTTTTATTTAGATTTTTACGAAATATTTAGAATTGACTAAATTCAGCACTTTTCACAAATATTTTTAAAGTGCGTTTATTTTCTTATTTTTTGGAATATTTTAATTATTGAAAGCGTTTCCTGAAGGCAAAAACTATTGCACGACAAACGCCGTTTACAGATTTTCTATATTTTGTAAAATAAGCCTGTTATAATTTTCTTAATTTTGAACACCCTGTAACTTTTTTGGCTTTGGAGATAAACAAAAATTAAAGGAGGTACAAACGTGTACAAGCAATTTAGAATCAGAATCCGTTAGCATAATTTTTATATCTCAAAGTGGGGTGCTGGTCAAATTTTGAAAACGCAATAACTTTTTTCAGTTTGAGGTACAAACGAAAATGAAAGTGGTACAAACGGGTACAAACGAAGCACTATCGAATGGTAACATCAAATTATTTTTTTTGCAAAGTCGGGTGCCAGGTTCACATAGGTTTAGACAAACCATATGGAACTACAAATTTGTCATAGTTTTAAAAGATAGAAGTCATAGACTTCTTTCTATCAAGCAAATAAATGGTGTAGAAGCATAAATATTTGAGATAGTAATATTAAAAAGTACGTATATTTTTTTGCAGTGATTTATTTTCATAACTTTATAAAAAACAAGACTATTTTTTAACAAAAAAGAAAACCATCTTCAATGATTTTGAAGAGTTCCCTGGTGTATCTTCGAATTTGAAGGCGCAATGCCAATTAAATTAAAATGGGAGCACCCTTGCAGTATCCTCTACCCGGCAAAGAAGAATCTTCCAAATCGATTCTTAAACAAAGAAGTTATTACTGTATAGCCATAAAAATATATATACATTACAATTGGAGTAACCTCCGACTTTTCTTAAAGACGGTTAAAATGGCATCAATTGCAAAATCCATTACGCCCTCGCGTTTTATTTAGGGGGTTACAAGATAACCTGAATATTATGTATGACACTGTTTACCTGATGAAAGCGTATTTATAGTGTTCCGCGAATAGTTGACCTACGGCTGCATGTATACAGCGTCTGGCAGTAAGCTTTAAAAAGATAAATTTTCACTGGCCAAGAACATCGTGCAAACTAGTGAGCCAACATAATATTGCTTCGGGCAGCCACCGCTCTTTTTGTTCGAGATTCATATTGCCAGATAAATCACAAAGAACCACATTCTTAGTGTTAGCGAATACGGACCACTGAGTGAGTTGGAACGGTTCGTGTGTCAGTGTGTGGATAAGAACCGTTTAAAAACATCTCGTACCATTTTCTAAACAAAATATATGATAATACGTTTAAAATATACAATAAGGTGACGCCACACTACGTTGTGCCGTCATGTTTGCCTATAAACCAGAAGTTACCGTATTGAAAACGCGCGCTATCTCGCACATCCAAGTCTGCGGGCCTTCGGTAAACATTCATCAACACATTCAGCGCTCTATGCACACATGCGATCGATATACATACAAATATATTGAAAACTATACAAAAAAACAAACGACCTGTTAACTGATTAAACGCAGAGCAGAAACTTCTTAAATTATAAGATATTTTGCCGATTTCAGATTAATCATAAATTCAGTCCCGATTTAAACATCTTCTTTCACACTATAACGATACAAGTAAAATCAACCAATCACGCGATCCGCTCGCCAATAAGAACGACACAAAACGACCTAATAGCCCAAAGGCATTAGAAAAACATCAAAGGAAAACATTGTAAAATGTTTCCAAACAAAAACACGTCACAAAGCAGAAAGAGGGAGATGAAAAGAGAACGGGAGAGAGATAGTGTATATTCCGGCTCGGGGCTATGCGATCCGTGAGCTTTAGCGGCATTATTAAATGGAGATTTAAATCAGGATCCCTCGACAAACATCAGCACGTGACTGGAAATGTGATAGGGTTGTTGTGTGTTACATAATAATAAAATGTAACACATACCATTTCAATATATGTGGTTTTTTTTTTAATTTTCCATATTAAATTTAACCTTTACCAAAAAAAAAATCTCAAGTCTTTCGTACTTCTATTGAGTAAAAAAAAAAACAAAAATAACTCCCAAATTGTTTATACCCGGCAAGCCAACATGTGGTGAATTTAGCCATGAATGATAATAATGTACGTACATAGGAAGTAGGAGGAGGGAAACTATTCCACTATATCAATAAGAGGAACAGTCGCAGCCGTTAATAAATCTTCATCCTTTAACATACGCCGTTATTCTTGAACTCACGTGAATTGCGATCACTTATCAGGTCACCACTTTAGAGAGATGTCTAATACCTGTGATTGAGCAAGAGCTGAAAAGTCAACTCCAATGGCAACAGCCTCCACGCGACAAATGGTATCGGCGACAACGTTTTCCTTTTAAATGTTAACAAAACGTTCAGAGGAAACTAAGAAAAGAAACCAAGTGAATATTAAAACAAAATCATACATCAACGTTTCGATACACAGATTGCAATTTACCCTCCACTTAATGGACTTAACTTCGAACCCCGAGCGGGAAGGCAACTGTGTCGCCGTCTCGTTCGCACTATGTTGTAAACTTCCACGGGTTTCAGACAATTTGTTCACAAGGGAAAGTTAATTATAATCAGAGGAGATTACGTAATCTAGAAATGGATTTCTGAGAACTTGTTTCGGATTTTAAGAGGCTTCGTGGAGTAGTAACTTTGTTTTGGCGCTGGTAAGTCGTTGATCCTGTTTCTGGCGAGGACGCATTTTGTTTTTTATAATATAAAAAAAGAAACAGGCGTGAGATCGTGGCAGCCTATTTAGCTATTTATAAACAATCTCAAAAAGACTTCAGTAGTGACTGTACCTGAGAACCGAGTTAGAATGGCTGAATGTTATAGTACGTGTTGACAACCGTACCCTTCTGGTTGGAAAGCAGCGGCGTAAGCACTGTTACTTTTCTGTAACAATAGTTTAAGCGTTGAAGCTTCCGCAGCCAGAATAGTCTAAGAAGGCAATTATAAATCTTCGGGTAAACATCCCAATCATCGAGAAGAACCAGCAAGAAACTTATTGATTTATCAACATTGTTTTATTACTTTCCACAATATTTAAATTGTTTTCAGATATTATCATTTTCAGTATATGAAATCAGAGAGGAAATCACTTCCAGACATCAGCGTAATTCACGCAATGATGATCCACTATCATGGACAATGGACCCTTTGGACAATAAAATTTGCATAACATGATTATCCAGCAAATGGAATCGAGTCTATCCTTGCAATTATTAACAACTACACTTGCGATTTATCGTTCGAAATTAGAACTTAGTGGTATAGAAACAGTCTTATTTTTGATCTGATAACAATCGTCAAACGTTTCTTAACCCTCTATACAACTTTTCCAAAGCGCAAAAGTCCCTGATCACAATTTTTGTTTTATAGTAACAAGGCGTAGTGATGATAAACATAGTACAATTCTTAAACACCTACGACAACAGCCGATCAGCAATCGATCGCAGGATACGTAATGGCTGTTACCGAAATACAAGAAACCAAACACTAGCGACTGTCACGATTTTATCGCCATGTGACTGGTGGTCACGACTCAGTCGGACCACAAATACCTATCCCTACCAGCTCCGCACACCGCAGTCAAATTAAGAATGTTGGAATCTTTTAACACATACTATATGAAATCAAATTCAATGGTTTTAGTGTATCTTCGAAATCGATGGCTCAATGCTAACGATATTAAAATGCAAACCACCCTTGATGTATCCCCTATAAAACAAAAAAAGAATCATGCAAATTGGTAAGAAGTTATGGCTGAACATCCATTAAAAAAAATGTATACATTCTAATTGAGTAACTTCAGTCTTTTATTGCAATACACCTTTTTACTACATGGATATGAAAGTATATATAATTTTAAAAAAATTTGCCTTTCTGCCTGTTTGTTTATTTCGGTTAATCTGCGAAACTGTTGGACCGATTTTGACCGGACCTTCACTGCCAAATAGCTGATGTTATAAGGAGTAACTTGGGCTACTTTCATTTTAGAAAAATTATTATAGTTTCGTGTAAATAAAATAATAAGCCTTTTTATCTTTAAATTTACCGGCAGGCGAGGTGGAAGCGGGGTCACCAAAATACCGGCAGCACTCTGTTATCCACGGGAAGAGCCGCGGGCACAGCAAGTCTATACATCTACTTATATAGTGTCCATTTTTAACGTGACAACGTTGATCTATAACAAACATTTTTTTTTAAGTACCGCCAATTTCCTACAGTATTCAACGTACATCACCTCAATTTATCCTGTAACAATTTGAGACTTCGAACAATAATGTTATTTCTCGATATATCAAAACTATGTTACGTGTCCAAACATATGGAAATATATCACGCCGGGTGCGGATGTGTTCTGTGATACACGGTAAATTTATATTAGGTTTCTTTGGAAAATCGACGGCGTTCGAGGAAACATTTCAAAGAACTTTACTTATACAATAGACAGTACGTTCGAGAAACAGCTTGACGGGAGGAGAAAACACATCAATCGTCAAACGATTTTATGATATAGTACAAGTAAGAAGTCAACCTCATCTGCACGTGGTGCACCCTGCTGAGCAACGAACGAGGAAATAGTGATAACGATATGGTACGGCTGTACATAAAGACTGATTCGCAACCACCATGGATATTATGGTGATTAGCCCGTCACAGCAATTAGATTATGGGCTTCGCGTTTTGGGATCTCTAGGTGGTCGCCGTTGTTTCTAGATTGTACTTTACTTACCATCAAATATAGTTTCGTTACTTTGCCGTGGCACAATAAGAAAATGGGATCAAACTTTTTTTTCCGCAAGACACGCTGATAGTATTTTAAACAACAAAAAATTTGAACCATTTGAAACAATCATGGCTCTGATCGAAATCAAAAAGTACAACAATAAAAATATAAAGTTATGTATCAACTTTCCCCGTTCGCCGTGCTCCTTGCGATGGTCCACAGTTACTTTCAATTTTTCGACTACAGTTATTTAAATCTTTAAAAAAAAAGAAGATAAAACCTACGACGACACACGATCTCGTACGTCATGCCCTAATGCATCCAAACCCGAGACGGACGACTTCCTTTAAACTATCATATATATCTATAGAGCTACAAGGTTTGTTTGTTAGTTTGTAAGCGCTAGTCTCCAGAATTACAAATCAGATTTGAAAAATTCATTTTGCGTTTTATAGCCCGTTTATTGAGGCAGGTTATAATAGGTCATATAGCTTCACGCCACAACACTAAGGAGCTAGAGTGTCCCCCAGAAGCGACGGCCAAATCATAAGAGAAGTAGAGGACGACCTCCGGCTACGTAATGGACCAGCATGACGAAACTCCTATTGGAGGAAGAGCTTCCCGACCCGACAATCCAGTAGACATCGACCTGGAGCCAGAAAATTAAGAGAGCCGACTCCACCTACAGTGGGATAGAGCTAGGAAGAAGGAGAAGCTACGACTCTAAAGAGCGGAGCATTATCTTTGAACATCGAGGAATCTAGCAAGGTGTACACAAGTACGGGTAAAGAAGTGAGAAAAAAGATACGATACACGAGTGCGTTGAGTGTGGTGCCGTGAAGAGTCGGTCAAGTAAAACTAACACGAGTGAAACCGCGGGGCACAGATAGTGTAACAAACAAAAGCGTCGAGTGAAAGAGCTAAATAATGAAACAGTGTTCGTATAACCCGTACACCCGATACTTGCCGAGTCGGTCTGCCGACGCGCGTCACTCACTGCACTGACGGATTCGTGTCGGATGTCAAATATGACACGAGACAGCATTTACATGAGTCGACGGCTGTTTCCATGCAGTTAGATAACAAGGAACAATACATATAGAAATGATCAACAATTTAAATTCAAATCGTCTTTGTTTTTTTTTTGTATTTGTTCGGTCATATTTCTGCAATCTTATCTGTAATTTATATGAGCAGCCAGAGAATTTCTATGAAAGCTCGTTTGGCCGTGCATGGAAGAGTATTGGTTCCAACACTCATGTACTGAAGTGAAAGCTGGGTGTGGCAGAAAAATCATGAAAGTAAAATAAATGCAGTAGAAATGAGAGCGCTAAGAGGTATGTTTTTTTTTATCTCAATTTTATTTATGAACTTTTGTCACTAAGGACATGCCAGTCCTATCATAACTTATACCTAATACTTACACAAACAAGAGCTATGTATAAAAAAAAACATATCAATAGGAGTATACAGATTTCGAAGGAAGAAGAGATAATACATTAACAAAAGAATTGAAAAGAACCACACAGCATTCTGGAAGAATCCGATTTCGGTTCCGCCACAACACTGTGATATACACCCACATATATTATTTTATATTTATCGTATAAGGCTATCCTATAATTATGATTTCTGGAGCATTCCATCAAGAAATTATGGACATCATCTATCTTACCACACTGATTACCAAATGATGAGTCAACTATTTTCATGAGATATCCACATTTTACTGATGGAATGTGTCCAGGCCTTAACCTAAATGCCGACTTCTAAGAACCAAGGTACAGGAGGAGGCTGACATTGTATTGTTCGGTATCAAATTACATCGAAATATTCTTTCCACATGTCACGACATTTCCTCTTAAATTTACCTAAAACTTCTGAATAATAAGGTGGAATACTTATAGCTGAACCTTCAATTAAGGCTCGCTTGGCTAAACTATCAACTTTCTCGTTTCCGGTACGTTAGGAGTGAAATTAAGTGACAGGATAAGAAATAGTGTGATAAGAGAACTTTGTGGTGTGAAAGAAGATATAGTCACACGAATTGAGAAAGGGATGCTTAAATGGTTTGGGCATGTTGAGAGGATGAATGAAAAAAGATTGACTAAACAAATTTATGATGCGAGTGTGAAAGGAAACGTTGGAAGAAGAAGGCCTAGACGAACATTAATCGATCAAATCGGAGACGTTCTGAAGAAAGGTCAGGTCAGGAGTACTCTAAACCGACTAGTATGCATGAAAAGATTAACGGATGTTGAAGAAGCGAAATGTGTATGCCAGGATCATAGCAGGAGGAAGGACGTGGTCTCTGCCTCCTCCGTTGGGAAATAGGCGTGATTTATGTATGTATATTTCTGCAATCAGCCCGAGCTTTCTGTAGACCTTGGATAACATATATAAAGGGATGTTTTCTAATTTATATGTGCCCAGGACTTAAATGCTTGAAACTTCAGCTACTAACACCTTTTTTTTGTATAGTAGATCGGAAAACATTCCCCGTACTATTCCTGACGCAATACAAACGCAACGGCGACCATAGAGAGATCGGCAATCAATCGGTGGTCACCGCTGTCCTGCCGGCCTGCATCTGTTCACGTTACGCTTGATGGACCCGATGTCTCAAGAAGCAGGGAACATATTTACTTATTATGAAAGGACCGTACACCGTTCGCGTCTATTTCGCATGTATTGCTTAGATCAGTTACGAGTTCACACTATTGCATAACCTGTATAAAAACGGTAATTCGTTATACATTGCTGTTCGTACTCCGAGAGCACGCGGTTATTTAAACAATGAGAACAAACGATAGCACACAACGCCGGCACGTTCGTCTGATTTATTATCGCGCCGGTTGTAATTAAAATTATCGCTCGTATTACGGCTCGGTGCGCCGGGGTAACTAAAATTAAACGCCCGTATTTAGAATGGACACTTAACGCAGACGAACGTAAAAAGTCTAAAAGATTAGCGAACGAGTATGCTCGTTTTGCTGCAATATTTTTTGTGCAACGGAAAGTTGTAATAAGTACATAACTTGTATATTATGCAGTTCATCTGATGTTTGAATTGTCAATGCAAATATATCAGAGGTTATTCACAAACAAACTACTTATGGACTCAGTTGAAAAGACATTAAATTTATGCGTTTGTTGCAGACTTTTTTGTGTTTTGGAACGAAGTTTCTTATCGCGGGACGGGAGCTACATGGAAAAAATTGTCCGAGCGACACTAAAAAGAGACAAACATATATAATACATCTACACAATTAATGCAACTCATGATTTTCACGACTAAGATCGTTGTCGAATTGGTCTAGCGGTGTCACGACCAGACATGTACGCACTGTTGTATGTACAGTACGAGTAGACGATAGTTCAAATCCCGTTGATTTGGGATTTTAAAGAAGATATTTTTTATGTTTTCTTAAGGTAATCTCTACTGCGTGTGATCATGTATTTCAAAATGTATGTCATTTAAAAAAGTTATACTGCTTTTGTTGCTTTTAATAGGGGGTAAAATTGAGAGTTGCACGCGAGTTGCATCAATGATAATAATGAAAAATCATTTTCCGGTTTTCTATTTCTTGTAATTGTGTTAAGGTAATTATTTTAATGATTAAAATGTTTATTTATTTATTTACAAAATGAAAAATTTATAAGTCAGAAAAATAAATTAACACTGTTGTCATTACTGACTAAGATCATCGTGTTGTTAGAAGAAGGAAAAAAAAGTTGGAGTTATGTTTTCTTGGTACGCCATAGAAATAGTTATAAATTTTTACATGCGCACACACAAACAATAAATATTGTATTTAAATAAATGATTGTAAAAAAACAACGTACATTATTTTCAATATACTCTACTATTACTCAGTAAATCATAAATAGTCTTTCTTTTAAATCGTGTATAATTTATTTAAAAAACATCATTAAACGTTGCACAATATTCTTAGCTGTGTGTAGCGTCGTTATTGCACGGAGATACTCTTAAGAATTAAAATTAATTTTCTGCTGTATATGAGTACATAGGATTTTTGTTAAGGGTTTTGCATAGTAAGGCTAAAGGAGCGTTTTGAATAGCACCAAATAACTTATAAATTATAGTTAAAGATGAATACAAAATACAGCGCAACTAATTTGAATAAACACTGGTATTGTAGTAGTACATATCAATGAACACTTCATGTAAGCTTTCTAACATTTTTTTAAATCGTTATAGGTTCAAGTGTGGTGGTCATAATCTCACCTGATCTTGAGTGACGACGTGGCGCAAGACGGTACCACGCTAATCCTGGTGGAAGACTAGCTTTCAAGTGCAGCTGCCGGAGCACATCTATAGATGTTTGGCGACAGATTTTCATCTTGAGAGTGGTAGCTAGCCAAGCGGACATTAGAAAACTACGTATACACCATGATGGTTTCCTTCACCGTGCGCTCAGGGGCTCATTGCTGGGATTCGAAATCACGTCGATCGACGCGGAGTCTGTACTCGCTACCAGCTGAGCCATCATTGCTTCAATATTATGTAAATACATTGTATCTTCATTATACTTGGTGGTTTTCATTTTAAACTTATGTTAGCCTTATATTATATAACTTTAGCGCCATTTTGTGTTATGTCGTTTGGTTATTGTGTACGCGTCAGCTGGATTATCTATACCAATATTATAAAGAGGAAAGATTTGTTTTTTTGTTTGTAATGGATAAACTCAAAAACTACTAGACCAGTTCAAAAAAAAATTCACCAATATAAGGCTACAGTATCAACGAGTAACATAGGCTATATTATAATTTGAAAAATTAATTTATTTCTCATAAAAATGTCGATAGTTTTACACAAAGCATAAAAAATTGCCAACGCACCCGTGGCGATATTTATCATATAAAATGAACACAGGTGAAACCGTGGGGCACCGTTAGTAAATAATAACAAGGACAGGAGCATGCGTTTCAAGATGCCGCATAAACTTAGGATAGTTTTAACATGGGAAGCGTCATGTGTCTATTAGAATATATTAGGCCATTTCTAGCCATGTGAAGATTGCAAGAATATTTAGAAAAATATTGTTAAGGTGAAGCGTGCAGAATTGTGTTAGAACAGAGTTGCACATTAAATATAAAGAAGAAGTCAAACGGCAATGGATTATCAACCTGTCGGTGGTCGCCGTTATTTTCGGATTGTACACTATGCTTACCATTATCTACGTTGCAGTCACTGTCTGAAGTATACAAAAAAAAAACAAAAATCAAAGCGAAACGTTGGACAACCTTCTCGTCCGTATGTAGCAAGCGTAGCATGGTATCGTTGGAGTTTCACTGCACGTACAAAAAAAGGGGGGGGGGGGGGGAGAGGAACTTTCCTAAGAGGTTTTATTAGTTTACCCATACGAAATACTTTCGCGTACTTTTGATTTATGGGTTATCATCATATTAAATTCTGTTGAGGTGTTCTCGATACAAACATTGTCGGGCGAAAATGTGATTTATTTCATTGTCGAAATGTCTAAATTAAGGCGGAGTTACCAGAGTAATATCGTGATTTTATTTATTTTAGATTTTTTTTAAATTAATTCAAAAATATTAATCCGCTATTGTAGTTCCGGAAATCTCTATTTATATTTTATATTATTTTATAAAGGTTTTCTTTTGTGTAAACGCCATATTTCGCTTAATTCTTTGTGAAAGTAAATTATTCATACGTTATATTAAAGTTTATGTTTCTTGCTATCGACAAAAAATATACAATAAAATGTAGAAGGCGCCATCGGATAACAATCTATTCGACTAAAGAGGTTATTTCCCTCCCCCCGGAAATCGGGTAAGGTAGATCGTGACGTGAAATAACCCCTTGACACGACAGCCATTGGTTACATTATTCACATTTAAACTGATCAGCTAATTATCATTTATATCAGGCCAACATTTTTTGTAAAAGTAATTACATCTTTATAACTGTTTTCAACGCAAGACGATTTTTAACAAAACAGAACACCAATTTCAATGATTTTGAAGAGTCTTTTGGTGTATCTTCGAAGTTGAGGGTCTAATGCCAATGAAATTAAAATGGGTATTGAGGTATCCCTATCCAATAAACAAAGAATATATCCAAATCGGTTCACAAACAAAGAAGTTATGGCTGAACATCAATAAAAAAAAAGTAATACATTCGAATTCAGTAACCTCCGTATTGAATAATAATCTGACCTGTTCAAAAACGCGTCGATATACACTGTTTGTAATGTCCACTTACCTGGAATTAAAAAACAAAAAAACATTAATACGGCAAAAGATATATCCTTTACGTATTTTATTGGAAATGCAACGCCGGTGGCGTTTTTTAAAAGTTATTTCTATCGACGAGAAAAGCTAAATTAGGAGAGACAGAGAGAGTTCTCTTTAATTACATGCATCGTCACACATCGTTATCGTTAGGTATAATAATTAATAGGTTAATTATATGATATTAGCGTTTTATATGCTAAAAGTAAAATGAAAAAATTATTATGAAATTATACTTTTAATCAATCGCAGTATGTACCATTATTATCTATGCACTTTCGCCATTTCAAAGGTAGTTCATTGATTCCATTGCTGAAAAAATTGTGGGAGCAAGAATCAATAAAATCTTTGAAGGCAGTTTGGACAGCCTCATCGGAATTGAATTTATTTTCCTTGCAAGAAATTGTCCAAATTCCGAATAAAGTTGGAGCAATGTCCTGGGAATATGGTGGGTTTCAAAGACATTCCAACCGCAGTTCTTCTAATTTAGCGACCGTCGGTCGTAAACTATGGGGTCTAGCGTTGTTCTGAAGCAGCAGTGGCTTGAGATATTGGTAGTCTTGGTTGTTTAACGGCTAGCTTTCCATCATGGTTTGCAATTGTTGACAATACAGATCTGCCGTTATCGTCTGGACAGATCTTACGAAGCTGTAGTGTATGGCACCAGCACTGGTCCACCAAACACTCACCAGTACCATTTTCTGAGACGACTTTCGCTTGCGACGGGATTTGGCCGGTTCTCATGGGTTCAACCTCTGTGATGAGCGTTTCCGATTATCGTAAAGGATCCATATTTTTCGTCACAAGTAACAATACTATTCAAAATTCCCTCGTTATTGTGACGGTTGAGTAATGTAATACAGAACTCAATAGGTGTATGTTAACGTGCTTCAGTCAATTCATGCGGCACCCATTTTTCGAGTTTTTTCACTTTTCCTGTTAGTTTCAAGTGAATAATTTTTTTATCACTCACACCGAAGCCTGCCGCTAACTCAGACGTGGTTTGCGAATGATCCCCTTCAACGATCATCTTTGATTCTTCATTTTCAACTAGTCTCTGTCCGTCCACGGGGTTTGTTTCGTAAGTCAAAATATCCAGAACTAAAACGTTGGAACCAAAAACGTATCGTGTTTTCTTTTACAGTAGCTTTCCCATACACATCATTAATTCTTCGGGCTGATTCTGCAGCGCTGATGCCACAATAGAACTTATATTCGTGAATAAGGCGATATTTTTAATTTTCTATTTTGTGAAAAGAACGATGTCAAAGAAAAATAAAATGGTGCGAAAACAAATAATGAATCACTAAATTCGAAACACAAATACACGAGCCTAATTTTGGAATAAATTTGAATTTGGAATTTCTAACCAGACGCCAGATATTTGAAATAAAAGTGACCAGTTCAACAAAACGCCCATTTCATATGTAAGGATCTAATGCAAAATGTAATTTATTTACTACTTGTTAAATGACACTTTAGAATTATATTCTAATTATTTTACAATTTTTAAAATGTGCTGTGAAGTTTGTATATCTTAAATAAATTACAAAACATTTAACTGTATTTGCCGTTCATTTGAAATTAAAATTTTGATAGCAAGCACTTAATTCTCGTTATTCAAATTTGTAGCCTTTGTGAAGCAAGTAGGTATGTGTTTTTCATCCTATTTTATATAATCGCCATCTTCAACGAGTTCCCACACTGCACCATCGCAATATATGTTTAGACGTAGAGATGCAGAAGGATATTTATTGTATACAATAAGGAATCGACCCGGCAAGAAAATACTGGGAACAGTTTCATCTGTGTGTAAACGCCGCGGGTTATTTGTGGCCAGAGCGAGACTCCTAACTAATTGCTTTCTTCCAATTTCAACTCGGTAATATCAATGTCATAGTGTCGCGCGAAGCGGATAGCGAGCGGGCATCTCATCCCATACAAGCTAAAGATATTGTTCGTGATTTTTAATTACGCCTAGATACTTGAAGAACAAATACCTACTTTTCAATCCAGAACAAAATTTGAACTCTGATCTGTTACTGAACAAAAACATCGTAAGAAAAAGTAATAAATAGTTGTATGAAATTTATAGTCCTTTTCATCGAAAGGAGTAAAATGTGCAAACCAACCCACAACAGAGCAATTCCTCTTCTACCACTCACTTATTGTATATGAAATCACTTTAGAATATATATAATGTATTTTTATACATTGTTTTTACACTTACACACACCTATACAATAACATACTTATTTCTTTCAATAAATAAAACTTTTGCTTGAAATTTTAGGTTTGTCAAACGTATACGGTTATCCATGAAGGAAACAATGTTGTCACAACAACTAAGTTAAAGGCTGAACAGGGTGTGGTAGCAAGTCAGTTATACCGCCTTTTCAACTTGTGTTGGATAAACGGTCGGGTACCGGGAGACTGGCGCAAGGCTGTGATCGTCACATTATACAAGGGAAAAGGGTCACAACAAAACTGTAAAAATTACCGCGGAATTAGCCTTCTCAGTGTTGTCGGCAAACTGTATGCTAAGGTAATAATTAGAATATGGGATGTACAAGCGCGATTTAGAAAGAGTATGGGATGTACGGACCAGGTCTTTTCCTTAAGGTGCATAATTGAAAGACATTTGGCAACAAACCAAAAAGTATTTTGTGCATTCTTGGATTTAGAAAAGGCCTATGACAAAGTGATGAGGAATAAGTTGTGGTTGGCATTGTCTAGGCATGGGTTTAGCGGGGATCTGATACAAGCATTGAAATCTCTCTACGAGGATTCCAGTGCTTGTGTTAGAATAAATGGAGCATACACTGAATGGTTTGATATCCAAAAGGGTGTCAGACAGGGATGTGTAGCGTCTCCATGGCTGTTCAACCTATTCATGGATATTTGTCTAACAGATTTGAAAGAGAATGATTACAAGTTACTTGTGAAATGTCTTCTTTACACTGATGATCAAGTTTTACTTGCATCGTTGGCTAAGGATTTGCAACCGATGGTGACTATTATGAATGAGGCTTTGAAAAGAAAGGGAATGAAAGTAAATGCAAAGAAGACGAAAATTTTGGTGTTTGAAAAGGAAGAAAACATGACAGAAGTATGTCTCCGGATTGATGAGGATGAACTGGAGCAAGAAAGTGAGTTTGTATACTTAGGATCGATGTTTACCAGGGATGGAAAGTATGAGATAGATATAGGAAGGAGAGTAAATGCCGGTAATATGGTGAATGGGGCGTTACACTCCTTTATGAGCAGCCAGAGTATTTCTATGAAAGCTCGTTTGGCTGTGCATAGAGGAGTGTTGGTTCCAACACTCATGTACGGAAGTGAAAGCTGGGTGTGGCAGAAAAATCATGAAAGTAAAATAAATGCAGCAGAAATGAGAGCGCTAAGAGATATGTTAGGAGTGAAATTGAGTGACAGGATAAGAAATAGTGTAATAAGTGAGCTTTGTGGTGTGAAAGAAGATATAGTCACACGAATTGAGAAAGGGATGCTTAGATGGTTTGGGCATGTTGAGTGGATGAATGAAAGAAGAATGACTAAACAAATTTATGATGCGAGTATGAAAGGAATCGTTGGAAGAAGAAGGCCTAGACGAACATTTATCGATCAAATCGGAGACGTTCTGAAGAAAGGTAAGGTCAAGAGTACTCTAAACCGACGAACATGCATGAAAAGATTAAAGAATGTCGAAGAAGCGAAAGAGGTATGCCAGGATCGTAGCAGGTGGAAAGACGTGGTCTCTGCCTACCCCGTTGGGATATAGGCGTGACTTATGTATGTATGTATGTAAGTTATTGGATTAAGATCCTAGTTGTATTATGTAATAACTAGCCTCACAGTATAAAGAAATTGTATAGATAGTTGTGATTGATAAAAAATATAGTTGGTAATGATTCAGGATAGTTACGTATCCTTAACTCGTATTATTTGCCTTACTTTTTACCTTATATTGCTGTAGTGTTTATATCGTATAAATTGTGACGTCTTTAGATGTTATTATTACATTAAAATTAAGTTTTAAGAAGTCTTTTTGGATCCAACATTTGAATATTTGTAGTTTTTAGAGATATATTGACAGAAGGCTTGGTAACTGAACTATAATCTCATCACTATAAAATCTATGGAATTTGTCACGTAACTTGTTTGTTTTTGTTTGTTTATACTTCTCGTAAGCTTCGCTGAAACAGATTATGCCTGACAATATTATTATTTTCCAATTAATTAGGGATGGAAAAAAGCAATAAATTGACACCTTTTAAAATAAACTTTAACAAACAAAACTAATCAAGTAATTACAACAACAAAAAAGCTCTATTAGAAAAATACTCCTCTTTCTATATAACAAACATCATACTTAAATATTAAGTCATTCCAATATTTAAGAGGCATATAACGACACCTCATGAATTTTAAGATCCATCAAGCTGTTTAGGCTACATAAAGACCGTGTCAAAGATATAGACGTCATAAATTCACTTGAAAAATAAACCTATCGACTTCACGAGGAATTCACCAATTCTAACACAAGCACCACCCTGCAGTGAAAAAATCCCTTTAAAACTGTGTTTACCAGCCGCTCATTATTTCCGCTGTCTCTTGTCACGAAATTACTTGTATTAGTTACAATTAATTGATCGAGTAACTCTTCCGTACTATCACGTATTTCACGGCACAGCGTAGCAAAAGTATTTTAAATGTATAATATTATATCTGGGATGTCAATTATTTATTACATTTATTGTTACACTAGCTAACCCACGCAACTTCGTGTGCGTTAAATAAGAGAAAGAGAGAGAGGGTTAGAAAGAGTGGGTCGTAGGTACTTAATACAATTCTAAAGGAGCTGAAACTTTCTTTGTTTTGCTGTAGAGTTATTTGAAATCTGTGATATCTCTTAAGATACATTAGATTAAAATTGGCAAGCGGTAAGTATTTGGAGTGTGCTTTATCCCAAACAAGTGTACAATTTCTTATGCGTGTACTTAACTACGTTTTTTTTTTAATCTATTTATTTTTATTTACCCGCATACATGATAAGTAATATTAACAGGTTGAAACAATTACTACAAGCTACTCGAAAAATATGCAGTAGTCAGAGTCAATATGGCGCATCGTGTCCGAACAACTTGTTAATATTTTCACTAACGTTACACGAATAAAGAACTTACTAAGTAAACTGCAGTCGTAAAATAGCCATAACGGATATCATAAATTCAAAACACAATTTTTTAACTACACCCGGTGACAAGTAATTTATCTTAATGTCTTGTAAACTTCATCACGTCTTAAATTTATAGATGATAAAAAATTATTACGAGGTACCGAGGTTCGAATTTGAATTTCCTTTTTAATATCTACAAAGTACCTACTGTAATGATTATTAATTATTAAAGCTATTCGAATTATTGTAAATGGGATTATAAAGAAATTAATGTACTTATAATGAAAACCAGCAGGTCGTGTCACGACCGAATCGTAGTTAGTTAACTATTGAATCTAGAAGTCGTGGATTCGGTTATCGCACAGGGCGGACTTGTGTTTCGTAAAAGTCACGGTGTGAGAGTTTAATATGTATATGATATGAGCGCTGCTGAACCTGAAAGAATTTAACCGAGAACACTTTGCTGTTATAACCTGATCAGCGCAGCAACGGAAGAAAGAACTATCACTGTCGGCATGCCGGTGGCCGGTACATACATACGGTAATATCTGAGGGTCCAAATCTTCAGAGTCTGCTTTACAAGGTACAAATTCGCCCTAGTATGGAATACTGTGCACACCTTTGGGACGGACCCGCAAAATACTTCCTCGGTGCCCTGGACAAGTTGCAGAGACTGTCCGCATTGTAAATTATGCAGACTTACTAAATCAACTGGGCCTTTTCAGTTGCGCAGGAACAACGCCTCGCTGAGCGAGTTCTACCGTCTGTATCATGGTGAGTGTTCTGAACAGCTGTTCAGCTTCACGGTAACCTCCATCTCGGCAGGAACAAAAAAGTTCTCTTCGTCAGATCGTGGCCGTACTGTGAAGATGTGGAACTGTCTCCCGGCCAGTGTGTTCCTTACTTCCTTCAATAATTGCATGAAGAGACATTTGAGAAAGCCGGCATGACGAAGACGACTGGTGGTGAATTGTAGATGCCTCGGCGATCGACGATATTGCTGGATTGCACTGTGGTTTTACCATCAGGTACAGCTACGTCATTTTGCCGTGACAAGACAAAAAAATATTTTCAGCATTCGTTGTCTAAATAGTCACGTTCAATGATGCTTTGCTTCTGAGCTAAATCAATCACAAAGTTTGAAGAACTAGCGGGTGTACTCGGGCCTGTTACGTCAGAACAATCCATTGCGCTTTGAGGGAATGTCCTTCTCCCGCCAATTTAGCTGCCGTAAATGCGCAAACCCGGTTAAGCAGTCAAGTCCACTGGTGAAGTTGTGCGGGCGAGCAGTGAGAACGTTGTAGAACTTTTCTAAGTGGTGACGCGCCTTGTAAAATCTCCGGTGACAATACGGCACTCACATCTAATATACCTATACATACGTATATCAACCGTTTGGCAGTCCGAGTACAACATAAACGCACTTAATTCAAATGGAAATAATTAATATACCATGTTTCTTGCAAATATAATAATAGAAATAAAATGAACAAGCATTGAAAGGTTATTTTCAGTAAGCGGCTCGTGACGACCGATTGAGTACGGTTTAAACTGTTTAATGGATCATAAAAACTCGTGTTGCGCGAACGAAATGAGATCCCCGTTGATATGTTTAAAGGTGTAATATCGACGATATTGTTATAACTTCAAATAACGCAGTGTCCATTACGCGAAAGCGACTCGCAACCAACGAGCCCTAACGTCGGCCATACGCGTGACCACGG
Source organism: Saturnia japonica (assembly GCA_033032175.1). Lineage (NCBI taxonomy): Eukaryota > Metazoa > Arthropoda > Insecta > Lepidoptera > Saturniidae > Saturnia > Saturnia japonica. Next base: position 1,704,116 of record CM065330.1, read on the forward strand.
ATGGTAGACGTACCAGCTTTCAGGTTATTGTACCATGTAAACATTATCCTGGTACGATATATTGCCAGCTTTTCAGTATCGATCAGGGTCGTTGTTGTTTCTTTCACCAAGAAACTATAAATGTCTCCAGGTAGTGGGAAGACGGAGTAAAACCTATTGACGTTTGCTAAATTTTGGGCACTGACGAGCTAAAACAAAAAATCCTCCGGAAAGGATGACGGTACTTAGCTACGGGTATCTGTTATTTGCTTGAGACTACCAGCTTTTTTTTTAATACCAACATTTAGCGATCAGCATCAGTATTACTGGGCCACTATCTACCATCCCTGCGCGCGACTGCCTACCGGAGAGGTTTACTGTGCAGATGTGCATGCGCAGGTTCACCGCACGTCATAACGTTTATGGGTTCTTACTATACAGTATATGATGTCACTCCAAAATATTAATTATCGCATTGACGCATGTTCAAATGACTCCACGGGTCTATACATGGTCCAGTCTACCTGTGCAGGCACACCTGTACATACAGACCGTGACGTGTATAATATTTCACGCATTAGTTTAATAATTATAACACCGTCAATTAATTAATAAGTCACAATTCAAAACTATAACGAATGATAAAATAAATAAATAAAAGTAAAAAATTAGGCCCAAAAAGAAACAGTCAATCCCATAGTAACCTAACCTAAGGTTAGTTTCGGTTTCAATACTAATATTGAAAAAAAAAAACTTTCTTCACTAATAACAAACTTCCATAAAATGATGTCTTTTACACTTGCAGGAAAATTTTTTTTTGCTAAAAATGCCTTGGTTCATTACATTAAGAGAAATTTAATTTGTAATCATCGGCAACATATGAAATATATGCTTATCACTCAATCTGTTGGAATGAAATAGTTCTTTCAACTAGACGAAGTATGAGGGAGTTGGATATTTAACGAGATCTTATAAGTATAGTGAAGTGTATAAGAAACAAAGTGATGCAAGGATCTGATTTGATGTTCCCGCGGGACGAGTTGTACTACATTTGTTATGACGTAAAAAAACCATGTGATTTCATCAATGCCGTTGAAGCGTTACGATGTTGTTATGTTTATTTTAAAATTTAATAAATAATCAATATAAATGCATCTTATACACCGAACAGTCGAGATAACAATAAATTTAAATCCTAGTTAAGAAAGTTATTTTAGCTAAAATAAAATCCAAAGTGGTTCTAAAATATTACATAGGTCGATCGATTACCGAATTGTATAAAGACAAAAGAAAAGAGTAAAGAAACCAAATAGGACCTGAAGGTTTTTAAGAATTATGCTGACGCATCATCGTTAAAATCTATCACCCGGAAACGATTTATGTAGGTATGAAAAGAAAGACAACTTTAGTATTGAATAACTTGCTAAAGAGAAATTTTTATTTTACTCTAAACGTAAAACTTTGCGTAGCTTTCCGGTTTTAATGGAGAAAATGTTAATCGAAGAAAATTTCCGCACTGACAGGCAAAAAAACACAATGTTAATGAATCATATGGTTATTTCGATCCAGCAATTTGTTAACGCGCAATGGACAGCACGAAACGTGCTGTCCGTTGTGAAAAGGATTTCTTTTTTTTTTTAAGAATATCAAATATTTTGTTTTGTATTTTTTTGACACATTCTTTTTCATCGTACAAGCGATTATATATATTTAATGCATATAAAACACATATAAAAAATGCTTATTGTGGGTGTTCCTTAGAAGATAGATATCTACTCTCCCGGACTTTTATGTAGGTCTTTTTAATGTATATAATTATGTAGTACATTAATTTGCTATATCTCTTATGGTTTACTTGGTATAAGCCATTTAAGCGCCCGAATTGATTCACCATGACCAGTTTTTTATTTGTGCGGAACCCTAATTCTTTTTCTAAAATAAAGGTAGCCTAAGTTACTCCCTATAATATCAGCTATCTACCAGTAAAAGTCTCGTCAAAATCACTCCAACCGTTTCGGAGATAAATTTTCAAATATCTTGCAATTAAATTTATATTATATTCACCCAAGTCTTTTATCCAATTCAAGGACTATTCTTATAGTAATTAAATCCCAGTGTTCCAAAGTAGGTATACATCCATCTAAGAGCATCAAAATAACCATTAGATTCAATAACAAACAACGTAAGAATTTTCTTCATTTACAACCAGTCACTATTGTTCACGCTATTGTCACCATTATAAATTAGAATTAACACGTTGGAAGAGTAATATAATATTAAGAACTAATTACTAACGAAATTAATAACAATTAAGGAGTTAAACCAGTGGAGAATATGAGGAATAACGAATAAGAGAAACTAGTTATGCGGCCACCGGGACAAACCATAACAACACGTTCCCACGTAAATGCCGTGTAAGCATTCTGATTCCCTGTAACGCACGTAACTCATAGGAACAGTAGTTAAGTTTAGAGAGAAGTTTAGCAAGTAATAGCAGTCGTGCTGGGCTTCTCGATCTGTCCGTACGCTCATGTAATTAATTAGTCCTAATTATATTTCATTGAATTTGAAATAATTAAAAGTTCCTTTGTATTAGTTTTTTTTATTAATACATTGCTCCCGCAAACTTGACTAACTACAACAAACGCAGGCCTAGTCGTGAAAACAGAATATTATTTAATAGAAGAACAAGTTATGAATGCCGATAGAATTGCAAATAATGCAAAAATGATGTTAGAAATCACCTGGACATCCTTTTTTTTTTAACGTGAAGAAACCCGTCATGCGTACTCACCCGCCCGGGGGGACGAGTGGTTATATGAGACTCCTACTCACTAAAACTCCACGGTGTACCATCGGCCGCCTCACCTAGACATCCTTATTCAACATATTATAAGTTGACATTACAATCGGAAAATCGTTATCGGACATGTCAGCCATTTCCGAGCACTTGAAAGGATAGAGCAGCAAGATCGGCAGCACACATATTTTTATTTCAATATTATGTCTTATGAAGGAAGATACTAATTATACTTTACACCCAGTTCAACATTTCAAAGACTAAGATAAATAAAAACAAATAGCACCATTTTATTTAAGCTTATTTAACAACATCAAACAATAATACATAAATGTAAACAATCAAAACATAACTCGTTCACATTGCATTAAATGCAGACGTTCCTACAATCACCTACATTAACAGATTATCCGATACTAGGTGCCTATCGTCAGTTTAATGAAGCCTGGCCTGCCTGGATAGAACATTATTACAAAGTTATTAGTAATCGATACTTCACCGTCATTGATGCTTCAGCTTTGTGCCCATTATATTCAAATTAAGACAATCTATTCTAATCCGGCCAGGCGTCTGTCTATGAGTGGGTAATTGAGACGCAGCTACTTAGTAGTATGGTAACCAATCTTGTTTAATTCCCCTTCTGCTTGCTGTATAGGGTTAATTAAGCTTATACTTGAAAATAAAAATTTTGCGATAATAATATACTAGTATATGAGCCAGTGGCCGGCTACCTGTATGTAGTTGACCAAACCTGAATTTGTGTACAGCAAGTCCACTATACCTACCATAAATGGGAGTTGGGACTGACTAAGTATAGCGCGACTGGCACGGCTGGAGCTCAGGTACGTAAGGTAACAAAATTTGTCTAATTTCAAATTTATTTGACCACGACTAACATTAAGAAATTTTAAAATATATTATTATTGAAAAATAACAATAGCAGACCATTATCGCGAGTCTCTACTTCGTGGCAGAGAATTTTGAAGGTGCCAAAAAAATATGAAATTTCGAAAGTAATTAACCAGGTCTGCCATTAAGAGCCTTCACGAGTTATGACACTTAATACGTCCAGTGTGACCTGGACAGTTTGCTCTGTGATAAACATTCCAGTTGGCCAATTTTTAACACAACAACGTGCCACGATTTTGTCCTAAACGTAACGTATCCCGTGTGCATATGAAAGAAACAGAAGAAATATTCGTGTTCACTGATAACATGTCTTTACAAAATGTTATGCAAACACGAGACTGACACTTAAACGAGAATCAATAAATTTTAAATCACAAAAGGGGGGCGCTCAAAGCTTCAGGAGGTTATACATACATAGATAAGTCTTGGCGGCATCGGATATCCGTTCTCTGGGATAAGCTTGAGTTTACGAGCTCGTACAGCGTTGTAGGGTTGTGAAACTGCGAGTCATTTTTCATTTTTCATCTTGTTTTGCATAAAAGTTGACATTATCTCATTGCCTAGCATTATAGATACCTAAGTATTATTAATTAGAATTTAGAGGAAATACACATAGCGTTTTGCAATGATTTTCATACGCGTTGAACATAAAATTTCATAAAACAGAAAATATGGTATTTTTTATTACTATACCATAGTTATAGTGTTCATATTCAACTGGGTCCAACTGAAGTCAGAAAATCTGTAGATCCGTTATTTTTCAATTCGCACCGCCTATAATAATAGCCTTTAATACAAAAGGAAGTTAATAGACGTTTAATTTTCATATACTAAGGTCAGGGTTATCTGAGAAAAATGTTAACTACCTACGATTTGCAAATACTTAAGTCTGTTAAGAACACGTCAGGAATAACTGACAATAATAAACTTTAATGTTACGACTGTTTTCATTATTATTAAAATTACATAGAAAAAATACGAAAATGAACACAACGGAGGCTTTATGAAATAATGCATTCATAATTGCATTTGTGAAATAGAGAGAAAACTTTCAAAAGCTGAAACTGCTAAGAGTTCATTTTCATAACATAAAATAGCTTCTTAAAGAAACAATATTCAGAAATAAACTGAGAATTAAACTTTTCAAGAACTTTTCCTGATCCTACGGAAACCCGACTTATGCGAATGAAACTTTTTTTAACTGGTTCAGCAATATTACTACACTATTTTATCTTTATAGTCAAGAACAGCGACGCTATGGCCCCTTGCAAATGCCATAAAAAAAGACGTCTTCTAGAAAACTATTTACAAACAAAATATTTTTTTTTTTCAATCATCAATACTGAAATGCATTTCTGCATTTTTAATGTGTAAAATCTTTCCTCACGCTTTTCTGCAATCTGTGGGAATGATTTCGTGAAAAAGGACGCGGAAGGAAGTAACAGGAAGCCGGGAAAGCGCCCGCTATATTTTCGATTTGACCAATGAAGCGTGCGGTGGTTGAGTTGGCCGTCCCAAACCCAAACCATTTCCCGAGAGGTTGGTACTGACAACCAACATTACGTGCGTAGAGAAGGAGAACGCATCAGTTGTGCGCGTTGTGTGCAAAGTATGTTGTTACATAAACTAATTTATATGTGTACACTAATCAATTGCCAAGTCGTCTATATATTAATACGTGAAGCAAAAACTTTCGGTACTTTTGTAAGCATATTACGCGCACGGAAGACTGAGATTTGGCATGGTTAAAGTTTATATGGAGAAGGAGTGCAGAAACCTATAATGTATCTATAATATATGTTACTAATATATTAAATTAAATAAATTAATACTGCGAATCCTAACCCGAACAGTGTCATTTTTATTATCTACAGATAATATTCATTGTTTAGGTACATGAATACTGCAAATGTCAAACAGAAAATAGTCTATGATCAAAAAGTCGATGGTCGAATTTCGACCTTAGTGCGATCGCTAGTAATAATTATTATAGAAATAAAGGTGACTAATGTTGATACGGATACTGTAAACGTTGATAGGTAATTCATATTGTTCCTTTCGCTTTCGAATATGATTATGTATTTTAGACATAAGACCAATCCAAACAAACATCAAAAGCCTTTCTAATAAGATTATATTTCATGATTTTATAAACTATATCCTGAAATTCAATACGAATGATAACATGAAGATAATAAATAGGCTATGTAAACCGGTAGATAAACGTTCCCATAAATTTTTATATTTGAAATAGTGGTTACCTAGGTAAACACATCCCTGCTTTAGTAAACTATAGCGCATAAGCATTCAGGGATATAAGCAGGAAGGAAGCATTAGAATATTTTTATAATTATCCGATACGATATCGATATCGGACCGTGAACCAATAATGAAGTTACCTAAACTTTTTGGAATATTTTTACCCATTTCACGTTGGTCACACCGATATCGGATATAAAAAATACTTATTGGTAATTGTTCCGCTACTGGGCTCAAAAATCTTTCCCAACAAAGACATGAGCTTAACTATAATACCGAACACAAGATATATTCTTTATAACATAACGACAAAAAATCTAAAGTACTGTCATTTTCTACTTTGATAGCTTTACCTAAGAATATTTCTCAGGCGATCTGATTATCACGCGGTTTCTACCCCCTCATTGCATGGTTTTATAAATTAAGTTAACTTTACAAATATTATCTTTTTTTTTAAACTACAAAGGTGGTGAACAAGATTACGGCTGCCTGATGGTAAACGGTTACCATAGGTATCACTCGCGCGTTACCGACCTTGAACCCCCTTCCCCAAAGAGCTCTGAAAACCCTACGCCCCGCAGGAACACAACATAAGGTTATTTAGCTGCGATCTTCTAAAGGCTGCAGATATTCCGCCAGCCGGGCTGCCCCAAGTAGAGAGAAATCTCATAAAAAATTTCTCTGTGCCCTAACTCTCTTCTGAAAACTACAGTCTAAAATCAAGGATAGACAATCGCAACGCTTGTAAAAATTAATTAATTACTTTTCAAATAACAATATAACAGATAACAGGGTGGCTATAGGGAAGGTTGGAGGCCACTGTAGATAACGCCAAAAAAAAACAAAGAATACCTTGCTGCTTGCACTTAACCCAGATGACGTCATCGTGGGAACCCTGTGTCACTCAGAAATATATTCGTGTGCATAACATTCATCTTCAGCTTTCACATATTCGATATACGAAAAGTTCGTCAGTTCGTTACCGATATCGTATCTGATCGTGTAAAACCGCTATAAAGCATAATCGCTCAGGGACACACACGAAGGGTGTTACGACGTAAGTGAGCTACGTTTAGGGTTGTATACCTTATCTTTATGCGGCGTTTATCAGTTTAGGCCTCGTTAGGGGCTCGTCTTTAGAACTATCGATTCCAGGATGGACTATTTGAACTGCTGTTGAACAATAATTATAAACGGCTTATTCCTACGTGGTCTCACATACTTATGTTTTCGTTGCCGAAACGAAAAAATGAAGAAAGAAAGACACGTGGTCGGATACTCGCATTTGAATTAATTAAAATAAAGTTACTGTTTGCGCCTCTTTATCGTATTGTGAATCGATGTTATAATGTCCCATCCCTTAAATCCGCCCCCCACCCCGCTCCGTCTATTTTCCTACCGTTGGCTTGTACCTGTCGTCGTACGCGCCAGTGTCTTCGTTGATTTAGCATAAAACGAATCGTATCGCTCCGACAAAATCGTGCCGTTGAGCCTGACCACGTGCACATATCAAAACCCTTGTAATTTGGAAGAAAGGATCCATCTTCGGGCAGTTTGTGACTCAAAATCGTGAGTACCTTTTTTCCTATCCTACCTATATTTGTTCCCCATTATCGCATCGGTTCACATATGAGTTTCACTTAGCATTCGTAGGTACATTAAAATCTTTAATCTGTAATTTTAATAAATCCATACAGTCCACTCATTATCGCGCAAACAGTTACTTTGCTTGTAATGTCAATATATAGTCGAAGTTTCTGTTTGAGTTAACTGGAAATATGATAATTTTAAAATGTTTCAAATGTAACTCCTGTTTACCAGCCGCGTTAATTATAATCTATACAAATAATAAAATTGTCAAATGTCAAAATAGCAGCTTTTTACTAAATCCATATAAAAGTATATACGATACCTATAACAAAACACCCATTTTTTTTTTTTTGCCTGTTTGTTCCGGGTAATCGAAATGGTTGGACTGATTTTGACGGGACTTTCACTGGTAGATAGCTGATTTTATAGGGAGTAACTTGGGCTACTTTTATTTTAGAAAAGAATTAGGGTTCTGCCTAAATAAAAAAACTGGTCATGATGAATCAATTCGGGCCCTTAAAATGGCTTACGCTGAGTAAACCATAAGAGATATAGCAAATTAATGTACTACATAATTGTAGGCATTAAAAATCCCACAAAAAAGTCAGCGAGAGTATATGTCTAAAGAATTAGAGTTCCGCCCAAATAAAAAAAAACTGGTCATGGTGAATCGATTCGAGCTCTTAATAGCTTACACTGAGTAAACCATAAGAGATATAGCAAATTAATGTACGACATAATTGTAGACATTAAAAAAACCTACAAAAAATACAGCGAAAGTACGAATTACAACATCGTAAAGTGGAACACTATTTGGATATGACACAAACTGAATACAATAAAAGAAAAATCACATACATGAGCCCTGAAAAAAATTCACTCCTTTTTGGGCAGTTACTCATTATTGATTAAACAATAAATGTGTACTATATTTTTTAAAACTTCCCAAAAGTGCTATATATTTTACAGTTTTTTTTAAATACATATACTACATTTTTCCCAAAAAAACGTGGCAATCAGGTGGTGGTGGTGGTGGTATAGCGTGGTGATATATAGCCTATAATAACCTTTCTCAATAACTGATTAATTTACCAAATTACCACCAACCTTTAATTGATTCACCATGACCAGTATGTTTTAATTATTTTTCAAAAATAAAAGTAGCCTAAGTTACTCTCTATATCATCAGCTATCTATCAGTGAAAGTCCCATAAAAATCGGTACAACCGTTTCGGAGATTACCCGGAACAAACAGACAGACAGACAGAAAGACAGAGAGACAAATATTTTAAAAATGGGCTTTATGTTATAGGTATCTATATACTTTCATATGCATTTAGTAAAAAAAAACTGTTATCTTGATATTACAAACAGACACTTCAATTTTATTAATTGTATAGATTATATTGTTAAAATAGTCTCACAAGTCGTAAAGTCCAATAAATACCGAACGAATCAGGCAAATGCATTTTAATCACTCGACTAGAACTATGGGAACTCGAATGAAATGAGAACCAGTCCCGGGCGCGGGCGTCGCGTCGCTCCTCGCAACTCGAACAACAATACCGTTTCAAACAAAAGGTGACAAACAATCGCACGCCGCGCCGCGCATATTACTCAACACTTACTAATGAAACTCGAATCATATTCTATTAAGACTCATTACCTATAATATATTTTTGAAGTTATACTTCTTTTTCCCGTTTATTAGAGGGTAACATTAAGAACGGCGTGCGCATCGTGTGACGGAAGTGCGACATCATGAATTAAATCATCAATGATAATAATTTGAATTTATTTGACTAACTTTTATTACTGTGTATAATTTATTTAACTCTACATAAATAAACATTACTTTAATAAAGTTTGTGTAACATAATGTGTATTTATACACCATAAAATTATTTTTACATGAAGAAAAAAAATCAGCTAAACTTATTTTAAATTATTATAGTGAAAAATCTAAATCTGGCGTGGCGACGCTTTGGTCACAACGTTGACGGTGTGGAGCCGAGTTCGTTCTTTTTTTTATAGACTGAATCATTTCAAAGTTTCATGTTAAAACATGTATAGATTAAAAGCGGTTGGTAGGGATCGTGACCACCATACACATAGTAAGAAAATAAACATATTCACAGTGACTTATTACTAGTTTTTTGTAATCAGGATCACCCGGTCTATTTTTTTTAAATATTCACTAAGATGTTTCACATCTGCCGGGCGTCCCGTGACGGCCAACATTTTTTATTATTAAAAGTTCGTTAATGGACGAACCAACTTAAATGATTTTGAGGACTGACTTCCACGGTGTATCTTCGAAGTTGAGAGATCAACGCCAATAAAATTATAATGGTAGCACCCTTGAGGTATCCCCTTTCCGACAAAAACCACAATCCGCGAAATCGGTTCATAAATAAGGAAGTTATTACTGAAAACCTATAAAAAAAATATACATTCGAATTGGGAACTTACTCCATTTTTAGAAGTCGGTTGAAAAATACCAAAAATGTTTTGTTACACAGTAGAAGTATGATTTCGTTCGTGCGTGAATAAATGCACATAATTTTTTAACCTAAAAAATAATATTTTTAAGCATTTTAAATTACGAATCAGAAAGTCATCAATAAATAATAAAGACCGGATAGTATTGAAAGAATTATGTTTCAGCATCAGTAAAAATTCCAAATAACTCTGATATTTCAGTAAAGGTAAGTAATATGTATTGGAATTCTCACCTGATATGCTTTTTTAACTACCTCGTGTATTGAATGAAAAACCTTTCACTAAACGTTTTAGACAATGACACTGCACGCTGCTCACCACACAGGTACATAGGTTCTCTAAGGGACCTTTTTTTTCTTTTTTGGCTAGTTAGACTTAGACAAAATTGCCAGATTTCTAAATGCATATACGCATGTGTTTTCCTTCCTCCCAGAAGACAGGAACACGTATATATGTATAGTGGAGTTAGATCACGACTTATTTGCATTTACGGCAACAGCCCGAGGGTCGGCCACTTTGGCACCCTTGCCTTTGCCTTCCGCGCTCGCCCCCAAACCCGGTGAAGCTGTAAAAGTCTCTGGATCCTGAAGGCTAACAGTATAGTCAGTTCGAAAAAAAAAACTAAAAGTTTATTAGGGTTCTGGCTTATTACCGGCCCCAGTTACCAACACGATAAGCAGCTAATCATTTCATCTTTGTCTATCCTTGCTGACAAAGACTAGTGAAACGGTGTTAATAAAAGAAAGGAAAATAATATGTATATTTCACAGTTAATGCTTTTATAATATTAAACATTAAAAATTTCAATGAAAAAAGATGCACTTGCAAATGCAGCTGTGTATTGCATTACAACTAAGTGAGCCATACTTCAGTATCTATAACTTACTAATAACGAAGCTTATCACTAAATTACATATAAATTGTTATACACTGTTGTTTATTACTATTACAGAGGTTTATTTTTGTACTAAATTTACAGAACTTTGCACGCTTAGGTATATAGCGATCCACGGTATGTCCCGGTGTATATGCAGTTGCGAAAAAGGTTTGCATGACAGCGACGACCAGCACTGGATTGCCGATCACTCCGTGGTCCGCCGTGTTTTAGACCGAACTGTGCTTACCATCAGTTACAGTAAGTATAGTCACACAAACTTAGCAGTTCTACAATAAAATATATTTTTTTAAAGTAGTGTGCATGTGTGTGTCAGCTCCTACGCACGACTGAAGTAAACTCCTTAAGTAAGATTGTCTTTGAATATGCAATCACTCACTCAACCAGTCACTGAGTTGTTAATGATCTATCTAAAATCAAGATGATGTTATACATCATTTCAAAGTGAAATGTCCGCAATGTATGTTGCGCAGGTAATCGTAACGCTTTTTGATAACGCTAAACGTAACGTTTGTAATTCTTACATGTAAATCGATTCTTGAGGAGTAAACTCTAGTAACCCAGCTCAAATAAATAAATAAAGAAACGAAGAACAGCACATGGAAAATATTAAAAAAATCATTCGACAATTCTAACTAAGCCGAAAATAAATTTAAGAAGCGAATGAATTTATGAAATAAAAAATACCATCACAATATTGGAATATTTGCAATAACGCTACGACAAACGAATAAATTCGATAAGAATCTAATAAACTCAATTTATACGGGAGCTTGTTTAGTTTACCAACAAAGTCCTTTATGTAAGTACGCTTCAATGAGACTCCGATAGGGCAATCTCCGAGGCTTCACTTATCGATTTTCATATTGTTAAGTTGAAATTATGTTCAAGAATATCTCGGCTTACTTGCCGTAAAGTATTATGTATAATTAAATTTCAATCATTGACTATGAATATGACATATGAAATCGTTAGACTAGTCTTAAAATGGCCCACTATTAGGTACGAAGGAAGGTACAGGTTTGATAATCACGTCCGCGATACGAAGTTTAGTTATTTCAAAGGTCGATAAATTTATAGTTATACTAGCTGTTGCTCGCAGCTTCGCTCGCCTAGATATTTAAATACAATTTTTTTGGGGTATACTCGGATCTCTTCGGTAACTTGTCGTAGATAAAAAAAAAATTTGTTCATAAAAAATACTAAAATTGCGATTAAAAATGGAAAAGTAGGGGGGGGCAGGTGGGTAAAAATTTTGGGTTATAGGTATTTTATCAAAGAAATAGAAAAAAAAAAAATCTTGTCAGATACACCTTAATCACCTAGCAGTATGAAATATACTTTACGACCTATTCGTATATTTAAGGAGTGCGACCACAAACACCGTGACAAGCGACTTTTATACATGATAAGACATGTAAGACTATGTGTGGCCATGGTTTCACCCGTGTTAAATGGCAAAGCAATCGTGTAGACTATTCGTTGTTTTGACTCCCTGTCCTTCCCAAATTGCTATACCTTCATGAATACTGCTCCGTTCCTTATGTGTGGTAGCGTAAGTTACATAACCTATAATCTTCGCCAATAAATAGGCCATAAAATACGGTTTTTTTTCTGACTGTTACTTACAGAGATAAGCGGTGTTCAAAAGAATAAAGAATTGATAAATAAAAATTAAAAAGATAATAATAATTTAATTTTATAATTTTTAATAATATTATTAGTGACCATAGTATTTAACAAAGAATTTCAATTAAAATACAGTTTAGTGTGGGTTTTAGTAGACAATTCTTGAATCATTTTTTTTTTTATTTTGTATAAAAAAAAGATCTCCGGTACCCGAACTAGGCAAAGAGCCTGTGACTCGGGTTTCTTCGCCATTCGACGTTAACAAACGACGCAGTTGTATTACAAGCGAAGATTTCAAATCGAAAACTGCACGAGCATCGGCCTCGCGCAGCGCCGCCCGCTCGGAAATAGTTCTGGAAACAAATCGAACAAAACCGCAGAGGAGACGTCTCTAGCTGTACAAGTTTTACGGGTCATTCTAAAGATAGAAGCGAATTCAGAAAAGGTGTGAATTGTCCGTTTGAAATGCAATTTCAAATAAAATTTCAATCCATTCGCAAAGTCTATTGTTATTGTTGTACGAATTTTTACCTCACATCGGCACCTATCGTGGGATCTACACTCCATCGTCAGTCTTCGCTGTAATGCCGGCCTGCTCAAATGTCTCTTCACATTATGTCTGAAGAACTCCATGTTGTAAGAGAAGGACGGAACACCCTGGTCGGGAGACAGTTGCACAGCTTCACAGTACGGAAAAGATATTACGTAGAGAACTTTTTTTGTTATCTGGTGTGTCCCCCTCTACCGCAGTTCATTATAAATGTCAATAACCAATCTGAAATAGTATTGAATTTTACCCTATTGTGATAAAGGAGGGTTATATTTTTCGAACGTTATATATATATATCTTTGACAGATTCTGTAGCCTTAAACGGCTTGATGGATTTTAGCATACGAGGTGTCGTTAGATTTGTCTTAATTGTGGGAGTAACATAGGCTATATAATATTTAAGTACGACGTCTGCGGATCACATAAAAAGCAAAAAATCGACCGCCGAACTCGTCGACTTGTTGGTGATTAAGCACTGATGACGGCAAAAATGCTCAGTCTAGAGCATCGACGTAAGGCACTTGCCTCTCAGTGTTTTACAGGTTGCACTTTGGAAAATGTGCACAGGTATTGCACGACTTAATTCCACCCAACCCGTTCCACCATATGACAACTAGATGCAATGAGGGTTCCCACCCTTATGTTGTGGAAATTCGTGCGATTCGTACGAAGCGATACGCTTCGTCGTTCATTATGCGAACGGAAAAGGAGTGGAATTCACTCCCGTCGTCTGTTTTCCCATTCACCTATAACTTGGGATACTTCAAGCGAAGAGTGAATAGGCACTTAATAGGTAAGCGCGATACATCGTCGGCCTCATCTGTTCTTACCATCAGGTATGATCGAGGCCAAATGCATACCTGTAGTAGTACTACTAAGTCTAGTGAAAGTCTTGTTCTCAAGTGCAGCTGCCGAAATACACCTAGAAGTGCTTGACGACAGATTTTCAAAAGCATTAGGAAAAGCCCTACCACCATGCTATCTATGGTTCCGTCACGATGTGTTCCTTCATCGAAGTGTAGGTCTCAGCCATTCTACCACTGACTTAACATTGCTTCATTTTAGCAACTAGTTATGAACCGTCCGCTATTTATGAGTATTGTTGTAAAGCAAAAACCCGGAGTTATAATAAATACGCAGTAAAAGTCTTCTACACTGTATTCAGCCCTATTGGAATTCAATTCCACAACAATACATAAAACACTATGTTCAAAGACACAAAGCAAAATCACATATTAAATTTTATGCATCATGTTGCATATAAAAATAAAAACTCATAAAACGAAATAGAAGCCGCACTCGGAAATACTTTAAAACAAACTCATAAAAAACTTTATGAAAGTATCTTCATACGTAAGCATTTTAAAATGATAACTTTCTGACAAAACAAATAAAAATATTATTTGTATTTTATAGGGTTATTATGCTAAGGTCTGACCATAGTTTCACTTTGTATCAAACCTAGTACACAGCTATGAAGGCAGACATATACTGCTGTACTCTGAGTGAATTCACCAGGATAGCATTAGCTATCATAGGTTACAAAATTTTACATTATTATAATGTAACGCCGTGTTTTAATATTATGTATTCATATTTGTGTTCACTATTGCATAAACCTGTAAAAATATTGGATATTATGAAAATATTATAAATAAATAAATATTTTATATTACTAAGTCATAAAAGCGCTCGTGCGAATGTAGCTTAAATCCCGTAGCATTAGCGATCGCAACTTATGCTACGTTCATAGCAAAATTCCGTAGTCGCTGCTACGCGCGCTACGTTGTCAACAATTCATTGCTGTAGACACAGATAATATATGTATAGTTTAGATGTATGTAACTATTATTCCAATGGGCGGTCTTTCGTACCAACGTATCCATTTCAAAATAGGTGGGACCGGGGACAACGCCTAAACTTTCAGCGTAATCTGCGTAGCCCGAACACTGCGAAATTGTGGCCATATCGCAAGAGGAAGTTCCGACAACCTGGAAAAGCAGCTGTTGATAAGACAAGTTTCGAGAGAGCAGCCGATAGGAAGATGTGCAAACCGGCGGTCGGGCCACGTTATCGCTAGAGCCGCCCACCAACGCAGCCTTCATCATGCTGAAAAATGAGATCGATGGAGGCAACTTACAGGAAATGAATGCGGAGTCACGATCTTTAGCACTGAGGTCGCCGACAGGAATAAACATTATTGTAATAACTCAGACAATCATGTTTTGAATTACGACCAGATTTTACTATCAGATATTTCAACAACGAAATACGTAATTTATATTCTACGTCTTAGAGGGGAATCGAACCGACGATATCTGTAGCTTTAATGTGTTACCACTATGTAATCTAAATAAATGTAGATTGAAGAAAGTATATTTAAGACTAGCTGTGCCCCCGCGTCTTCGCTCACGTGGACTAAAGAACGCCGTCGATCGGGCACACGCACGAATCTTGCTACCCGGTTCCCGGAATATTTTAAAGACAAAAATGCTTATTGTGAGTGTTCTTTAAAAGATAGACATATACTATCTGTGACTTTTTTTAGGTATTTTAATGTCTACAATTATGTAGTACATTAATTTGACATATCTCTTATGGCTTACTCAGTGTAAGCCATTTAAACGCTCGAATTGATTCACCATGACCAAGTATTCTTTAATTTGCGCGGTACCCTAATTCTTTTTCTAATATAAAAGTAGCCTAAGCTACTCTTTATAACGTCAGCTATCTAGTAGTGAAAGTCCTGTCAAAATCGGTACAGCCGTTTCGGAGATTAAGCGGAAGGAAGAGGCAAACAAAAAAAATTTAAAATTGTTTTTTTATTATAGTTACGGTATAAGTATACTTTCATATACATTTAGTAAAATACATTTGACATTACAAACAGACACTTCAATTTTATTAATTTGTATAGATATAGATTCCTTGCCCTCAAATTGAACATATATCATCAGGTATATTAATCAGTATCAACGAGCATCGACAATTATGTAACTTTTTTTATAGACTTAACTTTGATCTTCCAGGGTACATAGCCCGATATAAATTAAAACGATAAAAATTACGTAGACAAGTTTTACGTGTTATCATTTCCAACAGGAGCTGTTAGCGGAGGCTAATACACAATATAGGTTACACGTGGCCATTAAAACGTACGTAGCAGAGAGCGCAATGATCGATTAACACGGCGCGCCATTAGGAAACATGACGCCACAGAGTCGGAGTTCCAGAACTCGTCCGGGTAAACTTTACCGATGACAAATTACCGTTCAATATGTATGGACGGAGTACGATTGCTACTTCATCATCTATTCATACATCTGGATGTTAATTTAAGCGGTTTTTCTATTTAAGGTGTCACGATATTCTTAGCGGTTGTTCCCCGTAGCAGAAAGTGAAGTTGTACATATTTGGTTTTAGTCGATAACAAATTCAAGACATAAGTAATTATAAAGTATTCATTTGAATATCTATACTAATATTATTAAAAAAACTCAAGAGATAGTTTGGTTGTTCCTTTGAACGCGCTATTAGATTTGAAAAATTATTTTTGCATCTTATAGCATATTTACTGAAGAAGGTTTATAGGCTATATAATATCACGCTACGACCATAATGAGCGGAGCAGTAATTATGAACGTGAAGCAATCTGGCAAGGTGTAGGTAAGTACGGGAAGCGAAAATAACTGTTGGCTACAAGGGTGCGTTGGCAACGGAACGGGTGAAATCGTGGTGCACAGCAAGTGTTATAATACAGTTACATAATGTACTTGAGAACATGAAATTAGCTAGCGGAATTAGTTTATTTATTTAGTTTATTTCAATTTACTTCGTCATGGCTTTGTGAATTACATTTATGACCCTTACAGAAGTACAATGAAAATATTTATTTCACAGAGGGAATGATTTCACATTTTGAATAAAAAATTTTTTCTTTATTATTAACCGATAAATTTCCAGCAAACAAAGTGCAATGTTTTAATAAAAACAAGACAATTTTTAACAACAAACAAAACTATCTTCAATGTTTTTGAAAAGCTCCCTGTTGTTTCTTCGAACTTGAAGATCCAATGCCAATGAAATTAAAATGGGACCATCCTTGAAGTATCCCCTATCCAACAAAAAAAGAATCATTCGAATTGGTCAATAAACAAAGAAGTGATATTTATATTCGAATTGACTAACCTCAGCCTTTTTTTTTAAAGTCGATTTAGAATGGTACGTGTCAGGGCCTGCGACTGGAGTTTAATCTTTAAGAACGATTGTCTTCGAATATGTTATATAAAATAGACAAATTTCCATTATCAATATATTATTACTTCCGTATACAAAATAAAGATAAGTGTTCAGTACATGTCGCGCGTTGGGACAACATACATTAACAACAACAAATACAACACCAATTATGAAAGAGCAAAAACTCCAAAAATAAATTTCTCACTTTAAACGTGGTAACTCACCGAGTTAAAAGTGTTGCAACCGTAAAACGCTTCAAAAGAATTCGGAACGAAGGTAGAAGAAAGAGTTTCAATTAAGCAAGTTGATTACTTTGAAGTTATTTTGAAACTTTAAATTTAGGACGCGGTTTCTGGGTTTCCTCCACTTTATAAGGATTCCAATTGTACACCTGAAATCTATTTTAAATATACATTTAAAAAAAGTGTACTTTTAAAACTCAGTAGACGTGACAGAAGTGAAACTTCTTCGGCGATGTGTAAATTTATTTAAAAGTAGTAGTGCCCCGCGACTCCGCACGTGTTTATTACGCAGTAATTGCTTTCGTCTCATAATTTTATTTACAGTCTTCCTATTGAATTCTTATCTCAGCTATCTATCAGTGAAAGTCCCGTAAAAATCGTTCCAACAGTTTCGGAGATTACCCGGAACAAACGAACAGACAGGCAGACAGACAAAAATTTTACAAATGGGCTTTTTGTTATAGGTATCGTATATACTTTCATATGCATTTAGTAAAAAACTGTTATTTTGACATTACAAACAGACACTTCAATTTTGTTAATTGTATAGATTTGATAACAGAGGTTGTAAAGAATAAATGTTGCTAGGAAACCCTGTGTCTAAAATAAAAAAGGTTGAATTTAATTATTTTATTTGTAATTTTTAAAATCACTGCCATTATTACAATAGTATTAGCATTACGGTTTGTATTTCGATTATCCAAGGAAACTCAACTGTGTCAAAACTATCAAAATTCTTTGTTGTTTTGAAATTTTTTGAACCCATCTTGAATACGCGTCTCAAATCTGGAACCCCAATTATCAATACATATAATAAAATCGTAACTGATCGATGTCTGAACATAGAATATATATGAGAAAACTATTATTGGGGGCCTTTATCAACGCAGCAGGACCCAAAACAATGATTGTTAAAATGTTTGTGTTTGTCTGTTTGCCAACGTTGGTGCGCGCTAATCTCAGAAACGGCTTAACTGATTTGGAAACGGTTTCAACTAATATATTTTTGTAAGGTTCACTTAACATTTAGTGTTGGTTTTACTTCAATAAATTCAAAAATAAAAAAGTTATATCAATTTAAAAAATCACGTCGAACATTTGTTCGATAAAAGTGCTATAAAATAGCTCTTCAGTTGTATTCGTTGAAACTTTGAAACTGGTTTGTAAAATGATGATTATTGAAA
Source organism: Saturnia japonica (assembly GCA_033032175.1). Classification (NCBI taxonomy): domain Eukaryota; kingdom Metazoa; phylum Arthropoda; class Insecta; order Lepidoptera; family Saturniidae; genus Saturnia; species Saturnia japonica. Next base: position 1,722,894 of record CM065330.1, read on the forward strand.
GTTTACATAAAGTTAAAAAATGTACAGTTTCAGAGAATTTGGAACTTTCCAATATGAGGTTGACCTTACATCTTTAAAATGAATCATATTAATAAGTGGTCACCCTAGGTTGGATATAAACACACAAGCAAGTCGAGTGCCGCATCGCTGCTAGGCAATTCATTCCGAAAAAGATCGATTAGAATCAAACTCTGATGTATCGATTCACAATAAATCGAGGTCTAAAAGATCGATCACTCCAAAAAATCGACCTTCTTTTATTCACTTTTCAGATTTGTGTTAACAATATAAAAATCCCTATTATAGAAAACAAAAAGGACACCACAACAATCGATCTTTTGCTATTTTTACCATGCTAAAGTATCAGTTAAAGAGAAACAAAGAAAGGTATAGAGAGAGAGAGAGAATTAATTACAAAAATATATAATTATAAACTTTTGTCGTTATTCTGCTTTTGGGTAATTTACTGACACCATAGAGAACGACAGCATAATGAAATGAATAATCCATACTAATATTAAAAATGCGAAAGTAACTTTGTCGGTCCTGTCTGTTGCATTTCACGCCCTGAAATAGACGATGAAGGTTTGTACGAAGAACGCATCAAAACAAATTTGATGAATTTTGGTATAGAGATAAATTGAACCTTGAAGAAAGACATTGGCTTACCTTATGTCGTGAAAATAAAACTTTAAGAGGTGAAATAGGGGATGAAAGATTGTACGAAGGACCCACTATTTCTAAATTTAGGGTTATGAAAATTCATATTTATGCTATTAGGAAGAAATAACAGTGTTTCGTGTTTTAAAAAATAAGGGTGATTTACAATACACATAGACTGCACTCCTTGATACTAAGCAAAATGTTCCTGAGACATAAGCTTACATTATACAAAACATATGTCCGTCCTATCATGACATATAAGCTGCGCTACATTCGCACATACGTCAAAGATCAACATTAACAAATTCCAAATCCTCCAAACCCGACTCTTACGTAAAATTAACAAAGCCCCTTGGTACGTTGGTCGAATCGTATATTAAATATCTTACGCGATCGTACTTCGACACTGCTTCGAATCACGTGAATCCGTTGGTCAAAGCTGCCGCGACTTAAACCCCAAAACCGAACCTCCCACGCGAACAACTCCGGTCGCGAATATCTTCACCGAGCCCGTTTATAAGATCGAGGAAATAAACAAATACTACTCCACCGTCTCTCCAAACAAAGCGTGCTAGCGCCCACGCCCGCGAAACCACCGTTCCCTCCGCAGGGGAAGGGCGGCTAATTTCGTTCCCGCAAACCCGTCATGTCCTCCCTCTCTTACGGCAACTCAAGCCTGATCCGTACCCCCGGTGTAGAACCTTTGAGTCATGCAGCCGCTCGCGCAATACAGGTGACACTGCACTTGCAATCACGTAGCTACCCACACACATCATTACACACAATATGTACATACATACGTGCACACCACATAAGTACATAGATTCTGTAAGGGACCTTTTTTTCTTTTTTTACGATAGTTACTTTCGATCATGTTTCCAGAATACTATATACGTATACACATCTTCATTCCTTTCTCCCAGGAGGCAGGGACATGTTATATGTAAGCGTTAGTGTAGCTCGAATTTTCTACAGATAGGGAATTAGTCAGTTCGCGACCTTTTCACAATCGCGGTAATAGCCCAAGTCGACGTCCGGCCACTTTGGCACCTTTGTGCGCATGTTGCTCACGCTTTCGCGGCTGAATGCCTTAAGCATTCGCCCCCAAGTCTGGTGAAGCTGTCAAAACCATAAGTGGCTCTATTTCTTTAGGGCCCCTTAGGCTAACAGTATAGTCAGTGAGAAAGAAAAAAACCATCTATAATTTTCTTTTGGTTTATCGTGTTCAGAGATTAGTCAGTGTATATACAGTAATATAGCGGGGTGGTAGGGATCGCGACCATCATACACATAGTGTTAAACACATGTATGATTTTCTTTTGGTTTGTCGTGTTCCGAGGTCAGTCCGTGTATAGATACTATTAATAATATAGTAAAGCGGACGAGTTTTTTTTTTATCTGTTTGTTTAAACACGGTAATCTCTGGACAACTGGTAGCGGTTGGATTCGAAAAATTCTTTTTGTATATGATAGCCAGATTCACGAATAATAGTATAGGCTATCTGGAACTAAGCTATACTTCTCAGCTAGCCTTAAATATTGATTTTTGTTTAAGTAAGTCGAAGTAAAAGTCTTCCCGAACTACTTTATCCGCATGCGCTGGCGTAATGGTTAGTGATACGTAAATATAATATTCTACAAAAATATTGTTCTTTAGTATATCTAAAAAAGTCTCCGATAACATATGCCTATATCTTAATAGCATAAGCCACAATAAGGTATTTTGCGAGTTTTTATGTTGAAGATTAAAAATTGATTTTGAGCTTTATTTTTAGGCTTATTATATTAATCCTTCTGAACAAAGGTATTTCATCATAAAAACAATTCAAATTTTTCTTTTTAGAGTATGTAATTAGGACACATAGTTCAGGAGAAAATGAAAAATTAAAATAATTTGTACTTGCGGGAAGTGATATCAATTATGATAGACTACACGGGTCCGTCGCGTTGGCGGCGCGGTATTTGTTGGATAAAAACTCGGGTGAAACCGAGGGGCACAGCTAGTATAATATATATGTCACTCGTATTGAGCAAATACAAAAACGGTTTCTTCGTTACCTACAGTTTAAATCTGAAACATTCGCTCCAGATTAAACATCGCGCTGTAAAACAAAATCATTTGCTCCCGTTATATAAACGGAGAGAAATAACAGATATGTCATGTCATATCTTTTGTGCAATTAACCTACGTCGACCAGCCGTACCTTGTAGAAAACTTAAGGTATTTTATAATTATGTTGTTAAAGCTACTTACAGACAAAATTCCTATTTAATTCGATCGAGCAGCGATACAAATAAATCGATTAGTGATCTAAACATTGATATATTCAATACAAGCGTGCAGAAATTAAAAAGTCTTCTGAATTCCTGTTTCTTTTCCTAAGATTTTTGTGGTCTTCCGTCTATTTTTTATCGATATGTTGAAATTTATGAATAGCCCTCTTTCATCTACATATGTAATTTAACTCTGTATTTAGCTGTACAGTTTCTTAAAATATAAAAATAACCATTAAGTACTGGCAACCCTGATAAGCCATGCGTTGTATGTCAGTCGGTCTTAAGAATGTTAATAAGTAGATAAGTTTCGGTTTGTTTGCTCGTTACATGGTTTACATCCGCTTAACATCAGCGTGTCATTCAAGCACGTTCGCCACTTCGATTGTCATAAAAAAGTCGTACAAAACAATTGTCTGAGTGCTCTATAAGGCGTTCCATACACGGCGGAGTTTTAACGTGAAAACTTTCATCGTCGCGTCGACTAGAGTTACGTCTAGCGTGAAATTCAACGAAACTCGACACGACTCTACCGATGTAAACTTTATATTGTGTCCCGTCTGATGTCCCATCATATACATATAGTAAGTAATTAGTACATGTAGCATGAATATAAGGAGGGGAACAATGGACACACTTTGCAATAGAATTGATGTCCATATATCGATCGATAGTCAAGTTTTAAAAGTTAATTTGAATGCTTGCCTATAGAATGGCGGATTGGCATTTTCTAAAGATCTCTTCCAGCGGTAAATCTGACGCAAAGCACCTTTAGGTGTATTCTGGCAGTTATAACTTAGAAGTTAGTCCCCTCTCTAAGCTCAGGAGTGTTAACATCTTACGTTACATCTTCACTTAACATCAAGTGAAATTGTACATATAAATGTACAAAAACAAATTAATGAAATTGTAAAATAATACAAATTATTTATATTACTATAGTCGTAGAAATTCGTGCGCGAACTTCCTGTTTCCGGCAGACGTTGGCGGCGACGAGGTACAACAGATGACAACGGAGGTGAATAATATAGCGGAGTAGGAAAGCGCGTGCAATTGTGTGACGTAGGCGCGCAAATCACAATACACTGAAGTAAACAGTATCACGTCTTCATACAAACGGCGAAAACGAAATCTAGGTAAACTTCAGTACACAATAAGTCATGATTAATACGCAATTTATAACTAATGACGAAATATTATATTACTAACTTCGTACAATTAAAAATTGACCCCCACCCCCGCCCTCTTACTACGTTACAATCACTTTTGAAACTAAAAATAAAACCCAAGTAGAAATAATTTAAATAAAATTTAAAATTTATAGTAGATAATATATTTTGGTAAGAAGATAGTAATGACATTTTAATATAGCATAATCAATACGTAAGTAGATAACCTAAGAAATACAGCCAGAGGGCAGCCCTAGTGCGTGTTTATCTACCGAGCGGATTTAGGTAATTATTTCAAGAACACCGCACAGACAACATAATTTTAGTATATTGTAGTGACGTCGTAATGACGTGCTACCTAGTCCCCTCCAACGTCTCTCACATGGGACGGTAGCGCACGAGCTTGCTCGACTATAGGTAAAATCATTGCACAGAACTTGATGAAAAGTACGGTGCAAACCAGAGGCAACGGTAACCGCCGGTGATAAATTCCATCAACAGTCGCCGTGGTTATTTCGAACTGCAAAAAAGACGTTATGTGCCTCGTTTGAAGTATTCGATGTTGTGGGAGAGGAGGGAACACTATACCAGGTACGCTCTCTGCTTTCCAGTACGGCAAACATAACATTTTCTGTTATAATGTTTTGCTTTTAAGAATGGTGCTAACCTATTCCAAACGTATCCGTCGACATTTGCTTAGCCATTTTGATAACTTTAACACCCTTATACTTATAAGAAGAGGACCAAATTGCGATATCTCAACGAGGCGATTTCTGCCGGCTTTGTTGTACAATAGCTCTTCACGAACATAAAACGATCAGGATCGTTTCGACCAGAAACGTCGGATGTTCGATTGGGCAAATAAAGCCGAGATTACAAAGGTATTCTCGCATCAACACTGCCGCGGGGTAAACGGAGCAAATGCCCTAAAACTGAGTACCAAAGAACAAAGAACAGAACAGTACCTATTACAGTAAATTTTGTACATATTTATAATTTCCTATATATTTTTAAAACAAAAAAATTATATACTTTAACTCTCATCATTAATCTACATGCAAAAACTAAATAAATCATCCATGCAATGTTAATTATAAAATGTAGAGTATAACAGGTCTGGCCTAAATTTTACCTGATGGCTTAAGTTATCAAATGCCTATTCACTCTTCACTTGAAGACTCTCAAAGTATTTATAGGTGGGTGGAAAGACAAACGCCAGGAGTGAATTTCTCTCCTTAGTCGTACACATAATGGAATGACGAAACGAAACGTTTTGCGGGAATTTGGAGGAATGTCCACTACATAAGGGTGGAAACTCTTACCGCGTCTACTTGTTCTGAGAAAAACACGAGGCACGGGTGGTGATCAAAATTTTTGCATTTTTAACTTGTGTATATACTTTTATTTCTACTTTATGTATGGTCTTGTATGTATATATATATATATATTTATTTATTTTTGTAAATTACTATATTTTTGTGTTTACTGAAATAATGGTCTTACAGAGTCTAAAACACTCTACGACTAATTCTATTATTTTCTAGTACTACAACTGTGCTGAACTGTGTTAAAAGTTTTTAAGAATATACATTAATTAATTATTTACGATGAATTGTCATAGGTGTTATCGGTCGATCAGTATAGGATTTATTTATTTAATCATTTTGTTATACCTACTTGTGAAAAAAGCTATATCTAAAATGGAAACGGAATTTAGTTCTAGCAAACAAAATTCATACCTGTTGCTTTGGAAACGATTCGAAATCTCTCTCACGCCTCATTACACGAACGAATAACTCCCGATCTCTCCCAATGTTGAGATTGCGAACCGAGATAACTTCTTCTTACATTCTACCTACGCGCAGAGCTTGTTGTTTTATTTCTATAATAGCTATGCTTGTGACTTCCCTCGTACAGACTACAAAATGCCGTTGAAATTGCTATTGTCATGGTTGTTATTTTTCTTGGTAGGGTCACAGAGTAAATTGACATGGTAGGGTGAATAATCTTGTGTTGTGAATTTGTAATTGTTATATTAAATTTGTTCAAATATAATAAGCACTATTATTATTAATAGCGTTCGAGTAGGATGTCTAGTTGCAAAATTACTGATTCTATCTTCTTTACTTTAGAATTCTGATTTAGTTTATGCTTGTTTGGGCCGAATTGAATAATTAATAAAAAAACATGACCGAATTGGAGCGAAAGTAAAATTAATTTAAAACATTCCATTCTATTTCACATAAAGACATGAGGATTCTACACCTGTTGCATGTATCATCTTTTAAAGGACAGCAGTCTCCAATGTTACCATAGCAGCGCCAACGTTGTGAATATTTCCTTCTATTGTAAATATAAACACATACCATCACGCCTGTATTCCCCGAAGGGTTAGGCAGAGGTGAACTAATTGTACACCCACAATTCGCCGAGTATGTTTTTAGGTCCCATGTAATAGGGGGCGAGCCTATTGCCATTAATCGGGCACGAAACCAAACTCCGAGCTGCTACTGGGAATTTCATAGGAAAACCCCAATAACACTTTGCTCGACCTGGGATTCGAAGCCAGGACCTCGCTCATAGCAGTCGCGCTAACAACCACTAGGCTAACGGGGCAGTTAAATAGTTAAGTATAAATATAAACACACTCTGGATAAATTAGTCTGAACAGATACTATATAATGAGTGTTGGGTACCAACCGTATAAAAAAAAAATCAATAATAATAATGAGATGATAATAATAACAAATAGGACTTCCAAATTGATAATAGTTCAAGTTACAAAATTATTAAGTTTCAGTTTTCAATTTACCTATTTTTTTAATCTTCAAAAATTTACTAATCTAGAGAGAGCGATAGGGTAGCTAGTAGGTAGATCTACCGAAATATCATTTTATAGTCTACCAATTTCTACCAATTTTTGGCAAATCATCTACCGATTTTCTAAAATTGAGGTTGGCACCCTTGAACGTAACGTTCTAGACATCATCCGATGAGAGGAGATAATAAAAGTCAGCTGTTAATTTGACATTAAATTTATCTGCGTTCAATTACACCAGTTGTTTATAACTTATCATATAAAATTCTTATACAAATCGAAATAAGATCAAACCACTTACCACAGTGATGGGGTAGGCAGGGTTTATGATGGTGTAGAGGAGTATATGGTTGGGTCTGGCCGGAGGCTCGCGTTTGCGCCTTGGTTCGCCGGCCATGTAATTGTTACCGTTGCTCTGTAAACAAAAGAAAACAAAATATATTAAAATTAAATAACAAACTAAATTATTAAAAATGAAACAAAAAAAGCCTTTGCAACAAACGCACTTGACCAAAAAAATTCTATTTTGTTTTTTTATTCGATTCCTATGCGTTATACTTAACTATTATATACCCTACGACACTCGCACAATTAAGACGAATCTAACGACACCTCTTATACAAAAATCCGTCAACCCGTTTAGGCTACAGAGCATGCCAAAGAAAAATACATACATTACATACACTCAAAACACATAACCTTCCTTCTTCACAGTCGGGTAAAAACTACATACAAAAACCTTAACTCTTTCACTTCTTCGACATTCATTAATCTTTTCATGCATGCTCGTCGGTTTAGAGTACTCTTGACCTTAGTAAGCCCTTGTTTCAGATAAATACAATCCAGTTTTGATTTTGATCATGTTTTCTTGACTTTTTGAAAGGCAATAATACATAGGGGAATAAGCAGCGTAAAAATACCTTTTGTAAATATAAACCTGAAAATTTTAGACCTTCAATCTAAATCAGCTATTAAAAAAGAAAATCCTTTTTTAAACTATTTATTTATATGCACATTAAACAAAAAAAAGCAGTAAAATTAATTTACATTATTATCATTCACGGTTATCTTCATAATATTGTTGGCATGCGGGATAAGCTTTTTGGCATTCTTTTTGTTTTTTAACGCCAAAGTACAAGGTGTCCAGAAAGGATATCGGGTATTTGTTTTCGCGCCATATTCGAAACGGGGCGTCTAAAGGGTGCGGGGAGGGGTTCGTGGCGTCCGCCATTTTGTGGAGTTTTAGTCACGATGGAACAGTACTCGGGGACGCATCGCGCATTTTGCGTACGAGCGTATTATCGTAATGGTGATTCAATAGTGACTGCTCAACGTCTCTATCGTGCGGAATATCGTACACGCCACGCGCCAAGTGACGATAGCATTAGGAAATGGAAGAAACAATTGAATAAGTTGAGGCGTCGGTTCGTCAAAATCCGTCTTTATCCATCCGAAAGCAAAGCCAAGCGTTGAACATCAAAAAATCGTCTTTACATTCGATTTTAAAGAAAGACTTACATCTAAAAGCCTATAAAATTCAATTGGTTCAAGAATTGAAGGATACGGACGGATAATCGACTGAATTTTGCGAACGAAATGCTGCAGCGATTTAACAACTTTAACAACATACTGTTCAGTGACGAAGCAAATTTTCACCTGAATGGTCATGTTAATAAGCAGAATTGTTGGTACTGGGCAGTGGAGATTCCGAGACGAAAGCATGAACGACCCCTGCATAGCCCAAAGGTCGTTGTTTGGGCCGCTATGTCTGCTAAAGGCATAATTGGTCCTTATTTTCATGAAGATCAACGAGGCCTAGCAATTAATGTGAATAGTGACCGTTATTGTGATATGTTGCGAAATTTTTTGGTCCCAGAGTTGCAGGAGTTTGCAGGTTTCAACTCAAGAACGTGGTTCTAGCAAGACGGGGCCACTTGCCATACCTCAAATGACTCAATGGAAGTTGTTAACGAATTATTCCCTAATAAAGTCATTTCCCGAAGGGGTAACATCAACTGGCCTCCCAGAAGCCCCGACCTTAGCCCGCTTGACTATTTTTCATGGGGATACCTTAAAAGTAAGGTTTATCAAAACAATCCGACGAATCTAACCCAGTTAAATCAAAACATCAAGTCAGAAATGGCAGCAATATCGATAGCTATGTGTCAACGTGTTATCGCCAATCTTCGTTTCCGTTTAGAAGAGTGCCAGCAACGTAACGGTCATCATTTGGATAACATCATCTTTTCCAAATAATTCTCCAATTCATATGCTAATAATAAACAATAAACTTTTTTATTGCATACAAATAATTTTTGTTTCATTGAACTTACAAATACCCGATACCCTTTCTGGACACCTTGTATAAGGCGGTGTCCTAATTTTTCGTACGAATGAAATACGATAAACCAGGATGTGGATAGTGGTACTCTTCAGTGACTACTATTATAAAAAAACCCGTTTTATAAGTTTTAGTGCGTTATAATACATACGGAACTTTTAAGTTTGTTTTTAAACTACATACTTTTATTTTATATGAAAGTCTTGTCAAATTATCTTTGTCCAAGCGAAGTGTAATTAATATGTTTGCTTGTTGCGTTTGCGGCACACAGAAAATAGGGATATAGATTAGATGCGGTACATGTCCATAAACGTCTTCCTACAGAGACTACGCGCATTCTCTAGGGTTCAGATTATTATCCATTATGTTGCGTTTTACGACGTGAAGCCACTATTTCCTCGGTCGACCCCAGCGTCTCGAGCGTGAAACAACGACTATATAGGGATGATAGAAATTTACGAGATCTCACTACTACGACGAGCAAATAAAAATAACAGGATAATATTAAAAAAAAAAAAACAAAACATAAAAAAAACTATAATTTTTTTTTATATGTTTATGTAGGAGCCTGACGATTATTTTATCTCGTCTATCCATGAAAGATTTTGTTTTTTATATATTAACATGTTAATAATTTTCCTAAAATAAACCAAAAGTTGTGATGAAGTAAAATATAATAGTCTTACTGAAAGTTTGAATCAAAAGATGTAAACGACATTTATTTAAAATTATTTCTAACATATAATTGTCTTATAAATATTTATAATATCGGCAGTAATTATATATAATAAAAACATGGGCACGACATACGAACGTGACTGACCCTCATAGTTATATATATATTTACCTCTAAATCAATAAACAATGATTATATTTATTTCGTACTACCGAAAGCACACTCATTACAAAATTCAGAATACAAAGTTCAAAAGTAAACAATTTCCTAACGCACTGGCACAGCTCGGAATTAGAGTATCGTCAGGCAATATATCAAAACGCAAAGACGTTTGCAGCAACTAAACGTCGCCGCATATAAACTCAATAAATCATTAATGCGTTTCGCGTTCAGTGAGAGTACCGCACCGCCCGCTCCTCCTCCGGCGCCGCCGCTCGCGCCCGTGACATGTTACCAGCGCCGAGTGACGTTTACAGTAACGGCGTACGTATATTGGCCAAAATGATTTAATACGGCCTTTAGTCTCATCGTCCGTACGTTTGTGTTCACAGGACACATTGTAGATTCACATTACAGTTTATTTGAGTGTTTAAAATGAACGCTTCCGACATAAACTTCCTCCATTCAATACTTTAGTATTTATTAGTATTTATAGTACTAGCTGTGCTCTACGGTTTCACCCGTGTTAATTTTATCCAACAAACACCGCGCGTCCAACAAACCCGTGTAGCTTATCATAATCGTTCCTACTTACCGCTTGTACAAATTATTTAAATTTTTCATTATCTCCTAAACTATGTGTCCAAATAACATGCTTAGAACAAAATGTACTGACAGGTAATTCCAGAGGTTAACGTGTTTGAACAAACAAATTTTTTTCCGCTTTATTATAGTAATAGTAATAATATAACGTAGTATAGATTTATTATATAGTATTAATTGTTTATCAACTCGAAAATCGTATAGTATAACTCATCTTGCGCCTAAACGTGCCACTGTGGCGGGTGTTACACGTAATGTTGGTAAATCATCGATCGCTTGCAAACTCGATAGTAACGATTGTTTTTTTAAAAAAAATCGATTCGATTGACTATGTTTCCTAAAACGTGAGAATTATTAGCCAATCGAGCTACGAAGGCGAATAAATGATCACCCCAGCAAGCCTATGTGTACTTGCACTTATCTTTGGAAATAACTTATCGATAGTTTAATCCCCTCATATCGATAAATCGATTTTTAGCCGAACTGTGCTACACCTTACAACTGTTATCGTTCATCCAGATTAAACCTCAATCAAGTACACATTGTAAAATCAAACAATCTCATTACACGAGAGATCCGAAATAGAATTAATTGTGACAAAGTCGGTATATAACGCCGAACAAACGTAATAAGACGACGCCGTATGAATATTCATCGGCATGACTCTGAGACAACGTAGCCTATGGTCCAAGCCACGAGACATAGCGGCTAGCTGAGTGAAAGCGAGAGTGGAACCGTAGTTTCATACTGCTTTTGCATTTTAAATTCCGCCTTAACAAAACGCAGCATTTATAAAATTTTACAAATGGTTTTGAAGTGAAACTTCTTTATCCGCGGTAGAGATTAAAATTTCTAATTACGTGACGTTATAAGTTACGTTTAATTGTGTAAAATGTAAGACAGTTTCATGTTAATGAAGAGAAACATCTTAGAGCACGACGGGGAAAATGTTGTACGAGAAACTGAGCTATTTCTATTTATTCAGTTGTGTTCGCCTTGAACACGCTAATCTCTAAAACAAGCAGTCAGATTTGAAAACAGTTATTTGGAATCAGTTAGCACGTTTATTGAGGGAGGTAATGGGCTATACAACAAATCCGAAGGAGCGTAGCAGTAACCATAAACGTCAAACAGTCTGGATGGCCGTAGGCAAGTACGGGAATTGAGAACATAAACGAATAAGCTTTGAAGCATGTCTGCGTCTATTGCGTATACCAGTTGATAATAAAGTTTTTGATATATTATATATTAATCGAACGTTAATACCAATAGTTACAATACTAAGCGGTGTTGGCAATTATGCGTAAACAATTCACAATAAATAGTTAATAAATGTATTACTTTCTGCTGGTCACTATAAATTATATTATCAACTAGCTGTGCCCGCGGCTTCACTCACGTGGACTACAGAATGCCCGCGCGAATCTTCCTTTCCCTCTCCCGACTATTATAAAGACAAAAATGCTTTTATGGGTGGTGTTCCTTAGAAGATAGACATATACTCTTGCGAACTTTTTTATAGGTCTTTTTAATGTCTACAATTATTTATTACATTAATTTGCTATATCTCTTATGGTTTACTCAGCGTAAGCCATTTAAGCACCCTAATTGATTCACCATGACCAGTTTGTACGGAACCCTAATTCTTTTAACACTAAGTTATTCCCTATAAAATCAGCTATCTACCAGTGAAAGTACCGTCAAAATCAGTCCAACAGTTTCGAAGATTACCCGGAACAAACAGACAGACAAATATTTTAATAATGGTTTTTTTCTTATAGGTATCGTATATACTTTCGTGTCATTTTTCCATCACAACAAAGAAGTTCCACCTTCCCGCATGTAAAGGTTATCATCATCAGCACATTGTTTTTTTGTTATTGTATGTTTGTAGTCGGTTATATTCTATGTAGCTACTTATCCCATTGTAAGAATTATTTCAATAATAGGAAGATCCATTATCCCTTAGCGATATAGTCTAATTATTATTATTTTTAAACTGAAAGAAGTCGAAAGCGATTGCTAGTGTACTAAATTCAAAAAATCTAGATAAAAGAATACCCTAAATATGTATAATAAGAAATCAAGTTTATTTGAAAAGTTAAACATACATGATGATTTTACAAGTAAGTTACATTGGTAATTTTCTTACAAGTTGTAAATACGTTGACAACTTGATAATGCGTACGTTTCAAGGCGGCCATTTTCAAGTTTACACAAAGGTCCTACTTAAAAAAAAAAATTACAAGTGCAGTGTACCAAAAATAAATAAACCTGTGGTTAAGATGTAGTATGCGGGTCTACTCTCGGGATAAGTTCAATATATAGACGCACTTTTTACGTAAACTAACTTTATTTATACAGTATGTACACGAAATTTACAGCAGTGAAAAGCAAGCGATAGTTTACAATACGTATTGAAATGGAGTCGGCAAGCGTGTGTCTGCCTCGGTAGCTCTGGCAGACTGTCGGGGCTGCGGGGGCGACGAATAATCGGCGCGGCGCGGCACGGAGTAAGCGGGATGGAGGGGCGCGCGACAACTGTACCGTTATCTATAAAGACTTTTAGTCGATGCGATAAATGTCGCTGCACTTGCGCCTCCGATGCGATATTCTCCGGTGATTATATATGTGTGTGGAGTACGCCACAAACCTATCAACTTTCTCATTCACCATATTAAGGCAACCCAGATGCCAATTTTAAATAATTTTGAAATTTGATGCAAGATGACTTGTCAACGTGTTCAACGCTCGGTACGGCCGGCTTTAATCGTTTGTTTCAAAACCAATGAATTTTAGAAGTCGCAACCGCTTATGAATAAAGCCACGCGAAAAACCAACACCGCGATACAATCGGTAAGCAAACGGGGTATATGACTCTTCTCCGATATAATTTATTTAAAGTCCTAATTTTGTTCACCTCTCGTTCGGAATTCCAATTAGATACTTAAATAAACCCCTTCTACGCATTTCGATTTAGAAACTGGCCGTAACAGCTTTGGCATTTCCACTGTCTACCTTCACTTAGGTAATATCTAAAACGATTCCAATACCTTTATATGATTCAAGAAAAAAAATCATTTATAAATTATCTCAGAAGCAATGATGATTCACGTGTTAGCGTGTACGGACATCGCGCCGATCGACGTAAGTTCTAATCCCTGCAATGAGCCAGAGCACCCGATGAAGGAAAACATCGTGATGAAACCATAGCATAGTGGTAGTGCTTATTCTAATGACCGCCTGGCTAGCTACTACCCTCAAGTTCGAAATCTGTCGCCAAACACCAATAGGTGTGTTCCGGCAGCTGCACTTAGCGTGCTACCAACTTGGGCCACCAGAAGATTAAACCTATAAAGATAAAGAAAAAAGTGGAACGCGACCTCCATACACAGGCTATAACCAAAATAAAAAATCATTATTCAATTCACTTATGAACGTCAAAACACTACCGCCTGTTCGGAAAATGTCCCAGACATCGAGAAGAACCGGTATAAAACTCGATTGAATTAAACAAATGTCTTAATATAGAACAATAATAATATATTATTGGATGCATAGAGAGGGAGTCACTTCTAAACATCACTATCATTCACATAATAATCCACCATATACACCTTTTGACAGTAAAACCCGCTTGACATGGTCCTTGAACTTGTTTTCCGGCAAATCAGTAATGTGCTTCGGGATCTTATTATAGAACTTGACACTACTACCTAAAAGACTTTTATTGGACCTACTTAGTCTAAAACACGATACGACTAATTTATCTCTATTTCTAGTATTAGCATCGTGCTGATCTTTGACAAAATCTAACTTGACTAAGTTTTTTCCTATATACATTAAGTTATCAAGGATGTATTAGGACGGCAAAGTTAAGATATTATATTCCTGAAATTTATTCTTTAATGATTCACGAGGTCTCCAGGCTATAAATTGTTCGAATTGCCCGCTTTTGGTATCTACCTCAGTTGCTGAACCCAACAGCAAAGTACCGTAAGACATTAAGCTATCAATGTAAACGAAGTAGACTAACCTAGCACTGGCAATATCTGTTAATTGGCGAATCTTACGTAGGTACTGCTAATGCAGCAGAACTTAATATTTTAAGTTTTAATGTGAGAACTTCACTGTAATTTAGAATCAAGCGTAATACCTTAGAAAACAGTAAGCTAAGCCTACTAAATTCCCTTCTACTATCAATACGCCGGACATTGGGAAAGGCACATCTCATACGTTTTGTTTTGTTTGTATTTAGCAGTGAATTCTTTAAAGCAAACCATTCAGAGATTGTAACTAAAGTATTGTTTAATTACCTAAGCTCCGAATCTATTCTTTTCACTTTGAATATAGGTTAAGTAACATGGGTGAAGTAACAGACGCCATAGTGTCGTGTTAACGGATCAGCCAAAGTTTATCCAGCTGGGCAGCTGCCGATAGACTAGCATGAAAACTAAGACACTTGTAGAAGAACTATTGCAAAGGGACGATCTTCCGACCAGACGGGTGTTATGTCTGGCGGGCAGCTGCCCAACAGTTGTAGTCGGGTTCTTATATATATACTCAATTGAAGAGTTAATTTCTATAGCGTGATGTAGGATGCGTCGTATGTGGCTCGATAGATGTCGCTACACACTCATAAATATTTTAGATAATTCAATTTCATTCTACTCAGGGCAATCCGACTGGTGGAATATCGCCACCCTACAAATAATCCCATCCCCAATTAACGTAGAGTTGTGTTCCCGCGGTGAGTTGGGTTACCACATCAAAGAAATTGAACCCCTCCTTCTCTTTGGAGAAAGATCGGCAACGCGCTAGTGATACCTCTAGTGTTAATACGCGTCCATAGGCTACGGTAGCCACTTACCATCAGGCGGGCCTTACGCTTCTACGCCAATTTAAATATATAAAAAATGGCAGCAGCAACCATAGATGAAAACCGACCATCATCGTTGTTTATGGATTCTACTGAGCTTCCCATGGAGTACAGAGCTGTGAAATGGCCGTGCTACTTAAAAAAAACACACACACACACATAAATCGAATAAGGATCAAAAAGTTCCAATACAAGTTAGGCATTTTCCTTTTTTTAAACGGAATCGTGTAAGATAAATAATTGCCACTGAAACTACTCGATCCGATTCACCGGGACTTTCCCTTTAACAAGACTATTTAAACGAGGTCTTTATTTAAATTTCGCGCCCGACTGAAACTTTACAGCAGCGGTTAATCGAACACGTACAATATTCAACCTTAATACCACAGCAATACGACTCTTTCTTATATGAATATATAAAATTCCGACTACTCCATAGGAGATACGATTTTCAACTTTATTTTTTGGTAGTTAAAAACGCCAATCACGTTTTTACACGGGTGGAACTCGTCGTAGAAGGATTACGGAGTGTATGTTCGGTTACGGTTTTATTTGAATATGATAACTGATGTTTAATACTATGCGACTTTAAAAATGTAGTGTGTATTTTTTCTTAAAGTATTAAGTACTGACGAGCGTAGTAAAACAACAGGACGTTATTTAACAAAAAAAAAAAGACAACTTTGAACAAAAAAAAAACAATCTTCAAAGATATTGAGGAGTTCCCTCGTGTATTTCAAAGTCGAAGTTCCAATGCCAATGAAATTAAAATGCGACCACCCTTTAAGTATCCCCCTTTTCCGACGACAAATGATCATCCAAATCGGTTCATTAGCAAAGAATTTATGGCTGTACGAAAATAATATTCGAATTGAGAAACTCCTTTTTTTGAAGTCCGTTAAAAATTGATAGACGCTTGAAGACAAATTTTAGCTTAACGAAGCTGATACACAGTTGAGTATTAGAAAAATCCTAACAACATGGCTTATGTTTGTATCAGAAAAATTTCCTTTACCGAAAGCTTTTAATTCTTAAGGTGTTGTCCATTAATTACGTGTTTACTTACGCATTAATCGTCACTTAAGATCAGATGAGATCGTGACCCCAACGCTAAACCTATAAATATATATTAAAAAAAAATTTAATACATTTGGATAAACAAAATTACCGTTTACATTAAAGAGTAATTAAACCAAAATATAACAATTAAATTTGTCACTTGGTTATCGCCGTCATAAAAAAAATGTATTCATATATTTATCATTAAAATAATCAAGGAACTCATTCTACAAGTGTATTTTTATTAATTTGTTTCATAAGGAAGCAGTGAAATTCACAAACAGTTAACTGATGTATAAAGTTAACTGGATTTAATTAGGTCAAGCTGAAATTCCGAAAACCAATAATAATCTCGGTCCATTGCACTGCCACCACATACGTGAAGATTGTAATATTCGCTTGTTACATACTGCATTCTAAAATAAAAATCTTACATACATATACTTTTTTTAAAAACAAAATTGTATGACAAATTTATTCAAATATTCAACGTACTTTTGAATTCAGCTAGATATGAACATAGTTTTATTTATATGTATGGTTTATTTGTATTGTTGTTTATTATTATTTTGAATAATTTAATTTTACTATGTATGAAATATGTAACTATTAAGGTTTTTATTAAATACATTTAAAAGTATATACGGAACTTATAATAAAAAACAATACTTGTCTGTCTGCCTGTTTGCGCGCACTTATTGTTAGTGAAACTTCCTATTCCTGTGATTGGAGGGTAAAGGATTTAAACAGTAATATCGACCCAAACAGTAGTATTGTTGAAACAATTGTTTTATGTACGGAATATATGTCAGTCAGCCAGTCCTCGAAGACGACTTCGACAAAAAAAGCTCATCGCGTGTTCCGAAACTTACGTACTTTTATAACTAGACGACCTAAAAAAATTCTATATTGGAAATTGACAATCAATTGTTTTGATTTTAACAATACGCAATAAATAGTATATCGCAAGGAATCTTGGAACAGATTAACAGAGAAGGGTATAAAGTTATAAACATTATCATAATGAAGAAATTGAAAATACCGCACAGGCCGCATGTATTTATCTCGACAACGAAACAAACAGTTGTGCTAAATACATTCCCACACCGCGCGCCGAGCTGAATAGCACCGATGAAAACTTTACGATTTATATGGCCAAAATAATATAAACACCACGCAAGCACGCTCGCATAACCCCCGATAAAAGAATTATAATTTCTAGGTAGAATCTGTTCAGAGAATACAGAATCTTCACCAATATTATTTCAAGAACGGCAAAACAAACATGGCAACGTGGGTGTAGGTAACATTGAAATGGATATACTTTAACTAGTGTCTATAAGATTTTTTCCAAATCTACGAATGCCGTTTTTCTTATATTTAAAATCAATGTGATGGGTTCTTCAGAACGTATTTTTCTGTCTCTTTATAGTTTCAGAGTTCCCCTCAATGACCCATCTGAATGTTACAGACTTGTATTAGCAATTTAAAAAAAAAGATGTTTGACACAAATGATTGCTGACGTTTATTTAAAATAGTACCATGGCATTTTAACTGGTGGTATGTAAAATATTATAATCCAAAAACAACGGTGACCACCAAGAGATCTGCAGTCCGTCGACGGTCGTCGCTGTCATACCAGGTTTCCAGCCACTCGGCAACTGAATATACTACCTATAATACTGTCTGATCCTGAAACGCGACAAACCAAAATAGTCGTTGTAGGGGGTTTTTTGTTATATGCATGATGGTCTCGAGCTAATGAGGTACACGCTTGTTTAATGGATATATACGTTCTAATTTCGGAACGCAACACGCCTAAAGGTGGCCTCCCACGGCCCGTGATATTGCGGACGGAACGCGGACCAGCCCGCACCGACGCTCCATGGGTAGTGTCGTCTGTGGTAGCTCTGACAAGTCCGTAGCCTTAATGTTCGGTGCGTGACTGTCTGTGCGTGAGAATCCGCAATATCACGAAACGTGGGAAGCCACCTTAAGCATACCACTATTACGGGTGTTTACACCTAATGTATGATGGTCGCGATTGTCCACAATTGCCAAGTCCTACCACCAATGTCCCGATTGAAAGTCTTCGCAATTTCGCATACGTACCAGGACAGTAATAAAACAGTAATACATTATATATGAACGCTATTATAATTTTTTATACAACAAAGGTAGCGAACACGCATAC
This sequence comes from Saturnia japonica, assembly GCA_033032175.1. Taxonomy (NCBI): domain Eukaryota; kingdom Metazoa; phylum Arthropoda; class Insecta; order Lepidoptera; family Saturniidae; genus Saturnia; species Saturnia japonica. The sequence continues at coordinate 1,741,729 of CM065330.1, forward strand.
AGCCCATCTGATGGTAAGCGGTATAGGTATCACAAGTGCGTTACCGACCTAGAATCCCCCTACCCCAAAGATCTCTGGAAACCCTATTCCCACAGAAACACAGTACAAAATTATTTAGCTACGATCTTCTGTAGGGTGGATGTTTTTCAGCAGTCGGACTGCTCCAAGTAGAAATAAATCTCCAAATATTTTTTCTGTACCCTACCTCTCAGCATCTCGATTTCTTGTAATACAATATATTTTACATTGCTGTATTATTAGATCGTAAAGTGAAAACAAATCCCAAGATGTTGAATATTTATAACAAATGATAAAATGTAATCCACTTTAAAGAAATAATTTGATAATACAAACAATTCACTCGAGAACACTCCGAAGTAGTATAAGGGGTTTTAGAGAGAGAGGGGGTGAGAAACGCGATCTCGTTAACTCTACGACGTTTTGTTTATTTTCCTAACAAACACGTAAATAGAATATAATGTTTTGTTCTCCGCTAAAGAATTTTCTAGTTGAAAACAGTGATAAGTAACAGTTGATTTGTTAACAATATTACCACACTGTACTAATTCGAAAGACCGAATTTTAAAATCTCTCAGATTACTTGCAGTGATAATTAAATACCATTTTTTTTTTTAAAAATTTACAAATCCTCCTTTAAGGTATCTTATTGAAATACATAATGGCTGAAAAGCACCTTAAAACATTTCACTATGAATATACAAGGTGTCCAGAAAGGGTATCGGGTATTTGTTTTCGCGCCATATTCGAAACGGGGTGTCTAAAGGGTGCGGGGAGGGGTTCGTGGCGTCCGCCATTTTGTGGAGTTTTAGTCACGATGGAACAGTACTCGGGGACGCATCGCGCATTTTGCGTACGAGCGTATTATCGTAATGGTGATTCAATAGTGACTGCTCAACGTCTCTATCGTGCGGAATATCGTACACGCCACGCGCCAAGTTACGATAGCATTAGGAAATGGATCAGGATGTTCGAGAATACAGGTGCGACAGTTAAAATTCAAAACTCTGGTCGTCCTCGTTCAGTTCGCGATGAAGAAACAATTGAAGAAGTTGAGGCGTCGGTTCGTCAAAATCCGTCTTTATCCATCCGAAAGCGAAGCCAAGCGTTGAACATCAAAAAATCGTTTTTACATTCTATTTTAAAGAAAGACTTACATCTAAAAGCCTATAAAATTCAATTGGTTCAAGAATTGAAGGATACGGACTATGCTAATCGACTGAATTTTGCGAACGAAATGCTGCAGCGATTTAACAACTTTAACAACATACTGTTCAGTGATGAAGCAAATTTTCACCTGAATGGTCATGTTAATAAGCAGAATTGTCGGTACTGGGCAGTGGAGAATCCGAGACGAAAGCATGAACGACCCCTGCATAGCCCAAAGGTCGTTGTTTGGGCCGCTATGTCTGCTAAAGGCATAATTGGTCCTTATTTTCATGAAGATCAACATGGCCGAGCAATTAATGTGAATAGTGACCGTTATTGCGATATGTTGCGAAATTTTTTGGTCCCAGAGTTGCAGGAGTTTGCAGGTTTCAACTCAAGAACGTGGTTCCAGCAAGATGGGGCCACTTGCCATACCTCAAATGACTCAATGGAAGTTGTCAACGAATTATTCCCTAATAAAGTCATTTCGCGAAGGAGTAACATCAACTGGCCTCCCAGAAGCCCCGACCTTAGCCCGCTTGACTATTTTGCATGGGGATACCTTAAAAGTAAGGTTTATCAAAACAATCCGACGAATCTAACCCAGTTAAAGCAAAACATCAGGTCAGAAATGGCAGCAATATCGATAGCTATGTGTCAACGTGTTATCGCCAATCTTCGTTTCCGTTTAGAAGAGTGCCAGCAACGTAACGGTCATCATTTGGATAACATCATCTTTTCCAAATAATTCTCCAATTCATATGCTAATAATAAACAATAAACTTTTTTATTGCATACAAATAATTTTTGTTTCATTGAACTTACAAATACCCGATACCCTTTCTGGACACCTTGTAGAATCATCTGAATCATTTGATGTAAATACAATAAATAAATCAGGACAATTAAGGGCCAAAAACCATATTAGAAATTTTGTGAATTTATCCAATTATTTCCATTATATAAGTTGTTATATAGAAGTCTTAACAATATAAAGATCATTCTTTAACTTTGATGATCACTGAATTCCAAAGTATACAGCAGTTTAAATTTATATTTTAAATTATTCCGCCTGAAAAGCGCCTTAAACTTAATTTTACTATTTCACCACTGTGTCTCTGTGAAGCGTTCGTAATGTATAATGTGTCATCTATATATATCAAGAAAATTCAGGGATGTTTGTCTATATCATGGCGAGTGTTCGGAAGAACCCTTTGCTCTTATCCCATTTTTTTTGTCTTGAATTACAGAATTACACGAGCTGGTAATCGAAGCCACAGATAGACATTAGCATCCATCTCTTAAAGAAAACATATATTTGTAAATTCTTTTGTTTTCGATACTCTGAATAAGTGGAATCATCTCCCCGGTCGGCGTATTCTCTACCTTTTACGATATTCAGTCCTTCAAACGAAATTTGAAGAGGCATTCCTGCATGACGGCGGCGACTGTCGTTGAATTTTTTCCCCACCAATCACCGTTGTTTCTTAACTGCATCATTCTTCATTAGGTTCATCAGATTTTCCTAACTACTATTAAAAAAAATGATCCTCTGCGTATAATTGGTCTGCTCATTAGAAAAAGTAAGTCAAATTATTTGACGCACCCTATTGAAATTCTCAATGGTTTTTCTCAACGTAATGATTATTATCCGTACAGGAAATTATCGAAGTTCTTGAGTGAGGCACTCGTCAAAGCGTAGTCTTAATTACCGCGGCAACCGACAACAAATTGGCAATTTTAAACAACACCGAAAAATATAGGTAGTTCATTTAAACAGTGTAATACATGTAGGTAGCTTTAAGTAAGTTTATAATTTTAGTGTAAGTAGTTTTAAGTTGTCACTTTTATCTCTCGTTCAATAGACGCCATTACATTCAGTTGAGTTTTATTGCGCTCCCCAAAAAACTATCAGTTGACATATTCATATCAAACAGCACACTTCTCGAGGATCCGGGTTTCTTAGAGGTATTTTCCATTACCGTTTTATATGTGTATATTAAAACTTGCATTTAACAAAGGCTTTGGAAGCTAATAGTAATGATTTATCGAAGGTAACAATAGTCAATCAGAGTACTTTCCGTGTCTGCACATTCACACGGGTGGTATAGAACCGAAGCCGGTCTGCAAATATCTTTTACCTTATTTTAATTAACGCTACATTGTATGTACTTCACGATGAGCGTGGTCAGGTTTTTAATTAAACATGTTAGATGACGTGGAAATTGTTATATAATAGGGTAGAAATGGAATGTGTTAGCGAGATGAGTAAAATAAACGAGATAGCGTTGAACACGTCAACTCTGGCGATTACACATCGAACTGTTGTAGATAGTGGACGTCCCATGTGTCCTCTATAATTAAATATTCAATAATTATTATATCCACCGGTTATTTTTAAAGCGAAGCATTATTGTTTAACCCTTTCAATCGAAAAGTTTGCTCGAGTCTTTCGCCAACATTGTTCCTGCTCCGAGTAAATAAAAATGCAACAAACAGCCTGGAATCGTTTTCAAGTATCTATCTACGAACTACATACACTTTTACATTAATCTCATATATTCTTTTGAATAGTAGGCATAAAGATCTCCCTCCTCCTTCATTCATTAAACGTTCAACATTCACACAGATTAGTTTATTTCCTATTGTCGATTATCCCCTGGACTCTTTTGACTAGAGAAAAAAGATTGACTGATTGATTATATAGTTTGAACGTAATAAGATTAAATTGTCAATATAATAAATTTATATTAATTGAAATTATTTTCAACGTTCACAAAACCTCCGTCAAATACGATTACATTAAGAGTGTGACAATACAGGAGAACGTCGTAAGGAAACCTAAATTCTCTAAATATATTGTAACACTTTCACCGCGTAGCGTTAAAACAGTTAAATTTTTTTGAGCGTGTGGTTTTCCATCAAATGCAAAAAAGTAATGTCAATTTAATTAACGAAATACCGTCCGGCAGGCTTTAATGTGTACAACAATATAACAGGAGGAAAAACTTAATTGGCGCTGACCGCGGAGCGCCGGTTCCAAGCTTTTTGTTACAATTCGAGAGCAGAAATTAGCTCGAACCGTGCGCTATATTATCCCATTAGATACGGCGGTCTGTCTGCGGTCTCGGCTCCCACAGCTCCCTCGTGTTTATGATTATTAACTGAAGCTGTTACATGTCTCAGCTTATTAATTTATACATTTTAACGATCTCTATTTTTATAATAATTATACTGAATTTTATTATCTTTACAACTTACCATTTGAGATCAATGTAAATACATGTCATATTTAGTGACGAACTATTTCAAAAACAAAAGGGACCATAACAGATTATTAATTTAACGATTTATAAGTAGCCAGCCTGCCGGGCCAAAGACATTGCTTGCCACTAGAGGTTTTTATGAATGATTTACATAATCGAATACTAAGAGGTGGGCAATTATGAATGATGAATGGTACCTATTAAAAACGAATAGTGGGAAGCTACAAAAAAAGTCACGCAGTCGTAAACAGAGTTCTTTTCAAGAACATAAATATACCAAATAGCCACAAAAAAGGCCGTTCGGTCGTAATTAATTTTATCAAATTAGTAATTACTAATATTAGTAACCTTGCATTAGTAATTACTAATAGCTATAATCGAGATATCTCGAGATATCTTCATAATCGAATGACTACATTAGTATTCTAATTAATCTCATAATCGCCAAACCGCTATTTGCCACCATGCTATGGTTAAATCAGAAAGCAATCTATATTTCAACATACAAGAATGAAATTATAACATTGCATCGCAGTAGGATATACATGAAATATACAATATTTAAAATATTACACCTACACATATATGCGCACATCCACGTGCACACATAAACATAGGCGCCGGAATATAAAACATGCATTCTACTTAATTTTTGCTTAATTTTTTTTTTATACCACGGTGTTAGTACTGTGATATCCTTTTTTGACTTTAGCTATTAAATAGATTGTGTAATTTTATAGAAACATATATGTATGCTGTTGGGTTTTCAAAATTCATAAATGAATTACCAAAGATATGATCGTATATTTTGAAAAAATGACCAAGTGCGCTCTAGTATTGTCATCGTTGTTTGCCACACTTTTATTCAGTTGAATTAGTTCATAATACAGCTCGAAGACTCTTCTCATGGTTATTGATTATAATTTTATTCGTAGTTAGATACTCCAGACCAGTATTAAAAATACGCAAATAAAAAAAACGGTATAAATCAAGCTAAAATCTTTAACAAACCGAAACAAACAACATGGGATCGTATATACATATGTGATGCGATACACAGTTGGTAGTCGACCAGATAAAGAGTATATGAAATTTCCTCACAATACTTGTTTTTATACGATACGATTTATATAATAATAATGATATTCGTTAAACCATTATTAATCTAACTGCCTCGTTAGCCTAGTGGTCGTAAGCGCGACTGCTATGAGCGAGGTCCTGGCTTCGAATCCCAGGTCGAGCAAAGTGTTATTGGGTTTTTCCTATGAAATTCTCAGTAGCAGCTCGGAGTTTGGTTTCGTGCCCGATTAATTGCAATAGGCTCGCCCCCTATTACATGGGACCTAAAAACATACTCGGCGAATTGTGGGTGTACATTAGTACACTTCTGCCTAACCCTTCGGGGAATACAGGCGTGATGGTATGTATGTATTATTATGTGGATTTATTGAATTCGCATTTTTAAAATTAAATAAGCAATATATCTTTACTCGCAAATCGGACAGTTATATAATACGTAAAATGGGTAACAAGGCGCATATTACGTAAAGTAATGAATGAAACTTGAAAAAATGAAAACAAATGTTGGCGACAGAACTGTTATTTTCGTGTCTTGTGTTAGGTTATTATGTTATATTATTGTGTTTATGTGATGTGTACTATGTGTCATGAAATCATGAATCATGATAGAATAGATTGTAATAGATAATATTATAGAGAAATGTTAGCGACTACGCTACATTATAAGTTGCATGTTATGTATTAAGTTGTATATAAATGCTTATGTATTGTGTGTTACATATATGGAAATAGAATTATTATAGAATAGGTAAATGCATAGAATAAGTCAATACAGTAAGAATATTCAAAGTTATAGTAACTTTACGAATGGAAAGCGGTGATGCCGCCCGTAAATTACTTTGTTTTTGGCTTATATACGGAACATGTACTTGATGTATATAATATGTGAATGTTCAATGGATAGCTATTACAATAAGGAATGTTTTGGTATATGACATGTGTACACAATGTATATAAAGAAAGAATTACAGAGCAATTAATAGGACGACCAAAGTGAAAACAAAAATAAAAGTACGAATTAAAGCGGGGCTCTCTTTACGGTCACTCTCCGAACTACTTAAGCTCGAAGAGGCGCCGTATGGGGCACGGTGCAATTCAACGAGTACAAGTAACTACGATTCACAACAAGAAAGCTTTGGTCGTCCTGCGAACAATCAACAATCAAGATATCGACTTTCATTGAAGACCCGGCACCTCAAGCGGTCGTACATTATTGCACCCCCCCGGACCCCTCACTAACATCTCGTCCCACTGGCAACCGTTCGGCGTCTACGAGACGGGCATCCGGCGCAACAAAACGCCCGTCCAAACCGGGGAAGCGTCACACCCACATCTCTATAGGAGCGATGTTTGAAGATTACGAGAATAATTATATAAATATTTTATTAACCGACTTCCATAAAAATAGTTGCCATTAAAAACAAATTAAACCGTCATTACTGTAACATAATATCATAGATAAATAATTTAACAAGAAATAATACTTCAGCTTCGTAAATCGAAATCATTCAACCGATACGTGGATGCGATAAATCGGTGACGACAAATCGCACAGTGTGGAAGTAAAATTGTTATCGTTCAAGATTACTTACACAAACCGAAGGGCGCTGGCGCCCGCAACTTCTAATAAAACGTTCGCTGGAGATTCTATCTCCATAGTTATTGTAGGATTTTATGGGAAGAAATTCTAAACCGTATCTACTTATACTCATTTCAGTGGATCCATTCAAACTCATATCTGGAATATACAAATATTTTTATGTTTATCTGGGACACCTCATCACTTTCTTTATTGCTATAATAGGTTCACAAATTTTGACTTAGAATTAAGTACATATTAGTAAACAAACTACAAATATTATTTTATTTTATTCAAATTATTTATTGCACAAAAGTGTACAGTCGGATGTCTTTATGCTAAAATACATTCTTTAAGATCATTCTAAGTCTAAGTCTATCAAAAATGTGCAACCTTTACACCTGTATGAAGTAAAAGTTAATTAACCTTGCAGCAAATATGATTATACTAACAGCTAAATGAGTAATATTAGAATTTAGTGGTATTTATTGACGATATAATTTACACAATCATATTTATAACAATCATTACAAATAAATTCATGTAATGAAATAAAAAATTCGGATTTTAACATAAACCATAAGATTTAAATATGTGTGTATATTATATTATCATTAAATACTACTAAATTCTAGAATGACTTATGTAGTTTTTAGAATGCTCGTAATTTTCCATTTAGTAATATAATTATCATAGCTCAATTTCGATCCCGGTATTGCACCTAAACGCTAATGTGCAAGTAGAATGCGGGCGACAATAACAACACTTGCCAGTTACTGTCTCTCGCTAAATTGAATGGCTCGCGTGACGACAGCACAGGCAGTAAGGCCGTCCCATATTATCAAATAATTCAACCCTCAATGTTTGTACGTCCGCGTCCTTTATTAGAATCCCTCGGTAAATTTAAGCATCGCTAGGTAACCCGGTTTGGTTATATATTACAATGCCTAGTTTATACCCGCCATACCATCTGTGTACATTTTGTTTAGTTTTGAATTAAGTTACTAATACAATTAACATAGCTAGAGATCGCCCTAGGTCGAAATTCGACCAGCGACTTTTTGATCATAGACTATTTTCTGTTTGACATTTAGAGTATTCATAAACAATGAATATTATATCACTTGTTGCCACTTTTCGTTGAATGACAATGTCAATATTTTGGGGGTCTAAGTTCAATGGCACTAGTCGGGTTAGGATTTGCAGTATTAATTTATTTATTGTAATATATTATAGATAAATTTTAGCTTTCTGCACTCCTTCTCCATATAAAATCTTAATACAGTCTTCCGTGAACGCAATATGCTTAAAAAAGTACTGAAAGATAGGTAGGCCACAAGAGAAATTTCTTTAAAGATTCCTTCTACTGGAGGGAGTCCGACTGGTGGTATACCTCCAGTCTACAGAAAATCGCAACCAAATATCCTAGTGTTGCGTTCCTGCAATGAGTAAGGTTTCCAGAGCTCTTTGGGTTTGGGATTGGGGGGGGTGGGGGGGGGTTCTAGGTCGGCGACGCGCTAGTGATACCTATGGTAATGCCAGTACAATAAGGCCAGCCGTATGTTGTATAATAAAAAAAAAGTAAACTTTGCTCTGAAGTTCAACTGCATATAGGTGCTTGGCGGAAGATATTTCGACTCGAGTGTGCTAGCCAGGCGGGTATATAATATACCACCGTGCTATTTCCTTTACAAAAAGCTCAGACCCATGTAATCGAATTAACATAAATGCGATGTCCAAAAACTCCACCAATGGCACATTATTATCATCATCAAAGTTTATATGGAGAAGGAGTGCAGAAAGCTAAAATTTATCTATAATATCTGTTACTAATATATTAAATAAAATAAATTAATATTGCGAATCCCAAGCCGACAAGTGCCATTGAACTTGGACCCCCCAAAATATTGACATTGTCACTGAATGAAAAGTGACAGAAAGTGATATAAAATTCATTGTTTAGGTTCATAATGCAAATGTGAAACAGAAAATAGTCTAGTATTAAACAGTCGCTGGTCGAATTTCGATCATTGGGCGACTGCTAGTACTCTTTATTTCACAAAAAAGTACAATAGGACGACTTAATGCTAATAGGCATTCTCTACCAGTCTTCCGGGAGAGCAAAAGAAAGGTATATTATATAATATATACAAGTTGTGCATAATATTTAGTAAAAAAATAGAAGAAAAAGCTAAATAATTAAAAGTCATAATTCAATACATAAATTTAAAAAAAAGTCAGAAAAATGTTATCGTAAAATCGTAAAGTCAACGTCCTCACTACTCGATTTCTTTTAAAGGTCGAACGCATCATAACATTAAATTAAATCACCTGCAGCTCACAAACTGAAATACTGTTTCGTTGCACCCAATAAAATGTTACAGAAAAAAAAAGAAACAAACAGACATAAAAGAAGGACGATATAATAAATAAGTATGTCATTGTTAGCGTGCGTGGTAACTGGCAAACGTTGCAACGTTGTGTATACTTCGATTCTGTTTATCTCAATGCAGTCAGGGTTGTCGCACGACACTATTATTACAGGTTTATTAGACAATATTAAAATAACATTAATTAAATTGAAATAACCACCTAGTTTCCATTTTCCTAGGAGTCAACATCGTTGTGAAGTTTAAAAATATATTATTAATATTTTAATCAACTGTTATCATTTAACTCGTATGTTATTGTCCTAATCCTACTAATATCATAAAGTCGAAAGTTTGTGAGTGTATTTGTATGTTTGTTATTTCTTCACGCTCAAACGGCTGAGCCAATTTTAATGAAATTTGGTATGGAGGTAGCTGAAACCGTGAATTAACACATAATTATACGCGGGGCACTGCTAGTCCTAAATAATAACCAGCACGTTTGAGACCAGATACTTTCTCTTATATTACAATATTAAATCTGCAATAAAATAAAATTTCGTGTTATATTGCATTTATATTTCCTTGAAGCGTTACGTGAAGGCCGGCTTGACAGCGGCGACCGTCGATAAATTTTGTTCTCTCTGTGGTCGCCGTTGCATTTGGATTGTACTGTGCTTACCATCCAGGGAAAGTACTGAAAATATGCACGAGCTACTGTAAAAAAAATTATTTCATGTGATTTATTTGCAAATTCTTGTTTGCCATCCTGTGAAGTTATGGAATCGCCCCTTCGGCCTATCTTGTACCCATCCTGCCTCCTATAAACGAAGAGTGAAGAGGCATTTCTGCAGACCGGCATGACGGTGACTACTGTGAATGAAAATTGTCACCGGCGGTCACCGCTGTTTCTGGACTGCATCAGGTAATGAGCACTCGTTTTCCTAAGCTATATAAAGCTACTGTATTGTACTGACTTCACGAGGTAATTAATGTATTGACTTCGTCTCAAGCGCCTATATAACAGAGACGAGCGCGTTCGGTGAAGCTGTAAAAGCCGTAGCGGGTTCAGGGCCCCTAAAGCTAACAGTGTAGTCAGATCTAAAAAAAAAAAAATCGTGGGGATTAGCAAGCCGACCGTAGTGCGGAGCGGACGTATACTGGTGAAGTGAATATGGTGATCTAATATAGTTCTGGGCAATACAGCTACTATAAACAAATAGTCTTGTATATAATCCAATATTGTTAGTAAAACATCGGGTAACTATCGACCATACGATAGTCATTAGCATTATCAAACAATCGATCGTTGAAATAAAACTATCGACTGTTGATTCCCGATACATAATACGTGGTATTTTAAAATTTGCGCGATAAATATGTTTTCAACTCGTCAAGTTACTAAACTGCAACCTTCCGAATACGCGATGAGCTTATTTCGCTGTCGTCCCTGACATAAGTATATTCCGTAAAAAAAATAATTGTAAAACTATCGATTATTTAGAAAAACGCTATATTTTACCAACAATACGATCTGAACTCATCGGCAAGCCAATCGGGACAATCAGATCGAATAAAATTATGTTTAAGATTATTATATTCTTTATTGCAAAAAAAAAAGTACAAATGGAGGACTTAATGCTAACAAGCATTCTCTGCCAGTCTTCCAAGGGAGCAAGGGAAAGGTATATGCAAGGTGTGCATAATGTTAAGTAAAAAAAAAGATTATAACGATTATTAAGATTATATATTATTAAGAAGTATTCAATTGCTCCAAGTAAAACCTACGTAGCGAATACTTGAAGGAATTTCGAGAGTTGGCCAGTTGGATATTGATAGGAAGCGAATTCCACAGTCGTGCTGCTGTAACAGCGAAGGATTGGTCACGGAAATTAGTATGATGACTTGGTATACTGAGAATTAAAGAATCAGAAGACCTTAGCTGTCTATTATGCGTATCCGCGAGAGATTGAAAAAGTGATTTTAAATATTTAGGGGATTTGGGATTATTAAGTACGGAGAAAAGAAGACAAAGTATTCTTATATTCCTACGTTGCCGAATAGGTAGCCATTTAAACCTGGCTCGGTATTCAGAAACATGATCAAACTTCCGAAGACGGAAGATGAAACGGATACAGTTATTGAGTAGACGATCAAATTTATTGAAGAGATCTTCTGAGAGGTCCAAGTAAGCAACGTCTGCATAATCCAGAAGTGGTAAAAGAAGAGTATTCACTAGGGAAATCTTAGTATTAACAGGAAGAAAGTTTTTCAAACGCATGAGAGAATGAAGAGAAGCATAAAATTTTCTACTAACTTCCTTGACTTGGTCTGCCCAGCATAATTTAGTATCGAAGATGATACCAAGAATTTTCACCGTAGTTGAGTAAGGAATGGTACATTTATTGTATTGAAGAGGAGTCAATGAATTAAAGTCTATTTTAGCAAGCTGTTTTGAGCTACCAATTATAATGGATTGACACTTAGTTGGATTAACATAAATCCCGTAAGATTCAGACCAGGAAAGTAAACTTGAGAGGTCCTTGTTTAAATTATTGATTATAGAAGGAAGATTCTTTATTTCGCAATGCAGATACAATTGCAGGTCATCAGCATAGAGATGGTAGTGGGATTGTAAAATAGGCGTAAGTAAGTTTATAAAAATAGAAAAAAGTAACGGAGAAAGAATGCCGCCTTGGGGAACACCAGCTTCTAGAGCACACCAATCTGATTCGCCATCATAGACGCGAACAGCCTGGTGACGATATCGGAGATAAGAAGAAAACCATTCCAGTGCTAAGGGTGAAAACTGAAGACAAGAAAGAGCGGCAATCAGAAGATCGTGGTCAACAGCATTAAATGCATTGCTAAAATCAATAAGGACCAATACTGTGACCATACCTTTTTCCATATTAGATCTAACATCTTCCGTGATCTTAAGCAGAGCAGTAGTAGTACTGTGGGCGGTTCGAAAGCCAGACTGAAATTGATTTAATAGATCGTGGTCAGTGAGGAAAGAAGTAACTTGTTTATTGACAATAGATTCCAAAATTTTGGAAAGGAAGGGAAGAACAGAGATAGGTCGAAAATGATTAGGAGCTGTGGGATTGGTAACTTTAGAAAGCGGAACAATATAAGCATTCTTCCAAGAAGCTGGATAAATCCCCGTGGTTAAAGAAAAGTTTATGATAGAAGTCACACATGGGAGAATAAGCTTATAAATATATTGTAGCATGACACGACCAATATTATCACAACCCACAGCTTTGGAATTGAGAGTTAGGAGGAATATTTTTGTAATTTCATCTTCACTAGTAGGGGAAAACTCAAACTGCTCAATCTGAGGACGGGGTAAACAAGCAAGAAATTTAAGAGTAAGATTTTTAACATTCAGTGTGAGCTTAGTAGCACTTGCAAAATGTTTATTTAACAAGTTCAAGTCAATAGGAATTTTATCGTCCCTATTAAGATTCTATTGATTCTTACATTTTCATTTCAGAAACTTCTTCTTATTAAATCGGAACTACTCTTCCGAAAAGGGTCTAGTAGTTAGGATAATAAACTCCACAAAGAAATGAGAATGGATTTAACAAAACTGAACAATGTGTATTATGTATGAGAATAAAATTTACTATTTTTCTATAATAAAAATGTACAAGTATAGTATACTTCCATTACTATAATTCAATGAAATGTACTTTAAAAGCCAAAACACAGGAAACTGGCCGGCTGCCGAATCTATATTTTACTGTGTTTTACCATCGGTTGAACGCTATTGCGTTTACATAAGAATTTTATGGACCTCCATATAAATTGTCATGACGTCATCAGGTTTTTAAACTCCCCCCTTATAGGCGGCAATTCAGAAATAACGTTTAAGCCGTGTCATTCGCGAGGGAAAATATTTGCAGAGCATTATAGCCTCTTTACATTGTCATAATTTATGGCTTCACAATGTGTTGCGTTTTTTACTAAACCTATAGGTACCTTCCATGAGTTTTTTACAATAAAAAATTTAATTATTAACAATAAAATTGGATGCGGATACTTACGTACGCGCGTTAGTAAATACACTTCTATAAATAATCACTATCTTCACTACAATAGAACGAAAGCAATATGTTATAATAATGTGCATACACATCATAACAATTCAATCTCAAAATCTTTTTCAAAACGCGCTTAAAGCTTCTAAGTTGTAAAGGCTCAAAGATCAAAAACCATTATAGTGACATCTAGCGTTACAATTATAAACTACATACTCAACCAAAGAGTATTATTCACCATAATTGATTTCAAAATTTATAATAAAACTTTTGTCATTTTGATTGGTTGGCAACCATAGGTACAATATAATGAAAATATCGACATGCCCGCACTGTTTGTAAATCACAACATAAGAACAGTGCAGTGAGTCAGTCCACAAAATAATTCACCCAGACAACGGACCTTGAAATTATATTAAAACCGATGAACTTGCGGTTCATGAAAATACGTACCCCTACCACAAACATTTTCCTTATTATATAAAAAAAATCAAATTGTTTTTTTTTTTTGTTTATAAATTCCGTATACTGGGTACTTTCATTTATATGCATTTAGTAAAATACTATTATTTTAACATTACAAACATACCCTAACCCTCCATTTTTATTATATGTAAAAGTACAATATGGATTATAAAATGTGACCATTGGTCGAGTCGAGGTAACAACAGATCAAAAAACTGGGCCAAACTGAAGTTTAGAACACCGTGTGCTCTAGTTTGATGATGCATTTAACTTTCCTCACGTCGACAGTTCGTAACTGCCAGCAATCAGTGCGCGCGGGAAGCTAACCAACGAAGCGGGACGGGATTAGTTGAATCCCTAAACATTTTTTATTTTTTTTTAGATCTGACTACACTGTTAGCCTTAGGGGCCCAAAGTCGCTGCGGCTTTTACAGCTTCACCGGACTTGCTCGCCCTAAACACAATAACCCTATCCTATTTAACCGACTTAAAAAAAAGGAGTTTCTCAATTCAAATGTAAGTTTATTTTTTATGTTCAGCCGTAACTTGTGTTTATGAACCGATTTAGATGAATCCATTTTCATTGGAAAAGAAATATTTCAAGGGTGATCTCCCGTTTTAATTTCATTCGTATCGGATATTCGACTTCGAAGCAACAGACAACTCCTCAAAATCATAGAGGTTGGTTTTCTTTTTTGTTAAAATTTGCCATGTTTGATCAAAAATGTCTTGTAACATCCGGTATTGTGTTTTTATTAGTCTTACTACAATGCTTAAAAATCTCGCATAATATTTAAGCCAAAATCGTAGATGATAAAAATCTAGCTAGCTATGTATGTATTTATATCTATTTGGTACGCTCTGTAGCCTAAACGGCTTGATGGTTTTTAGCATACGAGGTGTCGTTAAATTCGTCTTAATTGTGTGAGTGACATAGGCTATATAAATACTTATGCATAACGTCTGGGAATAAAAAAAAGCAAAAATAGAAAAAAAGAATTGTTTTAGTCAAGTGTTTTTGTAGCAGTCGGGTCTTTGTTTCCTTTTTAATAATTTAATTTATATTGTGATCGCGTGACATCCCTGCTGCGCTCGAGACGCTCAACCAATTTATTTATAGGATACGACCTAGGCGTACTTCTGAATCAGTTGACACATCGAGTGACTTCATACGAAAACGAGAATTAACATTGAAACTTTGAAATAAACATTGCATTCAAAAGTCGACCCACGTATTGTATTAATAGGGGGTTTTCACTCGAACAATTAATGGCGATGACTTTAAATTTATCGACTACATACCTTAACTAGTGATCGCCCGCGACTTCGTTCGTTTAAATCTGTCCTAATGTTATAAATCTCAAGTGCTTATTTTTAACCGACTACGAAAACAAAGAGTACCATTTTTCATACATATGTACCAACATAGGTATGTACGTCTATTGCTCCAGCAAGTTCTGTTGCCTAAACGTCTTGATGGACTTTAGCTTTTTAGGTGTCGTTAGATTCGTCTTAATTGTGTGAGTGACATAGACTATATAAATATATACGACGTTTGGGAATCAAATAAAAAGTAAAAATATTAAAAAAATATTTTCATTAGTCAAGTGTTAAAATACCCAATTTTTAGCTTCTTTATAATACTGCGGCCGCCCCGCCGCTCCGCGTCGTTAGGAAAAGGTTCGCACGCGCATCTAGCTAAAAAACACAAACCGTAGAAAAAGTAATAAATATATGAAATCATTTAAAAATGTCACTAGCGTCCATTTAGACTAACTTTAACTCAAGAACGGAAACTCGTAGAGAAAGAAAAAGGAAACTTCGAAACGCTACTTTTTCCTGCGAGTTTTGAAAAAATGGTACCTCTTTTTTAGCACGACAGGAAAGTTTTATAGAAGACAATAAAATGTTTTGTTTGTGGGACAAACAATTTCATGGCGCATTCAAGTCAGCGTGGCAAAGAGTCACGCTTGCAGAGATAGCATACTCTAGCATCAGAAAAACAATATGGCCTTTAGAAGGAATTTAATATATCCGCTGCTTGTATCGCGGAACACGACGTGACGCAGTGTTGAATGTTCACGCGAGCGCTTTGCGAGTCTGTTGTCAGTTTAGACGTTCCGAGGCAGCTCGAGGAGGACACTTTAAATCCCTATTATACTAATTAAAACCCCGTTTATTGTTTGATCGATTGTCATATGTCATATCCCTCCCTATACAGAGCCACGCGAGCTGGTTGAAGGTGTCACATCTACACAATAGCGCCGCGCCTATCATGGCACTAACAAAGAAATTCGCAAATACTTACTTTTGCCTCTTTACTATTTAGATACCGAGTCGTTGAAACGAGGCGAAAATCTGCCATTAGCGGTAACCGTTGTATGAGTACTATACCGTACATACAATTTTTAACAAAAAAGAAATCCAACATCAATGATTTTGAAGAGTTGAACAAGGTGATTGTTTATTATGTTCGAAGTTGAAGGTCCAATGACAATAAAACTAAAATGGGACAACCCCAGGCATCCCCTATCCAACAAAAAAAGGATAAACAAAGAAGTTATGGCTGTACGTACATCCATAAAAACAATATACATTCGAATTGAGTAACGATGTTTAATTTCATTTTAATGATTCCGAACGCTCAATCCCATATGTAATTTATTAATTAATGTCTTTGCGATATTACTTCCCTATTAAATGCTGTTAATTCGAAAACTTTTACCTTAGGGTTCTGCTAACCCCACATCATCACTTCTACTCACTCCTTCACCAACAGCAATTCGTCCTAACAATTTGGTGTAAGTGAAAAATAAAAACAAAACCTAAACGAGAAAGCGCAGTGGGCAAGACTTCCGAAGAATAGGTTTTAACATAAATCTATTGCTATCGCGCTATGTCCAAACAAACGATTAGAGCACGAAAGAGACAACTGCAGCTCGGATTGTTTAAACCACCTATGCAAAATGGACCAAATCGTATTCCCTTGTTTCCTCTTCCAAAATTGGGTCGATTTTAACTGTTACGTTTTCATGTCTAGACCTCTTAACCAATTTCAATAAATTTTAGTATAGAGATATGGTGAACCTTGGAGTAGGACATAGGCTACATATTGTCAGCGAAAATAAAACATGATGGGGTGAAATAGGGGATGAAAGTCTGTATGGAGAACCTATCATTTTTCAATTAAGGGATATGAAAATTAACATTTTTGCATTTGGTAAGAAATTTCTGCGTTTTTAAATAATCATCGCTCAAGTACAATCGGGTCTGATTTCAATTATTTTTAATATTTGTATCTACAGGCTATAAAACCGTTAGCAGATTTGCGATATTTATCGGAGATAGCTTGCATCATATACAATATTATATCATACTTAAAGCACCTACCCTAGAATTATTTAGAAAAAGAATCTCATAATGTTACGAAGTCGCGAGTACCAGCTAGTTCATTCATATTTTATGAATTACAGTTACAATAGTGAATATGACTCTGGGTAATTTTAGTGACCTCCTAGTTCTTATAATAATGTTATTTATGGAAACAATCAAACAAAATATTTTCTCTTGTACCATTTACCCATGAATATAACAGAGGAATGCGCTTTCATGGACTATAATAAACCCCGCCTGAAGTTTGAATGAATGAATGGATACTTTAATACACTTTTAGTTTCTACATCAGCGAGCTTAATGCTAAAAGCATTTCTACAAGCTAACCAACGGTAATGTGGAAAAAAAAATTGCCGGTAGTGCAATAGAATATTTTAAAAACAAAACAAACGTGAGCAAATACTAAAATATAAAACTAGAAAAGTAATAAAATGAAATACGACCTGCCCTCCGTTACCTCATTGCGAATTTTAAAAAAACTTACAATAACAGAAAACACTATCCGAAAGCCCTCGAGAGAATTTCCCGAGGTGAAATGAGATTATTTCTGTCTCAGTTGAAAAGGTGAGAGAAGCTCCGCCGAGGCCGGGGGGCCGCGGGGGTCCGTTTGCGTACGTCCTAAACAAATATACATTTAACGGGAAAGGTTCTTCAAAAGCGGACTAGCTGTGAAGCACGTCGGTAGGCACACAAACAGTGACTCGATCACTCCACGGATCCTATTTATTAAACGGCTCTCTTTTAGAAAGTATCAAAACTTTATATAAAAAAATCACTCTTATCACAAATAAATATTTTAAATATCTCTATGTCTTGTATGCGAAATGTTTTGCAATTATCGAAAGAAACAATTTTCAAGAACATTAACTATTCGAATAAATAAAAAGATTTTGTTTTTTGTGATTACTTGTACATACAATATACGTATATACACGTTACTGTTGTAACTATAGTGATCGTACACAAGATCGAGTGATATACATTTTAAGATGGATAGGAAGGTAATATACTATTTTTGTATTGTACTTGCTTTTGGACTTTTTTACGGTATGAAGTCCATTTCAAGATACAAAGCTCAGTACAATTAACCTCAAAAGGACCGCGCACTCCTGAGACCAGTCAATAGGGTTGCTTTTGTGTTTTCAGCGCGGGACCTTTAAGGTAACATTAAAAAAAATGCTCACACAATTAGATTATGGGTAATGATGGATTAGGATAAGGGGGAAATCGAGACAGTTATCTGGCAACAGTGTCGTTTGACTATCGTAGTCAAACGTAGTCTAATGTTAGCTAACGATGTAGTCTAAAATGGTAGCATGCAAAACGTAAAAAAGTAATCATGTAATTTTGCTGACAATTGAAAAAAAAAACAGGTCAAGTGCGAGTCGGACTCGCTCACCGAGGGTTTCGCAATTGTATAGGCAAATTCATCAAAATCATTAGGTAACATTACTAAAGAAAACACCCGAACATTTCTAACGAAAATATAAACTATATTGAGGGACAAACTTAACTTTGCCGTTGGAAAACTGTTGTCCCCATACATCGACATATGCCGCGGGCAGTTTAACAACTATAACTGTAATAAGCTTCTCTTTTATTATACCTGTTGATGTAAGTCTGTTTTTTAACAAGTTTACGACTCAAATACCATCACGAATACATTTATTATTTTTTAATCGTTGTGCTAACATAACTTTCTGGGCTTCGAGTGAAAACCAGCGCTAGAAGACTCACCCTCTCCAGCATATATGCTGACTCGAGACCCATTTGGTACACACACATGTCAACCGTAAATACTAACCACATAATATAGAACAATACGAAATCCTTAGTTTTTAATATTACTTGTTTTTTTTATTTTATTTATTATTATGTATTAACTTAAGGTCTTTGGATTTTTTCCGTTAATTATAATATGTTATAAGACATTGCTTCTTGCCAAATATCATGATTCTAGTTCAACTGGAAGTACCCGTATAGATTTTTATTCCCTTTTGCGGCATAAACAGACGTATCTTTTGATGATGTTAACTTAGAAGTTGGATTTTTCACAGCTCCAAGGGATTGCAGATCTGAGTATTTGATATTCATTTCAACATGATGATTCCAAACGGACAACGAAGTGATCCTATAAGGGTTCCGCTTTTCCTTTTGAGGTACGGAACCCTAAAAATGAACTATCTTAGCAGACTGAATAACTTATGAGAATATTCCGAGTGTAATCCGTCGCCTTGGGTCTTCATTACCGAGCGGGGATTCAAGCAGTAATGCCAGGTGGGGCCGCTTTTGTTTGAACCTTCGGTTGTTTCATAGGATTATTGTACCGTACCGTCCGTCTCTGCAACGGGACTAGGGTTGGCAATCAGTCATCCAAGTATAATTCTTGACAAAATAAATTATTAAATAAATAAACATGGGGACATAATTTCACACATGGTCATTTAATTCCAAACTAATCGTAACTTGTATTATGGTAATAAACAGCTTATATTACATACATATATAGATACTTAAACACCCAGACACACAACTGACAATTAAGCTCATCACACAATGATTGCTATATGGTTTCATACGTGCGGACATCGCATCGTTCGACGTGAGTTTAAATTTCTGCAATGAGCCTGAGTGTCGATGATGGAACACATCGTGATGAAACTACAAGATGGTGGTAGGGTATTCTCAATTGCCCACCTGGCTAGGTACCACTCTCAAGTTGAAAATTTGTCGCCAAGCACCTATAGGTGTGATCCGGCAGCTGCCAAACAACCAATCACATTAGGTTTAGCGTGTTACCATCTTGGGCCATACAGTCACTTAGCATCAGGAGAAATTGTGGTAAAAATGCTTAACCCTATTACTCTAGCTAAAAATGTAGACTAATAGTAGGTAGGTTAGTATTTTAATTCATAATTACTCATAAGGGAACTAGCAACCCTAAACACAAAAAATGGAGGAATGGAAATGCACTCTGAAAAAAATTTCATTTAAGTCTAAACCAGCAGACATTGGTTTACCTAGCTATTACTGTTCAGGATACTTTAAAGAATGTATTCTACATTTCTACTTTGATTTTTGATAAATTACATAAAAACTGAAACTTGAAAAGTTTTATGTGAACTCTAAAACATGATGGTATAAAGTTGTATGTTAGAATCTTTCGTTCCCAAGGTGTGGTTTAAATAAACAGTAAAAGTTAACGTGTAATTCTAACCTACCGTCAAAGTAAATATCAAAAAGACTAGCAGTGTACAACGGTTACACCCGTATTCAATTTATTCATCAAAACGCTACCACGCCGCCAATGTGTCCGTGGTAGCTTATCGTACTTCGCTTACAACTTGCTTGACGTTCATAATAAAAACAATTTCTTTTGAGGTGCGAAAGTGGTGCATATAAACGACAATATCCAGATTGCACCTTCCAACGCAACTGCATTATAGATCGCTCAATAACTACCTAGCATAGCCATCGTGAACGAAAAAAAGTGGATGCGTATACGTATATACTCGCGTTAGATGTTATACTTCTTTGAATAAGGTACATGACCGCAAAAATTTAAATCCATACTATAAAAGTAATATTATAAAAAGTTAGGAAATAACACCATACCATAAAAAAAGCTTACTTATCACTAACTTCGCGCAAAAAAAAGTGCCGAGTCTACAGAATCTGTTTCATGAAAAAAAAAAAAAAACATTCTAAATAAATCATCTATACTAGTAGTATATATAATAAAGCCGAAAAGTTTTTTGTTCGTTTGTTTGTTTTAACACGCAAATCTCTGTCGGATTCCAAAAAATCTTTTTGTATAGCCAGATTCATGAGGAATAGTATAGAATATCTAACTTTAGGCTAAAACTCTTAGCTAACCTCAAATATATATTTTGTTACGTAAGTCGGAGGTGAAAGCCCTCCCGAACTGCTTTATCCGCGTGCACTGTCGTAATGTTTAATGGTATGTAAATACAATGTTCTACAAATATATTGGCCCTTACTATATCTAAAAAAAAGTTCGCGATAACATATGCCTGTCTCTTATACATAAGCCAAAGGTACTTTGTGAACATTTTTTTTGATGATTAAAAATTGATTTATTAGCATTACTATTAGGCATGACATATTATTCCTTACCAACAAAAGTTACTTCATCATAAAGATAATTTTACAAAGTTAAATTTTGCTCTTTAAACATTTTATTTGGCCTCATTGTTTAGGAGATAATGAAGAAATAAAATAATTTGTATTTGGGGGAAGTGAGAACAATTGTGATAGGCTAGACGGATGCGTTAGCGGCGCGATGTTTGTCAGATAAAAAAGCATATATATATATATCGGGTTTTATTTATATATATATATATATAATACTGGCGGTGTGCCCGCGGCTCCGCACGCGTTTATAGTTACGCAGTAGTTATTTACATCCCGTAACTTTATTTTTACCCATATTGTCTTCGATCAATAGTGTCTTATTGATCTTGTCGCGACTTTTCTTAAAGATCACCAAATAGACGTTTTCTTAGTACAGGAAACGCTCTTACAGCGTGGTAAACACAATCCGAGTATTGTTAGAAATGACCGTGACGGCCGAGGGGACGGCACTCTCATTTACTACAAACGCTCGTTGTATTGCAAGCCGGTAGATCCTCCGATACTTACCAATAATGAAGTATCCGTGTGTAGACTAGGAATGACTGATCATCCGTCCATAACGATCGTATCCGTGTACCTCTCACCGACGAAAGTACCTCTCAGGTCTGACCTAGAGTAGCTACTCTCGCTCGGCACATCGGTCATTATCGCAGGTGACCTCAACAGTGGACACACCTCCTTCAACAATTGGAGAGACTCCAGCAATGGGGTTATTCTCGAAGGGTTGTCGGACGAGTTAAACTTTGACGTCATAGCGCCTCCCACTCCCACCCACTTTCAAGATCACTGTACACGGACAGTGCTTGACATAGCCCTCCTGAAAAATATCGCGCTTCAGGTACGACTCATCCGGGTCGTACACGAACTCGATTCTGACCATCGCCCGGTCATCCTACAGCTAGGACAACTACATGACTCCAGCCCACCTTCAGTCACAACGGTTGACTATGCCAAACTGAAACACTACCTCGCGGATAGGCAGTCCTCGCCCAGTCTCGTTAGGGTCCCGGACGTATTGGAGTCAGTTGCGCACGTAGATCTCGCGATCGACTCCCTAGTCGACCACCTCCAAGTCGGCATCGGAGAGGCCTCGAGAGAGGTCGAAGCGGCGAACGATCGCCGCTTTGTACTCCCTGCCGACGTGCGAGCGTTGATGACGGAGAAGAACGCTGCGACTCGTGCGCATGACTCTTATCCGACTGAGGCAAACCGCGCACGGTTACGCGCACTCCAGAGAGCGGTTAAAGCCTGTATAACCGAGTTCAGAAGTCACAGATGGGACACCTTAGTCGAAGGGCTAAGGCCGTCACATCTGACTTACTGGAAAGTAGCCCACGCTCTTAAAATAGATCCCCAACCTCGCATGCCCCCCCTCGAAAGGGGTCCCGGCACTACACCCGCGTTCGATACCATCGACAAGGCGGAGTGCCTTGCCGCTTGTTTGGAGAGCCAGTGCTCCCCGAACAGCGTCAACGCAAATACCGACCGAGTCAGAGATATCGAAGCCCGCGTGGGGGAGCTGGATAAGCTCCCCGCATCAGAATCCCTGTCCCCAGTCACTTCTGAGGAGGTCTTTGCCATACTCAAAAGCCTTAAGCTTAAAAAGTCACCAAGTCCCGACGGGATCAGGAACGAAGTACTCAAACTTCTTCCCTATCACCTCATAGCTCTATTGGTCTGCATCTTCAATGTAGCCATAGCCAACTGCCATTTTCCAGCCGTCTGGAAAACGGCCATTGTCATAGGTATTCACAAGCCCGGCAAGAGCACGTCGCTTCCCGACAGCTACCGCCCTATCAGTCTTCTCAATACCCTAGGTAAAATCTATGAGCGGCTCCTTCTGAACCGTCTCAAGTCCGTAATAGAGGAGAAAAACCTCTATCCGCCTGAGCAATTCGGTTTTCGTGCTAGACATTCTTGCACTCATCAAGTGCACCGCCTCACGGAGCACATTTTGTTTAACTTTTCCGAGTTATATAAACCCCGTCGTACACTGGCAGTCTTTTTCGACGTAGCCAAGGCCTTTGATAAGGTCTGGCACGAAGGATTAGTCTATAAGCTGTACTCCCGCGAAGTCCCCGATAGATTAGTTAAAATCATCCGCGATTACCTCAAAGACCGCACCTTTCGCTACAGAGTGGAAGGTGAACTATACACACCCCATCCCATAATACGCTCAGGCATCCCCCAAGGTTCCATCCTGGCTCCTAGCCTCTTCAATCTGTACGTCAGTGACCTACCAAAACTTCCCGCGAAAGTTGAGGTAGGGTTATAGCTGACGATACAGTCATATACTCCTCTCAAAGGCAAAAACCCACCCTCAAATGTAAAATCCAAAGAGCCGTGACCACTCTCGGGGAGTGGTTTAACGATTGGCGAATAGCCATCAACCCCACTAAGAGCGCATCGGTGCTCTTCGACCAAACCGCCTCGCAGATACCGAAAAAACTCAATGATCATCCCCTTGAACTCTTCGGTAATCCGATCCCCTGGGTAAAGGAGACCAAATATCTAGGTGTAACCCTGGATAGTACACTCTCCTTTATACGCCACATCACTCTTGTTAGGAAAAGGGCCGCCTGGACCCTCGCCCGATTGCATCCTCTGTTATGTGCTGCAAGCAAAATGTCTACGAGACACAAGCTTACACTCTACAAGATGTGTATCCGACCGATTATGACATATAGCTGCGTTGTGTTCGCACATATGCCAAGATATAATTGGGATCGTTTACAAACCATCCAGAATAGGTTTCTTCACCGCCTTACCGGCGCCCCTTGGTATGTTCGTATGGAAGATCTCCATAGAGATATGGACCTTCCTTCGATACATGCTTATGCTAAACACCTTTCTCGCTTTTATTTTGACACCGCGTCGAACCACGCGAATCCCTTAATCAAAGCGGCAGCTTCATATGTTCCCGACCCCAATGCGTTCCGGCGCGATGTTTGACCAATGAAACAAAACCGTTATATCCGGGTCTTTCCAAACAGACGTCAACGACCCACGCCGCGACCACCGCTCTCACGCGTTTATAGTTACGCAGTAATTATTACATCCCGTAACCCGTTACTTCCACCCATATTAGTTGACAATGCATAGGCCGTATCAATTGAGGAATGGCCCTTGGGTGGCCCGCCCAATTTTAATCATAATTGATATTAGTACTTTCTTACCAAAAGCATAAATATTAATAGCCCTATTGAGACATGACCGGTGCATACCACAAACTTTCCTAAGATTTATTTTCAGAATATGTTGAATAAACTATGAACTAATGCACTTGTAGTGTAATGATAACCCAGATTAATTACAATACACATATCGCTTAGGATATAACATCCCCCGAGCCGCGGATTTACAGCGCACGTCATATTTTTATAAAATAACACTTAAGATTAGGCGTACAGCGTAGTTAAAGATCGAACTTTTCGCAGTTGCAACCCCCGACCGAATACTGGACTATCATTTCCCTAGGAGTGGTACAAATACAATACATTTCCTATTAAGTATAACAATGTCCACAAATCCGGGAAACTGTTAAATGGCAGTGGTCATTTTACGATAAGCGCGCATGCGCAATAGTGTTCCCATTTTTAAAAAAAAAAAACTTGGCTAGCTTCCCGCTGAATAAGTTTTTGGCCGGAGGACCTCCCTTTGTACGTTTCTCAAATTCCTATCTATCTCTATACCAAAGTTTTTGAAATCGACAGCGGTTAACGGCGGTTCAAACGTAACAAACAAACAAACAAGAAGAGTTACTTTCGCATTTATAATATGTAGATTACAACAACAAACGAGAGCATACAAAATAGATGATAACATAAGAAGCCTTCACTAGCTCAATCTGTATCGATTAACTTTTTAAGCCTTACAGTAGGTACTGGAGCTATGAGAGTGAATTAAGTACTTTGCCGCTCCAGTTTTACGATTCTATTTTATATTCAGCTGTTTTTTTTTTGCTGTTTAACAGAGATAGATATGCCTTTACGGTGTTCGTTAACTTTTAAGATTTTATCTCACGGTCGGTTATCGTAGAGTAGTAAAACTTGCGTTTTGTTACAATAATTGTATAAGCCCTGATAGTAATAAATGACGAAAACACAAACCCCGTTTTTCGATTTCTATAATGTAACTTAATCTTTAATCTTTTTCCTGTATAGGTTTCACCCGTGTTAAAATTATCTCACCCATGTTCTCACTTGCTATATTGCTTCACGTTCATGATAACTGTTCGGCTCTTTAAAGTTGTAGCGTGAACTTATAAATCATATGACCTACCTCAATAAATAATCTATAAAATACATAATTAGTTTTTGAAATCTCACCGACAGTTCCACATGTTAACGCGTTCAAACAAACAAACTAACAAAATCTTCGAGCTTTACAACATTAGTATACATAATTCAAGACACAAATTATTCTGAATAACTTAATTTTCATTGAATATTAATAAAAGTGTGTACGGAATGATAAATTTTTATTCAACTCCATCCAAGACTAATGTACCAACTATAAAATTTTCTTTAATATCCGAGCGTAAATATAAAGCGGGTAATAAATACTGTAGTTGTAAAAAATGTTATAAACACTGCTACCCACTTTATATCACTCTGACTACACTTACAAATGAACATAATTTTTACAAATTTATTAACTAGGAATTATTTAGAAATACAGTATTTGTGAGTGTTCGCTACGAAACTCCAATCATACGATTACAAATTTACACCAGTATGTCCAGACACACTGTGATTACAACGGATTCACTGTACAATACTGTACTGTACCTCAAATTTACTTGATCACTGTATCTCTGTAATATTCGATTTAAAAAAAAAATATTATTATGTGTTAGAGCATGCATATATTCCTTCATAACTTTTCCTACCTCGGCCACAATTAGCGCCATCTACAAACAAAACCAAAAACTCACGTGCGACGAGTGACAGTTGAAAAAACAGAAAAGACAAAACGTGTCGCCTAACTGAGCGCATAAAACTATTGCGTCTCCGTCGCAAATACAAAGAATAAATCAAAAATAGTTAAGCTTGAACTTGACAAACCCCCCCGGGGTTCCATAGTGCTTCAACAGTGCGTGATGTGCAATGCATAGAAGCCACGAAAGTCAACATCAGCACGCCCGAGGTGAGTGGCCGGCAACATACCTATCCAAATTCCTACCCCGCATGCTAGGGAGAAAATATCCAATACAATACATTATGAATTATAAGATGCACTAGTAACAACAAACGTTAATAAAAGTACAAGGTGTCCAGAAAGGGTATCGGGTATTTGTAAGTTCAATGAAACAAAAATTATTTGTATGCAATAAAAAAGTTTATTGTTTATTATTAGCATATGAATTGGAGAATTATTTGGAAAAGATGATGTTATCCAAATGATGACCGTTACGTTGCTGGCACTCTTCTAAACGGAAACGAAGATTGACGATAACACGTTGACACATAGCTATCGATATTGCTGCCATTTCTGACCTGATGTTTTGCTTTAACTGGGTTAGATTCGTCGGATTGTTTTGATAAACCTTACTTTTAAGGTATCCCCATGCAAAATAGTCAAGCGGGCTAAGGTCGGGGCTTCTGGGAGGCCAGTTGATGTTACCCCTTCGCGAAATGACTTTATTAGGGAATAATTCGTTAACAACTTCCATTGAGTCATTTGAGGTATGGCAAGTGGCCCCATCTTGCTGGAACCACGTTCTTGAGTTGAAACCTGCAAACTCCTGCAACTCTGGGACCAAAAAATTTCGCAACATATCGCAATAACGGTCACTATTCACATTAATTGCTCGGCCTCGTTGATCTTCATGAAAATAAGGACCAATTATGCCTTTAGCAGACATAGCGGCCCAAACAACGACCTTTGGGCTATGCAGGGGTCGTTCATGCTTTCGTCTCGGATTCTCCACTGCCCAGTACCGACAATTCTGCTTATTAACATGACCATTCAGGTGAAAAATTTGCTTCGTCACTGAACAGTATGTTGTTAAAGTTGTTAAATCGCTGCAGCATTTCGTTCGCAAAATTCAGTCGATTAGCATAGTCCGTATCCTTCAATTCTTGAACCAATTGAATTTTATAGGCTTTTAGATGTAAGTCTTTCTTTAAAATCGAATGTAAAGACGATTTTTTGATGTTCAACGCTTGGCTTCGCTTTCGGATGGATAAAGACGGATTTTGACGAACCGACGCCTCAACTTCTTCAATTGTTTCTTCATCGCGAACTGAACGAGGACGACCAGAGTTTTGAATTTTAACTGTCGCACCTGTATTCTCGAACATCCTGATCCATTTCCTAATGCTATCGTCACTTGGCGCGTGGCGTGTACGATATTCCGCACGATAGAGACGTTGAGCAGTCACTATTGAATCACCATTACGATAATACGCTCGTACGCAAAATGCGCGATACGTCCCCGAGTACTGTTCCATCGTGACTATAACTCCACAAAATGGCGGACGCCACGAACCCCTCCCCGCACCCTTTAGACGCCCCGTTTCGAATATGGCGCGAAAACAAATACCCGATACCCTTTCTGGACACCTTGTATTAGTGTATAAACAAGCTGGGAATACCTTTGTGAACATCTATGTCAAATACAAATAAAAAATATTTTTGGTATTTGGAACTGATAAGTGACCAAATGTATTGATTGTCAAGACTCAAATTACGGTATTTATCTTGCTTGCTTTTTGATTTGGCACCCTTGCTCGTGTTGCAATTTCGTCCTACGAAGCTATTAAAGCACTTAAGGACAAATGTTAGTTAAACACGAAAAAAGAAGTCTATGGGTTACAACTATACATATAACACCAGCCTTACAATCACAATTTCTTTATATAAAAATGTATCACTTATGGAAATTGATTTCTACCAAGAGTTTCATAAGTAAAACGCAATTTTTTTATTTTTTTTTACCATACTAAGAAAAAATTAAACAAGAGTTGTTGAATGATAATGATAACCACATAAACCGTTATGGTTTGTGTGTGACAACCTTAGCAAATATTAACCTGGCAAAAGTAGAATTGGAACTATGAATTCATAACTCCGATAAATAATGTTCCTTCAACACATATTTCAGATTCTTAATAGTTATTATATTGCGAATGGAGGTAGGCAATGAGTTTATTATTCGAAGAATTAGATAGGCAGTCGTCCGATTACCGTAGCAATGATTCGCTTGCTGAGAGGGTACATATTAGGTCTTTACCTATGAAATTGCCGTTTTGTATGAAAAAATTTAAACGAATTTTTTTCATGTATGTTTTATTTGTATTAATCGAAATAATCACCCATGCAATCAATGCATCTTTGCCAGCGCAGTGGCAGTTTATTGATGCCCTTCTTAGAGAAATCAGCTGGACGGGAGGCAACAAATTCTTCAAAGGCATTTTGTACTGCCTCTCGGGTATTGAACTTTTTTCCCGCCAAGGAGTTATCCAAATTCTGGAAAAAGTAGTAGTCTGTAGGCGCAAGGTCTGGTGAGTAGGGCGGATGACGGAGAACTTCCAACCCCAGTTCTTGCAACTTGGAGACCGTCTGCTGTGCAGTATGAGGTCGCGCGTTGTCGTGCAGGAGCAGCGGAGACGAGCGATTGACCAATGCTGGTTGGAGATGTGCCAGCTTCTCCATCATTGTGTTCAGTTCTTCACAGTACACATCTGCAGTATGCTCACCCCCTTTGGTAAGAAGCTGTGATGAATCACACCGGCGCTAGACCACCAAACAGTGACCATCACTTTTCTAGGGGTAAGTTTTCGTTTAGGGCATTGTTTGAGTACTGAACCAGGATCCAACCAACTTGATGAGCGCTTGCGGTTATCAAACAGAATCCATTTTTCATCGCAGGTAACAATGTGGTTCAAAATTCCTTCATTTGTGTGTCTGTTGAGCAGTGCAAGGCACGTCTCGACGCGTACTTCGCGCTGGCGATCATTGAGTTCGTGGGGCACCCATTTGTCAAGCTTTTTTACCTTGCCAATTTGACGCAAATGGACCAATATTGTTTTGACGCTAACGTCGAAAGCTGCTGCTAATTCAGCCGTAGATTGTGTATCATCAGCTTCCACAATCGCCTTTAATTCGTCATTGTCGACCAAAGTCTTCGGACGACCGCGAGGTTCATTTTTCAGGTCGAAATTCCCAGAACGGAAGCGAGCAAACCAATAACAGGTGGTGCGTTGGTTTGTAGTGTTAGTTCCGTAAACGTCGTTGATGTTGCGTGCCGCTTGTGCCGCGTTGCTGCCACAACGGTACTCATATTCCATAATTACTCGAATTCTTAACGTATCCATGATGAGAAAAAAGATTGAAATGCGATGAAAATGTAATACTAATCAATAAAAAAATTACTACCTCTGGAAAAAGAATTCCATGTTTTTAAAATAAAATTAATTTGAAATTAGATTTCTTAGGCAAACAAAAATTATTTTGATTTGAAATGGCCAGTACTGCAGAACGGCAATTTCATAGGTAAAGACCTATTATTTCAGATTCTTACTAGTAGTTATAAACTTATAATATTGCGAACGGAGGTAGGCAATGAGTTTATTATTCGAGGAATTAGATAGGCAGTCGTCCGATTACCGTAGCAATGATTTGCTTGCTGAGAGGGTACATAGCTTATTTGTAATATTCGCTACTTGACGAGTGTATACAGAATGATCTATTTTATTTTGTATTTCTAAGTTAAAATATTGTTCTTTTAACGTGTTAAAGAGTTTTACAGAATTAAAAAAAATATCTTTCGTCTGTAATCTGAGATTTAGCGTTTGGTGTAATTATAGCCTTTAACTTGAAGTTTGTAGATTTTATTTAGGTAAGTTACCATAGCTACCATATCTAGATATACCGTAAGACACTATCGAGTCCAAGAATGAATTGTACAGTAATAATCGAATCTTGTAAGTAAGACGATTTTTTATTATATAAAATTTGGTTAAAATTATTACTTAATTATTAATTACTTCTAGGCGTCATACTCCTCCCCCCTCATAATTAGAAATCAAGTAATTTAAGAGAGGTGAGGCATAGATAAATTTCTAAATTTCTTTCGAGATTTCTCTTTACTTTGGGTAGTCCTTCTGGTGAAGAGCTCCACCGTCGTGTTGTACTCCTGTGGTATGTTTTTTTCTAAAGCTCCTTGGGCAAGGGAGTTCAAGGTCGACAATGTGCTAGTGACATCTATTGTGTTACAAGCGTCCATAGGCTACGGTAGCCGCTTACCAACAGGCGGGCCGTACGCCAAATTACTTGTATTAAAAAAGTCCTCCCTATTACTTGAACAGTTATAGGTAAAGAAGTTACTTGTACCTTTCCAACACGGTAAAATCGTGTTGAAATATCTCTATCTATGTTAATTGACCTGTTAGTCACATCGGACAATGTCTAAAATGTGCATGTCACGTATGTTTACGGTGTTTACTCGATTATATGCACTGGCATATAAAATATTCAACACTGGATGCGCCACGACACGAAAGATCGTAACCATCAAACAATTAATTAACCGTAGATCTAAGGCTCCAGACGCGTTTCTTACTGCGCAGTAATTATTTACATCCCGTAATTTTATTTTTACTCAGGTTATTATTGACAATTCATAATTATAGTCTATGAATTGATGACCATCACTTACTTCTCGTGTAGAAAAATTCATCGTATTAGTTTAAAATATATAGGTATATATATATATATATATCTAATAGTACCTATTATTAAACTCCTATAGCTTATCAATTGACCAAATAACATAACTTTCTCGTGTACAAAACTTCATAAGAATCGATCAAGCCGTTTTTGAGTTAAATCTGAACATACAAATAAACAAAAAAAACATTAAGTGATCGGTGTGCTTTATATAGAATCTACTCGTATATCTGGTTTGGAAAAAGTAAATTTATACAGACAGAATTACTTTATAGATTATACGATTTAAACTATGGTGGTTTTTATTTACAAAACATTTGAATTTTCATGCATAAACGATTCAAAAGTAAAATTAATTCCCTGTCTTAATATTGATTTAAGTTTTCTATAATATATAATTATAAACGTGTAATAATTGTTTTAAAAATTTAAAACATTGCAGACTTTCCTTATAATATTTCAAGTATTTCTTAGAATTTCTATTACACAATGTATTAGTTAATGTGTTCTCATTTGTTCAAAAATTATAATTACTGAAAATATGTAAAATTTATTTATTTTTTAATATCTATATATTAATATGAGAAGTAAAAGAAAATTTATATGAAAGAGTGCAGAAAGGTAAAATTTATCTATTTATATCTGTTACTAATATATTAAATGAAATAAATTAATACTGCGAATCCTAAACCGGCAAGTACCATTGAACTTAGACCACCCCAATATATTGACATTGTCACTCAATGAAAAGTAACAGCAGGTGATATAATGTTCATTGTTTAGGTTCATACTGCAAATTTCAAACAGAAAATAGTCTATGATTAAAAAGTTGCTGGTGGAATTTCGATCATTGGGCGACCGCTAGTATAGTTTAATATCAAATATTTTAGGTGATATTAATAAATTGAATCATCAAAAGATTCTTTACAATTTACATAATTGAATAACCAAAATATATAAAACGAGAAGTAATGTAAAAGTTGAATCTTGATTTCTTATTTGTTATGCTAGTGATCTACTGAGCATTCAACCACTATGCCTTTACTGTCTAAGCACTTAAAAAACTTTACAAGAGTACCTGAACCTACATTCCTGTTAAGAAATACAAGAATCTTTACAAAATGCTAAAAATCAGATAATTCGGTATTACTATATTGGAATTAGAATTATTACAACGTCAACAAAATCATTTATTTTCAAAAGCTTCAAAGTGACATAACGCACAACATAAATTGATCCAAAGTTAATTGTTAATTCTACAACATAGGACAATATTTCACATCTAGATCCCATATAGGTCGGTGGGACGTCGCGTCGGGAGCTTTGTTTGGCCGGCTGCCAGTTTATTTCCTTCACTGATGTGACTCATAACAAGCACCGGAGAGGCCTCCCCTCGTGGGTCTCGTAAAACTAAATGACCGAGGCCCAATTGCAATTTTGGCTGAATTACTCAATTTACCTATAAGATAAATACGAACCAAAACCCGCTGGGTACCTTCATTTATAGTGTAGTCACGGCAACAATCAATCCTCAGTCGACGCTGTTTTGAAGACCTACGTAATGTTTCTTCAGGTTATTTTTTAAAGACTCGATGTCGTTAATAGGAGAGGCACATTGGCCGGGGGACTGTTCCACGGCTTCACACTAGGTACGGCAAAGATATGAGATAGAGAATGAGATGAAGGTTGCCTGCCGTATAGTTGTGGCTTTAGAGCCCAGCACTAGTCGCTTTGTTATTCAAACCACTTCTTGGTTTACACGACACGCATGTAATGTATGCATGCGTTCAATCGACGCTATTACTGTGTGAATTTCTTAACATTATCATACAAACATAATATTTTCTTTTTCTCCCTTACCCAGTCAGCAATTTTGACGTCAAGCGCTTATTGTTGTGTTCCAGCAGCTGTACTTGAGTGTCATAATTAGCTATTTCATAACTTAACATGAAACCAAACTGAAGCGAAAAACTTGGCTATATGGAAAAAAGAGGTTGGTGATATCGTCAAACACCGTGAGCTGCATTGACCATCAACTTATTCCTTTAGCCTGAGCAAGCGTCCTACATCAAGGATACTTGATGCTTTTTGCCACATGTCTTTTCCTTCCTGTCCTTAAAAACCCTCTTATTCTTAGAGCACAGGTTGGGCTGATTTGCTACGAACATTTCTATAAAAATGTAGGTTAACATAAGTCTAAAAATATTATTGCATTCCTGCATACCACGTTGCCAGAATCTCGCATTAGTACACAGAGAATGCATACAATAAGCATGAAACTAAACAGTAGCGTAGGTACCGTCTGCAACTGGTTACACATTTGTTTTAGTGTTCATAATTAAGAAAGTACCTACATATGAGAGGTTGCCAACCTTTTTACGGCTAATTTAACTTACCAGTTAACCCGTGCGAATATTTCGCAAATTATGTGAATGTAAACAATCTAATTAACAGCTGCCATTTTAGACAAACAAATTTTTAATATATGACGCCGCATATATGTTAATTGATCATATTTTCATAAGCGAAGACATTCATTTTAAACTTCTTTTTTTTCGTAAATACCGTGGATTATATAAGTTATAAAATGATTTTTAAAATTACTAATATTGATGAAGAATTAAGAAAGACATGGCGTTGCTATACAAACACCATGTAAAAACAACATTTTTCATTTTGTTTTGTATATGTAAAAATAACCCTTAAATTATATAATGGAGATGGAAACTATTTTAACAAATTCTCCACAAGAAATTGTGTTATAAGCGAATCTAAAAACATTTATATTTGGTTAATACTAAGAAGAAAAAAACATACCAAAGTTTCATATGTTACCATAGTACCAAACATAATCGTAGTGGTTAAAATGTTTAGTAAATAAATATTGAGTTTTTCTTTTCACGTCCATATCTGGGAACCCAACACCTAAATATTATTAGATATTAATGTTAATACTATAATTAAATTTGCTAACTACTAAAAATTATATTAAAAATATACACGGAAAACATTTCCACTGTTGTCGATCTCAGATTAGGCAACTGACTATGTATTTCACATTTCATTAGACAAAACCAAAGCCACCACTGTTTCTATGTAGTTGTTTTAATATTTTATTATGTAAACATTCATTACAAGGTCTTTTCTAAATATTTATGAGGCATGTTTCCAAGGCCAAAAGACATTATAATAAATATGGAATTCCACTCACAATGCTGTAAACATAATAAAACAACTTATTATATATCTTTTATAACTAATTATACCTGCTCAATACATAGTAAACTCATTGGCAAGAGAATTAATATGTAGTAGATAAATATTGTTATGATTTGAGTAAAAAAAGTATATGTGTGTGTGTGTTGTGTGTGTAAGCTGAGACGCAAGAGTGGAGTTTACTTCTTAAGTATGATTGTCTTTGAATAAGCAATGGGCTTAAGGTGATTGAATAAATGAATGAAATTGAAATGAAATAGAATGAATTGAAAATTTGATGAAAGGACTGAATGAGTGGCTAATGATTTATCTAAAAGCAAGATGATGTATGTATATATGATTTCATAGTGAAAATATAACGCTTTTTGGTGACATTTAACGTAACGCTTTTGTTAACGCTCAACGTAACGCTTTCGTTAACGCTTTTATAAATTTTACTGCTCATTAAATTTCCTTACCGGGATTCTTATATGTAAAACTCCAATAGAAAAAAGTTCACTATTCTCAAAATCTCTGGAACTGTCTAGAATATACTCGAAACATCGTAGGTACTAAAGAAACGCTGTGGTTCCTTCACACATACAAACCTTGTCGCTCCCATTGCGTCGTCCAACAAACAATAGTCTAAAAATAGAACACTTCCCCATTTAAACTATGACGTATAATGTTCGAGGGATTTTAAGTGATTTCGACCTGTCATTTATTTTGGTATATAAGCGAGTCGTGTTCCGAACCAGGACAGTTCTGTTTCGGATAACGTAGTGGAAATAACATGCGAAAAAAGGAAAACATCTGCAAGAGAATTAGAGAGAACATAGTAGTTGTACAAGTAAGACCACAGTTTAGTAAGTTTGTTTATGTTTTGTTTCACTGAATAGTGAGTTCGAATATAATATTTAAATATTTCACAATAAAAACTACAAGAATAATTATTATCATTTTCCTTAAAAATAACCGTAGTATAAATTATTTATTATACTACATATATATTGTTTGTATAGCCTTTACATTCTCTAATACCGCCGGCGCGCGGCGACGCGTGTTTAAGTGACAAACTTATTTTGCGAGCACTCGAATAGATAAATATGTTGATAAACTCAGCTCATCTCGATGACTAGGATGTTTTCCGAAACGGTCGTAGTGTTGTGACATACATAAGTGCCTTTTTTGGAGCCTTTAATATTTTTTTATTTTATTTTAATTTAACAGCAAATATAACCTTGTCCCATATTAATCCCAGACGGAATTTGAAATAATTCACGAATTTATTTCATTGCCTTTACTTTAAGATCTACATTGAATTTATTGGTGCTAATTTTTTTTTATTTTTATTTATGTCTCTGATAATCGTTATGCGAGACTATTAGTATGTGAATGGCCGTATCTTTTTATTGCGTTGAGATAGAAATTTGATTTTTTTACAACACTATGACTCCATAGACATAGACCTTAGTTTTCGAAATTAATTAAAACTTTCAACCGTTTTCAAAAAAAAAGGCGCCTTGACACACGGCTAGACAGACAACAAAATGATCCTATAAGGGCTATATTTCATTTTAGGTACGGATATCTAAAAAGTACAGTTTGCATGCAAGTAAGCGTTCGAATAAAATGAAATCATACGATGGTAAAAAAACAACACCAATGATTTGGAACAAATCCAATAAGCATGACTCGAATTTTTTTTTTTTTTTCGATAACCAAAACCGGACAGTTTCGTCGAAATGGTATAATTAAAATCCCTAAACGACGACAAGACGACATCCCTATAAATTAAATACAAAACGATAAATAAACGCATAAAGCGCTCCCTGGCGGACGGGCGCTTAAGCGTTTATCGCGTAACGTGTTTGCGCAACGAGATATAAGCTATAAGTGAATATAAACTCAATGATTGGCGATTAAGCGCTCGAGCTGCTTTAAACTTCCGAACGGTTTATATCCGTACGATATCTGGAATATTCTGGAATTATGAACGGGTTTATACCGGTTAATATTCCGATACGAGGATATG
Source organism: Saturnia japonica (assembly GCA_033032175.1). Lineage (NCBI taxonomy): Eukaryota > Metazoa > Arthropoda > Insecta > Lepidoptera > Saturniidae > Saturnia > Saturnia japonica. The sequence continues at coordinate 1,778,154 of CM065330.1, forward strand.
GCGATCGTGTCATTCAGGTTTATATAGAAATAACCAATCTTTACAATGAATCTGAATTTTCTGTGGAACATAAACATCGTGCCTTGGATGGTAATAGAGTGAGTATTTTCAGAAATTGATAATCTGTCAACAAACACCTACTATATGGATGTTCCGGCACTTGAGAGCCGTTCTAAAAAATTATAAACACATCGTCACTTAACACCAGGCGAGATCGTAGTCAAACACTTAGCCATAAAGAAAAGAAAATGGTCAACTGAAGTGGCATTGCGTTTTAAGACAACATGAAATTAAACTTTTACATGGCACCCAAATATTATTAAATGAACACAATATAAATGTGAAAAGTCATGACTGTCGAGGAGACTATAGTCTCGGCGGTCACCGTTATTTCTTGACTGTACGTTACCATCACGTGCTGTTCACGCATTTACAGTATTAGATTTAATAAAAGCTTTTCGATTGTTATAATTATAGTGAATTAGTATTCGCTCTCGTTTGCATTACATACGAAGCGAAATGATTCGCACGCCGACTGTTTAAATCTGGTTGTACTAGCACAGAACCTTCGGTGTACGCGCAACAACGTACCAAGTTTAATCGCAATCGGATGAATGGTTTAAGAACTCATGGGGAACAAAGGATTCAACCATGTTGTTATATTATCTATATATTTATACGTGAAGCAAAAGCTTTCAGTACCTATTTTAAGCGTATTGCGTGCACGGAAAACTGAGATTTGGCACGATTAAAGTTTATATGGAGAAGGAGTGCAGAAAGCTAAAATTTATCTATAATATCTCTTACTAATATATTAAATAAAATAAATTCATACTGCGAATCCTAACCCGACCAGTGCCATTAAACTTAGACCCCCCCCCCCCCCAAATATTGCCATTGTCACTCAACAAAAAGTGACAGCAAGTGATGTATATAATACTCATCGTTTATAAATACTGCAAATGTCAAACAGAAAATAGTCTATCATCAAAAAGTAGATGGTCGAATTTCGACCTTAGAGCGATCGCTAGTAGTATATTAATATTCAAGCAACTCAACGGAGAAGTCTCTGAAGCCACCCGTGTAACCCTATCGTTGTTGAAAAAAAAAATTTTAATATTAAAATTATTAATAGTACAGATATATATAGATACATGATAAAACAAAACAAAATTACCTACGATACGCGGAATGAACACTAGTATTTCAGTAAAATTTAAATCAAATTTTAAATCTAGACAGGCCGTCCTGTAATGTTTTCAAAAAGTAATGCTCACTAAGTTATTTCTCCTAGTTAACAAATTCATTTATGTAAAATAATTTCATTTACAATTTGAATTCTTGAAATGGAGCTTTTGTCTTGCGTCGCTTCGGTTTATTTCAATTCTCCTTCGAAACAGAAAAGTAGTACCTAAGTACATTTAAATTTACAGACATCTGTGAAATCTGTTGAATGGATTTCGATATCGTTTTAAAGTATGACGGGAATGAAGCGTGATTTAATTAATAAAATCTGGATGATACTGGCCGCGTATCAGAGCAAGCTACTTATTTCAATTATCTGTTCGTAGGATGCTAGAATTCAAGTTAATCACAACCAAGAGGATGCGAAGACTGGAAAGACTTAGAAAGGAGCAGTAGGGGGACTTACCACGTATCCTGGTTGTATAAGCCACGATCCGAGGGTGTACCCTGAACTTCCTTACACGTCTTAGAACAGTCTAAAACACTTCTAGAGCACTAGAAAGACGAATTTCGCTAGATTTCCGATACTTTTAGCAATTTATCACGAAATTATGCAGAGCGTGTGTATCACTGTAATTCCGCGGGGGCCATTACAACGTTCTCCGTTATACCAACCAATATGCGGCAGACTTGCGCGCGTATTTTAAAAACAATTGTGCCCCCAAGGAATAGGAGAAATTGGAAGGAAAAGGGATGTCGCAACAAAATCAACTAACCAATACAAGACACTTCTTGCCTCCGACTGGATCAGCGACCATCGTACACTAAACACCCGATTCATTCGCATTTAGGAATTAGCCCGTGTATAGGAAGAAAGAAAGAAACGTTTATTTATTCGTCACACAACACATCAATAACTAAAATTATAAAAACAACACAACTAAAAAATATTACCATTAATAACAATAAATAATAAGTGGCATGCCGTACGGAAATAAACAAGTCGCAGTCTCAACATAATTACTACACTGAAGCAGTGTAGCGCTGGTGTTCTGATTGGGCCACATTAACAGACGTCACGGAAATCAATAAAATAAAAAGATAAACAAAAAACAAATAGTAAATAGAAAAAATTCTAAATGCCATGTCCCTTTTCACCTTCAATTCCAAGTTTAAAGCTTATCTACTTTTGGAGCAAATACGTTAGCCTGATATTTATTTATTTAATATTTTATGTTAGTTATATCAGTTACAATTATTATTATTATTATTATTTTTTATTTAAATATTTAACTTATATTTGTAGATATAAACACACTTCATGCATATTATTTATTTATTTTAAACACAGGCCGCAAGACATAACTCTCTGGACATTGAGTGAAAATCAGTGCTCGAGGACTCGGCCCCCTCCAGCATATATGCTAATTCGGGCCCATTTGCTACACACACATGTATTCCATTAGTTACTAAGCTTTCTTTTTTTACTGTTTTTTGTCATTTTTTTTTGTTTTGTTTGTGTAACAAATAAATGTTTTTCTTTCTTTCTTTTTTTTCATAATGTACTTAACAATGTACAAAAATAAATTAGAAAAAGAGCAATTAAAACTGTGTTAGAGAGAGAAAGAGAGAGTGAGTGAGGAGTTCACACCTCTAAGATCACCCTAAGCTATAATAAGTTATCTAACGGGATGGTAATTAGGTAATGGTATCACGGCAAACTGATTATACCGTGCGATCCTAACATAACGGCGACCACCGAGGGATCGTGATCCATCAACGGTCGCCGCTGTCATGTTTGCCTCCATACACAAACTGTATATGCACAGGCTGATCCCGAAACGCGACACGCAAAACCGAATCACTATGACGGACTTTACACAACATGCATAGTAGTCACCATCCAGTTACACAAAACAGCCCTACCACCCCGCTATCGCCATTTCTTTTTGCACCACTTGCAAGTGAGGTTGACTTGGGCGTCAGAGTTCTGAAGATGTGTGCGGCTGAGTGCTTTAAGCGCTCGCCCTCAAGCCCGGTATAGCCACCGACGGTTCTGTTTTTGCTTTTCTTTATCGTTCAAAATTGCCTTGTTACATGTTCATTACATCTTTTTTTTCTATATAATTTTTAAGCAATTTGTACTGAGAGTTACTTTATTATTACGCGATACAAATTAGACATGTACATAGTTACAAATTTATGACCAACCTTAGGTGTTAGCTTTACGAAAAATATAGTTTTTAATTTTAATAAATATTACGTATTATGATAAATATTAATATTTTCTAAATGAATAATAAGTTGAGAAATCTATTAAAACTTCTCGATCATGGCGGTAGTTCGTACAAAATAATATATTGTTTAAGGTTTTATAAAACATAATTATGTTTTTAGCTTGACGATAATTATTGTTTAGTTTACCATAAAACATATTGTTATTATCTTTTATTTTAGAATATGTCTAGATTTTAATATTGTTCTATTTAACTCTTAGTAGCTCGGTTTTGACTTCCGGTATTATTCTTTCCGATTGAAAATGTCGTTTCTTAAGTATTGGTTTACTATAAAAAGACGGGCAGTCTGTACTGAGCGACTAGGCAGGCTGGATGTGCAAGATTAATAGAGTTAATGAAGTAAATTATAGTGAATACAAGTGGACACAGTGATTACAGTTATTAAACTGAAGTACATTTGGTTTATTTTATCGAATTTTTTTACATAAGTATCAAACAAAAAAAAACATCTAAATCGGTTCATATATTTATACAATAAATAACACTCTATATAAAAAATAATGTCGCATACCATAAACTACACCATTTACAACATGCTGTATATAGATGAGTCGAATGACATACCTGCAAGATAAAAACAAAAGTCAATAAAGCTCTTTTCGAGGTCGTCGATGCAAAGTAAATACAGACGTAACAAATTTTTTTTTTTTTAATTACGACGTAGTATTAATGAGACTTCTAGAAAAGTGTACAGCATAAAAAAATCCTTTTTTCTTAAAGGGGAATCGGAGGATACTCTAATTCTAAATTAAATTACTGAAATATAAATCCTTGTATCCCTCAAACTAAATTCCTTTTTTGTCACTTGTTGTATAATGTACTACTTCCTTCGACCGTAGGTTATAAACTATTTAACTTAACCGATAGTTAATTGTAACTTTTATTATTTTATAAAGACTTAAAGAGACATAACGCTTATAGATGAGAGACAGACTGATTTACGGCCGTTTTCAAAATTATATCTGAGATCACTATCCCCGATAAGTACATATTTGTACTAAGTAATAACTATCTTTATCTTAAAAGAAGTATCGGCTTCCCTCTTATCTATCCAAGATATAGGATATGGATTATGTAATTAGGAATAGGTTTATTGTAAAAGGATAGATTTAGTAACTTTAACAACGGATAGATAGTTTATTAAAAACGGCTGAGAGTCGGATGTGTTCATCGCCGCGCCGCGCCGCCCGACTCCGTACATATTAAAATGACTAACGATACAAACAATACGACCGGTGGGCCTCAGAGCCGGTAACCAATATCTTATAGACGTGTATACGGGCATCGGGTACCTAAACGATTTATTTTACACATATATCTACGAATAAACAAAGCCAGTTTGACCCGCTAGAGGCCGCGCGTCTGAATTTACTACTACGGCATTTTTATGGTCAATAACCATTCTCTCCTACATCATAAATTTTGAGTCTACAATACGTATCACCTTGCAAACGAAAGGAAGCACGAAAACATTTCCTTGACAACACATTCAATGAACATAAACAATCCTACTAATATTATAAAATTAAATGTAAAGATTTGTACGTTTGTTACGTAATCAGGCAAAAACGAATGCACGGATTTGGATTAAATTTTGCACACAGATAGTTTATTTAATTGTAATGTGTCCTTTGCTCGTGTTAACATAACATAACATACCATCACGCCTGTATTCCCCGAAGGGTTAGGCAGAGGTGTACTAATGTAGGGGAGCCAGGGGCTTGTATTAACGGGGGTATGTATTAACAAGCCAATTGCCGCCAAAGAATACACGAACAAATGACATACATGCGGTTATTGGCGTCGGTGAATGGTCACAAACACGTTGCGACCTGTCAGTACTCGGCCGCATGCTGCAGAAGAAAGTTGTGTGCAAGGTGTCATTTTTGTCAGGTAAATAAACATTTTTAAGTCAACAGTTTTTTGATTTGTTGCATGATTGTATATGTAAACGAGACTGAATTTTTTTCAAATGGTAGAATATTTCATCTTCTAATATATTTTGTTTTCATTTAACCACATTGTCAATGTACTTTATGCAATTTTATGCAACAAAAACAATGTTTTAACTTTCGTGGAATTTCTTGGCGCGATTTTCCAGGGTCATATTCATTATTTGTTTTTCTTTTATTTTCAGTATGAGGACTTACAATAGAAAAACAACGCTTGGACTTCTTCCCGAACAGGTGAGAAAATTAGCTTATGAAGCTGCTGTATATCACGGAATAGAAAAAAATTCCAGAAAGTTGGCATTAGAACAAAATGGCTGGCACTGATTGGTTCACATCTTTTATGAAAAGAAATCCAAGCTTATCAATTCGAAGTCCTGAGGCCACGAGTATGAGCCGAGCCACCTCATTCAACCGCACGAACGTTCATGATTTTTTTGAAAAGTACAGAGAAGTTCTTCATCGATACTGGTTCCCTCCAAGTAGGATTTGGAATGTTGACGAAACTGGAGTCACTACTGTGCAAAAGCCTAAAAAGATCGTTGCGCAACGAGGCTTAAAACAGGTTGGAGCTGTTACATCAACCGAAAGAGGTACTTTAGTAACTCTGGCAACAGCAGTAAATGCCATTGGGAACTCCATCCCTTGTATGTTCATATTTCCAAGGATTCGTTACAGTGACATATTTATTAGCAATGGCCCCCCTGAGTCTATAGGTGCAGGAAATAGTTCGGGGTGGATGATGCAAAAAGAATTTGTAGTATTTTTAAATCATTTTATTAAACACACAAAACAGACTCCGGAAGATGCCGTTCTGTTGCTTCTTGACAATCATCAGTCTCATGTCAATGCAGAAGTCGTTAACAAGGCCAAAGAAAACAACATCATTCTTTTATCTTTTCCTCCACACTGCTCACATAACCTCCAACCCTTAGATGTTGTAGTTCAAGGACCATTCAAAAACTATATTAACAGACAACAGACGAACTGGATGGTCACTAATCCTGGTAAAACAATGACCATATATAATCTACCAGCATTAGTAAAAGAAGCATTTCCCTTGGCTTTTACCCCCAACAACATAATGAGTTCATTTAAAAAAGCTGGTATTTCGCCATGTAACGAAGATGTTTTCAGAGATTCAGACTTTGCACCATCATTTGTAACGGATCGCGCCAACCCAAACAGGGAAAATTATTGTAATGAATCGCAACAGTCTTCAGGTGTTAGTAATTCAAATATGCATGTTGAAGGTCAGTCGAGCTCCAGTACGCTTTTTCCTCCAAATGATCAACCAGACAAAGACTCGTTTGAAAATTTAAGTACTCACAGCTTGTCGTTGAATTTGGATTTATCTGTACTACCGGAATTAGAAAAAGAAAGCATTGATATTGATATAAGCGTGTCTGAAGTTATTAATCAAATGTCTATGGAGCCGTTTACTAATTCATCAAATCCTGCTATTGATAAAGGAGTGTATATAAGTGATAGTAACATTTTTGAAGAGCCGATTGCTGGACCATCAAATATTAGAAAATGTACAACTTTTTCTATAGAAGACTTTCGACCTATGCCAAAGGCACTACCACGCGCTGCTAACTTCAAACGTAAACGAACAAGAAAATCTGCAATTTTGACTGATACCCGACTGACATTGAAAGTAAAGTTAAGAATAAAGGTAAGGGTAAGAAAACTAATTCAAAAGAAAACAAGGCCAAAAAGAAAGTTGCACAAGAAGATAGCAAAAGTGAAGAAGAAGAAGAATCGTTTTGCTTGATCTGTGGCGGATCCTACTCGGATGATAATTCTGGAGGAGACTGGTATAAATGCAGATCTTGTAATCAATAGGCCCATGGAACTTGTATTAAGGGTAAAAAATTATCTTTTATATTTTTAAATTGTAACTCGGATGATGATTACGAGAAGTAAGGCTGAGTTAACATATATTTATAAGCAAACATTTTTAAAGACTTATTTATTATTATAAGCAAATATTTTTTATTATAGAAGATATTGAGATAATGTGATTGTCTATTGGAAACTAAAAACTTGCTAACTTTTGTTTTGTTATTAAGGAATTATATTATTTTGTTTACTTATTATTTTTAATAACAATAATATAACTTAAAAAAGGCTGATTATATATTACCTCAAAAAACTTGAGATAATTAAATCCATAGATGTATATTATACTACATCTATGATTAAATCTTAAATATGGCACACCTTCTTTTATTTTCTACTCATATCTACTAAATACCATCATAATCATATCGAAACTAACGTTAATACTTACCTCAAGGTAGTTAAAACTTACTCCAAAAGTGAGGCAAATATTAATAAGTACATTTTTTTATTAATGTTATGTTTGTGTAGAAAGTAAAAGGGATATGTGATTTTTTAAAATTTTAAAATCATAGACAGATAGTTGACAATTCATAACGTTTAATAAAAAATATCTCTAACTACTTTAATTTCCGTTAAATTAATAAAAAAGTAAATTATGTTAATACATGCCCCTGGCTCCCCTACACCTACAGTTCGCCGAGTAATTTTTTTAGGTCCCATGTAATAGGGGGCGAGCCTAACCAAACTCCGAGCTGTTATTAAGAATTTCATAGGAAAAACCCAATAACACTTTGCTCGACCTGGGATACGAACCCAGGACTTCGCTCATAGTAGTCGCGCTTGACAAATAAGTTCTATAACGTGTATTTGTCTCACTCGACCTTGGCGAAATTGCTTACATAGGCCAAAATGAATTTAAAAAAAAAAGTTCATTTATAAGCTGGATTAACACTTAGGATACTTTTATCTCGGACCCAACTTTGAAATTCACGCTGACGAAGTTGCAAGCAGAAGTCAGTAATATTATAAACTACATTTGTTAGACAATCACGTAAGAACACCTGAACAGATTTCTCTGGAATTTGGTACACAGATAGTTTATAACCGGAATTAATATATAAGGACCCTTTAATACCGGTAAATGACAGATTTTTTATTTCTCTCTGCACCCAATTCTAAAGCCCACGCAGAACAAGTCGCGGGCAGAACTATTTCAGAAACGTTGAAAAATTCGTGTCGTAGATCTAATAATCTTCGATCATCTCCATTAAAATATTTTTGGATAATTAATAAATTAATGAATGAATCAGTTCCAACAATGTAGTCCGTTCAACTTAACTTGTCAAAGTTTATGTACAAAGGCGATTTAAGTGACAAGAAAATAGCGTTTAAGATTTTACAATTCCAGTGTAATAAAATGCATTTTTTTTAATATAAAGTTCGTTATTGTACCCGAAGATGGTGAAACACTAGAGTTTAGAAGGTAGACAGTGTCAAGTACAGAAGCTGGATCACATTGACAGGCGATTGGAGGGAGATCTCCAATTTAAAGACGGTATTGAGAACCAAGCAAGGCTGGTAAGAGAATTTAATAGTGATAGACTCCGAATAAAGTTCAACTCCTAGAACACCAACGCCATACTTATTTCTACCACAAAGTATTTCAGCTCGCGCTTAACTTTAAGCTGAGTGGGTATGCCTCGGCAACTGTGTTTGACAGGATCGCAACCACCATACACTTGGTGTCACACGCTTAGGCGAGTCGCGTTCCGAGATCATTCCGTGTGCTTTTTTTTAATAGCAGCACGGCAAATCGACGGTATCGTCTCTGATGTTAAGCAGAGTACAATCCTAACGCAACGGCGACCACCGAGATATTGTAATCCATCGACGGTCACCGCTGTCATCACAGGCTGATCCCAAAATGCGACAGACAAAACCGAGTCACTATGATGGAGTTTTTGCCACATGCATGGTGGTCGCGACCCAGTAGGACAGTACCACCCCGCTATCGGTAATTCCTCGTTCGTTTCTCAGCAGGATGCAACACGTGCAGGTGGGTGTTGGCTTGGGCGTCCCAGTGCTGAAGATTTAAATCGACACGCCTTATCCCACAGTAACCAAGTAGATTAAGGTACCTGTACCCGATTGGGCCGCGTGAAAGTGACTCTCTCTTGGTTTATCGCGGTCGGGGTTTAGCCAGGTGTCGAGAGGGTTGAAAGCAATCAGTGATTGCTGTTGTTTATGAATTGTATTAATGCTTGCCATCAGTCAAAACGCCAGCGTCTTGCTGTATTACTATTAAAAAAAACAATCATTGCCCTCTGGAAAGACAACGATCTTTTTGAGGTTAGTTAGTAATAACTATAGAGTACAGTGAACAATATACATCAGATGGATAGCAAGCGGACTTCTTCATAACTTAAAAAAAGGTTAATAGCCATACAAGCCAATGGGGTATTCTCAAGGGTTGATTTTTTAGTCGTTATTTTTTTTTGCAATAATTTTGTCGTTCTGACATGTAATTTGTAAGGAAAACCTATCAAAACTGAAAGGAAAATAAAAAATCAGCCCTAGATCTAAATAAAAGTGTGAATTCCTCTGAAAAAATGTAATTAGAAATAATTTTCCATTTAAAACTCAGACTGAACTAGTCAAGCAACACTAAAAACCTCATCGGAATACCGAAAATGTCCCACTCAAACGAAATACAAATATCAATCCTTCACGAATCACGAATGAACGTAAAATAATAAATACAGCCGGCGGTGTAAACCCGAAACGAAATGAACTTTAAGACATTAAGCGTTGAAATCATAATCTTCCGAACTATGAGCCGACGGCGTTTCATTAAAACATTCTCGTTTGATTAAATTATTAGCGCTTTATCAGATGTTTATGATTGAATTTAATTTAATTCTAGATAGTAAATGTCAAGAAGCTAGTTTGTTTGTCGAGTGACTCGTAATTCCGTGCAGTGTACGCGCGCTCAGGCAGATCGCTTGTATTATTTATAGTGTTAAGGAATGAAGCGGTAGGAGATATAATAAGCCTCATATCTGTTTTTCAACATGCTGATGTCACACTTGTAGGAGAATGAGACATGGTATCTTTACATGTTGAATACTGATCACCGAGGAACTTCATTGATTCTACAGCACTACCTTTTGTTTATAATAATAATCTAGCTGTGCCCCACGGTTTCACCCGTGTTAATTTTATCCAACAGACATCGCGCCGCGCCGCCAACGTTCCCATGTAGTCTATCGTAATAAAATTGTTCTTCCCGCAAGTGCAAATTATTTCATTATCTCCTAAACTATGTGTGTCCAAATAGCATACTATAAAGAGCAAAATTTTTCTTCATAAAATTATCTTTATGATGAACTAACTTTTGTTCGTAAGAATTATTATGCTATGTTTAAAAATAATGCTTATAAGTCACTTTTTAATTTTCAACCAAATCTTTTTCACAAAAACCTTGTTGTAATAAAAAATAAACATATGTTACCGCTGACTTTTTTACATATACTACGGATCAATATTATTGTAGAACATTTTATTTCCGTATCTTTAACGATTACGCCAGTTCATGCGGTTAAAGTAGTTCAGAGTGTAAAAAATATTGCAATATTCAAGGTTATCTTATTAACCTTATTATAATTAATAATTGTAGAAATCGTAAAAAGCCTAATTATTCTCAACCTATTTTGCTTCTGTAAAACCAAATGAATAAAAAAAAACATAATTAACACACTTGAAAAGTAATTAGGATCGTAAAGGTAGAAAAATACCCTCAGTATTTTGTTAACAATAAAAAATTAGAATAAAAATTTATGACGCTATTTTTTTTTTGTTTATCTCTTTGCCTTAATATACCGACCTAGTGTCTTTTTTACAGTTCAAAACCATACTAAATGAGCATGGATCCTATTGTTATAGCAAAGGTTTTGACTTCTGAATGATTAGTGGTACGTATAACTCCGAGATGGCTTTTGTTAAAGAACTTTAGGTTTACCCGCAGTACTTTTTTCTGTTCGATCACAATCTCATCTGATCTTAAATGGCGATGTGGCCCAAGATTGTAACACGCTAGACCTATTAGGAAGACTGCCTCTCAAGTGCAACCTCCGGAACACACCTATCGGTGCTTTGCGACAGGTTTTCAACTTGAGGGTGGTAGCTAGCCAGGCGGGCATTAGAAAACACCCATGTTATGCTATAGTTTCATCGTGATGTTTTCCTTCACCAGGCACTCAGGTTCATTGCAAGGATTTGAAACTCACGTCGATCGACGCGGGAACTGTGTAAGCTACCACTGATCAACCATTGCTTCATTATATCGCTATAAGCATTTCGATACCGGCTCTTTGAATTTGACGGGTCAATAGTGAATAATTATGCATAGCGAATACTGAAACGAAACGGGAAGTTTTGCTGAATATTACAAAGAAATATTCAAAACTGTGGATTCCCCTGAGGGAAAGAGCGAAGAGGAATTCTTAAATGTTATGACACTAAACTTATCATTATTTCTCCGTCTCGTCAAGAGCCGTGTTCACTAAACCGTCATCGAGTTTATTTTAACAACTCATTTACTCGAAAATTTACAACCAATTTTACTAGCCCCGTATTTAGATATATATTACACCCTACACGTGATACGTTGCATGTAGTTTTACCTTATCTCTTTCCTCACCATAAAGCACATTTACCTTCAATGCCTATCAGACGCACTGGCTGCATAACTAACTACCAAAGCAAAAAAAAACACACACACCAGACAGCGACTCGTTCAGACGCGTCGAGTTTTAAAATTATCTAAAATATCCAATTAAAATTATGCCAGTAAAGACTAACGCAACCAGAATAATTAATCCCCTCTGTTATTACCCGGCACTAATTGTATTCCACCTGTCGGACTGCATTAAATAGAGAGAAATCTCCAGAGAAAATTGAAACTCACCGAACACCAATACAAAATAAAAAAAGAAAAGATAACGTAACCTTTTCAAACGAATAAGTTCAATGAAAGCCTACGTCAGCCGACACTCGTGCATCAGACCTGCCCCACTATAGAATTCCTGGATCGCCCAGGAAGTGACTAATGGGGACAGAACAAACAAACAAAAAAAAACTACACAGCATTACAGAAAACACCGTGTGCCTTGGCCGGAGTCCAACACTAATTGTGAAAAATATTAATTATAGGACCGGCTGTGAATTTTTTTACGGTAAACTGGCTTAGCGTATGACTAATCAATCAATCGCTGGGTAGCGAAGTTGTGTCTAGTCTCCTTGTCTGCTGCCTCTATTAATTGCTCCTAGGTTCGAAGAACTCCGTACATATTTTCACCTGATGCCGAGTGATATAAGTATTCTTACAATACTTATTCAAATACATTTTCTGGCGCTCGAAGGACCTCTTCATATATTACAAAAATCTCAATGAAAGACTATAAAATTAAATTGACATTTCGTTAACAAAAGTTCATATAGACAAAACTTAATCGGTTTTATAATCTGTAAAAGGCTAGAATAACAACGCTTCAATTGGAAGGTATTTAACCTTTTGGAGAACGCAAAGACATCGTTTAAATACGATGGTGAAACATTTGACATCGCTCTCGTCAACCGGGCTGTAAGCCAAAAAAGATAAACAGTAATATGTATGGCCAATAAATAGTTCTTACTCGTTTTATCACCGTTATACGTTTTTATTACCGAATGACACTCGAAACCTCAGATATCAACAACGCTAATCACACAGTTTGGCAATGTCGAAGGACAGAAAGTGTCCGCTGCCATCTTGTTTCACATATATGCAGAGCTAATTTACTCTTTTTGTAGTTTATTTTCACAGAATCCAAGGTTGTGACACGCTAAGCCCAGTAAAAGGCAGGCCCTCTTAGGTGCCAATATACTTCTACTTCAGAGCGGTAGCTAGCCAGATGAGCATTATAAAATACCTTACTATCATGATATTCATTCATCATATTCATTACATCACGATATTTTCCTTCACCAAACTCAGGTTCATTTGCAAGGATTCGAACCCACGTCGATTGACGAACCTGTTTGATCAGTATATAAAGGAACTTCTCAAGTGAAATCTGATGATACAGCGATGGGAAAGACAATCATTGTAATATATTTCTCATCACTTATTTGACACAATGTTCAAGCATTATTAACATGTTATGGGTCTAGAATTTTACATTGATAGACGTCTCAACCAGGTTGACTTCGGTCGCTCTTAAAACAATAAAATTATAATTTCTTTCAGGATCTAAAATACCATAATTGTCATGATGTAGGTAAATAAAAGAAAATTGAAGTAGAGCGGTTTTAGTTGACTGTATTCTCTAGGTATCACGAAATATTTAACAAGTAAGGCAAAACCACTCACTTGAATTCTGGCTATTTCGGTGTCTGAGAAGTACTTCACACAAACAGTTTTAGTCAAACCACCTTTTTGGTTATAAATGTCAACAAGAATAGCGGCAATGAGTCAAGGACGAGTACCGAACATGCACTGGGAGCTAGTGCGGTGCAGCGGCAAGTCTGAGGCACTAGCGATAGTTCCCAAGGCGAAGCCAGAGATTTTACCATCGTTCAGCGACGGTATTACCTTACCTATAATAAGAAAATACGAAGGTAACTTTGCAGCTCAAGACACAAATACAGATAGGTACATTCATTATATTATTCATTCAAATTGGGTCTTTACCGGGATAAAAAGTATCGTCTATGTTTGTAATCCAGGTTATAAGATATCGAAATCCGTTCAGCCGTTTATGCATGATTCACTAACAAATATCCAAAAGTTCACATTTATAACATTATTAAAGTAGGATTGATAAGCAAATTTTAATTTGAATTGTATTAAATTTGAAAGTTAATAAAAGCGAGAGTAATTCAAATCTTGAAAGATCAAAAACACTTCAAGTAACTAAATGAAATCACTCGGCTCCGTTTTAACAATGTTGAGGCATCGATTAAATTAGACTGACACTCGAGAGAAACTCGTAGTAACGAAAATCAAAGGCAATCCGAAAATAATTCCAAGACAGTGGTGGTGTCAAACGGGCGTCAGTCAAACTCGTGACAAGTCTAAAAAAGTCGACCGACTACCGCTGTGTCCTAACGGCGAAAAATCGCGTTTGGCTCGGCGCCAGTGTTCTGATATTGTGCATACTTCGTTTGCTAAGCCATTGTCGAGATAATAAATGTACAGTATGGCAGGCCCCATCCGCCCGTCACGAATAAAATAGCTCAACCTATTTCCAATATGAAGCAACAAGTGTTTCATCAACCTTATCATAACTCTGTAAGAATTAACATAATTAATTCCTACAAAAATTATTTTTACTTACTTTTAAATATCAGTTTACTAGTTTTGACCAATCCTACGATAGATTTACTGAATGAATTAATTAAATAATTTAAATTAGATAAGGTGATACAATTTTACACATAGCCATTTAATTCCAAATTAAGCTATGTTCGTATTATGGTAACTAAACAGTTTTTATACATACATATATAGATATTTAAACACCCAGACACACAACTGACAATTATGCTGATCACATCATAGTCATTCAAATGAAGGGATCGAACCCGCGACCTCTAGATTCAATTGGAGGGATTACTACAAATGCTCCATGAGGAAATGACGATATGACTATCTATTGCACAATTTGGTCTTACAAGTGTAATAAACATATAACCTCAAACTTAGTAAAAGAGAAACAGTGCAACGTCTCTATACTTTTATTCCTTCTAAGATTTCCACCACAATATAATTCAAACCGGATACACAGATTTATAACGGAAGTCATTTTATATTTAATAAGTTTTGTATGAAGCCAACACTAGATTAATGCATGAAGGCATTTCCTTCAAGCTAACTAGTGCATACGGTGGAATTTAAAAAAAAACATTAGTTAGTCTCGTGTACCCACACCTCAATAAAATAATCGTATTTTTTTATTTTACGTACACCGATACTATAATAGCGGCACGTTAGGATGGCCGCTTTGACACGTTACAATAGTTACGTAAAATGTCAATATATTTTCGAAAAAATATAATCAAACCAGTATTGCAAGTAATAGCTGATTATAAAGTTGGAAATCCAAAGTCAGGTCAAAACTATATCATAATGAAAGTGCACTCACATTTTGTTCTTATCGAACAATGTCAAGAAGTCAAAACTGCTTGTTTTGCATTGAGCATTGAGCGTTTTACATTAGTAGTGTGGTAAATAACTACACTAATAATTATAATCCATTAAGGTTTCTGTGAAATAAACCTACTTTTTTGTTACAAAAACGTGAAAAGGGTTGTTCGCGGGACTATATTACATAGTTCGGCTACATAGGTAAGTTAGTTAACATATATAGACAGAAAAATAAAAGATTTATTTGTAGTAAAGACATTTCAAACTACAAACATTTAAAATATACTTACATATATAAAAATCAAATGTCAGTTGCTGCAAAACGGCCCTAGCTCAGCATAATACTGGTCTTCCGTTTGGGGCCGTTTGGTGACGCTACAAGACGGATATACCGTTATAAAAAGACTTTAAAAAAGTATAAGTATTATAAAAACGTGAGGCTTACGATATAAAAAAAATAGTAATATATATTATTACAAGCTTTCTATAAATACAAAAACAAGAACAACTTCAAGAAAAATATTTAACAATATGCCAAATATTTAAATAAAGAAGGAGAACAAAAAACTATAAGATCACTAGGAATAATAGCATAGCAGTCTTAAAATATTATTAAGAAATATAAAATAATTACGTTGCATTCATTTTTAAACGTAAAGAAACCGTTTCAACGTTAATTTAAACCCGTGGATATATTGCAGGTTCCTTATGGAAACTTATAGTTTAGAAATCAGTGTAACAAAATAATTTTATGTCCTAAAAGTATACATTCGATAAATTTTATGATAAACTGCGTCACTGTTGACAATAAAGAACAGCTATTTGCTCCTTCAAACGTAATTAATTTATACGAAATTTCATGAGCGGTGTTCAGTCAAAGTCTGCATAAAACGGAACAAAACGTACACGTTTCGATATGGGCCAATTTGATTGGTGGATCGCAATTGCCAACCATTTTGGTGCTCTTTTCACCCCCCTCCCCTTACAATTCCAACCGCCTCTTCTCGCGCGCGCGCACCGGCACGAACACTGTTGCCGACAAAAATTTAAGAAAAATACAAAAAACTGTGAATCTGGTGGAATCCAAGTATCCCGACCCTGACCTCATCAAAACTGGTGAGTAATTGTGATATATCCAACAAGCGGACAAACGTCAAAACTGGTATCATAGCGTGCCGCTACTGTAGTCGTAAGTTGAATATGTTTATCATCAGGTAGGTATATATACTAATATTATAAAGCTGAAGAGTTTCTTTGTTTGGTTGAACTCGCTAATCTCAGGAACTACTGGTTCGTATGGGAAAAAATGTTTTAGTGTTCGATAGCCCATTTATCGAGGAAGGCTATAGGCTATATAACGTCACGCTACGACCAATAGGAGCGGAGCATCAAAGAAAAATGTTGCAAAAATGGGGGAAACTGAGTGCGCTGCATGAATGGTTAAAGTTACGCAACAATCGTGTGTGACGGAATCGTTTCTTTTAAGACGTTCTAAAAGAAAGTCCACGATAACATATATATATATATATATATCTTTTAAGGTTTACTAAATATAACCTCTTTTATGGTAATAAAATTTGTTCTAAAATAAATTATTTGCGAAGGTGATTTAATATACATAGTGGTAATCCTTATCGAAATAAATATGTTATTCATCACAAGTATTTCATTTCCCTTTAAACAGCAAAATGACGATCAAGTACCGCGAGCGCATTTTTATTATGCAGAATGATGTGGGAGTTTTTTTTTTTTTTTTTTTTTTTTTTTTTTAGAACTGACTACACTGTTAGCCTTAGGGGCCCTAAAGCCGATGCGGCTTTTACAGCTTCACCGGACTTGGGGGCGAGCGCAGAGGGCACTCAGCCGCGAAAGTTTTGTGGACGACTCGCACGAGGGTGCCAAAGTGGCCGGACCTCGGCTCGGGCGGTCGTCGCGTTCGCAAATAGGTCGCGATCTATTCGAATCCCTACACCTACGATTCGAGCTAACTAAATATACACATAGGAAACTTATAGTTTAGAAATCGCGACTCAAAATTAAAAAAAAAAAGGACACCCCCAAAGATCAAAGCACATAAAGACGCTTTTTTTATTTTTTTTTTTCAAAAGAAAGTAATTATTTAAAAATTTTTAACTTTAAAATAATATTAAATAAAAATATTTAATTTATGTTAAATAAAAAATTATTAAATTAAAAATAACATTTTAATTACAAAATAAATTCAAATACTTTGGATTTTTCAATAATTTAAAAACTAAACTTTCCTAGTTTTTTTTGAAATTAATATACAAACACTTATAATCAAAAACTGTTGTTAAGGAAAATCAAAAATAAATCAGATTAATTCGGAGTCTTCCTTAAATAAAACAAAAAAAAATATTCTATATTAATTAGGTTATTTAACAAATTTTTATTTCTTAAAGAACAAATTAAAAACAAAAATACCCAATTTATTATCCCGTACTTCACAAGTTGAATTGCATATTAGAGTCGATTATAAAAAATGGGAAATTTAAAGGTTTAAATTTTAACGAAATTCTTTCTTTTATTTATAAACCCATGGGCAGGCGTTTTAGAAATTTTTGGGATTCTTAATTGGGGTTTAGGATAAATTTTTTAAAATTGGTGAAAAAAAAAAACTAGTTTAGGTTAGCTTAAAGGTTGAAAGCCATAAGTTAAAAATTAGATTCACAGGCCTATTTTAAAATTGCCAACAATTCTTTTTATTTAACCCCTTATAAGATTTATATCACTCATAAATTTTGTTTCTTTCCAGGGCTATTACCCATAAAAAATACAAATATCGTTTTTTAAAGTTCGCAAAGCTAAGTCCTGTAGACTTAGTTTTAGGTAACAAATTCATGGCAAACTGCAGCAGGGGCAGATGCCAAATAGTCCGTTAAACGGAGTTTAAAAGAATTAATTAAATTCTTATTGTGTGTTAAATAAACAAAAAAACCAATAAATTTATTAATAAAAATTTTTTTGAATGGTATCCTTTGGTTTGGTATTTTACTATTTCTTTTCCCTTTAATTCATTTATGTAAAATGTTTTCTTTTAATTTTTCTAAAACCAACCTGGATCTACATCTCTATTTTGTTTATAGTTGACATTAGCTTTTAAATATTACAATCTAAAGTTGGGTCAATATGAAATTGGATAAATTTAAGAACGCAATACATTCTTTTGTTCCCCTTTAGGACAAAATTAAATGCATATTTGACTGTAAATATGCTTCCACCTTTACCCCGGTTGCTCCATTACTTGTTAAGAGACTGAAAGACAATAGTATTTAGGTCCCTAGGGGTGGTTTCGGGTGGTAAAAACAAGTTTTATTCTTCTTAAAATATTTTTTTTTTTATTTTTTTTTCATTTATTTTTTTCTTCAGTGAAACAAAATAATTTTATGTCCTAAAAGTATACATTCGATAAATTTTATGATAAACTGCGTCACTGTTGACAATAAAGAACAGCTATTTGCTCCTTCAAACGTAATTAATTTATACGAAATTTCATGAGCGGTGTTCAGTCAAAGTCTGCATAAAACGGAACAAAACGTACACGTTTCGATATGGGCCAATTTGATTGGTGGATCGCAATTGCCAACCATTTTGGTGCTCTTTTCACCCCCCTCCCCTTACAATTCCAACCGCCTCTTCTCGCGCGCGCGCACCGGCACGAACACTGTTGCCGACAAAAATTTAAGAAAAATACAAAAAACTGTGAATCTGGTGGAATCCAAGTATCCCGACCCTGACCTCATCAAAACTGGTGAGTAATTGTGATATATCCAACAAGCGGACAAACGTCAAAACTGGTATCATAGCGTGCCGCTACTGTAGTCGTAAGTTGAATATGTTTATCATCAGGTAGGTATATATACTAATATTATAAAGCTGAAGAGTTTCTTTGTTTGGTTGAACTCGCTAATCTCAGGAACTACTGGTTCGTATGGGAAAAAATGTTTTAGTGTTCGATAGCCCATTTATCGAGGAAGGCTATAGGCTATATAACGTCACGCTACGACCAATAGGAGCGGAGCATCAAAGAAAAATGTTGCAAAAATGGGGGAAACTGAGTGCGCTGCATGAATGGTTAAAGTTACGCAACAATCGTGTGTGACGGAATCGTTTCTTTTAAGACGTTCTAAAAGAAAGTCCACGATAACATATATATATATATATATATCTTTTAAGGTTTACTAAATATAACCTCTTTTATGGTAATAAAATTTGTTCTAAAATAAATTATTTGCGAAGGTGATTTAATATACATAGTGGTAATCCTTATCGAAATAAATATGTTATTCATCACAAGTATTTCATTTCCCTTTAAACAGCAAAATGACGATCAAGTACCGCGAGCGCATTTTTATTATGCAGAATGATGTGGGAGTTTTTTTTTTTTTTTTTTTTTTTTTTTTTTAGAACTGACTACACTGTTAGCCTTAGGGGCCCTAAAGCCGATGCGGCTTTTACAGCTTCACCGGACTTGGGGGCGAGCGCAGAGGGCACTCAGCCGCGAAAGTTTTGTGGACGACTCGCACGAGGGTGCCAAAGTGGCCGGACCTCGGCTCGGGCGGTCGTCGCGTTCGCAAATAGGTCGCGATCTATTCGAATCCCTACACCTACGATTCGAGCTAACTAAATATACACATAGGCACGTTCCCTTCCTCCTGGGAGGAAGGAAGGAACCGTGCGTATGTGTATTCAGTAATCGGAATGTTTCTACACTAACTAGCGCTAACTAACTAGCGTAAAAAAAGAAAAAAAAAGGTCCCTCACAGAACCTATGTACCTGTGTGGTGTGCACGTGTGTATGTTCATACGTGTGTAGTGTTGTATGTAGGTAGCTAAGTGATGCACGTACAGTGTCACTTGTATCGCGCGGGCGGTTGCCTGACCCAAGGGTTTCACACCGAGGAACGGACCTAGGCTTGGGTTACCGCTAGAGAGGGTGGACGTGACGGGTGTGCGGGAGCGAAGTTGACCGCCCGCCCTCTGCGGAGAGAGCGGTGGTTACGCGGGCGTGGGCGCTGGCACGCTCTGTTTGGAGAGACGGATGTGTAATATTTATTCGAATTTTCGATGTGATCGTCGGGATCAATAAAAATATTGCGCGGCCGGCGTTTGCACCGGATGTCCGTGGGTGCCGGAACATAAGTGGCGGCTGTTTTTATTAACGGATTCGCGTGGTTCGACGCGGTGTCGAAATACGAACGGGAGAGCTGTTTAACGTAGGCATGTATCGAAGGAAGCTCCATATCTCTATGGAGATCTACGCTTCGAACATACCACGGGGCCCCGGTGAGACGATAGAGGAACCTATTCTGTATCGATTGTAACCGTTTGAAACTCGACTCGGACATATGTGCGAACACGGCGCAACTGTATGTCAAAATTGGTCGAATACACGTCTTGTAGAGCGTGAGCTTATGTCGCGTGGACATTTTACTCACCGAACACAACAGAGGATGCAACCGGCCCAGGACCCACGCGGCCCTGTTCCTAACCTTACGGATGTGGGGTCTAAAAGAGAGCCTACTATCTAGGGTTACCCCTAGATATTTGGTCTCTCTTACATACGGAATCGGATTATCGTAGAGCTTAACAGGTTTAAGCTTCCACGGTATCTGTGACGAATCCGCATCGAAGAGCATCGCGGCGCTCTTCGAGGGATTAACGCTCAAGGAGGATGCGTTACCACCCTTGCAATGGTGCATGGGACGAGTGGTTAGGGTTTTGCCAGGACAGGACTCGGTCGTTAGGGTAGTTGAAGTAAAAACAGCCAAAGGATTATTCATTAGATCGTTGTCTAAGCTTTGTCCTTTGCCATTTAACAATAAAGCAGATTAATTTCACGCAGTCACGCTGCATACATTTTTATTTTTAAGTTTATTGTCATTGTTTTATTGTTATGCCTAATTTTAGCAATTTATCTTTTTTATACAGTCCACTTATTACATCTAAGAAAACTATTTAATAATTTGTAATTTTACCAGCATCTGACTATTATTTAAAAAGGGGTCACCCCCTTTTGGGGCGGGGTATGTTCAGTCAAAGTCTGCATAAAACGGAACAAAACGTACACGTTTCGATATGGGCCAATTTGATTGGTGGATCGCAATTGCCAACCATTTTGGTGCTCCTTTCACCCCCCTCCCCTTACTATTCCAACCGCCTATTCTCGCGCGCGCGCACCGGCACGAACACCGTTGCCGACAAAAATTTAAGAAAAATACAAAAAACTGTGAATCTGGTGGAATCCAAGTATCCCGACCCTGACCTCATCAAAACTGGTGAGTAAATGTGATATATCCAACAAGCGGACAAACGTCAAAACTGGCATCATAGCGTGCCGCTACTGTAGTCGTAAGTTGAATATGTTTATCATCAGGTAGGTATATATACTAATATTATAAAGCTGAAGAGTTTGTTTGTTTGGTTGAACTCGCTAATCTCAGGAACTACTGGTTCGTATGGAAAAAAATGTTTTAGTGTTCGATAGCCCATTTATCGAGGAAGGCTATAGGCTATATAACGTCACGCTACGACCAATAGGAGCGGAGCATCAAAGAAAAATGTTGCAAAAATGGGGGAAACTGAGTGCGCTGCATGAATGGTTAAAGTTACGCAACAATCGTGTGTGACGGAATCGTTTCTTTTAAGACGTTCTAAAAGAAAGTCCACGATAACATATATATATATATCTTTTAAGGTTTACTAAATATAACCTCTTTTATGGTAATAAAATTTGTTCTAAAATAAATTATTTGCGAAGGTGATTTAATATACATAGTGGTAATCCTTATCGAAATAAATATGTTATTCATCACAAGTATTTAATTTCCCTTTAAACAGCAAAATGACGATCAAGTACCGCGAGCGCATTTTTATTATGCAGAATGATGTGGGAGGCGGGCGGCACCTATATATAATACGTAGCCTACGAACAACTCTCTCTAACCCGTTCTCTCTCTCTCTCTCTCTCTTATAAGACGCAGACTAAGCTGCGAGGGTCAGCTAGTATATTATAAAATGCGAGCCAGGTAATAGAACAGCATAGTTCCCATACTGTGTCTTTATAATACAGAGCAAACATTCGTCCCTTGTTGATTCACGCCGGGGATTATTTTGCGTTGAAAATCTTCCTCATCTCCTCCACATCGGATGACTGTTATTTCGATGAATATTTTCGGTCAGGATTCCTGTGTAAGATGTCTTAAGTACTAGTCATATATTATATTATCGTCACGCTCTGTTTTTTCTAATTGAACCTGATATAGGTAGGGTCTGTATATTTTGCTTACATAACATATATTCATATTCATCTGTATAATTAATGTATACAAATAAAAAAACTGTAGTATCTGTTTGTAATGTATTTACGGTACATATACAAGGTGTCCAGAAAGGGTATCGGGTATTTGTAAGTTCAATGAAACAAAAATTATTTGTATGCAATAAAAAAGTTTATTGTTTATTATTAGCATATGAATTGGAGAATTATTTGGAAAAGATGATGTTATCCAAATGATGACCGTTACGTTGCTGGCACTCTTCTAAACGGAAACAAAGATTGGCGATAACACGTTGACACATAGCTATCGATATTGCTGCCATTTCTGACCTGATGTTTTGCTTTAACTGGGTTAGATTCGTCGGATTGTTTTGATAAACCTTACTTTTAAGGTATCCCCATGCAAAATAGTCAAGCGGGCTAAGGTCGGGGCTTCTGGGAGGCCAGTTGATGTTAGTTACCCCTTCGCGAAATGACTTTATTAGGGAATAATTCGTTAACAACTTCCATTGAGTCATTTGGGGTATGGCAAGTGGCCCCATCTTGCTGGAACCACGTTCTTGAGTTGAAACCTGCAAACTCCTGCAACTCTGGGACCAAAAAATTTCGCAACATATCGCAATAACGGTCACTATTCACATTAATTGCTCGGCCTCGTTGATCTTCATGAAAATAAGGACCAATTATGCCTTTAGCAGACATAGCGGCCCAAACAACGACCTTTGGGCTATGCAGGGGTCGTTCATGCTTTCGTCTCGGATTCTCCACTGCTCAGTACCGACAATTCTGCTTATTAACATGACCATTCAGGTGAAAATTTGCTTCGTCACTGAACAGTATGTTGTTAAAGTTGTTAAATCGCTGCAGCATTTCGTTCGCAAAATTCAGTCGATTAGCATAGCCCGTATCCTTCAATTCTTGAACCAATTGAATTTTATAGGCTTTTAGATGTGTCTTTCTTTAAAATCGAATGTAAAGACGATTTTTTGATGTTCAACGCTTGGCTTCGCTTTCGGATGGATAAAGACGGATTTTGACGAACCGACGCCTCAACTTCTTCAATTGTTTCTTCATCGCGAACTGAACGAGGACGACCAGAGTTTTGAATTTTAACTGTCGCACCTGTATTCTCGAACATCCTGATCCATTTCCTAATGCTATCGTCACTTGGCGCGTGGCGTGTACGATATTCCGCACGATAGAGACGTTGAGCAGTCACTATTGAATCACCATTACGATAATACGCTCGTACGCAAAATGCGCGATGCGTCCCCGAGTACTGTTCCATCGTGACTAAAACTCCACAAAATGGCGGAAGCCACGAACCCCTCCCCGCACCCTTTAGACGCCCCGTTTCGAATATGGCGCGAAAACAAATACCCGATACCCTTTCTGGACACCTTGTAATATAACAAAAAATATATTTTTATAATTTTCGTCTGTCTCTTTAATCTGAGTAAACTCCGAAACGGTTGGACCGATTTTGACGGGATTTTCATTGGCACATAGCTGATGTTTAAAGGAGTAACTTAGACTACTTTTATTTTAGAAAAAAGGGGGTTTCGCGCTATTTAAAAATAAGAATTTTTATCTTTAAAATAACCAGGGAGCAAACTTCGTGGGTGGAAACGGGGGCACCACAATACCGAGGGCATTCTGTAGACCACGCGAGCGGGACCGCGGACACAGCTAGTCTATACTAAAATTTTAAATCTCAAGAGATTGTTTGTTTATTTGTTTGAACGCGCTAATCTCTGGAACTATCGGTCATAATTTAAAAATTCATTTAGCTCTATAGAGCCTATTCATTGAAGACAGTTATAGGCTATATAACATCACGCTACGACATTAAAGAGCGGAGTAGTAATCATGAACGTGAAGCAATCTGGCAAGCAATACCCAAGTACGGGAAGTGAGAACAAGGAGAGGCTACACCACGCATGTGTTGGCACTCGGCGGCGACGCGACGCGACGCGGCCTGGTGCGGTGGACAGTTGCTCGAAAGCTTTTTAAATAGGTTAAGGATAAATATGTATATTATAGTAGCTGAAATATAATCCTTACATAGTATTGCTTACGTTAAAATATTAATTTAACTTTTGTTAAAATCCTAATTTAAGTTTGTTAAATGTTACAAACTAATTATGAAATGTCAACAACAATGATAGGTGTAGGAAGGGGCTTCAGAGTATTTTACATTTCACTAACCGGAATGGGGCTGATACAGAACCCTCTTAAATATATATGTTATTAAGAATATGTAATTTTTTTCCTTTTCATTTTGTACATTACACTTCTGAAATTGAGTGGCTTTTCTTTTATAATCATAAATAATGGGAAATTATAAACTTTAATTATTATAAAAAAACAGTGTCGGTAGTATATAAAATATACCTCTTCAATTGGTAGATATATTACAGTGACGAAGTGTAGAGATAATGTGGTGGATAAAAGTACGTCTGGACCTCAAAAAATCCAGAAGAAACACCCGCAGCCAATAAATGTGACATGTAGTAAACGTCTTCAAGAAAATGTACAAATTAGTAACAAAACTAACAAAGAAAATAATTAGTATTACTATAAAGAAAAAAAATGGTCATAATAAATATTATAGAACCTCGCACTTAGTTAAGTGACAAGTAGCAAGCAAGTGACGTTATGCATGTAATTACATTTTTAAACTAGCTGCGCCCCTCGGTTTCACCCGAGTTTTTATCCAACAAATACCGCGCCGCCAACGCGACGGACCCGTGTAATCATAATTGTTATCACTTCTCGCAAGTACAAATTATTTTAATTTTTCATTTTCTCCTAAACTATGTGTCCTAATTACATACTATAAAAAGAAAAATTTAAATTGTCTTTATGATGAAATAACTTATGAATGAAATAAGCCTAAAAATAAAGCTCAAAATCAATTTTTAATCTTCAACATAAAAACACGCAAAATACCTTATTGTGGCTTATGCTATTAAGAAATAGGCATATGTTACCGGAGACTTTTGTTAGATATACTAAAGAACAATATTTTTGTAGAATATTATATTTACGTATCACTAACCATTACGCCAGCGCATGCGGATAAAGTAGTACGGGAAGACTTTCACTTCGACTTACTTAAACAAAAATCAATATTTAAGGCTAGCTGAGAGGTATAGCTTAGTTCCAGATAGCCTATACTATTCTTCGTGAATCTGGCTATCATATACAAAAAGAATTTTTGAATCCGACTGCTACCAGTTGTCCAGAGATTACCATGTATAAATAAACAAACAAAAAAACTCGTCCGCTTTACTAAATTATTAATAGTATAGATATACAAGGACTTACCTCGGTACACGACAAACCAAAAGAAAACATACATGTGTTTAACACTATGTGTATGGTGGTCGCGATCCCTACTGCCCCGCTATATTACTGTATATATACTGACTAATATCTGAACACGACAAACCAAAAGAAAATTATAGATGGTTTTTTTCCCCCACTGACTATACTGTTAGCCTAAGGGGCCCTTAAGAAATAGAGCCACTGATGGCTTTGACAGCTTCACCAGGCTTGGGGGCGAACGCTTAAGGCATTAAGCCGCGAAAGCGTGAGCAACATGCGCACAAAGGTGCCAAAGTGGCCGGACGTCGGCTTGGGCTGTTACCGCGATTGTGAAAAGGTCGCGAACTGACTAATTCCTTATCCGTAGAAAATTCGAGCTAAACTAACGCATACATATAACATGGCCCTGCCTCCTGGGAGAAAGGAATGAACATGTGTATATGTATTTAGTATCCTGGAAACATGTTCGAAAGTAACTATCGTTTAAAAAGAAAAAAAAAGATCCCTTACAGAATCTGTGTACATATGTGGTGTGCACGTATGTATGTACATATTGTGTGTAATGATGTGTGTGGGTAGCTACGTGTTTAAAAATGCAGTGTCACCTGTATCGCGCGAGCGGCTGCATGACTCAAGGGTTCTACACCGAGGGAATGGACCTAGGCTTGAGTTGCCGTAAGAGAGGGAGGACGTGACGGGTTTGCAAGAGCGAAATTAGCCGCCCGTCCCCTGCGGAGGGAACAGTGGTCTCGCGGGCGTGGGCGCGAGCACGCTTTGTTTGGAGAGACGGTGGAGTAGTATTTGTTTATTTCCTCGATCTTATAAACGGGCTCGGTGAAGATATTCGCGGCCGGATTTATTCGCGGGGGATGTTCGGTTTTGGGGTTTAAGTCGCGGCAGCTTTCACCAACAGATTCACGTGATTCTAAGCAGTGTCGAAGTACGATCGCGTAAGATATTTAATATACGATTCGACCAACGTACCAAGGGGCTTTGTTAATTTTACGTAAGAATCTGGTTTGGAGGATTTGGAATTTGTTAATGTTGATCTTTGACGTATGTGCGAATGTAGCGCAGCTTATATGTCATGATAGGACGGACATATGTTTTGTATAATGTAAGCTTATGTCTCAGGAACATTTTGCTTAGTATCAAGGAGTGCAGTCTATGTGTATTGTAAATCACCCTTATTTTTTAAAACACGAAACACTGTTATTTCTTCCTAAAAGCATAAATATGAATTTTCATATCCCTAAATTTAGAAATAGTGGGTTCTTCATAGAATCTTTCATCCCCTATTTCACCTCTTAAAGTTTTATTTTCGCGACATAAGGTAAGCCTATGTCTTTCTTCAAGGTCCAATATATCTCAATACCAAAATTCATCAAATTTGGTTTGATGCGTTCTTCGTACAAACCTTCATCGTCTATTTCAGGGCGTGAAATGCAACAGACAGGACAGACAGAGTTACTTTCATTTATAATATTAATATGGATTATTAATTTCATTATGCTGTCGTTCTCTATGGTGTCAGTAAATTACCCAATAGCAAAATAACGACAACAGTTTATAATAATAAATTTTTGAAATGAATTCTCTTTCCCTATATACCTGTAATAAATTTTCTCTCTATATACCTTTCTATGTTTCTCTATAATAACTGATACTTTAGTAAGGTAAAAATTACAAAAGATCGACTGTTGTGGTTCCCTTTTAATTATCTATTTTAGGGATTTTTATACATTGTTAATACAAATGCGAAAGTGAATCGAAAAAGATCAATTTTTGAGAGATCGATCTTTTACACATCGATTTTTTTGAGAATCGATTCATAAGAGTTCGAATCTTTTTCGAAATGAATTGCCATTCCTAGCAGCGGCGCAGCTATATTCAACTGACAAATATCCAGCCTATGCTGACCCCCTATCAATGAAATTTATCACATAGATCTGAGGTCAACTTATATTGGAAATTTTTTAAACTATTCATTTTTTAACTTTATGAAAGGTTTCGATCATCATCGTTTTTATAAACCATAATATACAGATAACTAAAATTTCAGTAAACTCAACTGAAGAGCTATTTTATAGCATTTTTATCAAAAAAAATGTTCGACATGATTTTTTAAATTGATATAACTATTTTATTTATGAACTTATTGAAGTAAAACAAACACTAAATGTTAAGTGAACCTTACCAGAATATATTAGTGAAAACAGACAAAAATTCTAACAATCATTGTTTTGGGTTCTCCTGCGTTGATAGAGACTCCCAATAATAGTTTTTCTCATATATCTTCTATGTATAGACATCGATCAGTTAAGTTTTTATTATATGTATAGATTTAAATTTGCAAAGGTAACGATTAAAAAAAGGTGCGCAGACTAGGCTTGTAACGATTTATCCAATAACCGATAATATCGACAGAACATTATCGGTAGGTATTTATATCGATATGATAAAACTAAAGATACGATAATATCAGCAGAATATATAAAACTTTAACTAACTCTATTATATGATAATCGGCTCTCATATTTCAATATATTAAAACTCCCATATAAACGTAAATTACATGATGTTGCATTTCTACATAAGACCACCGATGGCAGTATTGACTATACCACTATTCTGGCTGAAGTACATTTTAATGTTCCTCCTAATTATCCTAGAATGAGAATCTGTTAAATTTTCTCTCAATCGCTCTGCAGAACCAATCTCGGATACAACGAATTTAGACATATTTGCACTGACATTATCAAACTTTATATTACCAAGATTAAAAATTATTTCAAATCTAAATCACTGGTTTCTTCTAATTTTTTTTCTCTTTCCCATTATTAATTGAAATATACTACTGGTCCATTCGATGCGTTATTTTAATGTTACGGTGTTAATTCCTTTTGTATTCTGTTATTTGTATTATTAACAAGTTAATTTATTATTTTATATTATTAGTAGTGTTTCATACAATATAATAACTTACTTGTATTTCATTTAATTTTATTGATATTACATTTGCGATTTTGTATTTTGTGAATATAGTTGGCGCCTATAATAGGTTCGCTTAGCTGTACCAGTTTTAGAATTAATTGTAAAAATGGGCAATGGGCAATTGTAATGCACGTTGTTCGCGCTTCTTTAATAAACTTTTGAACTACAGTTTTACTTCAACTATGGACTAAGATCGAACTAATACAAAATAACCATGAGGCACCTATGATTTACTTAAGGACGCCACAACATGGTACGACAAAGGCAAAGGTTAGTGCGACAGGCGACTCACCAGTAGCAGAATAGGTTAAAGGGGAAAACATTGTCCAAATTATAATTTTTTTTGGTCTATTATTAATAAGTACTTAATTGAGATATTTCATTAATATATATATTATATTTGCGGTTTACTTTAACTACTTTTCAAAATCGTTGATATATTGTTTATTAATATTTTCATGCTTTCGCGACTTCAATATAAAATTAAATATCGATATTTTAATAACTTGCATCCCTAGTACGGACTATGTGTCTGCATGTGTTAAAAAATTGATAAACAATACAGATATACCTTTACCTACACTTTAGGTTTACAATTCATTCAAAGTCCCAATTTTCATTCCGGAATCCTTACAATTTACAGTTACAGCTTTTTTTTTTTTTTTTTTTTTTTTTTTTTTTTTTTTTTTTTTTTTTTTTTTTTTTTTTTAGAACTGACTACACTGTTAGCCTTAGGGGCCCTAAAGCCGCTGCGGCTTTTACAGCTTCACCGGACTTGGGGGCGAGCGCAGAGAGCACTCAGCCGCGAAAGTTTTGTGGACGACTCGCACGAGGGTGCCAAAGTGGCCGGACCTCGGCTCGGGCGGTCGTCGCGTTCGCAAATAGGTCGCGATCTATTCGAATCCCTACACCTACGATTCGAGCTAACTAAATATACACATAGGCACGTTCCCTTCCTCCTGGGAGGAAGGAAGGAACCGTGCGTATGTGTATTCAATAATCGGAATGTTTCTACACTAACTAGCGCTAACTAACTAGCGTAAAAAAAGAAAAAAAAAGGTCCCTCACAGAACCTATGTACCTGTGTGGTGTGCACGTGTGTATGTTCATACGTGTGTAGTGTTGTATGTAGGTAGCTAAGTGATGCACGTACAGTGTCACTTGTATCGCGCGGGCGGTTGCCTGACCCAAGGGTTTCACACCGAGGAACGGACCTAGGCTTGGGTTACCGCTAGAGAGGGTGGACGTGACGGGTGTGCTGGAGCGAAATTGACCGCCCGCCCTCTGCGGAGAGAACGGTGGTTTCGCGGGCGTGGGCGCTGGCACGCTCTGTTTGGAGAGACGGATGTGTAATATTTATTCGAATTTTCGATGTGATCGTCGGGATCAATAAAAATATTGCGCGGCCGGCGTTTGCACCGGATGTCCGTGGGTGCCGGAACATAAGTGGCGGCTGTTTTTATTAACGGATTCGCGTGGTTCGACGCGGTGTCGAAATACGAACGGGAGAGCTGTTTAACGTAGGCATGTATCGAAGGAAGCTCCATATCTCTATGGAGATCTACGCTTCGAACATACCACGGGGCCCCGGTGAGACGATAGAGGAACCTATTCTGTATCGATTGTAACCGTTTGAAACTCGACTCGGACATATGTGCGAACACGGCGCAACTGTATGTCAAAATTGGTCGAATACACGTCTTGTAGAGCGTGAGCTTATGTCGCGTGGACATTTTACTCACCGAACACAACAGAGGATGCAACCGGCCCAGGACCCACGCGGCCCTGTTCCTAACCTTACGGATGTGGGGTCTAAAAGAGAGCCTACTATCTAGGGTTACCCCTAGATATTTGGTCTCTCTTACATACGGAATCGGATTATCGTAGAGCTTAACAGGTTTAAGCTTCCACGGTATCTGTGACGAATCCGCATCGAAGAGCATCGCGGCGCTCTTCGAGGGATTAACGGCTATACGCCACTCGTTAAACCACTTCCCGAGAGTGGTCACGGAGCGTTGGACTTTGTGTCTGAGGTGGGATCTATTCCTATCTGAGGCATATAAGACTGTATCGTCAGCGTATAGGCCTACCTCGACCTCCGGGAGTCGAGGTAGGTCACTGACGTACAGGTTAAATAGGCTAGGAGCCAGGATCGAACCTTGGGGAACGCCTGAGCGTATTGGACGGGGCGTGGACAATTCACCTTCCACTCTATAGCGAAAGGTGCGATCTGTTAGATAGTCGCGAATTATTTTAATTAGCCTATCGGGGACTTCAAAGTGATACAACTTGTAGATCAATCACAGTTACAGCCATCGTAGAACAATATAAATCGAAGCCATTTCTATACGCTACAATGCCGACGTCGAAAATTGGTCATAAATAATTCAGTTCCCTCAGTCAAGTATTTGAAAGTGTTGACGATTCCTTTCTTTTTCGGGCCAATATTAAAACAACTATTAATATTTATCAGTCTCCCAATTATATCGACCTATATATTATTTCACCAATATACTAAGTTTGTTACTTTTTTTTTATCGTTTACAGTTTTAACGTTTGGCCATAATTTCACCTGATGTTAAGTGACGGTGTGACCCAATATGGTGACACGCTACGCCTAATGGGACGAAGGGCTCTCAAGTGCATCTGCCGGAACACACCTATATATGTTGGCGACGGATTTTCGACTCGAGGGTGGTAGTTAACCAAAAGGTTACCCCCGCAAAAAACGACAAACAGTTACGAAGAAACGCTATGGCTACTCACCTCCGGTCCGTCGCGCCGGTGGCCCGTGTTGCTCTATGGCCTGCAATGTTGCTGATAGAATACACAGTTAACAGTATCTGGCAGATTCAACGTAAGACAGAGAAAGCAAAGAACAGTAACCAAGTACTACGGGCTAAAATACACTCGTATCTCATAGAAACCCATTAAACATAACGAAATTTTTCGAATAATTCTATTTTTATAGACCACAATTTCTTATGAAATAAAAGTTCGGTCGGATTGAACGTAACGTAACCGACACGACGATATATCACGCTTGCTGAACAATGCAAAGACGGTTTAGAATAATAATACATTATAAATATTACTTCAGTTATTGAATTAGTGAATGGATAATTGATAATGTATTTTGCTATTTTTTCGTTTATATATACTCCAAAAAGGTACTCTCGCTGCTTGCATGATCCAGTAACCCAGTAACCAGTAGCTCAACATATATATATGAGTACATCACATTGCACTTCACACTTGTACACCCATATATTAAGAATATAGGTTCTGTAAGGGACCTTCTTTAAATGGACTTCAACAAAATACATGAGGTTACTCAATTCGAATGTATATATTTCGGTTGTTCAGCTATAACTTCTTTGTTTAAGAACCGATTTGGATGAATCTTTTTTTGTTGGATAGGGGACACCTCAAGGGTCATTGTTATTAAACCTTTATCTTCGAAGATATACAAGGGAAGTATTAACAATAATTTGTAATATATGTATCGTTAAATGCAATGAATAATTATATTCAATTCGCGGGATCAACCTACACCGAGGTTTGGACACTTTGGCACCCTTGCCCTTTTTTCATTTCGGCCGAGTACCTTTTTCGCTCGCTACAAAGTTCGACGAAACTGTTAAGGCCCCTCAGACCAACGACAGCGTTAGTCAGTTCAAAAAGGGAGCTCCTCTAAATAAAACAAGAACTTATCGTTCCAATAGCTTCCTAAGCATATTACCGATTTGCCGGATAATAAGTTCAAGAATCATGTTAAGCCGGTTTAATTGTCGAAGGGGTATTATAGGGTGGCTGATTACGTGAATAATGGTGATGTCTGGATGTGATTCCCTCTCTGTACATCTACTGAAAATGATAATAACTGTATATATTTATTTCTTTTTTTTATGGTAAAAGGGGGCAAACGGACAGGTGGCGCACCCGAAGGCTCGCAAATGTGTTGCCGGCCTTTTAGGGAAGAATATGCTCTCTTCTTGAAGGTCACTAGGTAATTGAACAAAATAAAACAATTAAAAAAAAAAACAAGATAACATGTTGATGAACCCGATCGAGTTTCTTGTCGGTTCTTCTCGATGGCTGGGATGTTTTCCGAACCGGTGGTAGTATTTTCTTCTTGGGGCCTAAATTGAATAAAAGCTATTTTGATTTGGATTTTGATAGCGGCCGCGGTGTCGCGTCGTGTGATCGAACCTCGAGGCCGCACGTGGGCGACGCTCGATTCTATAGATGAGTGACTATCATCTGCTAATATTCTTTGTGTTCGCCCATCTCATAGTTTATTTGTATTTTGTAATGTGCAATCGACGCGCGCCATAGTGCGGTCTGTTTATTTAGCAGCGGTTTGCGGCGCAATAATACATAGAAACAGTATGACAAGGGTACAACAGGAAATATCGTCTTTTTATATATCATTGCGCTATATAGGGTATGGTTTTCAAAAGAATCACATCTATTTTAATAACAACTTAATTCTGTCTGCATACCTTTTTTTTTCGATACAACAAATCATAATCTTTAAAAATAATTTAAAAAATTAATCCGGGAGGAGACAACTTTTGTAAATTTATTTTAATAAGAATAACACTCACTGTGTGTATAAATATTGTACGATGACGTCACGACGATTGGCGTTTCTAATTACGTGACCCTGAGACAAAAAATCTCAATTCTCACAAAGCGAAATTAAATACTAGAACAAACTTTTTCCAGATTTGTGTTTTTTAGAATTTTTATATATAAACCAATATAAAATAATCACCTTTAATTTTTAAACATAATTGTCAACTCGCGATTTGCTTCGCTGTTTCTTTGTATGTCTGCATATAATAAAAAAACAGAAAGTTTATGTCATTTGTCTATAAAAATAAATAAATAAAGAATTGTCAGAAACACTTTTCTAAAACGTAAAATAAGAGTAAAATAAATATATGAAGAGAAGAGATTTCTGTATGTATAGCAATGTGGTCTGAGATGGTATCAGATTGACCTTAGAAAGTGTAGGTAATTTGCTTTTCAAGTGCCACTGTCGAAACATACCGATGAAATTCTGGCGATAGACTTTGAACTCGAGGTTGGAAACTGACAAAGCAAGGTCTAGAAAATCTCAGTCCTATGGGATTACTGAGATGCCATCCTTTTAATTTTTTTTTTGTTTAAATGATAATTTTTGACTCTATAATATGATAAATTTATATAACAACTAGCTGACCCGCGCAACTTCGTCTGCATTATATAAAAGAAAGAAAGAGAAAGGATTAGAGACAGTGGATCGGAGGCACTGAATTATAGGTACCGCCCGCCTCCCACATTATTCTCCCTAATAAAAATGCGCTCGCGATACTTGATCATTATTCTGCTGCCGAGTTATTTTAAAACTGTGTAATCTCCTAAGATATTCATTTAAATCAATTACTATAAAGGGCAATTTTGTTTGAAATGAAATACTTGTGGTTCGTTAACGTATTTATTTCGATAAGGATTAATACCATGTTTATAAAAACACCTTCGCAAATAATACATGATTTTAGAAAGATTACCATAAAAAAGATTATATTGAGTAAACCTTAAAATATAGCCATATGCTTTCGCAGACTTTGCTTTAGAAGAACTTTTTACGAAAAACAATTTTGGTCACACACGGTCTTTGCGTAACTTTAACCATTCACGTAGCGCACGCAGCCAGAGCGTGATGTTATATAGCCTTCCTCGATAAATGGGATATCCAACACTAAAACATTTTTTCTATTCGAACCAGTAGTTACTGAGATTAACGGGTTCAACCAAACAAACAAATTCTTCAGCTTTATAATATTAGTATGGTTTCATTTAAAGACAAACAATAGTCTAAAATAAGTGTTATCAGTGATTAAAATAACAATTTAGAAACTCTCTGTAAATAAACCTTTTTTTATATTTTATATAAATGTTCACAAATCCAATACGCTACAAGATTATTAAAACTTGACCCGTTCTGTAACTAGTACTTACGCAATTCTACTTCAATCGAACTCATCAAACTAAAAAAAATCTTCTCAGCTTTTTATAAAGCTCAAAGCTAAACCAGGTTTAGGTTAGTAATTGTATATATTATGGTGCCTCGATGCTCCCCAGGCATTAGTTACGGAATAATAATTTATTTTCAACCACTAATTTTATTTGTGCGTATTCATATTATTGACAATTCATAAACCCTATCGATGGAGAGATGACATTTACTTGTTGTGTACAATATATATCAAAATCAGTTGATTTTTTTAATGATTTCTAAAATTGTTATTGAAAAATCTTATTACTATATCCATTTATGACCAATTACATAAGCTTCCCGTATACAAAATTTCATAAGAACTGGTTAAACCGTTTTAATTTCAAATCCGGACATACGATCAAAGAAATAGGGAGATAGACAGACCAAAATAATTAACGTCACATTCGTGACAAGTGTTCTTTAAATAGAAAATTTCATTCACACGTGGCAGAAGTGAAACGTACAGAAACCATACAAATTTTCTCATAAACGATACACGTGAACAATACCTCACGCTGGCTATGACGCCTTTTCCCAAGGGTTCGTAATACGTGAGCGACCATATACGTAGAAAAAAGAGCGAGATAATAGGAAACGTTGTATAATAATATATTATATCTCATTATCTCGCAGATGTCTTCACTTCAAGAATTACATGTACAGACAGAACTATAGATTTATTAATATAGTATTGTTGATTCATGATAATAAACTAATGCCTCTAAGCGCAACACGATAAATAAAATACTTACTATATAGATTTAACCGACCTAAGGAACTTGTTTAAACTATACATTGATTGATAATTATCGACATTATATGTTACGATTAATGTGAACCTTAAAATCAGTTCTGTTCAGGTACATTAATATTTAATACAGCAGTATGTGACGATAATAAAACAATCTCAGACTATCGGCAAACATTTTTAGTGAAAAGAAAAATCAATATTGGCAGCTAATTTCAACGCTGAATTCTGTCAAAATATCTAAAATTAATTTTCTAACACCCATCAGCAGTCTCAGTGGTGCGTAAATTGATGGTACATCGACCTTTATGTTACCGACCGGTATAAAGCACATTTCGTTATTGCTATATATATAACTATCTGTAAGTTAGACGTGAAATATACTGTTGGCGCGTGTTAATTATAATGCTTTAAATATTTCCCGCTAAACCTACCACCACATAACTACTCCCTGCCCCACTACTCCCCGCTTGCAAGACAGACCGTTTCCGAACGGGAGCGCATCGTCACTATAAATTTGAAGAAGAGTTATCGTCAAGAATAAGTCGTCATTAACGCAGTGAGTTCCAATATTTTTCCCGCATTCCGCACCTAGTTTTTTAAGGCCTCTTCGAGCTGAATACACCATATACTGACTGCTATAAACATATCACTTATGATTTCTCATGATAATCACAAAGAAAAAGCGCAATCGATCGTGATTTTATGGAGTACATTAATTGGGGCTAAAGTTCTAAAGATGCAACCAGAAGTAAAAGTATCAAAATCCACTTTCACTGATAATGGTATTGACATAATTTTTATTGACAATTCACTTAAAAAATAATATTTATAATAGTTACAAACATAGATGATGAACACAATCTTTATTGTTACATACTTAGAAACATGATTCCTGATTATTCCCGATATTAATAAAACGGGAATCGTTTAAGTAATTAAAATGCATAATGAATGAAAAATGTGATGTTGCTTTCTTTGCTTATTATAGCTTTATTTTATTTGCTTTGTATGACGCATACGAGTATAATACTTCAGTGTATTAATAAAATCATTGTTCATATATTCTATGTTATTCGAAGGTACCTACACACTTTAGTGAATTATACGACACCAGAATTTGACTAATAAAAAAAGTGAAAAAATTGAGATCAAATACTTTCGTGTCTCATCCAATCCTACTTTTTAATTACGTATTTGCCAAATGGCAAATACGTATTAATTTACCAGCCAAATTGTATCAAATTTTAAAGGTGACATTTAGGGATTTCTGTTGTCGTTTTGCTCGTGCAAAATAAGTAATTAAGGAGACGGTTACACCTTTGAGGAATTCTACATCAGTAAGGAAAGGAAACATTTAAACCATGCTAAAAAGTAAAAAAAAAAATCAGCACAAATAAGATACCTTACCGTCTACTCTCATACATTGGGCATCGGTTGTGCGGCTTAGCCCATTCTAGTATTTAGGAATTCCTGCTTTTAAATAGACGCGAGGCGCCCGCTTGCGGCCGCTAAATGTAATTTTACTTCGCAAACTACGTACCCACCTACGTCCGTGGAATGAATGATGAGCCACCGAACTACATTCGTTTCCAACTCGGAACGTAAGTATACACGTCAATAATAATGAGAATCGAAATCATATACCTATCGATGTAAGTATACAGAGTATGCGTTTTTGTCATATTGGTTGAAACCTGTTCGTAAAAACCTTAATACACATGCCTGTAGACGGCGACCACTGGAGGATCTAAAATCCATTGGTAGTCGTCACTGTCACGTGGGCCTGCTCAAATGTCTCTTCACGTTGTGTTTGAAGGACCTTGAAGTTGTAGAACAAAGAGAACACACTGAACGGAAGACAGTTCTACAGGTTTACAGTACTGCATAGATAATTATAACTTATTTGTTCGTGCCGTGATATAGGTTACCGGTAAAAGCTGTGACTCCGGAGTCCAGCACATCTGGTTCTGTTAACACACTTTCGGCTTAAGACATTAGTTCTATCATTATACATCATCATAGTACACGTGTCAATTAACTTAAAACATTATTAAATCAAGTTTAAACTTATTAATATCTTGAAACAATTTAATCTCTTTGAAACAGACACATATAAACGCTTCAAAGTCTATTCCTGTCGAACCGCATCGTACCGTTTAGAGACATCGAGAGAAAAGGTCAGCAAAACAAAAATAGACGGTCCTTTACAATTCTACCGCCTGTCCAAACAGTCTAGCCGAATGATTGCATAACCGCTTGGAGAACACAATTTTGAGTCTCGATCTAGAATAAAAATATACTATAGCTTACATATATTTATTTTTTCAATGAATATCCCAACATTTGTACGTAATTTGTACATGCGAGAAGTGAGAACAATTATGATAGACTAAATGTGTGCGTTTGCGGCGCGGTGTTTGTCGGATAAAATTAACACGGGTGAAACCGTAAGGCATAGCTAGTAATATAATATAACACGAATTTCAGAATGAGGACCACTTAAGTCGTGGTTAGTAAAATATAATGACGTCTTAGTTTGAACTCCCTGAACTTATAACAATAAAGTATCCGGCACATCATAGCCAGGCTATGGATTCATCACAATATTTTCCTTCACCGAAAGCCCCAGTGTTCACAACATGAACAGCCAGCTATCGTACCAGCAACGTTAGGATTATCGTATTTGTACCAGAACTATCGTGCTTTACCGACTTTCGCTCCGGCGGATCTTTTTTTTGGCTCCCTTATTCCGACTTCTAAGCCGTACGACTTTTAAAGGAATTCTTATAATTTTAAAATTATCGCACGGTTGTGAACCCTGGCCCAGGCTCGTATGATTCCGTCCAATGTCCGTACGTGACACGTTCAATTGAAGTTATGTACTTGAAAACAATATCCATAACTGAAAATTTTCTCAAAGTCAACGTCATTATTATCTCTCTTTGTTCTTCGTCGAAAATAAAAATACTACCTATCATTTCAAAACTTACGTTATATTTTCGCTAAACAATTGTTTCAAAAATATTGGAATGTCATATATTATATGCTTTATTGCACAAAAAAGTACAAATGGAGGACTTAATGGTAAAAAGCATTCTCTACCAGTCTTCCAGGGGAGCAGGAGAAAGGTATATTCAAGGTGTGCATAATATTTAGTAAAAAAAGAAAAATCTAGCCAATATTCAATTGCTCCAAGTAAATCCTACGTAGCGAATACTTGAACGAATCCCGAGAGATAAATAAATAGATATATTCAAATAACATGTAGGGGACGCCATCTATTATTAATCTGTTTAACTAAAAATGACAGCTTACAGATTATTAACATTGTATAATGTCCGAAATATTCGCATGAGTCAGTTAGTCATAACTGAACGTTTTAGTTAAATCAAGCTCAAAAATATTTTATTTCGATTTAGCTTCTAAGAAGGCACATATGAATGTCAACACACTAGGTCGGTTCGGAAAACATCTCCCACTCATCGAGAAGTATGTACTTGCAAGAAACTCGATCGGGTTTACCAAATTTTTTTTTATTATTATTTAAACAGGTTGAAGTTAATTTAAAATATCATTTACCATACATACAAGGCTCGGCTTTTAACTAATTTACCGATGCTACATGTAACACGAGGCTGATCAAATTGCAAGTCAATCAAGTGGGCACGAGGCCCGCAAGATGGGAACACGCCGTGCGGAATGTGTTTAATTGGTTTCAACTATAATCGACTAGATGAGCCATCTGAAACCGGGTGAAAAATAAATAGCAAAACAAGAAACTGCATTATAGAAATTATACAATACAAATCTAAACATTTCTGTATAGGAGTTTTTTTTCCCCTTCATACCTTCATATGCGAAATGAGCCCCCCCCCCCCAAATTAAGCTCCTTGATGATTTCTTACCGGGGACCATAGTATGGGGTTCTCCAAGTCCGATGAAGCTGTAAAGGCCGTCAGAGGCTCCAGGGCCCCTAAGGCTAATAGTATAGTCAGTTCTAAAAAAGGTCTACTTGTTTACCATCATCGTATTGTGGAAAATAATCAACCGTTTACAAAGCAAAGGTCAGAAGACCAAGGGAAGATGCTGGACTTAAGGGTCAAATCTTCTAATATGAGTTTCATATTTATATGGCCTTAACGTTTCGTATCTATCTATACAATTAATAAAATTGAAATTTGTTTGTACTGTCAAATTAAAAGCTTTTTACTAAATGTACACAATATATGGAAAGTACAAGGTGTCCAGAAAGGGTATCGGGTATTTGTAAGTTCAATGAAACAAAAATTATTTGTATACAATAAAAAAGGTTATTGTTTATTATTAGCATATGAATTGGAGAATTATTTGGAAAAGATGATGTTATCCAAATGATGACCGTTACGTTGCTGGCACTCTTCTAAACGGAAACGAAGATTGGCGATAACACGTTGACACATAGCTATCGATATTGCTGCCATTTCTGACCTGATGTTTTGCTTTAACTGGGTTAGATTCGTCGGATTGTTTTGATAAACCTTACTTTTAAGGTATCCCCATGCAAAATAGTCAAGCGGGCTAAGGTCGGGGCTTCTGGGAGGCCAGTTGATGTTACCCCTTCGCGAAATGACTTTATTAGGGAATAATTCGTTAACAAGTTCCATTGAGTCATTTGAGGTATGGCAAGTGGCCCCATCTTGCTGGAACCACGTTCTTGAGTTGAAACCTGCAAACTCCTGCAACCCTGGGACCAAAAAATTTCGCAACATATCGCAATAACGGTCACTATTCACATTAATTGCTCGGCCTCGTTGATCTTCATGAAAATAAGGACCAATTATGCCTTTAGCAGACATAGCGGCCCAAACAACGACCTTTAGGCTATGCAGGGTTCGTTCATGCTTTCGTCTCGGATTCTCCACTGCCCAGTACCGACAATTCTGCTTATTAACATGACCATTCAGGTGAAAATTTGCTTCGTCACTGAACAGTATGTTGTTAAAGTTGTTAAATCGCTGCAGCATTTCGTTCGCAAAATTCAGTCGATTAGCATAGTCCGTATCCTTCAATTCTTGAACCAATTGAATTTTATAGGCTTTTAGATGTAAGTCATTCATTAAAATCGAATGTAAAGACGATTTTTTGATGTTCAACGCTTGGCTTCGCTTTCGGATGGACAAAGACGGATTTTTAAGAACCGACGGCTCTACTTCTTCAATTGTTTCTTCATCGCGAACTGAACGAGGACGACCAGAGTTTTGAATTTTAACTGTCGCACCTGTATTCTCGAACATCCTGATCCATTTCCTAATGCTATCGTCACTTGGCGCGTGGCGTGTACGATATTCCGCACGATAGAGACGTTGAGCAGTCACTATTAAATC
Source organism: Saturnia japonica (assembly GCA_033032175.1). Classification (NCBI taxonomy): domain Eukaryota; kingdom Metazoa; phylum Arthropoda; class Insecta; order Lepidoptera; family Saturniidae; genus Saturnia; species Saturnia japonica. Next base: position 1,819,405 of record CM065330.1, read on the forward strand.
ACCATTACGATAATACGCTCGTACGCAAAATGCGCGATGCGTCCCCGAGTACTGTTCCATCGTGACTAAAACTCCACAAAATGGCGGACGCCACGAACCCCTCCCCGCACCCTTCAGACGCCCCGTTTCGAATATGGCGCGAAAACAAATACCCGATACCCTTTCTGGACACCTTGTATATACGGTACTTAGAGCAAAAAACATTTTTTTTTGTCTGTCTCTTTGTTTGTTTCGGATAATCTATAGCTAATTTTATAAGGAGTAACTAAGGTTACTTTTATTTTAGGGAAAGAATTCTGGTTCCGTGCAAATAAAATAATATACATTTTTATCTTTATTATAACCGGCGTGCGACAGCCGTGGGTGGAAGTGGGATTATCACAATATCGACGCCATTCTGTTTTCCACGCGAGCAGAGCCGCGGGCACAGCTAGTAATCAATATAGATATTAAACTGTACCCGATGTCATTTTATAGAACAAGTAAATGAAATACGTACCCTGAATGCTAAACTGTTTTCTCCGTATATTATCCGGCACTCTGGTATAACATAATCTTTACAGTTTTGCTGCTTAAATTTCACGTGAATTGAAGTCTATTTTAAAATATATCCGCATACGCATCGTTACTACGCATAACTAAAAATAATACTCAAGAATTACTGAAACTTTGAAAGAAAAACTCCACTATACAAATTATTAAAGAAGAAACTGCAGAATCCCCATCCATCGTGTTTAGATAGTTTGTTATGATAACCCGGCCGATTTCAAAGAGTCATCAATTACCAATCTATCCCGTGAGTTTAGTCTGCGCGTTAATTTAGCCACCGACTGCCAAAACACCACAAATCGTTGCCTAGCATATTTTTTCACGTCTAAAAATATAATTCACAGGTCGAATACCTGAATCGGACAAAGGTCGCGCGCCACGTTATAGTGATGTCGATCATTCTATCAACTACCGATTTTTTTTTTTTCAAAAATCCTTTACAGAAAAGTAGCACAATACATAATCCTCTGTTATCTTTTTTTTAAGTAACGGCCGGCCTGTGTGAATATGCCTTCACATTACGCTGAAAGGACCAGATGTCATAAGAAACTTAAACATTGGGAAGATTACAGTAAAACTGTGGCTGCGAAGTCTAGCGGATGTGGTTATATATGTTATGGAAGGAAGAAGATAGTATTAGATTGAGCAGGTCTTCAGAACAGTCGAACGGCTGATGACAATGTGAAATAAACGCATAATCCTTTTTATCTTTTTTTTTAAGTAACGGGACTGTACAATCTAAAACAACAAAAAGTATCGAGAGATCGGACAATCCACGTCAATCGTCGCTGTCATGCCGGCCTGATCAAATGTCTCTTCACTTTAAGCATAAATCACTCAATGTCATAACCACAGCTTCACGGTGCAGCAAAGATAAGAAATCGCAAATTTTAAGGTTTTCACCAGATGGAGATTGACGTAAAAGTGTAGCTTCGAATAGCGGATGTATTTATTTATGTTATGGTAGGGAGGGGATGGACGCTGGCCATGATACAGACAGGAGAACACACTCTGCGAGGCAATGTCCCTGTGCAGTTGAAGCAGCTCAATAAACTTAGTAACGTATGCATCATTAACAATGGCCATCTCCGCAACAATCCTAAGTAACCGCGTACATAATAGAAGGATACTAGACTCATATACGTAGCTCTGAAGGTCCGTAAAATTATATTTAAGTACGCGGTAACCGACTTTGTGTACAACCATTAAACGCCGTAAAATAATTTCAGAAACAGCTAGAAATGCCAAACGCGGCAATTCAGCGTAACTATATCTGCTTCTTCTGCTTTCGTGTCGATTATTGAAGTCTTTTCCCACTCATACGCAAGTAAGAAAGCATCTACCTTATCTAATACATCAATAATTTCCTGTATTTAAAAGTCATGCAAGTCAATATGAAAAAGTTAGTGTATTCATTTGAATTTGATTTATTTTCCCCTCATACCATTCATTCATTTAACATTTTTAACTTGATTTTTCAACAGTAAAGTTTTCTGAATTGTTTTTTTATCTCATGCGATGTTATTTTGTTTATAAACATAAATTCAGTGTATTGACAGGAAACATTAAAAGTTTCCTAATCGTCATTCAACGTCACCATACAATACACCCACATTTAACAAAACAGAAAAAACCCTGGATTCCGTTCGAAAAAAAAAACACCGATGCTAATCGACATTGTACGCATCACTATCACCCGAGTATATCCGTCTCGCTCGCCCGTATGCAAAGCTCAATTTACGAGCGCTTGATTCAGTACAGTCGTTTGGTTTGTGTATACGTGGAAAATTCTCAATGGACGTATGACGTAAACAATATAATCGGACTGATTGACCGATCCATCAGTTTAACGACTCGATCCAGATCCAAAAGTGTACTGATTCTGTCTTATGTCTTAATATAATTACAATTAAATACAATCACGCTGAATCTTTTATGCGTTAGACAGAGATACAATTTCTCTGGCAGGCCGGATATAAATAGAATGCAAGCCAATTTAAAAACGAAATCAGTAAAATGCTATGTCTCCACAATTCAGCAAATCTTATTAAATTATTAATTACAATTTTAAGATTAAAAACAAAACATGTATCTCTTTCGCTTCTATAATACATGGGGAGGAAGTATCTTTGTTACTTTATTGTTTGTAAAAAATACGTTATTTTCCGTCCTGTGTCAACTCTACTACATCGGAAACTCGGAACACGTCCTTATAAATAAATAAATAAGGCAAAAGTCCTCTGGGATGGATCCGCAAAATACCTCCTCGATGCTGTGGACAGGTTGCAGAGACGGGCTGTTCGCATTGTTAATGATGCAGACGTTACCAAATACATCGAAGGAACAACAAGCCCGGTGAAGCTTTCAAAGCAACCAGCGGCTCTGTTTGTTTAGTGCCCCTAAGGCTAACCAGTATAGTCAGTCAGAAAAAAAAATTACCTCGCTGAGTTTGTTTTACCGTCTGTCTCATGGTGAGCTGTTCACTTTAATTTCATCCTTTACTTTCCTTTCCTCAATAAAACCACACGCGCTGGGCTTTGCATCACAGTTTTACGATAACGTCCATCTCGGCACAAACTAAAAAGTTCTCTACAACTTATCCTTGTCGTACCGTGAAACTCTGGAACCTTCTCCCGGCCAGTGTGTTCCCTCCTTCTTACGACATCGGGTCCTTCGAGCGTAACGTGAAGAGATATTTATGTAGACTGGCATGACAGCGGCGACCGCCGATGGATTTAGATCTCTCGGTGGTCGCCGTTGTGTTTGGATTGTACTGTCATTACCATCAGGGACAGTACCGACAATGTGCCAAGCCATTATTTAAAAAAAAGACAGTGTAATCTCTATCCATTTCAAAAGCCGAGAAACGCCGAGTACCTCGTACGCTATTTGTAACTGGTGCCAAATTCCTCAGGAGTTCCTTTAGTTATAGCTGTACATTCTTCAATTAATTTACAAAATAATTTGGTACTTCTCTGATATGGGATTTCTAACTTGGCAAGTCTTAATTTTCATTCCTTTTAAGGTTACGAGCAGTTCTTAACTATATTATAATACCACTACAAGTTTACGGATAACACCGATTCTAACGCCTTAGGGACACAATATACACCAATAACACAAACCCACCTATAATAGCCTAAATAAGGTGCTCGATGACCGTAGTAGAACACTTGAAAATGCATAACAAAATGCCCTTTTTATGCAATATGATTACAACATTGTAAACATTTCCCTATAAATTGAACGGTTTTAAAATAAATCGTGTACGGATGCAAATTTATTCATTTCGCCAGTGATTATCATAATAAGCAACTAAAGAAACTAACGTAACTCTAAGCTTAAATATATGACACACTCATCGTTCGATATAGACGAAACACTAAAAATGCGCATGGAACGGTTGGTTACAAAGCACTTAACACTGATCCCGTGTGTATTGTTTACTTTTATTACATTATTTATCGCATCCGGGTTTTATGATTGATTAATGAATCTAACATTTTTATATTAAAAATTTTCTCTATCACTAGCAGTTAAATCAGTCGAAGTTTCGTACCTAATATATTAATATTTTTAGATTATCGCAGATATTTAGTATGTATTCAAGTATTTGTTTGTATAAAATCAATATTATACATTTGAAAAACATCTAACAAAATTAAATTAAAAATGACGTTAAAGCAAATAACAATAATAAAACAAGTTATTTAACAAATTAAATTAAAAACAAATCAAAAGTTCCACTGCACACCCTCAACAACACTAAAAAGCATTTTCTTTAAAATTTCTCAGTGATTCTACAAACACGTCTACTGTATTTCCTAAATTATTTATATAAAATATAATAATAATTATTATATACATAATCAAAGAATATACAATATAATAACTTATATTATTGTATTACTTACTAAGCTAGTCTAAGAATCTAGATCGCAGCACATCGCAATCGGGATAGGTATTTCGCGAGAGCAAAGCTATAACCTAAATCGCTAAATGTTTACGTAAGTGTCAAATTCTTTATAATCTAAATATTGGACTAAGGAGGATCCATTTATAACAATCATAACCCAACGATAATTCCTAGCAGTTATATCTTGAAAACTAACATCTGCTTTTACTCGAAACCATATTTCATATAGACATCTCGTTTTAACAAACAGTTAAGTGTATATTTGCTTCGTTAATGCCCACTAGCATAATGCCTGCCTGTCTTTATGACAACGAGTAATAGGGCCACTAAAATAACAGACTACAAAGTCGTCATATTTAACTCGGTAAGTTTCTTGTTCTATCTCAGGTGACTCTTAAAACGTCACAAATATTTTGCATTTTTCATAACGCCATTTTCTGGAGCAAAGATATTAATGAATAATTTATGCTGTAATTTATTCTATATTTCACTCCATGTAAAATGTATTACAGGAATACTATAATTAAGCTTGCTTCTCATCCTATGTCTTTTTTATGAGTCAGCAAAGTAGGTCCTAAGCTATAGATATTTATAGCCAACCTCAAAAAGAAGCGCAATTTTAACAAATGCCAATGATTAATAGGTCGTATAATAATAAAAAGTGTAAAAAAAGAAAAACATTGATCCGAAGCTTTGATTATTGCAAGACATTGGCCACAGCATTAATTTAATATTTACAACGTCGGTCATCTGTGTTTTAGTAGCAATCATTTTTGAAAGCTTTATCATTAACTTAGCTGCTAGCGACTGCACCTCGTTATATATAGTCAAATAGTCAGATGCGTAATGGCGTTTCACAATCTCTGGTACCAATATTGATTTCTGATTTAATATGCAAAAATTATCAATTCATGATGAAGGCAAGCCGCTCCAGAATGTTTATTAAGATTAGTACTATATAAGGAAAGAGTATGAATGGATCCTAATCTCTCAAAAGTAAGCGTTGAGCTTCAGCTATATCATTGGATCAGTCACTTTCCCAAGCCATTTTTTAAGGCCCAGTGACTCCGCGTCGATCGACGTTAGTTCGAATTCCTGCAATGAGCCTGACCGCCCGGTGGAGGAAAACATTGTGATGAAACCATAGCATAGTGTTAGGGCATTTTCTAATGCCCATCTGGCTAACCACCACCCTCAAGTTGAAAATCTGTCGCCAAACACCTGTAGGTGTGTTCCGGCAGCTGCACTTGAGAGCCAGTCACCCACGTCGTCACTGGCCAGACGCTAACACCTATAAGGAATAATAATAACTGCCTCATTATCCTATTAGTCCTAAGCGCGACTACTATGCTCGAGGTCCTGGGTTCGATTCTCAGGTCAAGCAAAGTGTTATTGGGTTTTCTTATAAAATACGGCCAAACGACTTTGTGCCCGATGAATGGTAATAGGCTCGCCCCTTATTACATGGGATCTAATAAATCTTACCCGGTGAACTCTGGGTTTACATTAGTACACCTGTGCCTAACTCTTCGAGGATACAGGCGTTATTATGGTATGTTATGTTATAAAAATAGTTGAAATTATAAAGTCTGTAAAAATCGAAACTATGTATGAGTTCAACAAATTTAAATGTACCAGGTATAAGAGCACTAAGCACCAATACCAAAACTACTTCAAAAAGAGCAATCCCAGAAAAATCTAGACAAAGAAATTTAATCAGCGAGAAAAAGTAAAAAAATTGTCTGTATGCGGTGGTCCCTTTGAGGATGTCACTCGGCCAAGGAAGTTGGAAAACTTGTGCAATACTCGGAGAGAATTTTATATAAAAAAATTTAATCAGGGAGCCCCGCTTTGATGTTGCAGTTACGCAAAACTCTCCAAATACGTTTGCATAAAGGTAGTCTCGCTGTATGAATATGTTATAACAAGTCAGTTACCGAATGAAATTTTACTATAATTATGAAATAAATTATATAAATTACTTTAAGAATTGGTCCTTAGGAACCTCTAAAGCGGTTCCAAATCGGCTAAATCATTCCACACTCAACAAAGCAGTCGGACCGGATCCGAAACGACATCGATTATCGAAGGGATTGAGAAAGAAATCAGATAGTATAATTAAATTGTTTCTTGATTAAAATCTCAAGTTGAAAAGTGTAGCCGAAGATGATGATACGCTAGAAAAAGAAATAGTTCTTAAATGGCAGCTGCCATAACGGCCTGTAAACGTATGGCAACCAATATTTAGAAAATTCCCTATCAAAGTAAAACTAATATTTTAATAGATATAAATAAATCAAAATTAATGTAGATCTTTATTAACTAATTCCATGAATTATTTATATATCAAAGGTAAAAATTACCAGAGCCGAGTGATTTAATGGGTGACAGGACAAGTTAATAATACTTGGCAAAGACTTGATCAAATTTCAATTTGACCTTTCTAAAAGAAACATCAAATGATATTTGGGAGTATAATTTGAATAAATAAAAAACATAATTAGTTATATTAAACATACAATAAAGTTTGCAATTTTTTCAACAGCTTGCAGTGCTTTTCCAGCTACTGGGAGACGATCAATCGCTGGAGATTCACTAAAAGAACAGGATTCATCATATGAATCTTAAGTCCTTAATCCTAAGTCTATACTTAGTATTGTATAGTCCCTCTGTTCGATCAAAGTATGTTTGAAAAATAAACGACGTACATTTTTAAATTTATTTTGTTTCGTCCCGATGTCTATGAAATACAATTTCCTGTTGTAATATATCTCCAGCTACTAGAGAGTGACTGTCAACTTTTAATAACAGAACTTATAAAATAATAAATAACATTATAAATTTAATTACACGCTAAACAACAACAAACAAATACACTATATTTGTGTTCTAGAGCCAAAAACTTATAGGTACATTTTTACTTGAATAAAAATATTAGTGTAAACTAAAAAAAACCTTTTTCCTGTAGGTATAATTAATAATATCATCGTTAATTCAGTAATTACAATTCACAAACATCGTCTCGAAAGAGCTTTAATAATAGGTATAATCCAATTAACATTTGAAACATTATGTAAAAAAAAATCATGACTTTAATAATTTTGTTAATCGATATAAACTTGTTCCACTCTCTAACATTATTGAGCCCATAAATTATGTTATCCATAGTTTGCGACGATTACTTTCTATCAGGGATGGATATGAATGATTTCATTTGAATAAATTCAAAGTATTATTTAGTCGGTTTCTGTTGTGATTTTCATGATTTCAGATATACGACACTTGCGAATCGGTTCAGTTATGAATGAGGCATTTTAAAAAGAATTGCATTTATAAGCATTATTTGAAAATTGGTAAGTGTACAAAATTAACATTATTTTAAGCGATTTTTGGTATTCGAGGGCGTCTCATTCGACTCCTCTTATCCGAAACATTTATGTGGGATACGGTTAGTTTAGTGGATGTCAGTTATTGTGGTTATACGGAGTTCCATGTCACCCAGTCCTGCTAAAATAGTAGTGGGCTAGGACATTAGTGCCTACCTTTAGAGCCAAGAGCTTGCGGCCAAGCATCTTTAGGTGTATTCCTGCAGCTGTATTTGGGAACTGGAACCATTTCTGAATTTATCATGTCATATAATCTTCGAAAACATAGTCACTTAACATCGTATGAGATTACGGTTAAACGCTAACCTATCTATCTATATCTATACGATTATTAAAATAAGTGTCTGTTTTAATGTCAAAATAACAGATTTTTACTAAGTATATGTATGTAACTTTCTGTTATAAATGATATTCGTTATTTATTAGATGTATTCACTTTATTATTTCCAGAGACATCGTATTACAATTACTTCTCTAACACACGTAACAACCATAGATAGAGGAGGATGAGTCACCACAGACAATCTAATTGTTGCCAGCTCATAGATTTCATAAACTATATTTTATCATACAACACTTTCATAAGTTTATACGGTACTTAAGTATAACAAAACATCACTTTTAAAAATTTTGTCTGTCTGGTCGTTCCGGGTAATCTCCGAAACGGTTGGACTGATTTTGGCGGGATTTTCACTGGTAGATAGCTGATGTTATAAGGAGTAGCTCAGGCAACTTTTATTTTAGAAAAAGAAATAAGGTACCACGCAAATAAAAAAGAACTGGTCATGGTGAATCAATTCGGGCGCTTGAATGGCTTACGCTGAGTAAATAATAAAATTTATATCAAATTAATGTAATAAATAATTGTAGACATTAAAGAGATCTACACAAAAGTCAGCATGAGCATTTATGTCTATCTTCTAAGGATCAATCACAATAAGCTTATAACGGGGAGCGAGCTGCGAGGGTAGCGTTTGCCCGATCGACGTCATTCTATAGTCTACGCGAGCGAAATCGCGTTAACAACTAGTAGACAATAAAAAATGAACTTTCCTTATACTATCTATTTGGGTCATGAAGTCATGATATAAAAAGACAATCGTACACTGGGCACGCCGTTGTTCATCAACGCAATCCCTTACAACGCATACTTCATACGGGAAAACTTGTTATCTAGGCAGTACACTGGCCGGTTTATTGTTTTTACGACGCAACCTTAAGATTATAGTGACGAGGGTGAACGGAGAATTCCGTAGGAACAAAAGTATTTGCTTATCTCCATGGTAGAACTTATTTAAACCGGTTTATTTGTTACTATTTGCCCGTGACCCGTAAATTTGTACATGTAATTAACTCAGACAGTCAGACCGCGTTTTAACTAGAAGGGAGTTATGAAAATTATGGTGAATCGCGAAACGCACTTCGTGAATGGTTTCGATCGAAATGGGCGTAAAAATAAATAGCTACAATTAGAAATGTTATCATAATATATTAATTCTATCTCTACATACGGTAACTTCCTTTGCTGATAAGGTTCCTTCATAAACTGATAATACTGGGCCAGGTCATATCAAATGCTCCAAATTTACCTTGAGACTATAGAATTGAATCTATTATATTTTAATAAAAGGTAGTCATGTTATCAAAAACCATTAACATTAAAACAAAAAAAATTGCAGCGAGCGTTGTTTATATTGATTGAATTTGATCGAAATACTTTTCGTTTAATTGCCAAATTAATTGACTTTTGTAAACAAGCATTATTGTAATGTGCTTGTTATGCTAGATAAATGATACTACGTTTGTTTGAAAATCAAATAATTTAAACAATGTATGTATATTTATACTGTCTTTATAACATTTCTCTGCTTTTTGCTTTATGGAGTTAATCGATTCAGCAATTTAAGCATTTATATAACGAGCCAGTAGCTACTTGACAGGGTTTATTAGACGTTTAACAAAAAAATAGGCAACTGACAGAGCGAGTTACATGCGCGTTATAAGCATAAAGTATAGGAATTAAATCTGCTGGTAAAAACATTGAGTGAAAAACACAAGAGTTTCTCACAAGCCTTTGGTTCTGGGTTGTGGCCCAGTGTCACATTGTACACAAAGTACCTGATGATAAGCACAGTACAATCCAAAACCAGCAGCGACCACCTAGAGATCAACATAAAATCCAGCGACAGTCGCCGCTGTCATGCCGTCCTGCATAAATACAAACTGGATAAGTACTACGCCGGGCCCTACTACCCCGCTATCTCGCCATTTCCTCCCTCGTTCGTTACTAAGCAGGGTGAACTACGTGCAGGTTACTTTGGCTTGGGTGTCCTCGGGTCTTCAAATTTTATTTCATCACCTCAAATTATTTCCATTATCCAAGCGCTCACTGCAAAATTATATTACGCTAACTTCTTATTTGGATTCTAATTGCAGAGTTCACCGCGCCGGTGGCCGACAGATCCGCTCCGTGTGACCGATGCTTTAAATAAAACCGACGACAATTAAAATTATACAAATAAAACAAATTTAAATGTATACTCGACTTAACAGCAGAGAGTAAATTATATAAAGATAAAAATCGCATTCAAATTGAATGATGAACCGGGTCCGCTATAAATTAACTCGAAACAAACAAGCCTAGAGGGAGGGGGAGAGCGGGACGCGGGGGTCTCGCTCGTTGAAAAAACCGACACCGATGTTATCCCTCGTCGCTAATTATGAGAGAAGACGTTCGCCGTGTCAGCTACGTGATTAATTACTGTACTCGACCGTTTGATACTAAAGAAACAGTATGGTAACTGAACGATATATGATATATAACCACGTTACAATTTCCTTCGAATTTTGTCTCTACTTGGGGCATCCCGAATGTTGAAACACCTACATCCTAAAGAAGAACGCAGCTAAATAACCAACCTTGTGTTGTATTCCTGCGGTGAGTAGAATTTCCAGAGCCCCTTGGAGCAGGGGGTTCAGTTGTCGATATTATGCCAGCCAGACTGCGGAAGAGCCTCTTCATCGTTTGAGAGCCCCAATGTTGTAGATAGGAGGGAACACGTTGGCTGAGAGACTATAGGAAAACATTGCGATAAAACCTAATACAGCGGTTGTAGGGCATTGTCTTATTGGTTTTTTCCGGCAGCCTTAACATTAGGCGGGATTGTGTTCAAAGGTTAAACCTATAAATTATTTAACCAAATAAGATAACTTAACATAACATAACAAATATTAGAGGCATTAATATAATTTAAAAATATGAAAGAGTTTTATATAAGTCTTTTTTTCCATATTTTTTGTACTAAAATTTATTGTTTCTCAACTGGATAAATATTTTTAGAAATATTTTGCTGACATTTGGCAAAGATATTCATAGATAGGAAAAACATCAATCATTTCCGTGTCACAGAGTTCGTACGTTAGGAGAAAAAGTAAAAAAAAATTAAAGTGCAAATAAGAATAATATTTCTAACCGAATGCTGAAACGAAAGAATTAATATTTTAACTTCAGGGGCTTTGAATAACTTTATACAACGATTTAACGCCCTATTCATCCCTTTGGCAGCAATATTTCTAAACACCTTTTCTTGTCGAACGATCACATCAGAAACGAAATATAGAGTACAAAATTCACATTTCTCTACATTCACTAATTTAGCGAGTTGATGAGAGTTTCAAATTTATATATACCAGCTTATCGCAGGTGACTTTGCTCGTACACCTTTTTTTATTGTAAACGTTAATTTATTTATTTGTAAATCTGAACCGAAAAATATTATTTCCGACCACTTTGACACCCTTAGAAATTATATTTTTTTCAGAAAAGCTGAAATACGTGATTCAAAATGTGTCTATCAATACTGATACCAAGTATCAAATAAACCTTACCTGAAAAATATTATTTTCCCACAGAAACTTTGCAACCCCCTTTCATTCCCTTGGGGATTCAATTGGGAGAAATCCCTTCATAAACAATGCCTACAATATAATATTCATATCTTCTCCAAGAGTACTTTTGTCTGAGCGATGATGAGTCAGTCAGGAAATTATCTCATACATACCACATACCTACATTATTATCGCAAAGGTTTTATTTACCGTCAAAAATAATCTTTTTGCCGCCGAAAGCTGGTTAATCTCATTCCCTCATCTCCTTTCCACAACAGAATCACACGCGTTAAGCTTCAGAGTCACAGTTTTACAGTAACCTCCATCTCGGCAAGAACAAAAATTTTTATATGCCTTTTTTATGTCGTACCATGAAACTGTGAAACCATCTGCTGGTCAATGTGTTCCCTCCTCCTTACGAAATCGGGTCCATCAAGCGTAAAGTGAAGAGATATGTATGCAGGCCGGCTTGATAGCAGCGACCGTCGATGGATTGCCGATCTCTCTGTGGTCATCGTTGCGTTTATCGTACCGTGCTTCATCAGGACAGTACCGTCAATTTGTACAGGTAAAATAAAAGGGGCATTTTCACTTGAATTGTCGGACTGTTAACATAGCTTACGGATTGTCCTCGAAATCAACCTAGCGAAGGATAATAAAGAGGACGTTAAAAAAGGACGCAGCTCTTCATGGGTCCGCCCTCCTCAAAACCAAACTTTATAATTATCCATACGCATCTTAATTATCTTGCAAAGTTATTACCCTTTTCATTCCTAATTATCCATTCTAATATTACAAGACAATATTATAACAAAAAAGGAAACCAACTTCAATGGTTTTGAAGAGTACCCTGGTGTATCTTCGAAATTGAAGGACCGAAATGACAATGAAATTAAATATTGAACCACCCTTGAGGTATCCCCTATCAAACAAAAAAAAGAGATTAATAAACAAAGAAGTTAAGGCTGAACATATATTTAAAAAAAACATTCGAATTGAGTAACCTGTCTTTTTTTAAAGTCTGTTCATAAAATTAACTCTGTGTGTCTGTTACCTTTTCACGCCTAAACCGCTGAACCAATTTCGATGAATTTTGATACCTATATAGAAAGATATGAACTTGCCGGAGTGAAATAGGAAAAGAAAGTTTGTATGGAAATCCCATCATTTCTCACGTTAGGGATATGAAAAAATTTATATTGATAACTCTTTAGGTAATTAATAGTGTCCCATGTTTTTGAAAAATCATCCCACAAGGTGGTACAATAAGGGATGATTCCAATAAAAATGTTATCTTTGTATCTTTACTCTATACTAAACCGTTGGCAGATTTACGATATTTGTCGGTGCGATATCTAACTAATATCATAAATATAAAAGTTTGGATGTTTGTTACTCAATCACGCAAAAACGGGTGAACGTATTTGGATGAAATTTGGCCCAAACATAATCTGGATAACATATAGATTACTGTTACATCCGTGGGTATTAAAATGCCGGTGATTGACATGAATAAGATTTATTTCAATTCTAAACAGTTACAAAATACACGAACTAACAACACTGTTATTTATTTCACTGTGGTTTGGCTTCCTTTTATCGCTCGATGTTATTATCGCTTTATAATTCAAAACTGAACAGCCTCGGCGCCGCGCGTGAGTCGCTTAAATACCTATACTAAACGATAGCAGAAATATCGTGAATCGTCGCTAACTTTCTCGACGTATAATTTCTATGGCTACTCGATGACGTAATCGAGGCGATAAGCCCTATACATGTGTGTGTAAACTGCGATGTTTACACAAACATGTGCCGCGGTTGTTTACGACGCGAACATTATTTCCAAGTACTGAGAAGTATGTAGTTGCTTCGAGATATTTAGGATTTTTATATCTTTTTAATCGGGTTGTAACAGGTCGTAACTATAATTTTATTCCGGCGAACACACATTTCTGAAGTGGACGCAGACGAAGTCACGAGCAGGAGCTAGTATTATTATATAAGATGAATATATCAGTGATACAATAAAAGACTATGCGATACGATAAACAGGATACGCGTACGGAAATCAAAGTCGTTATTGTGAATAAGGTAGTCAGTCAGTCAGTCCAGTTACCGTATACCGACATCAAAGAGTTGATTAATGGCCGTATGAAGCTCGCACGAATGAACTGTTACAATTCAAACGAAGATGAATTTACCTGTAACAAACAAAGAAAAACAAATATAATCATAAATAAATATTTGGTATCAATTAGAATATACAAACAATATTATTTTAATAAGAACTTATTATAAAGTCACAAGTATTATTTTTCTAAGCTTCCTTAACAAAATGGTAAAAAAAGAACAAAAAAAGTAGATCATTTAAAAACACTCCTATAATATTCTCCTTTAATTGCATTTTTTTTATGTAAGTATGGTAATTATACATTATCGTACTGTCCATTTCCTATATCACGGCACTCCAGTCGTATCATTTTTGAAGGACGCTGTATTTTGATCATCCGGATGTCGATTCATTTACACAAGACCTTATTTTAACCTATGTAGGTGGTCATTAACACATTATCGAAATAAAAACTCGACAAAAACATACAATTATTGAACGAGATTTAGTGGACAAGAGACGATTTGGGCGAATTTACTAAGACGGTAGGCACCTAAGCATAAAATTAAAACTGATTAGTATATAAGCCTATGTTAAAACTTAAAATCACGAAATATTTCTACAAAGAAAACTCATATTCTTCACAGTTAAAATCATACAAGTTTCGAAACTACATACGTCGTTAAACACGAATATGAATACAGGATGTATCATAGAATGTGACCTTTGCCTTTAAACTTAAAATATCTATGGTCTGTTTCGTTGGTTATTAAAGAGCGAATAACTATGTGAAAGAGATGACGCTATGAACGCACCAGGAGTGTGAGTGAACAATATGATGTGAAGAAAAAGAGGTAGAAAAAAAGGAAGATTGGACGAATGGGAGGTTGTGTGACGATAGAGGTGTAAATTCATGTTTTTTGCTAAGGAACGTGCACGACGAAAGGCTCTGCCACCTGGTGGGTTACACTAAAGAAGTAAAAATAACATTTAATTAAATAAAAAAGAAAAACATTTAACTAAGTGAAAATGCATTGTTGCATTTCTGGATGCTTGAACATTTCAAAGAAAAATAAGTCACATGGTGTAAAATTCTATTACTTTCCCACGAATAGTATTGTTTCCATGGTTATATGATAAACGACAAAAGTGGATAAATGCAGTAAAAAAAAACAAAGCAGTCATGAGGACTGCCGACAGAAGTGAAAACTTAAAACTGTAAACAAACAGTTGTTATTTTTGGATATCCAAATTAATTGTTTAATATTTTTTTGTTTGTTTAATTTTTAGGTTGTATTGCTTTTTTTCTTTTTTTTTAGAACCGACTATACTGTTAGCCTTAGGGGCCCTGAAGCCGCTGCGGCTTTTACAGCTTCACCGATCTTGGGGGCAAGCGCAGAAGACACTCAATCGCGAGGTTATATTGCTACAAAGACCCCGTTTATCGTTAACACGTCACGTGACCATGTCGATGAAGACTTACATGAATTGACTCCGTATCCAAAACTTCCTATAGAAGTTTTCACTTAATGGGTTTATTATTATTATGTGTAAGGTGGTCGCGATCTTTATCATCTTTATTTAGGAAATATTGCTACAAAGACTCAGTTTATCGTTAACACGTCACGTGACAATGTCGATGACAACTTACATGAATTTTACTCCCTATAGAAGTTTTCACTTGAAAAAAAAAAGAAATATGCAAGTTTGAGTTTCAAAAACATTTAGATATGACTGTTAATGTTATTTGTAAAAACAGCTAAGTTTTGTATGTGGTAGTACTATTCAATACAAACAAATCTGTAAGTAAACATAACGTCAAAAATTTTTGTTTCAGTAAATTTATATCTGGAGAATTATTATTAATTTATAGTCCTGCCTTGCATTTACAATTTGCTCTTGTAATATTTCTATTGCATGCAAGCTGGAAAAAAGGCGACAAGGACATAATAAATAAAATAATTACGTGAAAAACGAGATCAGAAATACTTTACAGTTATTTTGACATCATAAACGTTAGAAATCTTCGTTTGATTTACAATTTTGCCAGCTATTACTGCATTTTCATGATCCCAAACTGTTTCTTCTACTTCTAAGACATGCTCAGACTCCAAGAGTTTGGGCCACGCTGGCGATCATTATTAATCGGACGATGTGGCTTAAAGCTCAGTTAAAGTCAGCTATGTCATGGTTCGTCACGATGGTTTCCTTCACGGAGAGCTCAGGCTCATTGTAAGGATTCGAATCCAGGTTGATCGACAAAATGACACTGAACACGACTGTTCCATCATCGATTCAAAGTAATGAAAAAAGAAACCCGAGGATAAATCTGAATCACGAATCCCGTATTTACCAAATATTGTATTAGTAAACATCTTCGGGAGGTAAATATTAAAATCAAACGAAATCGGAATAAAGATTTAAATAAGCGGATACGGCTCATAAACCATAATTTATAGAAAACAGCTCCTTTACTTACACAATTTTTTAAAGTGAAATTTTTTTTTAGTACCTCTGTGATTTTAAACGCGATCAAACGAAGATGTGACAGTAAAAGAGACAAATACATACATCTATAGGATTTAGACTTCCAGAGAACAAGACAGAATACATTATACACGGTTAAAGTCCTGATTTTAACGATTATGATTGTTATTGAATTGGCCTAGCGGTGTGACAACCAGACTTCCACTGTTGTATGTACAGTACGAGTGGTCGATAGTTCAAGTCACGCTGATTTAATATTAATAAAAAGAGATTTTCATAGAAGATATTTATTTTTGTTTTCTGAAGGTTTCACATCTAACGCATGTGAACTCCACTGCACACACGGTCTGTTTTATTATTTATTCATAAGAAGTAATGATGGTTCAGTATTAGCGTGTACAGAAATAGCGCCGATCGACGTGAGTTCGAATTCCTGCAATGAGCCTGAGCGCCTGGTGAAGGAACCACCCTCAAGTTGAAAATCTGTCGCTAAGCACCTATAGGTGCGTTCTGGTAACTTCACTTAAGAGTCAGCCCTTCCACTAGGTTCAGTGTGTTACCACCATTTTGGGCCATATTATCGTTTATCATCAGGTGAGATTGTAGGCGAAACGCTAAAACCTATACAGACCAAGACAAAAAAGAAAACCAACATCAATGATTTTGAAGAGTTCCCTTGTGTATCTTCGAAGTTGAAGGTCCAATGCGAATGAAATTAAAATAGGAATACCATTGAGGTATCCACTATGAAAAGAAAAAGGTATCATCCAAATCGGTTCATAAACAAAGAAGATATGGCTGAACATCCATTAAAAAAAAACATTTGTTGAAGTCGGTTACATAAGTGAAGTGTACAAGCTGGTCTGAATTAGCTTTGTATAAAGTTAGCACCGTATAAAGATATATTACAGTCAAAATGATTAACGTAATATTTACCAGAAAACCGTTCTTTCATCTGTTGTAAGGGAATACAAACATACAAGTAAATTGATGCTATAAAAAACAAGTCTTAATGTAATCGAAACGGGAACCCTTTGCGCGGAAACCGAAGATTTAGGACCTACCACGTCGAAAGCGACCAGTTAGGGTAGCGACTGGCTTTGAACGAAACGACTTACGACTGCATTTTCAGGATTTATGAGTAACCGAGATCCAAATCTACTCAATTGACCTAAGTGATAGTCTATGTGGTAGACGCCCACCCACCAAAATGGCACGCTTAGTAGTATCGCCTTTCGGGGTAAGCCAACGTATATCCAGTAAACCTGGACCACCATAAGCAGGGAATGAAAATCGTATAAAACCTTCGACGAAAATATTGACATATTTAAAGATTCTCTTTCGATGTTCAGGTCTAAAGACTGTTAAGAGCCAATAAATCACTTACATAAATTAACTTTGTTAGTCATTCGCGACATATCATCTATTGCTTGTTTAATCTATTAATCTATTTTTGCGTAATTAATCTTTGTATATTTAATTCCTTTGGCTTTTTTTTAATTTAATTTTATTGTATAGTTGACATTTGTTTTCCTCTGAGTAGTTTATCTTTGTATTAATTTAATTTGATTTAACTTAGTTTGAATATTTGATTATCTTTGCTAGTTATTGCATGTATATATATACCTATGTATTATTTTTGTTGATGTCTACAATGTGAACGTTGTAATTGTCTTAAAAGGTCTGGTATTTTAATCATATTTAATTCCGTTTTTCTTACCAACTATATTAAGTACGTAGTCCACTGGTGGTCATAATGAAATAAATAAATAAACCAATGTGATGGAAGATGTATATTGTGAATAAAAAACGTCCACAATATTTTAATGTGTGCTAAATTAATAGCGCTTGTTTTATTCTTGTTTCTTACAAAGTTACAGTAGTTCGTAGTAACAATGTGGTTTCTTAATAACGTTCTTGACTGTAGTTTGCTTGTAGATTCGCTGCTTGCTGTTGCTGGTGTTGTGGTGTTTCTCGAACTGATCGCAGTACTGCCGCCCTCTCCGCTATATTTAACCTCGCCCTTTGCCTCGCAACCGGTAGTGCGATGGATTCCGTGCGGGGCGTCGCTCAGCCAATGAGCGCGCACGCCCTGTGTGCGCGCTCTCGGCAGTACCATGAGTCACCATGCCAGATGTTCCGAGTCTGGCATGGTTCATCCTTACAACTAGTGAAATTTATACATTTAAACTTACAACTAGCTATATTCTTATTCTAATCGTTTTAAAATACACATATTCAGTTCATATTATTATATCTATTCCTAACACGTATTTATAAACCTTATTCCTAACACGTATTATTTCATTTACTTGTTCATTTTATACTATTACACTATCGTTATTCACTCGCCCCGCTCGCTGTCCGCAACAGTTCTCCCCCCGGCGTAGCCTGCGCAGCCTCACTCTCCTCTCAGGACGGCGAGCTTCGTCGTCGGGCGCCGGAACACACCGCTCCTCGTCTTCACGTCGGCGCTCCGCACTCCTCCATCTGGTCCGGTGTAGGTTCTCGTGACGATTCCGTGCAGCCAGGTGTTGCGCGGCAAGGCGGAGTCGACAACCACGACCAAGTCCCCGACGTTCAGAGGGCGCGTGCTGTCGGCTGAATTCCCGCGTGGCACCAGTGTAGGGAGGTACTCCTTACCCAGCGCCGCCAGAAATGATCGGCGAGCGCCTGGGTTGCTCGCCAGGTACGCCGGTCCGCCGTGTCGCAGGTCCCTGTCGTAGGCATACCCGTCGAACTCCCAAGCAGAAAATGGTTGGGAGTGATCGCCTCTGGGTCCCGTGGGTCGACGCTCACGTGCGTTAGAGGCCGCGCGTTAATCGAATGCTCGGCCTCCGCGAGCACGGTTTGGAGCACCTCTTCTTTAGGCGCACGCTCGTTCAAAGTGGCGGCGAGCGCGGTTTTTACTGACCGCACTAGCCGCTCCCATGCACCTCCCTGGTTAGGCGCACCGGGCGGGATGTAGTGCCACTCGACGCTGTGCCGTAGCCTCTCCCCCCGTAGCGCAGGTGCCCATTCGGCGTAGGCGGCGCGTAGCTCGGTGTCCGCCCCACGGAAGTTGGTCGCGTTATCGCTGTACATCAGTGCAGGCCAACCTCTTCTAGCTGCCATCCGTCGTAGTGCCAAACTGTAGTATCGCGGCAAGCGCAGGTTTGCTACATGTTCTAACTGTTGTAGCCAGTCGTCGAATGAACTTGCGTCCTCTTCGGGTATCTCGTCGTCCCAGCCGATCTGTAAGCGCCACAGGTTCTGCAGGAATATTTTCGCGCGTATCGTGTAGTGGCTGAGTAAGCCGAGCGGGTCATAGATTGACATAACCGCACTCAGAGCTTCTCGCTTTGTAGGTGCCCGCTTGCGTGCGCGTACATCGGCTGGTACCCGATGCACGGACGTGTTAAACCCTAGTTCATCCGTAGCTGCATTCCAGTATAGGCCCAGGATCTTTTCTTGTTCATGCCCGCCAAGTTGTGCGGGCGATCGTGCGCGTAGCTCGTCCGGTGTTTCACTGAGTACGCTCGCTCGGTTGCTGCTCCATCCGCGTAACGTAAAGCCGGCTACTGCGTGGACTTCTTGTATTTTTCTTATAGTGTGGATAGCTGTTTCTTCATCGTCGTAGCTATCCACCAGGTCGTCCATGTAGTGGCTCTGCGTTATTGCCTTGAACGCGTCTGGATGCGTTCGTGCATGCTTTTCAGCGTTGCGGTCGCGTACACTGTGTGCTATGAACGGTGAGCTTGCTACGCCGAATATCAACGATCTCATTTTATATTTCTGTGGCGGCTTATTCCGGTCGTTGCCTCGCCACAGAAATCGTTGTGCCAGCTGGTCCGCTTCGCGTATTCGTATTCTCAGAAACATTTCCTCTATATCAGCAGTGACGGCGACGGGCTTCTCTCTGAACCGGAATAAAATCCCCTGCAGCGATCGTAGCAGGTCCGGTCCCTCTAATAACTCGTCGTTTAAACTCGTAGTTCCACTGCGTGCTGCGGCATCGAATACTACTCGTAGCTTGCCGGGTTTGTTCGGGTTGAATACAGCGAAGTGAGGTAAAAACCAGCTGATGTTGCTAGTCTGTTCGTGTCCCTCGCAGCGTACGGCGTAGCCCTTCTTAAACAAGTTTTTGATCTGACTTGTATACGCCGCCGCAAACTCTGTGGAACGATCCATTTTCTTTTCTATAGAGTGAAGTCGTCGTAGCGCCATATTGTAGCTATTAGGTAGTACTACGTCGTCGCGGCGCCACGGTAGACCTACTTCGTAGCCTTCACTGCGTTGTTGGATCGTTCCGTCGAGTATTCGCGTCGCGCGCTTGTCGGCGTCGCTGATTCTCGGTTCGCGGGCTACGCCGAGCGCGTCTATTTTGAAGTGCCGTTCTACGAGCTCGTGTAGACTTTCGTTCCGGATTTCGCTGCCAGTGTTGCGTTCAGGTGCGTATATGTGTAGCAGGGCTTCGCTGTGGCCGATGATCACGTGTGGTGCGGTTCCGTGCACCACCCAACCCAGTTGAGTTTTCGACGCCGCCGGCTGGTTCGGTTTGCCGACGCGTAGCTCTCTGGATACGATCAACTCCCAGTGGTCCGTACCTATCAATATACGCGGCCTCGCCTTCTCATAGCACACCTGCTTCACTTTCAAATTGCGCAAGTGAGCGTGTTGGAGTGTGCTTAGAGACACTGTTTGTTCGCGCAGTCGGAGTCCTTTTATCGTTCGAGCTCGGAACTCGTACTTCTTGTTGCCGCCCGGTTCGTACAACTTCGCTTGTACAATTTGGCTATTCGTGTACTCTTTGCCCATATTGACGCCTTGTAGTTGCAGTGGATGTGACGGTCCATGTGCTCCGATATCCTTGGCCAAGTCCTCGTCGATTAGCGATATAGTCGAGCCCTCGTCCAACAGAGCGTACGTGTTCACCGCTCCTTTGGGGCCCGATATAGTCACCGGACAGATTTTTAGTATAATCTGTCTCGGTTCTATAGTTGTTGCGACAGCCATTACCGTCTCGCTCGTTGACGGTGTCACGTTGTTCTGAGTTTGCTCTTCGCTATCACTTGGTCTGTCGTTGTGAAGCGACGAGTGATGCGGACGACGACAAGAGTTAATACCGCACGGCTTTCCTTTGCAGTACACACGACGATGGCGTTTGTCAATACATTTGAAACAGACGCCTTTGCTCTTCACTAGCTCCCACCGTTGCTCGACGTTCAGTGCCTTGTATTGCGGGCACCGAGACAACTGATGGGGCTTATCGCAGCTAGGACACAGATGTTCGGTTTCTGTGTCCACCGTAGCAAAGACGTTCTGTCTCTTTCTGGCGGCGACTTGCGGTGCGGCAGGCTTCAATACTTCGCGTCTAGAGGTCGCTGTCGAAGCGGTGGCGGGCACATATGTGTGTTTTAAAGCACGGCTCGCTTCACGCATTAGGAAGCGTGATAATACAACGACCTCTGGATCCGTTGTTCCCTCGTTCTCTTCTGCATAGTCGCACCACCGGGACTTCAGGTGTGGGCTAAGTTTTTCTAATACTTCCCGAGCCAGCATCGGGTTGTACAGGTAGCTCCGCTTGTCGAGATTTAGTAAAACACAGACTATGTTTTGTAGTTTTACTGCGAACGCGTTCAGTTCGCTTGCGGTAGCTCCCGGTCGTGGTAATTTCCGCATATCATCCAGCGCCTTGTCTATAATTACTTCCGGCCTGCCAAAACATTGTTCCAGTGTCCGCATGATTTCATCTGGATTGTTCGCGGTGTGTAGTAGCGCTGCCACTGCGTCGCGGGCATCCCCACGCAAGCTGTTACGTAGGCGCGCTATGTTTTCTATCGGCGAGAAACGATACAGCTGCGTGGAGTCCCTCATAGCTGCTTTGAATGGCAGCCACTCGTTGATCGCTCCAGTGAATACAGGTAAGTCGGCGGCTTGGCGTGGCGGTGGATGAGTATGCGTCATCTTTTCTAGTATCGCGGCGAGCTGTTTAATATCACTGCTCGATTGCGACGGTAATTGCGAACGGGCACGTCGTTCAGGCCTGCGTTCGTCTTGTTGCCGCGCGTCGTTACGGGTACACGGTAATTGTTCCCCCCGTGTAGCTTCGGGCTGTGAGCGGAGCCAGTCATCCACTCGGTGAATACGTTCATCTGGCTCCTCGTTCGTTTGCTCACGTACGTCCTCTGCTTCATCCCGTATCGACGTTAACTCCACGGCGAGGCGTTTCTTTATTAATTCCGCCTCCATACGGAGTTCTTCACGGCGAATTGCGGCTAGTTTCTCTTCCGCTTGTAGCTCGGCGAGGCGTGATCGCATAGTCGCACTCGTCGTCGATCTGTGTGAGCGTGGCGGTGAAACGTGGCCTGTTCTGACGTCAGTGCGAGTAACAGGTACAGAGGGTGTTCCCTCCGGTCGGGGTGTGCCCTCAGCCCTCTGTGTGTCTGGCGATAGCGGCGATTCTTCGAATACTCGGACTGTGTTATTTCTGTTTTGTGATTCCATTGCGTCTCCCTGGCTTCTCGTAACAACCATTGATCTGGGTACGCCGTTCGTGGATACAGAAGTCTTGATAACACGTCGTTTCTTCTTCAAGCGTTGTTGTAGATCGGCGAAATGTTCTGTTCTTTTTTCTTTCGATCCGGCTTCCGAAGGACCAGATAATATTGTGAATAAAAAACGTCCACAATATTTTAATGTGTGCTAAATTAATAGCGCTTGTTTTATTCTTGTTTCTTACAAAGTTACAGTAGTTCGTAGTAACAATGTGGTTTCTTAATAACGTTCTTGACTGTAGTTTGCTTGTAGATTCGCTGCTTGCTGTTGCTGGTGTTGTGGTGTTTCTCGAACTGATCGCAGTACTGCCGCCCTCTCCGCTATATTTAACCTCGCCCTTTGCCTCGCAACCGGTAGTGCGATGGATTCCGTGCGGGGCGTC
Source organism: Saturnia japonica (assembly GCA_033032175.1). Classification (NCBI taxonomy): domain Eukaryota; kingdom Metazoa; phylum Arthropoda; class Insecta; order Lepidoptera; family Saturniidae; genus Saturnia; species Saturnia japonica. The sequence continues at coordinate 1,842,660 of CM065330.1, forward strand.
GCTCAGCCAATGAGCGCGCACGCCCTGTGTGCGCGCTCTCGGCAGTACCATGAGTCACCATGCCAGATGTTCCGAGTCTGGCATGGTTCATCCTTACAACTAGTGAAATTTATACATTTAAACTTACAACTAGCTATATTCTTATTCTAATCGTTTTAAAATACACATATTCACACATATTCAGTTCATATTATTATATCTATTCCTAACACGTATTTATAAACCTTATTCCTAACACGTATTATTTCATTTACTTGTTCATTTTATACTATTACACTATCGTTATTCACTCGCCCCGCTCGCTGTCCGCAACAATGTATGTACCCGAATGGATTGCGTCTACCGTTCGTTTACACGGTGATAGGTTTTACACAGACAGCCTGGCAACCTCTCGGTGGTTATCGTTGTATTAGAAATGGTGCGGCCGTCACTTTGTCTACTATAAAAGAATAACTTGCCGTACCATTCCAATCGTAGCATTTTATCAATTGTTATTAATACTCTGACTAATTTTCTCGAAACAGTCTCGATACTTAGCGAGCTGTAATAATTATTTATTTTCATAATTACATAGCGTACTTACAATAAAATTGTGCCGAATTTCAACCATTTTGTGTAATATAACAACATATTTATTTAGTTACCGCGGGCTCAGCGAACGATTAGATTATAGAGTCGATTTGTTCATAATTACGATAAAGCCAGGGCTAGGTTATAGCAATACTCTTATAATTATATTGTCACGTAAATACTACTTAAAACCCTCAAGGCAAATAATATGCCGGGAGATAACAAAAAAATTACGAAATTACCTCTCCAAGGACATTTTTTAAGTTTATTGTATACTCATTAACGTGTAAAACCTAATAGTTTTCCTTTTAACTTCATCTTATGTAAGTACTCACTACTGCCATTAATTTTTTAACATATTCAAAATAAAACATTTACCTGACATGAGGGGGTGGGGTTCCGACCCTTCACTTTAACAAAAGTTAGCACTATAAAGCTTAATATTTCGCAAACGGATTCCTGAATCGAAAAATGATTACACCCAACACGATGGGATCCGAGGAAAAAAACATTTCCATTTTACGTTTACAGAAGGTTTACCCTAAATAATTTTTTTTTCAAGTATTTATGAAACCATTTTGCCGGTGTTATTAATATTACACACACACCTAATTAGAGCTTTCTAGTACTAAGCCGCGGACAGAGAGACGGACACAGCGGAACTATAAGGGTTCCTTATTGGCTTCGGAGCCCTGAAAATGTAATGATGTATTATTATTACATATTTTATCTATTTCCGTAGGTAAAAACTCCCAGGTTGTTATTACACAATACAATTCATTGAAATGTGCAAATGTACAGAAACATCGACAGTTATTTGTCGAGATATAATAATAAAAACAGCTTTAAATGTACAATTATGTTTAAAATACGATACCATTAACATCGTGAGACATTAACGATGTTTATTTCAGAAACTGAGTTTATTTATCAACTGCGAGGGAGGAGGGATGATTCATTCGATCAGTTTTCGCTCACTCACGTGGGTCACTGTCCGCTTTATTACTGACTGACCATCAAAGTGTAAAGTACGCCCTTGATTATAATGAACCCGTTTTACATCTCAAAAGTCAGAGTGGGGCGTCTCTGTATCATAATTTTTAACTTATTTAACTCCCGACTAAAAATGGGTCTTATAAATTTAACGTGTGTATATGTATGTATCTGTGTCTGTCTGTGGCATCGTAACTCACAAACGGCTGAACTTATTTCGATTTGTAGTAGATTGTAGTTTACAAGCAAACAAATTCTTCTGCTTTATTATTTTAGTAACAGTAAGATTTTTGCTGACTGTATTAACAAACCCATTAAGAGTAATTTAATATGAATTTCTGGTAACTTTTCCAGCCTCAGTGGGTTATAGACATACCTACCACAAACCTTGTTACCAATGTTTAGCTACACCACTGCACATTAGATGTTGTTTTTTTTCAGATATCCATAACAAATTTAGCAAACCCGTAACTAAGTTAAAGAGGCAGTCTGATAATACACAGTTAAAGTATTCCGACTGGTGGAATTCCTCCACCCTACAGAAGATCGCAGCCAAATAACTGCTGCGTTCCTGCGGTGAGTACATTTCCCAGAACACCTTGAGACAGCGGGGTCAAGGTCGACAACGTGCTAGTGTACGCTTATATTAGCCGCTTACCATCATCACCACCGTATGCTTGTTTACCACCTTAGTTGCTAAAAAAAACATGTAAGAATTTTCATTAAATCTAATCAAGCAGATAATTTCGCCCATCTTACTCTGAGATTGGACAAAAACATTGAAATACTAACAGACTTACAAAAGACACAAGGAACCTATTGTCTCAATTTCATAGTAGTTTGAGGCTCAGCCTCAATAGCACGTTAGTCAGAACTATGTATTCACATACACTGTATGAATCAAATCTATCACAATCCCAGTGTGAATGGAATCGTTAGATAAACAATTTAGAACAGATCCCGCGCATCGAGTGCTCAGTTTGCTTTGGAAGCGGCTTGTCAACAATTTTAGACATTTCATAACGCTAATAGCATGTTATATGTACTGCTGTCTGATCCTCTCGAAAGTAATCATATTCTTGTTACTTCGACATTCATTTAATACTAGCTGTGCCCGCGGCTTCGCTGACGTGGACTACAGAATACCTGCGCGAATCTTGCTCCTACGCTCCCGGCTATTTTAAAGATAAAAATGCTTATAATGGGTGTTCCTTAGATGAAAGATGTATACTCTCGTTGACTCTTTTGTAGGTTTTTTTAATGTCTACAATTATTTATTACATTAATTTGCTATATATCTCATGGTATACTCAGCGTAAGCCATTTAAGCGCCCGAATTGATTTACATGACCAGTTTTTTATATGTGCGGAACCCTAATTGTTTTAAAAAAAGTAGCCTAAGTTACTCCACATAAAATCATCTATCTATCTGTGAAAGTCCCATCAAAATCGGTCCAACCGTTTCGAACATTACCCAGAACAAACATACAGACAGAGAAAATTTTTAAAAATGGGTTTCTTTTTGTTATAGGTGTCGTATATACTTGCATATGCATTTATTATTTTGACATTACAAAGAGACACTTCATTTTTATTAATTGTAAATACAATATATGCTTTATTAAAATATAAAAAATTGTAACACGTAAATAGGCTGTCCAAATAGCTACCTTTCGGTGGTTTGCCAAATTTAATTATTACTTACAGGTACGACATATCGCCGATAGATATGATGTTATCGTACATAGAAAAATATAGTAGGTTTTTAGCAGTATGAGTGCCAATCACCTCCTTTAGTGATTCCTCCAAACAATCCATCAAAACCATGCAATTATCGACTTTTCCAAATATTTTTATTTGGTGACATTTACAATGTCGTCAAACGAGAACTAATTAAGAGAAATTCACAAAAGTCGATAGTGACATTAAATAAACATACCCGAGAATCACCGACGCTTCCATCTGAGCCAAAACAGATGTTTTGCTCTGTTCTCGCTCGTCAACATTGTGAGCAGTGCGGTTTAAATTCTCGTATGACTTTAATACTGTTTTTAATTTACGACGACTGTAGCTGATATGATTTACACGATAATGCGTTTTAACGAACATTTCTAGCTCTCGGCCCCACTATTAGAAGACAACTATATACAGATGTTAACAAAACAAGACAATTTTTAACAGAAAGGGAAAACAAACATAATATATTTCTCAAATATTTCTAACATGATATTGTTTAGGCTTTTCATCACGAAATAATTGAAAACCGGTGACGTCACAAAACCAGGTCGTTCACCCTTAACGCACATTGAAATGAGTACACCCACTGAACAGGTTTCTAATCAACCAGCAAGCACACCTGGGACACAAAGTCAAGGTTGTAATAAGTTTATTGGAATCATTAACATTTTACAACAAGAACGAGACATACAAATACAATAGTAGAACTGTGGAGCCAATAGAAGAAAAAAATACAACAATAGTAGTAATATAACTATATAGGGTAGAGACCATCTCTATGTATGAAAAATCGTCCGTTAAAAAGCGTCAAATTAGAAAGAAAGAAAGAACATTTACTAATTCAATTTATACATTAACAAAAATGCTATAGTGCTGGTTTTCAGCCGGGCCCTAACTATATACTTAAAGCCTCAGATTAGACCAGACCATGATTATTAATGCATAGAGACAGGGGTAGGTCGCGAAAAGGAAGGAAGAACATGACAAAAGTTTTTTACATCAAAAAATACATTACCTACGAACAACCAATATAGGTACATAAAAGATTAAAAAGTTAAAAAAGATGCTCTGTGCTGAAACTTACCTGTAAATTTAAAATGTATTCATTCATTTTATACCTAAATGTACGTACAGATCTAGCAAACTGTAAAGGTGGAGGAATATTGTTCCAGATCTTAGCAGCAGCATATTTAAAACTACCTCTAGCTGCTGTAGTTCTATGTTTATGTAATTAGAGTGGCGCCAACGGTAGCAAGTGCGTAAATTATAAAAGTTTTTTCTCTCTCCCCCTTAGACAATGTTTCACTCCACATACTTTTCTTATTATTATTTCCAATAGTAATCATTATATTAATACGTGAAGCAAAAACTTTGTACCCCTTCTTAGGAAAATTGCGCGGACAAAAGTCTGAGATTTGGCATGGTTAAAGTTTATATAGAGAAAGCTAAAATTTGTCTATAATATCTGTTACTAATATATTAAATTAAATAAATTACTTCTGTGAATTCTAAATGACCAGTTCCATTGAACTTAGACCCCCCAAAATATTGACATTGTCACTCAATGAAAAGTGACAGCAAGTGATATAATATTCATTGTTTAGGTTCATACTGCAAATGTCAAACAGAAAATAGTCTATGATTAAAAAGTCGCTAGTCGAATTTCGATCATTGGGCGACCGCTAGTAACTATAAAATCACGAAAAAATATCATTGCCTCTTGGTACGCTAGCGCCATTTTGGTGGATTTTTGGATTGTAATTTGCTGCTTGCTTGCTCTAGCTACCATCGCCGAGTATTAAAACTGTCGTTAAGCCCCTATAAATGAATTCTGCGTTTGAGGCTATCTTAGGCCACATCGTCACTTAACATCAGGTGAGATTGTGATCAATAGTAAGCCTATAAAGTATAGAAAAATAAACAAACGAAAATATAGAAATCAGAACTAGTTTATTAATTAACTAGCTGACTCGCGCAACTTTGTCTGCGTCATATCTTATATGAGACAGAGAAAAAGGGTTAGAGAGAGTGTCACGTAGGCAACGTATTATAGGTGCCGCCCGCCCCCCCACATCATTCTGCATAATAAAAATGCGCTCGCGGTACTTGATCATTATTTTGCTGCCGAGTTATTTTAAAACTGTGATATCTCCTGAGATATTCATTTAAATAAATTACTGTAAAGGGCAATTTCGTACAAAATTAAATACTTGTGATGAATAACGTATTTATTTCGATAAGGATCAACACCATGTATATAAAAACACCGTCGCAAATAATTTATTATTATAGAACAAATTTTATTACCATACAAAACGATAAAATTAAGTAAACCTTAAATGGTAGACATATGCTATCACGATTTTTTTTTTAACTTTTTAAAGAGAAACAATTCCGTCACACATGATTGTTGCGTAACTTTAACCATTCACGCAACGCACGCAGTGGAAGCTCTCAAAAGGAATAAATTTCTCTCGTTTTAGCTACATTTTTCATTGATGCTCCGCTCCTGTTTGTCGTAGCGTGATGTTATTGGCCTATATCTTTCCTCGATAAATGGGGTATCCAACACTAATACTTTTTTTTCATTCGAACCAGTAGTTCCTGAGATTAGCGCGTTCCATCAAACAAACTCTTCAGCTCTATAATATTAGTATAGATTTGCAAGCAATTAATTATTGCTAACGCTGACAATGAAAAGTTGATAATGATGCTACAATGTGAGTTTCCTTTGAGCTCTTTATTGTGTATTGTCAAGGCATTCAACGCATTTAACAATCCCTTACATTATTTTGAATTCAAATCCATCTCTTTTCAACCACCTTTTCGCATACCACAGCTCATCGGTTTGTAATCTACCTTCATGTATTCAGATATAGGTACACCAATGCTAATCTAAAGAAAATAATAGAGGTTTGCCGTTGTGTAGGTACGCATCACGCAGAAACTATTACATAGATTATGATCGATTCTTTTTGTTTTATTCCTTAGATAATTGGTTTTTATTTTTAAACAAATTATCACGATATATTGATTCGAGACAAAGTTATTAAAGTTTAAAGAAACTACGATGTTTATAAGCACTGAGCGTTCTCCTGTTGTCCACGTGAGCGGGACGGCAGGCACAGGTAGTATTGTTATCAGCAAAAAATTACTGTCCTAAACGATCCTATATAGAAGCTTTCCTGCACAAAGATTATGTGCTTGCAAGTAAGTATGCCGGTGGTGACTACCGACAGATCCTCGTAATCTGACGATCATTACTGTCGTCGAGTACGCTAAAGTGTCGAATCAGATAAAAAAGAAAGCTAATTTCAACCAATGCTAAAAATATTTGAGAAAAGATACAAGTAGGCCGCCGACTTTCCATTCGAGCCTTGTATCGTACTAAATTAAGAAACAAATCGATATTTCGTAACCTTGGAGTCAACTACGATCTGCTTTTATATTCTGTTTACGTATCTTTCTAACGTCATAACATTCGATAAAACGGTAACATAATTATTTACCGTAACACCTAGAGGCGAAGCAGAGTCGAAAGGACCAATAAAATGGACGAATAAGTTACGATAGGACTGGCGTAACCTTTGTAATAAGCTACTCCAAATAAAATTAAAACAATTCTACATTTCTATTCAATGATACCGAAAAATTTTCGACTGCGAATTTATAATTACTACAGTACCACTATTTCAGATGTGCACACGCAGCGTTACATGATTAACGGCAATAAAATATGAATAGAAATTGATTCGGAAGAATCGGTTATTATAATTCGAAATATTTAAAAAAAAAGTCACGCGAACCCGATATGAATTCTAATAAACTGTACATATAACATCACGCCTACTGTCTTACTGTGGTAGCACGGACCACAGAGTACACAAACACTGAAGTACAAAGTTTTTCTTGAAAGAAATAAACACAACCTGTAAGAGGAAACGCGGTCAGCAAGACATTTGAAGAATAGGTTTTAACAGAAATCTATCGCTGTCGCGCACGCCCGAGCAACCAAATTGAGTGCGAAATAGACGACTGCAACTCATACTGGTTATTTACCTATGAAAAGTAAATGAAATCATCATTTTGTAATCCCCCATTTCCTGTTCTAAATATGGACCGATTTTAATTTATTTTTCAAAAATAATATAAATATATCTGAGGCAATTGCCTATATACAGGTTTTCCTAACTTTTTTATAATTGTCAAATGTGTATGCTGAATGACTGAAAATGGCGGATAGCTAGGCAACTTTAGTCATTTTATAAAGCACTTATGGAGTTCTTATAACAATTAATTTATAGAAAAAATCAAAACATAGGAACATGGCAGTTGTAAGTACAGCTTGTATGGTATAAAAAATATTTGCTCTAGCGACCTTATCCAGAGGTAGAACGAACGACTGCGTTTGTACGTGCTAAATGCCGTTTACTATACAATTAGAGGCAATGCTTTTGTTGTTCAACTTAGGGATGACGTCTAGCGAAGCGGGCATTAGAAACTACCGTACCACCGTGCTATGGTTTCATCACGATGTTTTACTTCACCGAACATTCAGGCCCATTACAGGGATTGACGATCGATAAACGTGGTGTCTGTAAACGCTACGACTAAACCATCATTACTTTAAAATTACCCATTTACCCTATATAATATATATCTTTAGACAGAGAAACCTTCTTTACATTGTCTTACGGTGAACGACTTAAGATGCAGTGAATCCAATGCAACGTGGATCGCCGTATGAAATCATCGCTTCAAGCGGCCTCAAGTAATTTCTGAATCCGATCTCACAGCTTAGTCATCCGATGCAACCCGCTTCTGTTTCCACTCACATTTCCAATTTTGTATACCTGTTTCATCTCATAACGTTTTTCATTTATATTCTACTTTAGAATTTGTTTACATTATTAAATTAGAATATTCTTCAATATTTATAATAACTAGCGGTCGCCCAATGATCGAAATTCGAACAGCGACTTTTTAATCATAGACTATTTTCTGTTTGACATTTGCAGTATGAACCTAAACAATGAATATTATATCACTTGCTGTCACTTTTCATTGGGTGACAATGTCAATATTTTGGGAGGTCTAAGTTCAATGGCACTGGTCAGGTCATGATTCGCAGTATTAATTTATTTAATTTAATATATTAGTAACAGACATTATAGATAAATTTTAGCTTTCTGCACTCCTTCTCCATATAAGCTTTAACCATGCCGAATTTCACACTCTTCCGTGTGTGCAGTACGCTTAAACAGGAGTAGAAAGCTTTAGCTTCACGTATTAATATATAGATTATGACGCCAGCCAATACAATTACTGGCATTGCTTACTTAATTCGTGTTGTAATTTATGACTATTTTAAAGTAGAATTTCTTTAGGTGCGACTCGAGAGTTACTCTCGAGAGTCTCAAATTTTTCTTTTATAACATAAACAAGACTTTGAAATGTAAATTATGTACTATATTAATTTTATTGTGTAGCAGAAATAGTTAGTGACCCTTATTATCTTTTCAATAGTATATAATTAACACTTTTAGTAGTTATGTTCATTTAATTGCGTCTCTTCTTTCGGTAATATCCAACATTTTATTACATTTATGTAGTGGAGGATTTTTATGTTACTTTTATCGGTCATCACTCAAACTTCCCTCGCTTATTTCATGTTTCATGACATGAGGGAAATGCATAAATTTCGTTTTATAACGTTTTGAAACATAAAATCAGTAGTATTACACATACGGCTAGAGATTTTTAATGAATGAAACTTAATTCGTCAAATACTTCCACAATACCATCAAGGATACCGCGAAGAGGCGGTAACGCATAACACCATACGCATATATGGCATTGATAAAGAAGTACTGATAAGGTATTGTACCGACCTGTTACAACCCGATTAAGAAAAATCCTGATCCCGAAATATCTCGAAGCAACTATAAATTTCCCAGGACTTCGAAATAACGTTCGCGTCGTAAACAACCGCGGCGCATGTTTGTATAAACATCGCAGTTTACACACACATGTATAGGGCTTATCGCCTCGATTACGTCATCGAGTAGGCATAGCAACTAAACGTCGAGAAAGTTAGCGATGATTCACGATTTTTCTGCGATCGTTTAGTGTAGGTATTTAAGCGGCTCAGGCGCAGCGCCGAGGCATGGCAAGTCCGGTGAAGCTGTAAAAGCTGCAGCGGCTCTGTTTTTGGATAGGGCCCCTAAGGCTAACAGTATAGTCGGTTCAAAAAAAGGTGCCGAGGCAGTTCAGTTTTGAATTACAAAGCGATAACAACGAGCCATAAAAGGAAACGAAACCACAGTGAAATAAATACCAATGTTAGGAGTTCGTTAAATTAGTAACTGTGTGGAATTCGAATAAATCTTCTTTACGTCAAACATCGGCATTTTTATTACCCACGAGTGTAACAGTATTCCTAAATCATTATAGTATGTATTTCTAACACACACAAAAAGATAAGAAAACAGTCTTAAGGACTGCCGATAGAAGTGAAAACTCAATTTTTAATTAAAGTATAGTCTGAATTATTACAGAGCATGTCGGTTACGCGAAATCACAAGATTCTACCCATCCAAAAAGTCAAACACGAATATGATACAGTTGAATATATACAATGTATTAGTGTATATATACGTATACATATACGCGTCGTTGGTCTGATGCAAGCACAATACGTCACGAGCATGTCAAAGTCGCTCAATACGGCTAAAGAAGTTTTCACGTCAATAAAACATGTGTACAGTTCACAACGGTTCACAAAACTTTCAAAAACCATAAATAAACCTTTTTAAAATCCTAAATCAGCAGGACTCAAACTATTGACCAGTGTAACTATACATACAACAGTACGTACAATTCTGGTCGTTCCACCGCTAAGCCTATTCGACGACGATCATAGTCGTGAAAATAAGGACTTTCATTTACCATGTATGATGTATATGTATTCGATCTCATTCTCTCGCAGGCTAAATCCTTGATTTATGTGTTTGTTTAATTTTATTTTCAGTTTTTCGTTTCATTGAGTTACAAATCACAACAGTAGTAAAAAAGTTTTCACTTCATAAACGGACGCCGTTCTACGGTCCCTTATAGTTAGTTCTAGACGCTCTACATCCCCCAGTTACAGCGGACCACTTTAGGTTTATTGACCTACTTCAGTAGTTCCCTTCCGAAACCCATCTTCGTTAGTACTCCGACTCGGTTAATCCCAATCCCTTAATAAATTTGAGTACCTATTTTTGTGAGCGAAAACGACTTAGTGATATCGAAACGTAAATTAAATAAACTTGATTGGCGTGGCTTTTTTATAGCACACTAGCCGTGCCCGAGACTCCGCTCGCGTGGATAACGGAATGCCGTCGGTCGAGCGCACGTGCGAATCGTGCTACCACCGCTCCAACCCACGGCGCGGCGGTCGCCAGCCATTTATTTAAAATATATAAATGCTTATTGAGGTTAATCCCTAAAAGATAAACGTATTCTATCATCGCATTTTTGTAGGCCTTTTTCAGATCTATAATAATTATGTAGTACAATAATATGATATACCTATGTTGTAGCGACATCTACATAGCGACACACAGCGACATCTATCGAACCACATACGACGCATCCTGCATCGCGCTTTAGAAATTAACTCTTCAATTGAATGTATATACAAGAACCCGACTACTACCGTTGGGCAGCTGCCCGCCAGACATAACACCCGTCTGGTCGGAGGATCCTCCCTTTGCAATAAGTCTTCTACACTGGTGACCCCGAGCATGAACGTCAGCGCAACCTTCTTCGCACAGCTACATCGTGACGTCATCATCACTTCCACAAACTTTCGAGCAGCGAGTTATACAGCCAGCCAGCATCCACGGCTACTACGGGTTCCTGACCACCAGCATGCAGCGGACGCGCATTCCTGGTCATCACCCACAGCCTTCTCAGCGACCTTGGCACAGCACACTGCACTTCGGCCGGTCAGCAAGCACAGACGCACTTCTCTCTCCTAGTCGACGCAGCAGCCAGTCACTACGCAGTACTGCAACACTCCGACTCACTGGAGCATTCTTGCAGCATCACCCCGACTCACTGGGGCATCACCCCGACTCACTGGGGGCATCACCCCGACTCACTGGGGGCATCACCGCAGACAGTTCCGACTCACCGTGAACTATGCGGCATCTGGTTCCGACTCACTGGAACATCCCACTGGCCCGGCAAGCATCACATGATGTATGGACGACTCAACCTGCTATCGACCTCCGGTCTCGGAGGGGAGTGATGTAGCGACATCTACATAGCGACACACAGCGACATCTATCGAGCCACATACGACGCATCCTGCATCGCGCTTTAGAAATTAACTCTTCAATTGAGTGTATATACAAGAACCCGACTACAACCGTTGGGCAGCTGCCCGCCAGACATAACACCCGTCTGGTCGGAGGATCCTCCCTTTGCAATAGTTCTTCTACAATGTCTTATGGTTTGCTCAGCGTAAGCCATTAAAGCGCTCCAAAGGTGCCTTTTTTTCGAATTGATTCGACATTATCGTCACTGCTTATTTCGTATATTACTTTATCTAACAAAATATATTCTATAAAATTGGCCAGGCAACAAAGCTACGAATTAGAAAAAAGAACACGTGTATCGGATAAGTGGTTATCGCGTGAAAAGAACATAAACGGACAGACAGACAGAGAAACGTTGAGTTGAGTTTGTTACGCTGTAATTTTATCATCCCGTAATCTTATTTTATACATGTTATTAATATATTTGTTAGCCACGCTGAGCAAGGGATTAATATCGGGTTCAGGTGTAATAGCGGGTTCATGTGATTTTCATTTGTACACCTAAAGGTCAGCAACGCAATTAGTAGCGTTCCATGTGTTGAAACTGTCTATAGGCAAACTATTTGAGACATCAGGCTAGCTGCTGAACAGTTCGCTGGCCTTTTATATAAAAAACTCAGCCTATTAAATACAATATAAGCTAAGAGAAGACTCAGTTTGATGCCACATTCAAAACGATCACACGGTTTTGTGGGACTATGTATTAGTATAAAGGTTATTTTTTAAATAAACAAAAAAATATATATATTGAGAAATGACAGGTACTTCCCGTGCACAATTTTATTCAAAATCGGTAGTGTGAGTTTATAAAAATATTTATTTCATTATTTCTAAATGTATTATTATTATGACGGTTCTAGCCTATAAATTGTTAAACGACATATACTTCCCGTGTAAAGAGGATCCATCTCCTTTCATCCCTTAATTTAATGAGAGTGAAGAATTTCATAAAGCGGGATCATCATTGATGAATGTGTGTAGTTCTCGGGTGGTTAACAATTATCATCAAAACTATAAACAATTATTTTTTTCACCACACAAAGTTTCAACCCTTATCAACCCCTATGTAACACCCTTACCAGGTTGAATTTCCCAAAATCCGTTCTTAGTGAGCATCTACATCGCGAAAGGACTAACCTACAAAAAATCACAGTCAAATAACCTTGTGTTGTGTTCCTGCGGCGAGCAGGGTCCCCAAACTCCTTGGGTTCACGGCCGGAAGTGCCTTAGTGATACCTATAGTGTTACAAGCGTCCATAGACTACGGTAGTCGCTTACAATCAGGCAGCAGTATACTTGTTTGCCACGATTGTTGTAATAAAAAAAAATTAATGGACTTTGAAGAACGGACACTAATTAATTTATTATTTATGATACATTCATGAAAATAAAACTTTGACATTGGCAAATGCAGCTGCCGAGCCAACATTACAAAAAAAAAAGAATAGCTCGTAAAACTACATGCAAATGACCAAAGCGTATGAGAACAACGAAAATATTATTGCGGCTGAATGACTAAGAATAAAAAGGGTGTACTAGATGAAGTAGAACCAAGTTTAGCGCCAATGGCGTTCCAGCAGCGGGCGGTCAGTGACACGCCCCTTGGCGATACTCCCGGATGATTCACGCGACGATATCGGACACGCGTCAAGCCTCGTCACGGTATGCGACGACAAGAAACACTCGAAACTATTTACATCACATCTCATATCGCTATAATATGATCTATAACACAATTTTTGTTTACCGACCGACTAGATTTAATTGTATGCGAGTGCGAGAGTAAAGCCGCGTTCCCACGGTGCGTGTTCATTTATTAATAATTAGGAACATTTATCGGAGTTCAGGAAATGTTTCGTTTTCTTTTCCGTACATAACTTTTTTCCCCCATTAATTTATAACAAGATGAACATCTATGTCTATGTTCGAATTATTTGTATAATGTATACAAAAAAAACCTTAACCTGAAATGAACTGAAAAATTTCTCTCTCCCTCACTTTGTATATATTTCGAGTACATTAAGAACAGACGATGGATAGGAAAACTATATAGTAACGCATTCTATCTCATTCTCTCACAGCCTAAAATCTATATATTATACATTTATAGTTATCTCTTTTTCGTTACACATTTCGTTTCATAAAATCCAATTCGCACTGTCCCAAAAGATGTTTCACTTTTAAAAAACCAATCAACAATCAAATGAAGTGAATCATTGAAATTAGTCGTTGCTAGCAGACACGTGCGAATATTTCGCACATTAAATAATGTAAAATAATCTAAGTAACAGCTTTAGAATAATAGTTAAAACAAATTGTTAATAGATGGCGCCTCGAATAAGTTTTCATTAGTATCAACAGATAGTGTACATAATGAAAAAGTTTTTAATCATTTTTTAAACTAATTTTCGCTATTCGCCAATAGTCAGTAACATAGCTTTAAAATTATGTACGAATCATTAATTTTCATGAACAATTAACGGATATATAACACTGCCAGGAAAAAACACCTTTCAGAAATAGTATACATATAATGAAAACACACGTCAATGAATGAATAAATAAAATTTTTATAAAACTGTTACAAGTCCATAGTAATCGTCAATTTCGCGCCTACAAATCAACAATTTATGTAGTCAATTAATTTATATAACAACCGTAAAAAATACAAAAGTCATAGGATGTAATAATTAAACAAAAATAAACTTTAAAATGTCAAAGAATGAGAATGTAGATGGCGTTAAAAACTAATTTGCTAAAAACAAAAAAGTCGATTCGATATCCTCAGGTTCGAACCCCAGCATGTATGTACCAACGAATTTTTCGGAATTCGCGTAGTAAAATTAGTAAAACTATCGTCTGAAGGTGGAGGAAACAAGGAGTTGATAGTCTATATCCATGGGTAAGGAAAAAATGGTGAAAAAAGAAAGTTAGTTACTGAGTCTACCAAATTGGGAGTTTCGTGCCACTGTGCGGCGGAACGATGGAGAGAAAGACGGGTGAAACCGTGGCCGTGGCGCACATCAAATCTTTTTGTTCTTATTCTTAGAAATAAAAATCGATTGTTGTATGTTTGTTCCCTATAAACTCCAAAACGAATTTGATGAAATTTTCAGACAATCTTCATTCATATCAGCCCAGCGAGTAATCCTGCAAAAGTTTGGTATTGATCGGATCAATGTTTCCCATTGACTCCAAAACGGCACAGCAACGCGTGGGGCCGAGTTTACTTGTAATTAACAAAAAGTATGACAGTGGAGAATGATAAGCACACGGGACCGAAATTGATTTATGAAAAGCTTAAGGAGAAATATATAAACCTTTTATTTTACTGCGTAATCTAGTTGGTGCATTGCCTGAAGATAATCAAATAGAAATAGTCAATTCCAAAAAGTGTTGATTCAACCATTCAAAATAATAAAAAGCCCCACAACGGCATTCGAATACGAAACATCGCGGCGATAATGTTATTTAAGATCAAACGATTTCCAACGCAAAGGTAGTTCATAATGGACAATAGCTAGAGAAATTCGAGGATTTAACGATTGGAATCGCCTGGTTTTATAGTTTTAACGTGCGCGCCAATTTATGCGCCGGCGCATTACACCCATTGTTTACATTATTGTAAGCTGAATTCGCATAACGATCGCCTAGTTATTTTATTCGGTTGTAAGCACATTTCATTTCGCTTGAATTACGTTTTTTTTCTGGTATCCAATTGTACACTATCGACAAAAAAAGCGTGAGTCAGTTCAAAATATTTTTGCAACTTACCAAAGGCGAAGAGAATAATAATTACACTTGGTAAGTTTGCCACAATACCGTATATAATCTGTGTTCGTGTGTAATTCGCGTTCGCAATTTAAAAGCCGTGTAAACGGTCACCGAAACTGCATATAAGGTCAAGTAAGTATATCCACAAAAGAACCTCTAAGTATTGCTAGATTTAAGTGACAGTGGATGAGGCACATTGCTCGTAGAACGGATAGCCGATGGGGCCGAAGAGTGGCGGCTACCCGGAGACGCAGCTTGGGTAAAGCTGCTACAAGGTGGACCGACAACCTGGTAAAGGCGATCAATAGGAGAGCTCTATTTCCAACAACAGACGTCTTTCGGCTTAGATGATGATAATAATGAAATATATTTTATTAACGTGTTCTTTACATGTATATAATATTTTAATAGTTAATTGTTGTACGAACCGTTGAGCCTGTGTAGAAGAGGACAGCCCTTGAGATACATTTAGTCCGTCAAAAAACGAATCGTATAGATTTTCATGGTTTAGTACGCGGTACTTTAATTCATCGTATGCGTTAAACGATTCAATTTTAAACGATAAGTGAGCAATTCTTGATGTAATTGGTTCCTCAGAAATAGCTTTAGAGCTATTATCAATTTAATCATTAGGATTGGGATGAAATTTTGCATTTAGATAATGTTTTACATTCCAAGTTTCCTAGTTCCTAGATAGGTTTTTTCTTCTTTTTTTAAGATACGGAGCGATGCGAGAGATAAGCAAATTGAGGAAAAATATGAATCTTACAATCGCCGACCATAATTATGTATACCTCGGCTTGTTCGCTTCGCTCGCTCGGCTCATGCGTTATGATCATAGTTTCAACCCAATCTAGTTACTTAAACGTATTGTTCAAAAATAATTAAACATATTAACATTCTTCTTCTAACAATCCTAATTTGGTTATTTTTAATTTAATTACAGGCAACTCTTTCCAAATCTCTCATCTCGAAATGTTATACGTTTTTTTTTTATCTGTTTTTTAAATATAAATGTAAACTGTGATTACAAAGAAATACAGTTCATCAGATTAAAATTTATGAGTTTTTATTCTATCGCATACGAAAATGTACATAACAGTTCGATTGCAAATTTTAGTTTCCGTTCACAATCTACAGTCTTATTATTAATACTGTAGCTAAATACTTTTATTAACGTTACAAAATAAAAAATCGATATCCATGTTTTCCTTCACTGAAAGCGAAGTTCTTTGTTGGATCGAACCCATGCTAACCACTAAGCTCTATTATCGCTTCAATACATTATTCAGCTGCTTCAATAACAATATAAACTCAGACTAAACACAAGGAGGTATAAATCAAATGAATGGTAATTGTTCGGAGGAATTAAATTGCTTTTAGTTTCACAGAATTCCTCCAATTAAAGTCCGCACCAGATGGTCCTCAGAAATGTGAACCGCGATTCGACGCACGCCCCGTTCGTTCGTTTCCCCGACGAGACCCTCTCTATTCAAATTTAAAGACATAAACTTTTGTTTTTAATTTAAATTACAACTAGGTAACTAGGTTGTTAAGAGAGGTTGGGCACAGAGGAATTTCTTTCGAGATTTCTCTATATTTGGGGCAGCCCGACTGGCGGAATACCTCCAACCTACAGAGGATTGCAGCCAAATGACCTTGTGTTGTGTTCCTGCGGTGAGTAGGGTTTCCAGAGATCCTTGAGGTAAGGGGGTCAAGGTCGACAACGCGCCACTGATAATGCTATGGAATTAATAGCGTCCATAGGCTATGGTAGCCGTTTACCATCAAGCGGGTTGTATGCTTGTTAGTTACCTTTGTAGTATAAAAAAGGTAATATAATACTTTCGAATATTTTTGTTGGTGATTTCGATAAAAATGTTAAAAATGTAATGAACCGTTACTGAATGAGCTTACATACATAAACTCACCAAGCTTGTCTCTAAGACTTAAAAAAGCTAATGAAGAAGTATTACATAAAATTATAAAAAATATAGATGACAAAAAAAGTCCAGGTTACGATAAAATTAGGGCGAAAGATATAAAATATATCTCAGAAAAAATGACCCCAGTACTCACACATTTAATAAATTTATGTATCAC
Source organism: Saturnia japonica (assembly GCA_033032175.1). Taxonomy (NCBI): domain Eukaryota; kingdom Metazoa; phylum Arthropoda; class Insecta; order Lepidoptera; family Saturniidae; genus Saturnia; species Saturnia japonica. The sequence goes on from CM065330.1 coordinate 1,860,203, forward strand.
TAGATCAATATATCCAGATAGGATTAAGATAGGACTAATTAGACCAGTTTATAAGAGGGGTAGTTATAATGATACAAATAATTTTAGACCTATTACAATTTTGTCTTGCATTGATAAAATTTTAGAAAAGTATTTTGATAGTTTAATAAATAATTTTCTGTCAAGTAATAACATAGTGCATAGCAGACAATTCGGTTTTCAAAAAAATAAAAGTACGTCACAGTTATTGTCCTTATTTACAGATGAAATAAATGACCATTTAGATAACAGAAAATATATTCTTGCTGTTATGGTTGATTTCAGCAAAGCATTTGACACATTAAACCTTAAGACACTGTATAAAAAAATGGAGCAGAATGGTATACAGGGACCGATGTTGGAACCATAGCTGGTGAACATAGTAGCCAGATACCTATATATCAAGGCACGGCCCATGGATCCGTCCTGGGACCGACAGAATACTTATTATATGTAAACGATATGTGCAATATATTTCAACATGGTTCGGTAGGTATATCAGTTTGCTGATGACACATGTATAATCACTGCTCAAAGTGATTTCAATACGCTACAAGGTATGGTTCAGGAGGATTTTGATATGTTGTGTAAGTGGGCTCACGATTTAGGTCTATCCATTAACTATAGTAAAACTAAGCTAATGTTTATACATTCACCATATAAAAAAATTAACTACCTTACCGAAGATTGTCGCTCATGAGCACAACTGCATGCACTTAAACAATACCTCATGCACATGTTCGTACCTTGACGTAGTGGAAGAACATACATATCTTGGGCTTAAAATAGATGATAAATTTAATTGGGGTCCGCATGTTGGCCAGGTATGTTGTAAACTTAGAGCTGTGCTGTCAAAATTGTGCATACTTAAACTTAAAGTTCCTTATAGCACATTGAGGCTCTTGTATATGTCATTGGCTGATTCAGTGATCAATTATGGACTAGCTAGCTATGGACGTACATATATGAGTTATTTGAAGGATATATATAATTTACAAATAAGGTTATTGAAAACCATTGTTCCGTTAAAAGTTAAGTATAAATACAAAGATAACTATCATTATTTATTTAATTATTGTAAAGTTCTGAGCATTTTCGATAAATTGGATTTGGCAATTGTAACTCAATACAGTAACTGTGAGTGGAACTTAAATAGGATAATAAGACCCGTGACCTTACGTAATCTGGTATATCTTCCTACATTTGAAATACCTAAATGTAAAAACGTGTACGGTGAGAGGGTTCGGAGATGCATTCTGCCCAGTACGTTAAATAAATTACCTAAAGCTATAGTCGACAAGCTTGAAAACAAAAATAGAAGCCAGATCAAAAATATACTCAAGCGATATTTTTTAAAGGTTAAATAAAACCATTTAGTTATTTAAGTAGGTAGTATAACTCCTTTTCTATAAAATCGTTTTAGTTAAGATTAGAGTTAAGGATACTTGTAATTTTTTTTTTGCTATTTTTTTTGTAATAAACAGATGATTTATTTATTTTATTTATATTATTTTATTATGCCCACTTCTAATGCAAAAGATCGCATTCCGCAGAGCTCCATACACAAATGCAGATGGACAATATATAATCCAAATATGAAGAAAAGGTTTAGATCAGCAACAAATTCATTTAAAACAAACAATTCTTTGTTTGCCCAGAAACTCCTCTGATGTTAACTGAAGATGAGGCCCAAAATGTTAACACGCTAAACCTAAGTGGGGGGAACTGGCTCTCCAGTGCAGCTGCCAGAACGACAATTTTAACATTTCTATGTGAGAATTAAAAAAAAAATCCTGTTTTAGCCACACTAATCTAGAGACATGTTTCAAAAGAGTGCATTTTTCTAAGTGATAAGTACAAGTAACAAATAATCATGCGTCTGTCGCATTGTATAATCAATCAAATCAAATTATATTTGTCTATTGTTCTGCAAAAAGCGTTATAAATTCTTGTCTTTAGTTTTAAAAATGATCTACGATAGTATTGTGAATAAAAAGACGTCCACAATATTTTAATGTGTGCTAAATTAATAGCGCTTGTTTTATTCTTGTTTCTTACAAAGTTACAGTAGTTCATAGTAACAATGTGGTTTCTTAATAACGTTCTTGACTGTAGTTTGCTTGTAGATTCGCTGCTTGCTGTTGCTGGTGTTGTGGTGTTTCTCGAACTGATCGCAGTACTGCCGCCCTCTCCGCTATATTTAACCTCGCCCTTTGCCTCGCAACCGGTAGTGCGATGGATTCCGTGCGGGGCGTCGCTTAGCCAATGAGCGCGCACGCCCTGTGTGCGCGCTCTCGGCAGTACCATGAGTCACCATGCCAGATGTTCCGAGTCTGGCATGGTTCATCCTTACAACTAGTGAAATTTATACATTTAAACTTACAACTAGCTATATTCTTATTCTAATCGTTTTAAAATACACATATTCACACATATTCAGTTCATATTATTATATCTATTCCTAACACGTATTTATAAACCTTATTCCTAACACGTATTATTTCATTTACTTGTTCATTTTATACTATTAGACTATCGTTATTCGCTCGCCCCGCTCGCTGTCCGCAACAGATAGTTTGATAGTTGCTCTGTTTGTGTTTTTTATCATCCTGGTGTTTTTATTAGACTGTGAAATAGGAGGGTTATGTTTTTCGAGCATAATTATGTGTGTACGGGGCAGCGAAAGAGACGAATGAAATTACAAGTGACAGTGATGCGAAAGTTAAGATGGATGTGTGGTGTAAATATCTATACTAATATTATCAAGCGGAAGAGTTTGTTTGGTTGAACGCGTTAATCTCAGGAACTACTGATTTAAACGGAAAAAATATTTTAGTGTTGGATAGCCTATTTATCGAAGAAGGCTATAGGTTATATAATATCACGCTACGAACACTAAGAGCGGAGCATCAATGAAAAATGTTGCAAAAACGGGAGGAATTTATTCCTTTTGAGAGCTTCCATTGCGTGCGCTACGTAAATGGTTAAAGTTATGCAACAAAAATGTGTAACGGAATTGTTTCTCTTAAAAAGTTCTAAAAAAAATCCGCGATAGCATATGTCTATCTTATAAGGCTTACTCAATATTACCTTTTTTATGGTAATAAAATTTGTTTTAAAATAATGCATTATTTGCGAAGTTGGTTTTATAAATGTGGTATTAATTCTTATCACAATAAACACGTTATTCATCACAAGTATTTAATTTTGAACAAAATTGCCCTTTACAGTAATTGATTTAAATGAATATCTTAGGAAATATCACAGTTTTAAAATAACTCCGCAGCAAAATAAATAACGTACCGCGCGGGCATTCTTATTATGCGTAATGATGTGGGAGGCGGGAGGCGATAGCCATAAACCCCACGAAGAGCGCAGCGGTGCTCTTCGACCAAACCGCCACAAAGATACCGCAAAAACTCAAGGACAATCCCCTTGAACTCTTCGGTAATCCGATCCCCTGGGAAAAGGCGACCAAATATCTAGGTGTAACCCTAGACAGTAGACTCTCCTTTATACGCCACATCAATCTGGTTAGGAAAAGGGCCTCCTGGACCCTCGCCCGACTGCATCCTCTGTTATGTGCTGCAAGCAAAATGTCCACGAGACACAAGCTTACGCTCTACAAGATGTGTATCCGTCCGATCATGACATATAGCTGCGTTGCGTTCGCACATATGCCAAGTTATAACTGGGAACGCTTACAAGCCATCCAGAACAAGTTTCTTCACCGCCTTACCGGTGCCCCCTGGTTTGTTCGTATGGAGGATCTCCATAGAGATATGGACCTTCCCTCGATACATGCATACGCCAAACACCTTTCTCGCTCGTATTTCGACACCGCGTCGAACCACGCGAACCCCTTAATAAAAGCGGCAGCTTCTTATGTTCCCGACCCCAACGCCTGCCGGAGAAAACGCCGGCCGCGTAATATATTCACTGACCCGCCCGACCAAACCGAAAAAGCTAACGCGTTCTACGCCGACACCGTCTCTCCAAACAGAGCGTGCCACCGCCCACGCCCGCGTAACCACCGTTCTCTCCGCAGAGGACGGGCGGTCAACTTCGCTCCCGCACACCCGTCACGTCCACCCTCTCTAGCGGCAACCCAAGCCTAGGTCCGTTCCTCGGTGTGAAGCCCTTGGGTCAGGCAGCCGCCCGCGCGATACAAAGTGACACTATACGTGCAACACTTAGTTACCCACACACAACATTACACACGTATGAACACACACACGTGCACACCACACAGGTACATAGGTTCTGTAAGGGACCTTTTTTTTTTTTCTTTTTTTGCGCTAGTTAGACTATTGCGCTAGTTAGTGTAGAAAAACCATTCCGATTATTAAATACACATACGCATGGTCCACTCCTTCCTCCCAGGAGGAGGGGAACGTGCATATGAGTATATATTAGTTAGCTCGAATTCTCATAAGATTAGGGAATTAGTTAGATCGCGACTTTTTCGCATTCGCGACGACCGCCCGAGCCGAGGTTCGGCCACTCTGGCACCCTCGTGCGGGTCGTCACAAACTTTCGCGGCTGAGTGCCCTAAGCGCTCGCCCCCAAGTCCGGTGAAGCTGTAAAAGCCGCAGCGGCTCTGTTTGACGATAGGGCCCCTAAGGCTAACAGTGTAGTCAGTTCTAAAAAAAAAAAAATAAAAAAAAAAAAAAAAAAAAAAAAAAAAGGCGGGAGGCATCTATAATACAATGCCTACAACCCACTCTCTCTCTCTCTCTCTCTCTCTTATGTGACGCAGACGAAGTTGCACGGGTCAGCTAGTAACAGATAAGATCACAGGAATGGGTATATCAGAAGAAGTATGAAAATTGCATCAGTGACATAGAATTTGAGGACTAATAGATTAGCGTAGTGCGCGCATGTCATAAGGAGAAATAAAAGTCATCTAAATAGAAGAGTGCTAAGTATGATGGTGGATGTATAAAGGGGGTAGAAGAAGACCGAAGAAAATATAGATAAACTATGTCAAGAATGATATGGATATAAAGGTGTGAATATTGAAATTACATTTGAGATAGTATAAATGTCACAGGAAAACATGTTATGCCGGGCCACATATAAAGACAATATAAGGAAAAGTTGAATATCCACAAATTTATTGCGAAACGCGTAACCACCAAGTGAAACTAATGTCAGATTTTTACTATAGTAATTACAGTTTTAGGGTTCACACGGTGTCTTGCGATTTTATTCAACAACCACTCGAACAGTGTTCAAACCCTTCGCAGCAGTTTTAGCAGGAACTTTTTCAGTACTTGAGGCGAAAACTCAAATGAAGCCCTCAACAGGAGAGTCTCGTATTCGAGTTCTTTATTTGTAACCGAGTACATTAAATTACACGAGAAATACACAAGAACACATGGATCGGTGTCGACGAATATAAGAAAATCCGTCACCGAAACGGTCATGAAAACCTGTCGAGCGTTTTTGACTTTTACTCAAGTACTCAAAGTGTTCGTACAATACATACGTACCTATTTCTAAATACTAGCAACAGTCGCCCAATGACCGAAATTCAACCAGCGACTTTTTAATCATAGACTATTTTCTGTTTGACATTCGCAGTATGACCCTAAACAATGAATATTATATCGCTTGCTGTCACTTGTCAGTAAGTGATTATGTCAATATTTTTGGGGGGTCTAAGTTCAATGGCACTTTTCAGGATAGGATTCGCAGTATTAATTTATTTAATTTAATATATTAGTAACAGATATTATAGATAAATTTTAGCTTTCTGCACTCCTCCATATAAACTTTAATCATACTACATCTCGCAGTCTTCCGTGTACGCAATACGCTTAAAAAGGGGTAAAAAGTTTTTGCTTCACGTATTAATATAATGATGATTATATCTGTAGTAATATTACTAAACTCAAAAAAAAAAAATTGTTTCATGTTCTAATTTCTGGATCTACCAGTCACTCAGATTAGAAAAAATCATTTTGAATTGAATAGCCTATTTATTACGAACGGTTACAAGCTATATAAATTCACGCTATGAAGAAACAATAGACTACACGAGTGCGTTAGCTGCGGCGAATATATAAAACACGGATGAAACCGTGGGTCACATATAGTTTAGTATTCGGCTATATTGAGACATCACAACAGTACAGAAAAGTATTTATGATTACACAAGTAAATCAATTCAATTCTTAAATTACCAAAGTATATCGAGCTCTTTCGACGTTAATTACAATGATTACTTTGCCGTCGATATTATTCTGCTAACCCCGTAAGTGATATAGCTTTGTAACGTACAATTTAGTTCGAATAATACAGAAGAGTAATAATCGTATGCCTTATTAAAAAGTCGGTTGTCTGTAAAGTCTGTTTACTGACGACAGTTGAACGTGACAACGTCATAAGAAAATACTGATGGAATGGTAATCTTATTCAAAAGAAAATTGCAATTTTATTTGTTTGATAGATATTTTGTATGGATATAGAGAAGGAGGTAAATGAAAATGACAATTGAATTGATCAAGTTACATATATACGAATAAATACAATTATGTCAATTTTTATTTATTTTTTACAATGTACATAGTTTTTACAAGTATGAATGTGCTTCGAGCAATTGTTTTACAACTTTTAAACATGTGTGATATTTAACTTCTTACAATTTGTGTTATTCTGTTGAGATTAGGTCGATGATAGGAAAAGTTGGAAATGAAAGGGTCGAACGCGGAGGCCGATTCTGCCTCTTTGTCGCTCGTTCCGCGCTCTCGCTTGCACTTCAAGCCTTAAATGGAACGCCTCAGAGCGAGGTAACGCCGCTCGAGTCAAATTTTTTCGTGCGTGCAGCCGGCTCCATCGAATTAAAAGACGTTGTCACGTCAAAAAACATTTGAAAACATCAATTGAAATAGTCAATTCTAGTGCATGTCGCACTAGGGCGCGACATCCAAGCAACTGCATTTTGCACAAAAACTCCCTTGTCTGTACTAACAATGGAGCCACCGTCTTGTTACGAAAGTTGTTTGAAGATTTAAATAATCGTTTTTAGTTCTTAACAGTCACTGGATACGCGTCTTTTAAGCCTAATTTCGTACTATTTTTTCTAATAATCAAACATAGTTCTAACTCTAAGATGGTTTCTAGTTATCATGCACAATAACATAATGTGGCAAAATGGCGTAAGTGTATAAATTAAAAAGCAGCTCATGACAGATAAAGATCCCAACGGAACTCCTTCACATTAATAGAATATGTATTACAAATGTTGCCTCATTAGCTATTTAACTGTATTCTGATTAACATGTTATTTAGATGGTCTTCTTGAAAGTTAATTTTTTTATAGTTCAAAATTATTTCGCTTGATCAGCTACAAAAAGTGGCTAACTTATTTAAATTGCGACATCCGATTGGTTGATTTATCGCGGATAATTTGTGGTTCAACTCAATAATTGACTACCAATATCTGTGCCACCAGTTTTTCACGTAACTCCAGAATAATTATCTCAAAAAAGTAATTAACTAACTACGCCCGCGGCTTCGCTCACATGGACTACAGAATGCCATCGATCGGGCCCACGTGCGTATCTTGTTTTCCCGCTCCCGGTTAAAAAAAGCTCATTGTGGATGTTCCTTAGAAGATGTCTTTTTAATGTCTACAATTATGTGGTACATTAATTTGATATCTCTTTTATGGTTTACTCAGCATAAACCTTTTAAGCAGTCAGAATTGATTCAAGATGAACATTTTGTATTTATTTGCGCGGAACCCGAATACACTTCAATTTAATTAATTGTATAGATAAAGGAAAATCATTAATTGTTTTTTTCTCGGCAAGAATCTCGTTATTAATTAACTAACAATAAAGTTTTTTACGCTTTTCTGATCTGTCATAAACACGTAGTATTCGCTAAACATGTCTTATAATGGGACCCACGTTTTTTTGTTCTCAAATATGAATTTTCAAATTAATAGGATATAGAGAACACGCTGGAAATATAGAAAAATAAAACGGGTGAATGAGTGACAAAAGCATCTCAAAACATATCCAATTCTAAGTTGTAAGATACAACTATGCCATGTGAAACATGGATGTAAGTCGTATGAAAATTGATATCTGCTATAATATATTTATGAAATATCGGGTTTTAAAGGAATTTAATAGCAACTGATTTCATAGGGCGTATGAGACATCTATTTTATAAACTATTGGCTAATTACTTCAAAAGCCGTTTATTAACGTGAATTTTTAACAAACTTTCTATAGCAATTGTTACAAAAAGGTTATATCCTAAATACATTTTTAAAGTTTAGTTTTTTGCTTCTCCTAAAAAGTAGTCTTGTCCTTTACGTCCTTTGTAAACTGAAGTGTCGATATGTATAAATTTAGTACTTTACACCAGGTATGTACAAGAATAAAATTACAATTAATTTGCATGTCTATGTTACGTATCTTAACCTTTTTGTAGTATTTTTAACGAACTTACTGGAAACTGAACTAAGAAGGCTTCCAGAACAAAATATTAAGAATCATGAGTCAACAAAACTTAACCTCAAAATCATAGCAATCAACAACGGAACGTGATTGCGACGAGAGAGGTAATTACACACAAAAATTAACAGGGAACTTATAATCACTTATAATTATTTGAATAAAGGAATAAAAGAAGAAAATTTTGTAACCGAAACGCTGACAACGTAAAGGAAACGTATAAAAACACGGCCATTTTCGAAGAGTCTATTCCAGATAGAAGTTTGATAATTGTTTGTAAAAACCATTACTCACCCTTTCTACATCCAGATCGGTTCCTGTGCACAGTCTCTTGCCACCACTACCGTTGAAAGCCATCATGAGACACAAAACAAAACACAAATCACACTGACACGCGATATGACTTTATACCTACGAACGCACCTCTCCTCACAGCGGTCGCGATTGGACTGATTGAATGAAGGGAAATAGGGAATCTAGATGTAGCTCGCGAATGAATGATGAAGCTAAATGCACTTAGAGATCTTGCCATAAGTAAAAATATAAAAATACACTATTGTTGTCGAAAATTATTGTAAGAATTCAGCTACACCGTTTTATTACCTATTTACGTTTATTTAAATTAAATATTAGTTAACATTAGAGAAATATCAAAATTAAGGACATGAATTGCAGTTATTATAAATATGTTTATAACAGATGTTAGTTATGTTACTTAAAGATATTGTTTAGGATAGGATATTTTTCATGGAAATTATCGTACTTTCAGTTATTTACTGTTTATTTTTATACAATTCTTATACCAGCAGAATAAATACCTACGCAAAGCAGCCACTGGGCCTAAATCGTTTTTATTATAGTAAGCGAACCTTGTTGAAGTTCTCTTTCGCGTGACCTGCTTGGTTGGTACGCAAACACAAGGCAATGTCAAAAATTAGGAATAAATAAAAAAAATTGGCTCGTCATGCTATTGTACTCAAAAATCTTTAGTACCCAGTCAAATTACCTATTATTCTCCTCTCCATTCCCCAACAAAATCGCATGCTTTAAGTTATGGAGCCATAATTTTATGGTAATTTCCACCTCCTCGCCACGAACTTAAAAAGTTGTCTATGTTTTATCTTTGCCGTACCAACTAACGTGAAACTGTAGAAACGTCTTCAGACTAATGTGTTCCTTCCTTATTACGTCATCGGGTCCTTCAATTCAAGCGTAACTTGAAGAGATACGATGCAGGGCGACATGATAACGACGCCAATTTGTTTTGATGTACCTACTGTGCTTGCCATCAGGGGCAGTGCAGTCAATTTGCCGAGCTACAATAAAAAAAAAATCATCAGTTTACTTTATAGTATACTACCTGAATTTTTATTAAAACGCCGTGCTTCGTACTCGTAGCTTAATGATGCCAGTGGTATATATATCGCGGTCTCGGAGTGAATCCTGCTCAAGCCCGACGCTTTTGTCACATTATTACCATGTTGATATTTTCTTAGTATTATTGTACATATTAGTCTAGCTGTTCGCTTTTTAGTGTTCAAACATTGCTTGAAAATTCTATAATATCGATTGTATCGCGTAAAAGCCATCTCGGTTAATCGATTCACTATCGATTATTTCAGTCCTTAATACTGTATCAAACATCCACCAAGTCCGGTGAAGCTGTAAAAGCCGCAGCGGCTCTGTTTTTGGATAGGGCCCCTAAGGCTAACAGTGTAGTCAGTAAAAAAAAAAAATCAAACATCCTGAGTTTTTGGCGTGATCTTGAAGTGAACTTATGCAATTTATAAACTTACGTTATTCAGCCCTGTGAGTATTAGTAATTTTGGCGGCATTTTACGTGATGTAGTTTGGTTATTATGTACCAGTGAAGTGGATTTTAAATAATACCTGGGATCATGCACTTCAAAAGTTGCCACAAAAAAACTCCCTGGAAAGTTTTAACAAGGGAGCCGCCATTTTGTAAAGCTAGGTTAGAATATTGCAACATGTAATCATCATTGGATGAATATTCTATATACGTGACTTTGGCACACAGTTTGCATTCAATAAAAGGAAGTATATATCAAACATCCAGGCGACCGAACGACAACAGCAAAAAAAGGTCAATTCACAAAACGCTGCACCATATTTTGCAACCTCCATTTAAAATATAGCAAATATGTACTAGCGATAGTTTAAATTTAAACCATACTATCGATAATGCAAAAGACAATCAATTAATAAACTTTTAATGAACACTATCTGTTTCTATAACAATAACTATTTTGTTTTCGAATCAGATGCTTTCGTCACTGTGCAATCAGTAGGGATAATAAAAATTACCTTGAAATAATTTTGTTATTGCATACTAAATGTTTAAGAGTTGACAGTGAAGAATATACTGCCTACTTTTAAGTAAAGTATAAAATATCAGTACATTAATAATAAAAATTGAAAATAAATAGTTTTAAACTACTTAAACGTTTTATTTACGAAATAAATGCTTTTTACATTTGTACAATTATTGATATTAAAATTATCATAATAAACACTTTTACATATAAATAATTTTCCGCCATAAAATTTTACTACATAATATTATGTAACATCTACATAACATAAATAATTAACGGAACGAAACAGAATATAACAATTTACTTCAAAACTCTGTTATTTTTATTTACTTGCAGGGCCTTGGCATAATCACCGATTTGTCAACAAGCATTTGAGAGTTCATAATGGCACATTCTTGTTTTCAAACACAATAATAAAATAAAAAAGATGTAGGTTGTAGTGTGCCTAGGCGTTGTAGCTACGTTATCTTGTCGACCTGTATTTTACATTTATCTAAAATTATAATATTTATAGGTACACTTTTGTTTAAACTACAAATATTTCACATCCCTACCCCGCATACAAAAAAAAACTATTACAATAAATCTGCTAACATTCCGAGGGTTTTATTTATTTTTAATAAGTAGATATTTCTTTTAATTTTCATTAAAAAAGAAACTATACTAAAATAAGTAATCCAGGACGCATGGGTTTTTATAGTCATAATATTTATCACAAATTCACAATGTTAAGCTGCCTATTTAAACAGACAGTGAGGTTATTTTTTGGACTAGTATAATATACTTCTCTTGCAACTAAATGAAAATGAACAGAAACTAGGCAACAACAAAGAAGATACAATTACCAACACTATCGCTTCATATATTTGTCTTCCTACAATACATTGAAAACAAGAAACAAAACCCCGCTTCACTGGAACAATCTATAATAAATAAAATTTATAGTTTTGTTTCTGAAGTTAAACTTATTTAGCACCGTTGCGATTTGAAACTCTATAAAACGAAAAAGAGACAGCACCATAAATTTAAAGGATTTATCCTGAGAATACATTGTAGTGTTTCCTATTATCTCGGTCTCCTCTTTGTACGTGTGTGCGCGCCTGCGTATTACGAAGAGAAAAGGCGTCATAGCCAGCGTGATGTATTGTTCACATGTATCGTTTATGTGAATATTTATGTTTTCTGAAGGCTTCACTTCTACCGTATATGAACTACACACATGTTTTTTTCCACTTACGAGAATATCCGAGATATCCTTACTTTCACGTAAAACACGAGCAGGAGTCTTGGCTTAACAATTAACTAATAAACGTACCTATCTAATAAAATATTTCGTAAAATTCCGGACTGGGTGGCTGTTAATAGCTGTATATCCCTGCCTCTCAAAATTTCAGTCACACAGTCTAAAGCTTTTTATTGTACTGGGAATGATGGAGCGAGGGTGATGACGAGCTGGCAACACCAACCGTCCAATTCTAAAATTTGAATATGGAAATATCATCTTTATTTTATAAAATTGTAAAAAGTTATCATTTCAATTATTATAGATACCTGAAAAGGTATTTGGGTCTACTTTTGATCACCTTTATGCACAAAAATAACCTAAATCTTTCATTTATCCTTATCAGAATAAAACATTAAACAATACAATTCACAGTTATCATGTGACCAAGACAAGTTGACGGCTGACAAATATGACGATACACGTTGCATTTACGGATTGCAAAAAAAACTTTATATTTTATTTATGGAGTTAATCGATTTTTGTCATTATTTTACTTTTTGTATTGATAAGAATTCTACTCTTTCATCTAGTTGGCTTGGTCATTTTGTAGCTGAAACCTTATTTATATATTACATTTTTTTTAATAATATAAAATTTGATTATAACGTGGCTCTCATATAGCTAACTTGACACTGGCAGAAATTGTAATTAACGAGACGCCATTTTTAAAAAGTTGATTTTATTTTGTGACCCATGTTCTTCTGCCTGCCAATAATATCTTTTTTTTACTTTTTATGCACACATCCTGTTTCTTTTTGCATTTATTTTTTCTAATATATCACATACATCCTGTTTTCAGTTCTACGACTCAAACTTAATGTGGAGTTGGCGTGTGTCCATCAACATAAAAGTTTCTAGTTGCTTTCGGCAGCTGTATTTCTATACCCTCCAATTCTTTCGTTAGAACTATTTGACAACCTGTAATAAAAAAATTACTATATTAATGTAATACTCAATAATTGTATATTAGATAATTTTAAAACCTTGTACCTAAAAAAAAAGTGGAAAGGGGGATTAAACAAAATAAATTTCTAGCGTTACAAACTTTTAAAATTATTTAATGTAGAACGAACTTGTTGGACATAACATTCAGCACTGCTCTTGCATACAATTATTATTTTTATTTTATTAGAACTGAAATATTTAACAAAAGCTTGCAACTACGTGATATTGGCGAAATTGTGTTACTACACACGGTACCATTGTAGCAAAGAAGAAGACCGTTATTGCCCATGTAACATTATTAAAGCTATAGTGCAATTTTTATTCCCACTGAGTGAAATGACATTTCATGTGTTGCTAGTTTATTGTATTTTTAAAATAGTGATGTCACCAATCGGTACTATTTGTAAACTTGTATGAGATATTATACCTATTGATAATTTTTTATCAAAAACGTTTGAACCCTTCATATATGAAGCCTGAATAAGGAAAACAAACTAGGATCTCGCGTGGGTTAACCGAAGCGTTATTTTTTTGCATATTTATTTTATAGTTTCTTGACTTATGTATTGGTAACAGTAAATGATCGGGTATATTGAATAACACAAAATATTTAAATAAATAATATAGTAAGACAACCCTAGTACTTCCAGACGCCGTGATATACGTCTCCCGTCTAGGTACTATGATTACTCTATGTAGGTTGTATATGCATCGGTTATTGTTAGTTCTATTCTTGAATTTGACAGAGAATAAAAAGAAGAGCTCTAGCTAGCGCGTCGTTTTGAATGTTTTTTAAAAATGACTGTCGTGTTTTCTGAATATTTTATATAATAGCCTAACTTACGAATGTGTAATACATTGTGGTGGTTGAATAAACATTTCAACGATCTGCCGACTATATTATTTATAATGCTGAGCTAGCTTGGCGAAAATAAATAAAATCCCTAAATTCAGTATTTAAAATCTTGCGGTTCCATTAATTGTCTCGTAAAATATACGGTAGTACAAAACTACAAAAATAAATGTGAAAACATTATTTTCAAGTTTGACATAAGTGATTATCAATTCATTGTGAATAAAAATAGTGCATTATCAATATACATCATATTTCTATGTATTTATCTATTAATAGGAGAGAAGTGAACCGCTTCGAGGAAAACCTAAAAATAAAGCTTTTTTTTTTAAATACCGATAGCACCGGCTTTTCCAGCAATTAACAGTTTGCAAATTAAATGTGTGTCATTCGCGGTTGAACGAACCAAATAATCCCTTGACCACCTAAACCAAAATTACTTTTAAGCTTTGTATTTACTATATTTGGTCATCATTATTTGTGTTAAAGTTATGTAATGTTTACGTTATTGTTAGAATCCTTCAACCTAGAAAAATATAGTCACAATTGTTACAAGCAACCTCGTCCGATGATCTGTATTGACCTAAGCACCTTAAATATTTATTAGTGCCGGCAACTTCTATGCCCAGTGCATGTTCTCGATAGGAGGATATGTGCTCTGATCCAGAAGGAACAAACTTCTAGATGACTCAGTTAATCAAATATTATGTTTTATTCACCAGAATGATGACTATTGATTGAATTAACAAAAACAAAGAAGATTCATTACAACTCTTGATTAGTAAAATTTTTAGCTTTTTAAATAATAAGAAAAAAAAAACGAAAAAACTTATTTTACTAAAAACTCAGTTCTCATAAATGTAACCGGTTCACATCACTAATTGATAGTTAAAATAAATATATATAGTATAACTAGCTGGGCCGGCAGACATTGTTCTGCCCTTTCCGGTAGTTAGTGGCTTAACAACAGCACCACCTATCGGATTCCAACATAGCTATGAACCATCGTCTTGGTAAAACAAATATGATAAGTAATATGAGCTCAGTCCTTCAGAAGTTACACAATCTCTATCAGACATACACAAGATTTTTATATATAAATTGTCACAATACTTACCTAACCTAGAATTTTCTTTCAAAAATGGTGCCATGTCAAGCAAATCGTCTTCTTTCTCCTCAGAAGCTGGCAACTTATCCAAATAATCATGTGGTATGTAGACATGACAGGTTGTGCACGCTAAAGATGCCTCACATGCCCCTATAAATTGATTGTAAATGTCATATTAGTTGAGCATATTTAGTTAAAAATTATATTTACTATAAAAGATAACTCGCTTGACTTGATATAGTCATAATGCCACAGTAATGATTATGTTAAGCTTTTTTTATATACAACAAAGAGCTCTGCAAACCCTACCCACTGACGGAGCACAACACTATAGTCGTACAAGTTCGTGCACGACGGTCCTATGTTTCCGACAGACATTGGCGGGGGCGTGGTACTGCAGACCATAATGAGAGCGGGTAATTTAACGGGAAAGGGAAGCCCGAGCAATTGTGTAACGTAGGCGCGCAGTCACAGTACACTAAAGTAAGCAGTATTAAATTTTCATACAAACGGCCTAAACTAAATCTATGTACACAATAATAGCGAGTACGCAATTTATAATACGAAACGAAATATATTATGTCATCTACTACCTGGAATTTAAAATTGTTTTGATTTATTAAGCTAAACAAATAATATTATTTTAATTGAAAAAAATATTTACATTGCCTTTTTACTAACTCACAATCGGTTTTGAAACTAGAAATAATACCCGGGTAGAAATAATTTATATTAAAAAACTTACAAATGGAGACGGATACTCTTTCATACAGACATAGGCCTGGGTAAAAGAGAGATGTAATAATATGAAAACGATGAAAACAGTCACTGAAAATTAAGAGGATTTTTTGCAATCTAACAGCAGAGATTTAGGATATTCCGTAAAAGCGAAGTCATGTAATAAACTTCAATTATACTATTTTTGAAATAGGATTAATATTAAAAAAGTGTTACTTATGTTTATTATCTTTTAAAGTTATTAGTTTACTTATTTTGTTGATTGTGAATTTTAATTATATTGTACGATTTTAAAAACAAAAAAATATTTGATTTTATAAACCATATTTCAACTAATTATATTCTGGGTCTAGAAATACCCGTCTCCTTTGCTGCGTTTTTATCTACTGAGCGGCTGCAGGTAATTATTTCAAGAATACTGCCGGGATAACATGCTGTTTACTTTAGTAATGTGTAGTTCAGTGGCACGGGGTGCTACCTCGTCCCCGCAAACGTCTAAAACATAGGACGATCGAGCAGGAACTTACTACAGGAACTATAGGCTATTTGGCTGCAATCCTCTGTATGGTGGAGGTATTCCAAACATCGTTATCCTAAAAATGTCTCTATGCCAAAACTCTCTTTGAACTCCCTTTCCCTACCCTATCTTACTATTAGGATCATACTAATATAATTAAATGGTCCCATGACAATGGTATAATAATTAATGTCAATAAAACCAAGTGCATGCACATACGTTCGCTGTATTTTAAAAATATTGAACGTCGGCCGTGCGTGTTTGCACATAACTATGACCTATGAGTGTCTTCACAATCATACAGTACAATTGTGTACGTGTACAAACATTGAGGTGGTGGAGGAGTACAAGGACCTGGGTTTAATTATAGACAGCAGATTCGCATGGAAAACACACATAAAATATTTATGTGACAAGCTGAGATCAGTGCTTGTAAACTTCCACCACTTCAGCCTTATATTGGATAGAACAACTTTGTATATGGTTTACTATGCGCTGGTAGACTCGCTGCTTTCTTATGGGCTGGCATGCTATGGGAATACATTTAAATCTTATTTAGATAAAGTTAAATTATTGCAAATAAGATTCATTAAATTTTTATTAAGCAAGAACACAAAAACGCTATGTAAAATCAATAAATATGAAGAGTTATTTTTGGAGTGTAGGATACCGCCAATCCATCAAAAAGCAGTCCTATTAACAGAACTCGAACATTTTTGCAGTGATGAGTTTAAATTCAAATCTGTTAACTTAAGACCTCAGAGGGATAATAGAAACATTAAAGTATTCAAAGTGCCCACATAAATCAATTATTACGGGCAAAGATGTAGAAGTTATTTAATTCCAACTATTTTTAATAACATACCGTGTAAATAGAAAGTAACTGCTTTACAAAAAGATATTTAAAAAAAAAAGTTAACCAAGTGACTTTTTCAAGATTTTTGTATAAATCTTAGTTTGGAAATAATGTAAAAAAAAAATGCATCACTAAATAAATAATTGTGTAGAAGGGAGATACGTCTACCAACAAACTGCGATACAGTTTTGCAGAAGTAATATAAACTGTGTTATTTGGGTAACTATGAATAAATTAATTTTTTTTTTTGTTTTATTCCCATGAGCTCTGGAAACCCTACTCAACACAGTAACACAACATTAGGTTATTTGGCTGTGATCTTCTGTAAGGAAGGCAGCTTGGGAAGGGTACTTAAATACATTTGCCAGAAAACATAAAAAGGCGGGTTAAGACATATTCTCAACTTAGCAGGTTAAAAAATTGTCAAACATATTGCCATGTTTTCTTTCACTATCTATTAATTGGTAGAGAAAATTAGAATTTTCAGAAACGTTCTTGAACTATAACTAGCTGTGCGTAAAAAAGTGTAATACTTATAAAAATCACTGTTTCTTAAAGCTTTAATAAACTTTTGTTGAATTAAGCTATCATGATAATTTTTCATTTTTATAAGGACCAACTGTTTAAGAAGTAATTTTTTTTTAAATATCTATTCAATAGTTTTTGCTTGATGTGCGCACAACGGCAAACCTTAATCATTTTATTTATATAGAGAACATATAATGTTATCAGAAAATACACAACTATAGATATCTCAGTGTTATTATAAGATGGATCATTATGTGAATGATAATATTTTCTGGAAATGACCCCCTCTCTATACATTCACTAAATATAAATTAAAACTGTCTACAATAATTACACAGATTAAGAAAAATAATGATAAACCCCATAGTTTCTTGCTAGTGCCTCTACATGACTGAAATATTCCCCAAACCAATAACAATGTTAAATAATTCAAGGTGATGCTTTTTCCTTGAGAATGTGCTTTTATCCAGCAATGAACATTTACAGGTTGCTATTAATATTATTATTATTACTATGCTTTAAAAGTTTAAACCCACTTAAAACAAAAAATACTATAATATAAAATAATAAAACCAAGCATTAACTTTAAATCAGTGTAAATAAATCTAAATCACTATTCCTGGTTTTCATGGCTCCACTAAAATACCTTTGAGTCTGACCCTCGGGCTATCAATTCAATGCCATTGCTCTAACATCTGTGAATAGTAATCCTCTCATTTTACATGTTTTGTCTCAATTTATCCTAATTGACAAAATAATGTTTTAATTAGATATTGTGTATACAATTTGTTGTGTATGTACTCACTAACTTTGGGTACATTGATAACTCAGTTTGGATACTAAACATACTAAAATTTTTCTTTGTTGGACTTTTAACATTTATCAATCAGTCTCCTTCGCTTGTAACTCTACCTACCATAGAGAATGTATATTAATATCTACGGACATTGGCGAAATTGTGTTATTTACACATGGTGGCATAAATAAGAAGAAGAAGATAACTTTTGTTTTTATTTGATCACAATTACCTTGAATATTTAAATTCACTCAAAACTATTTCTAACAATATTAAAATAGTTTCTCTTATATTTACTTTACATATTATCATTATTGCAATATTTACTTTATATATCATCATTACTCCAATATTTACTTTATACACTATCAACTTCACTTGTCTACATGGCTTTTGGTTCAGTTTACATGTAATACAACTTAATAATCATGGTAACTTGCTATGGAATATTGAATTTTGGGAACAGCCAGTATATACTATATTACCCAGAGGTTTTTTATCATGGTAATTTGTTTGCAATTATTATGGTAACTGTTAAAAATATATATTAGAAAGTCTAAGTCTAGTCTATTTCTGTCTAGAAATCATCTTACTTTTTAATTTCACAATGTTTAAGGCAATAGTTTAAAAAGTGTTACTTTGACAAATGCACTAAGTGCAGTAAAATCATTTTACAGAGCTAGTATAAGAAAAGCTTAGTAATTCTCATTTCTTATTCTTAGATTTGAAGGGTTGATAATCTAAAGGGTCTTAGCCAAAAATCACAAATCAATATTTTTATAAGTATTACAGTTCAAGTGTCATGCCTAACAATATCTACGTAGGTCCAAGTGTCTTTTAGACAAGCCAATGTAATTGCATGTGCTTGAGTGTGTGTGGAAAATTGAAACATAGACCCTTTCAATTTTTAAGTTATCAATGATGTATACAGTATTTCATAAATTTTGTACTCTTCATTGGAAAACATGAATCTAACTCACCTTCCATTGGTATACCATATCTATGTGCTAAATACAATATGTTATCTCCAACTTTCCCTCTAACATTGGTTCTGTTTCCGTCTTTGTCAACATAAATCACATTTACACTGAAAATCAAAAATAAATGATTTTAAACATTATTGGCAATTACAATAGTTTATTTTTAATATTACCAAAAAACAGAAATTTTGCCAACAGCAATGCACACTTTATTTTAGCACTAATTTTTAATCTTCAGATAACTTTATTTGAAGAATAGTTTTGACCGATAATGTATGGAAATTCTGTCAAAATTTAAATATTACTTGTCAAGTTAAGTTATCTGTTGATTGAAAAATTGGCCCTTATTCTTATATTACCTGAATCTATCAATAGTATCAAGCCCACAAGATTCTTTTGTTTGAATGTGCAAATCTCTAGAACTACCAGTCAGCTATGAAAAATTATTTTTACATTTTATAGCCTATTTATTAAGAGACATTATAGGTTATGTAACTTCATGCTACGACTCTAAGGACCGGTACAGTAACCATTATTGTACAGGCAATAAAAAATTAAAAACATATTCAATTCAATCAGGAAAACATGGGAAGCAAGAACAATGATAAGACTACATGAGTGCATAGCTAGAGCTGCGAGGAAGAGATGATAAAATAAATTAAATACGGGTGAAGCCTTGAAGCACAGCTAAATATGCGAAGGTATGTATCTATAATCAATGACATTTAAACGGCTGGATAAATTCCCATGATGTTTGATATAGAACTTGATTATGTAGTCCATGGAATAAGATATAGGATACTTTTTTATCGTCTATCTATGCAGGCAGACAATCGCCCGTATCTTTACATAAACTTTTATCATTTATATTACTTACACCTCATTTTCTGATTTTGGGTCCTGCCATTCGTATTCACCGTGTTTTAAAACTGCAAACAACGACGTGTTAGGTATTTTGAAAACTATTGCAAATGAAAAGAAGCATTAAATGCTCACTTACTTGTAGTAAAATGGAATCCCCTCATTTTTGAATAAAGCAAAGAATTTGATGACTTTAAAATGTGTTTTGGAAATAAACATTTGGTCGCTATTTGAAACATTGTGGTATATATACAGTTAACTATACCAAGAGTTTATTTGGATAATATACTATCATACTGTTATCATAGTAACTAAAACAAATATTCTAATCACCAGCTAATCACTATGTTCATGAAACATAACCTATAAAGTAGGTATTAGAGGTGTAACGAATATATTCGTATTAGATACAGGGATTATAATACGCGCCACGTACTAGTATATTATGATCCACGAATGCCGAATTATAGGTTACCAATTATTAGTCAAATAATAGGAACGCGATTCACGATCCGCACGGTGAGTCACTGGTCACTGCAAAGTACCTCTCTTTTTGTATGTTATAAGGGCGCGCATCTGGCGAGTAAGCGAGATAACTACATGATTTGAAACTTCGTATAGAAACGACCGCTGGCTGCTAGCTTATCGTATGCGCAGCTAGGTATGTATAGTAAAGACATCATTATACACGGCGGGCTTCGTATGAAAACTGCATGGGTTGGTAACACAGTAAGCAAACAATGAGAACAGAATCACTATATTAGACACCGTTTTTAACCAATATCAGCGTATTAGCTAATACGGATATTAGTTACATTCATAGATTACTTTGTAGTATTTGTATTAGGAATCTATTAGTATTTCCTATTATAGAATCACTATATTAGGCACCGTTTTTTTTAAATATCAGTGTATTAACTAATACGGATATTAGTTAGTTCATAGATTACTTTGTAATTTTTGTGTTAGGTATCTATTGGTATTTCGTATTATATTAGCGGTTCCTTGAGTTCCTTGTAACTAGCTGCGATTGTATATATGTTATTGTATCTATATATTTTAGAGAATTTCAAATGTAAATATTTATTATTTTGTGTTTAGAATCAAATAAAAAATCAATCGATTGACTGTTTAAAGGACATTATATAATAATCTATAATTATAGTACATGACCTAGTGATATTTTTTAACATAGTATATTTTAATATACCAAAAATTTTGACGTTAACGACAGTCCGTAATCTACACAATTAATAAAATTGAAGTGTCTGTTTGTAATGTCAAAATAACAGTTTTTTTACTAAATGCATATGCATATACGATACCTTTAATAAAAAAAAACCATTCATAAAATTCCTGTATGTCTGTTTGTTTCGGGTAATCTCCAAAACGGTTGTACCGATTTCGACAGGACTTTCACTAGTAGATTGCTGAATTTATAGAAAGTAGCTTTTGCTACTTTTATTTTAGATAAAGAAGTAGGGTTTCGCATAAATAAAAAAAACAACTGGTCATGGTGAATCAATTTTAACACTTAAAATGGCTTATGCTGAGTAAACTACAGAGATACATCAAATTAACGTACTAAATAATTGTAGACATTAAAAATACCTACTGTCTTTTAAATAGCCAGGAACGGGGGAGCAAGATTCGCGCGAGCATTTTGTAGTCATTACATCCTCCCCCAACATTCAACGTAGCAAAGCGGCTTTCCACAGCCCGCTTTCCGTCCCCACTGGAAACGAGAAGTGATGGGTTGCGAACCGCACCGCCACTATTTTTATTTATTATTTTAGAAATGATTGCGTTCCCACGAGCAGCTAGGGAAAAATAATCGAGCCTGGCAGAACCCCGCATAACAGACAAGGGTTAGCCTTACTCTGGGGTCACCAGGTCCCAGGGCAATTTGGCACGCTACTGACTAGGTTCACCCCTAGCCACTCATCCATCAGCACGGCAGACCTTGGATTGGGAGAGAGAAAAGCAAAAGGAACCACTGGAAAGGATAGGCATTTAGGATAGGAAATTTATGAATATTGACAGGAAAAAGTTTAAAAGGATACTACTATCTCGGAAGGCTAGGCTTAATTCAGTAGTAGCTCGGGGGGCCGGGATCGCGTACCCGTATAACATAACCGACTTTCCGGAATGGAAAATCAGTATGGTGTCCCCTGACCCTAATGAATGTCGAAGAAGTGAAAGAGGTATTCCAGGATCGGAACAGGTGGAAGAACGTGGTCTCTACCTACCCCGTTGGGAAATATGCGTGATTTATGTATGTATGTATTCTGTAGTCCACGTGAGCGAAGCCGCGGACACAACTAGTTTACTAATATGAAAGAAAATTCAACCACTTTGTCATTTAGGTTATATAATAAGCATACGGATAATAATAATAAATATTCACAACAATCTTTTGTTTCATATTCACATTCTATAAGTATAGAGAATACTGAGAAAAGATTCGCTTAACATCAGTATTAGATTCAAGTAGGTAGCGAATAACGAATATTGAATCGGTGACTATTATTTGACTATGTAATACCAAATAATAAGTACGGGGACCTATTCTGAGTTAACTAATATATTCCATATTAGGAATAACAAAATATCAACCTTATATTAGGAATTAGCTTCTAGTAGCAATTCACACTATGCTTTTTAAATAGGGATTTCTAGGTATGTAAAAAAGACGATAAATTTTTTTGTTAAAGTATTGATTATTTTCAACAAATTTCGATTCGCTTTATTTAAATATTATAAACACAAATTATTTTCTTATTCGATTTTTTAAATAAAAAAATTTCAAATTCCATTTTTTAACGTCTCTAACCTCTGACGCCATTTTTTTGTGACCGTAAGAATTCAACCACCCTTCTTCTTATTCCTAACTTCGCAACTAGTCCAATTTATTGAAGACAATTACGGTCATTTTGAAGTGAATATAGTGTCTTGTCTTAGAACGATTTAAGTATCCCAACAAAAAAATGCATGTTTTTCGCTTTATATTATTAATCCACTTTACATATTATGCACAACAACCAAACTATTTCACGCAAAATGCCACCAATAATACATAATATAGGGTCAAAAACCTAATTTATTGAATTAAAAATAAAACCACAACATGTTACTTCAAAATCCCGCCAAAAACTTCAATGGCCCATAAATATCGTTTTTTATAATTAAATAATGAGTTGCATTTTTATTTGATAATGTATTTTAATAGTGTTTAAAAGTATAATAATACAAGTAATGGAACGCAACGCCCGTGCCGGCGCCTAAGGAACTATTTACGCAGTGTATAACAAATTATAATACTTTTAAAAGTTTAATGAATATACCTACTTTTATACTAAATTAAAAATAATATTTAAAAAAATTACTATGTGTTTTTATTTAAACAGTATTATTGAAATTGATTATATGATCAATAAATTTATAATTATGAATCTGTAGTAGAACTATTGCAAAGGGAGGATCCTCCGACCAGACGGGTGTTATGTCTGGCGGGCAGCTGCCCAACGGTTGTAGTCGGGTTCTTGTAATACTCAACGATTGAGTTAATTTCTTTAGAGCAATGTAGGATAGTAGGATGCGTCATAAGTTGCTCGATAGATGTCGCTGTGTGTCGTTATGTAGATGTTGCCACAAATCTTTCAGGCGTTTAATTCAATTTCTCAAGAATATATGAAAAAAATCGATTGAAATGGAATTATTTAATACAGAAACCGATTATTATTTAATTAATTTTAAATATTTTTAAAATAATTGATTTAAAAAAAGATTTTTATTTTTAATTTCACATCCCTACACTGTTCAATAATTTCTATGGTTATATAATAAATAATCATCAATGTAATCTAAATATTAATGTTGATCGAAAACATCGATATTGTTCTGTAATGTTGACTGTTTGTCTTTCTTAAAAAACATAAAAAGTAAACAAATACTCAACAGAGTAATAAACGACAATTATTCTCAACTAACTATTAAGCTATTAAAAATTAAATATAATAAAACAATATGAAAATCTAGACATATTCTAAAAATACAAGTCAATAACAATATGTTTTATGATAGATTAAACCATAATTATAATATTTTAGTTTGTACAAACTTCCGCCATGATCGATAAGCATTATTAGAATTCTCAACTTGTTTTTCATGAATGAGATAATTATATATAGAAAATAGGTAATATTTATTTAAAATTAAAACTATATTTTTATACCCGTGGGTATTAAAAATGCCGATGTTTGACTCGAAGAAGATTTATTTCAATTTCACACAGTTACAAATTACACGAACTCACAACACTTATTTATTACACTGTGGTTTCGCTTCCTTTTTATCGCTCGTTGTTATAGCATTATAATTCAAAACTGGACCGCCTCGGCACCGTGCCTGACTCGCTTTAATACCTACACTAAACGATATTAGAAAAATCGTGAATCATCGCTAACTTTCTTGATGTTTAATTTCTATGCCTACTCGATGACGTAATCAAGGCGATAAGCCCTATACATGTGTGTGCAAACTGCGATGTTTACACAAACATGAGCCGCTGTTGTTTACGACGAGAACATTATTTCGAAGTCCTAAGATATTTCGGGAACAGGATTTTTCTATCGTTTTAATCGGGTTGTATCAGGTCGTAAAAAAATTTTCATCAAGCTAACAATATCAATATGTAATGGCAGATTAAACAAGAATTATAATATGTTTTTTTGTACAAACTTCCACCATGATCAATGTTTTAGTAGAATTCTCAACTTGTTTTTCGTGAATAACGCAAATTAGGTAATACGTTTTAATTTCTTTAAAATTAATACTATTCTTTTCATCAAGCTAACAATGGGGAAGATGAGTTGGTAATTTTTTTTATTTAGAATAGTCAAACTTAATATTCAAAAAATACTAGTGAAAGAATTTTTGCGATATCTTAAAAACTGCTCTTTTAATAAACTTTTAAACTTACGAGTTCTTAAATTGTCGTCCGTATTGCCCGCTCGACGCGTGACGTCACATCGCTCGTCGCTTCTCACCCGCCCGTGCAATCGTATGCAGTATTTTTACGTTACTCTTGTTATTTTCGTATATTTTGGTAATTATGGAAAATAAATTACCATACAGATATTGTATTGTACCTCTATGTACTAATACAACAATTAGCACTCCAGAAAAATATTTTTCCATGTCCCAAATGATAAAAAAGTTAGAAATAAGTGGTGTAAGCTAATGAGAAGGGAGGAAGGAGCCGTTATCGGCAAAGACAAGTCGACATTGTTGCGAAGATCATTTTAATGTGAGTAATATAATAATGTTTATGTATTAAATTACTAGTTTAAGGTACTTACAATTAATTATTACAAAACAGGAATGAAGATGGGCATAGGTATTTACAAAGAAATAAAGCTAGATGTTCGTAAAAATTACATTGTTGTCTTTTTCGGTTTAAATGTCTATAGTGTGGTCATAAGATGTTATCGATGAAAAATGTGTAGGAAAAATACTCAAATGTCTTTGACCCATTACTATGTACCTTGGCCATTCATCTTTTCATAGCCAGCATGCCTGTTTATCACTGGTTCCACGTTGTGTAGAAATTCCATTATGTGGAAGTTATCAGATAGTACCTACTGGTGTTTTGTCCAGAATACATCTGTAATGAAGTTTAGTCATATACAATAACATTTTTTACTGCAGATCGATTCAGACACAGAAAATCATATGAGATGGAGACTGTGTGGTGGAACTTTAAAATTGAAACAAGGCACAGTACCATCTAAATTCCATTGTCAAAAAACAAAAAGAACATCTACAGTCACTCGTCTTGGATACGACAAAAGACAGAGAATAGATTTCTATGAAATGCTGCTTACAAAAGAAGTACAGCTGTCAGTAGCTCAGCAGGACACTGTATTTGTGTCATTTGATAATTAACCTCTGGATGAGAATGAGCCTATTAATCCATTACCAATTGACAAGACTGTTACGATAGAGTTGCCTAAAACAGAAAACAAAAAAACAAAGGATAAGAGGATACAAGTAGAACAACAAAAAATAAACGTCCAAACTCAGACCATAAAAAAAGAGGGAAAATGTTGAAATGCTTTCACAACATTTTTACATCAGTTTTGGCAGTGATGAAAATGTTTGTAGCGGTAGTTTAGATTCGGTATCATCATATTATAGTAATCCCATCGAAACCTGCGAAGTACATTCGGATAATTTTAAAAACACTGTATTTTTAAAATTGACAATCACTCTAAACTTTATTTGGGGATTCCGAAACAATCATACTTCGTTATTAGCCTATTGGTGGAAAATAGCGGATGTCTATTAATACATATATTGATTACATTAAAAAAAATTAAACTTAATGACTCTTATCGACGTATAGAAATATATTTTAATACCAAAAATGTAAGTCGTATTTTTAGGAAAACAGTGATTTTACTAGTTAAATGCCTAAAGCAAATAATTTATTTTCCAAATAAAGAAGCCGTCAGAGATAATCTTCCAATTCCTTTTAGAAAAAGATTTTATAATACAATTAGTATTATAGACTGCTTCGAGATCAGAATAGAGAAACCCTCCAACGCTCTACACCAAGATTTATCGTGGTCACAGTATAAAGGCTGCAATACTATAAACTATTTAGTGTCTATAACGCCAGACGGAACGATCAACTTTGTATCTGACGGTTATGGTGGTAGGGCTACTGATACAGGCGTTTTTCAAAATAGCAAAATTTTAGAGTTGATGCCAAAGGGAAATGCAATCATGGCCGACAGAGGATTCAAAAGTATTGCAGCAGATGTAGAAATGTCTAGTTGCCACCTAGTAAGCCCTCCAAGCGTCAGCACAGGTAAAGAAAGTACTAAGGAGGAAGTTATAGAAACCAAACGGATTGCGGCTTTACGTATCCACGTCGAACGGGCAATCGGTCGTATACGAGAATTTAAAATGACTTCGCCTCATGCATGTATTGACACAATAGTATATTACGCACCGAGGGAGAAAAGTAGGACATTCACGCCCGCGCGTATGGTTGTCACCCGAGCCAAAGTCGAGGATGACGATCGCGGGTGGGGATGTCCTACTTTTCTCCCTAGGTGCGTTTACTATTTTTTTCTCCTCCGGGATGAAAAGTTTATATATTTTATATATAAACACGCTGTTGCTAGGTTACCGGGAGAGAATCGGGTACTTTTTTTTACTTTTACTTTCATCCCGGAGGAGAAAAAAAGTTATTGATATGTTAGATGATGTCGTTATAATCACATGTGGGCTAGTAAACCTACAAAAAAAATTGTTTCGTAATGTGAATGCTACTAAATTCGTAACATCTGATACACACACGCTCTGACAGCGTATTTAATGACAATAATAATATTTAATAAAAATATTTAGTATGAAACAGCCATTCATTAGAACAGTTGCTTAAATATATTTTCCTTCCAAAATATTTCACATTTTTTAATCAACTCCTCACAATAATCCTTATCATAAATTACTTCATATATATCAATATTTTTTGTTGACTTGAAATTTTCGTGTGCGATACAAAATAAGCACTTCTCTTTTTTTGTAAAAAACATTTGCATTTGCATTTGAGCATAATATTTTTGTGCCACTACACCATCTTTCACATAATTTTGAAATTTTTTATTAGACACTGGGCACTTAATCTTTATTATAAATTCTTCGGCGATACCATCAGGAGAAGCGCCCAAAACTGGAAAATCATTACACAGAATGAGACCTACTCTAATAAACTTGATATTTTTTAGTTTAGATACTTCTTCACAGACTGCATTTTCCAAGAGTTTACCTGCAAATAAAAATCACTAAATACATACATGAACTGTTATTATGCTCCTAGTATTACATTTAAATTAAATATATTGCCAACCTCTTTTCACAGCGAATGTCTCTTTAAATTTATATGCACCTAAGAGGTATTCCACCAAAACTCCATCGGGTGTGCCACATTGACCAGATTTGTGAGCTTTTGATGCGGTAATATGAGCGTACCTCATTTCATACTATAATGGACAGTCTACCAGTGAGCTAGTTGCTTTCTCAATGTCATCGCATTGCTGAGATCGCATATTTTCTTTGCAGAATAAAATAAATCTGTCTGCGACATTGACGCCGTTTTCCTTTCTAAACTGATTAACTAGATAATGTATTGATGCTTTGTTTATATCTTCTCTATTCCCAGCTCTATCGACTTTTTTATTACAGACTTTAAAAAAAACTTTCATTCGATGTTTCATCAGAGGTTGATGTTGCTGACGAATGTAGGGATTTTCTTTTGACCCATATCTTTAGCTTTAATAAATTTTAACTGCGATCCAACTTGCGACAGTTTAGGTTTCATCCAGTAAGAAGCTATTTCGGTACAAGCAGGCTCCTCACTTCGTCTATGTAACCACATGACCAACGCCATGGTATGTTTGCATCCTCCTCTACTTGCCGCACAACCTTCACATTCCAGACTATTAATTTTATTTTCCATTTCATCACAAATAAATGTACAGCGATACGCCGCGTCGCGCCGTGAGCCGGACCTTGTGCTCAAGTGCAATTCTCACCTTTACAGTACACAGCGCATGTTCTCTTTTCACCTGTATATACCCTATTGTGTTATCTCCATAACTATCGCGTCCCAATTTGTGTAATATTGTAAAAAAACTTGAGAATAGTTGAATTTTGAAGAAAACTTACATATTATGTCATATCGATAATAAACTACAATAATAACAGACAACACTAGTACCTACATGAAGGGTAAAGACATATTTTTAGACAATAACAATAATTTAAAGTAGTAATAATAAAATAAACCATAAGGAACAATAAGATTACTATCTGGTAACCAGATGCGAATCATAGTTAAGGCCATTGAAACTGACTTTTTATCCGAATAAAGTATTGTAGGTACCTACGTCGCGAAAGTTTCATATGGATTTCAAAGCACTGTAGGTACTAAGTTTACTAATAAAGCATTATCTACTAAATTATAATACTCTCTAAGTTAGTAAAATATGTGACTTACTTTGCAAGTTTTTGTCCTTGGATTTCTGCACTAATGTATTTCGCATGACTTGTGATATAATCCGCAACCATAAAAAGTCTACTTTCGGCAGATTGTTGGTTTGTCCACGTGAAAATCCTGGTTCCATTTCGGTTGTATGATTGAGTACCAGTTTTAGATTACGAATGAACATACTAAGAAGCGGTTTAACCCGCAAAACGAAATAGAAAAAAGTTTTGCCCGCCTCCGAATGACAACGACTTGATCGAACCGGCGATGTGACGTCACAGCAACTACTCGGATAGCGCATGGTATATTCGGGAGCTACCAACTTGATTTATTTTTATAAAACTCAGTTTTCAAGATATGGTCATGATTTTTTCACGGTTATTATTAATATACCATAGAGATTTTTTTAAGACTATGAAAACGCAATTCGGTTTCATTTACATCTTCCTCATTGATGCTTGCAAATTTGTGTGCTGTTAAAATAAATAGAGTTCGAGGATCCGATGTGGCACCCAAACAATGCTCGCCCACTTAGCTAGCTAGCTAGATGTTAGGAAACATAATGTTTTTGTTTTGATGTATAATGGACATCGATGTTTATTTAATAATGTTGACATTGATGTCAATATCAATGTTTATCGAACATCGCCCATCCCTATTCTTTAATTAGTCATAGACCGCATTAATCTGTATTGCCAACCACAATTTTAGAAAATCAGTAGTTGACAGATGATTGAAGAAGTACCAAAAATTGGTAGAAATTGGTATTTATTATACTGCAAAATGAAAATAAATTTCACTTTAATTACAATTAACCTATCACTGTTTATAGTTGTAGATTTTTGAAGATTAAAAATAGGTAAATAAAAAATTAATCAAGTAGTACTTAACAATAATAATTAATTTATTTAAATTTATATTTCCACAAGTTCGTGCGCGACTCTGCTATGTGGCGATAGACGTTGAATTTTTTGCTGACTGCCTATACTGTTTGCCCTAGGGGCTCTGGACCTGCAACTACTGACGTCTTTTACGGCTTCACAATGGCTTTGGAAGCTTGGATAGGCGTTGGCGAGGACGAGGTAATATAGGAAATATTGGAGATTGGTTGGGTAGCGGGGAAGGGAAACACATGCAATTACATGAAGTAGGGAGCAGTCACAGTACATAGTGTACTCTTTGTACAGTACACTAAAGTAAACAGTATAACATCTTCATACAAATGGACGAAACAACGCGGCAACGTACTTCGGAATCTCGGTAAATATTGGTACACAATAGGCGCGTCGCGGGTGCGGTGCAGTTATGTAATCTATCTAAATAAGATGAATGCGGCTTGCCGTTGTGCCTGCATCACTCAAAAACTACTGCATAAGAAAAGGTTCAGTACGCGGAATATAAACCGGAATGAAAATATCGCACAGCGAGAATTCGCTTTGTGTACTTAGTCCATAAAAGTAATCACGGTAACTTCATTCTTCAATTATTAATATATGATAATAATTAGTAACATAGAAACATAAATCTACAATCTTTACAAAATTCTCTGAACAATTTGAACAATGAAGCCAACATCTCCTTAGAGTGATGTACATTAAAAAGTATTAGGAAAATAGTAATACAATTAAAATAGTATATGTAGGTATAAGTACGGAATTAGGATTAAAAGACGTGTTTCTAGTGACGTTTATTAAAAAAGTGACATTATGAAGGTCGTCATTTTATTAATTTATTATCTGTTTTATTTCATATTTGCCATTTTGGCCATTTTTCAATGAATAGAATGGATATTGTATCGATTTTTAGCATTTATGTGATTGTTGGATGTCTAAACATAATTATTTATTGAATGTTAAGCTTAAAGCCGTGAAGTTTAAAATCGCGGCTACATTTAAAAAGCAAAAATGTTATAACGTAAAAATAAACCTTGGTAAGTTTATTATCTTATGACGTGTATTTTGATTGTGGCTTTTAAATCAATAACCTTTGTATTTTAAATATTTTCGTATGAAATTCTTTTAGAAGAAAATAATTGAATATAAAATACGATAAATCACCTTCAGCATTAAATCTCTATTTTTATTCAGTTGGTATGTAGTTGTAAAAAATTACCAACAAGTTTTTTTCCACTGTCTTTTATAACGTGATTCATTACTTTCTTTATTAGGTACATATAAATACCATTTATATAAATTGATGAAGTCTACAAGATTTTTTATTTATTTTTATTAAAATAAATTACATACATATTAATATTGTAATAAAAAATATACAGTAAAATTATAGCTACATAATTATTAAAAATCAGATATAAAAAGTAAACTTCTTAAATCTTACAGTTCAGTTTATTTAAATTGTATTCCTAAAATAATAAAAGTATTATTAATTAGGTATTTAAGGTTCTTTATTTTATAGGTATGACCTATTATTACCTTATTTACTACCAGTGCTTTTCTCTCGCTGCATAGTTAAGTTATGTCCCATCTTACTTCCTAAATGAATTACCAATTTTGACACATTTATCTTCAAAAGTGACTTATTTTCATACAAACTTTCATACCCTTTTTGAAACCTAAGGAGTTGAATTTCCAAAAATCATTCCTTATTGCTTAACTACCATGAAAAAGAAACCTGCATCCAAGTTATTACTGTTCTAGCCCCAGTAATTTGAGCTGTGTATTGATATTGCAGTCAGTCAGTTATCCTTTTATTATTATACTAGCTGTGCCCCACAGATTCACTTGTTTTATAGGACAAACATTGCCAACGCACCCGTGTAGGCAATTTTTTATACTTTGTGTAAAAAAAACTATTGACATTTTTATGAGGAATAAATTAATTTTTCAAATTATAATACAGCCTATGTTACTCGCTGATATAGTAGCTTTATATTGGTGAAAGAATTTTTTAAATTGGTTTAGTAGTTTTTGAGTTTATCCAAAGTTTATTACAAACAAAAATCAAGTCTTTCCTCTTTATAATATTGGTATAGATAAAGTTTAGAATTCATTTATTTCAAAATTGTTCATTATGAATACAAATATTGGATCTCTGTTTAACTTTACTAGGGGTTTAATGTACAAAAATAATGTTTTAGTGAACACTGGGAAACCAAACCAAATACCAAGACCAAGTGTATATGAACTATTTATTCATACATTTAATAATATTTATGGGCTGTTAACTTTAATAACATATTATTATTCAATTGAAAAGTGGCAAAAAATGTGACCTTGGAAATAAAATCCTGCTTCATAGAAGTAATTTATTAACCTTTGTAATTATTCATAAAAGTGTTCTACTTTTTATTCCACAAAGAAATCTATCTTTGCCCTACTTCTCTTTGAACCCCCTATCCCCAAAGATTTCTAGAAGCCCTAGTCACCACAGGAACACAACACAATGTTATTTGACTGTGATCTTCTGTAGTGTTGAACATTCCACCAGTGGAACTGCGCCAAAGAAAGAGAAGCCCCAAAAAATTCTCAGTGACCCATCTCCTTAACACTTTTAAGGTAGGACCGCACCAGAGCAGCGCTGCGCATCAAAATATACTTTGTATCATTTTGTATGGGCATATCGCACTAGAGCGGCGCTACACTGCGCGTCGCGGCATATTTACCTCCAAAAGAATACAATAATATTAGCGCAGCGCCGCTACACCTAGTGCTAAAGGAGAATGCCCACTATTCATAGACGTTTTGGCCCTAGGTGAACACATCTAAAAATATATAGACATAATAATATACAATATTCCTATTCAATTCGGGGCCATCCATAAATTACGTCACACGTTAAGGGAGAAAGGGGTTGACGAAATGTGACATTGTGTGACAAGGGGCGGGGATGGGTTCCAAATTTGTGATATCACATTTTTTCAAAATATAATATTTTATATCTAAGTATTACAACACTAAATTTAAACTACATACCTACTAAAGAATAATATAATAATAGTTACAACTCTGTTTGCATGACTATAGGGTTTAATTTGTTTTGTTGGCAAATTTGCACTCGCTGTACTATTGCCACGAGCCAACCGCCTTTGATAAATGACTCCACACTGCACCTTGCCGTGATTTCTTTCATTTCTATTTATTCGATAATTGATTTCGCCGACTGAACAACGTCGTTTTCTTAGTTCTGCTATTGTGATCTTTAACTTATGAAACACTTTTAAAATGAACAAAAAAGTGATTTAAGGTAATATTTACCGTAAATTATATGAAGCATACAGTACAGCTTATGATGATTAAAGAAAATGTACAAGAAGAAGTTAACACTTTATGGAAAAGTTTGAAAAGTAGTGACAATGTTGTAAGTGAAGTGGAATCTAAAATCAAAGAATTGCAAATAAAACTGACGAAAAAAAAGAGAAACTTATGAGGTTTTTTTTAAAAGTCCTTCATAGTCAACTTCACGAATACAACTAAAGTCCGAGAACGAAAAAGTAAGTTTGAATCTAAACTGACTTGGTATACTGGGTCTTTCCGCAGAATACTAAATATATACAGGTTGGAAAAGATTAGTGATCTCATTCCAATATTTTTTATCTATACAGGTTACTTTTTAAACAGTGTCCATCTTTTTTTACATGCTTAGTCCATAATACTAAACAACTTGTTCTATGTGGCAAACTCCGAAATCGCGAAAATAAAATCAGCTGTTTCACACATTTTGCTCCTGTTAGGTATTGTTTTTTATGTGTGGTATTTAGGACTGTTTACAAAGCTATCTTGAATATAAAATAATAATGTATTGATTTTAAATAAATTGAAGTTATACCTACCTTTATTCGCCGTTGTCACCATCACACAATAAAGTAGTATATGAATATTAGTTACATTTTTATTTCTACTTGAAGAGAAATACTAAACAAGGCAAACCAGAAGAGATAGACAAGAAGAAAGATATTGTTGTACAATAAAGGTATGCCAGTTACTTCAAACCATACCTAAATCGAAGCCTAGTCAAAGCTCTCGTAGGAATAAAATTGTAGTTCTGGTATTTGAGCTTAATAGTTTAGTTTTAGCACGCGATACTGACGTTGCTACAGATGAAGCAATAAAAAGAATATCAACTTTGAAGAAAGATATTCAGCAGGAAAAATACTTATTGAAGCGAATGATTAATGCAGCGGAACGACAAAAGTCGTGATTCGAAAAAAACAAAAACTTTTAGGGCTTTAAAATTTCGAGATGCTGTAAGTCAACCTAGAGTAGAAGAGAGCCAATCTGGTTTACTTGAAGTTATATTGGAGATTGCTGTTTTTCGTGGAGCAGCTGATGATCGACGTCGCACTGAAACTATAGGTTGCTGCAAAACATTGGACGATTTACAAGCCGAACTTTATAAACAAAGACATAGTGTCAGTCGACCAGGGTTATATTTGAGACTTCTTCCCGGACGAGTTTACACAGAGGAAGGAAAAAGACACGTCATAACTGTTCCTGTAAAACTATGCAAACCAGATTCTACTCTACATTTGAAACATAAAGATTGCACATTCTGTACTGCTACGATAAGAAACCTTGCATCGTTAGCTTCAATTTTGGGCCCTGATCAAGTTTTCTTTTTATCCTTGGATGACAAAGCACGCGTGCAATTGGGTATTACAGCAGCAAACGCTCAAGCACCAATATTAATGCACTTTGATTATCGTGTAAAATTACCGGATCATGATTTTGTTGTTGCTGAAAAACATATACTTATTCCCTCTGTTTATGCAGGTATTGTTATAAAGAAATATGTTGAGGGGAAATCTGACGCTGTAACGCACTCTGGGCCTAAATAGCAATTCATAGTGGAAATCATTCTTCTTCTAATGCTGAAACTCATGCCACAGACATACACAAACTTTCTGAAATATCTGCTTTCAAAAACTTTATGAGAACTCGAGACGGTTTTATAAAACTTGTATTTATGTTTACTTGTGATATTGGTCCCGTCGAAAATCCACGATACGAGCAAGTTATAGTTTCAGCTTTGCAACATTTTAAACAATTCGACTTGAATGCTATTTACATTGCCACGAATGATCCAGGAAGAAAAGCATTTAACGGGGTGGAACGATGAATGGCGCCTCTTAGCCGTGAACTTACTGGTGTTGTATTAAAGCATGACAATTTCGGTTCACATCTCGAGTCCAGTAATCGAACAACTGACTTGGGAGATAAAAAAAACGAAACTTTGAGAGTGCAGGCATTGTGCTGGCAAATATTTGGAGTCAAATGGTGATTGATGATTTTCCTGTCGTCATTGCGCCAACACATACTAAACTGGATATCGAACAGGCTAAGGCATTGAAAAATGATGCGATTTGGTACGCACGTCATGTACGTGAATCACAATATTTATTACAAATAGTAAAATGCGAGGATGCTCTATGTAGTGGTGTGCGACGATGTAGCCTTTGGTGACTATGACGAGAGGGGTTTTTACCACCGCCTTTTTTGATGAAACAGACGTCTAACGTGTATGTAAACATAGAAACGGAAGGAAAATTCGCTCCACTGCTACTTCAGCTATCTTTGGATGTCCGAACTTCAACATATTTGACGCAAGGTCAGTATGATGTATGATAGCTATTGCCCCAGTGTCGAGGCATACTTATTTAAGCGATCATGTGGCATCTGTGGTCTTTATTTTGCATCACACAAGGCCACTGACCTACACAAGAAATTACATAAAACGCAAGAAGTATTGCTGCTAGACTTGCCAGAGAAATTCTTTTGAATGATGACAATGAAACTGTGTGGGGTGGGTAACCATTTCAAAGAGAGGATCCTCCGACCAGACGGTGTTATGTCTGGCGGGCAGCTGCCCGACGGTTGTTTTTTTTTTTAGAACTGACTATACTGTTAGCCTTAGGGGCCCTCAAGCCGCTGCGGCTTTTACAGCTTCACCGAACTTGGGCCCGACGGTTGTTGTTCGATTCTTGTATATATACTCAATTGTTCGGTTAATTTTAATATCGCGATGTAGGATGCGTCAGTTATGGCGAGGATAGAACAAATCATGAAATTAGTGTGACGTAATTTATGGATGGCCCCGCGACAGATATCACGTTTTACTTTTATTTATTTTTTGTCGTCATATGTCGGTTTAACGTTATAATTTGAGGGTAGTAGCTAGCCAGGCGGGTATTAGAAAAAACCCTACCACCATGCTATGGTTTCTTTACAAGGTTTCCCTTCACCGAAAGCTCAAGGTCAAGCAGAAATCATTGCAGGGATTCGAACTCACGTCGATCGACGTGGTGTCCGTACACGGTACAAACTCAGTCATTTTTGCTTCAAGTAATAAAAAAGCATACAGTTTTTATTTACTCATTTTAATGCAACTCTTATGTAAATCGATATTTTCTGTTTTGTATTGAAACACCGAAACCAATTTTACAGTCAAGTTAGCCTTCTGTCAATTCAGTATTCACTCACACTCGCGATGTCATGACCTAATATCCTCTCAGTCTAACTAACCTAGTGTGTTGTCGTGTAAGCAGAACATTTCTTTGGGGGTGGGGGGTGTTACACTCGGTACTTTGTCTATCTCTTAGGGAATTTGGTTGGTATCATTAGAGATCTTCTTTCACTAATAAACTAACTAAACATGAAAATATAATCGTAATATAGTTTATTTAAGTTTTGTAATGTAAAAAGTAGTAGGTTTTTACTTTATAATAAATAAAGGCTGATTTATCATAAAAACCCCAACTTTTTTCTAAACCAGCTCCTTAGCCAATTGAATAGAAAAAATGTATATTATTGTGCCCATACATTTTTACATGACGTGTTCACCTATTGCCAAAATATCTGTGAACAGTGGGCATTCTCCTTTAACACTGTGGGATGCTCAGTGCAACGCCGCTCTTGCTATGATGCGACACGGTAAGCAGCGCGGCGCGTCGCGTTAGCCTGCTTACTGCTTTCGGCGAAGAAGCACGCCTATTTACAAAAATGGAAATTGACGAAGAAAAATTTACTAATACTGTTAGTACTTATCGAGAGCTGTTCGATCTCCAACACGAACACTGCCTGAACCAGGCAAGGAAAGACAATATATGGGCAGAAATCACAATAGAAATAGGCGTTTCAATAGTGTATACATTTTTAATACTCAGTAATCAAATGAGAAGAATCAGTCAAATTTTGTTGTTTTCTATCAATTATATTTTATAAGTAGATACGACATTCACGCTCTTTACTTGGCATTGTGAACGAAGGGTAATTGACCTCAATTCACTTTGATTTTGATACCGGCGTGAGCGAGAAGAAAGTTTTGTCCTTTTTCGACAACAGAGTTTTTAGAAGATGGCAGTAGTGACG
Source organism: Saturnia japonica (assembly GCA_033032175.1). Lineage (NCBI taxonomy): Eukaryota > Metazoa > Arthropoda > Insecta > Lepidoptera > Saturniidae > Saturnia > Saturnia japonica. The sequence continues at coordinate 1,897,880 of CM065330.1, forward strand.
CGCCGTGCCGCTTGCTATGCCGCACTAGAGCGGTGCTGCACTGCGTGTTGCGTCGCTGCGCGTCAAAATATTCTTTGGGATGCAACTATGTTGCGACGCGCAGTACAGCACCGCTCTGGTGCGACACTCACCATACAAATTATACATATTTTGACGCGCAGCGCCGCTCTAGTACGGACGCACCTTTATATTAATTTATAATTTAATAGCTTATGCCTTATGACTTTGTTCCCGGTATCTTGGAAATAAAGCTAATTGCATGCTATCTGTTGTAGTAATAAACCATAATAGGCATATACACCAAAACTACCAAAGTTTCATTGCAATCGGATGAATAGTTTAGAAATGCATAGGGCACAAGCAAACAAAGAAATATTGGAGGATATATTTTATTAGATAAAGTAACATAAAAAGTACTGACGATAATGATGAATCAATTCAGAAAAAAGACCCTTTTAGGACTCTTAGGAATTATGTTGAACAAATCCTAAGAAATGTATTAAATAAATGTTAAAAGAGTACTTGCTATGTGTACATTTTTAAATTTAAATGAAATAAAGCATAATTTGTACCACCTCTAAGGTACAATTTTACATTTTATAATAGTTTATTTAAAAATATTTCAGATTATTTACTTCAAAATGTCAATCAAAATAGAAGATATAAAAGTTGAAGATGTTGAAGCTGACCGCAAAGATCCAACTTCTTTCCTCCCTCAAGAGGAAATGTCTTATCATTTAAAATTGAAAAAGAAAAAAAAGAAGAAAAAGCAAGAGGATCCATTTAAAGATTTAGATGGAGAGACAGTAAATTTTCCCGCAATGCCAACATTAGCTTTGGATCCTGAAGTTACTATAAAAGTGGAAAATATAGAGGTTGAATTGGATTTTAAGGATGTAAGTTATTTATTATTTTATTTATAGTATAACTATAATAGTAAATCAGTAATCAGTACACTAATTCTAATATTGGTAGAAAAAATTATGTTAAAACTCTAATTTATTCTTTTAGTTCACAGATGGTAATGGTTTGTTAATGAATAATCCTGCAGATGAAGATAGTCAACCAGAGCCAGCTATAAAGATAGAAGATCAAACACATGAAGCAGTTCTCCTTACATTTGAGAATGTTGTCACAGACAAGGGTGTCCTTGGATACAAACCCAGAGTGAAAGAAGAACCCGGAACAATGCATAAATGTAAAGTGTGCCATTTAGTATTTAAGTCTAATAAAACTTTACATATGCACCAGAAAAGAAAGCACAAAATTTTTAGAAAATCTTTCAAGCATATATGTGACTATTGTACAATGTCCTATGAATCGAAAAATAGCCTAATCGCTCATATGAAAAGAAAACATGGTCCGAATTCCCCACAGAATGATACGGAAGAACGAACATGTGAGATTTGTGCTCTAGTCTTTAAAGGGTCTGCTCGGTTGCGGATGCACATGAGAAGAAAACATGGTTCCTATAAAGATTCCTTCCAACACGTGTGCAATGATTGTGGTTTGACATATGACAAATATAGAAGTTTGGTTGTCCACATCCAAAGAAAGCATTCAGGAATAAAACCTCAAATTTCAAATCAGTGGTTCAACTGCCCATTCTGCCCGAAAGCTTTTACTAAACGAGAGACATATGCACGACATATACAAAGAAAGCATCAAGTAAATGAAGAAGATGGGGTTATAAGTGATAACAAACCTCCTGAAGAATTGGAAGGCGCAAGGAATGAACAAACAGGTGAAATAACTTGTAAACAATGCCCACTGATGTTTACATCCATTAATTACTTAAAGTTACACATGAGGAGAAAACATAATGCTTTAAAAGACGCCTTTAGACTTAAATGCAGAATATGTAACCTGTCTTATGACAAATTGGAAAGTTTAAAACGTCATGTGCGCAGAAAACACGACACAAGGTTACACTGTACAATCTGTAATAAACATTTTAACACAGCAGAACATTATGCAAGCCACTCCCATGCTAAGTTGGTTAAGGAATGTACCCTTTGCGGTTTAATTTTTGCCTCTGAAGGAGGTCTGGCGAAACACTTAAGGTGCACACATAAAGTAGACACACCTAAAACTATATTTTGCAACATTTGCAATGCTGGATTCCATGATAAGCGTCAGTTGAAGCCGCATTTATTAAAAGTGCATTTAAAAGTGTCATACACATGTAAATTTTGCAACAAAATTTTTAAAGCAAAAGAGAGTTACAAACGCCACATAATAGTTAAGCATCCAACAACTGCTAAAGAGGAAGTGAATACAGATATGCAGAAATGTGATAAATGCATAGAGACATTTAAAGATGAATTCGAGCTTTGTCGTCACATAAACAAAGTACATGCAAATGAGACAAACTCAAATGAAACAGAATGGTTGGAAGTAAAGAAAGAAGAGGTAGATTTGAAAGATTCATACCAGTGCACAAAATGTTCAGACACATACTCATCATGGACCCAGCTTAAGATGCATTACGAACAGAACCATCACATATTTTCCGAGACACAGTGTCAGATGTGTGGTGAGATCTTACCGTCAAACGAATTGCAAAAACACATAAAGATTAAACATGTGGACACTATCGAAATGAATTGCAAATACTGTGAGTTTAAAACACTATCCAAAAACAGTTTGACCCAACATACACTGAGGCATAAAAATGCAATGACAATACATTGTGATTTTAACGGTTGTCGATACAAGACTTTCTATGAAGGAGCTATGGAGAAACACAAACGTAAACACAAAGACTTGGGTGTTAAATTTCAGTGCACACAGTGTCCGTTCCAAAGTATGAATAAGTACATCTTGAAGTATCACGAGGAAGCTCATGCTACAGGGAAAAAACGGTACATGTGCGACCAGTGTGACTATGCTACAATTTTACCAGCGAACTTGGTTCAGCACAAATATAAGCATTCAACAGAGAAAAGGTTTAAGTGCGAAGTATGTCCATTTGCCACAAAGTACAATACATCACTACGATTTCACGTAAGAAAGAAACACTGTGATCTTCCTACAAGTTAATATTATGTATGTTGTTTTATGATTAAATTTGTTTGGTGTTTTTATAATGAATTTTCTTTAATTTTATCCAAATCAAAAGCTTGTTGCTATAACACCAGTCGATAGGTGGGAAAACATCGTCATAAATCAGAAATCTCGAGAAATGTTCTTGTATTACTATGTAATGACTGCATATCACCTGATGGAAAGAAGTAGGCTATGGTCAACCGGACAACTTTTGTATAAGCGGTACATAATTTGTAATCATTGTGGATTATAAGCTAGGAAAAATAAAAATTAACGTTAATAACTCGTTATAAGTAGGTAGGTACTTAAAGTAACATCTAAACTTAAATCAAAAAGCAGAGAGCGTGACGTCATACGTGGAGTCTTCTTCTTGTTTTGGCGCAGCAAAAGCACTTGCCAGTGTCAATGTTCTTAAGCCTTCATAGCATTTTCCACTAAACACAATGAGGTTTTCAGTGTCAATGTTTTAAAGCCTTAGTAAAATTTTCCAGTGTCACTGTTTTCAAGTTTGCATAGTAATAATATACAAAGTGCGTCCAACAAGATGGTGGCCGCATTGATAGAACGATCTTAGGAATTTTTCTAGGATCCCAGAATGCAAGCTCTTGGTTTATACTTATAATCCACTTCACTTATGCACAAAAACCAAACTATATTACGCAAAACGCCACCAATATTACATAATATAGGGTCAAAACCTAAGTAAATGAATTAAAAATAAAAACCACAACATGCCACTTCAAGATCTCGCCAAAAACTCCATACGTGGAGTCTGTACTAAATATAAAATTGTAAGGAAACAATCATTCAATTATGTATTGAGTCTTTGATGTATTACCCAGAAGTGGGCGAGAGTAAAAAGCTAAAAAAAAGGTCGCGCAGTCGCAAACAAAATTCTGAACACATAGGCCCGAACGACCTTTCAAAACTTTCTTTACGACAACGCGACCTTTTTTTAAATCAAATAACTCGATTATGTAAATTAATCATAATCGCATACCTCTACTAGTTCGTTTAGATATAATTTTTGATGCCGGCATCTCATATTTCGCGGTCGTCGCGAATGCGAAAAGGTCGCGATCTATCTAATTCCCTAATCTTAAGAAAATTCGAGCTAACTAACATTGGTCGAGCGGGTCAGTGAAGATATTGCGCGGCCGGCGTTTACTCCGGCAGGCATTGGGGTCGGGAACATATGAAGCTGCCGCTTTGATTAAGGGATTCGCGTGGTTCGACGCGGTGTCGAAATAAGAGCGAGAAAGGTGTTTGGCATAAGCATGTATCGAAGGAAGATCCATATCTCTATGGGGATCTTCCATACGAACATACCAAGGGGCGCCAATAAGGCGGTGAAGAAACCTATTCTGGATGGTTTGTAAACGATCCCAATTATATCTTGGCATATGTGCGAACACAACGCAGCTATATGTCGTAATCGGTCGGTTCTGTAGCGAAAGGTGCGGTCTTTGAGGTAATCGCGGATGATTTTAACTAATCTATCGGGGACTTCGCGGGAGTACAGCTTATAGACAAATCCTTCGTGCCAGACCTTATCAAAGGCCTTGGCTACGTCGATAAAGACTGCCAGTGTACGACAGGGTTTATATAACTCGGAAAAGTTAAACAAAATATGCTCCGTGAGGCGGTGCACTTGATGAGTGCAAGAATGTCTAGCACGAAAACCGAATTGCTCAGGCGGATAGAGGTTTTTCTCCTCTATTACGGACTTGAGACGCTTCAGAAGGAGCCGCTCATAGATTTTACCTAGGGTATTGAGAAGGCTGATAGGGCGGTAGCTGTCGGGAAGCGACGCGCTTTTGCCGGGCTTGTGAATACTTATGACAATGGCCGTTTTCCAGGCGGCTGGAAAATGGCAGTTGGCTATGGCTACATTGAAGATGCAGACCAATAGAGCTATGAGGTGATCGGGAAGAAGTTTGAGTACTTCGTTCCTGATCCCGTCGGGACCTGGTGACTTTTTAAGCTTAAGGCTTTTGAGTATGGCACAGACCTCCTCAGAAGTGAGGGGACAGGGATTCTGATGCGGGGAGCTTATTCAGCTCCCCCACGCGGGCTTCGATATCTCTGACTCGGTCGGTATTTGCGTTGACGCTGTTCGGGGAGCACTGGCTCTCCAAACAAGCGGCAAGGCACTGCGCTTTGTCGATGGTATCGAACGCCCCGACTGTTGTAGTCGGGTTCTTGTATATACTCAACGATTGAGTTAATTTCTATAGCGCAATGTAGGATAGTAGGATGCGTCTTATGTGGCTCGATAGATGTCGCTATGTGTCGCTACGTAGTTGCGTCGATGCGTTGATGCGTCAGTTGTGGCGAGAGATGTCGCTATAAAAGGCAAGTAAAACATACAATACTTTCTCATAAATTTTAAGTTTACGAAAATTCTGATTTCCTGTCTGCTTACCAAAAACAATTACTTTCAAGATACTTTCTGACTAAACAGTTTCTCTAGAAGCCGTCATAGTCACACCAGCTTTTAAAAATTACCTCTCTCAAGGTACAGAGGTGTCAACTATATGTAAAAATATTCGTGCTTGTTTATATAACATTGTAAAGATAGATTTTATATTCATTCTTCCAGCGGGTTTGATTTTATTTTCCTGAATGAATTTATTAAATATAAAGACAACTCATCTTTTAAATCAGCACGTCGTTGTTTTACTTTAACTAAGGTTAACAGCTCTAAATACCTACGTATGTGTTGTATTCTGTAAGACCAAAGCTTTTTTACACACTATCAACAGTGTGATTCGACAGACTAGTAACATATTAGAGTCTAAACTTTAGGATGAAGGATATCAGCCAGGTGTCGATACTTATATTCGATGCTGTATTGGTGGGAAATTCATCTGATGATACATTCTCAGAATCAAATAACTACCACTATACTTACTTCTATAGATTTTTTTATAGGGTTTAGAGCAAGAACAACATTGGTTACATAATTGTACTTTTCTTAAAGAAAATCTGATTTGGTAGTGATTTTCAAAAACAATTAGGTACTTATAAATATCTATCAACAAATAGTTTCCTGAAGCAGTGATCTTTGTGGTATTATAGAACCTCTTATTAAGTACAAAGGTGGCAACTATGTATAGATCACTGGCGCCGTTTTTTATATCGTGAGAAAGTGATTTTAATATAATATTCCAACTCATTCCCATCTATATAATAGGCTCAATTATAATGAACAAATGCAACAAGACATCACATACTGTAATGTAAACTTTTAATTAAAATCAGAGGTTGTTAAGACTTCAAATCATGTGTGTGTCCCACGCGCAATTTTTGCAAGGCGTTCACTGTAAACTGTTTAAACGGAAAGTATCTTGACAAGTAATTGTTTTTGGGAAGCAGACTGGAAATCAGAATTTTCTTGAGAAAGTATTTTACAATACAAGTATCGATTCTTTCCCACCATTACGGTATCAAATAAAAGTATTATACTTGACTGGCATCGTTTCATCCCTAACATCGACAGCATAATCGTTTCCGTTGTGCCATCTTGTGAGTAAAATAATAATTATTTAAATAAGCAATAATTAGGAACACAACTATGAGACGGCGAAATCAAAAAAATAGGTCTCTGATCTATACGACATAGTAACTTTCCTCCCTCTGGCTTGACGCTGGATACAAGCTTCTTGACGCTGACGCTATTACTTTACTGTATGCCATAGTCTAGAGTAATACATAGGGGTCTATGCGCTACCGGCAGTGACCAGTGACGGCAGGGTGTCCACATTGGGGTTTTTTCCCCATCTTAAGGAAAAATAATGTCGCTGTGGAAATAAAATGATGGGGAAATTTTTGGGATGAAAATTTTGGCACGGGGAAATTTGGGAAGAACTTTATCTACATTGCCGAACTACTAAATACTATTTCTACTCAGGTTTCACAACCTAAAGCGTGGCAATTATCGTAATATCAGCTTCGAAACTATCGTACTTTACCAATTTTTGCTCCAAAGGAACTATTTTTTGTATACTTATATTGTTGAAATTATCGTATTTTCTTATAATTTGCTATCAAGTGAGGGCATGAAGTTGTCGTAAATGTACGATACGTACACGTACGGTTGTAAATCCTGCTTCTGCTAATGCCATCTCTGACATTTTAATTAAAATTTTACATACTCGTTTTTGAAAATATTTACTGTTTTTTTATAGTAGCTCGACAAATTGACTGCACTGTCTCTCTTGAATAATGTACTTTCTCTCTTTCTCTTCAAATCTCTTTTCTTTTAGTGTCCCTTGTTCAAAGCTGGTAATTATTACAGCAACAGCAATGTAATGCATTATTTCCACGCAATATATAACAAATTATTGAAGACACTATTATTCTACTGTCATCTATCCTTTATTATTGTTAATAATGGTAATAGTCAGCCAGCTTTACTGCAACATGCAAATAAGGAAGCATTATGTAAGTAATCTTTAGGACCTTTAGGTTTGTAAGAGAGAGCTTTTCACGTTTCTCACACTCATCATAACCATGCTAATTAAGATTTTTCCGCATTTACGATAACAATCTCTGCCTATGTCATTCCAAGAATTAAGATGAATCTAACGACACCTCATAAGATAAAACCCCTAAAGCCGTTAAGGCTACAGAGCGTGACAAAGAAATAGACATACATACACACATACGCGCGAAAAACATAACCTTCCTTTTTCGCGGTTGGATATACACAATCGTTATATTGCATGTTATTCAATAAGTTTTATGGCAGAGAAAATTTGTATTTCATATTAGATATGTACTTTATAAATTATGCGGTTGTAGTTATACTTTTGTTATTTACTAAGCCGCTTAATAGCTCTGTTATCTATTTCTAAAGTTACCATAACTACTGATAGAAAATCAATACAACAGAGAAAAACGCATGAAGAAAGCAAATGTGACTCCCATATAGCCATATTTTTTGTTTACCTGGTCAGAATAAGTTTTTATTTACAAATTCAATAAAGTAGTAAAATTTTTGCTTATGTAAGATGGTACTTTTATGGTTCTGAACACATTTCCTCGCCTCTTAAAGAGGCCTTTAATAAAAATAAACAAAAATTTAAAAAAATAGGCAGGTTTAAGTTTCTTGGGGAAAAGTTACTTGAAATAGTATAATTTGGGGAAATTTTTTGGCCACCATAGGGAAATTTCGGAAATGAAATCTGGAGACCCTGAGTGACGGCATCCAGAGTCTTGTATTGTATTGTATGATTGTAATAATCTATGATCCAGAGAAACATCGGGAAAGACGAAAGACTGTTGCTTTGTTTTCAAATGTGTAAACATTATGAGAATTATTTGTATAAATGTGACGTGCCTTTGATAATATCGTAATTATCATATTGGAAACTGGTTTCCGTTGTGTTGATATAAATAAGATGGATTTCCTAAGTCTTCCAGTCGTTATGATAGAACAAATAATTTCATACCTGTCTTACGATGAAATAGCTAAATACAGACTGGTGAGTACATAACTTGGACTTCAAATATCTTAAATTTAACAATATATTACGCTCTTGAATTATATTGGAAATATATTGTTGATTTATGCTATAATACGATCACGTAATCAGTTGATGAAGTTAGATCCCGTCTGTGCTAATTTTCTAGTTTTCATTTCTATTTATATCTGCTATTCAATATATATTTCCGATTGTTTAATTATGCCCTCACGCCTGTTTTGATTTTTGACATTCAATGTCAAGCTAAAATAGCTCTTACTGTCTGTGCCCCACGGTTGCACGCGTGTTAATTTTATACGTCAAAAATCGTCAACACACTCGTGCAGGCAAATTTTTATACTTTGTATAAAACTATCGACATTTTTATGAGGAACAAATTAATTTTTCACATTATAATATATAGCCTATGTGACTCGCTGATACTGTAGCTTTATATTGGTGAAAGAATTTTAAAAATCGGTCCAGTAGTTTTCGAGTTTATCCATTACAAACAAAAAAATCAAATCTTTCCTCTTTTTAATATTGGTATAGATGAACACAAAGTTTTTATAGAGATTATGTACCAAAGGTTGCCCATAGTAATACACAAAAACATACCCATAACATTGAAACTTGTGTGTACGACATTTTTAATTTAAAAAATGTTAATCTTAACATAAACTTATATAACTGCCTCGTTAGCCTAGTAATCGTAAGCGCGACTGCTATGAGTGAGGTCCTGGGTTCGAATCCCAGGTCGAACAAAGTGTTATTGGGTTTTTCCTATGAAATTGTCAGTAGCAGCTTGGAGTATGGTTTCGTACTCGATTAATGGCAATAGGCTCGCCCTTATTACATGGGACGTAAAACCACACTAAGCGAACTGTGGGTGTACAAGTGTACACCACTGCCTTACCCTTCGGGGAATACTGGCGTGAAGGTATGTTATATTAAAATAATATTATGTATTAATGATACCAGACAAGCTGTACAAATACTGGCTACCAAATCCTGTTATCTAGGCATTTCATAACACCTATTATAACTAAGAGTGAGAGTTTTGGCATGGTTAACCTTTATATGGAGAAGGAGTGCAGTAAGCTAAAATTTGTCTATAATATCTGTTGCTAATATATTAAAATAAATAAATTAAGACTGTGAATCCTAACCCGACTAGTGCCATTGAACTTAGACCCTCAAAAATATTGACATTGTCACTCAACGAAAAGTGACAGCAAGTGATGTAGATAATACTCATTGTTTAGATTTATGAATACTGCAAATGTTAAACAGAAAATAGTCTATGATCAAAAAGTCACTGGTTAAATTGAGCTCAGGGTGATATCTAGTTAATATAAATCCCCAATTATTTCCCAAGAACTTAGATTGTTTATTTTATTGGTATATAGTTTAAACAAGTGTCCCCTCCACTTAAATTTGCATGTTTATCATAACTGTGATATATTAATGGTATGGGATATTGAACTAAATGTTTCCAGGTGTCGAAATCTTTTAACGAAATATGCATGCGAATGCTGAACCGTGGTTTTCTGATGATAGAGAGGCGACATGGTCTCGCCCTCAAAAGTGTGAAGACACAGCTGCCAAGAAGAGAATCAGAAAGAAGGTAACACCATGTTCTTTGTTAAGTACTAAATAAAAAGTTTAATTAATTAAACTGAAGGCATATTATCTATATTTTTATGATTCCTAATCCTATTTGAAGTTTGGTATATTTGTTAAATCTGTTAATTTCCACACTGACAAAAATTTTTAAACACTACATACATACTATCTGAAGCAATGATGGCTTAGCTGGTAGTGTGTAAGGACTCCTTCATAGGCTTCCTCAATGAATAAGCTATAAAAAGCAAAAGTATATTTCTTTATTCAAAAACCAATGGTGATAGAATCTTGTGTTCCATTTCTCAAACCACCAATGCCAAAAGTGAGTGGGAAATGGTGGAAGTTTGAAAATGTCACTATTCCTGTATTTTATCTATGACAAAATCAAAGTTGTTACTTACTAATAAATCTATGGTTATGTCTGTAGGTACATGTAATATTTTTTGATAGATTTCAATAATAATTTTAGAAATTATATCGTATTTGTTGTATTTTTGTAAAATATACTTCATATATGCTGTTAGCATTAGATACCATCCTTCTTGATTTTCTTTAATCTCCATAACCAAAAATGTAGTGGATTTTTCATAGATCTTAATCCGGAATTTTGTATTAATCTTAAGTAAAATTCTTTTCATATCTTCTTCATTTTCTTCTATTGATAATCCATAAATACCTAGTATTATTGATGAATTTTCAAATTTGAGTATACATGGTTCATCCTTTGTTTGTGTCAATCCTAATTCTTTCATTGTTTTTAGAAATTTTTCATTCCATCTTCTCGGTGATTGCTTTAGTCCATATAATGACTTTATCAATTTACATATTTTGCTATTTTGTTCTCCCACTCCTTGTGGTAATTGCATATATATTTTTTCATCATTTTTTAATTCTCCATTAAGAAAAGCTGTTTTTACGTCAAATGTCATTATTTTATCTTTTTTAGCAGCAGCTAATGCAAATAAAGTTTTTATAGAAGAATAAGATACTACAGGACTAAATATTTCTTGAAAATCTGTTTCTTGTTGTTCATTTCCTCTTACCACTAATCTGGCTTTATAGGTCCCATCATCTTTTACTTTAAACACCCACCTGCTAGTTAGTATTTTATGTCCATCAGCTTCAGTTCTGTCTACCATTTTCAATACATTATTTTCCTTCATTGACTTTAATTCCTCATTTATTGCCTTTTCCTAATTTTCCTTTTCATGAGATTTCATTGCTTCTTTAATTTTTGTCTTATTTCTGATAACTCTGTCTTATCATTTATTCTTGGCTGATGTAAATTATCCTCATATTCCAAATCTTCATTTTTGCCTCGGAAACAAATCTAATATTACTTCTTGATTTTTCTTGAGTATTGGTGTCTATATTTTTATTCTGTACCATATTATCTAATTGTATTATTAAATTTCCATTTGTTTGTTCATTTCTTTCTTCTAGTATTTTCTGGTGAAATATATCCCATAACCGATATCCATTTTTAGTATACCCAATCATCACATATTTTACTGTTCTTGAATGTAATTTTCTTATATTTGACAATACTTTGGCGTAATCATCACATCCAAATTCTTTTATATATGACAGATTTGGCTTCTCATTGTTCCTTAGCTCAAATGGAGTTCTGTTTTTAATGGTTTCAATTGGTAACCTATTAATAAGATAAACATCACAATATAGTGCTTCTCCCCACATCTCTTTATTCATATTGGCATTATGCAGCAATGATCTAATTTTCTCTTGGATTGTATGATTTATGCATTCAGCTTTTGTTTTTATTGTTGTATGTATGTGTTCTTGTTTATATGAAAATACCTGAAATACGTATTGATTTTATGGTTAGAGGGACCTGGGCCCAGAACCTATTAATATACAACATGTATATTTGTGCTTTGTTCTTGTTTTATGATATTTTCTAATATGAACTCAATATAGACAGATACAATAAAAGCCATGTTGCAATGTTGCATGTTGACTTTAATTTTTAAACTTTTTAATATACATTCACACACCATAGACTAATACAAAACTTTAGTGCATTTACATAAGTAAATTTTAAAAGTAGAGACTGACTATATTACTTTTATTATAGAAAATCATTGACAACTAGCGATTCATTTCATGCTTATGTTAGAGATTATAAAAAAATAAATTAAACATGTTTGTGCTGCTGCAAAAATGATATTCTTAATAAATAAAGTTCTTGAATCTAGTAATAAGACCAAAAACTGTTCACTAAATAATAAATAAGGAAACAGGAAAAATGATAATTCACTGAATCTAAACGTCGAGGGAGTACATATCTCAAACAGTTCAGAGGTAGAAACTGTTTTCCAAGGGTATTTCATGAATATACCTTTAGAAGTAATCAGAGATATAATAAAAATTTAGCACTGCCTTAGTAAATTAGCAATCACTTAAAATGTCAGCATATTATTCAAGTTATTTACAAATATGCACTTGCATCATTGTCATCTAGAACTTTGAACCGGCTGCAGCAAATGGCTCCATATTGCTTTATCTTTGAATACAATTTAAATACATTGTGCAATTTTATAAGTGATTACAATTATTAATGAAAAAATAGTGCATGCCATTTAGTACACGTTAGCGACGCATAGGTGTAGGCTCGGTAGTTAGGAGATATTCTTAGTGATACTTAGTTGTAGGTACAATTGCTAGGCTTAAGACATGAGAATTACGTAAATAATACTTGATTTAAAATTTTAAGTTAATAATTATAGAGAATAAGGTACTTAGTGATATTAGATATATGCCAAAATAACTTATAATTTTGTTGAAATCGTGTAATAATGTACCAAATTAATATCTACGACATAATCTTTGATTTATAGAAGTTATGTTTTATGTATGTGAATATATAAAAATAGTGAGGCTTATATTAAATTTCTATCATGTTTAGACTGTAAATAATTCGTATATAACGTGTTTATAGGCTGTTTTGAATTGTAATGTTTAGTGCTTGATATTTACAAAGTTTACTGTTCCTTAATATTATATTGTGTTTAAATAGATATGTATTAATGTTCTGATAAATTAAAATAAGTTTTGTAGTAATCTAGTAGGAATCTAATAAGATATTGGCAAAATACGTGTATTTTGTAATAATAATAATAATGTGCATAAAGATAGCAATAGTGCTTTCTAGCGAAAAGTAATAATAATGGCAGAACAGTCGCGCCAATTATAACACTACATAGTGTTCTTACTTATTTAATTATGTTAACATTTCATGATTTATATTTTTTTTATTTGACATTTTTATATTCATTTATTTGTCTTTGATGATTTTTATACATTTTATATTTTTTAATGCTTACCTAGTTATTTGACATAATCTGTAATAATTCTGTGTTATATGAAATTAATCAAATTTTTGTATAGTTTCAAATATTCACACGTCTACTAGTGGATGTTGTGATTGCCTTAAAAGGTCTATACCATTTCCATTTCTTTATTTTCTCGATGACAGCTCCTGTGAACACTTGAACGAGCGTCTTTTTACATTATGTATGCATTATTTTATAACAATATGACGTTTACACACGTAGAAGGTTATATGTAAGAAATTAAACTACCGCGTATACTTTTGTACAAATTTATTAATTAATATTATATTTCATTACAAGATGTTACACGTATTAATTCTTGATTGATAATGCCAACTTCTTCAAAATTTTGTAAAATAAGTAGGTATAGGTAGGTACTCGACAATGAAACGAAATAATTATAACGACAGGTAATCTTTATTTATTAATCGTCACTGTCGTAAATATATGCGATCGATATCATTACTTATTTGGTTACAACACTACAACTATCAAATTAGAACTGTGATCGAGAAAATAAAGAAATAGAAATTGTAGTATAGTGCATTTTATCCTTGAAATTGTATTTTCTTTTTGAAGTGAAAACTTCTTTAGCCACGTTGTGATTTGGAAGTTGATGAAAGGAAAAAACGAAAGCGACAGTAAAAAGAGACGGACACATAAATTCATAAGATTTAACGTGAGAGAAAATGAGATAGGACAGTTTTAGGCAATGGTAAAATGGTACAAATAAGGTTTGTTGCCACGCAATAATTAATTTTATTACCTCACCAAAAAGGCACGAAACAAAAACTTGTTAGACATCACTTATGACATTATGTTACTGATTGATATTGTGTTAGGTTACCATGGATATTTCAAATTGAATTTTATTACCTCACCTAAAGGCACGAAACAAAAACTTTTTAGACAGCACTTATGATATTCTGTTACTGATTGATATTGTGTTAGGTTACCATGTGTGGTAGCAACCACCACTCACACACTGGGTGTGATATTCTACCTCTGTAGATCAAGTGGACTGTATAATTTTTAAACTGGTAGGAAGTAGATATCACACAAAATAAATGCCCGAATATGGTATACTATAACCGGGATGAAGGCTCACTTACCTTTCCGCCAATGTTGCCGCTGATGATATTAATTCAAATTCCAAGCCGAAATATGCACAGCACCTTTACGTATGCACTACACCGCCGAAACAATTACAAGTGTGTCGTGAGATGTTAACCGCCGCACCGGTATCCGTCCGAGTCCCACGACCAAGTGACCAGTCATCGCCGATTTTTATTGTAGGGGGTAATTTAAAAACAAAAATAATTTTGCATACCCCCAATCAATTTATTAGCCCGAACACCTTGGATATTTCAAATGTGCATTAATTGAAAATGATATTGTGAATAATGATTGTGAGTACTTGTACGTACATTTTCATAAACTTTAAATTAGTGTGTATTAAAATTATTATTCTGAATTAAAAACAAAAATAATTTTGCATACCCCCAATCAATTTATTAGCCCGAACACCTTGGATATTTCAAATGTGCATTAATTGAAAATGATATTGTGAATAATGATTGTGAGTACTTGTATGCACATTTTCATAAACTTTAAATTAGTGTGTATTAAAATTATTATTCTGAATTAAAAACAAAAATAATTTTGCATACCCCCAATCAATTTATTAGCCCGAACACCATGGATATTTCAAATGTGCATTAATTGAAAATGATATTGTGAATAATGATTGTGAGTACTTGTATGCACATTTTCATAAACTTTAAATTAGTGTGTATTTGATCATTTTCTGAATTAAAAAAAAAAACGTAGATGTGAAGGTATCAATTCTACCACTTGTGAATTGCACACATAATATATTTTTTTTGTAATAGTGTTTAATGCGCTGGCCATTGGTGGTCCAGATAAATAAATAATAAGGGATTGTTATTGTTTCAGATATCACCCATTATCTCGACACTGTGACATACTTACTTCTATTGAGACCCGTATATCCATGTTGAACATGACATATTCAAAGTTTATTGACACAGGAATGTGTTGCTTCATACCGGGGAAGGTGAGATTTTTTAATTAACCATTTACTTATATTATAAATACTTCTGTTTTTATGCGATTGCGAAAAAGGGGGTTATGTTTTTCGAGCGTATATATTATATTAGGTCGGGGAAAAAGTGTTTTCGCATAACGTAGGTATAAACTTGTTATAAAATTACTTTGGCTGTACTATTTGTATCTGGTCGGTTTTGGTAACATTAAAAAGGTTACATTAAAGATAAGAAAAAGAAAAGTTGTTTCCCGCTATTTTTCATGTTTTTCTTTCTGTAAAAATAAGTGAATCTTGTTGAGATAAAATTATATTATACATAAAATGAACAATTTGTTTCTGAACAGAACAGTTTTTAGTTCTTAATTGGTCCGAAATGTGGCGCCACTTCTCTTGTCGCGTCGTACCTTTGACTAATGTATAGTCTTGTTTGTCTTGTCACAATTGTAACTACATATGTATAGTATTTCAATTAACTTTAAAATTAGTATCGAGCTATAATTTCTACAAATCTAATGAAGAAATTCGATAAATTTTAAAATATTATTACAAAAAGGTAAAAATGCAACTCAAGCAGCGAAAAAAATTTGTGATGTTTATGGACCTAATGCAGTGTCTGTAAGAGTAGTACGAAGTTAGTTCAAACGTTTTCAGTCCCGGAAATGTTGATGTTAACGATGCATCTCGCTCTGGTCGCCCTGTTACGAATAAAATAGACGCCATTTTGGAAAAAAATGGAGTAAGATCGGCATATCAGTAGTTACGATGTAGCTGAAGAACTAGAAATTGACCACAAAACAGTTTTGAACAATGCTAGCTATACCAAAAAGTTCAATATTTGGGTGCCACACGAGCTCACTGAAAGAAATCTAATGAACCGTAAATCTAATCTACTTATTTGCGATTCATTATTGAAACGTAATGAAACCGAGGCGTTTTTTAAGAGATTGATAACTGGCAATGAAAAGTGGATCACGTACGACAAGAACGTGCAAAAAAGGTCGTGCTCTAAGGTCGGCCAGGCTTCACAGACTGTTCATGGGTACACACCCGCCTGGGGGGACGGGTGGTTATGTGAGACTCCTACTCATTAAAATTCCACGGTGTACCATCCGCCGCCTTGATGGGGCGACGCGGGCCTCATGGTAGCATACAACCGCGTCGCCCCGGCGGCCGGCCCGGTATTTCCGGGCACTGGCCTAAATAGGAGACAACTTAGTACACCCTAGCTGTCTCCTCCGTCCACCGAATCTGTGCAATGGGAATTGGCGTATGAAACGCCTCCTCCGGGCACCCGTTCGTCTTTGCTCGAACCGCCACCTACCGTCGAGGGTGAGGCCCATATATTTCATCACTGGACCGCTGTACAGCCAATTATGATGCGATACTTTTGCATTTCGGAAGAATGCAAAATTTTTGTTTAACTATGACACGAGCGAAGTTGCGTGCAAAGCGCAAGTTCAATCATAAGTTTTGATAAGAGATATGTATATGACGTTGGAAAAAAATATCTTTGAGAAATAATATATAGAAAATAATATGGTTTTAAATTAACTTGTTCAAGATAACCACGACCAGCAAAACGTGAGCCTTGTGCTGGGCCCTAAAGAAAACAAAAGTGTTCGCGAGTCGAGGTTAACTGATAGTGAAGCTGTGATACACAGCACACTGCCTTTTTAAAATGCCACAAGCTTACCTCAAGACTCGGCGCATCGGTTTCCTAGCCACGAATCCCTTACACGTGAACCATGTAAAGTGGTGTATGTATAGTGATCTGTTTGTAAGTGGGTGTGTAGGTCTAATAAGGAGGGCTGGCGCACCCTACTCGTCACTTCCAACGGCAACAACAGTTTATCAGACAAACACGATATAACAAATCACATTTATATTTTTCTACATATACTGGATGATACTGGCCGCTTACCAGAGCAAGCTAGCTATTTCAAACATCTGTTCGTAGGATGCTAGAATACAAGTTAATCACAACCAAGAGGATGCGACGACTGGAAAGACTTAGAAAGGAGCAGTAGGGGGACTTACCACGTATCCTGGTTGTATCTGCCACGATCCGAGGGTGCACCCTGAACTTCCTCACACGTCTTGAACAGTCTAAAACACTTCTAGAGCACTAGAAAGACGTATTTCACCAGCTTTCCGATAGTTATAATTAATTTACAACGAAATTATGCAGAGCGTGTGTGTCACTGCAGTTCCGCGGCGGCCATTACACCGTTCTCGGTTTACGAAGAAATGCGCGGCAGATTTGCGCGCGTATTTTAAATACAATTGTGCCCCCAAGGAATTGGAGAAATTAGAAAGGGAAAAGGGATGTCGCAACATACCTCCCACTTGGAATTCGCCAGGATTCCAGAGAAAAGCAAAAATAAGTTAACTGCAAGTACTCGGAATCTAAAGTTTACATTACAACTAAAAAAGTTACAATAAATAACCCTATTATTTTAGGGTCTAAGTTAAATTAAATTAACGCTATACCTAAGTAACTTAGATTAAGTAATTTTAATAATAAACTCAAGCTTATTACAAAGGTAAAGGATAAACCTTTACCACAGGGCGTCGAAACTCGCTACCATTAGCTGTTTTTACGGTAACAACTCTTACCACGTTATCTGGGCCCGGATGAATTCGAACTATTCGAGCTATTTTCCACGATAAAGGAGGAAGATTAGGTTCAACCATAATAACCAAATCATTAAGTTTTAAATTAGGTACAGTTTTAAACCATTTATTTCTCTGTTGAAGTGTGTGCAGATAATCACGTTGCCATGTACGCCAAAAGGTTTGACAAATTTTTTTTATTAACTGCCAACGAGAACGGGGGCATGTCGTTTCGTCCAATGGAGTTTCAGGCAGGCCAACGAGAGGACCACCTATAAGAAAATGACCCGGTGTGAGTACATCAGCTTCGTTTGGATCTGACGAAAGCGTACAGAGAGGTCTCGAATTAAGAACTGCTTCGATTTTAGTAAGCACAGTAAACATTTCTTCCAATGTCAGAGTTTGCGAACCTATAACGCGTTTTAAGTGGTGCTTAGTTGATTTGATACCGCTTTCAAAGATACCTCCGAAATGAGGAGCACCAGGCGGATTAAAATCCCATTTTATGCGTCTTACCGCAAGACCATCTGATATATCGTTACGATTGCTAAAGAAAATGTCATAAATATCGTTCAGTTGACGATTAGAACCTATGAAATTGGTACCGCAGTCTGTAATAATCTTATTACATATACCGCGTCGAGAAACAAATCTGTCAAGGGCTGCTAAAAAGGCTTCGGCACTAAGTTCTGTCACTACCTCGAGATGGACAGCCTTGACACTTAAACATATAAATAGGCACATCCACGCCTTATAAGTACGGGCATTACGACGCCTACTTTCCTTTACAATGAAAGGACCACCAAAATCGATCCCAGTAGTTTGAAAACATCTCCCAGGAGATAGTCTGTCAGCTGGAAGATCTCCCATGACTGGTTGTAAAATTACTGGTTTGGATTTAAAACAGTTAATGCATTTCGAAAGTCGTGAACGAATCAAAAGTCTTATACCCAAGATCCAAAATTGTCTCTGAATAAGAGACTGCAATGTACGAGGTCCACAATGTAAATATTTAAGGTGCCAACTATCAATTATCATTTGAGATAATGTGGAATATTTTGGCAGTAAAATCGGATGTATAGTAGCGTCGGGTAAATTAGAGTGGCGCAAACGACCCCCCACTCGCAAAACACCATGATTATCTATAAATGGTGACAAACGTTGAATTGATTTAACACAAGTAGATCCTTGCTTTAAAGAATCGATTTCTTGTGAAAAATATTCCCTTTGAGTATGCTGAACTAAAATCCTAAGTGCATTTTCTAACTCTGTGGTGGATAACGGCAAAATATATCGCATATCTCGTTTAAGTTTTATATTTTTAACAAATCTTAGACACCACGCGACAACCCGTTGGAGTTTTGAAAATGATGAACATTTTGCGATCACGTCAGTTAAACAATTTTCTGATTGAGCTTCTAGAAAGCAATCTGTAGAGAGCGGTTTTCGTTCTGGTAAATCCGTTTCTGAAACTAACTTCTTCTGATTTGGCCAAACGTCAAGAGGTAGACTGATCCAAGATGGACCTTTCCGCCAAAGTTTGTGGGTGGCTAGCTCATCGCAAGTTGTTCCACGACTACAGACATCTGCTGGGTTTTCGCGAGTAGAAACGTGAAACCATAAGTCAGACTCAATCAAATTTGTGATTTGTACCACGCGATTTGCGACAAACATCTTAAGGAGATGTGGTGGAATATTAATCCATGATAAAACAGTGCTACTGTCAGTATAGGCTCTAACAGAGTCAAATTTTATTTTTGATAGAAGTAAATTATACATGTGGCTCAGCACACGAGCCAATAAAACCGCAGCACACAGTTCAAGCCTGTTAACTGTCAACGGTTTTAAAGGTGCTATTTTAGATTTGCCTATTAGAAGACTGATCATATTTGCCTGTGGCGACGTTGTACGGACTACACAAAGGTAGACACAGCAGCCGTAACCTTTAGAACTTCCGTCGCAGAATCCTACAAGATGTATCTGCATTGGATCTGGAGGTAAAATCAAACGAGGCAATCTAATGTTTTGCAAATCCGCCAAGTTGGCTGAAAGAAGATGCCATTGCTTAGCTAAATATTTGGGGATTGATTCATCCCATGTGAGATTTAACCTCCACATTTCTTGCATAAGCATCTTGGCAGAAAATACAATTGGACAAATCCAACCTAGCGGATCGAAAATCCTAGCAATGGTTGACAAAATTGACCGCTTGGTGAATTCAAGCTTGAAGTCATCCGAAAAGGTATAAGAAAAATGATCATTGGAAGGATCCCATTTAATTCCAAGAATTTTAAGTATATGGTCATTAGCAGACTCCATAAATAAATTAGGAGATTGATAATGCGCAGGTGGTATATCAGAAAGCAACTCGCAATGATTACTACTCCATTTACGGAGTTCAAATTTTCCTAAATTTAGTAAGGCTATTAGCTCGTTCTTAAGCTCAATTGCCTTTTGTAAAGTAGACTGCCCTGTAGTAATATCATCCATGAATATTTCTTCACGCAGAACTGATGCAGCATGAGGAAATTTAGATTCATGATCGTTCGCGAGTTGTCGTAGAGTCCTTATGGCTAAATAAGGTGAACTGGCTACCCCATAAGTTAAAGTATTTAACTCATATTCCTTTATTGATTCGTTAGCAGATTCACGCCACAATATGTGTTGATAACACCTATCTTCAGGGCGAATTAGTATCTGGCGATACATTTTACATATGTCTGCTGTAAATACAACCACGTGCAGGCGAAACTTGGTTATCAAATCTATAATATCAATCTGAAGTTTCGGACCTACGTGAACAATGTCGTTTAGAGAATTGTTATTTGTTGTGCGACAGCTAGCATCGAAAACCACTCGAAGCCGTGTGGAAGTGTTATCCGGTTTCACGACACAATGATGGGGAATAATACATGCGCTATCAGTAGACGAAGTTTCAACTGGTTGCATGTGACCTAACTGTTCGTACTGACGCATAAATTCGACATATTGTGTTTGAATGTCCGGATCACGAGCAAGTCGTTTTTCCAGATTAAGCAAACGATTTAAGGCTTGTCGGTTTGACTCGCCTAAGTGACAAAAATTATCCTTCAACATAATGGGTACAACGTATCGTCCATCAGGATTACGGTAATGATTATTTTTATAATTTTGTTCGCAAATAGCATCTTCTGGGGCACAGATGATTGCCTTAGGTGGCTCTTCAGTCTCCCAGAACTTTTGAATTACATTATCGAGAGCTAGAGTGGATACTAACAGCGAAGTGACTTCCTTACTAGGCGAACGTAGACTGGAGTGCTCTAATTGGCCCGTAATGACCCAACCAAATACACTACCGAGAGCACACGGAATTCCGGGGCCTGGATCAAAGCGGGTACCGTCATAGATACGGTCGTAACATTCTACACCAAGAAGTAAATCCACGCGGCATGGTTTGTCAAATGTTTCGTCAGCTAAGTTGAGATGACTGTAAAGTTCTCTAAGCGATGAAGGCAAAGCTCTTCCTGGCATATTTGAGGAAATTTTCTGGATAACAATTAAAGGTAAATTAAATTGAGGCGTTTTGCTATTCCGAGGCATGATCGAACAAAACGTAACTCCCTTAATATCATGTATCGATTTTTCACTTAGTCCAGTAACAGAAACATTACATTTTTGTACCTTCAGACCGAGCCTCCGGGCACAAGAACTAGTAATAAACGAATCCATAGAACAACTATCGATGAGAGCGCGCGCATGATGCATGACGTCATTTGTACCCCAAATTCGCACTAATGCAGAACCTAAAATTTTAGTTGACAAATTGCTTGGCCAATCGGCCGCGCTTGTTAACGCCGTTGAATCCTGAATTAATTTCTCAGTAACAATCTGAGCGGACGAACCTATAGTAAGGGAACTGGCCGACTGCTCACTCGCAGTAGGCGATTCCACCTGTAAAAATGTACTAGTGGTAGGGCTGGAAACGTCTACGTGTAACAACGTATTATGCCGTGTACCACAAATGGAACAATTTATTTTAGAAGAACACGAAATAGAACTGTGTCCCGATCTCAAACAATTTGAACATAATTTTAACTCTTGAATTAATTTAATACGCGAAGTAACATTCATTTTTTGAAATTTAAAGCATTTATAAATACTATGTGAAAAATTGCAGCATGGGCATAATAATTTCGTTTGTTGATCAGTAGTTGAAGAAACAAACGAAGACTTCGGTTTTTTATTTAGCGGACTGTAAAGTTTATTTTGAATTTGTTTAGAATTTACACTTGTTGACTTTGGTACTTTGGTAACTTCTAGTATTTTAATGTAATTTTGTAAAAACTTTAATAATTCATCAAATGTAGGTATTTCATTTTTGTTTTGTAACTCGAAACGTTGGCGAGTGTCGTTGTCGATAACACGGGAAGCAATGTAAAATAAAATGTATTCACCGAGCGAATCAATATTGAGCGCGCGAAGCGCATTTACACTTTCAAATAAAGTATTCGTTATCGAGTTTAAATCATTAAGTGACGATTTATGCAACGGGATAAGGTTAACCATTTTATCGAGATAATTAGTGGCTAGCAGTCGCTTATTGTCATAACGATCGAGAAGAGCGTTGAAAACAACATTATAATTACAAGCGGTTAACGGAACTCCCTTAGCTATTGTTAAGGCGAAGCCTGACAAATAAGAAATTAAATAGTGAAATTTTTCCATGTTCGACAGTGACTTGTTTTCATGTATCAAGGGCAAGTAGCTATCTTTGAACGTTGGCCAGTTCTCAATATTGCCATCAAACGATGGTATTTGTAATTTCGGTAAACGTATTTGAGGCTTGTACTCAACCGCACTAGTGAGGGCTGGAACCTTTGGAGAACTTGCATCTGAGTTATCTGTGTCAAATATCGATTCTGCTATTTGAATTATATTATAGTATAAATCGTCGAAGGAATCTAATATTTGCGTATTAGCTTCAACTTCAAATCCGTATTCTAAATTTTTTTGATCAATCGTTTGACTAATTTCATAAAAGTTATCTCTTATAGTATTAATGTTTTTATATCTCGCACGGAAATTTGATAATTTCGACTTATCGTGTGTAACTTGAGTAGACAAATCATATAAAATTTGAATTGAACGAAAGTCATGTTGCCGTCGGGAAACAAGAGTTTTTATTTCTGCTTCGACTCTTTTGTTTACATTTTCAACTGGTTTCGACATGGCAAACACTAATCATTAACTGCACAACTCCAACAAAATAGAAAATAAATAAAACAAAAGTAAAATATTTGTAACTAGCGAGTGTCGTCGCCTTAACAAGTTTTTAATAAATACCTACCTCACTTTTATTGTGTATATCTAAATAACTTTGTTAATGTACAACGTAACGTTTACATTTAGTTAACACGTTTAATTCTATGTTATTTAAATAGATAGCATGATTTTTATTCCGAGTACATACAATCTTACCTAAATTTGCCAATCGTACACCCAGGAACAGATGGATAAATAGGTAGGTAGATTGAAAACACTACATGATAAAAATAAATTCTTGAACAAGTTTTGAAGTAACAACGTAATATGAGTTGTTGAACTAACTAATGATAATTGAATGACTATTGTTTCTTTTGAAATGAAGTAAAAAGCGGAATAGTCATAATTTTACTGATTCAATGTTACTGAATCCGTCTCGTATGGATCAATTTTTGAATGGATGATACTGGCCGCTTACCAGAGCAAGCTAGCTATTTCAAACATCTGTTCGTAGGATGCTAGAATACAAGTTAATCACAATCAAGAGGATGCGACGACTGGAAAGACTTAGAAAGGAGCAGTAGGGGGACTTACCACGTATCCTGGTTGTATCTGCCACGATCCGAGGGTGCACCCTGAACTTCCTCACACGTCTTGAACAGTCTAAAACACTTCTAGAGCACTAGAAAGACGTATTTCACCAGCTTTCCGATAGTTATAATTAATTTACAACGAAATTATGCAGAGCGTGTGTGTCACTGCAGTTCCGCGGCGGCCATTACACCGTTCTCGGTTTACGAAGAAATGCGCGGCAGATTTGCGCGCGTATTTTAAATACAATTGTGCCCCCAAGGAATTGGAGAAATTAGAAAGGGAAAAGGGATGTCGCAACATATACATTACAATCAATATTACCGTTACGTGGATTACTGTCTAAAGGGATCTCCAAGAAACACTCAAAATTAGAAAAAAGGGTTTTTTCAAGACCTACGCGTCGAGGTAGATTTGCAAGACTGAAGATGAAACTATCGAGCGAACGCTGGCCTTACAAATTTTAGTCCTACATACCTTTTATAAGAAAAATTATTTAAAAAACGTAAAACAACACAAACCGCATGACTTCACCTGCCAATGTTTAATAATGAAATTTCCAACATAACTTAATTTACTTTTCATTACACTTGCACGTAAACAATGTCATAATTTAATGTAGGCTGGGTGTAACCGCCTAAATAAAACCCGAGGGACTTTTTTAGCGCTAACGCCCGAGGGTGTAATGGCTTTTGTAATTGATGCCGTTTTCTTACAATCCATTTGGCTGTATGCGTCTTTGCGCCTTTTACGTTTCCTTTATAATTCCATATATTTTCGTAAAAACTTTTATATGCTAGATTTTGTTAAAGAACAGCACAGTTTTTAATACTAGAAATAGACATAAATTAGTCATACCGTGTTTTAGACTTACTAAGACTAATAAAAGTTTTTTAGGTAATAGTGTTAGGTTCTATAACAAGATCCCGAAGCACATTACTGATTTACCGGACAACAAGTTCAAGGACCATGTCAAGCGGGTTTTACTGTCAAAAGGTTATAGGGTGGATCATTATGTGAATGATAGTTGTTTGGAAGTGACTCCCTCTCGGTGCAGTCACTAAATTATATGGTTATTATTATTAATTAGAAATTATTGTTTTATATTAATACTAGTAATACTACTTTGTTACCGGTTCTTTTCGATAACCGGGATGTTTTCCGAACCGGCGGTAGTGTTTTGACGTTCATAAATGGCTTCTTAGGGCCAAATTAATTAAAGACTTTTTTGATTTTGGTTTTGAAGGTGGGGACAAACTAGCCAGAAGACAGTTCCACGTAAGGTAAGAATAAATTGTATGGTTCCAGGTCATAGACGAGATAAAACGCGTGTTGGCCCTGGTCGAGACGTCTTCAAGTCCGCCGCGGGCTCACGAGGTGCTCCAAGAGTTACGCGACATCTCCAGCATGGCTATCGAGCACTTCGACGACAAGATCTCACCTGCGTTCAGGAAGCGGATGCAGGAGGGCGCTCCTCGACCCCCAAATCCTCGCCCACAGCATGGTAAGTAAAAAAAAAAAACGCACGATGGAGGTTACCCTTTCTGAAAACATAAAAATATTCACATAAACGATACACAAATAGTACACCACGCTGGCTATGACAACTTTTCCCGCACACGCTTTGACCGAGGTAATAGGAAACGATGTATACTGTTTTATATCTCATTCTCTCGCAAGCTAAATCCTATAACATTTATTTGTTTGTCTCTTATTAGTGTCCATTTTCAAATCACAAAGGTGCTAACGAAGATTTCAATTCAAAATGTCCTGATTCGAGGTTTTGCAGATGACTGGGTAAACCAAAAAAATCAAACAAATTTGTTTTTTTTTATTTATTTAATGTAGGCCCTAAGGACTTATGAACGCCATAACACTACTACAGGTTCGGAAAACACCCCCAGTCATCGAAATGAGTGGGCAAAAAACTCGATCGGATTTATCTTTTTTTTAGTAAACAAATTTTTTTTTATAGTAGCACGGCAAGTTGATTGTACTGCCACAGTACAGTTCTAACACAAAGGCGACCTGGCGAACACCGAGAATCGAGATCCATCGACGGTGACCGCTGTCATACCTGCCTGCATTAATTTAACTGGATATGCACCGGCTGATACCGAAACGCGACACGCAAAAGCGAGTCACTATGACGGGATAAATAATAATAGTCATATTAATTTAATATTTATTTATTTATTTTGCTGCAGACTCTTTGTTCTCACACTTTACAAAGATAGATTATATTGATAAGATGAGATTATATTAATACAGTTAAAATTAGAGATGAAAAGGATATCTTGTAACTATCCGGTATCCGCCCTATCCGGCCTTGGATTCCTGATAGTAACTTTCAAAAAAATTCTCATTATTTTACACAAGGCAAATCATACCACAATAGGTTATGGACATCGTTTATTTTTATAATCGCACGTTTAAAATGTTTCATTTATTAATCAGTTTAGTTTATTTCCGATCTCGTTCACCGCGCCAATATTCAAATCAAACTGATCGCTTCATATAACGCGATAAAGGGACGAATATCCGGTAGTCGGATATCCGGCGCTCCGGCTTTATAGCTTGCTGAATAGTGTAAACTCTTTATAACGATACTCAAGGGACTGAGCATTTTTTGTCGTTATAGAAAGTTATCGTTATATGGAGTGAACAAAAAAACAACCAAATTAACAAGAATTTTTAATATGTTTATCTTAGATAATAAATGCTTATAAATTATTGTTTACACATATAGTCTGATAACTTTGTTTGACGTTTTTTGCTATGCCAGTACTTGTTTTGTATTATTTTATGTATTCTATTCATATCTTCTTCTATCAAACTTTTTCGTCAACACTAATCGCTTTCCGTTTACTGGCCATGTTAACAGTTTCAAAGTAGGTTTACGACTGATAATACGATAGGTACCCAGTATGCTTGGTCGAAGACCATCACTTCCGAGAAACCAATGCGTCATACTGCACGTGTTCAAGGCAATTAAAGATAACAAAAGCTAGACCGAACTCGGATGTTTCCGAGCTTCAAGATCTTTTGTTACCTGATAACATAACAAAAACAATAATACCGATAATAAATATTTACTGCCTAAAAATATGAACCCATTTCTTCGTAATAGAGAAAGGCGTATCGCTATAAAGAGTGTTTCAATATGTGTGTTTTAACGCAAACCAACCAAGTTGGGCTCACTTCAACGTTATAGGGAGTTTATCATTATAAAGGATAACGTTATAAAGAGTTTACACCCTCTAGTTAAAATACAACACAGCCTGTTGACTTACACTAAGTGATTTCCCGACAGGTGTTTTCATTGAGTTCATCTTCAACTGCGGAGGGTTGTGGTTGTTTCTTCTTTAATTTTTGGATTGTATCTACAACGGCCAAGTCACGGTTTTTAATAGCCATCCTTATGTTGTAATTTAGGGTGGCTAACTCTGTCGCTACCGTCGCTCGCTTTACAAATCCGCCAATCACGCTGTCCGAATAGACGATATAACAACACATAGATATGTCTAGTTTAAAACCGTTTTGGGTTTACTAATTCAATAGTTTTCATGAAAATCGAATGGAGCGGTGCGATCATTTCAAATACTCAATCTAGTTCTGGGAGAGTTGGGGTACAGAAATATTTCTATTGATATATCTTTCTACTCGGCAGCCCGATTGGTTGCAGACTACAGAAGATCGCAGCCACTACTATTTTTTTTCGATCTGACCTTTCTGTTAGCCTGAGGGGCCCTATGCAAAAACCGATCCGCTGATGGCTTTTACCGCTTTATCGGGCTTGGGGACGAGCGCTGAAGGCACTCAGCCGCGAAAGCGTGGGCAACAAGCGCGCAAGGGTGCCAAAGTGGCCGGAGCTCGGCTTGGGCTGTTGCCGGACCTCGGCTTGGGTCGCAGCCACTTTGTGTTGTATTCCTGCGGTGTGTAGGGTTTTTCGAGGTAGGAGGGTTCAACAGGCGGGCCGTGTGCTTGTTTTCCACCTTTCTAGTATGTATAAAAAAAAAAAAACTATTAAAATACTTGTTTTTTTTCTTCTGTCAGTACAAACGGTGGTGCTTGCTCCGTTCGCGATGCGTCAGGAAATGATAAATCTCCGCAGGCGGTCCATTGTGAACGCGAAGCTCTCGTTTTGTCTCGCATACCAGTACAAAAGATTTTACAAACGGGTGAGTTTTTCTCGCAAAGATCATAAAATCATGATTCTTAACTTCCTCTTCTTTTATTTTGTCTATCTGCCTATGTAGGCAATTTCGCCAATGTCAAGTATGACAAATACGCATTATAGAATTTAGTTGCCAAATGTTCGGTGTAGGTACAGTAGAATTGAAATAAAACAAGACAGTCACAAAAATAATAGTGGCAACAATATCACCTGATGTTATTTGACGATGTGGCCCAAGAGTTTATTTCTACACAATAAGGCTAGAAAGAAAACTGACTCTCCGAGTGCTGCTTTTCAACTTCTGGGTGGTAGCTAGCCAGGCGGGCATTAGAAAATGCCCTACCATCATGCTATGGTTTCATCACGATGTATTCCTTCACCGAAAGCTTAGGTTCATTGGGTGTTGAATTACATCTTCAGCACTGAGACGCCCAAGCCAACCCTCACCTGCACGTGATGCACCCTGTTGGGTAACGAACGAGGAAATGCCGATAGCGGGGTGGTGACTGGGTCGCGACCATCATGCATGTCGTTAAAAGTCCGTCATAGTGACTCGCTTTTGTATGTAGCGTTTCGGGATCAGCCGGTGAATATCCAGTTAAATTAATGCAGGCAGGTATGACAGCGGTGACCGTCGATGGATTTAGATCTGTCGGTGGTCGCCGTTGTGTTTGGATCGTACTGTGATTACCATCAGAGACAGTACCGTCAATTTGCCGTGGCATTATTAAGAAAAAGGGATTCGAACTCACGTCTCTAATGCGATAGTCGTGTTTTCCTATTAATATTGTCTTTCTTAAATTCCAGATGGTTACCTACAGAAAAGTCGCTTGGAAACAGCAGAACACTATCAGATTCCTTACAAGGAAGCAGAGGGAACAGGATGCTGCTATAGGCATGTCTTTGAACTGTACTTTAAACCTTTTTTATGTTCTGTACATGCGCAAAAATGATAATGTGGAAAAAATTGCGGGGCAGTCTTTGGGGAATGCCGATAGAAGTGAAAACTAAGTATATATAAAAACTAGCTGTGCCCGTGGCTTCGTTCACGTGGACTACAGAATGCCCGCGCGAATCTTGCTCCCACGCTCCTGGCTATTTTAAAGACAAAAATGCTTATTGTGGGTGTTCCTTAGAAGATAGATGTATATACTCCCGGACATTTTGTAGGCCTTTTTAATGCCTATGATTATGTAGTACATTAATTTGCTATATCTCTTATGGTTTACTCAGCATAAGCCATTTAAGCGCCCGAATTGATTTACCATGACCAGTTTATTTTTATTTTTGCGGAACCCTAATTCTTTTTCTAAAACAAAAGTAGCCTTAGTTACTCCTTATATCGTCGGCTATCTATCAGTGAAAGTCCCGTCAAAATAGGTCCAACCGTTTCGGAGATTACCCGGTACAAACAGACACTTCAATTTTATTCATTGTATAGATAATTCAAAAGTAATAATCTAATAGCTCGAATAGTTTAGGGAATGTTTTTACATGAATTGTTTTATTTGTCAGTAGAAAGTACTATCATGTATATGGTGAAATACAATTTTAATTTATTGCGCTATCGTACAAAATTCTTGTAATTATTTAACATAAAAGAGTTTACATAGAGAGATATACTTCTTGTATATACATATATAATGTATACTAATAACAGTAATAACGCACGGAGGTATATCAATGTACATATATATATATACGCAGTAATATATATAGCTCATGGGAAGTGTTCGGTGACGATGACGCGAGTTCCTTGATTTTTGTTGACCCAAAAAGAGCTCAACGCGCCTAAAGAAGTTTTCTAATAATAAGATGTTCTAATTTGATAATATATGAGTCAATCAGCTATTTTACACACATACACACACACACACACCCTTTGTTGCCCTTGACATCTATATTAATAAACCTGTATTCTGTTTGTATATTTAATATTTTTCCAGTTTCCCTTTAGGTATATACTATATGAAGGACACTGATCACGAATATCCATAAAAAAAAAATTCTCGGTCTGTTTGTATGTCTGAATTTAATTCAAAAACTGCTTGACATATTTTTATGGAATTTGTACACGGGAAGTATAAGTAATTACATAGTTGTCAAAAAATCAAATTTTTGTTAATTCTTTGGAAGGGAAGCCTACATCATACCATAATTGAGAGGCTATAAGAATCGCTAATAATAATAGGTCGGGGAAAAACTTTTTTCGCATTTTTATATGAAAACTCAAGAATTTTTTTTCAAAGTTTATTGTGCCGTTTTGTTCATTGACTTTCTGCCATTTTGTAGATAGAGACATGGTCCCGTTGCTGTAAAAACTTTGGAGACTTTTGATTAAAAAAACGCAACAAATAGTTTTGGCAGTCCTCTCTTGATTTTAACCTTACAGAACCTAAAGAATTCTGAAGAGACCGAAACAGGTGAAAATCTGAAGATGCAAGGCAAGGTCAGGGCTATATGGTGGATGCACTAACACCTCCCAGCCAAACTCTTAATTTTTGCTGAGTGGCTAAAGATGTGTGTGGTCTAGGGTTATCGTGATGAAAGACACATCCTTCCTGTTGATTAATTCGGGCCGCTTTCTCTCAACTGCTTCCTTTAATCTCATCAGTTGTTTATCCGAATCGATGGTTCTGCCGGGCGGTAAAAGATCATAATGAACAATGTCCTTCCAGTCCCACCATACACACAGCATACCTTATTTCGAGTTAGCCCCAGTCTGTGAAGCCTGGCCGACCTTAGACCACGACCTGTTTCGCACGTTATTGTCGTAAGTGATCCACTTTTCATCACCAGTTATCAATCTCTTCAAAACGACTCGGTTTCATCACGTCTCGATAATGAATCGCAAATGAGTACACGATTCATTAGGTTTCTTTCAGTGAGCTCGTGTGGCACACAAATATCGAGCTTTTTGGTATAGCCAGCATACTTCAAATGGGTTAAAACTGTTTTGTGGTCAATTTCAAGTATTTCACTTACGTCGTAACTACTGACATGCCGACCTTGCTCCACTTTTTCAAAAATGGCGTCCATTTTATTCGTAACAGGGCGACCAGAGCGAGGTGCATATTTAACATCAAAATTTTCGGACTGAAAATGTTTATAAATATGTTTATTTTATTAAATCTATATAAACTTGATAAAATTCAAAATCAGGCTATGGGAATTATTTGGAGTTTTGTTAAAAGTACTCCTATCCACATAATGGAAAGTGAACTGAGTATATATCCATTACACCTTAGGAGAAAGTATTTAGCCGGAAAATTTTTATTTAAATCTAAATCATTTTGTGAAAAACAACCTCGTTAAGCTAATAGATGAATTATCCACTTCTCTTCAAACCTGTTATTGGCGTAATAAAAAGAAACCATTATTGGCCTGTGCGTATATTAGCTTTAAAAATATATCAATACACTCTAGCATAAATCTTGAAATGTTTTCCTTACATACGTGGGTTGACAGCATAGACCTAACAATTAGGATAAATATAGATGATATCACAAAACCAAAACGTCAATATAATTCCCTCCAAATAAAAAGTATTTGTGACCAATATATTAATTGCCAATATCAAAAGTTTACAAAAATATACACAGACGGATCTAAAGATGGGAATTATATAGGTGCCGCATTTTTTGAGTCAAATTACGAAACTTCTATGAAATTCAAAATTAATGAAAATGTTTCAATTATGCATGCTGAATTATTAGCTATTTCGGAAGCTCTAGCGTTTGTTCAATCAACTGACTCTATAGAAGTTGTTATACTAACTGACTCGAAAAGTGCTCTTCAACATGTAGCTAGATGTACCTCGACTTTTCGAGGAACACCGTTAGCCTACACTATCTTAAAACAATTACTTGATTTGAAGAAGAATAACAGTAATTGTTATGCAGTGGATACCATCTCATATAAACATAGCCGGGAATGAAAGAGCTGACCTCTTAGCCAGGCAAGGATCTTCCGACGGTATTCCAATTAAAGTATTACCAACGCATTTTGATTTATGTTACATGTTAAAAAATGACTGCTATTTTCACTGGAAAGAATACTTCGACGAACGCTCTAGATCCAAAGGAATATGGTACAAAACGATACAACCACATCCTTTAAAGACTCCTTCGATAGAAAATATCACAATTAATCGGCAAGAAGCCATAACAGGAATGAGATTACGCTCGGGACACATTCCATCGAAAAAATTCGCATTTATGATGCATAAAAGGCCATCTCCAATGTGTCCGACTTGCGGAATCATAGATGATGTGTACCACATTCTGGTGGAGTGTGTTCGGAGTGAATCCAGTAAGTCTAAACTTAATGCATCTGGTTCGATCCACATTGGTATATATAATTCCATTTTGGCCGACCCTTCGTCTTTTTTTGCTAGGGAGCTATTTAAAATTATGTTAAGTAATTGTTAATATTGGTTTTATGTTGTTTGGAAATTGTCTTGTGAAGTTTAAATTACACAGGCAACATAGTCGCCCAAGCGACTAAGCCTAAAATAAAGGAAAAAAAAAAACTTTGTGCTACTCTTACTGACACTGCATTAGGTCCATAAACATTACAAATTTTTTTCGCTGCTTAAGTTGCATTTTTGCCTTTTTTGTAATCATATTTTAAAATGTATCGAATTTCTTCAATAGATTCACTCATTTTTACAGAAAGAAAAACATGAAAAATAGCGAGATACAACTTTTTTTAATTTATTTTTTATATTTATAATGTAATCTTTTAGTGCCTTTGACCAGACTAAACGAAAACTAAAAAATATATTTTTTACTTAAAACGTTATCTAACCGCTCCAAATTGTGGATATA
This sequence comes from Saturnia japonica, assembly GCA_033032175.1. Lineage (NCBI taxonomy): Eukaryota > Metazoa > Arthropoda > Insecta > Lepidoptera > Saturniidae > Saturnia > Saturnia japonica. The sequence goes on from CM065330.1 coordinate 1,930,894, forward strand.
TTACTTGATTGACCAATTTATCTTTAGGGTGCTAAGCCCCACTGGCAGCACTGGCACTGGCAAAGCATCAACAGTGTACCAACAGACCCTATATTTGTGGCCTATTTCGATCACATCATTCACTTCAAGTTAAGAGTGAGTTGAAAAGAGATAACAAGAGAATATTGTTCCAGCTGAGCTAAAGAAGCGCATCGAGGAATGTGATATCAAGTACAACGAGCTGACTCACACAAACCAGGCTGCTGGAGGGAAGACGATCTCCGGTGAGTATCTTCTTTACCCGATTGCGAAAAAGGAGGGTTATGTTTTTCGAGCCTATGTTTGTCTATTTCTTTGGCACGCTCTATAGCCTAAACGACTTGATAGATTTTATCATACGAGGTGTCGTTAGATTCGTCTTAATAGTAGGAGTGACATGTTCTATATAATATTTATTTACGACGTCTGGGAATGAAATAAAAAGCAAAAACAAAAAAAAATTGTCTCGTTATTCTCATGCAGTCGGGTTTATTGTTTCTTTTTTAATAATTTAGTTTGTTAACATATTGTTATATTTGTATGCAGTGAAAAAGCCGTTAGATTTTGTGTAAATAACTTATTGGTACTCATTAAAACACTTATATCTCTATGGTCCTCTTTCTTTTTATCGCTTGTTGTTTGTTGTCACGTGCTTGTTTGAAACAGAACTGTCTTGGCACGCAACACGGCTCGCTTATTAAATACCAAAATAAAAGCAAAGGAAATCACTAGAAAGGTCTTGAACTCTAGATATCGTTTGAAAGGGGAAGTGTTCTATTTTTAGATTAAGCAATCGAAGCGATAAGCTTTGTATGTGCGAGTAAATGCAATGTCTTTTCGTACCTACAAATACATACTCGATGTCTCGAGTAGATTCTAGGTGTTTCTAAATATCTCGACAATAGTGAAATTTTAATATTTTTAGTTTCTCGTAACATTCATTATTCTTATCAGCATTGAAATGGCTTCTTCGAAACATCACGGTGGCTGACGCTTAGCTTTTCATATGCGATCACCATCTTCTCTAGATTGTCGCCTTGATCTGGTAATAAAATAAGAATCAAGCAATACAGATAATTTACAAAGTGTATAAAATCACTGTTATGTCACTATTATGCTATACTATTTTTTTTGTCGTATAATACCCAAGTTTTTCTTAAGTTGTCGAATTCGATGACTTGAACTTTACTCAGACAGAGCTGAGCTAATGCTAAGCTTGCAACTATAAATTTGAATTTCGGAACTTAATGCTGAGTTAAGTTTGTGCGCTCTATAGATTTGAGCCCAAAGCTCAATAAGTGTACTTTTTAGTGTAATGTGCCCATTGTCTTTGGGCATACTTCTTATTTGTCTATGTTCCCTTCCTGTGTGACACGTCCGTTTTTCTTACGTTGTCGAACGTTGCTTGTCAGTTTTATATATTATAAGCTGATGCTCGCGATTTCGTCTGCGCGGGATTAGTACCTACTTCGAGTAGCTTATCCATCCACACAAACTTTCGCGTTTATAATATAAGTAGGATTTATATGTACTGTAATCTGCCTAAATAAATTAATTAATGTGTTAAAGCTAGAAGTTAGTTTTAGCTACTTCACATTTCTGTCTGCGCTATACCTCTCTAAGATTCTTGATTATAAATGTTTTTAATTTATCCAAGTGTCGTCCGGCGTCACCGGGGAGACGTCCGCGCAGCCTCAGCAACCGCTGCGACACTTCTCCAGCCAGATCAAGCTAGATCTCTCCGTCCTACCGATCGGCACTTCAAAGAGAACCCATAATAAACGTGAGTTGAAGGAAATTATACCTCATTGCTATATTGTGAAATTCCATAGTTCAGTTTGAAAGTTCGTTGTCTGTCAGATCTTGTCTCCCGGGAAGTGACTTCACTCCAAATGTGATTTGGGACCAAGTTTTCTGTGTATTTTTTTTCAATATTATAAGCGCGCGACCCCATTTCATTATAAGAAAAGTTTCATGACGTAAAACGTAAATCGTTATTTCGACCAAATTTCTAAATACATAATCTAAAAATATGCATTTTGATTATCGATTAGAATTAAAAAATAATAATATGAAATCCTAAATACCATGATTTTTTGTGTATATTCGTATATTTTTTCTTACTTCGTGAACTGTTACTTAAAACTGGAGTAGACCAAAATAATAAAACCAATAAATCGAAAATTAATTGTACTAATCGAACGCCGTTTCTACGTACAATTTTTTTTTTATAAAAAAAAATTACGTAAGGCATACATTTTTCCTCCAGCAACACGCAACGAACAATATGGACTGGAAGAAATAAAGTCTTCTTGTTTGGCTTCAGACATGCAATAGCGCAAGTGTTCCGGATTGAGATCTCAATTGTTTAACCGACTTTATAAAAAAAAAGGTCGTACTCAATTCGAATGCTTTTTTTTTCATGGATGTTCAACAATTACTTCTTTGTTTATAAACCAATTTGGATGATTTTTGTTCTTTGATAGGGGGATATCTCAAGGGTGGTTCAATTATAATTTCATTGACATTGGATCATCAACTTCGAAGATACACCAGGGAACTCTTGAAAATCATTGAAGTTGGTGTTGTGTTATCTAATTTATACAGCTTAGTCACAATTGGCGTGGGCAATTAGTGGGGGGGGGGGGGGGGGCACAATTGTCTTAAAACATTCAACTTTCCAACTTAAGTTATACTGCATCTCTAAAATAAACATTTAAAATATGTCATGCAACCCTTATTATGATGAACAAAGTATAGTAATTCTTATTAACCTCTTGACTCTTATATATGGTATTAATACCAATTTCTTCTGTATTCTTGACTTAATAGGGCCTATTATCCCGTGTCAATCAATATACCTGTTAAATACAAATTAACACCTGGAAATGGGTGGTTAATTATTGACAGCTGACAAATAAGAACAAATTATAATGTCTCTACAATTATTGAATTTTCTATGAACTGTATATATATATGGTGGTATGGGGGGGGGGGGGGGGTCCAAGGTCGGCAACGCGCTAGTGATATCTATGTTTCACAGGCTACGGTAGCCACTTACCACCAGGCGGGCCATATGCTTGTTTGCCACTTTAGTTGTATTAAAAAAAGAAGTAAAACACTAAGTATATAATAAACAAGCTAAATTATTAATTAAAAGGAAAACAAAAAACCGATATCAACAAAAACACTTGACTTAAATATTTTTGTTTTTCTATTTGATTCCCAGACGTCGTACTTAAATATTATATAGCCTAAGTCATACAATTAAGATGAATCTAACGACAACTGGTATGCTAAAATCCATCACGCCGTTTAGGCTATAGAGTGTGATAAAGAAACAGACATATTTAGTTACATAATACTCCTTTTTCGCAGTTGGGTAAAAAATAATTTTATTGCAGTATTACCGAACATGAAACCACGGCAACCGGTGATAAAGCTGCCGAGCCTCACGGAAGACGATTCCGAACCGCCGCCGAAGATGCCGAAAACGGAATCGAACCGCTTCAGCCCGACACCGTCCACATCCCACGGTAGCCCTAAGCACAAGCCGCAGACGACTCTCGCGAAGATAAGGGGCATAACTAGCGAGATACGACACCTCAGTAACTTGTCGAAGAGCTTCGAGAATAAGTTGAAACGCCCGTTCAAACTGAACACGGATGTCATAGTGCCGGAGAAGAAGCAGAAATTGGATTAGTGTATTATGACGTCATTGTACACGTCGAACGCCGTTCAAGACCCAAACAAAACAAGTGTTAAACATCGGGCTATCGAATGAGATTGCGATTTAGACGTTAGGCATTTTAACCTAAATATGTAGTTCTTGTTAATAATTATTTAAATACATTATATGTATGGTTGTTTTATTATTACGTGGGTAAAGGCGAAATATTATATCGTGCGTCTCAAATTATATGCGCGTTATTGTGGTTATAAATTGAAAAAAAAAAAAACTTTGAATAAATTAAAATGAAATGATTTAAAAAGATACGTTCAATTGAAGACGAAGAATAATAAAAAAAAAAATATAATAAAGAACACGCTGGCGTGTTTTGTAACGTAATCGGTTGCACTTTTAAGTGTTAATTATTAATCTTTGTCGATTTTAATCTGTGGTCTGTTGTATGTTGTAACTCGCCCGTTTAGTGCTTAGGCCATTTGTGTTTCAGTCAAATAGACTATCGACATATCTCTGAAAAATAAATTAATTAAAATGAGCCTGCGTACAAAGTACATGTCGGGCCAAGCCAGGGGTTTCGCGAAAATGATTAATTTTAACCAATACATAACTACTTTGTTACTACTCTAGTTTAATCTCTCAATCTCTATACATAACTGTGCAACAGAACTACTGAACGGAATTACGAAACAGAATTGCGAAACGGAATTGGATCAAATCAACAGCTTTTATATATGAAGCTTACATAACAATTATACACTCTGTTTATAATAAACAAAAGAATAATCATAACATAAATACAGAAGCATTATGAATAATAAATTATCTTTACCAAGTTCCTTTTATTTTTAAAGGAAACAGTACTGATGGTGGCGCCACCTTTTCACATTCAGCATATTTGACATATCTAAAATACAAATAAATAATAATAAATAATATCTCAAGATACATTTTATGATGAATTTACATTAATATGGCGGTTCACTGGAAGTAGTATCGGGCGCGCTCACAGTTGTTTATAAAAGAATTATGTAAATACTAACCAAATATTAGTCTCAGAAAGCTATAATATGTCTAAATAATATTTAACAATAATTTTATATGAAATATGAAATTAATATATCGATTATTTACATTTTTCAAGTACTAAATTTTATCAATGGATGGCGTTTTAACATGGGCGCCAAAATACCCATCTCAGTAGTGAAACTTCTTTGTCAAACTAATTTTTAAATTTCTTTTTTATTTATACTGTCTCGTTTATATTTAAACTAATCTAAAGCTTTAGATTTCCGCGACTTAGAGGGAGGGAAAAAGGAAGATATGTTAGGAATTTAATGAATATAATTGCCATTAAAATATTAAGTGTATTAAATTCTTAAATGACGAGTGGCAAATTAAAATGCCATATGTTATTTGTAAATATTAAAACTTCCTAACCTTAAAACGAATAATATAAAAAAAATTGTATATCAACAAAAAGATAACAAATGTATACTTACTTTGAACAACTGCTAGTATAGAACGATTTACAAATTTATCAATAAATTTTACTCACTGTTCATGCTACGTTCGCTCTCTCCCTGTCTTTCTCAAAACGTTTCACATCTTCGTGACGCGTTTAATCCGTCAAAAAATTACCCTCATGCGCGCAAAGAAGTTTCGCTTCAAAAAAAAAAAAACTTGTAGGCGTTATGAAGAAAAAAAATTTCTTTTTTCAGTTCATTGAGTATTTATGTACGCCATTGTGGTTGTCGCCATCTTGGATAAGTGTAACCTAATACGTCACTATTCAATATCGAATGTAAAAAAATACGATGTTGCCATAATTACATTAATTAAAACTGTAGTAGTAAAAAAGTGTACAAAAACGCAATAATTTCGCCTTACCTACGTATACGATTATACATTTTTTTTAAAACAATTATATATAACGTTAGCGTAAAAGAATTAATAATACGCCTGGCGTAAAAAAATACACGTGTAAATAAATATAAAGGGCGTCATTTTAGCAATATTAAACTTGAAGTGTAGTAAAATTATTTAGTATGTTTTATTGACTTTAACAATTTTATATGTAAATGACACAAATTTTAAATTAGCTTGTAGTAATCGACTCTATATATTTTATCTTAAATAGAAATTATTTGTACAACGGTGCCAATGTATATTGTTTATTGGAAAAATTGTTTATTTACATAAAGTTCTCTTTTAATTTTGTACATTAAATTGACAGATCTTGTGTTGCCAGCTAAATGTTTTTTTTTAATATTGATGTCCACCAATCTGAACTAATCGTAGAACCGTACGATATATTATTTCATTTTAATAATTTATTTTAGTTACATTACCGTTTATAGTCGCAGTTATCTGAAATTGGGGTTTCAGATACGAATTTGTAGTGGTGGCATTTTTGAAGCGAAAACTTCCTTAGCCGCGTTGAGCGAATTTTGGTAGGGGAAAGTTATCGGTTCGCGTGACTTTCGCGTCACCGATGACCTCGACATGCTCTTGACGTATTGCGCATGGGTCAGACTAGCCATGCGTGGTATAGCGGCTTGTGTTCATGTATATGCATATATACACTAATACATTGTATATACCCGACCGTATCATATGCGTGTTTGACTTTTTGAATGGGTAAAATCTTTTGATTTCGCGTCACCGACATGCTCTGCAATAAATCAGACTATGATTGTTTTAAAAATTCAAAATTGGATTTTCACTTCTGTCCGCAGTCCTTATGACCTGCCTTTGTGTTTTTTTTTTCCATTAGCGAATAAACAAAGTCGTAATGTAATGACTGCGCGGTTTTCATACGTCTAGCTTTGTTTTTGTTTCTAAAATGAAGTTGCCTTGTAAAATTCGCCCCGTAAGGAATCAGCGTTACGCCCTCTCCATTCTACTATCTCTCTCCCTCTCTCTTGCTGTCTCTTTATATTGTATACGAGCATTTGTGAGCGTGCATGTATCGAGATTCGAGCATCATGCGCGGCCGGTTATTTATCCCCAGACGGCCACCAAATTGCATAACATTGCACTCTCGACCGCACACGACTTTTTAATGGCTATTTGTATTATTAAATTGTTACAAAGTGTTCCTTGTGGATAAATATACAATACCCGTTACATATAATAAATACCTTCACAATTGTCATCATGTATTTGTAACGTTCTGAATATATATTTTTAAATAGAAAAATTGATTACCTTATTTGTAATTAACAACTGATATAACAGACGCTGTGCTCTCCAGATTTTATTAAATTATTATTTATGTGTGACGTCATAGAATATGTAAGTCTGTTTTATCATAAGTATATTTACTGTAGATATATAGCGCATGGAAACAAATGTCGTTTAGTTTTAAACAAGTATTATATGTAAAGATTATAAATAAATTATATAGCTTTTATTTGTTAACATAATATAACATTACGCCTGTAACCCCAAAGGGTTAGGCAGAGGTGTATTAATGTACACCCATAGTTCGCCGGGTAATCCCATGTAATAGGGGACGAGCCTATTGCCATTAATCGGGCACAAAGAAAAATCCAATAATACTTTGCTCGACCTGGGAATTCAACCCAGAACCTCGTTCATAGCAGTCGCGCTTACGACCACTAGGTTAATGAGGCTTCATTTTTCGAATTTTAGATATTAAGTAATACAAAGAATAAACCACAAGGGCGTGTACAGACAACAGGTCATTTTATATAGTTTTAAAGGAGTTGTTTTTAAATTTGAACGATACGTTTCGTTGCTGATATTAATGTATCATATAATTGTAAGCAAGCACTGAGATATGATTACGGCGTTACTATGAGAAGGATAATGTCAAAGTGAACCTCCCATGGCCCAGTTGGTAGCATGTACGGAATGAGGGCCGAACGACGTGAGTTCGAATCACTGCAGTGAGTCGGAGCGCCCGGTGAAGGAAAACATCGTGATGAAACCGTTTTTTTCTTTTCTAATGCCCGCCTAGTTAGCTACCACCCTCAAGTTGAAAATCTGTCACCAAACACTGATAGGTGTGTTCCGGCAGATGCCCTTAAGAGCCAGTCTTCCACTAAGTTTAGCGTGCTACCGTGCTTACCATCGTGGGTCACCTCGTCATTTAAGGTAAGGTGAGATTTCGGCCACAACGATAAAAAATTTAATTCTTCCAAGCTTATGGACGTACCGTTATGTGAAACAACTTAAGTAAACGCATTCTTCAGCGGAACATTACATAATATGTACTTACTGTGAAAAGTACAAGTCGTTAAGTTACTTAATAAGAAAGACCAGGAAATAGTAAATACCTACGTAACTTTTCTATGTTTAATTACTCGGCAAAAAGATCTAATCGTATCATTTTTTCTTTGAGCTATTTTATTTTAAAAAGTGGCAAACAAGCATATGGCCTGCCTTATTGTAAGCGGCTACCGCACCTAATGGATGCTTGTAATAATGCTTTAGGTATCACTAGCTCGTTGCCGTGCCGAGCTTGAACCCCCTACTCCAAAGAGCTCTGGAAACCCTACTCAAGAACACAACGCAAGGGTATTTGGCTGCGATCTTCCGTAGGGTGCAGATATTCCACCAGTGAGACTGCTCCAAGTAGAGAGAAAAGTCCAAAGATTTGTTTTTGTTCAATTAAGAGGATGCTACGTTCATGTTTAAAGAATGAAATTGTTTAAAATAATGCTTAGCATCCAAGGCTTGTTCATTTGAATTTGGAATGCATTTAATTTCGGAGCGAGTTGAACGTTTGGAATTTTTGGCGGGTGTGGTGTGGTCCCTAAGGAGTATGTTATTGATACAACCGTATACGATGAATGATCTTTTATTACTGACTCAAGTCACTTAATATTACAACACATCCACTACACGGGATCTTGAAGTGACATGCTGTGGTTTTTTTTTTAATTCATTAAGTTAGGGTTGGTGTTTTGCGTGATATAGCTTGGTTAGGTGAAGTGGATTATAAATGTAAACTGGAAGCATATATTTTGAGGTGCCACAAAAACTCCATAGAAAGTTCTAACAAGGGAACCACCATCTTGTTGGGATACTGAAATCGTTATAAGTAATGGTTTTCAAGAAAGAGGTATAGTTGCCAAGAGTGAAAAAAAAAAACGATTATTCCTATTTTTATTCTTATTGTAAAATAATTGATTATTTAAGGATTTTTTTTCACATCCCTAACGAATAGTAGTCCGTGATTCATAGTCCGTAATTTATAATACGTGACTGGAAGTTTGATAAACGTAAAAAAGTGTAAAGTAATGTAGAGGATAAAGTTAAAGTATTAAGTTAACATTACTTCGTTACTTAGCATCTGGTGATATGATGATCAAATGCTAGCTTAGTCTCGATTTTAAAAAATTATCCAAAGATATTTAGCATTATAGCAATATGCAATAGCAGTATAGCAATAATATGCTTGTTAATTTTACATTATATCTAAATCAAAAGAAAATAAATACCTAAGTCTAGATACAGTCTTTTTGTAAAATCAAAATAACAGCTTTTTACCAAATTAACTAAATGGTAGTTATAACAAAAAAACAATTTTTTAAAATTTTGTTTTTCTCTGTTCCGGATAATCGTCGAAACGTTTGGATTATGACGGGACTTGCACTGGCAGATATCTGATGTTATAAGGAGTAACTTAGGCCACTTTTATTAAAAAAAATTGGGTTCATCGCAAAAGAAAACCGCATCTTTATCTTTAAAATAAACGGGCGGGCGAACTCCGTGGGTGGGAGCGGGTTCACCACAAGATCGACATAGCACATCGGACACAGCTACTTCATAAATAATTCTAAAATTATTCTAATAATAAAATTTGTACGTATCACAAATGATCGCTTACTAGGAAGAATGGGTAACACGTCCTTGCGCAATATGTAGAAAGCAAATGTACATACACACAAAATGACATGTCATAAAGACTATAACAACTTTCTATTTTCACTTTGCAGTTGTGCATGTGTTTTAGTTATGGAACTTTTGTTATATTGCTTAGATATTTTTGTATAAAAGATCAACAGATTTTCCTCTGCGTCATTGCGTTTCTGACTGCCGTGGCACTGCATAGTACACTTTCGTTCAGGAAAAACAAAGACAAAGAAAACCGTATGTAATCACTAAAACAATTGTTTTTTATTAATTGTTAAATTATTTTCACAAATAATCTTGTTTGGATCCAAATTTACAAATAAATAATTATTCTCTTTTGGGTTTCATTTCTACTTGTATCACTTAATAACTTATAAATAATTTAAAGTTCAAATATTAGCTTACGTAACATTATGTCTACATTATACGATTAAGCTATGATTATTATTATGTGAATGTAACAATAAACTGCAACTTAATTACTAACAATTATAAATAACTTATCGCTCATTAATTTTCAAATTATAAATTATTAATATTAATTTTATTCTACCAACAAATATTATTTTACAAACAACCGTAATAATTACTTATTATATACAAATGAAATGTATTGAGTTCTGACGTTGTATTGCTCAATTTATGCTTTATTATCCTATGTTGAAAACAAAAAGAAGAAAAATCCGTCACGGGACACCTGGCAGATGTGAAACATCGAAATTATTTTCTATAAGTTATATTATGCATATATCAACAGATTACCACAGAAATCAAATATGGCGAAATTAAGAGATAAAGTATTAGAAATTTGTTTCATAAAATAATGACTGTTTATTACATAAGTAATCATTTTTATTAAATATAAAACACAAAAATTAAAAATTTATTTGAAATCGCGACAAGTCAATTATTTTCATAATTGTAACAAAAAAAAACAAATAGGAACAAAAGGCGCCCCTATAATATAGTATAGTGTATTCCTTCTACGAGCTTCTGTTCTCGAGTTACAATTAGTCTGAAAGGATGCAAGTGAAATATTTATAAGATTTCTTCGGTTTCTGTTTCTTTTTCTTACGGCGCCAGTTTAACGAATACACTACCAACAATTTACTAATTTTCAATCGAAACATAGATTCATAACAAATTACATTAAAATATATATAAATAAATAAAACAATAACTATGTAAGAAAATGGCAATACAATAAATCAATCAATCAATAACCTTGGTCAACAGATAGCGCATGTAAGTAATGGTCAAGGCCTTGATCCAAGGTCACGAGCCGCATGTTCCACGTGCAATACGAATTAATAATTTGACTCAATAGACATCTAATAATTTAATTGTTTATATCAAACACTTCTATGCCAGTGTTCAGTTGGAGATTATAATACGCAGGTGTTATTTGTGGAACAGATGGATGTCTATTTGGTCCGTGGCGCCTTAATAATAATTATAATAATTAACTTTCTGTGAAGGAAAATATCGTGATGAATACCATAGCATGGTGTTAGAGCTTTTGCTAATGCCCGCCTGGCTAGCTACCACCCTCAAGTTGAAAATCTGTTGTCTAGCATCTATAGGTGTATTCCGGCAGCTTAAATTGAGAACCAGTCTTCTACTAGGCTTAGCGTGTTACCATCTTGGGCAACATCGTCACTTAAAATCAGATGAGAAGATGTTCAAACATAAGCCTATAAAATTAGTGATAGATCAGAATCTAAACTTTTCGACACCACGGGAAGTATCGTCTGAAAAGGTTCGTAAAAAGTTGTATTCGGCGGTTTTGATAATACATTGGTAACAGAAACCGACATAGCAACCTTCTTCAGGTGACTAATGTTGTCTGAACTAGCGAAACAGATTCGATTTCTTGATACAAAAAGATTCACCTTCATACACGGACTCACTAGAAACCAGCTGTCCAAAAAGCAAACACTTAAAACTTATTATTTATAAATAGCACCGGAACAATCAAAGATGGAACATATCCTAAGGGGTCCCAGTAGAGAAGGGTCGTTAACTTTTTTATAGTGCCAAGGCATATTGACAACCCTGCTAAGTGACCACCGAGAGCTCGCCAATTCAATGCCGGTCTTCCTCCAAGCCTCTGCAAGCCAAAGGTGGGTCTATTTCACTCCGCTTCATTACTGGATATGCAGGTGTTACATTTGTGGTATGACAGTCGCTGCTACCATTAGGGTTGCCAACTCTACTATATAATATAGTATCCTACTATATTAGGCTTCCCACTATTATATCTCTAAAAAATATATATTTATGGTGAAACTACAATATTATTATTGGATTTATTAATTCCAAAATATTTAAGTGTGAATTGAAACGCAGATCGAAGCCTTTATCTTTCGGAATAAGTATAAATATATCGTGTTATTCACCGAAGTAGAGCGGAGCGAAGCTGTGAAAAATCGACCAATAAAATTGCGTTACTAGATTAAAGGTTTTATGTATTTCTATTGGTCCTACCTAAATCTGAGTTTTATATCTCTCTGAACGAGATTTTGTAAGTCATTAATAATTTAATGACTTCTCATTATCATCATTAACCGTCTATCAAGCAGTAAAAAAATATTCCTTTATAAAATACAATATTTATCTGAAACCTACTATATCATTTTTTAGCTATTTATTATATTTTTACAACCTCTAGAATACTATATTTGGTATAAAAAATTTGGCAACCCTAGCTACCACCTAGCTGAATTTTATTCATCACATTTTTATAGGTACTATACTTATATTAGTGACGTAGTACCGTCTACTATCACGCAATGTAATCGGTGGTAAGGCAGAGAATACCTTAATATTATAGTGTTTTCATATGATGGTACGAGATGTCCGCATGGAAGCCACCAGGGCCTGCGTAATATTTCACTTTCTGCATCCTACCGTCGGGCAGCAAGACGTGGTAGTGGCCGTTAGTCTGACCGTTCTTCTTCAGTTCACGATGACCATAGTAGTTACCACTGTGCTCATCACGTACTCGATATCCGAATTCGTAATTCGACGCGTATTGCGACTGTAAAAAAAGATAAATGTAAAATTTTAATTCCAAACGATCAATCCAAACGAAACTATATTTCAATAAACTATTTTCACTTTGTAATACTGATTTAAAATCTTTTTCTATATTTAGAAAATTCCTTTTTTGTAGCTAATTGTAGCTTTAGAAATGTAATTTACTAATAGTAATGGCTTCTAATTATCTGAATTACTTTCTTACGAACAACAAACTTTAGTACTTTTATTTGCATAGCTAATTAATCGAATACAATCATGTCACTTTAAGTAGGTAGGTATCTTTAGTTAATTATAAACATTGAAAATATGAATTGTTTCTTTATTAAATACTAGAAACCATCTGCAGCTTTGTACACGTTAATTACAATTTAAAACTTAGTAATAATAAAAATACTTTTGAATACATCCTAGTTCCCAAACGGCTGAACCTATTGTGATCTAGTTTCTTTGTCAGAAAGGTGACGTGATCGAGAGTGTTCATATCTAATTAATTCAAGAATGTCTGTCCGGCTGTTTAAAGATTATCAGATATTTTGTAGTTGATGCATAGATGTGAGCATTTTCCACGGGTCTGATAGAGTCTAAATTTGGTATTCTGTTAAGTCAATTATATTAGAAGCAGCTGATCATACGCAATAAAGCATTATTTTTTCTCAAGGTTATAAGAATAAAAATGGTACATTCCTTCAATACAGTGGATTTTTCCAGAGTGCGCAATGGGTTTTGAATAGTGGGCAGTCTCCTCCTCCTAGCTACGCACATAATTAGAAAAACATGATAACCTTGACCTGATGCTGCAACATCGTCTGAAATACGCAGGATACCTAACTCCTCACCAACTTATAGTCGTGCAGGTATCGTATTTTGCTTCATTGGGTTGGCCTTAATTAATAGGTTATTTGTGAAGGGTTGAGGGGGGGGGGGTTTAAAATTTAGATTGTTTTATTGTATGAAATAACAAACAATACTGCAGTTCACCCGACTTAAAGTGGTAGATGCAGCCTATAAATATACACCCAGTGAAAAACAAACCTATATGTGATATCACTAAAACATCATATGTGTAAAACTTATTTAAAAATTACATCAAATTAAAGTAACGTGTTCAATCCTGAGGTCAGTCATCATAGCTTGCCTGAGGATCCATTTGGAACGCAAAAGAATGAACTAGCGCGGATATACAGTGTATCTTGTGTTAATTCTACAATCTACATAGATCTTAATTAAGATAACAGGATTAAGGTGCACGGATGGACAAGACCATCTCAGTTTTTTCATCTAATAGTGGATAACTTGTATCAACTCAACTTAAAATATTTTATTGGTGTAAAGAAAAAGGGCACAAGTTTGCACAATTGTATTCTCAAAATTTTATTACGACCAGAATTTGTAATATTTAAATAATCCGTTTCACTGTATTTATTTAAATATTAATTAACAATAACTTATTTATTTAACAAACAATAAATTAAATACATACCTATCTACATAAATTAACAAAAAGCTTTACAATAAATAATTGAATATAACGATTTACAGATCTTATTTATGGGTTGAGATAAATTAAGAATAATATATATATTTATAACATAGTTAATTTATTTAATTTATGTAGATTTTTCTTTAAGTATGTGGGAATGTTACCGCGGCAGCGTTTTTTAAATCTTCTAGGGCGATGTATTTTACCTTTACCCCGTTGGAACTTATTAACATTTCGATGATTTAATAACAGTTTTAACTGACTCTCAGTCAAAATATAAACTGGTTCGGGATGTTGAGAATGTGTGTTATGAGGTACAAATGATTCTGGATTAAATATACCGTGTTTAGGAATGTTATAATCAGGATTGTATACTTCGTATGGGACTCCATAAGATGTGGAAAAATCATTTAGATTTGTACGGTATACTGGACTATTTAATGACGTATGACGTTTTAGGTTATGTTTTGAATAACTGCCTTTTAAATCTATATTTTCTTGTGTTACCCTGTGAGGCATAGCGTAGAGTGGAGTTTGTTTGTGGGTGGGACTATCATATTCATAATCTGGTATGTCATATTCATCTTGTTCATTAGTTTCGTAGTCGTAAGTGACTTCGTAATGTTTTTTTGGTAATTCTATATCATAATCGTAGTCTTCTTCATAATTTGCATGGTAATATGGTTGTTTACTAACAAAAGGATGCCTTTTTAATTGCTCTGCTGTTGGTAATGTTTCATTATTATCGTCAGACTTGTTACTATTCGTAAAAGTAATAAATGGTTTGATATCCAAGGTAGACCTACGATTTCTAATGTTCCCTAAAATACTTACGTTTTCGTCGCTGTATGCTGAAATCTCTTGACCGTCATTTTGTAAATGTTGCACTCCTTTCGGTTGATCATTTTGATGCAAATATATCCCTCCAGGATCGCCGTTCTTTATATCTTCAGTTATGTAAACTGTTTGTTCCTCTTCTTTTAATGTTTGATAAGGCTGTGGAAGAACTCCTTCTGCCTCTATATTAATTTGGTATTCTGTTGGGTTTGTGACTGCATTTAAATAGTTTCTGGTACTACTATCTTCATCAGGTTCTGGAGTAGTTAATATATTTTGTAAACCAAAAGCTTTGATGGTAGTACTTTTATTTGGATCTTCGATATCATCAACATATTCGTTAATTGGAGTGTGGTCTTTAACTTGTGATTCATCAGTAAATGTGTTGGCATAGTTCTGTGGAATTTCTGTATATGTCTGTTTATAACTTTCACTAGATTTCGGTTGTTTTAAATACGTATATATATTTAATGGTGTTTTTATTATGCTTTTTTTTTCTTCGCTTACATGCGTCATAGCGTTCAGTCCGGTTAACTGGTCTTGTGGTGATTTCTTTAACAAAGCATTTAAAGAACTGATATCCTGAACAAATTCATAATTTATTTGACTGTCTTTTGGATATGCATACTGAATTTTGTTTTCAACAGCTTCAGTGTACAGTTTATTTGGTTGTTTTGTGTTTAAATAAGTGATACCGTTCGGGTTTATAGTAACACCTTGGTCATAGCTTGATCCGGGTGAAACATATACATTCTGGTGCCTTGTAGGTTGGAAATATCTATTATATTCGATGGAACCGTATGATCTATGGTTTCTACGTACTTTTGGATCAGTGACAGCATCTTCTTTTGTGATTTTAGTTAATTCTGGTTATTTTCATTCGTTTTCTATTCTCTTTGTTCGTTGGCATCATCAGTTTTTTGTCATTTAACATCGATTGCTGTTGTTCTATTGCGAGCTGTTGACTTTCTTGGGTCTCGTGGTATGCTTTTATATAACTGTCAGTTGGTTGGTGTTGTTTAGCCCATCTTTGTAGTTGTACCCTATGTTGCCTCACTCTTTCAGCTTGGAACATCGCTTGTTGATTCTGTGCGTGTAGTTTTGCGTTTTGTAACAAGTTTCCTGCTAATGGGTTTCCATACGAGAGTGATCCGGGATTGTTTGGTGATTTCTTCTCCTCAATTTTGATCTGTTCGTTGACTTCATATGCTGGTCTCGTATTCATTTTTGCAGATTCTGATAACACCATTTGCAGTAAAAGTAGGATCGAGGTTTTCATTTTCATGTTTGTCATATTTTCTGTAACGAAACGTTAAATTATAATCAATTTTATTAAGGAACTAGATGTGCCTCGCTTGTACACCTGTGTCATATTTATTTGACCAACTCTAGACTACACAAATCGCCGCCAATGCACACGTGAAGCCTATTTTTGCTTTAAGTCCACCTATATATATGCCTACAACATGTTAGTTTCCTCCGCAAGGGACGGGCGGTTGACTACGCTCCCACACAGCCGCTATGTCCGCGGCAACTCAAACCTAGGTCCGTTCCCTCGGTGTGCAGACGCTCGCGCGTTACAGTTGCTTTTGCGTTCGAAATCACTAGCTACAAACAGACACCATTACACTGCAGCCCACCACACCAGATACATAGGTTCTTTAAGGAACTAGTTCCTTCCTCCCAGCCAGCCAGGTAAGCATTAGAAAATGTCCTACCGCCATGCTATGGTTTCATCACGATGTTTTTCTTTACTTAAATTTCGGCTCATTGTAGAGATTCGAACTCAAGTCAACCGACATGGTGTCCGTCTCCACATCGGGCATAAATAAATACAATACGAACCGTACGACTTATGTAAATGTCGAATGATCTAACTTTACAACATTGTCATTACATGTAACTTTCTCTATAATTTATATGTACTTAGTTCTTTTTACGTTGTCACTAGGGTTGACAACCTTTGCGCGAAATACGTTCCGCTTTAAGGAAATTTGTTAAACTGACAAATGCAAGACGACAGCTGTTGAATTTAAATAATAAAATTGGTATTGGTTTGAACTGTATATAGATGATACATAAAATGAATATATGTAACGATTAATTTTTGTATTGAATGTTTGTATATAAGATGACAAACAAAATAAATTATTTTGTGTAATCTCGCAACAATAAGAAAATAAAAGACGTTTGTTTTACTATCGGTTGGAGGAAAGGAGAAACGTAGCACTCAATTATGTATTTATTTAAGGTATTGCGAGGTAAGATATATCAGCCTGATATTCTTGCTGCTCTGAAGTTATTCGTACCTACCCAACGAGTGCAGCGACGCAAACCTGCCCTAATGTGCGAACCGGGAACGCGCCCTAATTTATTAGCTAACACCCCAATTCCTAGAGGCATACGCACAGAGAAGCTTCTGTCTCAGGAGAGTGATAATTTCTGTGATAGTCTGATGAAACTCAAAGTGTGGCCTTGACGAGGGATCCGTGTATCACATATTTTTTAATTGTCCCAAACTATCTTGTTCCTTACATGATCTTTTCCTTGTAATATTCTTCGTCCTACTAATGTCAATACCTACATTAATTTATAAGTATGTTTTACTTTTATTGAAATATTTAGTGTTCTTTATTTATCGTAATAATATAATATTGAAATGTGTCCTTTGTTCGTGTCTATATAAATTATAGTTATGCTTTTTATTTATATGTTTAATATACGTTTGTTTTATATTATCCCTGCATTTCCCATAACAAGTATTATGTATAAATTTGTGACCGTTTTACGTTGTGTCAATGTATCCTTTGTGTATGGGTTATTCCCACAGGTTACTCTACAGTACACCGGAACATTTGGCAACTAAAATGTATAACTTGTATTTGTCACATTTGACATTGGCAAAATTGCCTACATACGTAGAAAACTACAAATAAAAAAAAGAAACTCAGAGAACTTGCGGAAATATTAGTGGCTAATTAAAATTAGATAAATTGTAATTGTATATGTATTGCTTAAACTGTTAATATTATATATGTGTCTAAAAACTAAATAAATAAATATAATATTTAGTAGTAACTCTCACATAGGACATAGCTTACATTATTTCTGTAAACTTTGTAGCTATCATAAATAGTTATAACATAAATATAACCACAAACTTGTATTTCCCTTTTAATTGTCAACTTCGAGTAATAATAAATTCCAAAGTTATGGGATTAAATATAATGACTACCAAATAATACATTGAAACCCTAAGCTTTCTTATCAAAAAAGTACTATATACTGCCAAAACACACAGTACAAAATACCACACTAGGATCCTTTATAATCTATTATTATCATTATTAACAGACTTTTAATCGATCAATTTTGATGCTTTTATCGATATTGTGTATTAACAAATCGTTACAATAACTTTGTAAGCTGGCAACTTTCCACGGCGAGTGGTTGTTGACTTTTATTATAACTGTTTCAAAACTATAGTTCCCAGAGTTAAAAATCTTTTTGTATATTATTACGTCATACAGGTACTATTATTAAAGTTTTATGAGCTATACTTCCAACCATAGAGTAAATAAAGTAATACATACAGACTTCAACCGTGAGTACGTTATTTTTTTAATGTTTCTTTGTTCTTTCTATTATCAATTTATCATTGTCATTGAACTCATTAAGTTCTGTACACATATTAGAAACAATACGGTGCATAATTGATATATTATACAAACACAAAAAAATAATATTTGAATGATTTTATATTATTTTATTTTAATATTTTAAGAAAACTTACAGCTAAGTAGTACTTATTTAAATTTCATGTATAATAATGAAGGAAATTTACAAGTTTTTAATAGGAATAAAAAATAATGTAGACGGAAGAACACAAAAATATAAGCAAGAGAAACAGGAATTAGGAAAGTTTTCAACTTCTGCACACTTGTATCGAATAAATCAACGTTAAAATAGTTTTAACAATTGGATTATAAAATACTTTAAGGTTTCTAGAACATGCTGCTGGAATAACATGACTCCCACGCGAGGAATTTTTGGGTAAATCTTGATCTCGCATGAGTTGGGTAAGTTTTTATTGATACACTTTTATTGTTTGGCCCTCTATTTAGTAATTTTGGCGGCATTTTGCGTGATGTGATTTGACTATTGTGCAGAAGAGGATTATAAATAATAACAAGTACCTAAAATTCCTTTTAAGTTTCCACAAAAACTTCCCTGGATAATTGTAACAACAGAGCCACCATTTTTTTAGAGCTATGTTTGCAGATTACGAGAATAGTACAAAGTTAGCTTAAAGGACGTTTATCCAGTGATTTTACAATGTATTTTTAAAAACATACCATATGACACGATGCGGAGAGAAAAGGATAGAACTATAGTATAAACCGAGATAGTCAAATAGTGGTCATTGTCTATGTAGCGACATCTCTCGCTACAACTGACGCATTTACATAGCGACACATAGCGACATCTATCGAGCCACATACGACGCATCTTACATCGCGCTATAGAAATTAACTCAACAATTAAGTATATATACAAGAACCCGACTGCAACCGTCGGGCAGCTGCCTGCCAGACATAGCACCCGTCTGGCCGGAGGATCCTCCCTTTTCTATGGCGGATGAGGAACTTTACTCTCTGTTCCTCACCTCCGCTAAAGTCTGTCTCTGTTTCTACCATAGTTCTGTCCTTTACTCTCCGCGTCGACCGAGTGGCGTGTTCAAAGTATATTTCTAGCAACTCCGGCTGCTGATGTTATATGAATGGTCTCTCTGATACTTTGATTAATGCAACCACTTTCAGTGAACTTCTAATTATATTTTATTAATGAATCATATACACCTTCTTATTATTTAATTATTTATTCAATCGGAAATATATTTAATCTATTCGCGATAACACTTTTGTTCTTGACAGTAGATACAAACAATGAGCAATGACCATGAGTTGACACTTTCACTGTAAAGCCATTCATATTTATAAATATACCTATGTACCTTAATAATAGTTTCTGTTTTATGCGATGATTTAACATAATCTATAGCTACAAAAGCTCTTTAATGCCTTGAGTCCTCTTTAATGAAGACCATTATCAAGTGAATATAGTGACACGTCCTATTACGATTTCAGTATCCTAACAAGATGGTGGCTCCCTTGTTAGAACTTTCTATGGTGTTTTTGTGGGATGCTAGAATGCATGCTCTTTGTTTATATTTAAAATCCATTTCAGTTATGCACAAAAACCAAACTATATCACACTAAACGCCACCAATATTACATAATATAGGGTAAAAACCTATAAGTAAATGAATTTAAAAAAGAAACCACAATATGTAACTTCAAAATCCCGTCAAAAACTCCATTGTTTGTTTGATCAAATACGCTAACCTGCGAAAATAGATGTCAGAAGAAAAAAAATTTTTTTTTGCATTTTATACCCCATTTATTGATGAAGTTGAAAAAAGAAAGTGCCTTCTTAGTGCTATTGTCGGCTCTGAAATATAGCGAAAGAAGCAGTTGGCCTTGACGCTAGATGGCAATTAGCAAGGTGCGCCAAAAATCGAACAATAGTTTCAAGTAAAAAAGTTTATTTGAATCTCTATTGATAGTGTTGATTATTGAAATTTTTATTATTATTAAATATAACAAAAAATGCGTTGACTAATACAAAGGGTACCGAAAGATAATCCCGCTCTATCTTGACAAAAAAGGCTAGGTTGGCACTGCTTCGGGATTAATTAGTTAAAGTATTTAATTCATCTATTAATTAAATAATATTCGATTTATTTCGAAAGCTACAAGAGTCAAACCCTGTATAGATTCTTACCTTAACTGTAACCTATTACAAAACCAATAAGGCAGAATACCAACAATGAAATACGAGATGGCGATAGTTCTTTGCGACTAAAAATTTAACAGAAAAATGTCAAATGATTTCGTAATAATGAGGCAAATTAAATAATAATAAAAACCCACCGTGGGAATTTATAAACTTTATACGATCTCGATGTAATTACGAAACCGAGGTTAAATATTATTTTATTTAGTTTATTACTAGCTGAGCCTGCGGCTGCACTCGCCTGGAAGCCTGGATTACAGAATGTCTCGATCGGGCACGGGCGAGATTTGTACTACCCTTGCCCCCGGAAAAATGCTTATTCTGTGTGATCCTTATAAGATAGACACAATTATATTCTCACTGAGTTTTTTGTCGGTCTTTTTAATTTATACAATTATGTAGTACATTAATTTGATATTGTCGGGTTTATTCTGCGTAAACCATTTAAGCATCCGAATTCACCGTGACCAGTTTTTTTTTAATTTGCACGAAACCCTAGTTCTTTTTCAAAAATAAAAGTAGCCTAAGTAACTCCTTATAACATCAGTTATCTGTCAGTGAAAGTACTGTCCAACCGTTTCGGGGATTACCCGGAACAAATAGACAGATAGCCAAAAAAAAAAATGGTTTTTTGCTATAGGTGTCATATATACTATCATATGCATTTAGTAAAAAGCTATTATTTTGACATTACAAACAGACGCTTCAATTTTATTAATTGTATAGATTGCATGAAGCATTATTCTTTGGGTATTTCGAAATAATAAAATTCAAGAAGCGTTCGGTGAAATTATTTTTGCAACGGATAAATTATTGCGCTATATCAAGTAATGTCTCAGTTTTTCCATTAAAATAAATACATAGTGCAAGAGATTAAATTTGTTGATTTTAGCATAATGATAATTAATTGCTTGATTTCAAACCAGTATACTCAAGTAATTTCTCAAGTATGCGAAACTTACGAATGTGGAATAGATTTTTTACTTACTTAGGTAAGACCTGTTTCAATTAAGTTATTATTTATTTGCTGTACTCTCAACTTAACAGGTATTTTATACTAAGGCTCTCACCTCGGGTTAAGTAATTTCGTTACAAAATATATTTTCATATCTCTAACTTCAGCAGTCTTGGAATGATATACGACTAGCTGTGCCCACGGTTTCGCTCACGTGGACTACAGAATGCCCGCGCAAATGTTGCTCCCCTGCGCCCGGCTATTTTAAAGACAGGAATACTTATTGTGGGTGTTTCTTAGAAGATAGATATATACTATCGCAGACTTTTTTGTAGATCCTTGTAATGTTTACAATTTTGTGCTACATTAATTTGCTATATCTCTTATGGTTTACTTAGCGTAAGCGATTTAAGCGCTCAAAAGATTCACCATAACCAATTTTTTTTATTTGTGCGGAACCCTAATTATTTTTCAAAAATAAAAGTAGGCTAAGTTACTCCTTATAATTTCAGCTATTTGCAAGTGGAAGTCATATCAAAATCGGTCCAACCATTTCGGAGATTACCCGGAACAGACAGAAAACAGGCAAAAATTTAAAAAATGGGGTTTTGATATCGGTATCCTATATACTTTCATATGCATTTAGTAAAAAGCTGTCATTT
The DNA here is from genome assembly GCA_033032175.1 of Saturnia japonica. Classification (NCBI taxonomy): domain Eukaryota; kingdom Metazoa; phylum Arthropoda; class Insecta; order Lepidoptera; family Saturniidae; genus Saturnia; species Saturnia japonica. The sequence continues at coordinate 1,953,315 of CM065330.1, forward strand.
TGAAATTACAAGCAGACACTTCAATTTTATTAATTGTACAGATGACCCGTGTGTTATTTATTAATAATTCAAGATATCACTCCAAATGGAATCTTATAAACTAAAGTTTATAAATCTTATAAACGCGCTTCTTTAGTAAATGAATAAATAAATAAAGTTGGATAATAATCTAAAATACTTCATAATTTAATAAAGTTTATAAATCTTATAAACGCGCTTCTTTAGTAAATGAATAAATAAATAAAGTTGGATAATAATCTAAAATACTTCATAATTTAATAATTATTTTAATAATAATTTATAATATATTTTAATAAATTAATAATATTTTTGTATATGAGAAATTTTCAGGAAAGGGTGATTTATTAAAGAAAATATCTTTATCTATCTATTTGGTATTATCATGATATCTATATAATTGTATTTTTAAAGAATAAACCTACCCCATAAAATAACTCCTAACTCTTAACGTTATGCAACTAATGAAAATAATTTATGTAATCTAACTATCATCATAATACTTTAACTTTATGCTGTTAATTATAATAATATAAAATCATTTCGTAGTAATTTCTAAGTATTAAATGATTTAAATATAGTTATATATTATCTATAGAAAAGGGACGTCTCTAAGACACTGCAAGTTGGTGGATTTCCCGAAATAGTGACAGAATTTACGCTTTGAATGGCAATACTAATACGCTACGCGAAATATGTGCTGACATTTTGGTCACTTGCGACTTGACAGGTCCTTGTAAATTTAAAGGAATAAAATATGGCACAATAAAATACTGATTGTAATGTTAGATGATTTTGGTTTTGATAGTAGTCCAGAAACAACACGACAAACCAAAAGAAAATCACTGTCAGGGATTTTTTTTTTATTATGTGTACGGTGATTGCGCTCCTTACCACTCCACTTGATTCCTAGCTATAATTGAATTATGATATTTTACCCTATAAAACAAAAATTAGAACGAAGTTTTGACTTTCGATGTCTATGTCCCTATTTTTCATAACCCACCGTCACCGTTCTGACTCGCGACATCAAAAAAAGAATATCGCGTTTTGCCTTTTTAAATTCAGAACTGATTGCAGAATATAGAACGGATGGCGGAGATGGGAAAGTAATATTATAGAATACTGAGGTACCCAATAGCTATGTTATTTGATTAAACGATTTGATCGTGGCTACGTTCACTTGTAAAGGACGAAAGTAAATGCCATAGGGCGAAGGATCTAACCTCTAACCATTCCTATAAGTAACGAACGTTTATAAACACTGATATATATCATCCCACGCCTATGCGTATATAACTTAATTACAGTGATGTTAATATGTTTGTAATGTTAGAGATGTTAGAGAGGTACCTAAATATATTCTTAGTGTTTAGTGCTTCATAGATTTAGTAGTTGAACACATTATAAAAATGATAATATGGCCTTAAAAGGTAATACCGACAGGCTAAGCGTAGAGAGGGCGGTTCTTAAGTGCAGCTCCCGAAACACACCTATATGTGTTTTTATCGACAGATTTTCATCTTGTAGATGGTAGCTAGCCAGGCGGGTATTAGAAAAAGTCCTACCAAAACGCTATACTATTATTAAGATATCTTTCTTAACTGAAAGCTTAGTGTCATTGTAGTAGGTACTACTTGAATGGTTTAGCAAGGCGTCCCTATGACTCCTTTAGTCATTATCGCTTGAAAAAAAAGCGTAAATAAAGGAAACAAAAAACCCGACTGTTGTAAAAAAAAACAGACTATAAAAATTTATTTTTCTTATTTTTTATTTAATTCCCAGACGTCGTACTTAACTATTATATAAGCTATGCCATTTCCACAATTAAGACGAATATAACGACACCTCGTATGTAAATAGATATACATACAACATACGTTCGAAAAATAATTAAAAAAACAACGTCAAGTCACGGAAAACGTACAGGTATAATAATTAATAAATTGATCAGAATTTTACGAGTGCAGTCTTCATTTTTTTTGTGATATTTTTTTTGTATCAAACAATAAAGTTATTCATATACGCTTGTTAAATATCAATTTAATCTACATATATTAATAAATCTTTAGCTTCGCCTGTATTTTTTTTAAATGTTGTGCTACATCCGCTCTTTTATAGGCCACAGATCTCGAATTTGACATCAAAAATTTATTTTCTCTTACCGTCGGTATGTTTTTTTAAATTGATTTAACTCATAAAAGGCTGGGCCGATTTCAATGAAATTTTTTACACTAGAAGTATAGGACATTTTGCAATCGATAGGATTAGTTAATAGACTAGTTAATTATAATTATGGTAAATGGAAAGTACGGTGGTTAATTTGGATTATTATTTCAAAGATCTGAGTTAATTTATCTTTCTATAAATGCGTTACGACTCAAGGGGTTATTTCACGGCACGATCTACCGTATCCGACATATCACAAGATAGGTAAGTTGTAGTGGTAGGGATTTTATTATAGGTAATTGCGTACACATTATGGTATGAAAGATTTATATTAAAACGAGAATAATTTTCCAAGAAACATTGCTAATTGTAGGTACAACATTAACGCATAACAAAAACCAAAGCGACTCGAAAATACAAACTACTCAGAATGAATGCAATAAAAAGCGAAAAATAATTACGTTATTTATATACTTTAATTTAATTAAAAATATCCTTGTTTTTAACTCAATTTCATATTCCTACGAACTATTCATCTGCCGCATATTATATTAGGACAATAATGTACAATTATTCTTATTTTTGGAGTCGGTGCCAGCCAAGTTTAACAATCGTTAAGCATCTAATTAAATTAAATTTGAAAGTTGATTGCAACTAATGCTTAGTATATATATATATATAAATATAAATTTTCTATAAGCTGTATTCTCCAATAGTATTCGATTGTGGTTGCTTGATGCTTAGAATCACCTTAAGGTATTTAGATTTGTTTTACACGACATCTGTCTTCATCAATAGATTTTCGAGTTGTTGCTTGAAGTTTATTTTCTAAATTTTTTGTAACTAGGTGTATTTCTAAATTAAGATGTCGCTTTAGGCATTTGCGTGTCTTCTGACAATCAAGGGCACACGCAATACAAAACTCGAATATACGAATATTATCATTATAATAACTTATAAGTAGAGTGCATCTCATGACAATTCCATGAAACCCAAACACGGCAAGGTTACATTGTTTTATTACGGAGTTGCGATGCCTTTTTATACAACAAAGGTGGCAAACAAGCATACAACACGCCTGATGGTAAGCGGTTACCGCAGCCTATGGACGCGTACACAAATTTTTGAAGAACTCCGTACTGTAGTCCCCTGGGAAAACATCAGTACTAGGGAGCTTATTCCACAAACGGAGCGTTCGTGTAAAAATATTCCTATGAAACCGGACTGTCTGCGACTTTCCCATCTGAAAATACATATCCCCTTTCCAACATTAAATTAATATTTTAAATCGCTTTATAAATGACGGAGTTATGTGGTAACAAACATAAAAAAAATAATCATAAATCTGTCTTCAGACCCTTCATCCACTTTGTCACCACCTTAGGGGTTGAATTTACAAAAATCCTTAGAGCTCATCTATAGTGTAAAAGGAACCCGCATACAAATTTTCATGGTCTTTACCCCAGTAGTTTGGGCTCTGCGTTGATATCCCAGTCAGTCAGTTTAACCTTTTATTATAAGTAATAAAATACAGGTAAGATATATTACGTCCGTTCCTCGGTGTGAAACTCTTGGGTTTAGCAGCCGCCCGCGCGATACAGGTGACACTGCACTTGCAGTCACTTAGCTTCTCACACACTTCATTACACACAATATGTTCATACATACGTGCACACCACAGAGGAACATTGGTTCTGTAAGGAGCCTTTATTATTCTTTTATACGCTAGTTAGTAGTTAGTGTAGACCATATTTCAGATCACATATACACATGTTTCTTCCTTCCTCCCAGGAGGCAGGAGATTAGCTATCTGCCAGTGAAAGTTACGTCAAAATCGGTCCAACCGTTTCGGAGATTAACCAGAACAAACAGATACAATAATTTAATTTTTTTTTGGGATAAATTGGTGTTTTATTATAAATATCGTATATACGTATATGTATATATCAAATTTACAAACAGACACTGCAATTTTATTAATTTGTATAGATGACTATCAGGAAATTTGGAAAAAAATTACAAGCACACCTACAGACAGAACTACGGATTTATTAATATAGATAAGATTTAATACTACATGCACAGCTACATGGCATAACTTATGAACACGAGTAATAAAAGTTCAAATACATAATTATTATATAATAATTTGTGTTGATTTGAAAGTGTAACGGTAGTATTTATTACATACAATCTGTTTATTACCGGCTTTCATGAATATTTTTTACTACAAAAAGCCGACAATCACCCTATAGAATAATAAATATTGTCCGATACAACATGAATATGTAAGTGTGACGTTTCGTTGCGCGTGTTAAATCGCAAATGACATGTTACCTAACTTGTTGTGGAAATTATATAATATCGGAACAGAACGTTTTGCGAATGTTTTCGCGAATTCTTCCGGCACGCAGTTTCACTCATTCGAAATAGTGACCACGTTAATATATTTATTGGCTACTGGCTAGTGACATTGAAGTGTTATGTACGACGTATTTAGGGTTGCCAACTATTTTTGTATCAAATGTAGTAGTGTCGATCGAGTATATTATCTGAAAAAAATAGTAGATGATAGAAAAACAAAAAAAAAATACTAATATATTAATATTAAATCACAATTTAAAAATATTATTTTCTTAATAAATAAAATTTTGATATTTTTTTTGGTAATGTCACTGGGGTACCTATATACCCTTTTCGGATTCGACGGGGTTTTTAATATATATTTTATATACTACAGTAACCCAATCATTTGGCACACAAAATTCTTTAGTGTGTATTTGTCACATTTGACATTGGCGGATTTGCCTACATAGGCAGAGAGCCAAAATTTAAAAAGACTGCGGCCTACATTTCATTTTACATGTAAACATTTTGGAATAAATAAAAGTGCTTAATTTATTTTTAAAATGCCTACATAGGTAGAGTAGAAAGCCAAAATAAAAAGGAGGTGTTGCAAGCATACTAAAATCTAATTCATACTAGAATTATATTAAGTTTTTTGTTGGTGTTGCCAACAGTAGCCATGTATATCAAACCATCTCGAAAGCTGTATAGACAAGTACGGGTAGAGAGAATGATTGGACACAAGGACGAATACTCTCCTGGAGGTGGCGCGGTAGATTTGTTTTAATAAATTTAACACGGGTGAATCCGTGGGGCACGGCTGCGTATAAATATTTTTAATATGTACAAACTACGATTTAGTAGGTGAAAAAAATTTTTAACAATTTTTATAACATACAAATAATTGAGGCAAAAATATTTTTATCACGTTTTGTTCCATCGTGAAGTCGTATAAATATTACAAGGAAGAATTAAAAATAATGGTGCGTGTCAGCTAATGACTTTTTATAAATAGGCGCATTATACTCTCAGTAAAAGCAATTTGAAAACATTACAAATTTTATTATCAGCATGTTGAAACAAAAGACATAGGAAATCACAGCGTAAGGTAGAAACTTTATTGCCAAAAAAGGATAACAGTTTCTCGCTCACAACGGTATCAAGTCGAAAGTGAACTGAGGGCAATTACCCACCATTCACGATGGCACGTTAAAATGCGTCAATGCCGTTTATACTTATAAAATATAATTGGTTCCAGCACCGACGCGCGACTGTAGTCGATTGTTTTCGAATTTAAACAATAGCCAAAGTTAAATCTACACAATTAATAAAATTGAAGTTTCTGTTTGTAATGTAAAAATAACAGCTTTTTACTAAATGCATATGAAAGTATATACGATACATATAACAAAACACCAACTTTTTTAATTTTTGTCTGTCTGTTCCGGATAATCTCCGAAACGGTTGAACCGATTTTGCCGGGATTTTCACTGGTAGATAACTGATGTTATAAGGAGTAACTTGGGCTACTATTATTTTAGAAAAATAATTAAGATGCCGCGCAAATAAAAGAAAAACTGGTCATAGTGAATCAATTCGGGCGTTTAAATGACTTACACTGGGTAAACCATAAGAGATATATTAAAATAATGTACTACATAATTTTAGATATTAAAAAGACCTACAAAAAAGTCAGCAAGTGTATATGTCTATCTTCTAAGGATCACCCACAATAAGCATATAACCGAGAACGGGAGTAGCACGATTCGCTCGCATACCCGATGGTATGATGATGGTCCTTCTGTAGTTCACGTGAACGAAATCGCGGGCACAGCTAGTTATTAATATAATATTATTACTTCTTTAAAAAAATAAGTAAAATATATGCATAAAATCACACGCGTTCAGTATGAGATACACGATTATGTTACATGGAGGAGCAACATAACGAATTCACTTTTAACAATCGATTTTGCTCCCCGTCTAATTTACCTAACGCGGACTATGTATGAAACCAATGGTTAAGGAGCGAACTCCAATAAAATAAAAACAGAATTCTCGAAATTGACTTGCACTGGTGGAATATTTTAATTTGAGTATCAGGAGAATTCGTTTCGAATAATTAAATAAGTGCCAATTAATTTATTTTTTAATATCGTTTACCTCGAAGTCAATACAATTATCGTTAACATTTTCATGTTAGCCTTGTAATATATTTATGTAAGGATAAATATAAATTACTAGTAAGAGTTATTTTACAAGTAATACGTAATGAAAAATAATAAATTGTTAGATTTAATTAGAAGTGGGTGTTTATGAATGATTTACATAATCGAGTTATTTCGATGATGAGTGATCATTTATAATCGAGTCCTTCAATTATACTCGGAGGTGGTCGATTATGAATGATGACTGAAATGAGATACCTATGTACTTATATTAAAAATGTAATAGAGTGCGAATCTGAAAAAAAAGGTCGTTCAGTCGTAATAATTAGTAATTCTATCAAATTACTAACTACTGATATTAGTAACCTAGCATTAGTAATTATCTACTAATGGTAATTAGATTATGAATGATCACTCATCATCGAAATATCTATTAATATTAGTACTTACTAATGGCTATAATCGAGATATCTCCAGATATCTTCATAATCGAATGACTACATTAGTATATCTCATAATCGCCAACGGCTAGATTTAACATCAAATACATAATAATAAATTTAAATGTGTAATATATTTTACAGAATGTCAGACAATCTTCTATATAGGTTTGTGATTTCATAATTTGTCTTTAGAAAACAAAACATAAAAATATTTTTCCACCCAGCTAGCTGATCGGCCACTATAAGCCTATTTTTTTCACAAGATGAACAGAATAAAAGCGTTTTTTCAAATCCCTACCCTACCATCCCTTTAACTATGTGACCATGACTAATCGCGCCAAAACAACTATTATATATAGCTAAAATATTATAAAGGAAACAAAAAAAAAACCTGACTGTAATAAAAACACATAACTAAATTTTTTTTTGTTTTTTGTTTGATTCCCAGATGTCGTACCTAAATACTATATAGCATATGTCACTTCCACAATTATGAGGAATCTAACGACACCTCGTATGCTAAAATCCGATAACAACAATTTTCGTTATATTTAAATTGATTATTTGATTAAGAAAGTTATGATTATGAATATTTCAGGTATATAATGTTTAATTCAATTTTCCAAAAAATATGAAAAAAAAATCAATTATCAAGAAAAGTAGATTATTCTTTAACAAAATTTGATTATTTTTTAATTGATTATATTATTTTTGAAAATAATCGATTTAGTCGGTTAAAATAGTCGAAAACGACGACATGAAACTTGCAAATCTAAAGAACACTTTAAAAAAATTAGAAAGTGTAACATAATCGCATCGATTCTTGACACCACATTTTAGTAAAGTAATGATTTTGACAAGCGCCATCTATTAATGCGTTTTACAAAATTATTACACCATTCAGTCTATTTGTAATATGGTAATATCAAAATACTTAACAGCTTTTTACTAAATGCCTATAAAAATATTTATTATATACGGTACCTATAACAAAAAAAAACAATTTTTGAAATTTTTGTCTGTCCGTGTGTCTGTTTGTTTCAGTTAATCTCCGATACGGTTGAACCGATTTGAAGAGGACTTTCACTAGCAGGTAGTTGATGTTATTAGGAGTAACTTAGTCTACTTTTATTTTAGAAAAATAATTAGGTTTCGCGCAAATAAAATAAAAACTGGTCATGGTGAATCAATACGGATGCTTCAATGGCTTATGTAGAGTAAACCATAAGAGATATTTCAAATTAATCTAGTGCATAATTGTGGAAAATAAAAAGACCTACAAAAAAGTCAGCGAGAATATAATTATGTCTGTCTTCTCAGGATAACGCACAATAAGCATTTTTGTCTTTAAAATAACTGGGAGCAGAAGTAGCACGACGACATTCTGAAGCCCACGCAATCAAAGCTACGGGCACAGCTAGTATTTTATTTTAAAAAGTTGGCAACTTTAATACATACATACGCTCTAAAAACATAACCCTCCATTTTTGCAGTCTGGTAAAAAAGTTGGCAACCCTAATACATACATACCCTTGGAAAACATATTTCATCCCTCCTTTTGAGTAGTCTGGTAAAAAGTCCAACTTTAATTTAGTTAAGTAGCAAAAGCATATTCTGCGATGTAAAGGTCAAACGACCGGTCACGGCCGCCAAGACGTTTCAATGAAGTTGAAAACAAAAAGGACAGGTATCAACTTACTTTAAATAGAAAAAGACGATGTACGAGTAAGATGAGATCCACAGTAATACATAGATATCTTATACAGAACATTTTATTAACTTGCTTTTTATTTATGACTAGCTGTGCCCGCGGCTTCACTCACGTAGACTATAGATCGGGCACACGCGCGAATTTTACTCTCCCGCTCCCAGTTATTTTAAAGACAAAATTAAGTATTGTGAGTGTTCGTTAGAAGATAGACGTATACTCTCCCTGACTTTTTTGTAGGTCTTTTTAATGTCTACAATTATGTAGTCCATTAATTTGAATATCTCTTATGGTTAACTCAGCGTAATCCATTTAATAAGCTTCCGAGTTGATCCACCATGACCAGTTTTTTTTTTTATTTCCTCGGAAAACTAATTATTTTTCTGGAATGAAAGCCGCCTAAGTAACTTCTTAGAACATCAGCTATCTGCCAGTGAGAGTCCCGTCAAAATTGGTCCAACAGTTTCGGATATTACCCGGAACAAAAAGACAGATAAAAAATTTAAAAATTGGTTATTTGTTATATGTACTTATATACTTACTATCATACGCATTCAATAAAAAAACTGTTATTTTGACATTACAAACAGACACTTAAATTTCATAAATTGTATAGATAATATTTTCGAGTATAGCTGAAAAAATATAGTAGACGGCAAAAAATAACAAAAAAGCATATAACCAAATATAAAAAAACTTCTTTACGACATATCATTTTTCTACTATTTGCAACTTCACGAAAATGGGGTAGATAAGGCTTAAGCCTTAAGAAAAACAATTTTTTCCGTATTGAATTAAAGCTATTTTATTATTATAGACATGCATACAATTAATGAGTAATTTATTTTATCATTGTTCTTATTATAATATCATTGCTATTTATTTATTGTATTATATTTACAAGTTATGAATAAATAATTGGAATTATCTTTTCAAAGTAATACAATTATATGATGACAGTTAATCTTGTAGAAATGCAACGATTTTATAAAATTAAAAATGAATAAATAAATAATTAAAAAAGATGTACGTATACATATTTTTATTTTCTAATCGTATTTTGTTTTATTTTTCAATTATTATTTAATTTATATTTTTTATTGTTTTTAGAATTAATAATGTTCACTAGATTTACAGTCATATTTATTAATACTTGCTAATTTTAACAGATTTATATACATTCACTGATACTTACAATCAAAAAGTGAGGTTAACCTCAAATAAATATTAAAATCATGCTCATACGTGTTGAATTTATAAAACGAAATATATAATCACTCTCACTTTTCTTGTAAATTTACTTAAATTTGAATAAGTCTTTTTATTTTATCACTTTCAAATTAATATATTGTTATTCTTATTTCAAACCAAACTTCAAAACTAATATATTGTTTTTATTATTATAATATATTACATTATATTCTTTACGTCACTATACTAAACTTTGATAAAAAAGGCAACATGGCGCGTAACCGAAAAACGTGACGATTGCTACAAAAATTTCTCCCATACGTCGATAAAGAAGTTTCACTAAAAAAAAATTGAAAGTCTGCGTTCTATTTTACGCAATGATGGTTCAGTGGTTAGCGTGTACGGACTTGTACGTCGATCTACGTGAGCTCGAATCCTTGCAATTCGCATGAGCCCCCGGTGAAGGAAAACATCTTTATGAAACCATAGCATGGTGGTAGGGCTTTTTCTAACACCCGCCTGGCTAGCTACCACCCTCGAGTTGAAAATCTGTCGCCAACATCTACAGTGTGTTACGGCAGCTGCACTTGCGAGCCAGTCTATTTCAACGAACAAACAAAAAGGACTCTTCCTTTTTATTATATTATAATAAAATTTAGTATACAAGTACACAGATATAGATTGGTATTTTATTATATATAGATTATAGTAGGGTTGGTAACCCTAGTTTGCACGTATGTATGTCTATTTCTTTGGCATGCTCTGTAGCCTAAACGACTTAATAACGGAGAACTCTTGTAGCAAATTTTGTTGTCTAACAAGGTTGAATAAAAATTAAACAATGTTTTTTTTTCGTATTATTTTACGACCTTATTATCCTCGGAATTTGGTTTTCTAAGTAGGAATATTCTTTAAATGTGGCCAAGCGCTAAATAACGCTATATCTATAAAAAAGAAAAAGAAACTACGAATCATCACAATATTTCCTTCCTGTGTAGTACTCGAACCTGCGACCTCTTCATTAGATTGTAGCAGTATAACTGCGCTAAAATACCTACTTGTTACTTCAAAACTTCCACACATATAATTCATTAGGAATTATTTAAATATTTCCTTCCGTCGATGATTTCCAGCACATACGTCCTCTGAGGTAAAAGTTGTTTATTTACATAAATGTCTGAAGTAGGTAAAACTCGTTTTTGTCCTTTTAAATTATTCAAACAGCCTCATCATAGATCGACGCCCTTTCTTCTTTTTCTTCTTCTTCCTAACTTGGCAACCGATCCTCTTTAATGAAGACCATTACTGCCATTATCGAGTGAATTATAGTGTCAAGTGTTATGATGATTCAGTAGCCTAACAAGATGGTGGCTCCCTTGTTAGAACTGTCTAGGAAGATTTTGTGGGACCTCAGAATGAATACTTTCAGCTTATATTTATAATCCACTTCACTTAAGCACAGAAATCAAACTATATCACGCGAAACGCCACCAATATTACATAATACAGGGTCAAAAACCTAACTTAATGAATTAAAAATAAAAACCACAACATGTCACATCAAGATCCCGCCAAAAACTCCCGACGCCCTTTCGTATTCACAGATTAATAGACTTTTGTCTCGTGTTTGATTTTTTTTTCAATCCACGTACATAGTAGAAGCTTTTGCCAGTGTCACTTTTTGATCTCAATAGAGAATTTTGTTTTTTTATGTGGTCACGTAATCTATATTAATATTACAAAGTTCAAGAGATTGTTTGTTTGAACGTGCTAATCGCTGGGACTACCAGTAAGTATTGAAAACTTCTTTTTGCATTCTATTGTATATTTATTGAGGAAGTATTTATCTAGGCTATTTAACTCAACGTAAGAACCCAGAGGAACAGAGAAAATTGCAAGCTGTAGACATATAATATGTACGCGAAACGAGAACAATTATTTATATGCTACACGGCAGTCTAGTTAATAAGTTAAAAAACGTGTTAATTTTTGTTACTGCGAGTTAAAATACGTGTGATACCTACCTCGTTGGATTCGTAATGAGGTCCAGAACAAATGTGTGAAAATTTCAAACCCGCCCATAAACAATTGCAAAAGCTATAGACAATTGAAGATTTTTAACAAAGGAGGCCTAGTTTTTACAGACTTCAATAAAAGACGGTTACTCAATTCGAATTTATATTTTTTTATAGATGATCGGGTATAACTTCTTTGTTTATGAAGCGATTTTGATGATTCTTTTTTTGTTGGATAGGGAAGTATATACCTCGAAGATATACAAGGGAACTCTTCAAAATCATTGAAGTGGGTTATCTTTTTTGATAAAATTATTAAAAATATATTAAATTATTATATAGTATTATATAAAATGTTATATTAAAAATTGTGTTATTTACCAATTGCTCGAAAACTATTGATGCTGGTTAAAATCATGTAAATTCCCAATTAGTTAAAAAAAAACATATTGATTTAAAAATTGGAATGAATTATTGTTTTATAGTATTTTGGTATCTTAAAACATCGTTAACAACCAAACTTGGAAATACATTTTGTATTTTATAACCCGTTTAATGCGTTTTAGGTAATACAACTTCACAGTACAACTCTAAGAAGCGAGTAGTGACCAGGAAAATTGAACACGGGAGAAAGCGAGGGGGACAGCTATTTAAAAACAAAAATGATTACGTGAAAAATCAAGTTTTCGCTGAAATTTGAAAGCATAAATAGTTCGTTCTTAACTTAAATATTCGTATAGCTATTTCCTAACACTGCTGTAAAGTGTAGAATTACTAAAGTCTAGCAGCTTATTTTACGTTTTTTTTTTGTGGCGGGAATGGAAACAATGCCTATGGACCTTGATGCAAGTTATCAATTGTAATGAAATACCTACAACAAAACATTCCGAAGGTAACAAATGTATATTGTAGTATTACGAAATATATTAGTTATTATGATTTCCGATTTTCATTTATATTAAAATAAGGGTAATTTTGAGATGATATTTATAAAGTTGGTATAAAACTTACATTGATTTAATAAATCCTTCTTGTTGAAAATATAAAACCTTAGATTTCAATTACAGCACAGATTCACAATATTATTATTTTTTTAAATTGATATTTACAATACGTATATATTTTGTACAAATTAATGTTATAAAATCACTCGGCCTCCTTTGTTAATAAGACTGGCCGGTCGCACGATAGTGATTTTCGTTTTAAACCGTTTACTTACCGTGTGGTGGTGGACGTTACCGCGAAGTTTACGTTCAAAATATAAATTACTTTCATTTGCGAATAACGCAGTACTCATTGCCGTTTCTCTTAGAAGTGAGTGAATTTTGTCAAGTACATAATCAGTAATGGTTAGTATGTTTTGATATGTACTAAATTATATATTAGTTGTAGTGTACGTTGTTCTCGGTTGCTTTTATTTACAATCTACTATTTGTATGTACTTTCATAATTTATTATTGTTGGTAACCAGAAATGGATGTTGTATATTGCATAAATAACATTTAATCTTGTGTTGGTTTATGTTATAAGTAACTGTGTCCTACGGTTTCACCCGTGTTAATTTTATCCGAAAAACACCACGCCGCCAACGCACCCGTGAGTCTATCATAATTGTTCTTCTCGCAAGTACAAATTATTTTAATTTTTCATTATCTTCTAAACTATGTGTCCAATTAGTATACTCTAAAGAGCAAAATTTTACTTTATATAATTGTCTTTATGATGAAGTAACTTTTTTTGTAAGGATTTGTATGTAATATGCCATGTCTAAAAATAATATTTATAAATCACTTTTTAATTTTCAACAAATCTTTGGAACACAATGCCTTATTGTGACTTATGTGTAAGAGATAGGCATATGCTATCGCTAACTTTTTTTTAGATATACTAAGGACCAATATTATTGTAGGATATTGTATTTCCATATCATTGAGGATTAAGCCAGCGTACGCGGTTAAAGCATTTCGATTCCACTGTGCTTACCATCAGAGACAATACGGTTAATTTGCCGTACTACTAGGAAAAAATAAAGTAATAATCATAGTTTTCATACAAAATCCATAAAGTAGGCAACAGATGGCGTGCAAGTCGTTTAATTTTTTATGTTATATTTTTTTTGATTTTGTCGTCCAGCAAATCGGATAGTCTACAACAGAACTATATAATGTTCGGGTATTTATTTTGTTTTATTTAACTTTAGTGACTTAGGTATTCGTAGATACTAGTGATGTGAACCGGTTAAAAGAAAGAAAGGAAAAAGTTTATTTATTCATCACACTTTACATATCAAAAACAAAAATTATCCTACTAATATAATAAATGTGAAAGTGTGTATGTTTGGATGTTTGTTACTCAATCACGCTAAAACGGCTGAACAGATCTCAATGTAATTTGGCACATAGATAGTCTATGACCTGGAATAACACATACGGTACTTTTTATCCTGGCAAAAGTCATAGTTTAACCAGTGTTATCCTACAAATATAATAAATGGAAAGTTTCTATGTTTGTTACTCAATCACGCAAAAACGGTGATTTTTTTGGTTTTTCGTATTCCGAGATCAGTCTGTGTATATCCAATAATACGCAGACGAAGTCGCAGGTACCAGCCATTAAAAAAATAAAAATAACACAACTGAAAAAAACAATAATAATAATTAGTAACGTGTCGTGCGAGAACTGACAGGTCACAGTCTCAGCATAATTGCTACACTGAATAAATGCAGCGCTGGTATTCTGACTAGGCCACATTAACATACATCACGGACATCAATAAAATAAAAATAAAAACAAATAGTAGATAGAAAATAATAATAATAATATAATACATACAAACGAATTACAAAAAATAAATTCGACAAAGAGCAATTTAAACTGTGTTAGAGAGAGAAAGTAAGGAGTTCACATCTTTATGATCAGGCTAAACTACAATTCTGGTCCTGTAACAAAAGTTTTTTAAGCGTTGCTCTAAAGGTTTGGACTGATTTTAAAGTTCAATAATCAAAATCGGTTTCCATCGAGAAACAAAAAAAAAAAAAAACAGTTTTCTATTTCTGTTTTAATAAGCCAAAAATTTAACAAATCAAGGGAAGTAATGAAACTGCTTGCTGTATTTCCTCGAATCGGTTCACATCTCTAGTAAATACACAGATTTATTTCACACAACAACATGATCAGAATTTAAAAAAGACCCTTATACATAGTACAGTCTGTGTTGCCTTATTATGTACGTTTGAACGGATTTCACTTAAAAAATTAAAATTTATTCTACGGATTTTGCCAACTGTACTAAAACAGCCCACTTGTGATGAATTCGGTTATGGGTTCCTTTATTTTCATTCTCCTGTACCTACATCTCTCTGAGGCAACTGTATAAATATGCTTATTCTCTCGTGGAAAACTTAGCGCTGCTTATGTGACAGAATGGCTCGTAATAGGTCGATAGTAATCACTTATTTAGGGATCCGTACGTCATCATTTAAAAACGGATCGCACGTTATACGGAACTCAGCCTCGGTTCTACGAATTTTTCAAGCCGTGGCAGAAAGGAGACGGGTATTTCTGGGACCAGAATGTAATTAGTTTAAATATAATTTATAAAATCGGATATATGTTTATTTTAAAATCGTACAATGCCACTAAAATTCACAATTAACAAAAAAAATAAGTAAAATAATAATTTTAAAAGATAAGAAACATAACCCTTTTTTAATATTAATCCTACTTCAGAAATAGTTTCATTGAAGTCTATTACATTACTTCACTTTTACGAAATATCCTAACTCTCTGCTGAGATTGCAAAAAATCTGCTTAACTTTCAGTGACTGTTTGATATTGCATTAGCTATTAATTTACACCGTTTTGATATTTTTACATCTCTTTTTTACCCAGGCCCATGTCTGTATGAAAGAGTATCCGTCTCCTTTAATAGTGGCACTGAACCAGTTCTCTCTAGCGTTTGGGATAGATTGTTAAAAAAAAAACACACGAATACAATAATGGGTGGCATTTTTTGTGTTAGGGACTATAAGAACCCTTTAACACACTTGTAACTTTTAAATTTGTGTGAATTCATGTGTGAAAAATTTTATTGGAAGAAATAATTACGTTTTCTTTTTTTTCGGAAGGAACCTTCGGGTGTGAATAAAATTCAACTGGACGTTCTAAAATCAAATAAATAAATAATAGACGCTGGATGCTTGTGAATCAAGTTGTTTTTTTTTTTCAATCATATCTATTTTATTATGATTTTTGCGCCCCTGAAAAAGTCGCCCGGGGCGGGTGCCCCGGTTTGTCCCTCCTAGATCCGGGGCTGATGGAAGCCCATAGAATTAACGTGATATAAAATGGTACCCGTCATTTTTTGATTACAATGTAGTTATGTCGTCACGAGGACGCAGAAGCAGTACCCTTTCATTTCCCACAAAACATAATGCCGAGTCAGCATAATAATTATCGGAATTATCGTTAAGCTTACCTACGTGTCTCTTTAAAAACAAACCAAATTCTAAAACAAAACCATTAATTAAAACAGGAGATATTCACAACTGACATATAAATTAGGTATAAAATTAATAAAAAATAAATGAATAAATTTACCTGTACGGAACAACCATAACGCGAGCTCATTCACACTTACCTGTTTTTTTTAATTTCATGTGACTTTAGTTTCACTTTTAGAGACAATTGTTATTACCCCTACTATTTGTTTATCAGGTTTATAAATAAACAAGATGGTCCTTAGAACAGTAGCGTGAGGTTATATAGCCTATAACCTTCCTAAATAAACAGGCTATCAAACGCAAATAGATTTTTCTGATCTTATTTGTAGTTCCGGACAAAAAAACGAATAGTATTATTTAACTTTATGATATTAGTACAGATAAGTGGGACTGTATTTCCATAAACAATAATTAATTGTGGTAAGTATGTACAGTAGAAACTCGTAAACTTAAACTACGTTATTGTAATATCCTTTATAAATTAATAAACTGTTGTGTTCCTAACCAAACCTCTTTTACTTAAAATACGAAATCTCTATCTTAAATGAATAATTTGCGCATTGGACCTCAGTAAATTAAAGTAATGCTTCGACAACCTGAACAACTTAAAGCGTCTATTATTGGCTAATTCTAAACTAAGCACAAACAAAAGATTCCCTGTTAAATATTCCCTGTATAAATTTAAATTTATTGCTTACTAGATGACTATAAGTGTGAAATGTACAGTGAGTGTACAAATCATTTGAAACTTTAACTCAGGTCTAATTAATGCAACTCATTCGGATAATTATCTTTAAGTTATTTACGGAAAATTGAATAAGACAACTAACTTTACTTTAGAATTTAAATAAAGTGTATATATAATATTTAAAAGAATCAATTCAATTTAACTTAGCCCTTCTAAGTTCCTAGGTATAATCCCTAAATATAAAACATAGATGAACTAAACTAAGTAAAAATATGAACCAATCTAATTCCTAACTTAAATCCTTAGTAAATTAAAATCTCAATAACTAATATTTCTTAACGTTTCCCTTGGTCTTTATCTTATCGAAACACTAACGTTTTTTAAAAAAAAACAACAGGCAATCTTAAGTACTCAGTTTTGAATTTTTAAATCAGTTACAGTCTGAATTATTACATAGCATACATACAAAAAGACACCCATACAAAAAGTCAAACACGCATTGGTTGGGCATTGAATTGCTGGGCGAGAGTGTCAGGTCACTCTTGCCGAGTAATTGTTTTTTGGCGTCTGGCAACCCGCGGGGTAACGGACGCGCACTTGAAAAAACGAGTTGGCTTCAAGTGACAGTTAAGCGCACACGCACCTCGCATTTTTATCAACGCTTCGCTTTGTTTTTAACCGCTGTGTCTGTGGCCAAAATTCACGCTACACGCTAACCCTCAGTTTTGGGATACCCGGGAAGCTGCACAACAAGGAGGAATTGTTCGGTAAGTGAATTCTGATAATTCTTTCTTGGTGGTTCAGTGTTCGTATCATACCCCCCGGGAAAGTAGGAGATCTGGAGGACGACCAGCACGCAGATTGGTTTTTCCACCACGCATTATGATACTGTCGAGTATATACATATTAGTGTATATATGCATATACATGTACTCAAGTCGCTATACTACGCGTCGTTTGTCTGACGCAAGCGTAATACATCACGAGCATGTCGAGGTCATCGGTGACACGAAGGTCACGTGAACCCATAAGTTTTTCCACTAACCAAAAATCGCTGAACTCGGGTTAAGAAGTTTTCACTTCAAAAATCTAAAAAAATTAAAACATGTACTTGTAAAGTTAACTCTACGACAAAAGTTAACACATTAAAAATAATAGTAAATCGTTAATTATGTATGTGGGAACAGATTTTACGGTTCAACGCGACTTTATTATGTAATTAGTTTAAATTAATTACGAACGTAGGATTACGTAATTAATTAAATTGCGTACTGTCGCCGAAATGTATACACAGATAACAAATCTTAATTATTTTTTTTAAGGTTGACTGTTTGGTGGTAATGACATGTTTCATTATGATTAATTATGAACAATCGTTTTATGGATATCCGATTGGCAGTTTTTGGCGAGATTTTGTGCTGCCATGTTAACCTAGGTTCTTTTACCCTATAATAAGTAATGTTAGTAGTATTTCGCGTGATATAATTTGGTTATTGTGTACAAGTGAACTGGATTATAAATATAAACTGGAAACATGCATTCAGTGATATCACAAAAACTTCCTAGATAGTTCTGACAAGGGATCCACCATCTCGTTGGACCCACTTTGAATATAAAAAAATACTATGAAGGTAAATACTAATTGACATTGGCAAGTGCTTTTTACGATGCCAAAATAGGAAAAGAGGCATACATTCGGCAATGGCAAACAATAAAGGGTCAATTTTGTTGTCCATTCTAGATTTTATTAATAAAGATTCATTTAGCCATTTGTAAAAATGCCTTTTTTAGAACTTTTTCAGGCGCTTTATGAACAAATGAATTGTTGCGTTGCGCGCCGCGTCCATTGTAACAAAATGTCCACCACGAAGTTGCTTTTAGTTAGCTCTTGTTTTAATTTTGTACTGAAGATAGTCATATTATATATTATGCGTTAAAAATATAACAATAAACAATAAATACGTAGTAGCGAAACTCCTTTGAAATTGCGCTTAAGCCGAAAGTAAACACCTATCTTGGTAAATTTACGTCCGTTTTCAATAACCTATCTATCCGTTGTTTCAGTTATTAAAGATAGTCAAAAATAACCTTTTGTCCTTAGTTTTTTTTTAAAAACCTATCAATGGATAGTTTTTCGGTATCTACATAATGTATATCCATATCGTATAGCTTGAATAGATAAGAGAGAAGCTAATATCTTATCTTGGGTTAAAATAGTACGTATTACAAATATTTACTAATCGGGGATAAGTTATTGAAAATGGCCTTTAGAGTGTAAAACATTATCTAAATACAAAATTTCATTTCGCTAAAGACATATATATTTATATAAAATAATTGCTCACATATTATAGATAGATAAATTAGATAGATATGAATTATTATAAAATAAAACTATAATCAAGGTTAATATGTTACATTTTATTACTTATCTATAATTTCAACTTTTCACACAGCGGCTCGTTGGTCTAGGGGTATGATTTTCGCTTAGGGTGCGAGAGGTCCCGGGTTCAAATCCCGGACGAGCCCAATCGTTTTTTGGCATGAATTAATTTATATTACTTAAACAATATATTTTTATTTCACGAAAACATGTATAATTATTAATAAAATAGTAATATCCGAAAATAAATGCAAAAAATAATATACGTTACTATATACGTGCATAAAGTGAAATTTGTGAAGTAACCACAAAAAAAAAGTGACTGCGTTTGTAGTCTTTTAGTTGATTAATAATACATACATAAAATTAATAACATAAATATTTTATGACCAAAACTTATACGATCTAAATTTGTCCTTCACTGCCATCTATGAGTAAGCAAGTAAATAAAATTGAGTTGTTTTAAAATACCGTACAAGATGTCGCTACTGGTTATTAATTAAAGTCGGTTTTGTACATTATGGTTATTTTAACTTTGTGATTATTATATTAATTTTACATTACATATCGAAAAGGGTAGGGAAATAATATGTAAGTTCGATTTTTATGTAATTTAACTGTAGGCGTAGGTATATGCGAAGTAAACGAGAATTATCACAAAAAAGTTATTTATAATTTTAACTTGTATTTTTTAATCAATTATTAGCTATCAGACACTGATTTATGAAAAGTATTGGGAGAACCATCATATATGGGAGACAAGTTGAAAAAGTGTCCAGTTGTAATCAGCAAATTACAGTTCAAAAATATACCAAAATGGCGCTAGCGTAGTAAGAGGGAATTGTACTTTTTCATGATTTTATAATTTTTACTTTTACAAAACTTAAAATAATAATGTATTAAACAATAATGGGAAAAGATTGTGGAGTGAAAAGTTGAAAATTGGTACTGTGGCGCTACCCTAATTTGACGCTTTCGATGGAAACTTTTTCATACATAGAGATGATATTCCTCCATAATAAAATAAAGTAATGATGTTGGTAAAAATATTTTATTACAAAATTTCATTTAATAATTTTTTAAATAATATATAAATAATTTAAAATACATACATCTAATTGGTAAGGATTACATCCATAAATTATCTTTACTTATTTTATATTTTAAAGGTGAGAAAAAATCGAATGGGAAAATTAAAAAAAAAAAACAAGATGTTAAATCGACAAGATATAACCCTAGATAGATTTTCGTTAATCTGACAAAAGTTAAAATATACATAATAATATGTATATCGATCGACACTTAATACGAATAACATCTAAACATTAATAACAATAAAACGCAACAAAACGATAAGCAAATACAATACAGAAAAAAAAACATCTATGTATTTGAGTTTTACAGCCTTATTTATCAGAACAAATACATACCTACACGAAAAAAAATTTTTTTTTCATTTACAATACCATCGTTAAATAATTAATTACAATTTACAAAATAAATATTGAGTTGAAGGTACTTTAAAAATAGTTATCATTTAAATTACAAAGAAAGTGTACATTTGAATCATGATAAAAAAAACATGAAGCAGGTAGTTTTTTTAAAACCGCTCTCTTCCTAAATTCTAAACGTGTTACAATGTTATTAATATCGGTTTACAATTATTATATGTATAAATACATTTATTATTCTTAAATGTTGGACATGAAGTAATCATCGGCCGGGCAAGGATCACCACCGTCAATTGCTTTATACCTGTAAATCTTACCTTTCGTGCCGATTATAATATTATTTTTATGATCGAATACAATCCCAGTAATTTTAAAACCTAACTGCCCAACTTTAATCGGCAACATAGAATTCGTTGTCAGTTTGAAAATGGACCCTTTCACCGCGACTAAAGCTTCATCATTATTGTTCAATTGTATAATATACTTTAATTCTCTTGTGAATCCTTTGTACTGTATTGGTTCGTACAGGTCCGCTGCAAAGAAGTACAATCTCCCATCGACGTATTCGTAAAACACGTTACCTTTACTGTCCAAAACGAAACTGTACGCTTTGGGCACCTTCTCGTACCTTCGAACCGCCGCGGAACCGTTGACAAATTTGAAAACCTCATGATTCGAACCTGTTGTTATGTACATACGGTTATCGTATTTATCGATAAATATGTTACGAACGTCGTCATCTCCGATAGGTCTTTCGGCTGTTATTTCATTTCTGGAGTAGTCGTAATTGACTAAGCCCTGGTTAGTTCCGATGTATATCTGATTGTTAACATTGTCGATTCCTACGCACTGTCCGATTAGTTCATCGGCGACCGGTAGTTCTTTTATTCCTAGCGAGCCGTGTTTAAGGAGATGTATCCCTTTGGTATAGTTCCTTTTGTGGAGGATGAAGAATAAGTGGTCGGTTTTTGGATCGACGACCATTCCTGTGGGGTAGCCATCGATGCTCGCTATAAGGTGCCTTTTGTAATATTCATTACCGATTTTCACACGTTCGCATTTGTCGCAGTTGGTTAGTATCACGACGCAGAGGATGTTTAAGATAGACTGTTTGAGATACATGCTGAGCTCATGACAACTATGGTGATAACTGTTGGTAGAAAATAAGTTTTTAATTGAAGCGTTAATTATGTAGGTTCGAATCCCTACAATGAGTTGAGCTTTCGGTGAATGGAGGTACGGTATTTTCTTATGCTCGCTTGGCTAGCTACCACCCTTACGTTAAAAAAGTTATCGCCCAACACCTTTACGTGTGTTCCGGTTACTGCACTTGAGAAACACTACTAGGTATCTACACCGTCACTTATCGTTAGGTGAGATTGTGGTCAAAGGCTAAATCTATAAAGATATTTAAAAAAATTATAGGAATTTATATTTACTTTTAATCATTGACAATTTTCTGTTTGATATTTGCAGTATGAACCTAAACAATGAATATTATATCACTTTCTGTCAGTTTTAATTCAGTGACAATGTCAATATTTTGCGGGGTCAAAGTTCAATGGCACTGGTTGTGTTAGGATTCGCAGTATTAATTTATTTCATTTAATGTATTAGTAAAAGATATTATAAATAAATTTTAGCTTTCTGCATTCTTCCATATAAACTTTAACCATGCCAAATCTCACAATCTTCCGTGCACCCAATACGCTTAAAAAGGGTTACAAAGTTTTTAATTTTAATTCATGGTTACTGCTTCGCTCCTAAAGAATTAAAACCTATAACATTCCTCAATAAATAGGCTACTTAATACAAAAATAATTTTTCAAACCTATTTGGTAATTCCAGAGACTAGCGTGTTCAAAGAAATAAACAAAAACGATCATTTTATATTTTATTAGATAACAGATTTAAGGGTTTAACGTACCTTTAAAGAATCCTTCTAGTAATCCGTCCGCAGTTATTGTGACATAGAATGGTAGTGTCTACCTTCGATTTCTTATAAACACAATTCCCACTGCATCACATGACATAGATGTTTTCAAACAAACCACTTTAGTTACAATGGACGAAATATACAGAATGTTTTTTTATTGCTTCGATATATTTTTTAATATTGGTACACTGCAAGCAAATAACGATAATCAAGAGATCACCAGCGGTTGTCGCTCTCATGCCGAAAATGCCGCAAGTCTTTTATGCAAACGTGACAAACCAATAGAAAGTTACTGTGGCGGGTTTATCACTACATGCATGGTAGTCGTGACGTAGTCGGGTAAAGGGTAAGACCTCGCCTTATTACTGGATATACACCGGCTTATCCCGGAACGCGATAAGCGTAATGGTGTCTTGCAATTTTCGAGGCTAATACTTGAAGAAATATAGTAGATAATATAAAAGCAAAAAAAAATTATGTATATAATTATAATGTACATACATACAATACATAAATCATGCCTATTTCCCAACGAGGTAGACAGAGACCACGTCCTTCCACCCGCTACGATCCTGGCATACCTCTTTCGCTACTTCAACATTCATTAATCTTTTCATGCCTGCTCGTCGGTTCAGAACGTCTCAGATTTCATCCATAAATGTTCGTCTAGGCCTTCCTCTTCCAACGATTCCTTTCACACTCGCATCATAATTTTTTTAAGTCATTCTTCTTTCATTCATCCTCTCAACATGCCCAAACCATCTAAGCATCCCTTTCTCAATCCGTGTGACTATATCTTCTTTTACACCACAAAACTCTCTTATCACACTATTTCTTATCTTGTCACTCAATTTCACTCATAACATACCTGTTAGTGCTCTCATTTCTACTGCATTTATTGTACATTCATGATTTTTCTGCCACACCCAGCTTTCACTTCCGTACATGAGTGTTGGAACCAACACTCCTCTATGCACAGCCAAACGAGCTTTCATAGAAATCCTCTGTCTGCTCATAAAGGAGTGTAACGCTCCATTCACCATGTTACCGGCATTTACTCTCCTTCCTATATCTATCTCATACTTTCCATCCCTGGTAAACATCGATCCCAAGTATACAAACTCACTTACTTGCTCCAGTTCATCCTCATCAATCCGGACACATACCTCTGTCAAGTTTTCTTCCTTTTCAAACACCAAAACTTTCGTCTTCTTTGCATTTACTTTCATTACCTTTCTTTCTTTTCTTTCAAAATTTATACAATTAATAAAATTCATGTGTGTTTATAATGTCTAAATAACAACTTTATAAATAAATCCGTATGAAAGTATATACGATACTTATAACAAATCAACATTTTTTTTTGTCTGTGTTTGTTCCAGTTAAACTCCGAAACAGTTGGAACGATTTTGAAGGGATTTCACTGGCAGATTGCTGATTTTCTAGGAAGTAGCTTCCTTTTCAAACACCAAAACTTTCTTCTTCTTTGCATTTACTTTCATTCCCTTTCTTTCTTTCCAAAGCCTCATTCATAATAGTAACCATCGCTTGCAAATCCTTAGCCGACGATGCAAGTAAAACTTGATCATCAGCGTAAAGAAGGCATTTGACAAGTAACTCGTTCATTCTCAGTCCACAATCACTCTCTTTCAAATCTGTTAAATAATTATCCATGAATAAGTTGAACAGCCATGGAGACGCTACACATCCCTGTCTGACACCCTTTTGTATTCCATTGTATTTTCAATACATTCCAATGAAACCATTCAGTGTATACTCCATTTATTCTAACACAAGCACTAGAATCCTCATAGAGAGATTTCAATGCTTGTAATGTACATACTGTTAATAAAATTAAAGTGTTTGTTTGTAATGTCAAAATTTAGCCTGAAGCAAAATGCATATGAAGGCATATACGGAACTTATAACGAAAAAGCAATTTTCAAAATGTTTGTCTACCTGTCTTTCTATCTGCCTGTTTGTTCCGAAACAACTGGACCAATTTTGACGGAACTTTCACTACCAGATAGCTGATATTATAAGGAGTAACTTAGGCTATACTTATTTAAAAAATAATTAGGATTCTGCGCAAATAAAAAATCCTGGTTATGGTGAATCAACTTGGGCGTTAAAATGGCTTACGCTGAGTAAACCATAAGAGATATTTCAAATTAATTTACTACATAATTATATATTATGAAAAAGATATACAAAAAAGTGATCGAGAGCATAATATTCACGTGAACGAAGCCGTGGGCATAGCTAATAATATAATAATAATAATATAATGAACATGATAAAAATCTAAATACAATACATTGAATAGCTGTGTAAACAATAGTAAATCTTTTTAACAAATATAAACCTGCCATTAGAAATACTTCTTAAAGAAACTAATAGATGGCGTCATAGCGTAATAAATACATATTATTTTTATATTTATATATTCTTAGTAAGTAAAGTCTTCCACGAAATAAATAATAAATTAATGCAATCCGCATGTTGACTCTATGTTTAAAAATTATAGTACATTAATAATGTTTTGAGTATAATATTGGTCTACAGATAAAAATCCTGAAAAAAAAAACAATACAAATCTGGTAAGAGTTATTGTTTATTTATTAAATTTTCCAAATGGAAAATAATATTTTTTGTCTGTGGGTCACGTAATTTGAGGAACCATTCAGGAAATATGAACGTTAAGCACTACGTTAAAGCGTCGTTGTTGCGGCGTACTTTTGATTTAGTTTAAAAACCACATTTTAAGTTGTATTAATGAAAAAAAAAATCATAGGTATAATATTATAAACATAAAAAGTGTTTAAAACAATTTTCCAAAAGTTGTCAACATAACATGGACACTGGTTTTAGTCGATTCTTATCTACTTTAGTAAAATTCTTAAGATTGACAGATAGACAACGCACATCTTAAATCGGTGGGTTTAGAAGCGTGAAATTTTACACAGGAGTTCTTTATACAACGTAGGTAGTATTAAGAAATTATTTTTGAAAATCATCCCTTAAAGTGGGCTAAATAGAAAGAGAAACCCCTAATGGGCACACGGCTAGTTATTTATAAAATTATTGTAGTTAGATATGGTGTCACAATGCGTATTCGGAAAAATTAGAACATGCTGTATATAAAAAATGATAGACGCAATGATGATGTAATATGTATAAATACTGAACCTATTTTTTAAATATACCTTCTGTAATAGATAAACAATATTTAGGATGTTCTTAATAAAAATAATTTACGTTATTTAGGCATCCGTCCCTAGCAGGCTGTTCCGTTCAGAATAGTTTCACTGATTTAGTTAAAAGGTATGTATGAATTGAAATTTTCTTTTATAACAAATAATATATTAATATCGAATTCTATCCTTTACTAACAGTATTAATTTGATAAAGATAGAACTACAGTGTAAATTCTAAATAGCGATTTTGAAGGCACCGGATATTTTGTAAAGTTTGAAAGAGTTTTCGTTACACGGAGAAACAGCCCATAGCATTAATACGATCGTATGCAAGTACACTTTGGCAAACACATGATAGCCAATTATAATAAAAGTACAAAATATTTACAACTCTCTGTCTATTACGTACTATGTTTGAAGTACAGTGAATTTTTTTGTTTGTTTATTGAATATATCATTCTCTCTGTACCCAATCCATACTAACATCAAATCAGGAGAGTCGCTGATGAGACAGCAGTACCAGGGCATATAACTTATTGGTTTCATCCGAACAAGTTCCTGCCAAAATGCTGTGAAAACACCTCATCTATGTTAATTATGGTCTAAATATTTACTTATTTTTCGCTATTGAGAGTGTTTGTTACATTGAACATTACATTACATTGTGTTGTTGAGACATTAAAATATTATGTACTAGCGTACATAAGTTTCAATATATCGGTACTTATATAAACTAAATGAACCTTGATAATTTCCACGTTTTAAAGAGGTTTTGGTTAAATAGAAGTTCTTTACACAGTATTTTATTCGGTACATACGCACTTAATAAATTCTTTTCCATTAATAATTGTTTGGTACTGGGTTGGGTAAAGATACATTATTATTTTTATTTTTGTAAGGCCAGTGTTTAGTGATACTGACGCCGGATTTACAGTATATTTGAAATAATTGTATTTGCACATGAAGGCAATTTAAGGGTGCGACAAAGTCTTGTCTAAAAACTAGTTTCACTAAAGCGCCTGCTGTCGCTCTGCTTTTTATTAAATTGTCAAAAATATTTAACATAAAAACAGTTTTTTAATCCTAGAGGGGTTAAGAGAAGTTTAAAATAATTATTCGTGACTAAATATAATTATATAAAGCTATACATAATTAAACTATCAGTCACTGATATTTTACTTACTTACTTGGAAATTATATTACTCCATTAATTTTTACCAGTTTGCGAAAAAGCAGGGTTATGTTTTTCGATTGTAAGTGTGTATGTATCTACTATATTTTTGGCGCAATCTGTAGCCTAAACGGCTTGTTGGATTTTATCATACGAGATGTCGTTAGATTTATCTTAATCGTGGGAGTGACATAGGCGATATAATATTTAAGTACGACGTCTGGGAATCAAATAAAAAGCAAAAATAGTTTTTTAACAAATGTTTTGTTGCAGTCGAAGTTGTTTTTTTTTTTTAAATCTACAAGTGTAGTACATTAATTTAATACATATCTTTTGGTTTACTTACCGTAAGTCACTTAATAACTAGGCTGCCAGGGATGGCGTAATATATGTCAATTTTAGGTTCATTTTTGTGACGTCTGGAGCCATAACACAATGCAAAAGCCGGTGTATATTCAATAATCTTGTACGGTGACATGGATTTCTACCCGACTGAATCAAACACCGTACACCAGGTGCAACACCCGCCATGGGGTGGTTACGCTTAGGTGTCGCATACCTGGATCAGCCGGTGTATATTCAATAATCTAGTAGGGATACATGGATCTCTACCTTGTTCCGAAACAACTGGACCGATTTTGACGGAACTTTCACTACCAGATAGCTGATATTATAAGGAGTAACTTAGGCTATACTTATTTAAAAAATAATTAGGATTCTGCGCAAATAAAAAATCCTGGTTATGGTGAATCAACTTGGGCGTTAAAATGGCTTACGCTGAGTAAACCATAAGAGATATTTCAAATTAATTTACTACATAATTATATATTATGAAAAAGATATACAAAAAAGTGATCGAGAGCATAATATTCACGTGAACGAAGCCGTGGGCATAGCTAATAATATAATAATAATAATATAATGAACATGATAAAAATCTAAATACAATACATTGAATAGCTGTGTAAACAATAGTAAATCTTTTTAACAAATATAAACCTGCCATTAGAAATACTTCTTAAAGAAACTAATAGATGGCGTCATAGCGTAATAAATACATATTATTTTTATATTTATATATTCTTAGTAAGTAAAGTCTTCCACGAAATAAATAATAAATTAATGGAATCCGCATGTTGACTCTATGTTTAAAAATTATAGTACATTATTGAGTATAATAATGGTCTACAGATAAAAATCCTGAAAAAAAAAACAATACAAATCTGGTAAGAGTTATTGTTTATTTATTAAATTTTCCAAATGGAAAATAATATTTTTTGTCTGTGGGTCACGTAATTTGAGGAACCATTCAGGAAATATGAACGTTAAACACTACGTTAAAGCGTCGTTGTTGCGGCGTACTTTTGATTTAGTTTAAAAACCACATTTTAAGTTGTATTAATGAAAAAAAAAAAATTGGTTGCCTGTAAAGTCGGTATACGGGCGAAAGTTTTACGTGACAACGACTTTATGTCTGTCTCTCTCGCTCTTAGGCGGGCTAACCATGCCCGAGTGGAAGGGACGCGTGCCTCTCACTCGCTCTCATTGTGAGCGCATAACGTGAGCGGAGCGTAACGCAGTTTCTTGAAGTGTCACCCGGCAAACCAATTTATAAGACGTTGTCACGTCAAAAATCATAGGTATAATATTATAAACATAAAAAGTGTTTAAAACAATTTTCCAAAAGTTGTCAACATAACATGGACACTGGTTTTAGTCGATTCTTATCTACTTTAGTAAAATTCTTAAGACTGACAGATAGACAACGCACATCTTAAATCGGTGGGTTTAGAAGCGTGAAATTTTACACAGGAGTTCTTTATACAACGTAGGTAGTATTAAGAAATTATTTTTGAAAATCATCCCTTAAAGTGGGCTAAATAGAAAGAGAAACCCCTAATGGGCACACGGCTAGTTATTTATAAAATTATTGTAGTTAGATATGGTGTCACAATGCGTATTCGGAAAAATTAGAACATGCTGTATATAAAAAATGATAGACGCAATGATGATGTAATATGTATAAATACTGAACCTATTTTTTAAATATACCTTCTGTAATAGATAAACAATATTTAGGATGTTCTTAATAAAAATAATTTACGTTATTTAGGCATCCGTCCCTAGCAGGCTGTTCCGTTCAGAATAGTTTCACTGATTTAGTTAAAAGGTATGTATGAATTGAAATTTTCTTTTATAACAAATAATATATTAATATCGAATTCTATCCTTTACTAACAGTATTAATTTGATAAAGATATAACTACAGTGTAAATTCTAAATAGCGATTTTGAAGGCACCGGATATTTTATAAAGTTTGAAAGAGTTTTCGTTTCACGGAG
The DNA here is from genome assembly GCA_033032175.1 of Saturnia japonica. Taxonomy (NCBI): domain Eukaryota; kingdom Metazoa; phylum Arthropoda; class Insecta; order Lepidoptera; family Saturniidae; genus Saturnia; species Saturnia japonica. Next base: position 1,983,043 of record CM065330.1, read on the forward strand.
AGATAAAGAATCTGAACTTATTTATTTAAATCAAGCAAGAATATAATGACGGAAAACAGCCCATAGCATTAATACGATCGTATGCAAGTACACTTTGGCAAACACATGATAGCCAATTATAATAAAAGTACAAAATATTTACAACTCTCTGTCTATTACGTACTATGTTTGAAGTACAATGAATTTTTTTGTTTGTTTATTGAATATATCATTCTCTCTGTACCCAATCCATACTAACACCAAATCAGGAGAGTCGCTGATGAGACAGCAGTACCAAGGCATATAACTTATTGGTTTCATCCGAACAAGTTCCTGCCAAAATGCTGTGAAAAACACCACAGCTATAGTAATTGTGGTCTAAATATTTACTTATTTTTCGCTATTGAGAGTGTTTGTTACATTGAACATTACATTACATTGTGTTCTTGAGACATTGAAATATTATGTACTAGCGTATAGTACATAAGTTTCAATATATCGGTAATTATATAAACTAAATGAACCTTGATAATTTCCACGTTTTAAAGAGGGTTTCGTTAAATAGAAGTTCGTTATATAGACTTTACACAGTATTTTATTCGGTGCATACGCACTTAATAAATTCGGTTTCATTAATAATTGTTTTGTTACTGGGTTGGGTAAAGATACATTATTATTTTTATTTTTGTAAGGCCAGTGTTTAGTGATACTGAAGCCGGATTTACAGTATGTTTGAAATAATTGTATTTGCACATGAAGGCAATTTAAGGGTGCGACAAAGTCTTGTCTAAAAACTAGTTTCACTAAAGCGCCTGCTGTCGCTCTGCTTTTTATTAAATTGTCAAAAATATTTAACATAAAAACAGTTTTTTAATCCTAGAGGGGTTAAGAGAAGTTTAAAATAATTATTCGTGACTAAATATAATTATATAAAGCTATACATAATTAAACTATCAGTCACTGATATTTTACTTACTTACTTGGAAATTATATTACTCCATTAATTTTTACCAGTTTGCGAAAAAGCAGGGTTATGTTTTTCGATTGTAAGTGTGTATGTATCTACTATATTTTTGGCGCAATCTGTAGCCTAAACGGCTTGTTGGATTTTATCATACGAGATGTCGTTAGATTTATCTTAATCGTGGGAGTGACATAGGCGATATAATATTTAAGTACGACGTCTGGGAATCAAATAAAAAGCAAAAATAGTTTTTTAACAAATGTTTTGTTGCAGTCGAAGTTGTTTTTTTTTTTTAAATCTACAAGTGTAGTACATTAATTTAATACATATCTTTTGGTTTACTTACCGTAAGTCACTTAATAACTAGGCTGCCAGGGATGGCGTAATATATGTCAATTTTAGGTTCATTTTTGTGACGTCTGGAGCCATAACACAATGCAAAAGCCGGTGTATATTCAATAATCTTGTACGGTGACATGGATTTCTACCCGACTGAATCAAACACCGTACACCAGGTGCAACACCCGCCATGGGGTGGTTACGCTTAGGTGTCGCATACCTGGATCAGCCGGTGTATATTCAATAATCTAGTAGGGATACATGGATCTCTACCCGACTGAATCTTGAACACCGTACATCAAATAAAACATCTGCCATAGTGTCACGTATAGGTGAGTCATGTTGTGGGATATTCCGGTATGATTCAGTAATTAAACGCGGTGTTATAGATCTGTACCCTATTGAATCGTAACCACTATGCTCATGATATTAGGTCCTTACATATGAAATTAGCGTTTTCTCGTACTGACCATTTTGATCTGAAATATCTCCTCTTTGGTTAAGAATTCCAAATTCAAATTTATAGATTAATTTAGCTGGTAAATTGGAATTTTGAAAACAGTCATTCATTTGTTTTTCCCTCATTATTTTTTTCTTTGGCGTCGCTTATTACCGCACAATGGAGAACATGAAATATCTATATATTTACGAGTACGAGTTCTATCGTGGCATCAATGCTGCAGAAACAGCTCGAAGGATTAATGATGTATACGGCGCTGGTGTCGCAAAATAAAGCACGGTGCGTTTTTGGTTTCAACGTTTTCGTTCTGGAAATTTCGACCTTCAGAACCCACCCCGTGGACGGCCGGAGACCAAAGTGGAAAATGAAGAATTAAAGGCTATTGTGGAAGCGGATCCATCACAAAGCACTTCAGAGATAGCTGCAGGCTTCGGGGTAGGTGATAAAACTGTATTAATCCACTTGAAGCAAATCGGGTAACTAAAAAAACTTGAACGATGGCTACCTCATGAATTTAGTGAATCGAACTTGCAAATACGCGTCGACTGCTGTGTTAGTTTGCTCAACTGACACAATAATGAAGGGATTTAAATCGAATCGTTACTTGTAATGAAAAGTGGATACTGTACGATAATCGGAAGCGCTCGTTGCAATGGCTGAACCCTGGAGACCCAGCCAAATCCTGCTCTAAACGCAAATTAGAAAACTCAGAAAAAGTTACTTGTGAGTGTTTGGTGGACTAGCGCCGGTGTCGTTCAGATATCGGTGGCAGATATCTATTGTCAGCAACTGCAAACCATGAAGGAAGAGCTAGCTACTAAACAACCAATATTGGTCAATCGCTCTAGGCCACTGCTGCTACACGACAACGCAACACCACACACTGCACAACAAACAACCACTAAGTTAGATGAGCTACAATTGGAATGTATGCGACATCCACCGTACTCCCGGGACCTTGCTCCAACAGATTACCATTTTTTCTGGAATTTGGACAACTTCTTACAAAGAACATTCAACTCAACAATTCAACTCCGATGCAGCCGTCCAAACTGCCTTCAAAGAGTTTATTGATTCTCGCCCCCATGATTTTTTTAGTAAAGAGATCAATGAACTGCCTATGAGATGGCAAGAATGCATATATAACAACGGTGCATATTTTGATTAATTAAATATATTTTACAAAAAAATAAATTGAGTTTATATTCCTCCTGTACAAAACGCCAATTTCATATGTAAGGACCTAATAATTAACCCATCATAGTGATTCTCCCATGGTTGCCTGCGTTTCGGCGTTTCCGATCTGTCGGTGGTCGCCACTTTATTTGTATTGCACTGAGCTTACCAGTTACAGTGCTGCCACGTAACTGTGCTAATATGAAATTAATACAGGTCAATAAAACAATATTATTATTTACACAAATTTTTACTATATCTGTAAATAACATCATTAGCTGATATATAAAATTCTTCATCAGCAAACGCTATACCGGATGGAGCAAAATCCAAGTCCATGAGTTTTATAGGTATCACGTTATCGGGTCGCAAAAGATAAATACCGTTATTAGCAGCTAAAATCACTCCAAGATTGTTATCCACGGTTATAGCCCTACCAGAATTCTTACCGATTCCGACAAACTCTATAGGCTCTTGGAAACCTTTTAGCAAAACTTTAACATATTTTGAATCGCATTCATAAAATACGTTATCATTTTTATCAACAGCTAGAAAGAAGGCACAAGGTATTAGATCGACTTTCCTTTTTTCATTTTTATTTAGATCTATTATGTAAACTTCATTTTCAGGGAACAGAACTACGTATAACTCGTCTTTATGCAACGGTTTAAACAACTGCACTATATCTTCATCTTTCATGCTTACGAAATTCGCTTTATCAGTAGCATTTAATATGTTCAGACCACCATCGCTTGCTATATACACTCTTTTATTTACAACATCGACCGCTGCAGCTTGACCTTTCACGTTGTCAATTTTTATTGGTTCACCATTACGGAATATGTATTGGTCCATTTTTGTTTGTATATCATCGTTTTGTAAAGTTTCGACGTCTATCAGTGTGAAGAGTAGATCGTTATTGATAGGATTGTAGACGAGATTGGTCGGTAGTCCTTTTATCATGAGGATAGCTGTTCTACTATAGCTTTCACCGTCAAAAAAGTACGAGCAATTTTCATGTTGTCCAAACGCCGTTGTGACTGTCAGAAGTAATAGAAAGGCCAGCATCTTGAACTTCTGCAATTAAATTTATAAAAGTAAATTTTTGAATTTTTTGTCTATATAATTGGTAGCTCTAAAGTCTTTCAATTAATTCTTAATTTTGGAATCGGGTGTTTGAAGTCACGTTTTTGCGATAACACCTATCTCGGTACTTACTAAAAAGTTATCTATGTCGTATGTTTGTCTTACCGTGAAACTGTAGAATCATCTCTTGGTCAATGTGTTCTCTTGAACGTGAAGAGATATTTACGTAGGCCGACATGCCAACGGCAACTGTCGATGGATCACCGATCTCTCTATGGTCACCATTGTATTTGGATTGTACTATGCTTACCATGAGGGACAGTACCTACAGTCAATTTGCCGAGCTATTATGAAAAAATAATATATAAATATAAAAGTACATAGTGACGTAATACATACTGATTCTGTAATCCAAAAACAAATTATAAGAAACTTTCGCTTTGAGGAAATAAATAAAAAAATTGCTTTAATAATCATAGAATAAAGATGGAAAAAATAATTTATTCACTGCAATTTTTTGATTATAAAAATGTACTTAATTTGCATATCGATTATTTGGATTATATGTAACCCCTGAAGACGAGAAACGCTGAAACGAATTTTGTTTTGTTGGTTGTGCAGCCCCAGAATCCATGTTTACCGTGAGTGAACCTTTTAACGTGAACGTACATATTCCTAGATTGTTTTTTTTTAGTCACCTAAGGTCTGTGAACAGCGGTTTGTGTTATGAAAATATTATACTTTGACCAATTAAGGCTATATTTCTCAAGTTACTCAATTATCATTATATTCATACGTGAAGCAAAAACTTTTTACACCTTTTTAAGCGTATTGCGTGCACGGAAGACTGTGAGATATGGCATGGTTAAAGTTTATATGGAGATGGATTGTAGAGAGTCAAAATTTATCTATAAAATCTATTACTAATGTATTAAATAAAATAAATTAATACTGCGAATCCTAACCTGACCAGTTCCATTGAACTTAGACCCCCAAAAAAATTTACATTGTTACTCAATGAAAAGTGACAGCAAGTGAAATAATATTATTGTTTAGGTTCATACTGCAAATGTCAAACAGAAAATAGTCTATGATGTAAAAGCAAATAAAAAGGTATCTTTTTTATTGTGAAAAGTCAAAAGATTGGAAATATGATATAGCAAAATAATATACCTATTTTGTGGTATTGCTTTAGTTGAACCTTGTACAGGAATTATCACAAATATGCCATAGATTTTCTTATTCTTAACAATTTTACCTACGATTTGACAATATGGCGGAATATAGAAACATAAAATCTAGAAGTTAACGAATTTACATAATGCTTTTTCACTGGCTTTAAACCTGAAAATGCACTACCACCAACATATCGTTTCACCACGATATTTTCCTTCACCTTCACTAGGATTATTGTAAGATTCGAACCCATGTCGAACGAAGCGGTGTCCGAACAGGTTACCACTGGCCCATCATTGCTTCACAGTCGTATATAATTATAATCGTAATTACGTAGTGGATTCATAAATAAGATTTAATTGAAAATTTCGGGCCAAGAGGTCATAACTGCGCACATAAAGAGGTACTAAAAAGTCGTTGGTCCAATAACAATAACTCCGAAATAGTAAAATTTAATCGCGGGCGTATAAAAAAATTAAAAAAAAATTGTTAAAAATCGGGTTGGAGATACCAAAGTACCTACCGGTAAATTTACTTATTTGCCATTTGAACAAAATACCATTTCGCAAAAAGAAAAACAGCACAAGTAGACTAAAAATATAATTTTGGAGTTATTACTATTTTATTCAATGATTACAAAAAAATTTATTGAATATAATAACTTACCTATTTATTCTTCAATTTAAATATATACTTAAAGCGCGTATTGTCAAACAAATACAACTGTAGACTGATTCGTGTATTACAAAAACTGATACTAACTGACAAATAAGAGATCTCGATATAAGGGTCAATGGGCCCCTATCAAATTAGCACATTCGTATCACAGTAAACAATTTTAATTAGCAGTTACAAACACTTTTATCCGTGCATTGATAAATATTAAATTTCTTCATTCTTTCATTTGTTTTGGTGCAACCACCTTCGTGACACTTTCGCTAATGGCGTGTTTACAGTCCAATGATTGCTTTATATTTGAACGGGGAAGGAAAGAATATTCATGGGCTCGTGTCCATTATTCTTTGGAGTTTTGATATCGCTGAGGCATGTACTAACAATTTTTGAATAGAAAATGTCTTTAGTACCTTTGTGATTTCAAACGCCATGAAAAAAATAGTGATACTAAAAAGGGACAAAAGATAGCCTTTAAGAGAATGAGATAGAATACATTATTCACGGTTAATGAAAGTCCTGATTTTCACGACTATGATCGTCTTTGAATTAGCTTAGTGGTGTGACGACCAGACTTATACGGACTGTTGTGTGTACAGTACAAGTGATCCATTATTCGAGTCGCGCTGATTTGCGATTTTTAATAAAATGGAAACAAAAAACACGACTGCAAAAAACAATTGACTAATTTTTTAATTTTTAATTTGCTTTTTATTTGATTCCCTGACGTCGTACTTAAATATTATATAGCTTATATCACTCTCACAATTAAGATGAATCTAACGACACCTCGTATGCTAAAATCCATCAAGCTGTTTAGTCTACAAAGCGTGACAAAGAAATAATAGGCAAAAAGAAATAAAAGGAATAAATCAAAATAATTTTTGTTTGGCTAAGAATTCTAATTTCAAATTAATTTTATTTTAAAAACATGGAATTCTTTTTCCAAAGGTAGTCCTTTGTTTATTGATTAGTGTTACATTTTAATCGCATTTCAATCTTTTTTGTCATCATGGATACGTTAAAAAGTCGAGTAATTATGGAATATGAGTACCGTCATGGCAGCAACGCGGTACAAGCGGCACGCAACATCAACGAGGTTTACGGAGCTAACACTACAAAACCAACGCACCACCTGTTATTGGTTTGCTCGCTTCCATTCTGGGAATTTCGACCTGAAAAATGAACCTCGCGGTCGTACGAAGACTTTGGTCGACAATGACGAATTAAAGGCGATTGTGGAAGCTGATGATACACAAACTACGATTGAATTAGCAGCAGCTTTCGACATTAGCGTCAAAACAATATTGGTCCATTTGCGTCAAATTGGGAAGGTAAAAAAGCTTGACAAATGGGTGCCCCACGAACTCAATGATCGCCATCGCGAAGTACTCGTCGAGACGTGCCTTGCACTGCTCAACAGACACACAAATGAAGGAATTTTGAACCGCATTGTTACCTGCGATGAAAAATGGATTCTGTTTGATAACCGCAAGCGCTCAGCAAGTTGGTTGGATCCTGGTTCAGCACCTAAACAATGCCCTAAACGAAAACTTACCCCTAGAAAAGTGATGGTCACTGTTTGGTGGTCTAGCGCCGGTGTGATTCATCACAGCTTCTTACCAAACGGGGTGAGCATTACTGCAGATGTGTACTGTGAAGAACTGAACACAATGATGGAGAAGCTGGCACATCTCCAACCAGCATTGGTCAATCGCTCGTCTCCGCTGCTCCTGCACGACAACGCGCGACCTCATGCTGCACAGCAGACGGTCTCCAAGTTGCAAGAACTGGAGTTGGAAGTTCTCCGTCATCCGCCCTACTCACCAGACCTTGCACCTACAGACTACTACTTTTTCCAGAATTTGGATAACTCCTTGGCGGGAAAAAAATTCAATACCCGAGAGGCAGTACAGAATGCCTTTGAAGAATTTGTTGCCTCCCGTCCAGCTGATTTCTTTAAGAATGGCGTCAATAAACTGCCACTGCGCTAGCAAAGATGCATTGATTGCATGGGTGATTACTTCGATTAATACAAATAAAAAATACATGAAAAAAAATTCGTTTAAATTTTTTCATACAAAACGGCAATTTCATAGGTAAAGACCTAATATACATATATATTTACGCTAGAAAAACATAACCCTTCTTTCCGCAGTCGGGTAAAAAGAGGTTTTTATGTTTTCTAAAGATTTTTTACTCTAACCGCGTGTGAGCTAAATGTATGTTTTTTTGACGCGTTTAGTAGATGGCCATATGTGTAGCCATCAATGATAATTATGTAAATTTATATTCAAATAAAAATAATGTTTATATATACTATGTTAAATTATTTTTACACAATTAAAAAAAAGATAGCAGGTGGTTAGTATAATGAATTTTCATTATTTGATTTGACTAACTTTATCACGTTGGCATGCAGGATAAAAATTTTGGAGTGATGTTTGAGTTGTGACGCCAAAGAAGCATTACTTTTTACGTGTGTACATAAGTACACAATATTACCAAGTAGTCGGCCAAGTACCATCTTGAGGCATTGGAGGCAATCGAGAGGCGTACCAAAAACTCATTGGTAACGATTCGCTAGTTGAGGCAAGGCTGCAGAGCCTGGAACATCGGCGGAAAGTTGCCAGTTTATGGGGTTTTACCGGATACATTTGGGCGAATGTGCGTTGGAATTGCACAACTTAATACCACATTCCTTTTCCATTGTTGGGTGACAAGAGACACGGCGAAGCGTCATCGATTTATGGTAGATATTCCACCAGTGCGCACAAAGCGTTTAGCTAGCACATTTATAATGCACACCGCTAAAGAGTGGAACACTTTGCCGGATTTTGTATTTCCCGATAATTATAACCTGGGTATCTTCAAGTCTCATGTGAATATGTGCTTTCTAGGCAAGCGTGCTCCATCGTAGACCACATCATCACTTACGATCAGGCGAGATAGTGGTCAAACGCAAGCTGATTCATAGTAAGCAAAAGAAATATTACTCCTAATTATACTAATTTCAATTTATTAGTAGCAGTATCCGTTGACGACGAAGAAAAACATTATGAGGAAACTGAAACGCATGGGAGATGTTATCGTAGTTATTATAATGACAGATAACTTGGAACTGTTCAAACTCTACGTTCAAAATTACTAATACGGGATAAGTTGTTATGTTGATTAATTTTACACATTTTCTCGGAATGAGATTTTTACACAACAAAAGCACGTTTATGAGATGGAACATAATCAAGATTCTAAAATACAGGATTGTTTCCTAAGTTAATACTTAGAATACACTTATAAGATTTGCTGACAGATTTCCAACTTGTAGATTGTCTAACCGAGTGACTATTAGAAAAAGCCTTATCGTCTACCATTCCGGCTGTCTCAAGGAAAATATTCTAACATGCACATTGATGGAAGTGACATCTACTATTATAGTTTTTTTGCTGACAGCATTACGGTTTTTGGCTCATACATACCAGTGTATATTTGGATTGGATTTCAGGTGTGTCGTACTTTTTACCCGACTGCGAAAAAGGAGGGTTATGCTTATCAAACGTATCTATGTATATATTATGTCTATTTCTTTGGCATACTCTGTAACCTGTACGGCTTGTTAAATTTTCGCATAGGAGGTGTCGTTAGATTCGTCTTAATTGTGGGAATATCTGAAATCAAATATAGGGCAATATGTTGCAGTCTCGTTTTTGTTTCCTTTTTAATAATTTAGCTCGTTTCTCAATACGTTAGTTTCTTTGATTTTTTGTTGTTTCTCAAGCATATTTGATTAATTGTTTCTAATTTTTTTTTTGTTGCAACGCTACATAAACCTCTTTCAATTATTCATCAAAATTAATGATTCTAACAATACTCCCCTGTTGACGAATAATAATTGAAAATAAAATTTTAATTTGAATGAAATGACATGTTTTGATCTAAAGATGTTTTTATATATGTAGATTCGTTTACCCATATATGCTCTATTTTGTCAATATTAAAGTCAGGCATCAAGTGTCGTGGATGCGCGGTTGCGTTCTTACAACTCAAAATATATATTAATTTCGTTCTAACAATAAAAATAACATATTTATTACCGTAACCGTACCGTAATAACATATTGTTTTTATAGTTTTGATGGCATTTGTAATGAAAAAATATTGAAGTAATATTTAAAGGCGTCATTTATTAAAAATCTGTTTAAGTAAACATGAAAGCAGTTACTTAGATTGTTTGTATTGTATATTGTTCGCACGGATAAGCTAGTAAGAATATAAATAAATTTCATAATGGAAACATCTTTGATTTTTACGGCTCATTTACTTAAGTTGCGTGTTGTTCGTTGTGTTTAACATATTTTAACATTAGTGCTTCAGTTAGAATTATAATAGTTTGCTAAATAGTTAAATAGGAACAAACGTATTTAAATTAAAAATTTCTTTAGTAAAAATTTATTTAAAAAACCAACACAAGAAGGTGACAAACATGTACATCTATAGGATCAAAGGCGTCATAGCTAGCGTGGTGTATTGTTCACGTGTATCGTTTATGTGAATATTTCTGTTTTTCGAAGATTTCATTTCTTCTGTGTGTGAAATACATACATTTTTTTAATGACATGCATGCAGTCCGCCTGTTGTTAAGTATCACTTACCTATAATTATGTAAGCTGACCTCAAAAGATCACAGTCCTGTGATCAGTCATAATAGGTTGCTACTCCTGAAGACGACTTTTTGGCGGGATCTTAATCTGCCATGTTATATATAAATAATAAAATTGAAGTGTCTGTATGAGGAATATTACTAGGAAGAAAATATTGGGAATAGATAGTTTGGGAAAATAAAAAAAAATAGCGTTGTTTGAACTCTGAAGAATACTCTATCCAGTTGACATTGGCATAATTGTGAATAAACACACGATGACATTAAAAAAGACGAAACCATATTTAAAAATAGATACATAAAATATAATAAATAAAAGCTGAGTTTAATGGGATGATGCGCATAAAAAAGTGTTTTCTGTCCGGATGATTATATTTCATGTAAACGGAATGTCAAATTAAAGCAGTGTTTGTTTTTTCCAAATGTTGCTTTTGTCCTGTTTTATGTAAATGACTAGCTATGCCTCACGGTTTTACCCGTGTTAATTTTATCCTAAAAACACCGCGCCGCCAACGCATCCATGTAGTTTATCATAATTGTACTTCCCGCAAGTACAAATTATTTCAATTTTTCATTATCTCCTAAACTATGTGTACAAATAGCATACATTAAGAGCAAAATTTAATTTCATAAAATTGTCTTTATGGTGAAGTAACTTTTGTTTGTAAGGATTAATATGCTATGTTTAAAAATAATGCTTATAAATCACTTTTTAAATACCTTATTGTTGCTTATGTGTAAGAGATAGGCATATGCTATCGCTGACTTATTTAAATATACTAAGGACCAATATTATTGTAAAACATTGTATTTTCATATCATTAACGATTACCCCAGTGCACACAGTTAAAGTAGTTCAGGAGGGTCTCGACTTCCGACTTATGCAACAAAAATTAATATTTAGGGCTATCTAAGAGTTGTTGTTTAATGCTAGATAGCCTATTCTATTTGTCGGGAGTCTGGCTATCATATAAAAAACGAATTTTTAGAATCCGACTTGTAGTTCCGGAGATTAGCGTGTTTAAACAAACAACATTTCCGCTTTATTATATTAGTATAGATTTCACTGGCAGACTTGATAAGTAATGGAGAAAGTAGCAATAAAAATTCTTGCTGCAAAAGTTACTATAATTTCAAGTATTTCCTTAGTTAATTGAACTTTTTTTTTTAATTTTCAGATGTGGATCTTGAAATGGGAAGTAATAATAACGTTCGCTGTAACTGTATCAACTGCGACGATGTCGAAGAACTATACCATGAGTAAAATATTCACAAACGAACAAATGATATTCACCTCAGATTTCAACATCACGAAGATTCTTGTACCAGCTGATGGCATTAAATACGTTCATGCTGAATCTGCAGATATACCATCTATATTCTTCACAGTTGTAGATCCAAAATCAGATCTGGATACTTGCATTTATGTTTTAGAAGGTCTTGCAGCATATGAAATCCTCGATGGTGGTCGTGATTCAACGGCTGATTATAGTTTTGACAAAACTGTATATTTCGGTGCAAAGGACGGCCTTTACAAATATGAACCAGCGAGTTTATCAGCAAAGAAATACGGCCCATTCAACGACAATATAATGCAATTACAAAAAGTCAATGGAAGTGATGCATTTTATGTTTTAACTAAAGATAATAAACTTTTTATAATAGAAAATAACGGCACTGCTAAAAGCAATGTTCCTGCAGTTGCTTGCGCTATAGAATTCGTTTTAGATACATCGAATAATGTATATTTTATTTCTTGTGATGACCATGTGATTCATATACTTAAAGTTGGTGATATAACATCCCTAGCTGTGGTAGAGGAGTTTAGTGAAGTGAAACTCCTCAGACCTGCGTTTATAATGGAAAGATGTGTGCCTGTGTTCCTTGATGGTACTTTACATTTCTTGCACGTAAACGGTACACTGGAGAAGAAAGATTTTCACTTAAATGACAAGCCGTCCGCGTTGAGTGTCGATGCGGCGCTGTACATCGTTGCTGCTTATAATGGTAACCTTTACGAGTTTAATGTTATGGAAGTGTTGTTACAATCTATGTTTGGTTTTTCCACAAGATGGCCTAGAGATATGACTGAAATAATTACATCGCTCATAGAAACAACAGGCGGTAGTATCTTCGATTTTTATAAATGGATTAATCATTAAATATTTGATATGTATTTTCTGTTGTTACTTTTTTTAATGGAATATCTTTTTGAGGATTGTCCACAGTTGAATATAATTCGGATTGATCATGAGATCCTTTATAAGAACCTCAGGGTATCACCGTACAACTTAAAGAGAGTCACAAGTAAGGCGTCTACTTTAAATTCTTATATGAAGCTGTCAAACTTAATTAAAAACTTGAAAAGCTTTAATAAAATTTAAGTCGTTCTTAATAACTTATACCATTACTATATTTTTATTACTAAAGCTATTACTTTATTTGTCTTCAATTTCCTATCATTGTGCATTGCGATAGAAATAATTAAAAAAATTTAATAAGGAAACAAAAAACCCGACTGCAACAATTTTTTTTTGCGTTTTATTTGATTCTCAGACGACGTACTCAATAATTTTATTTGCTAATTTTATAATCTACCTACAGGAGATCGCAGGCAAATCAATTTTGTGTTGTGTTCTTGTGATGAGGAGGGCTTCCACAGTTCCGTGGGTAAGGAGGGTTCAAGAAGAGAGATAGGACACAGAAAAATCTCTTTAAAAAGGTATCTCTATTTGGGGCATCCTTACTGGTGAAATATCCTCCACTCTACAGAAGATTGCAGCCAAATTACCTTGGTAAATTGGGTTTCCAGAGCTCCTTAGAGAAGCAGGCTTCAAGGCCTGTAACACGCTAATGATACCTTCGGCACTTCATGCGTCGGTAGGCTACGGTATAACTTACCAATAAGCGGGGCCGTACGTTTGTTTACCACTTTAGTTGTATAAAAATAAATCATCGTGGAACTCGATAATATTTAATATCTAAATTCACTAACTTCGGTATAATGGACAGTCAAAGTACAGACAAATACAAATACTCCTAGCACGCATAGTGGTAAAAAATAGAATCAATACTGAATTTCAATTTAATTCATAATTGAAAGAATTGATAAAGAAAAATGGGTAATATATTAATTGAAAAAAATTATATATCGACTAGCGGGGTTCCCGCAGCTCCGCACCGTTTGTTACTACGTAATAATGATTTAAATCCCTTTATTTTTACTCATACTGTTGAGAATTAATATCAATTGAGGAGTGGCATGTATTTCCCGTATAAAATTTTCATCAAAATCGGTTGAATACTATTATTCTAATGTACAATTTTAACAAACATTTCAATCAAACTTTTTTAATTACTTTTTTCCATTCAAGAATTCATATTGACAATTCTTATAGCCCATTAATTATGTAAATTATTAGATTTCCCGTGTATAAAATTTCATCAAAGCCAGTTAAGAATTAATGAAATTTTAAATTTTTTAAAATTTATTTTCTTATGGTTCCAAAAAGTGTTATTGAAAATTCTCATTCCTTATCATTCATGGAATGACATATTTTCCGGGTACATAATTAATTAACGAAAATATATATTATTTAAGTCTTTTTTACATTATCTAAAAGTAATATTTATTTTTTTATACCTTATCAACTGACCGATGATATAAGCATCCCGTGTACAAAATGTCATAAGAATTGGTGAAGCCGTTTTTGAGTTAAAACCGGACATACAAACATACCGACTGGTGGACAAAAAAATTTATTGGCATATTTGCGATCAGTATCGTTTACATATAATATGCGTATGGGGAAATTTTGGAAAAATATTAAAAGTACAGACAGGACTACAGATTTATTAATATAGATATCTATATTTATATAATACCAAAAAAAAAAAAACTAAAAGAAAATAATAGATGGGTTTATCACTATGTGTATTGTAGTCGCAATTCCTACCACCCCGCTATATTACTGCAAATGCACCGGTCGATTTCGGAACACGACAAACCAAAAGAAAATCATAGATTGGATTCTTACTGTTTGTATGGTATTATCATTATATGCCAATATGAATCCAACACATTAACCGTCCCAAAAAAACTTCAAAAATGATTAAAATCATACCTTATTGTACCGGCCTACGGGAAGGTTTTTTCAAAAACGTAAAACCCCTTTTATTCCTTTCTTACCAAAGGTTCATATAAACTTTCAACCAAGTTTTATTTTCACCATATGTGGACTAACACAATGAAATAATTTATTTGTAGCAAAACTGTATAACTAATCCAGATATATTACAATAGGTATATCGCTTAGACTGTATAAACACCCGCGAGCCGCGGTTTGACAGCGTCATAAAATAAAATAGTCATTATGCCGTACTGCGTAGTTAAATAGTTTAAAAACACTTTAGCCAGTCTAAAAAAGAATACTGGACTAACATTTAATAGGTAATTATTATAAATACAATCATTTCTAATTAAGGATAACATTTTCAATAAATCAACATTGACAACGCTGTTATTTCAAATCAACAAACTGATATTTCCCTCTTACATAATTTCATCTCCTATTTTTTACCCTTAAAGTTTTATTTTCGCTACAAAAAGTACCCTATGTCCTTTCCCAAGGTCCAATCTATCTTTATACCAAAAATTCATCAAAGTTGGTTCAGCGGTCTAGGCGTGAAAACGTAACAGACGGACAGATTTACTTTTGCATTTATAATATTAGTATGGATAATAACATGTCAAATTTAATCAATAAATCTATAAAAAGGTCAACCAATTAATAATTGTTGGAAATTAAATAAAATGCATTAAGAGGGAATTTTAAATTATAAATATATATTATGTAAATTTCATTTTTAAATTCATCCGTAATAATGTTATGCTTTGTCCAAAATTAATATAAATAAAAGTGAAAAAAAAAAACAATATTTATTTACATTTATAGGTCCCTGAAAAACATCTAAATTATGCTACATTTTTAATGAATTAAAAAAAAATAGTGAGTGGCTTATATAAAATGAACATTAACTTAAAATTTTTAGAATTACAAACATAGTCAATAATTACATGACGTCAAAAACCACAATTTGTAACAACTTTGGAAATTTTTAAAACCTATAGCGACCTTTTAGTTTCTTTTTAATATTGTTAATATTTATTTTTTGGTGAACATTCTAAAAACTAGTTAAATGAACATTTTTTTATCGTAGCATGGCAAAGTGAATACCTTGTACCTGATGGTGAGCACAATGTAATCCAATAATAACGACGACCACCGTGGGATATACAATTTATCGCCAGTCGTCGTTGTCATTGCCTGCTTAAATGTCTCTTCACGTTATGCTTAACGGACTCCATGTTATAGGAAGAAGGGAGACAGTTCCACCGCTTCACAGAACGGTAAAGATATGACGTAGAAAACTTCTTTGTTTGTGCCGAGATGAAGATTATCGTAAAACTGTGACTCTGGAGTTCAGCGTGCGTAGTTCTGTTATGAAGCATGAATTAGGGTGAATAACTCTTTAAAACACTCGCCATGAGAAGGAAGGTAGAAGATGCTTAGCAAGGCAATGCCTCTGTGCAACTAAAGCGGCTTGAAGAACTTAGTAATGCCTGCATCATTCACAATACGTACAACCTGTCTCTGCAACCTGCCCAGGGGTTTGAGCAGGTATTTTGCAGATCCCTCCCAGAGGTGCAAGGAGTATTCAATACAAGGCCGAACTTGTGCCATGTAAAGAATATACAGCTGTTCGACCGTAAAAAACCGTCGCACCCTGTCCAGGATTCCGAGTCTCCGAGATGTGGTAGAGATGACACTCCCGATGTAATCCCTGGGAATAAGGTACCTGCAAATATTGAGATATATAAGATATTGGGGCTGTCACGCATTGCTAACGAGACGTTCTGAAAAGTGGGGAAGGGAAAAAACGGAATTTTTTTGGTAGAAAACGTGCACATCTAAATTTTCTTGGCATCGAACTTAACTAAGTTACTTGTTCCCTTTGAGAATATGTGGTGTAAGGATTGTTTAAATTCAATAAAAAGTTGCTCATGTCTCTTTTCTGTTTTCCCCCGACTTTAGCGGGTTTGCTGTAATGCCATGAATAGTGCTAGCATGCAGGCATAGCAATAATTATGACCCTAAGGTAACATAACATTGATATGCAGAAGAAACAAAGTGGGTGAAAGAACAGAGCCTTGCGGTACTCCAGTATTTACTTACATGAGCTGCAAAACATATCCATCGATTAGGGCATGAATTTAGAGCTCATGCAGAATGCCAGAGATCCACATGCACAAGTTGTCGGGAAGTCCAATCGCCCGATGTTTGGAGAGAAGTTCACAGTGTTCAAAAGCTTTCTCTATGTCGACATTAATCATCAAGAACTCGTGGTCTTATCAATTGCTTCTCCCAAGCGGGGCAACAGGTACGCTAGAAGATCACCCATCGATCAATTCTGGCTAAATCTATATTGACAATCGCTTAACAAAGAGTCATCCTTTAGGTAGCGGATAAGCTGAGTGTTGATGAACCACTCCATGATTTTGCACAGCACTGAAGTTACAGCGATTGGGCGGTAATTGTTGGGGCCCGACCGAGTCTCCTTTTTAGGGAAAGGTTGCACATTAGCCTTTCTCCAAACCCAAGGAACGACACCAGAGAGGTAGTATATTCGGTATGGGTGCGTTAATACCAGAGACAAGTCAGCTGCACATTTTTTGTAGAACTACCGTTGGGATGCCGTCTGGACCAATAGCTTTTCGCAACCGCAATTCTCGATGTACGTTACAATGCCTAAACCGTATATCAGGCATTGTGACACCGCCATTAGGTAAAATAGGAAGTTGCGTTTTGCGATCATCGAGCCGAGAGTTAGCCGCAACGAGATTAGCAAGTAGTGTCACGTTCTCCTGCGGCGCATGGGCCAGAGATCTACCAGAATATCTCATCGGGGGTAATGCTAGACATAAATTAGCTTGCACATCTTTGTTTTTTTTTGCCTATCGAATTATTTTGGCCACTCTAATCCTAATGTATTTGTACTAGCTTTGCACGTGACTTCGTCCACGTGGTATATTTCCTGTATGAAAATCAGCAACTAAAAAGAAACTTTACCTCACCTCAATCTTATCTTATGTTATTTGACCGGTACAAGCTTTGAGAATGCCTAATTAAAATTATTGTAAATTATTTATATCACAGTTTAATAATCATACCGATATTATTAAAAAAAAATAAAGGCATTCAAAAATGTTAGGTTTTACAATATTTTACGATAAGCTATGTTTATTTAATAACATTATTTTTATAAACCGTTATTTCATAATTAATATTTAAAAAATATGAGCTCAATCGATCGAGTGATACAGAATTATAAAATCACTAGCAGACAGACACAAGATTTTTAAGTTATATTAGTATTATTCAATAAAATAAAATAATTATTTAACAAATGGTAAACATTTGTTTTAGTATAGTTAAAAATTCCACATTAACGTTTATTGACAGTTCCAGAGCGCGTTGCGACAGATTGAGGATGACTTGCACAAAAAAAGTTAAATTCAGTTTACCTTTAAATTCAATTTAGTAAGTAAGAAAACTAAAAAATTCTGTAACGGTGATTATAGAAAATTATATAATATATGCAAGATTTTACCAATTACTTTAAAACATAAATTTGTTTTGGCTATAAACCATCATGGCAGTGAAGAGCATAACAACCTATCCAATGTGATTAATAGTTATTGTACTCGATCAATGACCGCCCGCAAATATTATGTACCTAAAGTAACTAATTACTATGGTGATAGAACCTTAAAAAACGTTTAGCATATATACTTAACAGTATGCCGGCGGAAATTAGACTCGAAACTGACAAGGCAGTTTTTAATAAAATGTTTAAAAAGTATCTGTTAACCACGCTGAGCTAGGAATTAATCACGGATGCAGGCTTAATGAAAGGTTCATGTGATTTTCATTTGCTACTTTGTTTTTTATAATTTGTAAAATATAATACTCAGTTTTATCCCACAGTCAAACAGATAACACTTTTTGTGGGGCTATCTATTAGTGTTATGATTATTTTATAAATAAACAAAAAAAAAAAATATATATATTTGCAAATGTCATTCTTTAATCTGTTTTAACGAATTATATTTGATTTAAGGTATTCTTGAAATTCTTCCTCATTGTGTTCCATGATGTTGTTCACTTCGTTGCGCAGTTTAATCTCACGTAATTTCTTAAGACTTAATTCGTAAATTTTCTTATTGTAACTGTAATATTGAACGATAGTTGCTTCCAGAGCATACGCCTTAGGTTTTACTTTAAGGACGTCCTCGGTTAGTTCACTAGTTCCATCTAAGCGAATAATATAAATTTTATCATCAGCCGCGAATAGTACTCCATTTTCAACCACAATCGGTGGTTTTATCAGCTGCACGTATGTTGGATTTTCTGGCAAACCACTGATCTTCTTAATACCGTCTTTAGTTACAACATAAGGTACCTTGTCTTTACTATAGAAGTAAAGATTGTTTTTAAGATCTAAAACGATTTGTTGGGCGTCCTTAACATACTGTAATTTTTCCTTTTTGTTACCAACGTCAGACACTTTGTAAACATCGTGGTCTTCAGTCAACACGTATATTAAATCAGAACCCATTGTTTTAGCTATACCGATCAAGCTCTCTGTGATGTTTCCGTATTTTTCAATTTTATTGGTTTCCCTATTGCAAAGGTAAATACCATCTTTAGCTGAGAAATAAACTTGTGTGGTACCGTCATCACTTGCTGAAGCATCAGTGCCGGTTTCCAAAAGTTTGGTAACTATACCATTTTTAAAGAAGTAAAGACCTTTGTAGTTTTTCTGTCCTTTGTCATTGACGTCAGCTTCAACGAAATATAATGGCATAGTATAATTGAAGTTAGCATCGAGCAATAATTCAAATGTTATGGCATTGAGCGGTACTGTCAGAACAACAATGTCATGCTCAGATGTGTATACAAGAAAGTCATTTGTGAACAGGTCAGAATTAATAATAGGTTTGTTGTCTTTGGTGTTCTTGGTAGGCGGTGCTGCCGCAGCTAATCCGATAAAAGATATAATAGCAAAACAGTTTGTAAGCCGCATTCTACTTTCTGAAAAATGTAATAATTAAAGTTAACATTGAATTCTTATTAAACTAAAAAAATGATACATATATAATTATAATAAAAACCATAATTGTAAACTTTGCGGGTTAAATAAAAGTAAGAGGAAAATAAAAAGTTTTAGAAAGTACATTTTATGGATTGTATAATTTATTTTGTCCTATTCAACTACAATGTTAGTGGTAGTTGATTTCTTGTATTATTTTGAAAGCAAGTCATCAGATTAATAGTCGTTTTAAGAGTCCTTGACATGGAAACATATTTTTGTCAATGTATCGTACAATATTATGTAATTAAAAAGTAAATTTTTAAGGATAGCCCTCTTCAAGTAGTCATGAGTTGTATAGTAAAGAACTCAATTGAACACCAAACGAAATGTAAAGTAAATTATCTTTTAGATATATTACTGGCCTGTACATACATATAGTTTCTATCATGTTTTCCGTTTTTCATCTGTTTTTTCGTGGTAGGATGTGATAATTGTGTCTGAATGGATCGCGACCACAATACACTTGGTGTGACACTCGCTATAGGGTATAAGTGCTCAGGCGTGTCGCGTTCTGGGATCAACCGGCGTATAACTAGTAATCCGACTGGGTCGCTATCACTATGCACGTGTTGGTAAACCTATCACTTGTCGCATTTCGGGTTAAGCCGGTGTTGGTTATATAGCTGCCGAGAGGCTTGCAGGCCCGCATGATAGCGACGACGGATAACTTGAATGTGGGCTTTCTAAAAAATTTGCGATGTACGTGACTCAGTGGCTCAAGATTTATTATAGTCTAAGGTCAAAATTTTACACTTATATATAAAATTCAGCCTTCAGAAAATGACGTAAGTTAGCTGGTTTTTTTTCCACCTTTGATACCTACTACCTGTAAAATAGCCCCGCTTTCAGCTTGGCAGTAATCCATTCCTTTCTACTCACTCTATTAGGAAAAAATAGGACGAGTAGTTCCAGGTATCAGCGGCAAATAAAACCCCCCTTTAGGTGGAATAATAAATAAAAATGGAAATCATATTTTTTATATTTATCCAAGCTAAAATCCATAGTTAATTTGAACAGGAGCCATTGGTAAATAGTAAATAGGTAATATAAATATAAAAAATAAAGTACATCCAACCAACTTTGTGGTTTCACAAAACACTGTGCGGTGTTGGAAATCGAACCTCGGAAATCACTTAACAAATAACTTTTTAGAAGAAGATATCTTATTCAACATATAAAATAATTTAATATAGAACATAATTAAATTAAAGCAAGAAAACTTACCCGGTCAGGTTTAATTCTGAGAAACCAACCGAAATGAATATTCTCACAATAATATAGCAGTGAACAATCTAAAGTCGATAAAAATTTGTAAATAATTATTTTGACCTATGGCTATTCATTCGCTTTAATATCTTATTAATGATAAGAGTGTATTATACAAAGATGATTTACTCTGTATTTTAAAAACTAGCTGTGCCCCACGGTCTCACTTGTGTTTTTATCTGACAAACACCACGCCGACAACGCGCCCGGGTACTATCATAATTTGTTCTCACTTTTCGCAAGTACAAATAATTTTAATTTTCCATTATCTTCTAAACTATGCGTCCAAATAACATGATATAAAGAGCAACATTTAACTTTATAAAATTGTCTTTATGATGAAGTAATTTTTGTTCCTAAGGATTAATATGCCATGTCTAAAAATAATGCTCATAGATAAATTTTTAATCATGAACAAAAAAAAATATCGCGAAATTCCTTATTGTAGCTTATGTATAAGATTTAGGCATATACTATCGCGGAATTTTCTTTAGATATATTAAGGACCAATATTTTTATGGAACATTATGTTTACAAATCAATATCTATTACGCCAGCGCACGTGGATATAGCAGTTCGGGAACATTTTAACATCCGACCTACTTAACAAAAATCAATATTTAAGGCTGGCTGAGACTATTAAATAACCTATACTCGCGAATCTACCTATCATATATAAAAAATAAAAAACTTCTCCGGTTTATCATTATCGGCTATATCTATTCTATACATATAATAAAAACGTAACTGATCGATGTCTGTTCATAGAAAATATAATAATGAGAAAAACTATTATTGGGTTCCTTTATCAACGCAGTAGAACTCAAAACAATGATTATAAGAATTTTTGTCTGTTTGTCTGTTTTCCTGTTTGCCTGAGTTTGTACGCGCTAATCTCAGAAACGGCTAAACAGATTTGGCTGCGGTTTTCACTAATATATTGTGGTAAGTGTTAATTTAGTGTTGGTTTTACTTCAATCACTTAATAAATAAAAGAGTTATATGTATTTAAAAAATCACGTCGAACATTTGGTCAATAAAAATGCTATAAAATAACTGTTCAGTTGAATTGGCTGAAACTTTAGTTAACTGTTTATCAAGGTTTGTAAAATGATTGTGATAAAATTTTACATAAAATTAAAAAATGGACAGTTTCGGTGGCTTTGATAATTCCAATATAAGTTGCCCTCACATCTATATGATAAATTATAATAAAATGGGGTCAGCTTAGGCTGGAATTTGTCGGTTGGTCATAAGCACGATAGCACATCGAGTGTCGTGACACTGCTGGGAATGCTAATTCATTCAATCGAGGTCTAAAAGATCTATCTCTCAAAAATCAATCATTTTCGATTAACTTTTCGGATTTGTACTAACATTCAAAAATAAAGTGAGAGATAATTTATTACAGGTATAGATAAAGAGACTTCATTTCAAAAATTTATTATTATAAACTGTTGTCGTTATTCTGCTGCTGGGTAATTTATTGTTATGAATCGTATTTTAATTTGTAAATGACACCCTATAGAATAACAGCATAATGAAATGAATAATCCACACTGATATTATATATGCGAAAGTAACTCTGTCTGTCCTGTCCGTTGCATTTTCCCACCTAAACCGCTGAACCAATTTTGATGATTTTTGGTAATTGGACATTGGGAAAGGACATAGTCTACTTTTTGTCTCGAAAATAAAATTGGAAGGGGTGAAATGGTGAATGAAAGTTCGTATGAAGAACTGACAAACCAATTTTGATGAGTTTTGATATAGAGATATATTGGACCTTAGAGAAAGACATTGGCTACCTTATGTCGTGAAATAGTATATTACGCACCGAGGGAGAAAAGTTGGACATTCACGCCCGCGCGTATGGTTTTCACCCGAGCCGCAGGCGAGGGTGACAATCGCGGGTGGGGATGTCCTACTTTTCTCTCTAGGTGCGTTTACAATTTTTTTCTCCTCCGGGATGAAAAGTTTATATAAAAGTTTATATATTTTATATATAAACACGCAGTTGCTAGGTTACCGGGAGATAAAGTAAAGTACGCGCATGCACATATTTGCCATCTCACCGAGAGAGAATCGGGTACTTTTCTCCCGCGTGACAGGGACTAAAAGTGAACTTTAAATTTAAATTTTAAAGGGTGAAATAGGACATGAAAGTTTGTACGAAGAAACCATCAAACCAATTTTGATGAATAGAGACATACTGGGCCTTGCTGAAGATCACAGGGTACCTTATGGCTCGAAGATAAAATTTGAAGGTGTCAAATAGGAGATGAAAGTTCGAATATAAAACCCACTATTTCTCAATTTAGGGAATATGCTTTAGAAAGAAATAACAGTGTTTCGCTTTTTTGAAAAACACCCGTAAGGCGGTACAATAAGGGATGATTTCCTATACCATACACATGAGTGATAAACCCATCTATGATTTTCTTTTAGTTTGTAATGTTCCGAGATCAGTCGGTGTATATGCAGTAATAGCGCGGCGTGGTAGGGACTGCGACCACCATACACGTATTGTTTGTTTTTCTGTTTGTAACGGATAAACTCAAAATTACGTGACTGATTTTAAGAATTCTTTCTCCAATATAAAGCTACATTTTCAGTCAGTAACATAGATGATATTTTAATTTGAAAAATTAATTTATTCCCCATACAAATGTCGATAATTTTACATAAAGTATTAAAAATTGTTTAAAATATGCTTTCTTCGCGTGCGCTGGAAAAACTATTGGCATTACATAAAAAATACTATATATATTGAATGTTCTCACTAATATGAATAAAAAAACGCGCCAGACAATATATGTAATTATTATAGTTATGTTACAATAAATGTTTTGTTCAAATTAGTCAACTAAAACAAGGATAGAAAAAAATAAAAAAATAAATAAAATATAAATAGGATAAAATTACTTTTTGAATTATTCTAATCAAATAATTTCTTTTTAGTATAACAAAAGAAAAAAATGTCGCGATATTGCAAACCGCTCGCGCTTTAGGAACAATACATGTATGTTAGCTAGATCAACAGAAATGCTACTATCTAAACTAATATTATAAAGTGTATTAATAAATAATATTTTAGGTATGTCGGTAATAATAATTGATAAATTCAATAATGAGTTAACACAAAACTACTGAACCGATCTCAGACATTCTTTCTCAAAGCTACATTATTTATAAGTGAACAACAAAAGTTGTGTTTTTTATTTTCAAATGAATCAGAAAACTTTATGAAAATTGGGATAATGTAACCCGATGTATTAAAAATTTGTTTAATATAGAAATAATTTTAAGTGCGCTGCGAAAATATAATGACATTCGTATCATGTTAGCCTTTTCCAACTGGATACTTTTAAAATCCAGGTTAATGTAAGTTACACCATTGTAAGTTATTTACATTGTAAGTTATTTACATTGTAAGTTAATTACATTGTAAGTTATTTACATTTTAAGTTAGACGTGGGGCACAGCTAGTTAATAAATAAGTATAGGTTAGAAAACATAATAAAATTACTAAACTACATTTAGGTACTTCCGGGTCTGATATATGCCGTGACATTTCGTCACACATTACTTATAAGTTTTAGTCTGCTTACCAAATATAAAAAAAATACTATTTATAGTTACGAACGGTAAACAGAGATCTGTTGTTTCACCTTTTATGATGATGGCTGTAAAACGTCCGCTAGCAACGCGACCTGCCTATAGACATTACCGATTCCGGAAAAATCAATTAAAGTAAGGGACAGACCTCTGGTTTTTCAGTACAGCGAATATCTTCTTTTAAAAAAAAAATATCTGTCTGTTTTTTGTGCTACTTTTATTGAAAGGACTTCTATCGAATTAAAAAAGAACCCAGAGCTTTCAGAAATAACATGTCCCTTCATCATTATCGTGAAGCAAAAACTTTATACCCCTTTTTAAGCGTATTGCGTGCACGGAAGACTGAGATTTGGCATGGTTAAAGTTTATATGGAGAAGGAGTGCAGAAAGCTAAAATTTATCTATAATATCTGTTACTAATATATTAAATAAAATAAATTAACACTGTGAATCCTAACCCGGCTAATGCCATTAATGAAAAGTGACAGTAAGTGATATAATATTCATTCTTTAGGTTCATAAGCTTGTAACGTATGATTGTAAGGTGGTCGTAAGCGCGACTGTTATGAGCGAGGTCCTGGGTTCGAATCCCAGTTCGAGCAAAGTGTTATTGGGCTTTTCCTATGAAATTCTCAGTAGCAGCTCGGAGTTTGGTTTCGTAGTTTTCATAATTACCGAAACTCTTATTAGTTTTGAGGAAAAGAAAGAATTGAAAATAATAACTTTATTTGACCATAATAAGATACAAAAACATGAGGCTTATTTCTAGGAAATACAATAGTTTTGTTCTTAATTAATTAATCATACGTACATTAGAGTTCATAACTGAATAATGTAACATATTTTACAACTTTGTAATGAAACGAATAAAACGTATCAAAACTTATGTTCAGACTCAGTATTTAACCAAATCAGTGAACCTAATTACCAAAAAATCAATATATTTTGGAATAAATAACGGACAAGTAGCGAGTAGAACTCACGCTCCGAGAGTTCTGTACTATTACAAGTTTTAAATAAATATCAATTACAATTATAATTTTATTGATTAATAGATAAATTAAATTATCTAAATTCTCTACTGCCTCCAAAGAACGACGAAGCGTATTTAAGTGATAACCTTTTATTTTGTGAGCACTAGTACAAGTAACTGTAAGAAAAAAATAGCAAATATTACTTTGACCATTATTAATTTTAGGCGGAGTTTGAAATATTTTCTTATAAATTCTATTACTCGTGACAAAACACATCCTCGTGCCAAATTTAAAGACTTTAAATCGCCGTATAGTGTCCTACAATTTCTAATGATCGCTCAGCAGAGTGGGACTTTAGTTATTGAGCAGTGCGACTTCCCAGCAGTTTGAGGCAGGAGACTTTACTATTCGATATTAATTTCAACTTCATTCCTTTACCTATTTTCGACAAAAATGTTCTTGACCCACGGACACCAAAAAAGGTATTAATTTTTTTATTCAATTACGGAACCCTAAAAGCAATAAGCGTATGAATTGAAACAGATAACAGAAAAATGTTCTCAACCTATTAAAACTATATTTTTAACTTACATTATATTTTATATTTATAGATAAAAACATATTAAAGTGAATTGATTGAAAAATGATGAATAGAAGAAATCATTTGCAAATTTGATTGGAAAATTATTTTAATATTATTATATATTATTGAAATAATATGTGAGCTAATACATACGTTAGGGGTATTTAAAGAAATATAAATCTAATTATTTAATATAGATGTTTTATTTATAGACATTAATGATATGGTATTGAGTTTTGATGTTACTAATATTGTTCGAATGTTAAAAATAGTTATTTTGATTGTAATATAATTATTATCGATTGAATAAATTTAAAAATAGCGTGATAATTAATAAATTTACAATTTCCAAATATTGAAGATGTAAAGTATAATTGTATATATTTCTAAAATATATGCTTTCGGTTTGTATTTTGATGCACTTCCGCCGCAACGTAAGGGAACGATTAACAATGGTGATCGATGGAGGAACAAGCCGCGACCGGAAAACAGGACTCTTTAAGTAATTTAGGCAACGACGCAAATGTAAATAATTGAACAGTATTGTAAGAGAATGTGATAATAAATGATATTTGGAAGCCTATTCAATTTTGGCTGTTGCTAATACATAGAAACACATGAGCTGTATGTAATAATAGTGTGTAAATTAGAATATAATGAAGTGAGAATATTGTAATGGAAAATTACAAACACTAATCGATATATCTCAAAATTGTGAATCCAATAATATAATATTAATACCGCGGCTCCACACGAGTTTGTTTCGCAGTATATTTGTCACCTGTAATCTTATTTTACGCATGTTGTTGACAATTCATATAGCCTTTCAATTAAGGAATTACATGTACTTCTCTTGCACAATTTTCTACAAAATCGGTTAGTAGTAAAAAAAATTGTAATGATTTCTAAATATGCCTATTACGTCGATTCTTATAGCCTGTCAATTATGGACTAACATATACTTACCGTGTAAAGAGTATATATCTCCTTTCAACCATTTGATTGAATGAAGGCGACGAATTTTAAAAGAGCTGGTTTTTATCATTAAAGAGTGTGTGTGGTGTAATCTACATGTGGTTTATAGTTATCATCAAAACTATGAACAATCTTTTTACCAGACAAAGTTACAACTCTTACTTTACACTCTTAAGTGATGAATTTTGATAATTCAGGTCAATAGACATACTACGTGTGCATAATTATAAGACAATAGTTAAACAAAAATTATCTTTACCAAACAAACTTTCAACCCCTATTTATAGACCCTTTGCTGATGAATTTTGATAAATACTGATACACTTGTTTCATTATTTTTATTAAAGAGTTTATGTACACAATTTCAAGTTATAAGATAATATAGTGGATATAAAATATTTTCCTTATTTTTCATTTCGGATATAGATTCGTAGGATTCATAAAATAAAAAGAAAAGTCAAAACATGAGAAACATTTGTTTCATTTGTAATTATTAATGACACATTAAGATTTCATCAAGAATCCTAGAGTGCGTTATAATAGATTTGATCCTCCATCTCGTCCAATAAGTGGTCATTAAGGCGTTCACCGAATAGTGATTTAAAAATATTGAATTCGTAAATTTTCTTATTATAACTAAAATATTGTATAATTGTGGCTTCCAGCGCGTACGATGTAGGTTTTATTTGAAGGATGTAATTGGTTAATTCACTAGTTCCATTTGAGTAAATGTAATAAACTTTATCATCAGCCGTGAACATTGCTCCATTTCTAACCTCAACGGATGGCTTTATTAACTGCACTTTAGTTGGACTTTCTGGCAAACCATTGATCTTCTTGACACCGTCCGTAGTTATAACATAAGGCA
Source organism: Saturnia japonica (assembly GCA_033032175.1). NCBI lineage: Eukaryota > Metazoa > Arthropoda > Insecta > Lepidoptera > Saturniidae > Saturnia > Saturnia japonica. Next base: position 2,011,054 of record CM065330.1, read on the forward strand.
CTTTATTTCTACTATAGAAGTAAAGGTTGTTTAAATAATCCAACACGATTTGTTGTGCGTCTTCAACACCTTGAAGTTTTTCTTTCTTGTTACCACCGTCAGTCACTTTGTAGATATATTGTTCTTCTGTCAACACGTACAGTACTTCAGAACCATTCATTTTAACTATACCGATCAGGCTATCTGTGATGGTTCCGTATTTTTCAGTTTTGTTTGTTTTTGCATCAAAAGAGTAAATGCCATCTTTAGCTGAGAAATATATTTGTGTGTTATCGTCATCACTCGCTGAAGCATCAGTGCCGGTTTCCAAAAGTTTAGTAACTATACCATCTTTTAAGGAGTAAAGACCTTTATAGTCTTTCTGTCCTTTGTGATTGATATCAGCTTCAACAAAATATAATGGGACAGTGTAATTATTGAAGAATTCGGCATTTTTCATGGCGTTGAGTGGTACAGTCATAGCAACGATATCATGTTCAGACGTGTATACAAGAAATTCATTTGTGAATAGATCACAATTAATAAGGAACTTGTCGTCTATAGTCTTACTCGCTGGCGGTGCTGCTGTAGTGAATCCGATAAAACACACAACACCTAAGTATTTAATATAATGAAGCAGCATTTTGATTTCTGAAAAATGATATAATTAAGGTTATAATGAAATCTGAATGACTAACGTGAAAAAAATTAAAATATATAATCGAAATGGTTATAATTTTTCCTACATTCGGTGAGAGGTATATCTAGAAAACTTTTTAATTAAAAATCAATGTTATTAAGTTTTACAAAGAAAATATTATATGTCTTTTATACTATTCATCTACATAATATATTAGTTGATTTCTTGTACTATTTTGACAGTAAAACCGGCTTATTTAAGAGTTCGAAACATATATTTTGTTGTTTATATCTACTGTGTAAATAAAAATTAAACATTTAAGGATACAGCTCTTCATCGATCAACAGACGAAATTAATAATGAACAAATAAAAGTAATTTAATGATACTGTTCAAATGTATTCTAGGTACATTAATGGTTTGTTTACAATAATTATAGTTTACAAACTTGTATTGTGTCTGTTTTTTTTTTGTGACAGGACACAATAACTGTGTACGACTGGATCGCGAACACTGTGTACTTGGTATAACATTTGTCATAGTGGCAGCTCAAGCTTTTTGCGTTCTGGGATCAGCCGATGTATATCCAGTAATATAGCTGACTGGGTTACAAGATTCTTCTTCTTCTTGTGTTTTGGCACCGCAAAAAGCATATGCCAGTGTCAATGTGTTTGGGCCTTCGTAAAATTTTCCAATATACATGCAAAGAAAATGTTCCACTTTCTAAACGTAATTTTTCTAGTCTGTGATAACTTTGACAGTTATGACGGTTTTTATATGAAGAAAGTCGTTTGATTATTGTGAAGTGGTTTTATAAGTTATTTTCGTTTTTTAATGTTGTAAAAACTTAAAAAGAAAGAACTGTAAATAAACTTTTATGTCGTTTCTTTAATTGTAGGTGAAGTCAGACTAAAATTGTTTTAAAATTATTGTATGAGTGTATAGTTAATAAATGTTTACATAGAAACACATATTGTTTATTTTATTTTTATCTTCATAGACAAATAAGATAAAATAATCTTATATACAAAGTGAGGTCTTCTAACTAGATAGAATTATCTGTTTTTGTGACATATCAAAATGCATGTTTTCTACTATATATTTATAGTCCACTTCATTTAAGCACAACAACCAAAAAATATCACGTAAAGTGTCACCAATATTACATAATACAGGGTCGAAAACCTCATTAGCCTCGTTAGCCTAGTGGTCGTTAGCGCGACTGCTATGAGCGAGGTCCTGGGTTCGAATCCCAGGTCGAGCAAAGTATTATTGGGTTTTTCCTATGAAATTCTCAGCAGCAGCTCGGAGATTGGTTTCGTGCCCGATTAATGGCAATAGGCTCGCTCCCTATTACAAGGGACATAAAATATACTCGGTGAAATGTGGGTGTACATTAAGTACACCTCTGCCTAACCCTTCGGGGAATACAGGCATACCATATGTTGTGTTGTTGAAAGACTTTAATGTAAAGTTAATGAATTAAGTATTAAAACCACAACAGTTCACCTCAAGATCCAGTTCAAAAATGCCAATTCTCTTTTAATTTGTCGCGTTATGCGATTAGCCAGTAAATATTCAGCTACCGAGAGGCTTGCTGGTCACCACGACAGCGATGGTCTTCGATTAATTGCCGAACTATTGGTTTTCGCTGTTGTTTTTAGATTATACTTTGCTTACTATCAGGTATAGTGGATTTGTTTTGTTGCATATATCTTAGCCATACAGTCACTCACCAGTTTTGATGAAGTCAGGGTCAGGATACTTTACTAATATAATACACAAGTGCTGGCGAAATTAAGAATAATTAAATAATCTTCTGAAATGTTACAAGTAGGTGCCACGCTGATATAAACAAATCAGGAAGTGAGCTTTTTTTTTTAAAAAAAAAATGGAGTCTATGATACTCAGTTACTTAAAAGATTCATCAGAAAAATCAGGATAAAAAGTTCCAAGGTCTGAGCGGCAAATTATAACACCTTTTTCGTGCAATAATACTTAAAAATACTCAACAATTTATATTTTTTACATTAATGCTATAAAACCCAAATGACATTTCGATATTATTGTCCGTAGGGACATAAGACATTCCATTGATTTACTTAAAAAAACCTGATTAATTTTCTTCGACGTCTCAATTCTCAATATAATAATAATATAAAACGTTATTAAATTAAAGACAGAAAACTTACCCGGTCAGGTTTAATTCAAATAGTAACCGAAATAATTATTCCCTAAATTATATATCACTGCACAATGTACATTAGATAAAAAATTGTAAATATTTATTTTGACCATTACCTATTCGTTCATTTATTAATATCTTATTGATGATAATAATGTATGTCCAAAGTCCATTTATGCAGTGATTTAGAAAAATAATAAAACTAGCAACCCGCTTTGGCTTCGCATGGATGTGATTTTGTTAAAAAAATCATGTTCGATTGATGTAGAGATCGCGTTAGTACTGATAGTACATTGTTATGAAAAGTGCGCTTAGCTCGCCGACACCCGCTAATTCATGCGGTACCCATCTCTTCAGGTTTTTCACTTTTTGTAACAAGTCAATTAAAATTGTTTTGTCACTCATACCGAAGCCTGCAGCTAACTCTGACGTGGTTTGCGATGGATCCGCTTCTACGATCACCTTTCATTCTTCATTATCACATTATCAATTAGGGTCTCCGGTTTTGTTTGAGGGTCTGTTTGTTTCGTAGGTCAAATTTCCAGAACGAAAACTTTGGAATCAAAAACGTACCATGCTTTCTTTTACAGTAGTTTCCCCATGCCCATCACTATTCCTTCGAGCTATTTCTGCAACGCTGATGTCACGGTGGAACTCATATTAGTAAATAACTCGATATTTTAAGTTTTTTATTTTGTGAATTGAGCGATGTTAAAGAAAAATTCAAACGGCGCAAAAAGAAATTAATCATTAAATTTGATGCGCAATTACATACGCCCAAATTTGAAATAAATTAAAGTGGCTAGTTCAACAAAACGTCAATTTCATATTATTATATTTATTCTATGTATTTACCTAATATTTCTGATGGTTTTCCTCTACATGCAATGAAACGCCTAAGAGTCATTATAAATGCATCCTTAGTTAAATCACTAACTGCTTCCATGTGAATGCACTTATAATGTAGACATAAAAATACACATATAACACTTAATTAAGCGACTTCCACGACCACTACGTTTTAAAATAAGAAATAGTCCAGCAATATTATCCAGCCTAAATGCGTGTTTTTTAACTGTGTATTTTGTAGGCCAAGAGAACGCTGCTCGTTACCTAAAATGTCGCAGAATAGATTAGCATCTATTAATATGTCTACAGATGCTGGTTGATTAAAAGTAGGATCAGCAAGCACAATATCTTTAGGCAAAAATAATAAATTAATATCGGCCGGTTATTTTGGTATTACACCGATTAATTCTTTTAAAACAAGACATGAACATCTTGCACTGTAATGTTTCTTAAGTTTTTATTAATGAGTTTTAATATTGAAACTTTCGACAATGTTAGAAGTGACTGTATTTCCTATTACTATGATTTATAGCGAGTCAATTGGGAATGATTCTAACGAAATATTATCTTTTAATGCCTTTGAAGTAATAGTAAGAAGAAGTAAGGCTGCTATAATCTAGTAGCGCTCGAACCTTCGCCTTTTGCTGGGTCAATGGATTCAAGATTTCAATCATAGCCGTTGGTAAAAGAATTAGACTTGGGCTTCGATTGGAGAAGCTAGCAATTGTTTCGCAATCGTTATCACTAGGCTCATCTACCATTCCTATATTGTTTTTAGAAGATGCCGCGTGGCGGTGCAACAACATGTGGGGTCTTTTATTGCACTCATGGCTCGGTTCCATTCGATAAGCACCTGAGTGGTGTCCCATCCTAAGACAGTTGCCACACAATTTGTATTTAGTAACATCTTGCAACCTTTCATCTACCCCTTTCGCTATGAAAGTGGGACAATCATAAATTCTGTGATACAAAACATACATACTAGATTTATTAACTTTATTATTAGAAGTAGGAAATGATTTAGTAAATGTATTTTAGGTTTAAAAGTATTATTAATTAGGTCATGGTGTTTATTTGTGAATGAATTATTGCTTGAATTGCATGTAATTTGAACTTAAGACAGAGTGCTATCGTGTTTATTACAGTTTAATGACTCCAGAACGTCTACACGATCAGTCATCAATTTATAGAACTGGTCTAATGTTGGAGTATCACTATCAAAATTGTTTCGGTATTCTTCCCACGTAGTCAATGTGTTGCTACCTAACTTTGTTGACAACATAAAAATGATCAAACCATCCGTGGTAAAATCATCCATCATGTTCAAAGCACGCAAGTTTTGTTTTACATGGTCTACTAAAAACCTCAAAGGCCTTCCTGATCCACATGAAATAGACTTTACATTTAAAAGTGTATTTAAGTGGTGATTAATTAAACTTCTTTTATTATTATAGCGACTACAAAGTAAATTCAAAAGTAACTTAAAACTTCAGAATTATTTGTGGACGATACCTCAAAATTTAAAATAATTTTCGCAGAATCACTCTCTATCAATAAAGAAATTTATGTATAGGTGTTATACGTTCACTTCTGTGTATCAAGCTCGTAAACGTATCTCGGAATTCTAACCACCGGTATATATAAAGTGTTGATATTACATTAAATTGGTTTATATATTATAGCGAACGCCTGAAGAAATATCATAATAGAACCCAGCAAGTGAGGCTTTGCGATTGAACATGGATAATGCACGAGATAATAATGAAATTTGGATTCAAGTTTTAGTTTAGAACAAGCCACAGTAGAATACCAATATCTTTAAAGCCAGAGAATTGCGGATAGATAATTTCCGACGAAATATACATTTTTAAATTGTTTGACAGTCTGCTAGCAGTTGCCAAGTACAGTTAGTGAAGATTTGGTGTAATTGGTGAAAAGACCATTGACGGTAATCATACACATATCATTTTTACATAGAATTTTTATTTAAATGCCTCAAAGTTATATTATATCCCCGGCAATGATGCTGAAATTGACTCAGGGGAAGACACTTGCTTGTTAGAGCTACAACCTACAAATACGATGAACCTGGTATAAATAACAAAGTCATCGTTTTTTTTAAAGTTAATGCGTTTTTTCTCCCTTTTCGTTGTTGTTCTAGATGTTGTGTTTAAAATAATACAAAGCAATTACAGGTAGTAAATGGTATGGTACAGTCGGGAAGATGTTTGCGATTTGATACAATTATTAACTGCTACTGCCCGTGGAATGATTGATGACGAATGATAATGGATAGCTGATGATTGGTTGATGATGTCGCCAGAAATGAAATGTTACGTTAAAACATAGTAATAAACTTAAATCTACGGTAAATACACAAACATTATAGAAAGGAATATATATATGTGGGACGTAAACAAAGAAAAAACACTAATTAACTGGAAAACGTCTTTACTACAGGAATACATCAACAATTCTTCCTAAAATCACAATCCTACCACAGTTACATAACACACCGTCTTCACCCAAACGTCATTTTTCCCATCTCCCGTGTCGCCACCTATCTTCTTTTCGACGCGAGTTTTTTTTTTTTTAATTTGGCATCTAAACTTTTGCCATCATCCCACATATATATATACATTGGGAAATAAAATAATAGTACAAGTAACAGAAATAGAGTTTGTAATTTAAAACGACTTAAACTGTGATAGAATTTTGTAACCCTCAGACATAAGGGTACTCACCACCTTCACCCAATCGGTAAAGCAAGGTTGTTTGATGTTCAGTGAAATGGGGTGCGCTCGACGGAGCTCATCAAATAATCAAGTGTAAAAGTCGGCTTGTGTGGAAATTATAACAGAAGAGAAAGGCGTTGTAATTGTAATTATTTATTTGGACTTACGTGCGCACAGCCATTGTAATTAAAAAGGAAGAGAGATTACCAACAACTAAAAAATATTATAAAGAAATAAAAATGTTGCAAATAACATAGAGTCTAAATTTATTATCTATGGGTGCCAAGTCAAGAAGCATTAGTGCTCTTGATCCAATAAATTTTACCAATGTAATTACAATTATGCAAACTTTAGGGTTTATCAAATAAAAATATATATTGATAATCAAGACATGAAATTAATATTGTACATAAATCTTAATCTAAGCCTGGTTATGTTATTTAAATAATTATGACATCCAGTGAAAATATTATTACATAGGTAACCACATTAATAAAGTTATGAAATAGTTCTAAAGTATATAACGATACTGTCCTGGACATTCGATCGACGGCTCTCCCAGCTGTTACAGTGGTATTTCCTTCCATGATTCACGGGATCACACATATGGTTCTATGTCATTTGCCTCGCCACCACATCTCATCTCGAATATGCGTCCGTTGTATTGAAACAATCTCAAAGATTACATCGATGCAATCATGATCGTGTCTTTAAGTTACTCGGTGAATTGGATCGGTTGATCGGAGGGCTTCACATATCTCAACCTCCCACGTATCCAAAGAAAATATATTTTTACTTATTACATTTTTTTATTTTACTTATTCATGCCATCTAGCTTTACTAGCCATGTTTGTAATAGCAATATGATATGCTGAAACTTCTAGCTTGAAATCCGGGCTTTACTAACACCCATAATAAATTAAAAATCTTTTTCTTTTGCTAATCCACGACAACCCTGGATGATTTATATAAGTTTATGAATTTAATACAAAAACCATCACATGCCAGTTTGAGATCCCGCCAAAAACTCCCTCGTGATATTTGAAACAAATATCTTCATATTTTGCCTAAATAGCATTTGGCATTCTATACAATAACTGGGCAAAGCATGTAATCATCCTCTATATTTCATACATTTACGGTTATTTTTTAGGCATTCTATAGAATGCTGGCATTTCATTCATTGCCTATAATATAGTATACACTCGCTGATCACGAAAAGCGACAAAGCAAAAGAGTCACAAGGTTTATTACCTTGTGCTTAGTGGTAGCGACTCAGTCGCTGTACCCTACCACCCCGTTTGATTACTGTATATAAACCAGGCTGATCCTAAACCTCGTTGTTATGTAATAGTATTGTCTTGCTATTATCATTATTGTCTTATCCTGCGGTCATTTTTTCATCGAATACCTATCTTAATTTGCTGTATTGTATAACTCCCGCTGAACTTTATGACCGATCTGAACACTGCATCAAGTCTGAAATCACGCATGGTACAGTCGGATAAATAATACTTAGAACGCTATAATCATAATTTATCTTGCTTGTAGATAAATAATTAAATGTTATACCTTTTATTAATTATAATTTATTAATATCTGTAATATTTGTACTTAAGTTTGTGTTTGTGCAAACTGACGCACCTATGTTCACAGCGGTCATAAAGTTTGGCGTGAGGTTTACATATCTCTACAGTTTATCGTGTATAACCGTGGTATCATGTATATTTATAGGTAGTTTGCCAACGTGTAATATATATTTTTATTTCATTGTTTGTTATTTTTCCTTGCATGTTCAAGTCAAGGGATTATTTTATTTAGTTTTTTATTTTATCTAATTTGAATAACTATTATTATGAATGTGAATTTTATATGAATATTTATTAGAAATTATAATGGGTTGCTTTAGTATGCCTGAATTAAACTAAAACAGTGTATTACTTAGTAAAATTTATATTATGTTTTATATTCATAATTCATTATTATTATAATTACTAATAATATTTAAAATTCAAATAAAGGTGATATTACTTTTTTTACAAGTGGAAGTTTTTTAAATGTTGAATGTTTTCTCTTCATTTACTCACTTTTTGCCGATTAGGTGTCACCACAAATTAGTGACACACTGGGCTAGTCCCAAAAGTCCCCTCCCCCTAGTAACGCTACGGGATTTAATAAAACAAAATAATTATTCAACGAATGACAAATATTTGTTATCATTAATTAAATGATATTAATAATAATTGATGATTATTCATTCCATATTATGATTCAACGTGACTTATGAATTGCGTTTCGACAGGTTGAAGCTCATTCGCTTTATCTTCCAATAGTTTCTTCACTCGGAGGAGCACTTCAACCAAACGTAATTTCTTAGTACTGTATTCGTAAATTTTCTTATTGTAACCGTAATATTGGATAAATGCTGCTTCCGGAGCGTACGCCGTAGGTTTTACTTGAAGAACGACATCGGTTAGTTCACTAGTTCCATTTGAGTAAATGATATAAACTTTATCGTCAGCCGCGAATATTGCTCCATTTTCAACCAAAAAAGGTGGCTTTATCAACTGTACGTAAGTTGGATTTTCTGGCAAGCCGATTATCTTTTTAATACCGTCCGTAGTTTTAACATGAGGTATTTTATCTTCACTATAGAAGTAAAGATTGTTTGAAAAATCCAAAACAATTTGTCGAGCATCCTTAATTTCCTGTAATTTTTCTTTTTTGTTACCACCGTCAGTCACTTTGTAGACATAGTGATCGTCTGTCAATACGTACAGTACATCAGAACCTTTCGATTTAACTATACTGATCAGGCTATCTGTGACGGTTCCGTATTTTTCGGTGTTATTTGTTTCCATATTGTAAGCATAGATACCGTCTTTAGCTGAGAAATAAACATATGTGGTATCATCATCACTCGTTGCAGCATCAGTGCCGGTTTCTAAAACTTTAATAGCTTCACCATTTTTCAAGGAATAAAGTCCTTTGTAATCTTTCTGTCCTCTCTCATTGATTGCAGCTTCAACGAAGTATAATGGAATAGTATATTCAGAATTCGAATCATCGAAGAATTTGTCAACGTTTATGGCATTCAATGGTACTGTGAGTCCAACGATGTCATATTCAGACGTGTATACAAGAAATTCATTTATGAATAAATCAGAATTAACATTGAGTTTATGGTCTTCAGTGCTATTGGTTGACGGTGCTGCCACAGCTAACCCGATAACAAATATAATACCGAAGTAATTTGAAAGCCGCATTCTGAATTTCTGAAAAATAGAATAATTAAGCTTAACATGAATTCTTATTAAATATATAAAAAATGATGGATTGTATATAACAAGTATTTTGCCCTATTCATTAATGTAGTTGATTTCTTGTTATTATTTTGACAGTAATTCCTCAGATTAATAGTTGTTTTAAGAGTCCATGATTTTTTTGTTAATGTATCGTACAAATCTATGTAATCAAAAAGTAAACTTTTAAGGATAGCGTTCCTCAAATTGTTACGAGTTGTAAAGTAAATATTAAATATTATGCACCAAACAAAATGTAAAGTAAACTATCATTTACATACACTACTGGCCTATATACTTATACATAGTTACTAACATGTTTTTGTACAGTAATTACCATATTATCTTGTATCTAAAAATATTTTATTGTGAACATTCTAAAATAATCAATATTTTAAACCTAAGTAATTCACTGACTGCAAAAGATTTCAGTAGAAAAAATACATAAAAGAGGGAAAAAATATTTTTTTTTACATTAACCCAAACTAAATTTGAATAAGAGTTATTGACCGATACATAAGACTCCAGTTAATTATATTTAAAAAAAAAAACATATTTCATTTTCGTCGACTTATAAAAAATGTATCTAAAAAATTATACGGAATTTGATATTATTTCTGATTATCTTTAAAAAATCAAGCTACTTTGAGGTTTCATAAAATACTGTGCGGTATTGGCATATGCACCACAGAAATGACTATATAATATTATATATAATATCATATTTATCATATAAAATAATTTAGAAATTATTATAAAAAGAGAAAACTTACCCAGTTGAGTTTAATTCATAGAATGACACCCGAAGTTAATATTATCTCAATTATATAGGTACCATTGTACAATCTAAATACGATAAAAAAATTAAATATTTATTTTGACCTGTGGCTATTCATTCATTCAGTATCTTAATAATGATAAGACTGTTTTACTCTCAAAGTATTTAACAAGACAGTTTTTAACAAAAAAGAAATCACATTTCAATGATTTTAAGGAGTTTCGTGGTATAACTTCGAATTCGAAGGTCCAATGCTAATGAAATTATAATGCAACAACCTTTGAGTCCAAACAAAAAAAATCATCCAAATCGATTCATAAACAAAGAAGTTGGGGTTGAATATCCATTAAAAAAAAACCGTTCAATTGAGAAACTTAGGTCTTTTTTTAGGTCAGTTAAAAAATAATAATATTAATTAAAAATACATAATTTCGGCACTGATAAATAACGTGAACGTTAAAAAGGACAACTTTATATTTTGTTATATTTCTAACAGTTAGTCTATCTGCAAAGTATCAAGAAAAACTCCCCCACTACGTCAAGCCCATAAACATAGTAGGAATCAATAAAACAAAACCAGAACTCAACCTCAAAATCATCGTAGTTGGTTTTGTTTTTCGTTATAATTGTCTTGTGTTGTAAATATCAATGATACATTAAGATTTGACGTGAATTCTAGAGCGCATCGCAATATACTTAATCTTGTCTTAGTTCTCTTCCAATATCTTCTTCAGCTTAGTAAGCACTACACCCAAAAGTAATTGCAGAATATTATACTCGTAATTTTTCTTATCGTAAGCTATATTGGATATTGCGATTTCCGGAACGTACGCTGTATGTTTTACTTGAAAAACGACATCGGATAGTTCACTAGCTCCATTTGAATAAATTGTAAAAACTTTATCGTCAGCTGCGAATATAGCTCCATTTTCAACCACAAATGGTGGCTTTATCAGCTGCACATAAGTTGGATTTTCTGGTAAACCACTGATCTTCGTGATATCGTCCGTAGTTACAACATATGGCATTTCATCTTTGCTATAGAAGTAAAGATTATTTGGATAATTTAAAACTATTTGTTATGCGTCTCTAATATCTTGTAGTTTTTCTTTCTTGTTACCATCGTCATTCACTTTATAAACATCGCGATATTCTATCAACATGTATAGTACATCAGAACAGTTCGTTTTAACTATAACGATTAAGCAATTTGTGGCGGTTCCATTTATCATCGGCTTCAACGAAATATAATGTGATATTAATATTAGTGTCTTCAGATATCAAATCTCTAATTTAATGGCATTGACCGGTACTGTTAAATCAACGATGTCATGCTCAGACGTGTATACAAGAAATTCATTTGTGAACAGATCAGAATTAATAATAACTTAGTCGTCTTCAGTGTTTATGGCTGAGAGGGCGGTTGCAGCCAGGTCATTTAAAAACATCTCCTAAGTAATTCATAAACCTCATTCTTATTTCTGAAAAATAAAATATTTATGGTTAACATGAATTCCGAATAAGTGACTTGATAAATGAAAATAATCAAAACTTATTAGTTTTCCTTTATATTTTGCAGACTATAAACAAGAAAAAGTCATAATGAAATGAAAAAAAAAACATAGATACCTATGTATTTTCAATTTTTTAAACATATTTCTTAACTTCTTGTGTTATTTCGACAGACAATTAAAATTTAAGAGTATGTATAGAGTTTTTGGCGGGATCTTGAAATGACATGTTGTGGTTGTTATTTTTAATTCATTTACTTAGGTTTTTGACCCTATATTATGTAATATTTGTGGCGTTTTGCGTGATATAGTTTGGTTTTTGTGCATAAGTGAAGTGGATTATAAATATAAGCTGAAAGCATTCATTCCGAGATCACACAAAAATTCCCTAGAAAGTTCTAACAAGGGAGCCACCATCTTGTTAGGATACTGAATCGTCATAACACTTAACAATATAATTCACTCGATAATGGCAGTAATGGTCTTCATTAAAGAGGACCGGTTGCCAAGTTAGGAAGAAGAAGAAGAAGAAGAGCATGTATGTTGATATATATATATATTTTAAATATCGTACGATATTTTTAAGAACTTTACTAAGTAGTTGCTTTTAAGGATAGCGATCTTCAAGTTGTCACAAGTTGTACAGTGAAGAACGAAAGTTAGGTAAAAATAGTGAATATAATTTATTGGTGTATATCTTTTAGACAGATTTTTTTTTTGAATTATATTTTGTAACTTGTATTTGATGTCAAATCTGGAAAGTGAGATTTTCTTTTTATTTTATTTAAATCTTTGTAATTCAGTGACTCCAAAGATTCGTATAAAGATACATAATATAACAAATAAATGAAAATCCCTTTTCCGTGGAATATTGGATATTTTTTTACAAATAATCATAAAATTATAACTTTTACATTTTTATATTATTTACGACAGATATTCCAAATTACGTCTAAATAAAATATGTGTTATTGGTGCACACATTATAACTCTAAACGTAATTTAAAAAAGTACAAACATATTTTTATTTATTTGAATATTCAGTCTAATACCGAAATGAATAAAAACAGTAAATGAAAAAAAAACTAAAAAGAAACGGAATTTGCGCATGGCCGTCTTTCCATTTAACAACATAATTAAAGCACGTCGGAATTTGAGCTTTCATAAAATACTATTGCGGTGTTAAAGTTCACACACAGAAATGATTTATTATTAAATAACAAACTTTGAGTAAGATATATTACATTTTTTATATAAAATAAAGAACCTAAATATATAGCAGTCAACATAAGTATAGAAAAACTTACCCAATTAAGTTTAACTAAAACAATGACAACCGAAATTAAGATTCGCACCATTATATGCAACTCACAATCTGTAATCAATTAAATTATTTAAATATATCTTCTGACCTTTGACCATTTATGCATTTAATATCTTAACAATGATATAGATATACGTAGATATTTTTACTTGTAATGGTTGTCACACACTGTCCTTTATAAGTAATAGAATAACTAACTCTACAACGATAATTTTCAGCCCTGACAAATACCGTGATCGGTATAAATAAATGACAACATGAAATTACATTCAATTTTTAATAATGTGTAATAGTAACTGTTTATGTATATATTGGAATCTCCGATGCGGCTTGTTGTGCTCTGCTTCTGAGCACTATGACGACAGAATTATATAGACTTGGCTGAATAGGTATATAGTTTAATAGTATGATATTTGAAGAAAAATATAATATAAATTGAAATATGCACCTACATGTAATTGCTTGTAAGAGAAAAAAATATGACAAATCATAAAACAAAATATTCGATTCTTTCAACAAAAAAAACTTTCTTCTTTTTAACAACGGCCAGCACGTGACGTGCAGGCCATCGCGCGTTAACAGTAACAATAACAACAACTTGTTACGCACGATAAACAGAAGTCTGTTGTTTCAAATTTTTTAATGATGGCGGAAAAACGAGAAAAAGGTAGGCAACAGATTCTTTTTTGGAGATTTATCTCTAGTTAGGACAGTCCGAATACCTCCACCATAAAGAAGATTGTAGCCAAATAGCCTTGTGTTGTGTTCCTGCAGTGAGTAGGTAAGGTTTTCAGAGCTTCTTGGGAAAGTTGAGGTTCAAGGAGAGGTAAGGCCCAAAGATATATTTTATACTGATTTCTCTCTATTTGTGGCAGTCGAACTGACGAAGTAATACCTATGGTATTACAAGCGTCCATAGGCTTCAATATATAATTACCATAAGGTGGTCCGTATGCTTGATCGATTATTGTATTATCGCTCATTTTATCATTGATTTTTAGAAGGAAGAACACTCTAGTCACTATTTAATATAATTTTCAGAAACGTTACAGTTCAAAGTTTGCAGAGTCACAAATACGTTGAAAAATAAAATAAAAACTAAACAAAACTATTACCGTGGTGGTAATAATAGTTCAGTCACTGCCGAATGTGGTCAGCGCTAGGCTCGACATTGAAAGGGCATGGATGGCAATAGTCAAATTTTGCTAGAACGTGATGACACAGAAGAAGACTGCGAAGAGGTCTCGCATAAAGGATCTTAGTAGCTCTCTTCAGCGTAGGCGAAAATGTCATAGTCGCTTCATTCACCTCCTTCGTCCTATTTATTGGAACTAGTTTGGTCGTGGGGGAAATTTTTCCATTTTCATTAGCGTCTGGGATGTCTCCTGTTTACCGCAGGGACCCAGTATTTTGCTGGGCAACGCGGTGCATGCGTAAACGTTAGTGTTGTCGCATCAAAGAGAACAGATGGTACACAGTGGGGATTTAATGAGTCAAAATCTCACATAACCTTCTTGCATTCTTTAAGAAGCTTTTTTCTCCACATAAAAAAGGGTACCCTAAGTGAGTTTTTAAAATTGTATTGTAGAACCCTACAGAAATTTAAAGTATTTTTCGTAACAATAATTCTGTTGTTTATCTTAGTGAAGGGCTAGGTGACCACAGCGTTATCTAAAACAAAATCAATTAGTTGTTTTAACACGACAATACTAAAAACACCTTTATTTTGTTAATTATGTCCATCCAACCATTTGGCTGAAAGACGTCCAGTGCTGAACAAAGGCAACTCCTGAAAATCGCCACAAAGACCGGTCCTGCGCTACTCGCATCAAACGGGTTTCCACAATCTTCACCAGTTCATCGGTTCGGTAGGCATACTGTAGCTTATTTAAGTTGTCTACCGTTTACGGTAGGTACTGAAACTTTAAGAATGATAGAATAAGCAAGAACTCTGAGAGCGATAGTATCGACTCACCGTCACACAATGACATATTTCTGGCGCAAATTGACAGTTCTCGCTCTGCTGTGCTCCTATCTGAAAGGTACGGTTGTTAACGTGCATTTTAAATCAATAATGGCTCAGTGCTAACGTGTACGGTCTCGATCTCTCTACGGTCTCTTCGACATCTGTCTCTCTCCTACTTGAGTAAGCGATGCGTCCGCGTGGACAGTTGCTATACAATAATACATACATTTACATGTTTTCGTCAAGTATGAAGTGCAGTGAAAAGTGAATGTGGTGTCAATTGTTTATAGCAACGATAATTGCGGCGATAAAGGTAATGATTCTTTCGATATTAAATATATATTCAGTGATATATTGTCGAATATTCGTGCTTTCATCATTAAAATAAATAGCATCGGTCCGCTAGTGCAGCGATTGTAGGTTATGCTATAATTGACAAAACTATAACAATAAGTTAAAATAACTATTTGTATTTATGCGTACAAATAAATGTAACTGGATCAATTCAATTGTCATTTCCATTTACCTCCTTCTCTATATCCATACAAAATATCTATCAAAGAAATAAAATTAAAATTTTCTTTTGAAAAATGATACCACTCCATCAGTATTTTCTTATGACGTTGTCACGTTCAACTATCGTCAGTAAACCGACTTTACAGACAACCGATTTTTTTTTAATCCTGAAAGGCATCTTATATAAAGGATACTAATGACGAAAAAGATATAAACTTTTTATGTCTGTTTGTATGTCCGGATGTTAAATCACAAATGGCTTTACCCCTTTTTATGAAACTTTTATACACGGTAAACGTATGCAATCGTTCAGTTGATAATATCATCATCATCATCATCATCATTATATTAATACGTGAAGTTAAATCTTTCTACCCCTTTTTCATCGTATTGCGTACACGGAAGACTGTGAGATTTGACATGGTTAAAGTTTATATGGAGAAGGATTCTCTCATTTTGCGTTTCGTGTTAAAAAT
Source organism: Saturnia japonica (assembly GCA_033032175.1). Taxonomy (NCBI): domain Eukaryota; kingdom Metazoa; phylum Arthropoda; class Insecta; order Lepidoptera; family Saturniidae; genus Saturnia; species Saturnia japonica. The sequence continues at coordinate 2,027,314 of CM065330.1, forward strand.
GATATGCAAAAGACGCGTCAACACACAAGGCCGACCTCAGTCTAATGATATCATATTTTGACCGTAACTAGGTCGGTTTTAATCCGAAAGATGATTAATTATTTTTTGAGAAGTGTTGTTTCTTTTTAATTCTAGCCATAGCTTGGACCCTAAATAATCTACAGCATTAATTGGGCGCGTCGTAATCTACAAGATGTTTGTTTATATTATAAGTAATCTTTCCTCATTAAGAAAACTTCGTGTAGTTCGTGAGATAGAATTTAAAGTATATTGTAGCAGGAATACAATAAGTCAAATACTCTGCAAAAATTTTATTCGCGACGACTCATCTTAAGTTTCATAACTCAATCTTTAAAAATAATTATTAAATATAAAGTACAGGGTTATGAAAACTATAAGAATATATAGGTGATATAATGTTTTAATAAAAAAAAACCTTTGTCATTTTTGTTTGACGTATTAATTGATCTATGTTTGTAGGTTTTCACAAACTTTCAAAGCTTTTTGTTTGCTAACATTATGTCCTTTGAAGTCTCAATTTGTAATACTAATCTCCGACGATTTCTTCGTATGAAAATTTTGAAAGTTTTTATGCCGATATCCAGTATCCAGTATTATCACGTACAAATCAGATCAGTGCAGATAATCAAGCCGCACTCTTGGCGCTAGCTTTAGTCTCGTTTTTTGACCAGTTGTGTGGCAGTGTTGAACAGTTTGGGGAAAACAACATACTTATATTGCGGTTAGCATGAAGAAATTCCGGAGAATTAAGTAGCCGACGAGGAGGTTGATTTTGGCCTTAACCATATTGACCTCGAACGATTGACTATAATGGACCGTTGCAATCACAAACAAACAATTCCGAAAAGCTTATCAGGATCTTTAATCAGCATAAGGCTGAGGAGGCTCTAATGCTCAGTAGGAATCAACTACGGATCTTACTAGGATCAGTCATTGGACACTGTCTGAACAAAGATATGTTTAACATCCGTGTTCAGAACACAAAAGATTGCAGATTTTGTGAAAGTGCGGGCGAAATGCCAAAAAAACATTTGTGTGAGTGTTATCTACTGATATCTAAGTGCAATCAGATTGTGGGAAAGCACGTGCTCCTCCTAGAAGAAGCAGAATCGCTCCCTGCCAAAGAAGTCGTGCAATACATTAATAATAAGCATATCAACTGACATATTCAATATTAGGTAGCATTCCTGATTTACAATTGTTTTTGTAATGATAATTGACCTCAAGGTCAACCGTTGATATTTTAGCATGAAAAATACAAAATGTCTGTTATAAAAGGTCACTCAGGAATCTTATCGAGTGTATATATGGTTCTACGGATAATGTTTCATCTTATATATATAAAAATCTCGTGTCACGATGTTTGTTCGGGATAAACTCAGAAACGACTTAACAGATTTTTCTCAAATTTCGGAACTATTTGTAATTTGGTCCAACTTAAAGATAGGATAGGTAATTTTTATTATTTAAAACTTTCTCATTCGTTCCTTACCTATTTCTTTTCTTCATAAATGAGTAAACTGCATCCGTGTGAAGCCGGGGTTGGTTGCTAGTAATATCTTAGCTTATCTTATTATATTAAGTGAGCAATTCTTATATACATATATGTAATTGGTTTCTCGGAAACGGCTTCAAGGATTTCGATGAAACTTTGCATTTAGATAATGTTTTACATTCCAAGTTTACCTAGATAGGTGTTTTTCTTTTTTTGGTTATAAGACACCGAGCACAGCTCGGTCACCCAGATATTATATGATTAGGTTTAGATTTTACGCTAGCCATACACGGCTGTAGCGCGTGTACAAGTGTACCTACGCAGATAGACCGGAGCGCGTATTGGAATAAACTTGTCCAGTATGTTTTTTTAAGGAAGAGAAGCAGAGAATAAGAAAATTTTGTTTGAAAATTTCTCTCTACTTGGGGCAGTCTTGCTGGTGAAATACCTTCACTCTACATAAGATTGCCAGTAAAATGATCTTGTGTTGTATTCCTACGGTGAGTAGGGATTCTAGAGGTTCGTGGGGTTGAGGAGTTCATGAACAGCAAAGCGCTAAAGATACTTTTGGTATTACAAGCGTCCGTAGGTTACAGTTGCCGCTTACCATTAGGCAAGCCGTATTTGTCATCTTAGTTATCTGTACTAATATTATAAAGCTAAAGAATTTTTGTTTGTTTGTTTGAACGTATTAATCTCAGGAACTACTGGTTCGAATAGAAAACATATTTTAGTGTTGGATAGCCCATTTATCGAAGAAGGCTATAGGCTATATAACATCACGCTGCGATCAATAAGAGCGGAGCATCAATGAAAAATATTGCAAAAACGGGGGAAATTTATTCATTTGAGAGCTTCCACTGCGTGCGCTGCGTGAATGGTTAAACTGACGCAACAACTGTGTGTGACGGAATTATGTATCTTAAAAGTTATAAAAAAATCCACGATAGCGTATATTTTTATTGTAATAAAATTTGTTCTAAAATAATAAATTATTTGCGAAGGTAATTTGATATACATAGTGTTAATCCTTATCGAAATAAATACCTTATTCATCACAAGTATTTAATTTTGTACAAAATTGCCCTTTACAGTAATTAATTTACATGAATATCTTAAGAGATATCACAGTTTTAAAATAACTCCGCAGCAAAATAATGATCAAGTACCGCGAGCGCATTTTTATTATGCAGAATGATGTGGGAGGCAAGCGGCACCTATAATACGTAGCCTACGAGTCACTCTTTCTAACTCTTTCTCTCTCTCTCTCTTATATGACGCAGACAAAGTTGCGCGGGTCAGTTGGTATAATATAAAAAGAAGACCTACGCAAAATCGTGAATCGCTCCAAGTTCGGTGAAGCTGTAAAAGCCGCAGCAGTTTCAGGGCCTCTAAGGCTAACAGTATAGTCAGATCTAAAAAAAAAATCGTGAATCAATTTTTTGAGTTATACCGTACAGTGCTTCTTTCTATATACTGTCCCATACACGCTACGACGTGCGGTCGCCCTGCACAGGTATAAAACTCTGCGTTAAACCGTAGCTTGTGTGGCCGGTAAAAGCGCTTGCATAGATTGATTTAGTGATTCGTTATTGCGTGTCACGTTTCGGGATCAGCCTGTGCATATCCAGTTAAATGAATGCAAGCCCGCATGACAGCGGTGATCGTCGATGGATTACGATCTCTCGGTGGTCGTCGTTGTGTTAGTATTTTATTGTGCTTACCATCAGGGACAATTCGCCGTGATACTATTAACGCGTTGCAAATAAATTACTTCTAAATGCTGTAAATCGTTAAAGTATTAGAACATTACTAGTACAATTCAGATTTTAGTTGAATAGACCCTGGTATAGAGAAGGTGTATAGATATCCGTTTTACTGCCGGCTGTGGCAAATTTCACCACTTATGATTTATGCGAAACGGTAAATACTAATTTTAAATTAATACAATAGATTTGCACAAGCATATGAGGAGTACACAAAGGCGGAAGGGCGGATAACCACTTGAAGAAATAATAAAATTGACAATAAACGATTAAAATTTGTACTCAGACACCTGTAGACCTTTATGGTAACTGCGATGCGGGCGATGGCGTTGGTAGTGGACAGTAGTAATTGTAACGTAGATTACGCGGCTTCTACGTACTGCACTTCACTATGTTAACAAAAATTTCATCAGGTGGCGCAATATCAATAATTAACTACCCATACTAAACTCATCAAAAAAGTCTAAGCAACATGTACTAATTTAAATTTTAGGATGGTTCTTCACATTATAACGTTGTATTTTATTTTTAAAATAATATCTTTAGGGTTCTATGATGTAAAAATAACAGCTGTTGTCTTTATAAGTTCTTTTAATAACAGACATGAACAATATTAGAATATACTGTAGAAACTAAGATACATAAGAAACTAAACTTTTTTCTTACAAAATGAAATTTCTAAAGAAAATGTATTTATTGTGATAGAATAGAACAATTTAATACAAAGTATGGGCTCCTCTGCTATTCAGAACTTGTCGGCAACGATTATTCATTGAATTAATGAGACTGTTTATGTCATCTTGCGGTATTCGCTCACAATGGAATTGTAGCAAATCCTTCAGCTGTTGGGTTGTTGTCGCTCCGTCCAAGTCCTTCAAAACACGTCTCTGGAGCATGTCCCATGCGTGCTCGATGGGGTTGAGATCTGGCGATTGTGCAGGCCAGGGCAATACCCGGATGTTCTCCGTTGCAAAGTATTCACTGGTTCGCCGAGCTGTATGTGAACGCGCATTGTCATGCATTAACCTAATATCGGAGCCAAAGGTTTGTGCAAATGGGTAGACATAAGGTCTGAGAATATCCTCAATGTAATTTTCAGCACTCATGTTTCCATTTACAAAAACGAGCTCAGTTCGCCTGCTCTTCATAATACCCGCCCATAACATAACTGTTGAGCCGCTGTATGGATGAACTTCCTGAACGCACCTGAGCCTTTCAGTATTTCCGGGCCGACGATACATTTGCACCCTTCTTGTACCAGGCTTAAACCCGAATCGCGACTCATCGGAAAACATAATTTTATCCCATTGTTCCTGGGTCCATGTTATGCGTTCTCTACACCATTCATATCGACGAGCGCGATTCCCGTGACGTATTGGTGGGCACCTGATTGGGTGTCGAGCTCGTAGGCCGTACTCATGCAGTCGATTTCGCACAGTTTGAAGACTTACATCAACACCACTTGAAATTTGTAGCCTCAAACTTATCTCTCGAGCGGTTAACATCGGCTGGCGTCTTGCAGTCAGTTGTATGTACCGATCTTGCCGAGTAGTTGTACTCCTTTTACGGCCTGGATACTGTTCAGCGGGTTCTCCTGTATTATTGTAGCGCTGCCAAAGACGACAAATAACACTTCTATGAATGCCAAAATGTCGAAATACCTGAGATTGATTACTTCTCGCTTGCAACATCCCTACAGCTCTTTGCATTTCATCTGCCATCAAATGACGTCGCTTCATGACGTAAAGAATATCTAACAATTCAATTTTGTCGCTAACTTTATTTAAATGGTTAATAAAATTATAAAATCAAGACTAAACGTAGCAATAAAAACGCACTTAAATTCAAACAAATTCGCAGTCATTTGAATTTTATGAAAAAACAAAACATAATCAAATTTTTTTTTACAACCAGTCAGTATGTCATCAATAACAAAAAAGTTTACTTACCTACGCACTTTGTTTGAGTAAATATTTAGAAATTAATTAATATAAATGGAAAAATTTGTAATATCACGCATGTTGCTTAGACTTTTTTGATGTGTGTATTATTTCCGCGCGTAACCAGTCCAAGTTATGTCATTCCATAGAACCACTGTTTAGACTTCATCTAAATAACAAGGTACAACAAGCAGGAGAGTAGCTTGTAAAACAATTTGATGAAAGCGGTGTTAGTTAAAAAAGACTTTATAGTTATACTATTTATTCTGCCTTCTCCATATGGAAAGTAGAGACCAGGAGTACCGTCTCTATGTAAGAAAATTGTCCGTCGAAAAGCGTCAAGTTAGGGAGGCGCCACGTTGGCGTGAATTTTAAAGATAGCTCCAAAAGCCAGCGTTTGAACGACACAGCGTAATATGAAACAAATCGTGTGATATAGCAAAACGAATTAGGGTGTGTAGTGTGATTTACAATTGTTTTTGTAATGATAATTGTTTGGTTATGTACCATTATTGTAATTGTTAAGAAGCTTATATAAAAATATTAAATCATGTTGAATGAGCCGCCGAAATAAACTAAGGCAACGAAACTTATGACATAACTGAGAATAGTTAAAGTAATCGTAAAGTATCTGTAATTAATTATTTTAAAGAATTTACTTTGGATTCTTTCATCCACATTTGTATAGATTTTATAAAAAGGATCCCAAGTTACGGAACCATATTCTACAATAGGACGGATCACCAAAACGTATACGTATAAAAGCGTATGCGGGTTTTTCAAAATCTGTCATATTTTGAAAAATAAATCCCAGTAACTTATAGGATCTGTTTGTAATGTTGGTAATGTATTTTATTCATAAATAACTTAAGAGTTAAGAATGTTTCCCAAATCAGGGATAGGATCGACTGTATTTAGGTGCTTGTTATCTATAGAGTAATTAAAATGTATAGTCATAACTTTTTAGTAAAAGGTATAGCCGTACATTTGAAATTACTCAAGACAAGTTTATTTGATATACAATAGTCACCGAGGGCATCAAGATCGCTTTGTAAAAGCAGCGCATCATTAACACCCTAAATAACCTTAAATAATTTTACATCATCAGCATATACTATTATATTAGAGTATTTAATGTTATTAATAACTTTATTAATGTAAAGAACAAATAAAACGGGACCCAGAATAACCTTGAATGATTCCGGTTCATAACCTCTAATAAATACTTTTTGTTTTATTTTGTTTATATACGAAGCATACCACCGCAACAGCGTCCCTTTGATACCATTATAGGCTAACTTTCAAAAACCACCAAACTCGCTGGACAGTTTTAAAAAGGCTAATGCTATCTTTTTAGAATTATGTTTGAAGATTACAAAAACAATTTGAAAAATGTAATCATATGAAGTTCGCAGAATTCTGTTTAATCACACGTTGATATTAAATAAAAAGAAATACAAAAACTCATATCCTAGTTGGAACATAATACTGAAACTTAGAAAATTACCTAGCAATATACTGTTCTATAGAATTATAGGAAAAGGATTTTAAGAGTGGAGAACCTGTGCAAATGTCGACTACAGAAGTACCATCGCTACACTTATTTCTGCTTCACAGCAGCAGTGCTTGTGTTGCTCTGTTTCAGTTAGAAGAGTGTGATTGGCAACACGCATTGGCGCATTAGGTATTCTAGCTTAGTCCTTACGAGTTACAATATCAATTGCAACCTAGTTCTACTGCATTGACCACTTAATCAGTGTCCTCTATTTGATACTTAATGACAGACTATTACGTGTTTGAAATTTGCAGTATAACATAAACCAACGATAGATATTATGTATTTAATATTAGTAGTATGAACGTATAAAATGAAAGTTTTATTTAATTTAATGTACTTGTAACACTTATTACTCGTATACCGAAATTTTTGCTTTCTGCACTACTATATACATATAAACGTTAACTATAGGTACCAAATATCTCACTTCTCAGTGAGCACAATATGCTTATAAAGCTTCTCGTATTAATATCTACTAAAGATGTTTATATCTTCGCAATTAAAATACTTTTGATTTGATAAAGATATTAATCAATCTGTTTATTTAAAATTCTTAATGTTTTCGTAAAGCATCGAGGTATACGAAGTTAAGTCAGTGATGTTTCAAGCGCGTTCGTTATGACGACTCGAGTTAGCACGTACCAAGTGGGCTGGTGGGTTCTTCAACTGGTACCATCCCATGCGGATCCGACATATAACTACTTGGCGTTACCTCGGCGTCAACGATTAAAATTAACTCTACTTAGTGAGCAGGTCAGTGTACTTAAAAAGTTAAAGACCTTAAATTTACAGGTTTTTAGAGTAACACAATGTTTAATTAGCCAACGCTGATCGTAAATGTCATGCTGGTTAACAAGTATCTGGGCGGCTATATATAGGTAAACTGGTTGATCCCGCAACGTGATAAATTAAAAGAATCATTAAGGATTAGAATTGTTGGTCATTGTTGTTGCATCAAAAGCTGCTTTGCGCAATGCCGGGGTCCATGAGATCTACGACTCGATACGTAAGACAAATTATCATAGAGCTAACTTGGTGTTTTATGTTTTATGTTTTATGACGCTAAAAAGAAGACAAGCTAAATAAGGTTTGCTACGATACTTTATTTTAAGTATGGAGTGTTTGTTTAAATAAGGAGTAATATGGGCTCTTGAGGGAATATCAAAGCAAAAACAGGTTCAAGCATTCTAGGTTCTTTGTATGAGTTTTAGTGTTCTTGTTAGTAGACGTGAGCCTAATACTGTATCCATATAATTTATTTTTGCTAATAAGTGACTCCAAAACTGGATATGCAATTCTTCCTTAATGTATAGCCTCATTCTATACAATATTTTCAATTTTTAACTGAATTTGCAATATACTTTTCGAATTGCAAGTCACAGTCCATATGCAACCCTAGATTGCATGCTTCGTATACACGCTCGATGCGTTTATCCAAAAGCATAACATTCACCGATGGACATAGATTCGTTAGCTGGTAATTACTACTGAATTGACTTATACAGTTTTTTGTCGATTCTTCTCGATGACTGTGATGTTTTCCGAATCGATGGTAGTGTTTTGACATTCATAAGTGCCTACTTGGGGCCTAAACTGAATAAAAGATATTTTGATTTTGTTTTCGTGGGGTTAAGCAACAGACAATTACTTGTAGACTATCTAGCTTTACTCACAAGATCCCCATTAAGTTTAACTATCCCACTATCAATTTCAGATGGTTTGCAAGAAATATGTAGTAGTATGTGTTCTGCATAAATGTCAAATTTGCACTGTTTAATATGCGTTTTTATGTCAGCTTAGTACAAAACAAAAAGGATTGGTCCTAAAATGGATCCATGCATTACACCCTTCTTAAAAGCCACTTTGTCATACACTAACAAGGAACCATAATTTCGAATGAGCTTTACATACTGGTGTCGATTACTAAGGTAGCTGTAAAACCACCGTAAAGCTTCACAGTCACAACCATAATAACTTGGACATTTATGGATTCAAAAGCTCTAGAAAAGTCTGATAATACTAGTAGTGTCCTAAATCTGGAGAGTAGAGTATGTTATCGGTTACACCGAGAAAGGTAGTCACTGTACCTCGTAATTATCGAAAGCCGAATTGAACTTCAACCAAATTCTATTATTTTCAAGAAAAACTGTTAATTTAGTACAAACAGCTTTTTCTTAGACTAACATGTTAAAAAACTAATCGGTCTAAGATCTTTAAGTTCGACCGGATTTGAGGTTTTAGGCGGCAAAGGACGTATGATTGCAAGTTTCCAAATATCAGGAAATGTAAATGTGTTAATAGATGTATTTACATGAAGTATTTGAAACGCATTCCTAAAATATTTGATTTATGTAGAAAGTTAGTGGGTGTCAATTTAACCGTTCAAAGCTGGTTTGAACTTTGTCTAAAGCCAAATAGATGAGCTCAGCCATATAATTATATAGGTGACACTAAAAGACAATAGGCACCTTTTTTTACTTACGTATTATGCACCATATTTTGTTTTTATCATTATTGAGGGTTTCTTAGCAGTCAATCACTTTTATAAATATATTAGTACAATTTAAATTGGTAGGTATTTAAATAATAGGTAGTAATATCGTCCTCGATAGGTAAATCAATTTCAAATTTGTGTATAAAAATAAAGAATTTCAGTAAGTGACAGAAATTACTTATGATACCGTGGGAAATAAAAAAATATACGTGCATTCCTACAATATATGTTTTATTAGTATAGCCGATAATATTGTTAATTAAAACAAATAATTATTTAGGTTTGTAGCAACCACTTACTAAAATACACGAGATTCAATATACGTTGTTGACTCGTTCCTGGAATTCTTAGCGGAACATTGAATGACAAGATACCTTGTCTCGTACCTTTTGTCCAATCCATCAAAAAATCTTGATATGAAATTGCGTTCGTATATTTTCTTCTTATAACTGTAGTACTGGATGATGGGGTTATTCAGAGCGTAAGCTGTAGGTTTTAGCAGAAAAGTGAGATCGGTTGCTTTACTAGTCCCATTTACGTAAATGAAATAATATATATCATTAGCCATGAATATTGCTCCGATCTCATCGCCGCGGACCTGTCTGGGTGACTTTACTAGTTGCACGTCCCTTAGATTTTCCGGTATACCAACGATTTTCTGAACACCTTCTTGGGTTACAACAAAAGGGATTTTATCTTTATTGTAGAAATATAGATTATTCGAATAATCCAAAACAATTTGTTGAGCATCTTTCACGTCCTGTAATTTTTCTTTTTTGTTACCATCTTCAGTCACTTTATAAACATCGTGGCCTTCTGTTAATATGTATAGTGTATCAGAACTTTTTGTTTTAGCTATACCGATCAAGCTCTCGGAGACAGTTCCGTATTTTTCAATTTTATTTGTTTTTGCATCAAAACAGTAAATGCCATCTTTAGCTGAGATATAGACTTTTTCGGTACCATCGTCAGTTACTGTAACATCAGTGCCGGTCTCTAATATTTTTGTAGCTTTACCTTTCTTGAAGGAGTAAATACCTTTGTATTCTTTAAGTCCTTTGTTATTGACGTCAGCTTCAACGAAATAAAACTCGATACCGATATCAGAGTCGTCTGTGTCATTGGCAAATTTTCGTAAATTGAATGCTATTGTTAAACTAATAACGTCATGCTCAGACGTGTAAAGAACGTGTTCATTTGTTAATGGATCAGATGACTTTACGACTACGTCGTCTTTATTATTGCCGGACGTCGATGCCTTGGTTGCAAATTCAATTAAGAAGACAACGCCTAAGATATTTATGATCTGCATCCTGCTATCTGTAATTAGAAATAATTTCACTTTATAGTCATACTAGCTGTGCCCCGCGGTTTCACCTGCAAATAATTTAGAAGAAAGCACTAATTAATTATTTATAATAAATAATACTTGAGTATAGACAATATTTTTAATCTGGCCACATCGCGGTATCACACGGCTCGTTCGCGTCGCTAACTACTATAGAAATAGACAAGAGCCGAGTGTTGAATTATTTTAATTTTGTATTATCTCTCAAACTATGCGTCCAAATAACATGCTGTAAAAGACAACGTTTATCTTCGTTCTAAATTGTCTTTATGATGAAGTAACTTTTGTTCGTAAGAATTAATATGCCATGCTTACAAATAATGTTCATAAATAAATTTTTAACCTTCAACAAAAAATTGCAAAATAACTTATTGTGGTTCGTGTATAAGAAATAGATATATGCTATCGCTGACTTTTTTGTATATATATACTAATGACCAATATTTTTGTAAAACATTGTATTGACATATCATTAACCATTAAGCCAGCGCATGCGGCTAAAGCGGTCCGCGAGGGTTTCGACTTCCGACTTACGTAACAAAAATAAATATTTAAGGCTAGCTGGGAACTGTAGCCTAATGTTACCTATATAACACAATGTTATCACAGTATAATCTATACTATTCCTCATGAGTCTGGCTATCATATAAAAAAAAAAAAAATTCGAATCCGACTGGTAGTTCCAGAGATTAGCCTTTTTAAACAAACAAACAAAAAACTTTTCCGCTTTATTGTGTTATTAGTATATATTTTAAGTGTTTCTTTGAATATGGCATGATTCGTATAAATTACAACCAAAATGTTCTTGTCCTTACCATTTCAAATTGTGAACTCTACGTCCCTATGAGGCCGGGTCCTAAAAGTGCATAGCCTCTTTAAGCTTAGAAACCTTCAAATGAGGTACTAATATAGTACGGGGATTTTCGAGATATTCCAATTTTAAAGAGTATTTGTTTATGTTTTTAAGTAAGTTCAACCTTTTTTGAATAAAATCGGATTGAGTTTTCAAATATGTGTCAAAATAAAATGTAATTTAAATCAAAAGCACTAAGGAGTATTGATATCACCTTCGAAGCAATTCACCGCCAAAATAACTTTCTACCCCTTTTTAACCTCGTTAGGGGGTGAATTTCAATAGAATAAGAAACACGTCTTCCACCAATTCTGTTAAAAAAGGTTTATGCAAAATTTAAAGTAGATTGGACCAACGAATCACGTTGACCCATACAATCTTTGCCCCTCCTTTTCACCCCCTTAGGGGTAGAATTCAGAAAATTCTTTCTTATCGGATGCCTACGTCATACTTGGAACACAAGATCAAAGTTTCAGGTCTCTATGATCAGCGGTTTAGACTGTGCGTTGATCCGTCAGTCATTCAGGACAAAGCATTTTATATGTATATATTAATAACCCTTAAGTTTTCATTTAGTCTTAAATATCTCCTATGTTCACAGTATATTGGAATGTGTAAGCATATTTTGAAACTCACAATAAGAAGAAGATTGAGAAAATGCATAACAGATTTTTAGGTTTTTCCTATGAAATTCTTAGTAGCAGCTCGGAGTTTGTTTTAGTGCCCGATTAATGGCAATAGGCTAGCCCCCTATTACATGGGACCTAAAAACATACTCGGCGAACTGTGGGTGTTCATTATAGTACACCTCTGCCTAACCCTTCGGGGAATACAGGCGTGATGGTATGTTTATGTATTTTAGAACAAGTAATAGTTGTAGTATAATATATAAAACTAGTGCATTGAGCTATCTTTAAAAGATTCGAGCATCTACCATAACATAATCTTTTTAATCAAAATCATTAATTACCGTATTGATTCCTTTCCATTTAACATAATATGATCAAAGCACACATTTTACATTCCTTTTTGTCGGACAAATAATTTCAAAAACTTCTTTTTGAACATTCATGTCATTACTATAACATATTGCTTAACAATGTTGACTTATTTATAACGAGTTATCTGTACTTATATTATAAAAAGGTAAAGTTTACTTGTGAGTTTGTTTGTAAGGGGTAATCTCTGAAAGTACTGATCCGATTGTAAGTTTTTTTTCACCAATAGATTGTTATATTATTTATCTGGAAGATAATCTTATTTAATATCTACTTTATATTATTCATCATAAGTTCATTTGATTTACCTTATTATTGTTTTGGGGTACCTATTCTTTTATTTCCAGGATACCAATTAATGATAGGTTTATGTATTGATGCGTTTAGATAATTTATAACTTGATAATTTTGGTTTAATAACAGCTTTGTTAATATTTTAGGTTCGTATTGTTTACATTGCAATATAATGACAATCTCTGTCATTGATAATTCTTTGATAGTAATAGAGCGTAATAGAGCATGCGCAGTTAGGAGTTTCTCAGGTATAGACAAATATTCTATCCAGGTTCTAGTTTAGCAAAATAAATCTATGATTAGATTTATTTTGAATTTTTAAAATAAGAAAAGTCTAGTAAGATGAAATTTTGAATTCAAACGAAAACAAAAGAGAAAATTAGAACAGAGAGTATGACAGATTCTTCAGGATGGATCTGATCATGTTTTAGGCATTGTACGGCAGACCTTTGAATAGTAGTAACGTTAATATCATAATTATCATGTGTTTTGATAAAAACCAAATTATTGTACAACAGACCTGGGAGTCGAAAAGATAGTTTATTTTATAACATATTTATATAGAAAAGTATATTTTAATTGTTATATATTTATAATTTTAATATTAATATGGGTGAAATACCCTTTGTTAAAACGACAAATACCTACTGAACATTGAAAGAACACTACCGGGAAAGTATCACCTGGATTTTGTATTTATAATACAAATAATAACTTTTCCTTTTACATATGAGGAAATCTCAATAGATAAGATATTTGGTGCTGCGTCGTCTGCTTGAGCAGTGTATCCTGATACGGCCTACACCGTGCTGACTTCTATTCTAGATCCTAGGCAAGGATCTCTACGCCGAGCTGTCGGAGCAAGAAGAACGTCTCGGTTATGGACATTAAAATTGTGTATTAATAATTTGTAAACCCATATTATTTGAAAATTGTAAGGTATGCTGGAAAATTATTCATAACTATCCTAAATTAAATTATAATCATAACAAGATAACTACACTTTTCTGGATGGTTATAGGCTATGTTTTATTAGGATTGAGTTTTATTCTGATGAATATTAGGGTCCATTTGTAATCCAAGTCCAAGTAATATTTTTGTATAATATTGTATTTACGTATCACTTACCATTACGCCAGCGCACGCGAATAAAGCAGTTCAGAAGCGCTTTATCTTCTGACTTAAAAAAAAAAACAATATTTAAAGCTAGCTTAGCCTGATGCTGTTTATCACTAATTAATTAAAATATTAATGATTAATTTAAAAAAAAAACGCCTCTTTATTACATGCTATCCTAAATAGTTTCGCAGATCTTTTAGTGTTGAAGAACATTGTACGTATGTAGCGACATCTCTCGCCACAACTGACGCATTCTACATAACGATAGCTATCGAGCCATATACGACGCATCCTACATCGCGATATAGAAATTAACCCAACAATTGAGTATATATAGTATATGTATATACAAGAACCCGACAACAACCGTTGGGCAGCTGCCCTCCAGACATAGTACCCGTCTGGTCGGAGGATCCTCCCTTTTCTATGGCGGATGAGGAACTGTACACTCTGTTCCTTACTTCCACTAAAGTGGTGACCCCGACGTGATGACGTCACAACTGACGCATCCTACACGTACTCTATTACGCTCTTTACTGAATCAAACCATTTGACTCGTGCATGCCGATAAAGCACCCAAACGACGTATTAATTACCAAATAGCTTTTAGTGAAATTTCCTTAAAATGTAAACAAATATTGTCCCAGACTGTTTTGGAAACCTTTAAGCGATAAGAGATATCATTAGACATGGTATATTAATCCGTACGAATGAAAGTTACTTCATTATCAAGATAATTTTATGAAGATAAAGTTATTGTTTTATTGAATGCTATTTGGACGCGTAGTTTGGGAGATAATGGAAAATTGATATAGTTCAACACTTGGCTCAGGTCTGTAGTAGTAGACTGGTGGCGCGAAACAGCTCTGTGACGCATTATCCTGACCACCCAATAAAAATAATGTCTTTTTGAAGTATTATAAATCATCAATCTGCGATTTCTTTTAAATTATACACGAGCGAAACCGCAGGGTACAGCTATCATTTATTTATACCAGAAACAAAAACTAACCCAAAATTGATGAATCAATCAAATCAATCAAAATAATCTTTATTCAATTTACGCCGTAAGAAGGCACTTCTGGACGTCAAAACACTACTGCCGGTTCGGAAAATATCCCAGACATCGAGAAGAACCGGTAAGAAATTCTATCGGGTTTATCTTTTTTTTGTTAACTGTCAAATGTTAATATAACAGGTACAACAATAATATATTAGTGGATGCACTTCCAGACATCACTATCATTCACATAATGATCCACACCTTTTGACAGTAAAACCCGCTTGACAAGGGCCTTGAACTTGTTGCCGGCAAATCAGTAATGTGCTTCGGGATCTTGTTATAGAACCTAACACTATTACCTAAAAACTTTTATTAGTCTTACTAAGTCTAAAACACGGTACGACTAATTTATCTTTATTTCTAGTATTTACACTCTGATGATTTTTAACAAAATGCAGCCTGTCTGTTTTTACGGAGAAACATTAAGTTATCAAAGATGTATTGGGAGGGCAAAGTTAAAATACTAAATTCCTGGAACTTGTTCTTTAGTATTCGCGAGGTCTCATATTTTAAATTTCTTGAACTGCCCGCTTTTGTAATATAAATATGGTATGTACCTCAGCTGATAAACCCCTCAGCAAAATACGGTAAGACATTATGTTATGAAAGTAAGCGAAGTAGACTAACCTAGCGGTATCAATATCTGTTAACTGGCGAATTTTGCGTACTGCGAATACGGCAGAACTTAATCTACCCGCCAAAAGTTGACCCCACTGTAATTTTGAATCAAGGGTAATGCCCAAGAAGACAGTACCATCAACTAAGCCTACTAAATTCCCTTCTATCTTGATACTATTATCAACACGCCGAACATTGGACAAGACAAATCTCATACATTTGGTTTTGTTTGCATTTAGTAGTAAATTATTTAAAGCAAACCATTAAGAGATTTTAACTAAGGTGTTGTTTAATTGCCTAAGCTCCGAATCTATTCTTTTCACTTTGAATATAAGTGAAGTGTCGTCTGCAATAAGAACCATGCCAGCACTGTTTTCACCCACGAACGATATATATAAACGAGAAACAAACATAGTCCCAAAATCAAGCTCTGAGGGACGCCGATTCTAAGCGATGATCCCGAAGAAGTTGCTACATTTACACTTATTTTCTGACAGCGTTCTGTTAAATAAGTAATTAGGAGGTCGAGAGAAGTTTCACGCACACCATAGTGTTTTAGCTTAAGTATAAGCGTACTGTGGTCAACGCAGTCGAAGGCTTTTGAGAGATCACAGAACACACTGATTGCATCCTGCGACTCCTCCCAAGCCCTATATATAAGACTTAGCAGCGTTGCACCAGCGTCAGTGGTTGATTTAGATTTTGTGAAACCATATTGTCGACCAATTGTTAATATATAAACTTTGTTTTATTGTATTAGGTATTATTTATCATTATTACAATTAATACATTTATTTAAATAGTTACGAAAATGTATTTCAATATTGAATGTGAAAAATAAAAATACACGATAGAAATGATCTCTGATCCCATAGGGATTTGTATCGTGATGGTAACGTACATGAATGAAAAAGGAAAAATGGTACGAAGAACAGAGAAAGAAAATAATAATTATACTGGCATTTCTTTATGTGTAATTATATAAATTGAATATGTATAAGAATAAAAATTTATGAATAAACTATATGTTTTGTTGACGTTGGATAACTGCATCCTCATTAATCATTTACTAGAATACATTGTGAATCAACAATTAAGCCTTCAAGTGTATCTGTGATCCCCTACGGAACATACATTGTATTTATACTTATTTGCCGCAAAGTTCAGAGCTAAATCGTATAATAAATCCAAACCGGGTTGTATGAAATTGCGTTCGTAAATTTTTTTCTTATAACTGTAGTATTGGATGACGTTTGCTTCAGGAGTAAACGCTGTAGGTTTTACTGGAAGAGTGAAATCGGTTGCTTTACTAGTCCCATTTACGTAAATGATATAAAATTTATCATCAGCTGTGAATATCGTTCCGTTTTCAACTAGAGTTGGAGGTTTTATTAGTAGCGCGTAACTTGGATTTTCTGGTGTACCAACGATCTTCTTAACACCTTCTTCGGTTACAACATGAGGAACTTTATCTTTACCGTAGAAGTATAGATTATTTGAATAATCCAAAACGATTTGATGAGCGTACTTCACGTCCTGTAATTTCTCTTTTTTGTTGGCATTATTAGTCACTTTGTAAACATGATGGTCTTCTGTCAACACGTATAGTAGATCAGAACCTTTCGTTTTAACTATACCGATCAAGCTATCTGTGACGGTACCGTACTTTTCAGTTTTATTTGTTGTTGCATCAACTAAGTAAATGCCATCTTTTGCTGAGATATATACTTTTTCGGTACCATCGTCCGCAACTGAAGCATCAGTGCCGGACTCTAATATTTTATTAGCTTTACCGTTCTTCAAGGAGTAAAGACCTTTGTATTCTTTTTGCCCTTTTTCATTAATGTCAGCTTCAACGAAATATAATTGGATACCAGTATTAGATTCATCAGTGTGCTTGATTAAGTTTACGGAATTGAGTGGTACTGTCAGACTTACGATATCATATTCAGATGTGTATATAATATGTCCATTGTTTAATAGGTTACGTGACACTACGAGTAAATCATCTTTGTTATTGTTGGATGTCGATGCTGCTGCCCCCAATCCGATAAAAAATATAATGCCTTGGATGCTTATGAGCTGCATTCTGTTAACTGTAATTTGAAATCATTTAGATAAAAAAAAAATGTACCACAGTTGCTTAATCTAGTACATTATGAAGCAGAAATATGAAGGACGGCTGAAATCTGCTTAAATATATATTTCGTGATCGTAAAAGTTTTTATATATCTTTAGGGGTATGAGAACCGTATTAAAATCCGAATAAGAATCTAACTAAAGAATCTACTGTGCCTTATACTATAAGCCTAAAACATATTAATTAATGATAAGGCAATAAAGTTAATATATTCTTATTATATCTTGTGGAGTGTTATATGACTTGGCCGTTGTTGCCTTAGAAACAAGCTCAAGAAAATAGAAGTACGTAATAGTAACAATGACTCCTCTCTTCTGCCATATTCTTAACGGCACAATTTATATAAATTTCTACGGCATGTGTTCAGAACCGTTTGGCTGAGTGCCCTAAGTGCTCGCCCCCAAGTCCGGTGAAGCTGCAAAAGCCGTCAGAGGCTCCAGGGCCTCTGAGGCTAATAGTATAGTCAGTTAAATATATATATATATATATATATGAAAAAAAAACTCTATGTAACTTTGCGCTCGTTAGCTGTCACTTCTTGCTATACGCTAGTCGCTGCGACGCGCCGAATTGAGTTGTTTGAGAAGTTATATCTTTTGGCCGGCTTGCGATGTAATTTGTACATTACCTTGTTAATATTATCAGTTGCTTAAATAAGCGTTTGATGGGCCATGGGACGAGATATAACTCCCTATTGTGACCATTCGTGATTGTCTTGAATGTTACTGTTCCGGTTTATGTTACGCGTATCTACGTCGTTTGATAACTTGATAAACGCCTCCTGTAAATAATAGGTCTTGCCGTTCTGCAGTACTGGCCATTTCAAATCAAAATAATTTTTGTTTGGCTAAGAATTCTAATTTCAAATTAATTTTATTTTTAAAACATGGAATTGTTTTGTCAAAAGTAGTCATTTGTTTATTGATTAGTGTTACATTTTCATCGCATTTCAATCTTTTTTGTCATCATGGATACGTTAAAAATTCGAGTAATTATGGAATATGAGTACCGTTGTGGCAGCACCGCGGCACAAGCAGCACGCAACATCAACGACGTTTACGGAGCTAACACTACAAACCAACGCACCACCTGCTATTGGTTTGCTCGCTTCCGTTCTGGGAATTTCGACCTGAAAAATGAACCTCGCGGTCGTCCGAAGATTTTGGTTGACAATGACGAATTAAAGGCGATTGTGGAAGCTGATGATACACAACCTACGGCTGAATTAGCAGCAGCTTTCGACGTTAGCGTCAAAACAATATTGGTCCATTTGCGTCAAATTGGCAAGGTAAAAAAGCTTAACAAATGGGTGCCCCACGAACTCAATGATCGCCAGCGCGAAGTACGCGTCGAGACGTGCCTTGCACTGCTCAACAGACACACAAATGAAGGAATTTTGAACCGCATTGTTACCTGCGATGAAAAATGGATTCTGTTTGATAACCGCAAGCGCTCAGCAAGTTGGTTGGATCTTGGTTCAGCACCTAAACAATGCCCTAAACGAAAACTAACCCCTAGAAAAGTGATGGTCACTGTTTAGTGATCTAGCGCCGGTGTGATTCATCA
Organism: Saturnia japonica; assembly: GCA_033032175.1. NCBI lineage: Eukaryota > Metazoa > Arthropoda > Insecta > Lepidoptera > Saturniidae > Saturnia > Saturnia japonica. The sequence goes on from CM065330.1 coordinate 2,046,587, forward strand.
CAACTTCTTACCAAACGGGGTGAGCATTACTGCAGATGTGTACTGTGAAGAACTGAACACAATGATGGAGAAGCTGGCACATCTCCAACCAGCATTGGTCAATCGCTCGTCTCCGCTGCTCCTGCACGACAACGCGCGACCTCATACTGCACATCAGACGGTCTCCAAGTTGCAAGAACTGGGGTTGGAAGTTCTCTGTCATCCACGATACTCACCAGACCTTGCACCTACAGACCACTACTTTTTTCAGAATTTGGATAACTCCTTGGCGGGGAAAAAATTCAATACCCGAGAGGCAGTACAAAATGCCTTTGAAGAATTTGTTGCCTCCCGTCCAGCTGATTTCTTTAAGAAGGGCATCAATAAACTGCCACTGCGCTGGCAAAAATGCATTGATTGCATGGGTGATTACTTCGATTAATACAAATAAAAAATACATGAAAATAATTAGTTTAAATTTTTTCATACAAAACGGCAATTTCATAGGTAAAGACCTAATATTTGCTTGAACTGTGTTGTTATATTGTATAAACTTGTAATCTTGCCACGAAACGTATTGGTGTGAGAAGCTGTTGGACTATTTACTAGTTGGATCGACTGATGACTTCATATTTCCTCTCCTATTCCTTGACTGTTACTTGCCAATTGTGGAGCTTCTGTCGTCAGCGTCAGCGTAGTTAATTTGAATTATTTATAAATTTGGCAGCCCTGAGAAACCCAGGCAAATGTGTTATCTTCCTTCACTCCACCGAGGGTTCAGATGAAAAATCTTCCACTGCGTTTAATTAAAGGTAATTCCTGAGTCCATAACGGAGGGTATAACAACATGTAATAAGAATATGATAACCCTATTTTCTTGTCATTAATTAAACTATTATGGGCTCATATAATTTGGCACCGTAGATTCTAAAGAATGGAATTTAACAAGTGAAAGATAGGCCAGATTTGAGCCAAAGTTACTTGTTTTTATATCAATTTCCTAAACTTGGCTGTTTATAGGATTTCACTACTTTTTATATATAAACTAGCGATGTACCCGCGGCTCCGCAAACGTTTGTTACTACGTAATAATTAATTAAATCCCTTTATTTTTACTCATATTGTTGACAATTCATATACCGTATCAACTGAGCAGTGGCATGTATTTCCCGTGTACAATTTTCATAAAAATCGGTTGAAAACTATTAGTCTAATGTAGTATTCTCTAATGCATTATTAATTCTTATAGTCCCTCAATTATAGTAGGTATGATGTATGTTTCCCGTCTACAAATTTTGTTCAGAATCGGTTGAGAATTGATGAAAAGTAAACTTTTTGAATTACTTTGTTTTAGCCCAATAATTATATGTAAATAGTCAGACTTCCCGTGTATAAAATTTTATCAAAATCGGTTAAGAATTAATGAAATATATTTTTTTTTATTTCTTTTTTTTTACGGTTCCCAAAAGTGTTATAGAAAATTATCATTATTTTTCATTAATTGAATGATTTATGCTTCTCGTGTACATAATTGAATTAACGAAAATATTTTTCTTTTGATTTTTTTTATTTTGCATTAAATAAAAGTAATATTGATATGTCTTATACGTTATCAACTGACCGATAATATAAGCATCCTGTATACAAAACTTCATAAGAATCGGTCAAGCCTTTTTTGAGTTAAATCTGGACATACAAACAGACAGACTGAGGGCCAAAAAATTCAATATAATCACCCTTAAGCTGAGCTTTATTAGATCTATGAATTAATTTTTGTAAATCATAGTAAAAATATTTTTTATCTTTTGTCTCAAAGTGAGCCAAAATTGCCTCCTTTACCCCATTGTCGTCGGAACATTTCCTTCCCCTTAAGTCTTTTTTAAAATTGGGAAACAAATAAAAATCACTTGGGGCAAGATCTGGACTATAGGTTGGTTGGACTAGTGATTCGAAGCCATGCGTGTGCAGAGCAGCCATTGCAACTCTACTCTTGTGAACCGGCAAGTTGTCATGCAAGAGTAACCCACCCTTGGTCAATTTTCATCGACGTTTTTCCTTGATGGCCTCCTATAATTTTTTGTAGTGTCGTTGCGTAGTATTCTCCGGTTTCCTTTTCTTTGTAATCAATCAATATTATCCCCTCACAATCCCAAAACACAATAGCCATCAAATTTCCAGCCGACTCCAACACTTTTAATTTGTTTGGCGGCGGTGTCCCCTTTTATGCTGTTGCATGGACTCTTCTTTGGACTCAGGCTCAAAATGATGAACCCATGTTTCTTCTCCGGTAACAATCCGCTCCAAAATCTGTGCCGGTTCGTTTCCACATTTTCGGTACCCATCTTACACTGCTTTTATCATACCCAGGTGGTCATATAGGATTCGCAAAGTAATGGTATCTGAAACTCTAATTAATGCAGGTAACTCTTTTTTCTTCAAACGCGTGCCCTCCAGTATAATTTTTTTCACTTTTTCGACGATGTCTGATGTGGCGGCCTCAACTGGTTTTCCTGAGCGGGGGTCGTCTTCAATCGCCTCCCGACCATTTTTAAAAAGATAATGTCACTTGTAAATCATTGATTTACTATTACTAAGGACACCATTCCCCATAAACGGTTTCCATTTCATTCAAAATCGTCTGCGCGTTCTTTCCTTGCTTGGTAAGGAATTTTATCACAGCACGGTGTTCAATTTTCTCCATAGTTTCAGTTTTCTTCCGGATTGACTTATTTAGCAGGCGAGTGTTGAATAAACGAATGACGCAATAGGGCTGAAACTAAATTTATATACTAATGACGAGTCTCCAATTAGTATGACACTAAGCGAGTATCTCTATCTCCACTCCATCCCCTCCATTCCACGAACTTTTGGACCTCCCAGTGTACATCACTTGCTGTCACTTTTCGTTGAGTGACAATGTCAATATTTTGAGGGGGTCTAAGTTCAATGGCACTTTTCGGGTTAGGATTCGCAGTATTAATTTATTTAACAGATATTATAGATAAATTTTGGCTTTCTGCACTCCTTCTCCACATAAACTTTAACTTTGCCAAATCTCAGTCTTCCGTGCACGCAATACGCTTAAAAGGCGGTAGAAAGCTTTTGCTTCACGTATTAATATATGTATAGATAAATATTGTGGACTTTCATTCTTATCAACTAATAAAAATGAACAAGTTGATACTGAAACGAGACATTATAGGTTATTTATTTGGTTACCATACGTTTTTTGATCGTTTGGTGATCTCATCAGGACTTTGGGGGTAACCATTGAAAAGGAGAATCCTCCGACCAGATGGGTGTTATGTCTGGCGTTCAGCTGCCCAACGGTTGTTGTCGGGTTCTTGTATATATACTCAATTGTTCGGTTAATTTTGAAATTGCGATGTAGGATGCGTCGTATGTGGCGGGATAGATGTCGCTACATGACCGTTATTTCTTTGTTTTAAATCCTTCAGCCCTTTATTAGTATGTAGATGACAGCTAGCTGAGGTCAAGGTCTGACTTGCTGACATCCCTTACATTTATAGTTACAGGCTGATTGCACATCACTCACACTCACAGGTCAATACAGAAAAGGAGGTTATCTCGTGCTCTTCGGCAATCGGGTCGTCGATCGTCATGATAAAAGACCAATAAATATCTAATAACTTTCATCATGATATATATGTATTACTCTGCTACCTGTGCGAATATCAGTGACAATATTTCAATATTTAAAACATGATTCATTATTTTAGGCACCATTTTAAACAAATTCGTTAAATTCTAATACAACTAACCCAATAATTCTCGTATATATGTATATATATATATATATATATTTATATATATATATATATATATATATATATACTCAGTAGTATTCACTAAACAAAATAAGTATTCAACAAATGGCACACAAATATTATAATCTATACATATAAAAACAGTAAAGAGTCGAAATCTGTTTATTGAAGATATTTGACAAAAAATTATACGAGATGCTTAGAATCACGGACGGAACACATTAGGATAGTTTTTGAAATTTTAGTCTGTCTGTCGGTATGTTTGAACGCCAATCACGCAAAAACTACTGAACCGAATTTTGGTTGGGGAATTTTTATTGGGTTGAATTTAATGAATTTTGGTATGATTGTAGCTTTTATTCTGAAGGTACATACATTTAGGATGCATTTTTACACGTATGGACAATTGTATGCTCTATAAATTGCGTTTATGTTATGTAAATATAAAAAGAAAGGTATGTGTATGTAACTCTGCAATATATCTAGAATGTTTATTGAATAAAGTCAAAAGATACCAAATTATTTATCATTACATAATTTGCTATAAAATCAAAAAGTATTTATAAATGGCGCTGTACTGCTTGGTTTAAATTGTCACGAAATTGGTTTGATATTTTGCACATCGGCAATGAGAGTGCCACAACACAAAAAATGTAGATTTTGGTAAATTGCATTTTTTTGCATATGGAAATCGCATTTAAAATTAACTGATTTGACAAAAAGTAAAGATATTTTAAATTAAAATAAGTGAAATAATACATATTAAACATTTCTGTAGAAAGTTATATTTATAACCAGAAAAAAACAATACGAAATTCCTTTGCAAGGTAATATCGCCTGTTTTTTTTCCCCGGTAAAATCATAGATTAACTCTGGTATCAATTTATTTTTGTGGTTAATGTTTGAATTGTGATCTTAATGCACGAGCGACATGTCCCATGACAGCCGCCGATCAGTGCCGTAAACGAATAATTATTCGTTAAAATCCATATAGTCCTAGAAAGACACCTATTAGTTTCCGCACTTTTTTCTTCACAGTATATATTTCGACAACCAACCAGGATAACATCGTAACTTTAAATAAAATTAAATACAATTTTATCTTCTAATATCTTACTTCTTATCTTACCTTACCAATAAACTATATACTAATATAATAAATGTGATAGTTTGTATATTTGGATGTTTGTTTACTCAATCACGCAAAAACGGCTGAACCAGATTTGAATGAAATTTGGCACACAAATAGTCTATGACCTGGATCAACACATATCCTATCTTCTTTTATCTTACTATAATATAATAAATTTGAAAGTTTGTATGTTTGTTACTTAATCCTACAAAAAAGGCTAAGGCACACAAATAGTCCAAGATTAATACATACAATACTTTTTATTCGAGTAAATGTAATAGTTAACAACCATTACCACTTTATGGTACTTTGTGGTTATTTTATGTTTGATTATGAAATTTGAATTACTTTCTATTATTGTTTTCATTTTAATACCTAAGTTCCATGTGACAAATCTATTGAAATACCGTGTGAAATAGAAAGTAACTGTTTTACAAAAAGATCGTTAAAAAAAAGTTAACCAAGTATCTTTTTTAAGATTTTGGAATTAATTTAGAAATAAACTGCAACACTAAATAAATATTTATATAAAAAGGAGCTACGTTTGCGTTACAGTTTGGCAGAAGTAATATGTTATTTGAGTACCTATGTATAAATGTTTTTCTTATTAATATTTATTTTCCGGATTAGATTACACAACCAGCAAGGATATCAACGTAACTTTAAATAAAATAAACAACAGTTTTATGAAGATTCCCTACTATAATAAAATAAATGTGAAAATTTGTATATCTGTTAGTCACAAATAGTCTATTATCTGCTTTAACACATATACTTTTTATTAGGGTAAATATTATAGCTAAAAATAAAATAAAATACAGTTTTATCTTCTACTGTCCTACTGACTAATATAATAGATGTGAAAGTTTGGATGTTTGTAACATAATCACGCAAAAACGGCCAGACGCATTTGGATGAAATTTAGTACACTCGTAGGTTTATTACCTGAATTAACACTTAAGATGCTAAATTATTTTGTTTTCTAATATCCATGTGAACGAAGTCGCGGGTACAGCTAGTATAAAACAATTAGTATTAGTATAAAACAGAACATAAAGACAGAAAAACTTACCAGGTTGGGTTGAATTCAAAGAATGATACACGAAATTAATATTGTCACAATTAAATAACACCGTACCGTGCAATCTAAATGAGATAAAATTATGTAAATATTTCTTTTGACCTATGTCTGTTTGTGAATTTCATATCTTAGTAATAATAATACGGATCTACAGAGACCGTCTACGATGATTAAAGAAATAATACAATGAATTAACAATCTTTAATTTTAGGTCCATTAAATGCATTGAACGCCAAAAATGATAACTACACTGTTACGAACAGTAATCAGAAATCCTTTGTTTCGCCTCTTAAGAAGAGTATGTCAAGAAAAATTCCCAACTACGCCACAGACATTAAGAAAACTAAATTTATTCAACAAAAGGTAAACATTTATTATATTGTAATTTATAGCGAGACATTCAGATTTGCTGTGAATTCTAGAGATTCTCGTTCTCCTTCTCTTCTGATACATTTTTGAGTTCTAAGAGAAGATCACCCAAAAATAATTGCACAATATTGTATTCGTAAATTTTGTTATTGTAACTGTAATATTGGACTTCCGGAGTGTATACTTTAGGTTTTACTTGAAGAACAAAATTGGTTAGTTCGCTAGTTCCATTTGAGTGAATGGTAAAACTTTATCTTTAGCTGCCAATGTAGCTCCATTTTCAACCACAAATGGAGGCTTTATCAGCTGCACGTAAGGTGGATTTTCTGGTAAACCATTAATCTTTTTGATACCGTCCGTAGTTACAACATAAGACACTTTATTTTTATTGTAGAAGTAAAGTTTGTTTGAACAATCCACAACAATTTTCTATGCGTCTTTAACGCCTTGTGGCTTTTCTTTCTTGTTATCACCATCAGCCACTTTGTAGACATAGTGATTATCAGAACCGTTCGTTTTAACTATGCCGATCAAGCTATTTGTGACGGTTCCGTATTTTTACATGTTATTTGTTTTTGCATTAAAAAAGTAATCAACATCTTTAACTGAGAAATGAACTTGTGTCGTTTCATCATCAATTGTTGTAACATCATTGCCAGTTTCCAAATCTCTGGTAGCTTTAGCATTTTTTGAGGAGTATAGACCTTTGTAGTATTTTTGTCGGGTATCATTGACGTCGGCTTCAACGAAATATAATCGTAAATGTTCCAGCTTTGTCATCTTCAGTGTTTTTGTATGGTGGTGCTGCCGCTGCCAAGCGACTACAACCCTAAGTAGTTCATAAGCCACATTCTGATTTCTGAAACATGAAATAATTACGGATAACATTAATTCTGAATAAGTGACATTTTAAATTAAAATAATAATACTAAAAAAGGTAATAATTTTATTCGTAACTTGCGGGCGATATTTGGAAAATGATTTAATTATATAAAATTTAATTTACACTGTTAATCAACATATAAGAGAATGCAAAATGAAATCTTTTTTTTTTTCAATGTATCATAAGATATTGTATAATTAAGAAGTTTACTCTAAGGACATTGCGTTTCAAGATGACATAAATTGTAAGGTAAAGAACTATAAGTAAATAAACAAAAGTGATATATATGGTGTCGGTTTACTAAATTGTTTAAAAATATAGTTCATAGCTTGTGTTTGGTTTCTAAACGGAAAGTAAGATTTTCTTTAAAAAAAAAAGAAGAACGTTTCAGTTTAAGAAAATTAGGACGAGTAGTGCCAAGTCGGAGCGCGAAATAGAAACCCCGTTTCAGTGAAATAATAGATTAAAAAATTACATTTCTATATACGTGAGATAACTCAAACTAAATCTTAACATATAATGTACTGTAGAATAGGATATGGTGGTGGGTAATTATAATTTTAAACGTACTTTAAAAAAAACAATTAACTTAACAAAACATTTTATTAAATGAAACTGAAGTTACATTATATACTGTGCTGTGTTAGAATCCACAGAGTGGAATAATTTAATAATAAATAGTAATTTATTATTAAGAATTAATATTTCCGAAATAGCTGTATAGAAACTTACCCGGTCAGATTTAACTGAAAGAATTATAATCGAAATCAAGATTCTCGCTATTTTATATCACTGTATAATCATGTAAATATTTATTTTGACCTATGACTATTAAATTTAATATCTTAACAATGATCACACAGGTGTACATCTACCGTTTTACTTACGATGTATTTTGAAAATAAAAATGTCTATACAACATTTAATTGCAACTCTGGTATATACTGTGAACATCGTTCATAACTACTTGATATTTTGTCATATTTTAGATAGTTATAATAGTCTATCTGCCAAGTATCAAGAATAATTATTTACACTATTACGAACGGTAACACAAATGACAAAGAGAGATGGAGTTTTTGGCGGGATCTGACTATACTTTTAGCTTTAGGGACCCTGAAGACGCTGCGGCTTTTACAGCATTACCGAACTTGGGGGCGAGCGCAGAAGGAACTTGTAACTGCGTAAGTTATTGGACAAAGTAACCGGACCTCGGTTCGGGCGGTAGTCGCGCATGCAAATAGGTCGCGATCTAACTGAATCCCTACTCCTACGATTCGAGCTAACTAATATATATGCATAGACATGTTCCCTTCCTCCTGGGTGGAAAGAAGGAACCATGTGTATGTGTATTTAGTGATTTCAAAGTATTTCTACACTAACTAGCGCAAAAAAAGAAAAAAAAGGTCCGTTACAGAACCCATGTACCTGTGTGGTGTGACGTGTGTGTGTTCATACGTGTGTAATGTTGTATGTGGGTTAGGGTGGTCCTTAATAAGGTTATTTTCAAATTTCAAAAATTTCAAAATGAACAAAAAAAAAACGATATTATTTGTGTAGATAATGCCGATCAAAATATTACGTAATTAAATTTAACACTAACTCCAGGTATATTGTGTTAGAACCTTATAAAAATAAGAAGAATAAAACTAATTATTATTTATGTGCATGCGGTTGTCAAGTCAATGCTGAAAGATAAAAAATGTAACAAGTGCTAGTTAATTTAAATAATTATAATAAAAGAAGACGTAATAAAAGTGGATAAGTGTTTAATATTATATCATATATATTTTTATTACATCGCACAACCAACCAAATAATATCAGGGGTTTGGGCCCAGTTCACAGTTCACAGAGCACATTTGTAGCACAGTCTATGGCTAGATCTTTATTGCGTTGTTTGTGCACCTAAGAACCAAGATGGCTATAGTTGGAAAAAAAAATTTATAATTACTCCTTTCGCGTGAGATAATTTTAGTGTATGGTCATTTAGAATAAAAAGTATATTGAGAGAAAGTGCAGTAATCAAATCGATTGAAGAAGAAAGTTTTTCTGATGAGAAAAGTAATGAGTCATTGGAAACGAAGGAGCAAGCTATTATAATTGGTGAAGTTGCGGACAGCCATCTTGAATATTTACGAAACCAAAAATCTGCTTATTCTATGTTTAAAAATTTGGAAGTAAATTTGGAAAAAAGAAGTACACAGAGCAGGCTATTTTAACGAAGAAAGTTGAGTACTATGAAATATAATGAAAGAGACAAGAATATTTACTAAATCTAGATGATATATTTACACAGCTTAAAAATTCAAAAACAGAAACAATACCTGACGAAGAAAAAGTAAACTATCTGCTTATGTCGATGCCATCTTTTGAAAACATAGTAACAGCATTAGAAACCGTGGAGAATTTGACATATGATTTTGTGAAACAAAGATTACTCGGAGAGCAGGAGAAAAGAAAAAAAGGAAACTTTATTGAAAATAACAGGAGCGTGGGAAATGCATTTATCTGTTATGGTTGTGGAAAACTAGGTATTCACTAGGAAGAAGTATCAATGTAGACAAGACCAAATTATCAGAATGTTAATAGACACGCGAGCACTTCAACTTATAGTGAAAGAAGACATGGAAACCAATATCAGGGCTTCGGTAATACACAAGGACGACTGCAAACATATCTACGAGGAAAGAGCTACAATCATCAGAGAGTAAATAATACATACAACAATAAATCAGTATTTCTTTGTGATAAACATATTGAAGAAAATGAGTTTAAGTGTTGTGATAACAATATGATGTGGTATATTAATTCGGGATGTTCTGATCATCTCACAAATAATAAAAGTTATACCACCAACTATATAGAGTTAAGCAAACCTAAACAAATTTTTGTTGCAAAGAATGGTATCGTGTTAGAAGCTATAAGAGTAGAAAATATAGAAGTAAAGAGTTATGTTAACGGATCAATAGAATATTGCACTATAAAAAATTGAAAAAAGTGGTATGAAAATTGTATTTTCAGATGGGTATGTAAAAGTTTATAATAAAATTAAAAATGGTAAACTAATAATAATAGGCAAAACTATTAATTCTTTATATACTGTTAATTTGAAAGTGGTAAAGTCAAATAATTGTAATTTTATAGATCATGAAAGTCAAAGTGATGTATTGAAATTGTGGCATAGACGTTACGGTCATTTAAGTATGAATAATGTAAATATTTTCGTACAAAAATATCTTGTTGATGATTTAAATGACATTAAAAAATGTTAAGTAAAAAACATTCTGTGTGAGCAATGTATAACAGGAAAAATGACAAGACACTCATTTAATAGGCAAGGGTGTAGAGTAACAAAACCACTGGTGATGTTTGTGGACCTATCAATCTAACAACTTGGGAGGGATATAACTATTTTGTAACATTCATTGATGATTATATACATTTTGTTATTGTATACCTGATTAGGAATAAACCTGATGTATTTGATGTAAATGAATGGGGTTTCTGAGCCTATGAATAGAACTCTTGTTGATAAGGCGCGAACTATTCTTATTGAATCTAATATGAGTAGTGAATTTTGGAGAGAAGCTGTTTTGTACTCAGCATATATTACAAACAGAAGTCCAACAGTAAACCGAGATAAAACAACTACTGAATTGTGAGAAGGACGCAAACCTAATGTAATAAATATAAGAATAAAAATAATCAATGTAAGTAATGAAGAAAGACACTGTAATGAAGAAAAAGATACAGCAAAAGAAGATTGTAGTGGTGATAATGAGCAGTATGAAATGGAAGATTATATGGTAGAAAAACAACAAGATAAGAAAGTAGAAGAACAGAGAAATGTAAGAGATACAAGAAATAAACAAAATTCAACATGGTTAAACGATTATGTTACAGATTTTAATAACCATGAAGAAGATGCATATTTAGCATATTATATGATAACACAAGCAGAAATACCAACGTGCTATGAAGAAGCTATAAAAGAAAATGACAGGAAAACAGCGCTAATTAAAGAACTAGAAGCGTTAACTAAATTAGAAACATGGGAAGAACTAGAAAGAACTAAAGGTATACAAATAATAGACACAAAATGGATATTTACAGTTAAAGAAGATGATACAAAGAAAGATCGACTAGTAGTGAGAGGATTTCAGATGAAGAAAGAGAATCACTTCGATGTAATGTATTCTCCAGTAGCAAGACTGTCAACAGCACGTATGTTGATATCAAAAGCATTACAAGAAGAGTTGGATATACAACAACTAGATATACTTACTGCATTTTTAAATGGAAAGATGAAAGTGAAATTTACATAAGGTACATCATGTTGTGTAATTGTGTGTTGAGCGCAAGGGATACATGCAGGTAGCATGAAACCTACATGAAACCCGGAACCAGACTGAGCTGAGCGCGCACGGCGCCAGGGGTTAACGTCAATCCTCAACTTTGAGATATATTTATTAGAAAATGTAATCTGCGGTATTATTGCTGTAACAGAGGATCACGTTAAACCATTTCAGGTTCATCGGCACTTAACCAAATTGCGAAAACTGCACCCCTGGCGGGCCCCTCAGTGACAGCACGCGAAATTTTGCGCGCATATATATAAAACTTATATGGATGTTTTCTTTATGAGTTGAACTAACTGATTTTAAAATAATATATACGATTCGACTTTTCTATACTTTGTCGATCGGAGCTAAGTATAGGATGAGCAATATTTGCCAGGTTTGCGTAAAAAAACTCCAATAATAATAAAACCAAACATTTATTGTAACACCTGTTTACTTTATTAACATTAGCAATAACTTATCGATAATATATAATTAAATAAACGCAAATCTCTATACAAATGTTTTACACAATAAACTTCACAAAAAATGAGGCTAACTCGTGATGTCAGCGATGGCCGTATAATTAACAAATGTTTGGGATTAAATTCCGAAAGTAATGCCTTTTCAAATACCTTTTGATAAATGTTTATTTTAAAGGTGGGCACATAATAATGTCTCATACAATTATTTAGCTTTGAGAATTGTATAGTTTTATTTTTATAAACAAAAGAAGACAACCCTTCGAAATCAGTGCTAAAATAGGTATGGACAAAGTTTAAAGTTTAGAGAAAATTGTATTCATTATTTTACGAATCAAACTCTATATTTTTGATTTAGATTAAATTTAATAGCAGAATAGCAAAAATAATGTATACGTTGTCTAACACTATCATTTCATAAATTCAATCCAAAGGTAAATATTTTTGGCGTAAAAACACTTGTGTACCTACAAAAGCGGCTAACATAGTATGGATAATAAATATTTAGACTTATATAATTTGATATTAATATTAAGTTTTATATTGTAATTTAAACCAACGTAGTTGCTGACTGTTACCAGAAAGTACATAAATAAATGAAAAATTGGGCAAGAGTGGTCCCGCTTCGGCATTTCCACTATGGATGGACTCTTCTTTGAGGGCGGAGAAAGAAAACCTCATTATTACGTTCGGACGGTGGAAGATAATCACCTTAAAAATTACTGAGGAAGACAACTTCGTTAAAAAATTACTAGATGGTCAAGAATGAGTACCTTGTTAAAAATCATTGTCGAATTTTACATGAGGAGATGAAACCAACGAGGGCAGAGTATGAAACCTCTTTAAAAAACCATCGCCGGACTGGTGGGGGAAGGAGTGTGTTCATTCGCCTCCTTCCGCTGCCGTTTCACAGACGACAGAGGAAAAAGGAGAAAGCCTCGTTAAAAATCATAACCGAACTAGTGAGTAGGGGTACATTAATTTAACTCCTTCGCCCCGCCATGAGCTAAACCAACGTTAGCAGAGGCAGAGGAGAGGCGGTGGAGAAAACCTCTATAAAACCCACCGCCAGACTGGTGGTGCCAGGATGAACCATGGAAAACTGGGTCAGGGGGCCTGTCTTTCCATTCCACTAATTCCGTTGCACCGGACTGTCTCCGTCACAGTATTAAAACGTATTGTCTCATTTTTTAAATTATTATACCTAATTCACGATTTCTCATAGTACCTACATGTACAATAGTTTTTAAAATAAATAATAAATATATAATGATATAATTTATTTTAAATTACCTTACTTACCTTGTTAAATTCCACTCAGAGAATGATAAACAACAATAAACATCCAAGAATATAATATGTAAAGGAAGGGTGAGTGTTACCTTTAGTGTTTTGACCTATTTCTAGATATAACAACAGGTAAGTTGTACAAAAAGGGTTATCATGCGACACAAAACAAATCAAAAAGAAGCTTAAAACCACTTTAAAATCTAACCATTTTTACAAGGTTACAAGTTGCTAATAAGAATAACACTGTTTATTAGATATGTGGGAGAACGGGAGGTAGAACTAAATAAATAAGGTGGAAATAAATCTTAGTTATAACAGATCGCTCTTGCGATTCAGCTGACCCACCATCGCTCCCATGAGAGGACCATACGCTAGGTCACCATATTAGGGAATTATATTTATTTTTTAAGTCTGTCTAGTATCGACCATCAAATAATACGGTTAATAAAATGTTAAGCAAGTGAACATTTGTTCAGTTAAAAAATAAAATCGTTCCCCGAAGTCAACTACATAGTACACAATTAAGCTAACATAAATAAATAATTTTAATATCATCTCATAATAACTACTGTACGGGACGCACCGTGCTACAATATTAGTATACATAAACTGCAGCGTTTGCATACGCCGCGCATTGTGTTCCTTTTAAGCCGGGTTTGGTTATTATATTAATTCAGTGTTTGTTTGAATATAGCATCGACGACACTCATTCGGGAAGTTTTATTTATCATCCCCGAATCTATCATCACTGTCAACTAGTGCAGGCATTTCAGAACACTCTCATGCCGTGTCCGCGATTGGACAACTTCTGATCTGTTGAGAGGCCTTACTAACGTATTTAGGCCACGGTTTGCTTGTCAAAACGGCTTCTCATTGGTGGGAGAGAGCATTAGTTAATTACACAACTGTACCAGAAGTCAATATATATGTGACTCATCTGTTCTATAACTATGCTGATTCACGATACGATACTTCTTAATTGTTGATTGGCTTCCAGAGATTCACAGTAGGGTTCGAATGAAAAACAATGTTTGCTATTTAGATGCGGAGAGTACTTTCTGCGCGTTTCCCGAGTGATCTCTTAGACTCACAGAACACTATTACTCCTAGCGGAGCTTAGACTGAACTGATTTTGCCACCCCGCGGCGCATCTGTCGGTCCGACTTGCACATATTATGTCGCGCACAATAACAGAGCGGGATGGCGAGACTATAGGGCGCGTGTACTCTCCGCTTTCTCTTTATTAATATGTGGGGGCGATTATTATCACCTCTCTTATCTTATGCCCCCCCTCGAGAGGGGTCCCGGTATACCGCTCGCCTTCGATAGCAGCGACAAGGCGGAGTGCCTCGCCACTTGTTTGGAGAGCCAGTGCTCTCCGAACAGTGTCGATGCAAATACCGACCGGGTCGAGGGTATCGATGGATGCGTGTGGGAGCTGGATAAGCTCCCCGCGACAGACTCCCTGTCCCCAGTCACGTCTGAGGAGGTTCTTTCCATTATAAAAAGCCTTAAGCTTAGAAAAGCACCAGGTCCCGACGGGATCAGGAATGAAGTACTTAGACTTCTTCCCGATCGCCTCATAGCTCTTTTGGTCTGCATCTTCAATGTAGCCATAGCCCACTGCCATTTTCCAGCCGCCTGGAAAAAGGCCATAGTCATAGGTATCCGTAAGCCCGGCAAGAGCGCGTCGCTTCCCGACAGCTATCGCCCGATCAGTCTCCTAAATACTTTAGGGAAAATGTACGAGCGGATCCTTCTGAACCGTCTCAAGTCAGTAATAGAGGAGAAAGACCTCTATCCGCCTGAGCAATTCGGTTTCCGTGCTAGATATTCTTGCACTCATCAAGTGCACCGCCTCACGGAGCACGTTGCATTTAATTTTTCTGAATTATATAAACCCCGCCGTACACTTGCGGTCTTTTTCGACGTTGCCAAGGCCTTCGATAAGGTCTGGCACGAGGGATTGATCTACAAGTTGTATCACTTTGAAGTCCCCGATAGGCTAATTAAAATAATTCGCGACTATCTAACAGATCGCACCTTTCGCTATAGAGTGGAAGGTGAATTGTCCACGCCCCGTCCAATACGCTCAGGCGTTCCCCAAGGTTCGATCCTGGCTCCTAGCCTATTTAACCTGTACGTCAGTGACCTACCTCGACTCCCGGAGGTCGAGGTAGGGCTATACGCTGACGATACAGTCTTATATGCCTCAGATAGGAATAGATCCGACCTCAGACACAAAGTCCAACGCGCCGTGACCACTCTCGGGAAGTGGTTTAACGAGTGGCGAATAGCCGTCAATCCCTCGAAGAGCGCCGCGATGCTCTTCGATGCGGATTCGTCACAGATACCGTGGAAGCTTAAACCTGTTAAGCTCTACGATAATCCGATTCCGTACGTAAGAGAGACCAAATATCTAGGGGTAACCCTAGATAGTAGGCTCTCTTTTAGACCCCACATCCGTAAGGTTAGGAACAGGGCCGCGTGGGTCCTGGGCCGGTTGCATCCTCTGTTGTGTTCGGTGAGCAAAATGTCCACGCGACATAAGCTCACGCTCTACAAGACGTGTATTCGACCAATTTTGACATACAGTTGCGCTGTGTTCGCACATATGTCCGAGTCGAGTTTCAAACGGTTACAATCGATACAGAATAGGTTCCTCTATCGTCTCACCGGGGCCCCGTGGTATGTTCGAAGCGTAGATCTCCATAGAGATATGGAGCTTCCTTCGATACATGCCTACGTTAAACAGCTCTCCCGTTCGTATTTCGACACCGCGTCGAACCACGCGAATCCGTTAATAAAAACAGCCGCCACTTATGTTCCGGCACCCACGGACATCCGGTGCAAACGCCGGCCGCGCAACATTTTTATTGATCCCGACGATCACATCGAAAATGCGAATAAATATTACACATCCGTCTCTCCAAACAGAGCGTGCCAGCGCCCACGCCCGCGTAACCACCGCTCTCTCCGCAGAGGGCGGGCGGTCAACTTCGCTCCCGCACACCCGTCACGTCCACCCTCTCTAGCGGTAACCCAAGCCTAGGTCCATTCCTCGGAGTGAAACCCTTGGGTCAGGCAGCCGCCCGCGCGATACAAGTGACACTGTACGTGTATCACTTAGCTACCTACATACAACACTACACACGTATGAACATACACACGTGCACACCACACAGGTACATAGGTTCTGTGAGGGACCTTTTTTTTTTTTTTTTTCTTTTTTTACGCTAGTTAGTTAGCGCTAGTTAGTGTAGAAACATTCCGATTACTGAATACACATACGCACGGTTCCTTCCTTCCTCCCAGGAGGAAGGGAACGTGCCTATGTGTATAAATTAGTTAGCTCGAATCGTAGGTGTAGGGATTCGATTAGATCGCGACTTATTTGCGAACGCGGCGACCGCCCGAGCCGAGGTCCGGCCACTTTGGCACCCTCGTGCGAGTCGTCCACAAAACTTTCGCGGCTGAGTGCCCTCTGCGCTCGCCCCCAAGTCCGGTGAAGCTGTAAAAGCCGCAGCGGCTTTAGGGCCCCTAAGGCTAACAGTGTAGTCAGTTCTAAAAAAAAAAAAAAAAAAAAAAAAAAAAAAAAAAAAAAAAAAAAAAAAAAAAAAAAAAAAAAAAAAAAAATTATCACCTCTACATTAAAAGGGTCACTTGTAAGAATAAATATTAACTATGCCATATTATAAAAAATGTATTGCGAGATTTAAGTTATACATTATATTCTGGGGCACTAAGGCTAAAACTTCCTTATAGCGTTTGCCAGGCAACGTCAGCCCTTATGACTGGTAACTAATAAAAGACAGACGGCTCCCCTCCCTTGTACCCTTCTGCTTATCAGAGGGGACAGTGAATGGGGGCAAGAGTGGTCCCGCTTCGGCATTTCCACTATGGATGGACTCGTCTTTGAGGGCGGAGAAAAATCACCATTATCAAAAAATTAGGACGAAAGGTGAAAGAATACTACCTTAAAAAAATCCGAGGAAGATAACCTCGTTAAAAAATTACTAGATGGTCAAGAATGAGTACCTTGTTAAAAATCATTGTCGAATTTTAC
The DNA here is from genome assembly GCA_033032175.1 of Saturnia japonica. NCBI lineage: Eukaryota > Metazoa > Arthropoda > Insecta > Lepidoptera > Saturniidae > Saturnia > Saturnia japonica. The sequence continues at coordinate 2,063,999 of CM065330.1, forward strand.
ATGAGGAGATGAAACCAACGCGGGCAGAGTATGAAACCTCTTTAAAAAACCATCGCCAACCTGGTGGGGGAAGGAGTGTGGTCATTCGCCTCCTTCCGCTGCCGTTTCACAGACGACAGAGGAAAAATGAGAAAGCCTCGTTAAAAATTATAACCGAACTAGTGAGTAGGGGTACATTAATTTAACTCCTTCGCCCCGCCATGAGCTAAACCTCCGTTAGCAGAGGCAGAGGAGAGGCGGTGGAGAAAACCTCTGTAAAACCCACCGCCAGACTGGTGATGCCAGGCTGAACTATGGAAAAATGGGTCAGGGCCTGTCTTTCCATTCCACTAATTCCGTTGCACCGGACTAATCTTAATCTTTAAACCTAATCTTTAATTTGTTAATAAAATGTTAAGCAAGTGAACATTTGTTCAGTTAAAAAACAAAATCCTTCCCCAAAGTTAACTACATAGTAAAAAATTAAGCTAACATAAATAAATAATTTTAATATCATCTCATAATAACTACTGTACGGGACGCACCGTGCTACAATATTAGTTTACATAAACTGCAGCGTTTGCATACGCCCGCATTGTGTTCCTTTTAAGCCGTGTTTAGTTATAATATATATTCAGTGTTTGTTTGAATATAGCATCGACGACACTCATTCGGGAAGTTTTATTTATCATCCCCGAATCTATCATCACTGTCAACTAGTGCAGGCATTTCAGAACACTCTCATGCCGTGTCCGCGATTGGACAACTTCTGTTCTGTTGAGAGGCCTTACCAACGTATTTAGGCCACGGTTTGCTTGGCAATACGGCTTCTCATTGGTGGGAGAGCGCATTAGTCAATTACACAACTGTACCAGAAGTCAATATATATGTGACTCATCTGTTCTATAACTATGCTGATTCACGATACGATACTTCTTAATTGTTGATTGGCTTCCATAGATTCAAATTAGGGTTCGAATGAAAAACATGTTAGCTATTTAGATGCGGAGAGTACTTTCTGCGTGTTTCCCGAGTGAATTCTTAGACTGAACTGATTTTGCCACTCCGCGGCGCATCTATCGGTCCGACTTGCAAATATTATGTCGCGCACAATAACAGAGCGGGACGGCGAGACTATAGGGCGCGTGTACTCTCCGCTTTCTCTTTATTAATATGTGGGGGCGATTATTATCACCTCTACATTAAAAGGGTCACTTGTATGAATAAATATTAACTATGCAATATTATAAAAAATGTATTGCGAGATTTAAGTTATACATACATTAAAATATATGAAATGACGGCGAGTGAACACTATAGTGCGCTACAGGTGTTCGTCTCGCTCTGAAAGGTTTAGACTTAATAAGCGGAGCGTATAGTACACCACAACTCAACAAGCTGTACCCCACGGTTACACCCGTGTTAATTTTATCCGACAAACACCGCGCTGCCAACGCACCCATGTATGTAGTCTATCATAATTGTTCTTCCCGCAAGTACAAATTATTTTAATTTTTCAGTATCTCCTGAACTATGTGTCCAAATAGCTATATACTCTAAACAGCAAAATTTGGCTTCATAAAATTGTCTTTGTGATGAAGTAACTTTTGTTTGTAAAGATTAATATGCCATGTTTAAAAGGAATGTTTATATATCACTTTTTAATTTTTAACAAATCTTTGTCACAAAATACCTTATTGTGGCCTATGTATAAGAGATAGTCATATGCTATCAGTGACTTATTTTTGGATATACTAAGGACAAATATTATTGTAGAACATTGTATTTCCATATAATTAACGATTACGACAACGCACACGGTTAATTAAATCAGTTCCGGAGGTACTCGATTTCCGACTTACGTAACAAAAATCAATATTTAAGGTTATTTCAGAGTTGTAGCTTAATTTTAAATAGCCTGTACTATTCCTCCATAATTTGGATATCATATAAAAAAAGACGTGTGGCACTCGGGGACTGCCGCGGTAAAGCTATTGCATAGCATTTTTTATCAACTTATGCAATTATATTTATTTTTTTATGCAGTTTATTTTTCTTTGTTTTTTTTTTCTTTGATATTAATTCAAGTTACACTTTTTGAGCGTGGTGACCGATAAGAAAACAATTTTTTTTCTTTTATTAAATAAATGAGAAGTTAATATTGTTCAAAATATTTTTATTATCTTACAATACATGTAGGTTATTCGGAAATATTTATCATTGAAACTATAGGTTCATGGTAACTGAAATAAGAAACATAAGTTTGAGACTTGATTGATATCTTCTTCTAAATATCTGCAAAATTACCGCGTCAATGGTGGTGCGAGCTTACAGATTGCAGGGTGAAGAGGGGGTTTACGCATGCGCAGTAACGCCGATACAACCAATGCCACCAAGAGGCGAGTTGCTGAACTAAAGAAACAAGCGTGATATTTGAAAAAGTCATTAAAAATTTTGCTATTTATTTATTTATTTGAACACTTACATAATAAACACTAAAACAAGTAAAGAAAAATAGACAAAGAACATTGCTTAGTGCTACTATAACTAAAAGTGTAGACTACATGATAAATAGAATATAGCGAGTAACAAGAAACAGACGAGAGATCAAATTAAAGGTAATAAACAACATAAATTCTAATAAATAATAAACTACTGGATCAAAATTATTCTTCTAAGTGAGCAAAATATTTTTTGATTGCCGGAACGTCGTCATTTAAAATGTCTAGCTTGTTAGATTATACATGCATTATACCCCAAGTTTGAAACAACTCCTTCTTTTGCAAACAGATTAAAACTAGCTGGCCTTGGCAATTTTCTTAGAACAGTAAATGATAAAGACGATAAAAGATTCGGTGCCTCTATGGAGCCTTTAATCAACTTGGTGAGAAAAACAACGTCTAGCTTGCGTCTTCGATTAGTTAATCTGCATATATTAAAGTGTTTCAGACGGTCGCCATAACTTTGCAGTTTCTTACCTAAGTAACAAGCGTAAGTAAGATGCCATAGAAATCGCTTCTGTACTCGCTCCACTTTATTATTATAAACATCGTAGAAAGGATTCCATGCAGTACTACAGTATTCCATTATACTACGCACCAGCGCATTGTATAGTAAAATTTTTGTGCTTGGGGATTTAAAGCCCTTGCAGTTGCGCAGTAGAAAACCTAGACGCCTGAATCCCCTTGAGACGATGTCATCTATGTGAATGTTTAAACGAAGTTTACTGTCCAGAATGATGCCCAAATCGCGGATATGAGACACATTTAAAAGTGTATTGTTTCCAATACTGTATATAGGTTGAATTGTATCTTTTTTTCGGGTAAAAAGGATGGAATAGCACTTTGAAACATTCAGGGCCATATCATTTGAAATACACCATTCACATAGCCATTTAAGTCCTTCTGTATCAAAGATATATCGGCCCAACTATCAACAGACCGGAAAAACCTAAGGTCGTCAGCATATAAAAAGTAGTCAGAATTAGTGAAGCACTTACCTATGTCATTAATAAAAATGTTAAAGAATAAAGGGCCTAGATGGGAGCCTTGAGGCACACCAGAACAAGCTGGAAACCAGGCAGAGGCATGGCCATTGACTACTACACTAGATTTTCTGTCTGATAAATAGGATGAGCAGCAACTGAGCAAGGACTGGGCGATACCATGGGTAGAAAGCTTGTGAAGTAAAATGTCATGGTTCACTTTATCGAATGCCTTGCTGAAATCTGTGTAAATAGCACTAACTGAGAGACGGCAATCAAGAAAAGATGAAACATGATTGATAAAGGACACAAGAATCGTATTCGTAGATCGCAATTTCATAAACCCGTGTTGATGTATTGAAATAATGTTTTTAAAATGCCACGATAGAATAGGGTGTACCAGTTTTTCAAAAATTTTGGCGAACGTAGGTAAGATCGAGATGGGTCGATAATTTTTCACTAGTTCTTTACTGTCATTTTTATGTATAGGTACTACTAGAGCTTTCTTCCAAGTTTCAGGGAAAATACCACTTGACAATGATCGATATATTCATCGATAGATGGCAAAACTAAATAAACAGGTACGGATCTAGGGAATAAATTATTAAATTTATTAAATGGCCAAGCTGAATTACATCGCGAGAGTATTATTATAATTACAAATTATTTTGTGATTAGCTTTGCCCACGACTTCATCTGCGTGCGATATGTTTTATTTTTCAAAATGCTCAATTTGCAAATAATACTAATGAAATATTTATTATATTAAGTAATTTACAGGTTATTATTTATAAGTTAAGCGTTTAAACAAACTCACTTGCGTTGCGTATTTATAATATTTGTCGGAAAAGCCTTTTTTGTTCGATAAGTGGAATAGGCTAATGCTAAATATTTTGGAATATTTTTTCAAACCGAACCAGTAGTTTAGTTAGCACGTTGAACGAAAAAGAACACAAACGTGCAAACAAAAAACACTTTTGCTTCATAATATTAGAATATAAGTGAAAAATAGATAGTATACTTTATTTAATTTGTATGTAATCATTAATCTTTCTTTTTTATTATATCATACTTGCATCTATTTATTATATCATCATACAGATCTAAGTACTAATTTTTGGTAAAGAAATTATATTCTAGATCTGGTCCTGGAAAATGCATCTGAATGTCGAATTGTATAGAGTTGCAAAACCACAATATTTTAATTTTATCATACTCCTAAAAATTTATTAATAATAAAATAAATCATTTTCTATGTATGTCCAGCCGTTGGCGTTCGAATCTGAAATAAGTAAAATAAAAGCCAGCTGACCTAAAATTGGCTTTTATTTAGTTTTAGTTTTGAAAATGTATACCGTAAGTAATTTCTCTTTCGAAATAATACTCAAATTTGACAAAAATTGCTATACTTGCATATTAAAACGTAAAAATGTAAAATGTAGAAAAAACTATTTATATATATATAATTTTATAACGTATAGTGAACAAATAAAATGATGTAGGTTTTACAACTCTATGTTGTCGTTCTTTTATCAAACATATTTTACAACGCCATCTAGCGGTGAGAGGAGTCCGTGTTCCCGTCGAGGGTGTCGCGACACCTAAGTCAAAGTATCACCGCTGTGCCGGTCGGAGTGGGAGGTGTTAGGTTATTTTCGTTAGGGAATTTCTGGATTCGGTCTCCACGCTCAAGGCCCGCGATAGAAGCTATGCAATAGCTTAAAAAAATAATTTTTCGAATCGGACTGGTAGTTCCAGAGATTAGCGTGTTTAAACAAACAAACAAACATACTTTTCCGCTTTATTATATTAGTATCTATAGATGTATATTTAAAAAAGATTACAACTTATTCTATTTTACTTAAACTTACAACTAAAATTACAAGTTATATGATTTCCAACGATCCAATATTATTTGTATGTATTTTATATTATTACTTTGTCTCGAATACTCTAGTTTAACTATTATGTATATCCTTATCAATGTTATAATCCAAATTTAATATACGATACACAAGGATAACTATTTATCTGACACATTTATGGTAACTAGAACATAATTTATAACCACTAACTATCCTATAAGTAATTTGCAACTATCTATATATCATTTAATATTGTACTATTTACTACCCAAACAAGGCATACGATTTCAAACTATTTTACACTGTGGCGCCTCATTCGCCTCTATTTTTGTAATGGCTATTTTAGAATCGATATATTAAAATACTTAACGAGATGACAGATAACAATTTGGTTTCACGACACGTTACTTAGAATTGTACTATTTCTTACCAAGTAAATATACTAGCCCTACTGATGTAGTTTATTTTCATTGAACATATCAAAGTGGTGATCCCGACCTGAACCAGTTTAAAATGTCGTGAACAATGTGAATCTAAATAATCTTATACTCTCACAGGTATAAGAGACAACACAAAGATTTTTACCCCAATCGAAACGAAGTAAATCCATTTATTCCTTAGTATGAGAATTATATTATTTATGTAATTATCAATCTTTTATCTGTAATTGTACCTACTCTATTAGATAAAATAGGAACTTTTATCCCATTAACACTCCATTCAACTCACCCCAAGATCAACTTCATTCATTTCGACGCAGCCCAAGTCGTAGGAAAAAGTTACTATATTTTGTGTTAAACTAAAATTAGGAATAATAACTTAGTTTATACTTGTAGCTACCAGAATGTTCTTTTTTACTTTATAATACTACAATGTATCGCCTCTTGAAATAACTTCGTTGGGTGACAAAGACAACTAATGTAAAAGAATACATACACAGTTCAGGTACAAGTGAAAGCGGACGTGTTACGAATTAAATAATTTCATTGATTGTAAGTATAATATTATTAGTATTTAAGAATTCTTTTAGCCGAGTAGTTTGACTATTTTGAAGTTTTATAATTATGTGAGCTTAATAAAGCGCTTGTCATCATGAAACCAGGATTTATCGTTATAATGGTTTTGCCTAAATTCCTCTTCAATAATAAATACATATCTATTGATTTGTGGCTCAGCATTCCCCGTCGACTGTCCAAGAGTTGTGCTGCCCGGTGGTTTAAACCGGTTAAAACGGAATATCAATTCGATATGCTACTACGAGCGAACATTTACTAATTCAAACTGGTAACAGTATCAGCTGACGGTGAAGGAAAGCACCGTGAGGAAACCTAAACCCTTGAAAAATGTCGTAGTACCTCTGTATGTGGGAAACATATAGAACTGTTGTTTTCTCTGCCATTGAAATCGCCAATACGCCGTGGGCTAGCGTGGTGATTAAACCCTTGCCTTCCCACTTACAGACTGGTATTATTATTGAGAGTTGTGTTCATCGCACTGTATGAAAGAACATTATCTCTGATAAAAATCAGAGTTGGAGGTCGTTTCGACCTCTTCCCGCAGTTCAGCATCTGAAGATGAAAGGAAACATCACAAAAAACAAAGACTTTCGAGTAACGTTTTCGAAAACTTTAGATTCGTGGCGCAGTGATAGTATTACTAATCTACTATTGAAAGGTATTGGGTTCGATTCCCGCATATGACTGATATTTCTGTGATGAGAATAATTGTTAGTTGTGTGTCTGTGTGTTAAATATCTATTTAGGAAAGAAAGAAAGAATGAAAAGACATTTATTTGTTATACACATAATATATAAGTTAATAATAATAAATATTTAAAGTTAAAATAATAATAATTCTATCTGATATAACATAAAATAATAAAGAAATAAATATCAGGCTAACGTAATTGCTCCAAAAGAAGATAAGCTTATAGGCAAATATGCATGGAATAGAATATGTACATAGAATATAGGCATATATATGTATATCTTCTGTTTAATTACTATAATACAAGTTATGATTATAATTGGAATTAAATGGCCGTGTGTGAAATTGTGTCCCCATATTTAATTTATTACAAAACGCTTTAATTTTTTTATCGTAATAGTTTTAGCTTTACGGTCACAATCTCACGTGACGTTAAGTAACGACGTGGTCCAAGATGGTAACACGTAAAGCCTAGTGAAGAAACTGGCTCTCAAGTGCAGAAGCCGTAATACAACTATAGATGATGCTTAGCGACAGATTTTCACTTTGACCAACAAGTTGGAAAATGTTGCATTGGTAAATACCCTACCACTACGCTATGGGCTTATCATGATATTTTCCTTCCCCGAAAGCTAAGTCTCACTGCAGGGATTCGAATTCACGTCAATCTACGCTGTTATCACAGATTTAGTAATTTAGTATACATCGGCAATAGGATAAATAAGTCGATACTAAAAATGGAATACAGTAGTCTGCGTATTATTCTATTCTTGGTTTTCTTTGCTATATCGCTAACTCGTTCTAATACAAGCATGTACTATGCTCCTTCTCATTCGAATTGTTAATCTATATACATATATTAAATCTATTATAAAGAATAGCTTTTTCATCGTTGACTATGTCGCGTGTAAAAGTCCTTCACAATTTACCTTGACTTTAAAGATAAAATTGATAGATTTCTATTTATATTTAGATAAAAAGTAAGTTAGGTTGTGAGGTTTGTTTTGTGATACATAGTAGAAAAACAGTAAATGGGGTACCTTGGGTCCGATAATGGATAATACAGGCCTTGTGGCTCAGTGCTAGTAAACCTTACTAATAGTCGCGTGTTCAATTACAGTATGTTCCGAAAAAAACTTAGATATTAAGTTTGAACATAATTTCTATAACAACTTGAAATAAATCTAAAATAGTCATTCCATCTTTTAGAATTACTAAGACCAATGTTTTAGGTAGGTTTTAAACTTCCTAGCAGTCATATATATATATAGACTTATTTGCACAGACACTACCAAACATTTTTACCAAGATTAAAAATTATGTCATTTCAGACATTTAGTTCAATTTACAATAATAAACTTGATATTCAGATTGACTGGTCTCTCTAATGTTTATCTTTTTCCCATTATTAAATGAAACATACTGGTCACAATGTTAATTACTTTCGTTTTCTCCTATTTATAGTAGTACTAATTTAAATTATTATTTTATACTAGCTGTGCCCCTCGGTTTCCCCCGAGTTTTTATCCAACAAATACCGCGCCGCCAACGCGACGGACCCATGTAATCATAATTGTTATCACTTCTCGCAAGTACAAATTATGTATTTTAATTTTTCATTTTTTCCTAAACTATGTGTCCTAATTACATACTATAAAAAGAAAAATTTAAATTGTCTTTATGATGAAATAAATTTGGTTCGTAAGGATTAATATAATATGCCTAAAAATAAAGCTAAAAATCAATTTTTAATCTTCAACATAAAAACACGCAAAATACCTTATTGTGGCTTATGCTATTAAGAAATAGGCATATGTTACCGGAGACTATTGTTAGATATACTAAAGAACAATATTTTTGTAGAATATTATATATACGTATCACTAACCATTACGCCAGCGCATGCGGATAAAGCAGTTCGGGAACACTTTCACTTCGACTTACTTAAACAAAAATCAATATTTAAGGCTAGCTGAGAGGTTTAGCTTAGTTCCAGATAGCCTATACTATTCTTCGTGAATCTGGCTATCATATACAAAAATAATTTTTCGAATCCGACTGCTACCCGTTGTCCAGAGATTACCATGTTTAAACAAACAAATAAAAAAACTCGTCGGCTTTACTAAATTATTAATAGTATAGATATACACGGACTGACCTCGGAACACGACAAACCAAAAGAAAATCATACATGTGTTTAACACTATGTATGGTGGTCGCGATCCCTACCACCCCGCTATATTACTGTATATACACTGACTAATCTCTGAACACGATAAACCAAAAGAAAATTATAGTTGTTTTTTTTCTTTCTCAGTGACTATACTGTTAGCCTAAGGGGCCCTAAAGAAATAGAGCCACTGATGTCTTTGACAGCTTTACCAGGCTTGGGGGCGAACACCGGCATTCAGCCGCGAAAGCGTGAGCAACATGCGCACAAAGGTGCCAAAGTGGCCGGACGTCGGCTTGGGCTGTTACCGCGATTGTGAAAAGGTCGCGAACTGACTAATTCCCCATCTGTAGAAAATTTGAGCTAAACTAACACATACATATAACATGTCCCTGCCTCTAGGAGAAAAGAATGAACATGTGTATATGTATTTAGTATCCTGGAAACATGATGGAGGGAGAGAGGGAGGACGTGACGGGTTTGCGGGAGCGAAATTAGCCGCCCATCCCCTGTGGAGGGAACGGTGATTTCGCGGGCGTGGGCGCGAGCATGCTTTGTTTGGAGAGACGGTGGAGTAGTATTTGTTTATTTCCTCGATCTTATAAACAGGATCGGTGAAGATATTCGCGGCCGGAGTTGTTCGCGGGGGATGTTCGGTTTTGGGGGTTAAGTCGCGGCAGCTTTCACCAACAGATTCACGTGATTCTAAGCAGTGTCGAAGTACGATCGCGTAAGATATTCAATTTACGATTCGACCAACGTACCAAGGGGCTTTGTTAATTTTACGTAAGAATCGGGTTTAGAGGATTTGGAATTTATTAATGTTGATCTTTGACGTATGAGCGAATGTAGCGCAGCTTATATGTCATGATAGGACGGACATATGTCTTATATAATGCAAGCTTATGTCTCAGGAACATTTTTCTTAGTATCAAGGGTTGCAGTCTATGTGTATTGTAAATCGCCCTTATTTTTTAAAACACGAAACACTGTTATTTCTTCCTAAAAGCATAAATATGAATTTTCATATCCCTAAATTTAGAAATAGTTTGTTCTTGATACAATCTTTCATCCCCTATTTCACCTCTTAAAGTTTTATTTTCACGACATAAGGTAAGCAAATGTCTTTCTTTAAGGTCCAATATATCTCTATATCAAAATTCATCAAATTTAGTTTCATGCGTTCTTCGTTCAAGCCTTCATCGTCTATTTCAGGGCGTGAAATGCAACAGACAGGACAGACAGAGTTACTTTCGCATTTATAATAATATTAGTATGGATTATTCATTTAATTATGCTGTCGTTCTCTATAGTGTCAGTAAATTACCCAATAGCAGAATAACGACAACAGTTTATAATAATAAATTTTTGAAATTAATTCTCTCTCTCTCTCTCTACACCTTTCTTTGTTTCTCTTTAACTGATATTTAAGCATGGTAAAAATAGCAAAAGATCGATTGTTGTGGTGTCCTTTTTGTTTTCTATAATAGGGATTTTTATATTGTTAACACAAATCTGAAAAGTGAATAAAAGACGGTAAATTTTTTGGAGAGATCGGCCTTTTAGACCTCGATTTATTGTGAATCGATACATCAGAATTAGATTCGAATCGATCTTTTTCGGAAGGAATTGTCTAGCAGCGATGCGGCACTCGACTTGCTTGCGTGATTATATCCAACCTAGGGTGACCACTTATTAATATGATTTATTATATAGATGTGTGGTCAACTCATATTGGAAAGTTCCAAATTCTCTGAAACTGTACATTTTTAACTTTATGTAAACTTTCAATAATCATCATTTTACAAACCAGTTTCAAAGTTTCAGCCAATACAACTGAAGAGCTATTTTATAGCATTTTTATCGAACAAATGTTCGACGTGATTTTTAAAAATGATATAACTTTTTTATTTATGAACTCATTGAAGTAAAACCACACTAAATGTAAAGTCAACCTTACCAAAATATATTAGTTGAAACCGTTTCCAAATCAGTTAAGCCGTTTCTGAGATTAGCGCGCACAAACGTTGGCAAACAGACAAACACAAAAATTCTAACAATCATTGTTTTGGGTTTTCCTCCGTTTATAGAGACCCCCAATAATAGTTTTTCTCATATATCTTCTATGTACAGACATCGATCAGTTACGTTTTTATTATATGTATAGATAGATTATTAGTACAGTGTTTCATACAATGTAATAACTTACTTGTACTTAACTTAATATTATTATTTTTTTAAATTACATTTGCGATTTTTTATTTTGTTAATGTAGTAGGCGTCTATAATAGGTTTGCTTATGTGTATTTAATTTAGAATTTGTAAAAATGGCTCAAGTATAATATGCATGCAGTAGGTGATTTTTTAATAAATAAATAAACAGTCAAGTAACTAATGATGAATTTGAAGACGGTATTTTAGGCAATTTGAAATTATAAAAAATAACATATAATATTATTATCGATATCGGGGAATCTGGAATCGAGACTCAGTAAGAGGGAATTGCGTCTGCGTAGCATTATCATATTTGCAAAAAAAAAATAAAAAAAATATCCTCCATTAAAATTAAAATGATTTTAATCTTTTCTTTTAGTAGTTAAAACATCGCAAGAGTGAAAGAAATAGTGACTGAAAATACTCATTCAGTTTGAGAGAGATAGCCTCTGAACTTTCTGTCTCACGAATCGATCCGTATCATTTTAAACAATCACTTGGGTATGAAACATGTTGTCGCTTGGCTAGTCCCAAAAGACCTGAATTTTCTTCAAAAACTCAATCGCATAAGAGTCGCTGAGAACATGCTAGAACGAGTCAATTACGATCCAAAATTTGACAGTATGACATGCAAACTAGTCAACAAGCTTCGGAGTGGCGCCTTCCAACTGAACCGAAACCGAAAAAACCACGCAAAAGTAGATCGAATTAAATATAGCTTATATTTTTGTAAGAGTCGTTCGGTGCTTTCTTCAATAATGTTACCTAATTGTTTTGGTGAATGTGGCTGTAAAATTACGGAACCCTCGGTGGGAGAATTTGACTCGCACTTGGCCGGTTTTTTTATCTTTAATTTATTGATTCAACGTGTTCACGCGCGAAACAGCTAAGATGGCAGCACTACGCTTCGTAACTTGTTTTTGAACGTTCATGATTTAAATGCTAACGATTTTTTACAATTCAATATTCCATTGTCATAAAGTAACGATTATACATAAAAGGGTAATACTTTCTAATTTTATTTTTCCTACACCTGGAGGCTATACACACATGCCTTGGCCGTAACACAACAATTTACTTCTATAAAAATATGGGTACCTGCTATTCAGTGTTCCGGAATATTTAAAACCTTGGTATATATTATATTATGTGGATTGTTTAATAATTAAAAGTATTTAATTTTTACAGATTAAAATAAAAAAGATGTTGAAGTTAACGGTAAAGCAGATTATGAACTTAAGACTCGCCTGTGGAATGTACTATAGGGTCTCAAATAACAAAACGATAACGTTATTAGCCAAGCTTTATTGTGTTTTGTTACTATGCATTACAGTTGTGCTATTGATACTTTTACATAATAACAATCTACAATATTTGGTTATAATTATGATCTTTGTAAGAGTTTTAATTTATTTTGGGAATTCACTTCTCGCTTTATACTACGACGATAACCTCATTAATTATTACGAGCAATTACAATCATTTGATGACAGTGTTGAAAATGAAGCCAATTTTATATATAATGTAATACTGTTTATAATATCATGGAGAACTGTAATGTTTGTAATATCTTTTACCGGAGAATCAAACTTAAGTTTCTTGTCTTTCCTAAGTTCTTTTACTATCTATTCGCTCACGCTGGCATTCCAAATAGTGAACACCGTGAACATTATGATTTTTGAATTGTTATGGCACCGAATTCGGCACCTGAGAAAATCTTTCGAAATTAATATGAGAACCCGAGATTTTACTGAGAATTGCGATGCTATGAAGCGATGTTTCACAATGTATACAAAGCTGTTGGACATATTGCAATGCGTCGAAAATTATGTGAAATCGTCGGTAAGTCTGTTTAATCGTATTTTTGCTCTATTAGTCCATCTTTCTATTATAAAAAAAAGAGAAACATTGTCCAACATTCAGATGTACTGTAGAATGGATGGCTATTCGGTATTAGACATAGACAGATATCTCTCTACTAAGACATAGTCAGATAATATCAAACACAAAATTGAAAAATGATCTCAGCGTGAAAAATGTATTGTAAATTAATAATCATACATTGTATTCTAGTTTTATTTTAAATATAGTAGCTTGGCAAAATGTTTGTTCAGTACCTGATGGAATGTACGGTACCAATTGGTCGGTATTCGTCTTTGTCATGCCGGTTTTCCGATATTTCTTTACTCGCCTTGCTTAAAGGACCCGATATCTTAAAAGGGAGAGAATATGGTGCCCGAGAAGCGATTCAACGTCTCCACAGTACGGAAGACATAAGAATTTGTAAACTTTATTGTTCTTGCTGAGACAAATGCTATTGTGTAGCTATGGTTTCGATTACTGAGTGGTTCTGTAATGGAAGGGACTTAATGTGATTAAGTCAAACAATTCTTCGGAACACTTACCATAATATACAGAGTATAAAATACGTTTAGTAAGCAATGTCCCTTCGTAACTGAACGTAACTTATTATTAGATTTTTTATATCAAGTTGCTGTATTATTTAATTTCGCAGGTGGCTTTGCTCTTCATAGACAGCTTATTCACAGTCTGCGTAAACATTTACCGACTTTTATCCACACCTACATCAATGGTAATTATTACAGTTGAGTAATATAACTTAAGGGTTATAGAATATGTGCAAGTTCCGACTATAGAAGTAGCATCTTCACGCCTGTCTCTTCCACAAAAATGTCTGATTGTCATCGCACACTACCACATAGACCCCAGAAATATCAACCTATTATTGATTAGCCTCAGTTAGTTCAGCCGGACTTAGGTCTTATTTAAGGTTGGGTATAAATTACTCATAGTTTTTTATACATATTTCGATACTGTTTAAGCGTTTTAACTAAAAAACTATATTAAATGTATTAATGCCAGACGAATTACGCGTTGTGATAGAAATTAATCAAAGAATTAGAGGCATTTGAACCGTTTTCAAAAAAAAAAAAAAAAAATCAAATCTTCTATCTAAAACTGTATTAAAATCTCTATAAGTATTAACCTTTATAATATCGGATTTCAAAGTAAGGGTTTTACCTGGCTGTGAATTGGTTAAAAGCTGAAATTGAAAATAAACAGTGGCACCAAGTTCGGTGAAGCTGTAAAAGCCGAACCGGCTTCAGAGCCCCTAAGGCTAGCAGTGTAGACAGATCTAAAAAAATACACAGTGACATTCTTTACTTAGAATACTTTATGCGCAATAGATATACGAATAACGATATAATATGAGAAAACGAAAAGTCACTTTTTAAATTTCGCAGTATTCAATAATCGGAATTTCTACGCTGATCATTTACTGTTTGGTGAATTTTGTACCGTGTGTGCTGAAAGAATGTGTAGGGAGTGAAGTAAACGCAATTAAACTGTTGATAACGAATCAGCTTTTACTATGCAAAGGTGAGTTCATTATTTTCTCATTCAGTTTCTGGTTATATGTTCGGTGGTGTCGTTTTCCTGGAGCAGGCAGTGTATATCCAATAGTCGAGCGGAGTAGTGGAGATCTATATTCAACTATGTTGCAAGGAACATGCAGATGGTGTTAAACCTAATAACAATGATTGCCTTTTAGTTTGTCTTGTTTCGGGACCAGCCAGTGCTTGCTTGCAGGCCGGTGTTACAGTGATGACCGTCGATGTATTGGCGATATTTCGGTGGTCGGCGTTGTTTCTGAATTGTACTGTACATCATCAGACATAGTGACTTCAGTTTGTAGTGATCCCATAGAAAGTTTTAAACCACCTTATTTATGTTAGCTTAGTTAAAAGATTGTACTAGTAATTACCGTCTTTGAGTAACCAATTGGAGATGAGGATCTAACTGTAGTTAATGTCGCTATGGTGGGTTTTAACAATGAGCTAGAGCCCATCAATCTATATACTACTCTCAAGTTTTAAATCTTTAGTTAGGTAAGCGCTAATACCACAATTGGACTTCATAATATTTTAATAAAAATAGCATTTGCTTTGATGCTGAACATTGTAACATCAATATTACGCCTCGGCCCGCGGCCGTAGTTATCGCGATGACAATCGTACGACAAAAGTTCAAGACAAAAGACAAGATACATGACGCGTTCGCTCTATATTTTATGGCAGCAAATATTTATTTTTTACATTCGTCTACGATTTCTATAATATTGGCAAAATTTCGTAATTGACAATAAACTTAACAAATTTCACGTTATGCAAATATGGGCATCGAAATTATACGTTCGAATAAGTTAATTTACGCCGACACGTTCGCAATGCTGGACATCTGTTGCTAAAATGCTAAAATGCGTATTCCTAGTTATTATTTATAATCCAATTCACTTGTGAACAATAACCAAAGTACATCACGTACAAGGTACATTTAATACTTAATAAACTCCCGACCCCCAACACAAGTAACCTATTAATTGAGACCATTCCAATGAGCCCAAACACGATATTTCTGTTGTAACTTGGTGAGGAGTTAGGTTCCAGATAATGCTGCAGCATCAGTTCAAGGTTATCATGTTCTTCTAATATAGTTAAAGTTACAGAATATCAAATTTCGACTCGATCAGATTTGTGAAAGATTAACAACAATTAACAACAACATCAATTCATCAACTAGAAAATAGCGGATGATATTCAAACAGCTGAAACATTTTCTTCAATTATAGCTAAGAACATTCTCGATCAAGTCACCTTTCAAACGAAAAAAAATCTTTTCATCCGTTTGGAAGCTACGACACTACATACAGACACATGTTAAGCTTATAATACTAAAATCTCTCTGTGTTTTTCGAGGGCTAAAAAAAGCACCACACGACAAACCAAAACTCCATGGAAAACTCCCACGGTGTGAAGTGTGACCGCGTAAGCAAAGAATCAAGATAGAATCCTTTGATCTGCGAGAGCTTACCGACAGCGGAGCCAAATAAGCTGAAAATGCCGAAGTGTTCGCGTAGGCTTAAGTACATACACAGTGATATTGCAAATATGCGTGCGGCCGAGGCATTAGAAAATAATTTCTTACTTCAATATTATCAATAACTTCTACGGATTGAAGTAGTTAAAGCCTTTAAGCCTAAATATATTAAGCTTAGGTGTTAATGTTAAATGTATTAATGTTTCAGCTTAGGTGGTTGAAAATGCTGTGTATCTTCTTCTATTTTAATTATGTTTACATTTACAACGTTTTATATTAGGAATATATGCTTTTTTCTGATTCGTTCATTGGTGTATGCGTCACGATTCAAGGACGTCAGCATAACGATGTTAAGCGTGAATATAGTCTTAGATTTATATAAATCTGAAAATGGGCTAAAACATTTTAGAGTATTTAAGCAACTTATGTTTAGTTTAAATTAAGAATATACTAGTTTTATAATAGTTCTCTTTTTATAGATGAAGAACAGAAAAACAAATTGGAAGACTTTTTGACACATCTGGATCATAACCGTTTCAAAATCTCCATTTTACGAGTTCTTGACATAGATGCATCGATGGTGCTGACATATGTCGGTCTATGCACGACCTATACCATAGCTATAATACAATTCAGTCATATTTACTAACGAGATTTATCGTACGATTTTACAATTGTTGAAATAATAATTACACTGCAAGTTTTAAGCTTTATAAAATGGACGTTTATATAAATAATTATTTTTAACACATTTTTATTGTCACTTTCTTGTCTATCTGGTTCTCCGTTCATTACAAAATTTGTAATCGATTTTAACCTAACTGTCCGATTAGCTACAGACTCAGAACTTTAAACATACCTAGTTCAGAAATTTTTAAGTAATGATGGCTCAGAAGTAGCTTGTACGGACATCGCGTCGTTCGAGCTGAATTCCAATCCCTACAATGAGCCTGCGCTTATGGTGTAGGAAAACAATTGATGAAATCAAAGCATAGTGGTAGAGCATTTTCTATTGCCTACCAGTCCAGTTACCACTCTTAAGTTGAAAATCTGTCGCCAAGGGCTTATACGTGCGTTTCAGCAGCTGCATTTGAGAGACAGTTCCGTCATCGGCTTAGCGTTTTGGCATTTTTGGCCACATCGTCACTTAACATCAGGCGAGATTGTGTTCATAACGCTAAATCTATAAAAAAGTAAGAAAAGTAACCGGATGATCATTCACTATTATCTCACTTTCTTGGCAGTCTGTTTAAAACATCACAATCAAGTCTGTCACAATCTCATCAAGGTGTTTAAAATCGATTAAAAAATGAAATAGAGTAGATTAAAAAGAATAAAATACAAATTTAAAATTTTATTAAAATAAAAAATATTAACCAAGTTTTTAAAAAGAAATAAAAAGTAAATAATTTCGATAAGAAACATCGAAAAATGTAGAGCGCATGCAGCGTTGCCGACTACGTGCTTTTGCGTAGATATGCGTACCTCAGACCTTTCTTGCAAAGATACGCAGTTTAATCCCGGGATCTAATCAACATTCTATCAAATTCAAGTTTTTGATTGTACTTTTTGATGAGTAAAGGCCGACATTGTATTAGGTTTTCATAATTTTTTATTATCTCCGACTCTCCGCACGCGATTCGTCACTATCCTCACTCTACGTAACGAATTTTGTTGGCTTTAAAATATCGAGTGGTATAATTAAAATTTGGAGGTAGATAAATATGCAATGACAAACTGTATCCAACAATTTTGTTATCAGCAGTTTTTAAAATGCCTCCCACTATGAAAGCAGATTTAAAGATGTATTCACGTCAAAAACCGTGTTCCTACACAGAGTATTTTAATAAACATATGTATAAATTCAACGAAGAATTTTTATGATATATCAAATAAAATTCAATACGTATCTATATTTCTAATTATTCTCTTCATCTTGCTTAATAAATAGTAGGTACCTACATAGATTTACAACCTTATCAAAATTATTTCTACACTCATTAAGAAAATTAGAAAAGATTAAATACACACACACTATTAGGTATTTTTTAGATTAAAATTATAATGGAATAGTACAAATTTTGAAAAATTTAATTATTAAAAGTTAAAACATATTCCTTCCTAAATAATTTGGGTTTTCTTCATTCTCACAAATGCAGGTAAAATGCTCAATAAATGGAGCATGTATTCCAATGCTTAAATTATTTTATTGCAACTTTTTAAAACTGAATAATCGCGTTAGAATTTGCACATACCTGCCGATTACTCAAAACTACAAAGTTCTGTAAATCGTTAACCAAAGTGTTTACTGTAAAAAAAAATTGTACTGGGGTCGAAGTATAACGAAAAATTACTAAAATCGGAATCATTAACATTTATTACCTGTTCTCTTCACATGGAATGCGTCTAATTCCAAGTACTCTTCTAGTCGGTCTACGTCTTTTCAAAAATCCAAAGTTAGCAACACTGGGCGTATGCAATAGATATAGAATGATAACGTAGAGAGAGTATATTCCATTCGCGGATGATAAAGAGGATAAGGAGTATGGCATTCAGGAAACACATAAAACAGTTCAATCAGATGCAGTCCAATACAGTTCATTGTTAGTGACTTCGGTGTTTCATATTATTCGTATACCAATTGTTGGCTATTGTACTTGCGCTCTACGTTTTTCATTATTTTGTATTTAAATAATGTTTTACACATTTATGGTTCGTTTTTTAAACGTGTAAGGTATATAAAAATATATTTTTAGTTTAAATAATCTAGATTAGCTAATAACAATTTGAATATTATAACTTGTTTGAAGTAATTGTAATTTATACGCACTAATAATGAATTTGAATATTGTTACTACTTCAATTTCATAAATAACTATCTTTCTAGGTATAATAATAATGAATTTCTATATTGCTACTTGTTTGAAGAAAACTCACTACTTTTAATTTCGTAAATATATCTCTGTCTAGAATGTTTAGTTACACTAATAATTAGTTTTATATTGTTACTTGTTTAAAATAATGTTACTTCATTTCATTATATAAGCATTGTTTTTAGTTAGATATACAAATAATGAATTTGGTATTATGTCTTGTTTGACATAATTTCATTGCCTTTAATTTCATAACTCTCATTCTATGTATTATACTAATAATTAATATGAATATTGTGACTTGTTTTAAATACAACATTCATTATAAAGTACTTACGAATTAGATACTTGCTTACTTACCTTAAAACTTACTTATCTTATTTGTAAAAATTTTGCGTGTCTCTGTTAGTGATTTTATAACTTCTGAACAACTTAAACGATTGAGCTTAAATGCACTTATTACATACTTATATTTGTTTTATCGAGACGATTGTTGTGGTCAAGGCATGAGCTACCGTAAAGGGCAGAGAACAAAGTCTGTCGACCCAGCTAGTTAGATATAATTTAGTCTAACGATGGATGATTGTGGGATAATAACATAACAATAATTTTATAATACTTTGTTCATTATAAGATGGATGGCGTGACACATTACTGTTTATTTTGGAGATATAGCATAATTTAAATTGGAAATTTATTTAACGATTATCGATTCTTCTTTATAGCTAAATAAAATTACAATTATGCTTCAAATAAATTTAGGAACGTGTAAACTGTGAAAATTTTATTGTAAATAAAAAACTTTTAAATCAATTGAAATCGTAATTCAAAACACTTGAATGATTGATGCCAATGCCGTTGCTTCGTGTTGCTGCAGTAACAATATAGGAGTTACGTAGACATTATTAATTGAAATAAAAAAAGTTCTTGTTAGGATACTAAATCGTCATAACACATAACACTATAATTCACTCAATGGTAATGGTCTTCATTCAAAAGGACCGGTTGCCAGTCTAGGAAGAAGAAGAAGAAATAAAAAAAAACTAACAAATAAAAAGTACAACTGGGTTCGATTAGATCCATTAATTGATTATATTGTTTTGGTCTCCTCGGGTGTTAAGAACCATAGAAAATAATGCTGCACGTGTAGTAAGGAAGGAAGGAAGTTTTTGGAGAATTTGTCATGCAAAATATTTTTGTATAATTATAAATGATAGTCTAAAAACATGTTTTTAGATAAATGTCGACATTTGCACGACCTAACAATTTACGTTCTTATGACGTGTAAAGCAACTCTTGTTATGATGAACCTAGTATAATTTTATTACAATACTAGCTGTGCCCGTGGCTTCACTTGCGTGGACTACAGACTGCCCACGCGAATCTTGCTCCCACTCCCGGCTATTTTAAAGACCAAATGCTTATTATGGCTGCTCCTTAGAAGATAGATGAATACTCTCCCGGAATTTTTTGTAGTTCTTTTTAATGCCTACAATTATGTTGTAAATTAATTTGCTATATCTCTTATGGTTTACTCAGCGTAAGCTATTTAAGTGCCCGAAATTATTTACCATGACCAGTTTTTTAATTTGTGCGGAACCCTATTTTCTTTTTTAAAATAAATGTAGCCTAAGTTACTCCCTATAACATCAGCTATCTATCAGTGAAAGTCGTGACATAACTTAAATTGGAATTTGGTGTTACGTTTATCGAGTATTTTTTTTAAGTTAAAATATTATCGATTATACGGTGGTTTTTTATAGTTTACTCTATATTTTATCGATCATAGAATTTAATATTGCCATTAAAAAGAATAAAAATCACCAAAAAATATCGTAAGTAGGAAGTTATTTAGGATTGTAGAGTTCAAAATGTTTTTATACAGATTATCAGTATCATTATATTTTTATACTTATACTTGATAGTAGGAATGCGTGTTTTTAGGTTATGTCCAAATTTTACACGACGTAATAATTTAAGTTTTATAACTTAGCCATGCAACCTTTCAAAATATGGTAGACATAATATATCAATCAAAATAATAATTATTTTATCAAGATTTTAAAATAGATACATCAATTTTTTCGTCCTTAAATTAAACTATCTCGCTATTTTTCTATTGTTTCAATATAAATTACTTGATGTCGCTCCATCACTAGCTGGCGTGGCGGGCGTGGCACGGCATACATAGCGGTCCAATCAAAGTCTTCTTGGATCTCTGTCAATCACGTACCCTATACCATTTTAATATTGTTTGGTTCCTATGTTTACGTAAATATTTCATTATTACCTGAACGCGCAAAAGGTTATGTCTTTCGATCTTATTTATGTCTATTTCTTTGGCACGCTCTGTAGCCTAATTAATGGCTTGACAAAATTTCAGCATACGAGACTGTGTTGTTAGATTCGTCTTGATCGTGGGAGTGATATAGGTTATATAATATTTAAGTGTACGACGTTTGGGAATCAATTAAAAACACAAATAGAAAAATATTTATTTTAGTAAAGTGTTTTTTTTTTGTCGCAGTAGGATTCCTTGTTTCTTTTTTAATATATTTTAAATAATTTTATTGAGTACTTAGCTACTTTATCGATTCAATAGATTTTATATGTAATTGAAATTAAAAATGTTAATCTAATAGTACATCATTGCAAAGGCCGTGAAATAGGCAATTGCAGGTCGAATATGAGTCTAAAGGCCGAGCCGTAGGCGGCGAGGACTTCTCTAATACGAGACAGGCAATTGCCATTTACGCCGAGGCATTTAGAGTGCTTTTCTTAAACATGCTGGAAATATTTTCATTGTTTTCGAAAAAAGAACACGCGAAGTATCGAATTTACGGACAAAGAAAATCAAATCCATTGCAAGAACGTTTTTTGAATTTGGAACATTACTACGGTCCAGCAATGTTGTATGAAACGGCGTGCTGAGGTTATTAAATACTCTGTGATTGGATCTCTTTTATCATTCGGGCATGCCCGTAAATTGAATACTTCACGTGTTCTTTTTTCGAAAATAATGACAATATTTCCATGCATGTTTGAGAAAAAATAATTTTTCCTTTAAAAACTGGTTAAAAATATATTACATTTCAAATATATTCAACTAACATGTAGAAGACGCCATCTATTAACAATCTATTTATCCAACAAGCCAGCTGTTAGATTGTTTACATTCTAATAAATTTGAAATATTGACAAAGGTCAGCTAGTAATAATATAATTAATTATCCAATAACTTCTTATGCCCGTTTCTGAGGTACTTTTAACTATAGTTTATCTGTTCCATAGCGCTAACGGTTCAATAACTCATCAAATTGCCTTTCTGAAGACACCATCACGATAAAATTTAGTTAAAATTGATTCAATATAACTTAATCAAAATGGAGATTTTCTCTATTCGACATCTGATCTAACAAAAACGAACAGTATACACCAGATATATCTAAAGATCATCAAAAATTATTGAAGTATTTATTTCTGTAAAATTAAAAAAGCTTTCACTTAAATTTCTTTGGTAAGCATATTAGGTTTAATGCATTTTACTTATAAATGTTATTAGTAAATATTTAAATTATATATATACCTCGCACGATTTATCTTGTTCTGTAGTAAAAACAAAATATCCACAGTTCCGCGTAAGTGGTCACAGCGGACGCGCATGTCTCACTCTCGGTTCGACCCCGCGATCGTTGTTTTGAATTTACGCGACAAGTTATTATTTACTTATAATCACGTTAAAATAATGTAAACTGGGCAACTCCTGGTAACAGGAGACCCTTTACATAATAATGTATCAAACCTCAACGTCTCAAAAACCACAAATGTCACAACTACCCTCAATGTCTCAAGAAGTACCCAACGCATCAAGTTATGCAAATGTGACTTCATCGACTTGTTTTCCGAAGAAAGATCAAGCCATTATACTAGCCATTGACGGAATAACACTCAGAGAGTATGTCATTGCATTGTCATCTATAACACCCGCGGCATCTATACGATTCATATCTCGCATATCGAATGCACGTATATGTATTTATATGGACTCCAAAAAAACAGCTGATAACTTAATAGAAGAAAATAAAAAGATTATTATTAAAAACAATAGTTTGGAAATTAAACCGCTGATTACAAGAAATAAAAGAATTGTTTTATCAAACGTTTGTCCCGTCATACCCAATTACGTCATAGAACAAAAATTCGAAGAATTAAATATAAGAGTAATGTCCCCACTAACATATATGAAAATAGGAGTAAAGGACCCAGGATTTTCCCATATATTAAGTTTTAGAAGACAATTATATATTAGCCCAGAAGATGACACACGTCTCCCAGAATCATTCCAAATAACGTTTGAAGGGACCAACTACTGGATTTATACTTCTACTGATGCTCTGAAATGTTTTACCTGTAATACGTTAGGTCATTTAGCGAAAAATTGTCCACAAAATATAACAAATATTCAAGACTACCCTCAAGAAACGGATAATCAATTATCTAAAGAAATAAATGAAATATTTAACAGAAACGACGATCTAATACCTACTCAACCACATTTTGAACCTGTATGTCCCATTCCAATAACACAGAAATTTCCACAACCGTCCCAGATTAATCTAAAAGGGCTAAAACGAAATCGTTCAACTACTACAACCGACTCCTCCAAAGTAGAAATTATTACACATAACACACAAGAAAATGACTCTGATAGAATGGAGCTTGAAACCGATGACACGAGCAGCAATATTTCACTAGAAGATGTAGAAATCAAAACAAAAGCAAAGAAAAAACTAAAGAAGAGCGAAACGACTGACGAAGAAATTTGGAAAAATATAGAAAATATTATGACTGAATTAAACAACGAAAATATGTTCCCTAGTAACTTAGATCAGTTTATAAGTCTATTAAAAACTGTCGAGGAAAACAAAGAATTAATGAATTGGTATATTCGTATACAGATAATGTAAAAGATCTTATTAAAATGTGTAACAAACTACACTGCAAAATGAACAAAAGCTTGAAAAATAGATGTTCACGCTTAACGAGAAAATTAAATGAAATGCTGATTGCTACCCAATTTATGAATTCTGATAAGAACCAATAACTCATATTAATACTTTATATTACAAATTAATTATAGTTAAACTATACCCAATTAGTATGGATATACTACAATGGAATGTAAATGGTTATTTCAAAAGACTCGAAAATATGAAAGTATTAATAAATCGCTTGTGTCCAACTTGTATTTGTTTACAAGAAACAAATTTCACTTCTAACAACTGTGCCTCTATAACAGGATACGAACATTTCTACAAAAATCGAATGCAAAGTAATAGGGCTAGTGGTGGAGTGGCTGTTTTTATCAAATCTCACACAATCCCAGAAAGAATAACATTAAATACCAATTTAGAAGCAGTTGCGATAAAAATTAAATTTCCTTTAACTCTTACACTATGTAACGTCTATTTGTCAAATAGTGATCCTCTCATCAAAAATGATTTAAATGATCTCATCTGCCAGCTTTCAACTCCTTTTATAATATTAGGCGATTTTAACGGCCACCATTTTTATTGGAGTTCCGACAAATGTGATACCAGAGGTAAGATAATAGCGGAATGGCTTGATGAACATAATAATTTATTTTTATTAAATAACGGCCAACCTACTCACTTTGACAGCAATACTGGTCGTACAAGTAATATAGATCTAACTTTGGCTTCACAAGATATAACTTCATATTTTGAATGGAATGCTATAGAAGATTTGTATGACAGTGACCATTACCCAATTTCAATTAGATCTCAATTTATTGATGATCATTTATCAAACAATGTTATATTACCAAAGAAATGGAAGTTCGATAAAGCAAATTGGGCCATGTTTCGTGAAGAAGTTGAATTATGTATCTCTGAATTAACACCTTCAAATCAAATTTTTGAAGACTGTGTCAATGATATAGTCAAAAAGTTTACTGAAGCCATCCTTAAGGCAGCTGGCAAATCAATACCTAAAACATCCGGTACCTTAAGGAAAAATTGTTTGCCATGGTGGAATGATGAGTGTAAAAACGCAATTAGAGAAACCAAAAAGGCCCTTAAACTTTTTAAGCGATATGCCAGACATGATCCGAATTCGATGTATAAAATCGAATATAAGAAAAAAAAAGAGCGTATTATAGAAGACTAATTAAAGAAAATAGAAAGAAATATTGGGAAAATTGGGTCTCATCAATTAATAACAAAACTCTCATAGGGGATATGTGGAAAAAGATACAAAAACTGAACCACCGCAACATTAAATTCAACAATATTGTACTCGAAAAGACCGACGGAACATATACATCTAACCCGATGAACACTTCAAACTTATTAGCTGAAAATTTCGCAACTAATTCTAGTTCCCGTAATTATGATGAACAGTTCGTTGAATACAAAACTAGACAGGAGTTGGATACATATTTTGATGTATATAATAATTACTGTCCTATCAACAAAGAAATATCTATGCATGAATTGTTATTAATATGCTCTGAAATCGGTAATTCTAGTCCAGGGCCAGACAATATATCAAATATTATAATTAAGCATTTACCATTCAGGGCACTAGAGTATTTACTTCAAATATATAACTATATATATAAAGAACAAGTATTTCCTGATAGTTGGAAAGAAGCTTTAGTAGTTCCGATATTAAAACCAGGAAAAATATCCAGTTTAAAAACCAGTTATAGACCCATATCTCTTACATGTAATATGTGTAAAATACTTGAAAAAATAATATCTAGAAGAATCAGATGGTACATAGAAACAAATAAACAATTGTCACCATTTCAGTATGGATTTCGTCAATTTAGATCAACAACCGACCATTTAATGAGTATTGAAAGTGAAGTACTTGACAGTTTTGCAAATCATAATTATACAGTAATCGTAGCATTAGATATTGAAAAAGCTTATGAAATGGTTTGGAAACACAGAGTTCTTAAAATATTACAAGATATTGAAATTAATGGAAATGCCCTAGCTTTTATTAGAAACTTCCTTTCAGAAAGAACTATAAAAGTAAGAATCCAGGATACAATATCTAATCCTGCTTGTATGGAAAACGGTTTACCTCAAGGTTCGGTACTCAGCGTAATATTATTTTTACTGGCTATTAACGACGTCCTCTCACATATTGAAAAACCAGTAAAGGGGTTTCTGTTTGCTGATGACCTGACAATAACTTGTAGTGGTACAACATTAAAACTTATCCAAAACATACTGAATAATCTTCAAGAATGGTGCAAGAAATCTGGTTTTAAATTTTCTAAAACTAAAACTGAATTCATAATTTTAACAAATAAGAAAGATAAAACTAGAAACGTGCAATTAACATTAAATGGGCATAGTATTAAAGAGGTAAATAAATTGAAAATTTTAGGACTTATATTTGATAAAAAAATGTCTTCGAATTCACATATAAATAATCTCAAGGCAGAATGCTACAAAAGGTTGAACGTAATAAAGGTTTTATCATCATCAACATGGGGGTCTGAAAGAAATTGTTTAATAAATACATATCGTGCCTTAATAAGACAAAAAATAGATTACGGTTCTGTAATTTATGATTCTGCAAAACAACGTTCACTTAAATCCCTAGAAAGTATTCAAAACACTGCTCTTCGACTGAGTATTGGTGCATTTAAGACAAGTCCAATTAAGAGCGTCTTAGCTGAAGCTGGAGAAATACCATTAGAATTTAGAAGAAAGGAACTTGTAATTATGTACGCTGTAAATATTTTATCTCGACCTGAAAATCCAACTTACCAAAATTACACTAAAACAACAGCCGTAGACATAGAATATGAACTTCAACCAAATTTAAAACAGCCTTTACGAATCAGAGCAACCAAATACTTAAAAGAATTGAATCTTACAATACCAAAAATATTCCCAAAGAAATTACTTACCTCTGGTCCATGGGAAAGCTTTGAACCCCCCAATTAATCTTGAGCTTTCGATATCACATCGATAACATAATCCAAAAATCATCCAAATTATCTGGGTTTATTAGTCGTCAGATGAAAATATTTAAAGAACCCAGCCTAACGATAATAATTTACAATACTATTCTACGCGGAATTTTAGAATACAATAGTCCTGTTTGGAATCCCTGCTACCAAGTACATTCTGACAGAATTGAACGAGTACAAAAGCGTTTCATGTACCTCTTGGCATATTCTGATTACAAATGTAAAATATTGAAAACTTATGAAGAACGCCTTTCTTATTACAGAGTTATGTCGCTTTGTACTCGTAGGAGGAACTCGGACATCGTGTGTCTTTTTAAATTGCTACATGGAATCACCGACTCCCCCTACATTCTTGAACGTTTGAATTTTGCGATTCCACGTTTGGGCAGTCGTTTGCATAACAGAAAAACTTTTTACCTGCCTCATTGCAGAACAAATATTGCTCAACATTCTCCAATATATCGTATGTCCTCTTTCTGTAACGCTGTTCGCACAGAGATTGATATATTTTCAGGTTCTATTTCCTCTATTAAAAATATTCTTAAAATAATTAAATAATGTAATTTCTATGATTTTAGTTTACTTAGTTTTTGTACCGCCTAATGTGTTTTTTTTTTTTTTTTTTCTCTATAACTTATGTGCATGCTGTATCCACATCTAGAAGAGTACAATCATTGCATGATTTTAAAATATTGCACATTTCTAATTATATACATAGGTTGTAGTCAGTTTTGTGGACCAATAAATAAATAAATAAATAAATAAATAAATAAAAAATTGAAATAGCTAAAAACTACAAAGATGACGCACCGCAATGCATATACAAAAATCTATTTTATGAAGTGAATAGTAGATATACCGACTGTAAGACCATCTACACGGATGGGTCAGTTATAAATGGAAGATCAGGATGTTCAGTGGTAACTGGTGATAATAGTTACCGATACAGACTTGGCGATTTTAACTCAATTTTCAGTTGTAAAGCAATAGCTATTCTGAAAGCTTTAGAAATTATATCTAATGAATGTAGTGTAGAAAAATATATAATATATACCGATTCAAAATCATGCTTGACAGCTTTACAAAATGTAAGAAATACAAATACTCTTATCACAGAAATCAAGCAAAAAATTATAAATATACTAAAAAACAATAGCAAATTTGAAATTATATGGATTCTGAGTCATCAAGGAATAATTGGTAACGAAAGGGCAGATAGTGAGGCGAGAGATGCAACTAGTAAGAGTGAAAATTGGCATTTAAATAAATCAACTCCTAGTGAATTACATAAATACTTTAAACTTAAAATTAAAACCCTTTGGGATCATTCTTGGAAGACAGAAAATACAACTTTGTTATTCAATATCAGAAAATCAATTTTTGAAAAATCTCCTACTGCCTTTACCTTTAGGAAAAGTCAAGTGGTTATCACCAGATTGCGTATTGGGCACACAAACATGACACATCTTCATCTAATTACTAAAACTGATAGAAACAAATGCAAGTGTGGAGAAGACCTGACTGTCCTACATTTATTAGTAGAATGTTCAGCATTTGACCAGGAAAAACGGTTGTGTAAAGTTCCTAATAATTTAAAAGACTGTTTAAATAAAGATGGATGTACTCAAATCTTAAATTTTTTGAAAATGATAAATGTTTATGGACTAGTTTAATCTACAGTACTTTATAATGTGTATTGTTAATCGTGGTCGCTAATGACCTGAGATGTTAAAAAGCGACCTAAAATAAATGAATTAAAAAAAAAAAAACATTTGCTATGAGTTTCGTAAAGGTTCCATCTAGTCTCAGCTTATTGAACTACTTATTAAATACATAGTTGTAAAAAGTCACAAATGTGTTCAGAAACACAAGATGAGATATATTTAGTTTAAGCTACAGTTACCTTTTTGGAATCAATAGCTAATGAGCAGTTAGATAGGAACCTCAGAAAGTAGGATTAGCCTGTTGATTGAGCACTGAGCGCGGGCTTTAATATTGCTCTATACCTAATAAGTCACTTGTGGTTTGTAACCTTTACTATAAGCACCATTATTATAAATGCTGTTTTAATTGCCAATAAATAATAAAATACAATTCTACGTTTCATTTTTATCGTTATTGATAAAGTCTTGATAAATGTCTTCCTTTTTCATATTGTAGTTCTTATAATCGTCGTCATTGCTTTTAGATTGTACTGTGTATACCATCAGCCGTTTCATTTCGAAGGGGACGGGAACGAAGTAGACGGGAAAGGTCAGTCATAAAAATGTCGAAACGATGTGATATGACACACTTGAGACAGATGTTCCTACAGAAGCAATGATGGCTCAGTCGTAGTGTGTACGGACATTGCATCGATCGACATGAGTTCGAATCCCTGCAATGCGCCTGAGCGCTGGGTAAAAGAAAATATTGCGATGAAACCATGACATGTTGGTGGGGCTTTTTCTAATGCCTGCCTGGTTAGCTACCGTCCTCAAATTGAAATTCTGTTGCCGAGCACCAATAAATAGATGTATTTCGGCAGCTACACTTGAGATCCAGTCCTCCCATTAGGCTTAGCGTATTACTACCTTGCTCTATATCGTCACTTAAACATCAGGTGAAATTATAATCAAACGCTACACTTATAAAGAATAAAAAAAGTGAGTGGTTGATGGGAACGTGTAAATAGTTCCCACGAGGGATGGGGATGCACAAGAATAAATATGCAAAGACAATAAACACAAATGGTATTAACAGGAGCGAATTGCGTATGAGGTTTTGCCTCATACATAAATTCAACATCAACAAACACCAAATAAATAAATGAGACCACTGTCACTGACCTGTCACTCGGCGCCGGTGGCTCGTCGTAGAGTTGAGGGCAAGGAGTGCGGAGACAAATAATCGATAATATATATAGCGAGTAATGATGTTGCGATGATAATATGCGTGACTAAACGAAAAATAATTTATATAAAAAAACAGCGAAGCAATAATTATATCCGAATCAGAAGCGAAGACAGTGATAATAGTAAATTTTAAAACGAAATGTCAAAAAATAGAAAAATAGAATAAAATTCAGAAGAAAAGTTATTATACAAAAAGAGATTCTGTTCTTAACAAAATAGAGATACAGACCAGAAGCGACACGTAAATACTTGGCGCAAGCGATTATTTAATACGTTAACAAGGCCCAACCAGTGAGTGGAATCATACGCTTTTAAAAATAACCAAACAGTTTAATTTATCGGGAATATTGCGCTCAAAAAATGAGAGAATACGAATTACCACATAAAATAAGTCTATTACAAGATCATTTTTAATAAAAAAGAAAACAAACTTCAATAATTTTGAGGAGTTCCCTAGTATATCTTCGAAGTTTAAGGTCCAATGCCAATCACTACGTAGCTTACTCACGAGTAAGCTCGCGCAGTAGTTTGGTGATTTTGGTACCAACGAATAAGTTAGTGAAGAATATTGTCTATAAAGAAGTGTTGTAGATACAATTTTTTAATCAGTGTACCTATGGCTATATTATTTGATTCTAAAATTAAAACGCTAAAGCTAAAACTTATTAATAAAAATCAAACTTCACACGAGCGAAGCCGTGGGTAAAAGCTAGTATAATGTAAAAGTCTCAACGAATAATACAATATGGTGTCAGAAGTATAAGTAGATGTAAGAAGAAACCATCTAATGAATTCTACACGGTACATATCGTACAAATTACGTTATTAGATCCGATTTACAAACATGAACAAGAAACAGTCGAAGCAACAAGATAGCGTGCAAAAAAGCGCAATTACTGCGACTCGATCACGATTCATTGGTCCAAGCTCACTAAAATCTCTAAATGTGCGAAACACTAAAATGCGATTAACTTGAAAGAACTGGTTCACTCAGCTTAAAATCAAGCAAGCAAGAGCAAATAATTTAGAAAACTGTGAGAGAAACAGTTTTTTTTAAGTTTATTCCCTCAAAGTTTACCCATGAGACTTGTTTACAGTCATTGCAAAGAAGACTGAAAGGAAACTGTAATCGTCTGAATTCGAACAGATCATTCGAAATTAAAGCAATTTGCGGTAAAAATACAGTTGCGCCTTGCCCACACCCAGTTTAAATTATGGCGTCCACTAAATATATTTATTTACGATAAAAACAACAACAGAATTTACATTCTGACAAATTATAAGCTTACCAACAAAAAAAGACTTTAAACAAATGCAATTTTAATTATAAGATTTTATGACATGATTACACACGGTGAGTAGTTGCAAATACATAATTAATTAATAAACAGCAGGAATGAATTTTGTAATACAGTAAGAAAAGACAAATAAAAACCAATGTACTTTAACAAATTAAACTTCAACGAATTAAGCCACAATATATTAAAATATGAATATATTCTACTTACAGAGACAAATAGATTTATATTCTAAAAAGCTATTCGGGAAGATGTCTAGATATGACTTTTTAGACTCGGCATTATAACACAATTCTATTCAACGGAGAGAAAAGCCCCAAGTTTATGCAGTAATGATTAGTAGCGAATATATTAAAACGAGAAGCTCTGGGTAATTTTAAAGGAACAGTCATATTAACTCTACTCAGTAACTCGGGTGCATCCAAGATTCCGTTTATCAATTTGTACAAGAATTTGAGGCCGAGCAACCTTCTGCGATCCTTTAAAGAGTTTAAATTAAAATACTGAAGTCTGTCTTGGATGTAACGCTTTGACTTTCACTGTCTAGTGCCGTTGTACAGTTCAAGGAGTTTCAAATTTCGCAATAGCATGATAGTAATGAAGAAATTCGACGAGATAATTAATAGCGTCATATGTATTTACTACCGTGTCTATCAAAGTGTGTTTCTCAAAAGACAGCAGCAGTGTATCATTGATACCTGCAGCTACGTCGTTTTTCGGGCTAAGTATGGCACGTTCACACAACAATTCCATACACTTATCGCGAATATAAGCCATATCTGAATACATTTTTGATATTATTTCCTGAACCGTGGTTACAACTGTACACAAAATTTCCAGGATGGTTAGTATTCTGTCAATCCTCGGGTAGTCAACGTTGCCAAAATCAAATAGTAGATTTGCGAATTTACCAGCAGATTTTTCACCTCCCAAGTACATCCTCATATTTTTCAAAAGTTTAAGGATGTTCACCTGAGGCCATAAAGTAGATCTCTTAAGACATGACTTAACTTCATCGTTTCTAGTTCATTTTGGTTCTATTGGTAGAGTCTGCCCAAAATCACCAGCTAGCAAAACCACATATAAACTTTTTATTTCCCCTTATATCTTGAAGAGATCTGTTTAAAGTCTCAACACCACTCTTATGAGCCATCGTAATTCCGTTCTACCTATTATTTTTGTATTTTTTTAATAGTTTAGTAGAATTAGTTTGTTGCGATGTATTACAAATCGGAGTATCACCAGTTGTTAAATTGAGTGGTAAGTTGAAGGTAGCCTGAGTAGTTCGACCACCCTCAAGCAGTGTAGCTGCGATCCTAGAAGAAGCTACAGCGAAGGCAATGCCGCGAGTACTTCTAACTTTCGCTGAAATTTTTACCTGTTCCATCGGGAGCATCAAAAAATAATATTCCAGCATTATTCGTTTCAATGCTACTGATAATTAGATTGTAAACTAACTTTTGCTCGTCATTCAGTGATCCCTTGTTGTATTTTACAGTTATCTAATGGTGCTAATTAGTAAGTCTCGGTTTCCATAAGTATATATTTTTAGATAATAATAAATTAAAATTGTTTAGAATTTTTAGTTGTTAAAGTGTAAACATGTAATTCTTATATGATATCTCCATACAAATTATGAACTCCCGTTACACTCGTAAAGGTAACGACGTATGCTATACAAAGCGCAGGTACGACCCCACATGGAGGTTTGGTTGAAATTTGGCATTCCCGCTGGTTGTCCCATACGTACACTTAGATCTATTAAACGAAGCAACGGATTTTAATGCGGCTTTCACTAGCATTTAGAGAATTTTTTACGGAAGGTTTGTAATACAATACATGCTAATTAAGTTTTTTTATAGCAGAGAAAATTCAATTATTTGTAATCAAGTAGTCAACAAATGATTTTTGGGTGCTTACATGGCTTACGCTTGCTAAACCTTATGAGATACATCAAATAATGTTCTGAAGAATTGTAGTATTTCAAAAAGGCTAGAGAAGAGCCGAGATGCCGAGATGGCATATGTTTATTTCCTAAGATTGACTCACAGTAACTATTTTTATCTTCAACATAATAATTAAAAATATTACGTTATTTGCGAAGCTATTTTCTTAAATTCAGTTTTAATATTTATCTTGATAAGTTTGTTAATTAACTTGACCATTTAATGTAGATTAAAATTGATTTTTATTGTTTTCCATTTAACATTTAAATGAATACCCTAGAAGATATCATGAATTCAAAATTATTTGCGACCAAAGAAATCCTACCTAAAAAAGAACCTATGATAAATAACGTAAAGCGAGCTAAGCGCACTATTTATAAACATGAAGTTACATAATATACCAACCATCACGCCTGTATTCCCGAGTTATTAAGCAGAGGTGTACACCCACAGTTCGCTGGGTACATTTTAGGTTCCATGTAATATGGGGCGAGTCTATTGTCGTTAATCAGGCATAAAGCCACACTCCGAGATGCTACTGAGAATTTCATAGAAAAACACTTTACTCGACCTGGGAATCGAACCTATGACATCGAGTATAGCAGTTGCTTTTAGGACCACTATGCTAGAGGCAGTATATGAAGTTATGATTTATTAATATTAAACCGACAAACTGTAAATTAAGCTTTTTATACATAAAATACACCATTTTGTAAAATGTACCCGTGCGAAGTTGGGGCGGGACACTAGTAAACAATAACACAATGTAGGTATTGCCTCTTGAAATAACTTCAACTTTGGGTGACAATTACTATTGTAAGAACGTCTACTATTGTAAAATTAGGAATATTAACTTAGTTTGTACTGACAAATACTAGAATGTTCTTTTTCTAGTTTACAATAATCAATAATACCATGTATGAGCCTCTTGAAATAACTTCGTTGGGTGACAAAGACAACTTTTTTAAAAACGTCCATACGTGATTCAGGTACAAGTGAAAGCGGACGTGTTAGAAATTCCAAACTTTATTTGAAACTGAAATTTCATCGATTGTAAGTATAATATTATCAATATTTAAGAATTCTGTTAGCCGAATAGTTTGACCATTTTGAAGTTTTATAATTATGTGACCTTAAAAGCGCTTGTCATCATGAAACCAGGATTTATCGTTATAATGGTTTTCCTAAATTCCTCTTCAATAATAAATACATATTTATTAATTTGTGGCTCAGCATTCC
Organism: Saturnia japonica; assembly: GCA_033032175.1. Taxonomy (NCBI): domain Eukaryota; kingdom Metazoa; phylum Arthropoda; class Insecta; order Lepidoptera; family Saturniidae; genus Saturnia; species Saturnia japonica. The sequence continues at coordinate 2,098,584 of CM065330.1, forward strand.
CCGTCGACTGCCAAAGAGTTGTGGTGCTCGGTGGTTTAAACCGGTTAAAACGGAATATCAATTCGATATACTACTACGAGCGAACATTTACTAAAACAAACCGGTAACAGTATCAGCTGACGGTGAAGGAAAGCACCGTGAGGAAACCTAAACCCTTGTAAAATGTCGTAATATCTCTGTATGTGGGAAAAATACAGAACTGTTGATTTCTCGGCGTTTAAAATCGCCAATACGCCGTGGGCTAGCGTGGTGATTAAACCCTCGCCGTCCCACTTACAGGCTGGTATTATTATTATTGAGAGTTGTGTTCATCGCACTGTACGAAAGAATATTATTTCTGACAGTTTGAGGTCGTTTCGACCTCTTCCGCAGTTTAGCGTCTGAAGATGAAAGGAAACATCGCAAAATAAAGACTTTCGAATAATGTTTTCAAAAACTTAATTCGTGGCGCAGTGGTAGTATTACTACTTTAATATTGAGAGGTCGCGGGTTCGATTCCCACATATAACTGACATTTCTGTGATGAGCATAATTGTCAGTTGTGTGTCTGGGTGTTAGATATCTATATAGGCACATATGTATGTATATCTGCTGTTTAATTACCATAGTACAAGTTATGATTATAATTGGAATTAAATGGCTGTGTATGAAATTGTGTCTACATATTTAATTTATTTCAAAACGCTTCCATTTTTTAATCGTTAATAGATTCAGCTTTATGGTCACAATCTCACCGTTGTTATGTGACAATTTGGCCCAAAATGGTAACACGCTGTATCCTACTGGAGAAACTGGCTCTCAAGTGCAGAAGCAGTAATACACCAATAGATGATGCTTGGCGACAGATTTTCACACTGACCCTCAAGCATAGAATTAGAATTTTCTCCTCCAACATGCTGTGGATTCATCACGATCTTATCCTTCACCAAAAGCAAAGTCTCACAGCGGGGATTCGAACTCAAGTCAATCTAGGCGCTGTCCGTGCACACTACCACTAGCGATTATTGCTTTGGGCCTGGTGAGTAAACGTGTTATTTGACTAGGTTTGAAAATATGAAAACTTTACAAGTTTTACAGGCTATAATTAGTTATAACAGATTTAGTGATTTAGTATACATCGGCAATAAATTGAATAAGTCGAAACTAAAACCGACATACACCAGTTTGCTTACTATTTTGTTGTTGTTTTTTTTATTATACGAGTTACATCCAGCTACAGTACACGTAACCACAGTTAAACATATATACTAAACATTAACATTACACTTTGAGACATTAAATTTTTCATAAATAAGCGAGATTAGTTTTGATCACGATTTATGCAGGTCAATAGCACATACTAAAATGGTCTCGTATCTCTAAGTCGTTCTAACACTAGAGTATACTATGCTCCTTCTCTTTCGAATTATTAATCTATATATATTAAATATATTATAATGATACAAAAAAGTAAAAGTTCTTTACAATAATTTACCTTGACTTTATAGATAAAAATTGATTGGTTTCTATTTATATTTAGATACAAAGTAATTTAGCCTTCGAAGGTTGTTTTGTGAAACATTATGGAGTAACAGATAATGATGTCGATAGAAAGTGTGAGCTTCCATTACAGAAGTAACAAATTAAAGGCCTCGTGGCGCAGTGCCGTAAGCTTTACTACTAAGCCGATAGGTCGCGGGTTCGATTACAGTATGTTCGTAATCAATTAGATATTAAGTTTGAACTTGTGATCGGCAATAATAATTTCAATACCAACTAGAAATAAATCTAAAATAGTTATTTCATCTTTTAGACTTACAAGACAAGCGTTTTTAGGTAATTGTATTAGATTCTAACAGTGGGTCCTAAACTTCCTAACAGTCGTATACATACACATATTTGTACAGACATTACCGAACATTATTACCAAGATTAAAAATAATTTCACTTCAGACGCTTAGTTTAATTTAAAGTAATAATTGATATACAGAAACACTGGTCTCCCTTTTTTTCTTCTGTCCCATTATTAAATGTAAATTACTAGTCCATTCAACGCATTATTTTAATGTTACATTGTTAATCACTTTTGTTTTCTGTCATTTATATTATTAGTAATATTTCATATAATACAATAACTTACTTGCTTGTATTTCACTTCATTTTATTTAATATTTTTATAAAATTTCCGATTTTGTATTTTGTTAATGTTGTGGCCGTCTATAATAGGTTTGCACATATGTATTGGATTAAAAATATGCACGTTGTAGGCGCTTCTTTGATAAATAAATAAATATTCGAGCAGCTAATGATAAATTTGGAGAAGGTATTTTAGGTAATTTGAAATTACAATATACAGCATTCTATTATCGATGATGACGACTCTAGAATCGAGAGTCAGGAAGAGGGGTTTTCGGTTATTTTGTGACTGCGCAACATAACACGTTTGCAAAAAAAATCAATAAAATATCCTAAATGCAAATTTAAATTATTTGAATATTTTATTTTAGTATATAAACAGACTAGAAATAAAAATCTCGAATAATTTTGACAGTTTTGACAGTTTTATAAAATTTCTTTTATAAATAAATATTTTTATTTTTTGCACATAAATAAAAAAAAAAATTTAAAATTTTTATAAAATGCCCGAACGTTGGTTTTGAATAATTACCTAACACGAATAAATATTTTGTATAGATGCGACAAATATATAATATAAATTAGTTAAAGGATTTTTTGGTGGTTTACTTACAGGTTTCTACATCTACAATAACTTCGCTGGATATAAATACGAGCGTAACATCCTTCACTCTCTAACAAAGTGTACTCTTTGAATATTTAATTTTTGCTTTCTTTTTAAAGAGGATTTGTCCTTTTTGTTTTTACTCTTTAATTTATTAATTCAACGTTTTATTTGTATCTGCTATAAAACTATAGGTACCTACTATGAAGTGTTCTACAAAACTTATTATAGCCTTGTTACCTACATGTATATTATTTTAGATTTTATTAGATATTTAGATTTTTTAATAATTAAAAGTAATGTACTTTTTACAGATTCACAAACTAAAGATGTTGAAGTTGACGGTAAAGCAGATTATGAACCTAAGACTCGCCTGTGGAATGTACTATAGGGTTTCAAACAACAAAACGATAACGTTATTAGCCAAGCTTTATTGTGTTTTTTTCGTATGCATTATAGTTTTGTCCATGGTACTTTTACATAATAGCAACCTACAATTGTTGGCTAGATTTCATATATGTGTAAAAATTCTGATTTATTTTGGAAATTCACTTCTTGCCTTACATTACGAAGATAGTTTCGTTAATTTTTACAATCAATTACAATCATTGGAGGTCAGTGTTGAAAATAGAGTAAATATAACAAATAAAGTAATCCTGTTTGTAATTTTGTGGAGAGCTACAATACTTGCATCTTTTACCGGGGTATCGAACTTCAGTTTCTTGTCTTTCCTATTTTATTTTATTATTCACTCAATCATACTGGTATCACAAATAGCGAACATCTCGAGCATTATAGTTTTTGAATTTTTGTGGCACCAAATGCGTTGTCTGAGAAAAGCTTTTCAGATTAATATAAGAACCCGAGACTTTACTAAGAAATGCAATGCCATGAAGCAATGTTTGACAATGTATACGAAGCTGTTGGACATATTGCAATGCGTTGAAAATTACTTAAAATCGTCGGTAAGTCTGCTTAGTCATAATCTTGGGCTATCGGTCCCACAGTCTACTTTAAAAAGAAGAAAAACGTTGTCCAATTTTCAGATGTACTGCAGAATGTATGATTATTCGGTATTAAATATATAAATCTACTAATCTACAGTACCATAATTTAGTAATATCAAACACAAATTTGAAAAATTATCTCAGCATGATAAAATATATTGTTCATTAACAGTCATATTTTATACTTGATTGTTTTTTAATATTGGCTTGGAAAAATGTTTACGCAGTGCCTGTTGGAATGTACGATACAATTCAGAAATAACTGCGACTGTTGGTGACAAATTTGTCGGCAATAGTCTCTGTCATGACAGCTTGCAGAAATTCCTTTTCACGCCTTGCTCGAAGGATTCGATATCATAGAAAGGAGAGAATACGGTAGTAGAGAAGCTATTGCACATCTCCACAGTAAGGATGATATGATTTTGTAAACTTCTTTGTTCTTGCTGAGACAAATTTTGCTACTATGTAGTTGTGGCTTCGAATACTCCGTGGTTCTGTATTGGAAGGATATAATGTGATTAGGTTAAACAACTCTTCGGAATGCTTCGGAGTATAAAACACGTATAGCAAGGTAATTTCCCTTTCTAAATGAACCTTTTTTTATACTTACCAATTTACTTTTGCAGATGGCGTTACTCTTCATAGATATTTTATGCTCCGTCTGCGTGAATATTTACTGTGTTTTATCCATAACTACAATAATGGTAAATATTGCAGTTGAGAAATATAAGTTAAGGGTGATATAATATTTGCAAGGTTTACACCTGTTTCTCCCACAAATGGTCTGATTGGCATCACACACTACCAATTTAGCCCCAGAAATAGGACTTAGGTCCTGTTTAAGGTTGGATATAAATTACCAATAGGCTATTTTGTACCGTAAAATTATAAACACAAAGTCTTAATGCACCTATTCATTTAATTTATATTTATTCGCTTAAGATAAAGCAGACAATCAATCTATAGCTGCTGATGGATATGTATTATAAATTATTGCAAGAGATGAAAAATCATTGAATTGTTATGGACTTTATTTTCTGGTTAGTGTATTTTTCACCAATTACACACATTGATGCGTCTGATTGTGATAAAAGTTGATCAAAGAATTAGTGGCATTTGAACCGTTATCAAAAAAAATCTGCATAAATTCTATCTAAAATTGTATTAAAATCTTTAATAAAGGTATGATAACCTTTATAATATCAAAGTTCAAGTAAAGAATATGGACTAGAGTGATTTAGTTAAAAACATACCTACTTATAAATACACGGTAACATTGTTTAGCTGCAATACATTGTGTCACTTATGTGAAACAAAGGAATACGACTAACGATGTACTATGAAAAAACTCGATCGAGTTTCTTGCCGGGTCTTCTCGATGACTTGGATTTTTTGAACCGGCAGTAGTGTTATGACGTTCGTAAGTGCCTTCTTTGGCAGCATGTCTACTGAAACAGAGCGGAACTATGCAAGATACGACCAATAGATTTTTATGCATTTCTATTGGTCTAAATTTGCAGAACTTTGCTCCGCTCCAGAGGACAGGCAGCTTTAGGGCCTAAATTCAATAAAGAATTTTTGTATATTGAACCAAGTCACTTTTTAAATTTCACAGGACAAAATAACCAGAATTTCTTTGCTGCTCTTGTCCTGCTTGATTACCTTTGCACCGTGTGTGCTGACAGAATGTGCGGCGAGTGAAGTAAACGGAATTAAACTTTTGATAACAAATCAGCTTCTACTATGCGATGGTGAGTTCAGATATTATGTTCTTATTAAGTTTCTGATTCTATTGTTCGTCAACAGAAATGGCCACAGAATTGTAACATATGCCATAGTAATATGTGTAGGTGTGTCGCGTTCCTGGATCAGCCAGTGTACATCAAGTAATCAATCGGGATGATAGGGATCTGTATCTGATTGGATCGCAAGCAACATGCACATGGTGATACACTTATCACAATCACTCTCATTTAGTTTATCCTGTTTCGGGATCACTCATTCAGTGCTTGCTTGCAGGCCGGTATTACAGTGACGACCGTCGATTTCGATCAGACCAGTTCACATCCATTCGTCAACTAGTAAAGAGCTTATAATCTTCAAACGGCTGAACAGGTTTTTTTGAATCATAGCTAAGAATGCTCTCGATGAAGTCATTATTCAAACAAAAAAAAAACTAAGTCGGAATCATTTCAGCCGTTTGGGAGCTACGCCACCAAAGACAAACCCATCTTAAACTTATAACACCCCTCTGTGTGTGTAGAGGGTTAATAAAAAGCATGATGCATATATTAAAATTCCGTCAAAAACTCCCCGCAAGTGACCAATCACGATAAAACCCTTTGATCTGTGAGAGCTTACTGATAGCGGAGCCAAATGTGCTGGAAGTACCGAAGTGTTCGCGTAATATGCTTAACTTCATTCACAATATAGGTGCAGCAGAGGCATTAGAAAATAATTTCTTACTTTATTATGCATAATATTATGTGTCTGCTACATTTTTACGCCTAAACAGCTCAACCAATTTCAAGGAATTTTGGTATAGAGATATATTGGACCTAGGAAAAGTTCATGATTTTTCTTTGGTTTGTCGTGTTCCAAGATCTGTCGGTATATATGCAGTATATTTAGCAGGGTGGTAGTGATCGTGACCACCATACACATAGTAACAAACCCATCTATGATTTTCTTTTGGTTTGATGCGTTACGAGATCGGTCGGTGTAAATCCAATAGTATGGATTGAAATTGTTAGGGTCTTTCAGTCTAAATATATTATTGATTTAAATGATTCAAAATTCCGTGAGTCTTCTATAATTTGCTGTTTTAATTCTGTTTAATTTTACAACGCTTTATGTGACGAATATTTGATTTGTGCTGATTCGTCCATTGGTCTATGTGCCACGATCCAAGGACGTCAGCATAATGATGTTAAGCGTAAATGTAGTCTTAGGTTTATTTACCTGAAAATAATTTAAAAGTTGTAAAGCATTTCTTAAATTAACGTGTGCTTAGTTTAAATTAAAAATATAACAGATTTATAATCGTTCTGTTTTTATAGATGAAAAACAGAAAAACAAACTGGAAGACTTTTTGACACATTTGGATCATAACCGTTTCAAGATCTCTATTCTACGTGTTCTTGATGTAGACGCATCGATGCTGCTGACATTAGTCAGTCTGTGCACGACATACACCATCGCTATAATCCAATTCAGCCATATTTATTAACGATATTTATCTCAAGATTTTACAAGTGTTCAAATGATAATTACACTACTAGTTATAGAGTTTATAAAATGCACTTTAATATAAATAGTTCTGTTTAACACATTGTTGTTAATTCACACTTTCTTGTCTGTATGTTTCTCATTTCAATACAAATTTTGCAATCGATTATAACCTAACTTTCCAATGAGCTGTAGGCTTAGAACTTTAGCTGTAGCGTGTCGTTGTATGTCAATCGACGTGAATTCCAATCCTTACAATGAGCCTAAGCTTTTGGTAAAGGAAACATCGTGATGAAATTATAGCATAGTGGTAGAGCATTTTCAATTGCCTACCAGAACAGTTACCACTCTTAAGTTGAAAATCTGTCGCCAAGCAACAATTATGCAATTTTCTTTTTAGTTAGGTATACAGATAACGACTTTGGTATTACGACATTATTTCATTAACTTTCATTTCATAACTTTCATTCTAGGTCTACTAATAATGAATATGTAATTGTGTCTTATTTGAAATACATTATTTAATTTAAAGTACTTACGAATGATACTTGCTTACTTATGTTATATATAAACATCTTGTATGTCTCTGTTAATGATTCTATTACTTCTGTACGACTTGACTGATTGAGGTCTAATTCATAATACCTATATTTGTTTTATTTAGACGATGGTTTATATATATTTTAAGGTCCGATAGGTGACGTTGTGGTCGAGGCAATAACTACCGGAAATTCAGAACAATGTCTGTCGATCTAGCTAGTTAGATATAATTTAGTCTAACGAGGGACATTTGTGAAATAATAACATATTATATAATATTTTGTTCATCATTACTAGGATTGCGTGACACACTACTGTTTATTTTGGAAATGAAGCATAATTTAAATTGGGAGTTGATTTTACGATTATCGTTTCTCTTTTAGAGCTAAATATAATCTATAGCACGATTACGCTTTAAATCAATTTATAGGTGTGTAAGCTGTGTAAATTAAATTTGAAAAAATAAGAACTTTAACAACAATTGAAATCGTAATCCGGACCTCTTGAATGCTTGATGGCAAACAACAAAATTATTTCTTCGAGTCATTATTCTTCGTGTTGCTGGAGTAACAATGTAGAAATTACGTAAATATTATTATTCGAAATTAAAAAAGAAACTAATAAATTAATTGTACAACGACGTTCTATTAATTTTCGTCTCGTTCGATTGATTGATTACATTGTTTTGGTCTATTCGGGTTTTAAGAACCATAGAAAATAACGCTGAACGTGTAGTAAAAAAAAAATACAAAAATTCTAAAAATCATTGCATAAAGGTAGTTATTGAGGATTTTGATGTGCAAAATATTTACATAACATTTATCAGTATCATTTTTTGTTTTTATTATGATTATTGATAGTCGAAATGCGTGTTTTTAGGTAATGTCGAAATTGGTTCGACCTAACAATTTACGTTCTTAAGACATATTATCTGACCCTTGTTATGATGAACATGGTACAATTTTATTACAATATGACAGATTGCATGATTATTAATGTCAAATGTTCATTTTAGAGATGTGACATAACTTAATTAGAATTTGGTTTTACGTTTATCGAGTTTTTTTTTTTGTAGTTAAAATATAATCGATAATACCGTGGTTTAAATCAATTGAGATGTGTATAAGCTATGTAAATGAAATAATAAAAATATATAAATTTGAGATTACAATCCGGAACACATAATATTGTGTACGCGTCACTTCCCCTCTGCATGAGGGAGGGGGGTGCGACGGTTCCCGGTTTGGACGGGCGTTTTGTTGCGCCGGATGCCCATCTCGTAGACGCCGCGCCGCACGAATGCCAGCGTGGCGAGATGGTAGTGAGGGGGTCCGGGGGTGCAATAATGCACGACCGCTTGAGGTGCCGGGTCTTCAATCAAACTCGAGTTCTTCAGTTTTCAATATTCGCAGGATGAGCAAAGTTTCTTCGTACTATCTTTTTCCTTGTTGTAGTACCTTGTACTCGATGAACTGTACCGTACCCTATACGGCGCCTCTCCGAGATTAAATAGTTCGGAGAGTTACCGTAAAGAGGACTCCACTGTACTTTTGTACTTTTATGTTTATTTTCACTTTGGTCGCCCTGATAATTGCTCTATATTTATTTCTTTATATAAATTGTGTACATATGTCATATACCAAAATATTCCTTATTGTAATAGCTATCCATTAAACATTGACATATTATATACATCAAGTACATATTACATACATAAACCAAAAACAATGTAATTTACGAGCGGCATTACCGCTTTCCGTTCGTAAACTTACTGTGACATCATATATTCTTATTATATCTACTTATTCTATACATTTACTTTGTTTAAATTTCAGTTTTCGCTTTGGTTGCCCTGTTAATCTCTCTATATTTCTGTCATTATATATCTTATGTACACATGTCATATATCAAAATGTTCCTCTTTGTATTACCTATCTATTACATATTCACTTATAATATACATCAAGTATATATTCCGTATATAAGCCAAAAACAATGTAATTTACGGGCGGCATCACTGTTTTCCGTTCGTAAAATCTCTATAATATTTGATATCCTTACTCTATTGGCTTACTCTATGCATTAATCTATTCTATATTAGTTATATTTTCACATATGTAACACAAAATACATAATGATTTATATACAACTTAATAAATAACATGTAACTTATAATGTAGCGTAGTCGGTAACATTTCTCTATAATTTTATCTATTTCAATGACACTCATCTATTTTTAACATGATACATAATACACAATAATATAACACAATAACATAACACAAGACACGATAATAAACAGTTCTGTCGTCAACACATAACATGGTTTATATGGCTTTTACACTCGTACTGACTGCATGACACTAAACAAAAAGATGGTGGTATGTTCCTCGTCCAGTCAATTAACTTCGTTACATGTAGCTACAGTAATAAAGTAAGAATTAAGAAAACATTTATTTTTATTCTAAATTAAAAAAAACTGCATATTTACGAATTTAATGTACAACGGTGTTCCATTAGTTCAGATTATCGGTATATGTTTTGTAGTCTGCTCTATATTTTAACGACCATAGAATTTAACACTGCCAGTAAAAGCAAAAAAATCTCAAAAAACTTTGTATGCAGCAAGTTATTTAGGATATTAGAGTTCAAAATGTTTTTATGAGCGTGTATCTATTCGATAACTTTTTGACGTCTGATTTAATAAAAACAGACAGTAGGCATCTCTAGTAGACATCATATCCAACTGAAAGACCTTAAAAAATCCGAAGTTTTTATTTCTGTAAAATTTAATACAAGTTTTCAATGTCAATTCTGCATGCAAGTGACAAATTTATTTATTTCTTGTTTTTTTTTCCGTTTTGGGAAATAATTACAACTGATGTGCACTAATAGAGATTTATTCATATTTTGTTTATAATCTGTAATGTGTGCCTATATAAATAAATAAATAAATTTCTTTGGTACCTACGTTTAATAATTTTATTTTACTTCTAAATTCTATAAGTAAACAATTACATACGAATTATTTTATTGAGTAGTAAAACCAGAATATATACATTTACTATGAGTTTCGTGAACGTTCTATCTAGTGTCAGCTAGGAACTTCAGAAACTGGAATTAGCCTGTTGATGTTCTAACACTTTTCACGAGAGTAGAACCGAGCGCGGTATCTAATGTTGTTCTATACCTAATAAGTTACTTGTGGTTTGTTACCTTTACTATAAGCACCATTATTATAAATACTGTTTTGATTGCCAATAAATAATAAAATACAATTCTACGTTTTATTTTTATGGTTACTGATAAAGCCTTGATAAATATCTTATTTTTTTCATATTGTTGTTCTTATGATCATCGCCATTGTTTTTAGATTGTACTGTGGATACTATTAGTCGTTTCATTTCGAAGGCAACGGGAACGAAGTAGAGGGCAAAGGTCAGTCATCAAAATATCGAACAACCATAATATAATATACTTGAGACAGACGTTCCAACAGAAACAATAATGGCTCAGTCGTAGCGAGTACTTAGAGAAATCGCGTCGAGCTCAATAATCCTGAGCTTTCGGTGAAGGAAAACATCGTGAGGAAACCGTAGCATGGTGCTAGTGCATTTGTAACACCCACCAGGCTAGTAGCTACCATCCTTAAGTTAAAATCTGTCACCAAGCACCTATAGATGTGTTCCGGCAGCTGCACTTGGGAGCCAGTCCTCCCACTAGGCTTAGCGTGTTTACCACCTTCCACTAAAATAATACATTCGAATTGAGAATCTTCTCGATTTATTGAAGTCAGTTAAAAAGATCGCCTTTAAGCTTTTGACATCACGCCGTTCCTCCGTTTATATAGCGCGAGCGGGAAGTTGTAGGTAGCGGTAAATTCATTTGTTAGAAAGACGTTTTGACTATAAACAATATCATTAAGCGGAAGTTGTGTTAATTGTGATCATAGATGGCCCTTTTACTCCGACATATACAAACCAAGAAGAATAGAACAACTACTGCAAAATTAAACGAAACTTTAATTATCGTAGTTAACTAATTTTATTATTAAGATAGTTGATCGTTTGATCAATCGATCGATTGAAACGTTTGGCTATCTCACCCGGAATGCTCGGGAGTTTTGGCCATAGGATTCAAGGTAATACGGTCAGTGCTTTTCTTCACTTTTCCTTACCTTTTGCACATTTGAACTTGTTCTTTTTGTTATTTACACAGTTGAAGCACAAATCTTGAAATCTGTGCAATGTTCATGCACACATTAGCAGACAAATTAAACATTGCAGCCAGTCTTTTATAAGCTGTGCTTTATAATAATTATTGTCACAGCATTTGCAGTTATCTTCCTCTCAAGTTTAAAAAAATAGTTGTACTCAATCATTCCCCGTTTTATCATCTGTAGTATTAAATTTATGTTCGATCTGTAATTGTTCAGTAAAATTGGATGCGATTTTTCTTAAATCATCAATTGTCAAGGTAACCCTTTAGAATGCATTTCTGTAATATATTATCAGAACCTTTTTTAGATGACCCATAGGTTCTTTTGTATCATTGTTCACGTTGATCCTTCTCTCCAAGGTATTTCTTGGTATGTGGTAAATACAGGCTCGATATAATACCATTGTTTCATTGCGTACTTCATCCATGGATGTCTTAAGATCTTCCTCACTCTATAGTACTTGTAACCGCCACCGCCTGCCGCACGTAGTTGTAAGGCATCTTTAAAATATTTAATAGCTAAATAATTTCTTAATATAAAACTTAAAGTTTTATGGTCATCTCTCCTAGTTTTCTGGAGAGATGGCCATACTAACAAATCAAAAGTAATATGCTAATGTTAGTAATTTTTAGGTTAGAATAAATAAAACGTACCTATCACTTTATGTTGAAAATCAAGTAAGATTTTGTGAAATTTTTATGAAATAATAAAATATGTCAACACCGTAACTTATAATCTACATATATTTAATTATTACATATATTAAATTTTATTTAATTAAAGCACTATATTGTATCGGCCATCTCTCCCGTAAGGCCATTTCCCCCAAACTTACCCTATGTGTATTGTGTTGTATTTATATCTCTGCTAAAGTCAGTTGGAAGCAGCTGGTTAAACTCATGGCTCACCGTCATGAACCGGGACCCTTCTCCACTGGCAGCACAGATGGAACTCGCCACACAAAACCCCCCCATCAACTGGTAATTCCAGGATTCAAGATTAGGGCCAGACATTCTGCATCGGAAACCAAGCCTGGGAGTTTGGTGCTGAGACCCCATCAACCAACCTGAGCTGTCCAGCACCAACTTAACAAATCAGAGCAAGCACCAGCTGCTTGCTTGCGGCGTTTGAGACCTCGGGGTATTTAACCTCCAGAGGACATCTCGGTTTACACCTCTGCACCATCGGCCAATCATCTACAGCTAAGTGGAAAGGATCACTTTTGTAGGCCAATGTGCTGACCAGACCATCCGAGCCTTAACTAAGACACGTACCTTCCACTCACCTTAGAGTCTTTCTTTTTTATTCATCTGTTAAATTTATACCCTTTATTAAATCAATTTGTTTAATTTCCCTGTCTTCTTATTTATTTTATTTATTTATTATATTGCTTTGGGCTTGCCGGCTAAGTTGCTGGCAAGATCTCGGGACAGCATATATACGTACGTAAGAATTTACACTACCTTAGTGTAACAAAACTAAAAAAACTTCAAAAAAATTATGTTTTATTATCTTTATCATGAATATTTGTTTTTGTTTGTTGTACAAATATTTTAATAAACACACATCAAAAAAGTCTAAGCAACAGGCGTGATATTACAAATTTTTCCATTTATATTAATTAATTTCTAAATATTTACTCAAACAAAGTGCGTAGGTAAGTAAACTTTTTTGATATTGATGACATACTGGCTGGTTGTAAAAAAAAAATTTGATTATGTTTTGTTTTTTCATAAAATTCAAATGACTGCGAATTTGTTTGAATTTAAGTGCGTTTTAATTGCTACGTTTAGTCTTGATTTTATAATTTTACCAACCATTTAAATAAAGTTAGCGACAAAATTGAATTGTTAGATATTCTTTACGTCATGAAGCGACGTCATTTGATGGCAGATGAAATGCAAAGAGCTGTAGGGATGTTGCAAGCGGGAAGTAATCAATCTCAGGTATCTCGACATTTTGGCATTCATAGAAGTGTTATTTGTCGTCTTTGGCAGCGCTAGAATAATACAGGAGAAGCTGCTGAACAGTATCCAGGCCGTAAAAGGAGTACAACCACTCGGCAAAACCGGTACATACAACTGACTGCAAGACGCCAGCCGATGTTAACCGCTCGAGATATAAGTTTGAGGCTACAAATTTCAAATGGTGTTGATGTAAGTCCTCAAACTGTGCGAAATCGACTGCATGAGTACGGCCTACGAGCTCGACGCCCAATCAGGTGCCCACCGATACGTCACGGGAATCGCGCTCGTCGATATGAATGGTGAAGAGAACGCATAACATGGACCCAGGAACAATGGGATAAAATTATGTTTTCCGATGTGTCGCGATTCGGGTTTAAGCCTGATACAAGAAGGGTGCGAGTGTATCGTCGGCCCGGAAATACTGAAAGGCTCAGGTGCGTTCAGGAAGTTCATCCATACAGCGGCTCAACAGTTATGTTATGGGCGGGTATTATGAAGAACAGGCGAACTGAGCTCGTTTTTGTAAATGGAAACATGAATACTGAAAATTACATTGAGGATATTCTCAGACCTTATGTCTACCCATTTGCACAAACCTTTGGCTCCGATTTTAGGTTAATGCATGACAATGCGCGTTCACATACAGCTCGGCGAATCAGTGAATACATTGCAACGGAGAACATCCGGGTATTGCCCTGGCCTGCACAATCGCCAGATCTCAACCCCATCGAGCACGCATGAGACATGCTCCAGAGACGTGTTTCGAAGGACTTGGACGGAGCGACAACAACCCAACAGCTGAAGGATTTGCTACAATTCCATTGGGAGCGAATACCGCAAGATGACAAACAGTCTCATTAATTCAATGAATAATCGTTGCCGACAAGTTCTGAAAAGCAGAGGAGCCCATACTTTGTATTAAATTGTTCTATTCTTTCACAATAAATACATTTTCTTTAGTAATTTTATTTTGTAAGAAAAAAGTTTAGTTTCTTATGTATCTTAGTTTCTACAGTATATTCTAATATTGTTAATTTCTGTTATTAAAAGAACTTATAAAGACAACAGCTGTTATTTTTACATCATAGAACCCTAAAGATATAATATTATTTTAAATATAAAATACAACGTTATAATGTGAAGAACCATCCTAAAATTTAAATTAGTACATGTTGCTTAGACTCTTTTGATGAGTGTATTTAAAATTGTTTGAAGGTGTAAGGGACAGATAACAATTTTCAATTATATCCGTGTTTCATTCACGTGGCGCAATTGTGTATTACATTCAAAATTGCACATTTTTTTTAAACGGATATAATACGAGTAGGTATGTGTTTTGCAATGTTTTTCTCACACACTCGTTTAGTTTTTTCTACATTTGTTAATTGCGGTTCTTTTTAAATATTGTTAAACCGTCACTAACATTTTGCGGATTTTTGCAATCCGAGAGCAGAGTCCTAAGATACATCGTGAAAGTAACGTTATTGTTTATAATAAGTTTATATTTAAACACACGATTTTATAAAAATAATTATTTTTGATACATTTTATTTATTATACTTTAATTTTTTTATTAAATTTAATTACTTCAATCACGCGAGAACAGGTGAACAGATTGGGTTTTTGAGGCATGCAGATATAACCTATTTCGAATATGCAGATATTATAATGTAATCTTGTGTTTACCAACACATATTGCAATTTGTAATTGGGTGCCAGATTTGTCATCTTATAATATTATCTAATTATTTATGTAACTATCAATCTATTATCTGTAATTTTACCTAGTCAATAAAATAAAATATAATAGAAACTTTTATCCCATTAAAAACTCCATTCAACTCAATTCGATTCAACGCAGCCGAAGTCGCGGGAAGAAGGTACTATATATTTTGTTGCGCTAAAAGTTAGGAATATTTACTTAGTTGACACTTGAATCTACCAGAATGTTCTTTTTCTACTTTACAATAAACAATAATACAATGTATGAGCCTCTTGAAATAACTTCGTTGTGTGACAAAGACAACTATCGTAAAAAAATCCATACGCAGTTCAGGTACAAGTGAAAGTGGACGTGTTACGAATTAAACAATTTATTGGAAACACAAATTTAATCGATTGTAAGTATAATATTAATAATATTTAAGAATTCTGTTAGCCGAGTAGTTTGACTATTTCGAAGTTTTATTAATATATGAGCTTCATAAAGCACTTGTCATCATGAGACCAGGATCCATCGTTATAATGGTCTTGTCTAAATTTCTCTTTAATAATATGTATATATTAATTGGTTTATGGCTCAGCATTCATCGTCGATTGCCCAAGAGTTGTGGTGGAATTACCGTTGGAATATCAATTCTATGTCTTACTACGAGCGAACATTTACTAATTCAAATTCAACGGTGAAAGCATCGTGAGGAAACCTAAACCCTTGCAAAATCTCGTAGTAACTCTGTATGTGGGAAAAATATAGAACTGTTGACTTCTTTGCGTTTGAAATCGCCAATATGTCGTGGGCTAGCGTAGTGACTAAACCCTCGCCGTCCCACTTACAGGCTGGTATTATGATTATTAAGAGTTGTGTTCATCGCACTGTATGAAAGAACATTATTTCTGATAACAACCAGAATTGGAGGTCGTTTCGACCTTTTGCCGCAGTTTAGCGTCTGAAGATGAGAGTAAATATCGCAAAAAATAAAGACTTTAGATTCGTAGCGCAGTGGTAGTATTGCTAATTTACTATTGAAAAGTAGCGGGTTCGATTCCCGCATATGACTGACATTTCTGTGATGAGCATAATTGTCAGTTATGTGTCTGGGTGTGAAATATCTATATAGGCACATATGTATTTATATCTGCTTTTTAATTACCATAATACAGGCTATGATTATAATTGGAATTAAATAGCCGTGTGTGAAATTGTGTCCTCTTTTTAAATTTATTACAAAACGCTTGAATTTTTTTATCGTTACAAGATTTAGCTTTACGGCCACAATCTCACTTGATGTGAAGTGTCAATGCGGCCCAAGATGTTAACACGCTTTAGCCTAGTGGAGAAACTTGCTCTCAAGTGCAGAAGCCGTAATACACCTATAGATGATGCTTGGTGATAGATTTTAACCTTGAACTTCAAGCCTAGCATTGGAAATTACCTTTCCACCATGCTATGGATTCATCACGATATTTTCCTTCACCAAAAGCTAAGTCTCACTTTAGGGATTCGAACTCACGCCAATCTACTCGATGTCCGTACACACTACCACTAAGCCATTATTGCTTCAGGCGTGGTGAGTAAGCCTGTGCCTTCACTAGGTTTCCAACTATGAAAACTTTACAGGATTTACAGGCTAGTAGTATCACAGATTTAGTATAGTCTAGATCGGCAATAGGTTGAATAATTCAAAATCAAAGCCGGAGTACACTAGTCTACATGTTATACGAGTTACATCCAGTTACAGTACACGTAATGACAGCTAAACACATCTACTAAACTTTAGATTTTGCAAAAATAAACGGTATTTGTTTTAATAAAGATTTATGCACTGTGGTATCACATACGAAAATGGTTTCGTATCCTTGTATCGTTCTAACACAAGCGTCTACTAAGCTCTTTCTCTTTTAAGTTGACAATATATATTTAATTTATTATAATAAATAGTATAACAACAAAATTATTATTTTAAGACATAATAATAGTTTTTTCATTGTTGTCCTTCACAATTTACCTTGACTTTATAGATAAAATTGATTGGTTTCTATTTACGTTTAGATACAAAGTAAGTTAACCTTCGAGGGTTGTTTTGTAAAACATTATGGAGCAACAGATAATGATGTCGATAGAAAGTGTGAACTTCCATTACAGAAGCAACATATTACATGCATTACAAGCCTCGTGGCGCATTGCTAGTAAACCTTATTACTAGCCGATAGGTCGCGGGTTCGATTACTCTATGTTCGGAAACACTTAGATATTAAGTTCGAACATGTAAACTTGTAAGCTTGAAATAAATCTAAAAATAGTCATTCCATCTTTTAGACTTACTAAGACAAACGTTTTTTAGTAGGTTCTAAACCTTTTAACAGTCATATATATATATATATATTTGCACAGACATTACCAAACATTATTATAAAGATAAAAATTATTTTACTTTAGACGTTTAACTTAATTTACTATAATAAAATTGATATTCAGAATCACTGGTCTCTCTTCTTATTTAATTTTTCCCATTGTTAATTGAAAAATACTGTTCCATATAATATTACAATATCAATTACTTTGTTTTCTGTTATTAGTACTAGTTAAAATTATTATTGTATATTATTATTACTAGTGTTTCATACAATTTGTATTTTATCAATGCAGTGGTCGCCTATAATAGGTTCGCATATCTGTATTGGATTTAGAATGAGTAAATGTGGTTCAAATATAATATGCGCGTTGTAGGCGCTTCTTTAATAAATAAATAAACAGTCGAAGAGCTAATGATGAATTTGAGGAAGGTATTTTAAGCAATTTGAAATTATAAAAACCAGCTTATTATTATCGATGATGACGAATCTGGAATCGAGAGTCAGCAAGAGGGAGGAGGGAGGAAGAGTCAGGAGTTATTTTGCGACTAAGCAGCATATGACCTTTGCAATAAAAATTTAATATAGTATCCTCCATGCAAATTTAAATCATTTGAATCTGTTATTTTAGTATTTATGGAGACTAGAAATAAAAATCCCAGATTATATTACCGGTTTTGACCCGACTGCCCCAAATTTGTTTTTACAAGTATATCGCGAAAAATATTCTTTACTTTGAATTTTTTATTACATTTACTAAATTAAACAATATTTAAAATGTTTATAAAATATCTGAACGTTGGTTTTTAATAATTACCTAACACGAATAAATATTTTATATGAGTGCGATAAAAAGTCTTAGGCTTACGTACACATATACATATGTATATGAGAGACAGTATATTTTAATTTGCATTCATGGGAAAACCACAAATTACAAATTAGTAAACGGATTTTTTTATGTTTTATTTACAGGTTTTTTCTGGATTTAATATAAAATATTTTACAGTACAATGTCATATCAAAAAAGTAACGAGATAGACATCTACAAAAACTTCGCTGTATATAAATACGAACGTAACATCCTTCACTTTTAACAAAGTGTACTCTTTGAATATTTAATTTTTGTTTTCTTTTTTAAGAGGATTTGTCCTTTTTCTTTCCGCTCTTTTATCTTTAATTCATTAACTAAACGTTTTATTTCTATCTGCTATAAAAATATAGGTACCTTCTATGAAATTTCCTACAAAACTTATTAAAGCCTTCGTATATTTATATTATTTTAAATTGTATTAAATATTTAGTTATTTTAAAAAATATAAAATATTACTTTTACAGGTTAACGTACTAAACATGTTGAAGTTGACGGTAAAGCAGATTATGAACTTAAGACTCGCTTGTGGAATGTACTATAGGGTTTCAAACAACAAAACGATAACGTTATTAGCAAAGCTTTATTGTGTTTTGTTACTACTATGCATTATAGTTATGTCATTATTACTTTTACATAATAACAATCTACAATTTTTGGCTACATTTATGATATATGTAAAAGTTCTGATTTATTTTGGAAACTCACTTCTTGCCTTACACTACGAAGATAGATTCGTTAATTTTTACGAGAAGTTACAATCATTAAAGTCCAATGTTGATAATAGAGTAAATATAACAAATAATACAATCCTGTGTCTCATTTTATGTAGAGCTGCATTGTTTGTATTAACTTTTACCAGGGTATCAAGGTCAAGTTCCTTGTCTTTCCTATTTGTTTTAATTATCTACTCAATCATACTGGCAATACAAATTGCGTACATCTTGAGCATTATGATTTTTGAATTATTATGGCACCGGATGCGACGTCTGAGAAAAACTTTTGAGATTAATATAAGAACCCGAGATTTTACTTGGAAATGCAATGCCATGAAACAATGTTTGACTTCTTATACAAAGCTTTTGGACATATTGCAATACGTCGAAAATTACGTGAAATCGTCGGTAAGTCTGCTTAGTCATAATTTTACGCTATTGGTCTCTCTGTCTACTATATAAAGAAGAGAAACCTTGTCTAACATTCCCATTCCGATCACTAAAAATACACATACGCATGTTTCCCTCCTTCCTCCCAGGAGGAGGGGAACATGCATATGAGTATATGTTATGTAGCTCGAATTCGTAGGAGTAGGGAATTAGCCAGATCGCGACCTATTCGCATGCGTGACGACCGCCCGAGCCGAGGTTTAGCCACTCTGGCACCGTCGTGCGAGTCGTCCAAAACTTTCGCGGCTGAGTGCCCTAAGCGCTCGCCCCCAAGTTCGGTGAAGCTGTAAAAGCCGTAGCGGCTCTGTTTTTGGATAGGGAACCTAAGGCTAATAGTGTAGTCAGTTCGAAACAAAAAAAAAAATGTCCAACATTCAGATACACTGCAGAATGGATGGCTATTCGGTAATAGTCATATAAATCTATTAATCTACCGTACTCACTGGATACCATAATCTGATAATATAAAACACAAAATGAAGATTTATCTGAGCGTGATAAATATGTTAATTAATAATCATATTTTGTACTCGTTTTTTTTTATATTAGCTTGTCAAAATGTATTCGCAGTACCTGATGGAATGTACGATACAAATTATAAATAACTGCGACTACTGTGGTGACAAATTTGTTGGCATTAGTCTCGGTCATGCCGGCCAGCAGAAATTCCTTTTCACGCCTTGCTCGAAGGACCCGATATCGTAGAAAGGAGGGAATACGGTGGCCGAAAAGCGCTTGCACATCACCGCCGTACGAAAGACATGACTTTGTAAACATCTTAGTTCTTGCTGAGACAAATGCTACTATGTAGCTTTGGCTTCGAATACTGCATGGTTCTGTATTGGAAGGAGCATAAATTTAATATGATCAATGTTATAATTTATGGATGTAAACCTTGCTTTTCTTGTGTTCATCACTTTTCTTGGGTTAAATATTCAAATTTAAATATAATTTTGTATTTCACAACATTTAGAAGCACAGTACAATCAGACTTCTTATTTCGAAAGTGTTAAGAGTTGCCAGCTATATAAAATCACAAGGTACATCATTCTATCAGAATTTTATTGCAAGTATAAAATTATATTATTCAACAATTAGGTTAAACAGCTTTCCTGAATACATTCCATCATACAGAATATAAAACACGCTTAGTAAGGTATTGCTCCTTCGTAACTGAAAGTAAATTTTTATTGTTTTTTTTTTTTTTTTTATATCAACCATTTTGCTGTAATATTTGCTTTTGCAGATGGCGCTACTCTTTATAGACAGTTTATTCACAGTCTGTTTGAATATTTACCGTATTTTATCCATATCTACACTAATGGTAAATACTGCAATTGAGTAATTTAATTTAAGGTTTATAGAATATTTGCAAGGTTCACAGCTGATTTTTCCACAAAGGGTCTGATTGGCAACGCACACTATACCACATGAAGCCCTGAAATAGCAACCTATAATTGATTAGCCGCAGTTAGGTCAGCCTGACTTAGGTCCTATTTAAGGTTGGATAAAAAGTAATAATTGGCGACTTTGTACCATAGAATTATAAACACAAGGTCATAACGTACTTAATTTATTTAATTTCTATTTATTTACATAATCTATAGGAGGCAATCAATCTATAGCTGCTGATGGAGATGTATAGTAATTTTAAATAATAACATTAGATGAGAAATCATCAAATTGTTAAGGTCTTTATTTGCTGGGTTTCGTATTGTCCACCAATTACACACTTTTGTATTGAAATGAAATGCATTGATGAGTCTGGTTGTAATAGAACTTGATTAAAGAATTGGTAGCATTTGAACCGTTTTCAAGAAAAAAATCTGCATAAATTCTATCTAAAATTGTATTAAAATCTGTAATAAGGGTAAAATATGTAAAAAATCAAAGTCCAAGCAAAGAATATGGACTAGCGTGATTTGGTTACGAACTTACTTTTTAATATACAGTAACATTTTTTCCTTGCGATATATTGTGTCACGTGAGTGAAACAAAGGAATACGACTAACGATGTGCTTTGTTTCTTGCCAGTTTTTCTCGATGACTGGGATTTTTCGAACCGGTGGTAGTATTTTGTTTTATATTCATAAGTGCCTTCTTAGGCTGTTTGTCCACTGAAACGGAGAGGAGCCGTGCAAATTACGACCAATAGAATCACATCAAAATCGAAATTTGCACGACTCCGCTCCACTTCAGTGGACAGGCAACCTTAGGGCCTAAATTGTTTTTTTTTTTTTGATATAGAACCTAATCACTTTTTAAATTTCACAGGAAAATATAACCTGGGCCTCTACGCTGCTCATGTCCTGTTTGATCACCTTAGTACTGTGTGTGCTGACAGAATGTGTGGCGAGTGAAGTAAACGCAATCAAACTGTTGATAACAAATCAGCTTTTACTATGCAAAGGTGAGTTCACATATTGTATTTTTATTCAGTTCCTGGTTTTATTATCGATCAACAGAAATGGCCACAGGCCACAAGAATTGTAACCTATGCTATACTGGCATTTGTAGGTGTATCGCGTTCCTGAATCAGCCAGTGTACATCAAGTAGTCGATAGGGGTGATGGGGATCTGTATCCGATTGAGTCGCAAGCAACATGTACATAGTGATACACTTATCACAATCACTCTCATTTAGTTTGTCCTGTTTCGGGATCAGTCAGTCAGTGCTTGCTTGCAGACTGGTATTACAGTGACGACCATCAGTGGACTGCCAATATTTTAGTGGCGGCGGTTGTTTTTGAATCATGGAATAAGTAGTGTTGGCATATTGTACGTTGGTTGATATAATTATGTAGGTAGGTGTAAATTAGTCAGCTTCGTACCCTGTTGTTTCACTGTTGTTCCACTAGGCGACGAGGTGAATTTACGCGTTTATTTAATAGTAAAAGTTTATAAACTGTTAAAAATACAATGCTGATTGGAAAATTAAAACCGTTCGAGATGAATTCTCAACAGTGGCTCGCGTATATTCGACGAGTAAAGCAATACATTTTGCTAATCGCAATCAAGACAGTATTGTGTGTTCCGTTATTAATTACTGTGGTCGAGGGTTTTATGTATTCCCTCATTTGCGATCTGTATTCTCCGGCACATCCCGAGTCTAAAACCATCGATGAGTTGGTGAAGCTCGTTCGGATCACTTAGAACAACAACGTTCCGTGACCGCGAGATCACGAGATTTCTCTTGCGGAGACAAAATGCCGGTGAATCATTAACAGAATATTTACAAAATCTCAAGTATCTCGAACTACATGTAATTTTTGAACCAATTTGGAAGAGAATTTGCGTGACCAGTTTTTATCGAGGCTAGCGAACGGAGTGATGCGGTCGCGAATTTTCGCGGAAAGATCCATATAATATAACGAAGCGGTGGAACTGGTTCTGACGCTGGAGTCAGCTGAGCGCCACTCCGAGGTGACCTGTACCAATAACACATTAAACTAAATTTGATGAATTTTAGTATAGATATATATTATATCTTGCACAAGACCATAGGCTACCTTATATCGTTAAAATAAAATTTTAAGGAGTGAAATAGGGATGCAAGTGTGTATGAAAAACCAATTGTGATGAATTTTGGTACAGAGATATATTAGACCTTGGAGAAGAACATAGGCTACCTGGTAACTCCATCTCGCATTTCATATATCACCTACCATCTCCCACCCCTTCCCCGTCGTGTACGATTTGTTTTATCTCTCCCACGTACTCTGTGCTCCCGCTAAAATCGACAAAAATTCGCGAATACTTCCTCGAGATATAATTAATGACGCGGTTCTAGTAGACAACCTGGAGCAAATTTCCTGATACGCAGCAGAATGGAACAAGGTCAGTGCACGACGTCATTTCTTCCCTCCCATCGCATTACCCGCGCCATTGTGGCATATTATCGGGTACTTCGCGTGTCCGCTACCATATGTCGTAAAAATAAAAGTTCAAGGAGTGAAATAGGGGATGCAATTTTATATGAAGAACACATCAAACGAAAATTTTGATGAATTTTGGTACAGAGATTTTATTGGGCCTTGGATAAATCAATGTATGATTTTTTTGCCAGTATATATGTAGTATATTTAGAAGGGTGGTAGGGATCGTGACCACCATATACATAGTGAAAAATTCATCTATGACTTTCTTTTGGTTTCATGCGATCCGAGATCAGTCGGTGTATATCCAATAATACGTAGGCAAAATAGCGGGTTCCCGCTAGTTATCTATATTTTTTACGGACTGAAGTTGTTAGCGCCATTCAGCCTAAATATATTATTGACTTACGGCCGTTTTCAATAACATATCTGAGTTTATCTCCCCAATTAGTACATATTTGTAATAAGTACTATATTTAACTGTAAGACAGATATGGGCTTCCTTCTTATCTATTTAAGCTATAGGATATGGGTTTATATTATGCAGATAAGAAAAACTATCCATGGATAGGTTGTTAAAAAAATATAAGGACAAAGGTTATACTTATCTATCTTTAGTAACTGAAACAACGGATAGACAGGATATTGTAAGCGGCCGTTTTGTTTGAATTTGAATTACTATTTTAATTCTCTTTAAATGTAGAACGTTTCATATCACGCATATTTTCTTTGTGTTTATTCGTCCATTAGCGTATGCATCGCGATCCAAAGACGTCAGCATAACGATGTTAAGCGTGAACATAGTCTTAGAATAATTTACATGAAAAAGCTAAAAAGTTGTAGAGCATTTCTGAACTTAACTTATGCTTAATTTAAATTAAAAATATACCAATTTTATAGTAGTTCTGTTTTTATAGATGAAGAAGAGAAAAACAAATTGGAAGACTTTTTGACACATCTGGATCATAACCGTTTCAAGATCTCTATTCTACGAGTTCTTGACATAAATGCATCAATGGTGCTGATATTTGTCGGTCTGTGCACGACCTATACCATAGCTATAATACAATTCAGTCATATTTATTAAAGAGATTTGACTTACAAGTGTTGAAATGATAATTACACTGCAAGTTTTAAGGATTATAAAATGCACGTTATTAAAAGTACTTCTTATTAACACATTTTTGTTAAGTCACGTTCTTGTCTGTATGTTTCTCCATTCAATACAAATTTTGCAATTGATTTTAACCTAACTTTCCGATGAGCTTACAGACTTAGAACTTTAAACATAGTTCAGAAAATTTTGAAGTAATGATAACTCAGTTGTAGCGTGTACGGACACCGCGTCGATCGACGTGAATTCCAATCCTTACAATGAGCCTGAGCTTGTGGTGATGAAATCATAGCATAGTGGTTGAGCATTTTCTATTGCCTACCTGTCCAGGTAACCACTCTTAAGTTGAAAATCTGTCGCCAAGCACCTATAGGTATGTTCCAGCAGCTTCACTTGAAAGGCAGTTCTCTCATCGGCTTAGCGTGTTGCCATTTTTGGCCACATCGTTTCTTAATATCAGGCGTGATTGTGGTCATAATGTTAAATCTATAAAGACTTATGAAAAATAACCGGATGGCCATTCGATATTAACTCGCTTTCTTGGCAGTTTGTTTAAAACATGCAATCGTGTCTCTGTACTAATCTCATCAAGGTGCTTAAAATCCATTGCAAAATTAAATAGAACTAAAAGGCACAAAATATAGTTTTAAACTTTACTAAAATAAAATAATTTACCAAGTTTTTAAAAATAACTAAGAAGTATAAAATAATTTAGATATGAAACACCGAATAATTCAGGGCCCATGCAGCGTTGATTTACGTACCTTAGGCCTTTCTCGTAAAGCTACGAACTTCAATCCCAGAATCTATTAACTTTCTATCAAATTCGAAAAATAACGCTAATTAGAGTCACCAAAATGTATGTTTTCGTGAAATCCCATGATGATTTAATTACATCTCTCCCAAAAGTCAAGACTTCAATTCCATAAACAATTATGGCTGGTGCACAGGTTGATAGACTCGGGTTGTATTTGAGAAAGAAAAATGATAACCAAGTCACAAAATCCTTTCTACAACAAGATGAAAAAGAGATGATGAGGTGCAGCTATAGAGAGCACGCAATGATTTTTTAGAAATTCAAAATGAGTGGTTAGCCATAGGTGAGTTCTGTATCCCAGTAGCACTAAAGTGGTGCGCCTTGTTATATATAACTAGTCTCTTGCACTACAAAAATTTTATCTTAATGCCTTCTAAATGACCCTCCAAGACCAGAGTAACTTAGTAAGATGGGGGAAAGCCTCTGAAATTTTTTATTATACTTATGATAAGGCAATAGGTATAGTCAGGTACAAAAACAAATTGCTTATCTGAAGACACCTTCACAATATAAACTTCAGTTAGACTTGATTCAACTTATCTAACCAAAATGGAGCGTTTCTCTATTCCATAGTTGTTTGGCGTCTGATCTAACAAAACAGATAGTAGACATCCGCTATATCCAACTGAACGACCATCAAAAAAATATATCCAAATTTTAATTTCTGTAAATTAAAAAAAGGTTTCATTTAAATTTCTTTGGTAGACGTAATAATTTTAATATACATATAATACTTTTCAGCGTTTTATGTAATTAGTTAAATCATATTTATACAACGTACGAATTATTTTGTTCAGTATGTAATAAAAAGAGAATTTAAATATTTACTATGAGTTTCGTAAAGGTTTCATCTAGTGGCATCTTACTGAACTATTTATTGAATAGATAGTCTGTTGTCGTACAGTCACAAATGTGTTCAGAAATAAATGTTGATAAACTTAGTTTAAGTTGCAGTTATCTTTATAGAATAATAGCTAATAAGCTGTTAGTTGGAAACCTCAGAAACCGGGATTACCCTGTCGATGTTCTAACACTTTTCACGGGAGAAGAACCGAGCGCGGTATCTAATATAGTTCTGTAACGAATAAATTATTAAATTTGTGATTTGTTACTTTTACTATAAGCACCAATATTATAAACACTGTTTTGATTGCCAATAAATAATAAAATACAACTTTACGTTTTATTTTTATTTGTTACTGGTAAAGTCTTGATAATTACCTTCCTTTATAGACAGTCTTTAGATTCTACTGGGTATAATAGTCGCTTTATTTTGAAGGCAACAGCAATGAACTAGATATCAAAATATACCCATAAAAATATTAAAACGACTATGATATGACGGATGTCGCGTCGTTCCATGTGTGGCTTATGTCGGAGCTTTCAGTGAAGAAAAACATCGTAAAAAAACCATAACATGGCGGTAGGGTGTTTTCCCTAGCTGGCTACCACCCTCAAGTTGAAAATGTATCGACAAGCTCCTAAGTGTGTTCCGGCAGCTGCACTTTAGAGCCAGTCCTTCACTAGTTTTAGCGTGTTACCATAATGGGCCACATCGACATTTAAAATCAGATGAGATTGTAGCAATGCTTGTGTAGTATTCAGTGATCGTAATAAAATATAGAACAACACAAAACAATATAGAAAACGCCTAGGGGGTGAATATGTAGTAGGTAATGAAACAAAAAGTTAATAATTTTCATAAGTTTTATTTAGGCTGTAACTTCTGCAAACATGTCCCAGGATTGAAGCTACACCACACTGGCCAAATTGGCTGCACTTTCACCGACTTTAGCAGCATTCGCCAGCTAGAGTAATAAATGCAACATGGGTAAGTAATGTATGGGTCATCATCATAAGCCTAGAAAAATTCATTAAACTATGAATATAAATTAGATTTAAAGTAAGAAAGTGTCCAGTGAACCTTCAGACAACATAGAAATATTCACATAAAAGATACACATGAACAATGCACCACGTTGGTTATAAATTATAGTTAATTTCATTTTACATCCCATTAGTATCAGGTTTTATAATTAGATCCTGAAATATATTACTGATTTATCGGACAACAAGTTCAAGGACCATGTCAAGCGGGATTTACTGTCAAAAGGTTATTTTATTTATTATAGGTTGGATCATTATGTGAATGATGTCTGGAAGTGACTACGTCTCTGGCATCCAGTAAATTATTATTATTATATGTATATTAACACTTTTGTATAGTTGCAAAAACAAAGATAAGCCCGATCGAGTTTCTTACGGATTATTCTCGAAGTCTGGGACGTTTTTCGAACCGGCAGTAGTGTTTTGACGTTGATTTTGGCATCATAAACCATTACGCCAGCGTACGCGGATAAAGTTGTTCGTGAGAGCTTTACTTCCAACTCACTTAATAAAAATCAATATTTATTGCCAGCTTAATGTAAGATAGCCTATACTATTTATGGAGAATTTCACTATCATACACAGAGATAATTTTTCGAAACCGACTGGTAGTTCCAAAGATTAGCGTGATTAAACAAGAAACCAAAAAACGCATCTGCCTTATGAAATTAGATAAACTTCTGGAGGACAGTGGTTCACTTGCTGTTTTGCAAAGAAAAACACACGTTAATCTAAGTACACTTGGAAAATAAATTTCAAAATCTGGTATTGCCATTGTGGTAAGTAAGTATATATTTTATTCATTAAATATTTTTTGTTGGATCTTGTACAATTTTGTGTAACGATTCATGAATATGACAAAACTAACCGATGGTGATCCAACCTGACGTACACTTCAGCAGTGGCAGACGCGTTTGCGACGATATCAGACCATAACCTCTCCGCCACCGCTGACGCTCGAGGCCACAGGTGATTGTCTAAATTTCCTAAAATTAAAATCTCCCATCACGAAATGCGTCTAGCTAAGGGGCCACCTCCACGAACGAGCTTATCGAGAAGGCGATATTATCGTCTTGCCACTTCATTCTATAACAACATATTGCGGCGGTGCGACGAGTGACTTCAACGAGGAAAAAACAAACGACTCGCTGCATGCTCGTGACAAGATACGACCTACTCATAGTGCATTTGTCGCAAAACACAACCATTGAAACTTCTAATTTCCCTCTTGCCTATTATCGAACTAAGCTGTTTTCAACAAAGCAGCTGTGCTACGCAAGAACAATCGTCCCGTAGAGATCATCCGATAATAGCAGGACGGCCTCGTGGCGATATACATGCTCGTGGCGGTGGCGCCTAAGTAAGCTTATTTAAATTACAAAAAAATACTTTATAATTCAATTTTCTAACAAGACATAATCAATATTTATTGGTCCACGCACTATAGGACGCAGCTATAATGACTCGGTGGTATCGCGTTCGGATACCGTTCCCATAGTCCTACGTCAAATTTTTTATTTTTATACAAGCATGATACTGCGCCTATGCCTGTTGGTGAGCATAGTAAAATCCAAAGATAAAAGCGACCACCGAGGGATCGGCAATTCATCGTCGGTCGTCCCTGTCACAGCGACCTGCAAGCTAGCTTTGGCTGATCCCGAAACGTGGCAAACCAATAGAGAGTCCACTGTATCAGCGAACCAGTTGGACACAATTATTGTCGTATCCAACAAACCCACATGGAGACTAAATTCTCAGTGATAGAAAACACTATGATGAAACCAAAGCTTGATTTTAGACTCTTCTAAATCTGTTTTAGCTGGCTACAACCATCAAGTTGAAAAGTTGTCGCCAGGCACAATAGCCAGTTTATTTTAGTGCTTCTCAGTTGATATTATCTAAATTACTCCTACATCTAGCAGCATCTAGCAATATATATCCCTTCTCTAGTCGAAAGCTCAATGCTGTCCTTCTCGCGACAGGATAGCTTCCACTTTTCGTAGCCTTTAGCATGGTTAAGCGTTTCTACAGATCTTTGTGTCTAGGTGATTGGACACTTGGTCGGATCATCTTATCCTGTTATGTCCCCTTGGTCTCCTTCATTCGAGCTTTCAAGTGAGTATCAATTTCTCCGGCTTGTCGGAGGCCCTTCGAGCTACATGGCCAAAGTATTGCAGCACTCACTGAGAAACCTTTAGCTCTTCGAGAATAGAGACGTCTGTCCTGTGAGCCGTCCAAGACATACGTTACATGCGCTGCCAGTAATACATTTCAAATGCTTCGGTACGAGGTCTTCTTTTTCAATTCTTTATAGGTTTTGCGATTGGCATTTGGGTACAATCTCATCTGATGTTAAATAATGATGTGACCAAATGGTAATACACCAAGCCTAGTGGGAGGACTGGCTATCAAATGCAACTGCCGGAACACACCTATAGCTGCTTGGCGTCAGAATTTCTACTTGAGGGTGGTAGCTATCCAGATGGGCATTAAAAAATACACTCGATACTCGATAGCAAGATGTTTTCCTTCTCCGAAAACTCAGGCTCATTGCAAGGATTCGAACTTGATACGATCAACGCGGTGTACGATATTACTGAGTCGTCATTGTTTTCAAAAATATTTAATAATTATTTTCAAATACCTGAATTTACCAAATCTGTCCAAAGTACTGTTTCGCCACCTTCTATAGTGAAAACTTCAATGTTACGCCACGATTTCCAAGCATACATCTCCTGCCATGTCCTAAAATCAAGATATGGATATTATGAAAATGCGTGTGTTTTAATTAAATCATAATGTTACGATCTGAGTAAAAATACAAAAATCACTATTCCTGAAATATCGGGAATCGTCTAGAATGTTCTCGAAGGTACTGAAAAACACTACAGTGATCACGCATTCAAAGCTTAGCACTTCGATAATCGATTGTGTCAAACAATAGTCTAAATAGAACACTTTCCCCTTCTAAAGAATGAAATAAAGTTCGAGGCATTTCTAGTGATATCGACAATCCTTTTATTTTGGTATATAAGTGAACCGTGTTCCGAGCCAGAACAGTTCTGTTTTGAAAAACGAAGTGGAAACAGCAAGCCATTAAAACAAAGAAATTTGCAAGGGGACCCTAGAGACTACCACTACTACGGAGACGTACTAGTACGGCCACTGTATAGTTAAGATCAGTATAGTGAGTTTGAATTTTATTTCACTGAGCACGGATAAATTGTTTACTTAAAATCTAACGGCATTTTACAACCCACGGGTATACCAATAACTTAGTGATAGTATGTTCTGGTTCAGCGTCAATGGAAGCAGCTTCGAATCTAGGTTATAGTTAAATGTCCTAAAACCTTGATGTCAGGGCATTGTTCATACCGCAAATAAACTGAACACGCATTGATCTTGCGTAAGAGTGAATCGACTTAGGAAATACATCTATATATTAATATGTGAGAAGAAAATTCAAGACTAATTTTGAAGGATATTGCGCGAGCGGAAGACATGGGGCCGAAGGAATGGAGAAAACTAAATTTTATATATAATATGTATTAAAAATTTATTAAATTAAATAATGCCATATAGTGCCATTGAAGTTAGACACCCCAAAGTATTGATATTGTTGTCACTCAACAAAAAGTGACAGCAAGTGATATAATTTTCATTGTTTACGCTTACATTGCAAATGTAAAACAAATAATACTTAGTCTGTAGTCAAAAAGTCGACCATTGAACAACAGCTACTTTATATAATGTACTAATTCTAAGTTACTTTTTAGGTTGTAAGGGGGATCAAAATAACATCATGAAGACACTCAAGCCTCACTTGCACGTATTTGTATCCTTCTGGGTAACGAACTAGGAAATGGTGATAGCAAGGTGACGGGACTGTGCAGCCTAGTGTTGTGACCATCATACAATATAATAATGATGACGAAAAGCCTGTCATTTGCTAGTTCGAGTCACGTTCCGGGATTTGATTCAGTTTCTATTTACATAAGCCGACATAAAAGCGGTGGCTGGCGATGAATTATTGATCTCTCGGTGGCCGCCACTATTTTAGGATTGTACTATAAATAAAAGTACAAATATATAAATACATGGAATTCTTTTTTAGTAATATTATCATAATTTACACTGTCATGATTAAAACTAGTTCTTCTAAGATGGCCAGGTCTGCTTCTAAACTAAAGTTCATATGGATATTATAGCTACTTTAATAAAATTAGATCGTCCTGAAGCTATTTTATGTCTCTGCTATATCACAAGTGATATTTCAAATAATCAAAATCTTATAAGAAATTTCTCTATACTTGAAACAGCTCAACCAAATAACCTTGTGTTGTGTTACCGCGGTGAGTAGGGTTTCCAGAGCCCTTGGGGAACGAGGGTTCAAGGTTAGCACCGCACCAATACCTCTGATGATACAAACGTCCAAAGGCTTACTATCAGGCCGCAAGCCGGTTTGCTACTTTAGTTGTAAAAAAAAGTATGATTTTTGGTACTACTTGCCCTAACGTACTATTATCAAAGAGCAAACGTGATAGAGGTAACAAGACGTTTGTGTACTTTTTTTTTTTTTATATATATTATTTAACTCGTCAAAAATTCTTCATAGCAATTGTTTGTAATTTATAGCGTGTTTTACTAGAATATTTATTTCAATTACCTATACTTCTTACACCGTTGCTTATGCATCTCGCATGACAAATCCCACCTGCTAGAGTGAATCACTCTAAATTTGCTCAGAAATTGACTAGATAGACCTGAATACCATTCGTGAAGCTGAACACCTAGCCTTTCCCATGTATTCGCTTCCAAATCTCTTGTCAAATGAGTTGTAAACCATACAACTGGTAATTTAGGGAGGAACCCTTTATTTGCTATCTTAAGTCTCTCTAACGCTTTATCTAAAAACCCGTCCCGTTGTTCAATCAGATAATAGCAATTTGTTAAAGAAAACACACTGTCACTCAAATGGAAAATATCATCCACATTTGTCATTTCAATAATTTCCTTATAAATTATTTGTAGAATATCAAAAATGGCATCATTCATTGACAGTCGTAAGCAAAGTGCGTTATTACATGTGTAATTAGCGTTTTTGGTAGGACACGTAGCTTCTGGAGTCCAAGACCAAGCTCTCCCAACTGGTCCAGGAGTCGCAACCTCTATCAAAACACGTATACCCCTAACATTTGCTCTTTTCACCAAGGACCTGACGTCTTCCTTTGTATAAACCATATTTGTTGAATATCCTCCATACTCGAATAATTGGGGTAGTTTTTGTAATTGTAATGGGAAACTGGTCACGTCGGAAATTCTCCAATGGAATGTGTTCAGTTTAGACATTGCCATTGCGTCAATTGTCCTCATCAAATCTGGTACTGGTATATAGTTTCTACCAGTATCTATCATAAGACCTCTATATTTGTAACTCGGTGCATCTTTGATCACAGCACTGGATATCGTTATCAAATAGCCTGTATCTTGATCAAGTAAAATCAATTGACTTAAAGTCTCAAGACCATGCCTTACTCCGCAAAATGAGGCTGATGCTATTTTTATTACTATATTATTTGCTGTGTTATCAATTTTAAGATTATACGCTTCCTCAGTGTTCAAACGCAACCTTGGATCGGGGTCAGATTCTATGTCGATCTATATGTACATTTTCTTTGGTGTTAAATCTTTCGTTTTATTTTTGGTTTCGACGCCGATTCTTTCTAACATAGCTAAATCTCCTATGAAGAGTTTAAAAGCTACAGCTAAATATTGGTGAACGGTCTCCGAAGGGACTGACTGAAATTTATATTCAAGTTTATTTGTTGCTAAAGCTACAATAGTTTTACTGAAATACGTATATCCTATAGGATATGGCCAGAGTTGTGGACCCATACAAATTAGAGTGCACCGACTGTGTGACGAATATATCTTGTCGCTTATAGGTTGGTATACCCTTTGGCACATATTGTGTACACAATGCCAGGAGTTCGGTCGATATATTCTGCAATAATTTTATTTTGGTGTATTTTACTAGTTACATTTCCTCTTATAACATTACTTTATTTATACCTTCAAAAAAGATAAATTAAAAATGTTAAAATATCAACGAAATTAAAATTTCTACCGAAGAAGATTTATGTTACTCAGAATGAAATTTAAATTTGGTTATTAACAAATAAGTTGGCAGAAGTTGGTTTATGTAAAAAAGAAGATGGTATAATTGCAGTAGATTGAATCACATTTGTTCCGTTACAGGATCAGTTAATGAGAGGCTAAATGATTTGTAAATAAAGTCTGGCGTGATAGCGGGCACTGCCGATACGTTTAAAAAGAAGAGAGAACAAAATACGATTACCTTATTTCTTCGATCAGTCGTTTCACGTTGTAATAATTCGTTTTTTCTTTACCGGAAGATAAGAAAGCAATAATCGAAAATACCACAATAAGAATTAATAATATGATTGCACTGACCACAATTGCATAAGTTTTCCAATTAAATTGGATTTTTCCCCTGAAAAGACAAACCAAGTAGTAGGTAAAGATCAGTTCAACTTATGCTATGTTGGTCCTATTATTCAAGGTCCTTATAACAAATTCTAAACAGGACTAGAACAGTAATAGAGGCATTGTTAGATACCACAACATCCAGACCGGAACACAGTAGATCAAGACGTTGATTTTCTGGAAAAATATAGAAGAAGAGGTGGTGCTTCCGTAGGCAAACTTGCATAGGTTTTGCTAAGTACAATGAAGGTACTGACCCTTACCAACATAATATCTACTTCGATTACATAACATAACATACCATCACGCCTGTATTCCCGGAAGGGTTAGGCAGAGGTGTACAAATCTACACCCACAGTTCGCCGAGTATGTTTTTAGGTCACATGTAATAGGGGCCGAGCCTATTGTCATTAATCGGGCACGAAGCCAAACTCCGAGCTACTACTGAGAATTTCATAGGAAAAATCCAATAACACTTTGCTCGACCTCGGAATCGAACCCAGGCCCTCGATCATAGCAGTCACGCTTGCGACCACTAGGCTAATGAGGCAGTTGACAGTTGAAGCAGCATGCTATTATAACTTTCTGCTGTTTTACAAATGACTTCGTAACCGTTACGTTCTAGATTAGGTACACCAGTCATAGTAAATAACATAATTTCCTTAGCAAAACTTACCGTTTATATCCATGGAGACCAGTCTGATCACTCACCAACGAGTTGCCAGGGTCCCCACAGCAAGGCTTCGAAGCACTGCAACGAGTGCAAGCACATTCAGGTTTGTGTCCTGTAAATGAAATAATAGCAAATATTCGCTATTGTATAATTGCTAAAATACTGTAGAAACTTTTTAAATGTAATAATTTGATGCAATTGAGTAATAAACAGTTCAACACGTATGTGCGCGTGGCTTTTAAGTGCGTAAAGCGTGTATAGATACAGTGACTACGTGAGCATGTCAAGAGTTAAGTCTACCACTATTATTAAATAATTATGAGCAAACAAATAAAATTCTTACTAAAGTCACTGGAATCCTCGGTAATTTCTTCTATTCGCTTCATTGTATATACGCTTAACTTCTGAGACTCAAATTTCTCTTTCTCCCCTAAATCACTGATAATATTTTTCCCGAAATTCACTTCAGATATGAGATCGGAATACGTTGATGTATCAACAACAGCTGACGGTAGTAATGTTACTGATGATTTGAACTTTAAAGTAGAAAGTTCCATTGACGATACATCGTTTGATATTGTTGTGTCCGACGGCTCGGCGACTGATTGTTTTGTTGATTTTGTTGACATTTCCGATATTATAGATTCGACTGTACTTGGGATCTCCTCAACGCCTTCGCAGCTTATTGATGTTAAGTTATTTTTGTTTATTACGACCTCAAATGCATCTAAAATAGATGATTTATTTAAAAAAAAATTACAACACAAATCCAAATTGCGCGTAAGAATACCATTATAAGAATATTGGTAATAATTATTATTCAGAGTTTTTAGCAGGATCATCCTGGGCCACCTCATGAATTTGAGATTTTGGCCACAACGGTAAACCCCTATAACGGTAAAAAAAAAAATCAATCATCAAATCAATTTTTATTTTCTTTCATAAACGTACGTTATTTGCCCCATATATTATAATATTGGTGATCATGGTTATTTTAGTGTGGTTATTTGTAAGGTGAAGGAAATTTATCTATGTCCTACCACTCTTTGAACCCCCAATATATCCTTGTGATCTCCTTTTTTTCTTTATATAATGTATTTATTGTGCACAAGTGAAGTTGATTATAAATAATAATTAGAAACATAAATTTTAGGTTGCCACAAAAACTCCCTGAAATGTTTAGCAAAGGGCCGCCGTCTATTTAAAAATCTATATTTGAAGATAGCTAGATAATTTGAAAAATCTTCTTTATACGTTATGTTTGTAAAATTGTACAAGAATACAGTTGCTATTAAATAAAAAGAAAAAGAAGAAGCAGCATTTATTTCAAGTTGTCACAAAACCCTTTGCAGTATTTTAACAAGAGAACCACTTCTTGTTGAAGCGTGGCTTGAAGTCTTCAGATTTAAAAGAATATTGTATTCACATGAGATTACCATAGCTATTATGTTTAGACACACACTGTCATGAATTAAAAAGTAGATAAATTATTGACACGATCAGCCGAATTTCTATATAAGTATGATTATCGAATAGGCCCCAATTTTATTAGAACTCCATTCAATAAGTTTATGTCGAGTATTTTACCTCAATTTGCTGGATAATATAATATTATTGTATTTCTATAAGTATTTTAAATTTTAATTAAAGTTTAGATTGTTTTTAAACACTAAATCTACTATCTTACCTTTGATAGCACATTCAACATTATTAACAGTCACTTCCATATCACTGAGGTTTTCGCAAAATTTCAGAATCAACTCTTGCTCTTGCATATTTAAATATGTACATATATCCATATCAACCTCGCCGGAATCAGAGTTGCAGCAACAATGGAATAGAAGTACCGACATCATAATGTATATCTTTTTTGTCATGTCTTTATCTTCTGACAGAAATCTAGAAGATGACCTTTTATTATAACAGCACCAAAAAGTAAGCGGTAAATAAAAAACCAAGAGGATCTCACAGATTTAAAAGTAAAGTATC
This sequence comes from Saturnia japonica, assembly GCA_033032175.1. Taxonomy (NCBI): domain Eukaryota; kingdom Metazoa; phylum Arthropoda; class Insecta; order Lepidoptera; family Saturniidae; genus Saturnia; species Saturnia japonica. The sequence goes on from CM065330.1 coordinate 2,135,234, forward strand.
TTTGACTTCTAAATTAAAATCATTTATTTATTGTTAGTTCTGTCTAGTTAATTTTTTAATTATTTATTTTTATTAATGCATCTGTAGCGACATCTCTCGCCACAATTGACGCATCCTACATAGCGACATCTATCGAGCCACATACGACGCATCTTACATCGCGATAATGAAATTAATCCAACAATTAAGTATTACAGGAACCCGACAACCGTGGGGCAGCTGCCCGCCAGACATAACGCCCTTTTCTATGACGGATGAGAAACTTTACACTCTGTTCCTCACTTCCGCTAAACATCCCTTGGTCTGCACAGTGTTATAAAATTTTTGATTAATATTGTCTGCATTTCAAATATTAAATACAACTTTAACTTATTAATACTTAATAAGTTCTTGACAGATGTTTTGAATGTGTTAGTAACGTTGGCCGTGTTTCTTCGTCGTGATTTCTTCCGTTATTCCAGTTTAGTTTAAGCTTGAAGCTTTTATATAATTAATATAGGAAATTATAGGGCATTTTGGCTTTGGTTTCATCTTTCATCTAATGGGCGTTGGTAAAAACATCTTTAAAAGTGGGCAAAAGGCAACTGGTTTCTGTAGAAAGATTTGTAATGGATATTTTATCATAGTTAATCCTTGAACAAGTTCTATTATATTTAAAAGACTCATTAAAATTACCTTAGTCTTAATATCGGATATTTGAATTTCAAAAATTGCTCTACATCTTCTTTACATTTTATCCTTCGGTCCTCATCGTTTGGACAGATGTCCTTTTTATATTTGTGTATAACATTCAAAAAAGTATTCGAGTCAATTCCTTTCAAGTTTGTACCATGTGACACACATTCCTTTGTCTGAAAACATGTTGAAAAATTAGTACGGGGAAGGGAGGCAGCTTGATACAGAAAAAATCAATGTCATATTTTATGCATAAAAAAATAGTAAAATATTAAGAATTTTTGTTTTTCGAATGTTAAATTTTATCAATATTATAATACTAGTCATAAGAATCATTAAACTTAGATAATAATCACAATATAATTAAATTAGTAAAAAATGGGATTTGTGTGGGGCACAATCATACATAGAATGGGGCACTTTCATAAGAAAATATGTATGTATAGATATAATACTTAAATTACAAAATGTTAAGCAAATAACTTTTAACTGTTGAAGATTAATCAGTTTTAATACTATTAACAAATTAAAAATTATCGTTTTCAAAGCCTTATCTTTTAAAAAGAAATATATATTAACCATGAACTGAATTATTTATTAAATAAATACAAATTGGTTTATTTACAGTGAAGCTTGCATTAGTGGCAACAGTTCCAATCATAAGTTGAGCTCTCTTTAGTAATAACAATTTCCTAATGAAACCTCAATTTATACTGGCAATATTACCACCGTTACGTGGTTGAGCATATTATGCGCTTACATAAATTCAAAGAGTTTATAAAAACAAAGTTCGAGATGTCCTCTTTGAAAAATGAGTATTACAGTATTACAGTTGCAGCTGCAAAATCAACGTTTGACTTTTCTTCCACAAGGGGACAATTTATTAGATCTAGGGTTCTTCCTTAGGTAAAGGGTCGCTTTCAATTGGAAATGTTTCATTTTCTGCACAATTTTCATCAGTTTATTAAATACACTAGTATGTATGTCCACAAAGAATTCTTCTTGTGTATTTACGGAATTTTTCACATTCGCTTACTCGGACATAATTGATACGTATCATTGTGCCCCGTGTATTGATGTATCAATGTGCCCCAGCAGACTTTTTTGAAAAACTAAAAAAAACTATAAAACCGTCGAACAAGATTACAAAATAATTCTATTTCTGACTATTGAATAGACTGACTAACGTTTGGCAAATTTAAATCATAATGATATGATTTATATAAAACAGCAAAGATATACGTTTACATAGGTACTTAAGTATAATATTTTTCAGTTGGTTGAACTAAAAACATACCTACTCTGTTCAAACGCCAACGGTTATCAAGCGGACAGCGTGGTTACAGCTGTGGTGCTAAGACATGTATACTATACAGGTTTTAGTTTTGTTGAGTTACTGATAGCGTTTGTTAATATTGAGATATTGTTGGTGTATCAATATGCCCCTTATATCAAATTTCCCATCTTTCCCCTACCAATTGGAGTCTTCGTTAATTGTGCAGCCAATGCTTTTATCTATGTCCTCAAACGTCACTTGATTCTATCGCGTTAGATTTATCTGGCAAATCAGTATGCTTTGCGAATACTTCACAAAAAATAGCGTTCAAAATATTATAGTCTGAGCTAATATCTGACCATAATCGAATCTTACCACAATTAATGGCATTGATAACAAAGTGTTTTGTTATACCTTGTTCGGTTAGCATTTAATCTCAGTTTCACTAGATGTGAGAATGTGGTCTAAGTCCGAAGGCTACCCAATCCAAGTCCGCGGTCCATAAATGGGCCCGCGAAGGCATTTAAATTTTCCTGGCAATTATTACTAAACTATCTATAACTAAAAACTTTATTCATTTGAAACATCTATCTATCTATATGTGAATCAATCAGGGCCGTAAAAAGTATTAATTATTAGGTAGCCCGCCAGCTAAATTGAATTCCAAATTATGACCCACTTCCAAAATTATTTGGTCAGCCTTGCACTAGCCTATAGGAACTGGTTCTGAATTGCAGCTGCTGGAATACATTTACAGGTGCATAATGACAGATTTTCAACTAAACTAACATGGCCAGCATTAGCATAATATATGATTTGGTGTTCTTTGATGAAAATCTCGTGCTTATTATATAATTCTAAATCATCCTAACCTGCTACTATTTAATAAAAAAAGTTTACTTAAAATTGTTGTATTTCGTCGTTTATGAATAATAATAATAATATTAATTATAAATGAGGTTCTATTAAAATAATATCGCTTTTTGCAATTTTCAATGCTTAAACATCAGATATTTTTAAGGGTGAACCTGAAATGCCTAATTAACAAATTCTTTACATTTGAGAAACTTACCCAGTTAATCAGAAGTGCGGTCCATGTTTTTTTTATAACTTCCAATTTACAATCGGAACACGAAATTTCATCTGATATCATCCTATTTTCTTAAAGTAAATACCTAAAAATGTTAATTATACGTAAGATATAAAATATTCAATCGTAAATATTAGCAAAAAAGATTTCTTCCTTGAATAATATTCTGAAATGTCAAGTATTTTTATTACTCTGCAACGTGTTCGTGACATGCTAAGCTTAAAGAGGGAACTGGCTCTTAAATGCAACTGCAAGATCAAAATTATAATAAGTATTAGGTAAGAAATTGATGAGCCAACATTAGTAGGAACATGGATGTCTCCTAACTAACATGATTTCTCTACCAGCAAGAAAACTAGAGAAATTAATTCGTATCATCAAAATTAGTCGTTATCAAATATTTTAAAATAAATAAAAATTGATTCATTAGCTTATTTTATGCACACAGGTCAGATGTGATAACCTTCGTTATATCTTCGGAGGTCACGCGAAAAACTATTTGGAGGTACATTTAAAAATTCTGAAATGAAACGCATCGACGCCTACTTTACCACTAGTGCTTTGCCCGTGGCTTCGCTCCCATCAAGTTCAGTTATGTTTAATATTTTTACTTTATAACTGAATTGTAAAATGTCAGTTTTCAAAAATCTAACTTAAAAAATTAAGGACTTTTCACACAAACTTTTATCCCCCTTTTCACCATCTTTGTGCTTGAACTCCCAAAAATCCTTTGTGGAATGTAAAGGGAACACGTATGCAAATTTTCAAGGTCCTATAGCTCGAACAGTTTGGGTTGTGCGTTGATATGTCTGACAGTCAGTTATCACTTATACTACTCTAAATAAATAAATAAAATTGAAACGTTTGTAATGTCAAAACAACATCTTTTTACTAAATACATATGAAAATATATATGGTACCTATAACAAAAATCAATTTTTTTATTATTTTTTATGTCTGTTTTTCCGTCTGACAGTCTGTCTGTCTGTTTGTTGCGGGTAATCTCCGAAACGGTTGTACAGATTTTGACGGGACTTTCACTAGCAGATATTTGCTGTTATAAGGAGTAACTCAGGTTACTTTTATTTAAATTAAAATAGTTAGGGTACCGCACAAATAAAAAAAAACTGGTCATGGTAAATCAATTCGGGCGCTTAAATAGCTTACGCTGAGTAATCTATAAGAGATATTGCAAATTAATGTACAACATAATTGTAGATATTAAAAAGAACTACAAAAAAGTCAGCGACAGCAAATAAGGATCTCCCACAATAAGCATTTCAATGACCGAGAGCGGGGGTAGCACCATTCGCGCATCTGCCTAACCGACGGCACTCTGTAGTCCATGGGAGCGCAGCGACGGGCACAGCTAGTTTGATAATAAAACGGGTATTACATTTTATTCTATATTTTAAGTTAGTTCATGAAATAACAATAACTCTTTTACTTCTTACCACTTATCCCACTTAAGTTGGGTCAGCATAACATGTTTATCTCTTCCACTCTCTTCTATCAACTGCCATTACAGTTTTCACACCTTTTGTACTCCAAATCACTCCTCACACAATTCATCCATACAAACAGATATAATTATTAACGAAAAGAAAAAAAATATATTTTACCTTGCAAGTCCTTCAAAACATAGTAATAGACACACACGCCTGTTTCTTGCTAGGTTATGAAATTTTAATAAAGCCTTGCTAATAACAATAACACTACCTATTAGGTACATAAAACACCTATCGCAACAACCTAAACCAAATTAAGTCACAGTAATATTCTTTAAAGAAAGTAATTTAGAACGTGTACCGTAATCAACACATTTTGATTCTACTCCCATTAATTTCGTTAAGTCAAGTCCCATGCCCACAAAGGAGCGAACTCAATTTTTTTGCTCTCCTGTAAAATTCGTCTCGTATCCCTTGCAAGAATCTAAAATTGAACAGTCGCTTTAATGACCACCGCCGGGCATACTCTTCTATGCTGTTGGATTTTCATAATATACCTACATAGTTAATCGCTTCCAACTTCATCCTACATCTTTGTCTATATGGCCTCTCACCTTCCAACTGATCTGCTCGATTCTGCTCTTTACTCTCAAGTAGAACTATAATATAACACTGTAGTAGATAAAGTTAGGAAATCCTCAATAAAGCCTTCTAATACTTCATAAGAACAGAAATATTAAAATAAATTTATATGAAATAGGTATCCAAAAATGCTGCAATGAAATATTAACTGACAAGACAGAAGTCAGTGACTTTATGAATATTCTGTCATACAATTATTTCAAAGTCTTAATATTATAAATCACGGAGAATAGAGGTAAGGAGATCAATTTTATATTTTTTATTTATTTGGAGGGCAAATTATAATTCAAAAACATTTTTTCACAAAAACAACACTGACTTCAAAATACTATTTAATCTGAAAAAGGCACTAAAAAACAAAACATAATTACGTTATTTATTTACTAAAATATCCGTTTGTAACTCAATTTGATATTCCTACAAACTACTTATTCGTCTGCCACATATTTTATTAGATTCTTCATCTTCCACGAATCTGTTTTGAGTCGAGATCTGGTATTCTGTTGCTTCAATGATATTAGTAAAACCTTGACTTGATGCTGCAGCGTCATCTGGAATATGTAGGATACCTAACCATTGATTGGGTTACTTATGCCGGTGGTTTATTAAATTTCAACTTACCTCGTAACATTAATTCGTTTGCTCACAAATTTCTATATTATTTACAAAATGTTGAGTTTTTAAACGAATCTTGTATCGCTGTGATGTGATTTTTATTTTTATTCATAAACTTATATTATACCAACTGTATTTCGCGGCTCCGCATGCGTTTGTTACGCCGTAATTATTTTTATCCCGAGTTTTATTTTTATTATTATTCATATAGCTTTGAGGAGTGTTATCAAAATTGATTGAAAATTATCAAATCAAAATTGATTTTTTTTTTAAACATATTATTTGTTAAAGATTCATATAGCCTATCAATTAAGAAGTCCTGTATGCATCCCGTCCACGAAATTTTATGAAAATCAGTTGAGAATTTATGGAAATTAAGCTTTGCGTTTTTTTTTTTACAATTTTAAAAATATTTTTGATAATCCTTATAGTTTATCGATTATGTAATAAAATCCCGTATCCCGTATACAAAAATACTGAAATTTTAGATTTTTTTTAAAATTATTATTAGAAATTATTATACAAGATTTTATCAATATCGAATTTATTGGAAATTACTTTTACAATTTATACAACTTACATTGAAAATTCTTATATCCTGTCAATTGACATAGCTTCCCGTGTACAAAATTTTATAAGAGTCAGTTATTCCGTTTTTGATTCAAAACAGACAGAAATACAAACATTTTTAAGGGCATATTATTCGTGTTCCTTTATAGTATGTCTATAGGGAAATTTGGGATAAACGTTATACGTGGAATCTGTAGGATTTATTCATTTATATGAACCTATACTTTGTAATATTCGTAAAGTTTTACGTATTTTATAATACAGTTTGATATTGGGCACTTGTCAAGTGAAATTTATACAAATAAATAAAACTGAAGGGTCTGTTTGTAATGTCAAAATAATAGGTTTTTCTAAATACAAGAAAGTATAATTATACAGTACAAAAACGGTACGGTACAATAAACTTTATTTTCGCGACACAAGTAACCTATGTCCTTTTCCAAGGTTCAATCTATCTCTATACCAAAAAAATTCATATAAATTAGCTCAGCGGTTTAAGCGTATAAGCGTAATTAGAAGGAAGGAGTCACTTTTGCATTTATAGTATTAGTTTGAATTAGTTACAATCTTTAGCAGATGCGTACAATATACAGTTAGGATCTTTCTAACTATTTGATTCTCAGTCAAGTCATCATACTAACTTCCACGACAGATCTATCACCGTAACAGCAGCACGGCTGTGGAATTCGCTTACTCGATACAGGGTTATTTCCTATACGATGGAAGCACGCAAAAGTAGTTCCTATTCATAAAGGGGATACCAAAAAAATTGTAAATAAGTATAATAGACCAAAATCGATACTTCCAGCACTGGCAAAGATTTTCGAATCATTTATATGTCCAGTAATAATAAAATATTTTAAGAAATATGTTTCTTGTCATCAACATGTGTTTATAACCAGAAGGTCAACCAACACCAACTTGGTTCTGTTTGTAGAGAAGGTTATTGACTCTATGGATAGCAAGAAACAAGTGAATGTTGTATATACAGATCTGGCAAAGGCTTTTGATAGCGTTTCACATGGTCTATTACTACAAAAAACTTTCTGCCTACGGATTCCATGAGCGTATCCTCAAATGTTTTGGTTCTTATCTAACGAATCGTTCTTTTTATGTTGTTATTAATGGGTATACATCTAAAACATTTAAAATTGGGTCAGGCATTCTGCAGGGCTCACATTTAGGTCCTGTCTCATTTAATATTTTCATTAAAGATACACTACAATTTTTTTTAATTCCACGCCATTCATGTTTGCGGACGATCTAAAAATAGCCCGTGTAGTGGTGTCACAAATTGCAAATCACATTTGCTTCTGAAGGATATTAATAAGCTTACCGATTGGTGTCTCGATGACGATATGAGGTTGAATATAAATAAATGCTCTCATATAATATTTACCCGAAAACATCTTTCGACCCATTATAAATACCATATGCACAGGACATACCTAGAAACGAAAGAGCTCGTTCGCCATGAGGGAGTACTTTTAGATTGTAAGCTCACTTTTTTACCTCATATAGACCATCTTACGAAAAATGCGAGTAGATTACTTGGCTTCGTGATTCGAAACGCTAAATCATTTCGAGATCCTAGAACTAAGATTTATTTATAAAATACGTTAGTGAAAAGTATATTGGAATACTGCACTGTAGTATAGCATCCACACAATGTAACACATACTTTGCGATTAGAGCGAATTCAAAAACGATTTACTAAACCCTTAGCTTAATCTTTGTGTATTAAAAGAAAAGATTCTAGCTATCGTAAGTTACTAGAACAATTTAAAATTTAATCTTTACATTTGATTTAATGTCATTATTCAAGATTTTTAATAACCATATAGGCAGTCCTGAACTGCTGAGTATGTTTGGTTTCAGGATTCCTTCTTGTTAACCTCGTTATTACAATAATCCATTGAATTCTCCTTTTAGAAAAACTGTTTTTGACTTAAATTCTCATGTATCTAGAATTAGCAAGTAGAACAATAAATTCAATAACCTCGAATTATTTGGCATTAATTTTATTAAATTTAAAAGTTTAACCAGGTTACTTTCACTTTAGTTTACAATAATTACATGTATAAGATATATTTTATTCTTCATTTTAAGCCTAATTGATGTAAAAATCTTTATAATGTTTAGCATGTCCCAATATAACAAATGTTGTAAACCTACTAATAAAAAAAAAAAAAAAAAACAACATCTAACTAGCCAACTCTCGGGATTCCTTCAAATATTCGCTACGTAGGTTTTATTTGGAGCAGTTGATTAAAGGCTAGATTTTTCCTTTTTTTTAATCAAATGTTATGCACACATTGCATATATCTTTCTCTTGCTCTCTTGAAGACTGGTTGAGAATGCTTTTTAGAATGAAATCCTCCGATTGTACTCTTTTGTGCTATAAAGAACATCTATATACCTTAAGTCGAATTAAGAACACTTAATCTTAAGTACAATCTAAATTAGTTACAATAATTAATCAATTTCTCATAGACATTTAATGGACGCTTTAATGTTTTAGATATACAATTAGAGTCTATAAAGTTATTAAAATCATTAGTTTAACGGCTTAAGTAATCAATGCGATTTACAGCTATTAAGACGTGGCATTGCAATAAAATGTTCAATATTGTGAAATAAGAAAAAATTCTTTACTTGGTCAGTAGAAATAATGGACTAAAAATATGATGAGCCTTTTGAAAGTAATGATGGCTCAGTGTTAGCATGTACACCGCATCGATAGATGCCAGTTCGAATTCCCGCAAGGAGCCTGAGTGAAAACATCGTGATGAAACCATAACATGGCGGTAGAGTGTTTTCTAATACCCGCCGGGCTAGCTACTAACCTTCGAGTTGAGAATTCGTCGCCAAGCACATATGCAAGTGTTCTGGATTCTGGCAGTTGTACTTCACATACAGTTTTAGTAAGAAGTTGTCCATTAATTACGTGAGACAATTACGGGGGCCGAGCGAAATGTCACCCAATCTCACGTGGTGAAGAGGGGATTGTCGGCAAATATCTCGTAATTGTTTTCCGAAAGAAACTAAAATTGAGAGAAATCTGGTTTAAATTAAGAACTAGATGTTTCTCCACTATAATATGGCTAAATCCTATATAAAATAATATTTATCGCGGATATATGCGAACGCTACAAAGTGGCACAGAAGCCCCCCAAATGTTCTATCGTCACCGGCCAGCCGCAGCAAATGATTTCACTGAAAACAACATGAACATGTTGGTTCCTGCAGTCGCTCTTGAGAGTTCTCATTTTCACTCACGATTCTCGCTCAGGAGTTGAGTGCCCGTGGACTGAATTAGAATGAATATTCTTTTAAGAATGTTAGTAATTCCTATTTGAGTATTTTATTGTTCGATTTTTTAACTGTGATTTTAGATTACGGCTTTACGTAATAGTCTTAAATAAAAATAATTTAAAAAAGGGGTGTTTTTTAAATAAATCCAATACAAGCGCAGATTAACGTATTTAGACTAAAATACGAATGTTGGAAAAAATCTTACGTAATGTGTTATATTATTTATTTGGAAGATAATCTTATTTATCTTATTTAATATCTACTTTATATTATTCATCATAAGTTCATTTGATTTACCTTATTATTGTTTTGGTGTACCTATTCTTTTATTTCCAGGATACCAATTAATGATAGGTTTATGTATTGATGCGTTTAGATAATTTATAACTTGATAATTTTGGTTTAACAACAGCTTTGTTAATATTTTAGGTTCGTATTGTTTACATTGCAATATTATGACAATCTCTGTCATTGATAATTCTTTGATAGTAATAGAGCATGCGCAGTTAGGAATTTCTCAGGTATAGACAAATATTCTATCCAGGTTCTAGTTTAGCAAAATAAATCTATGATTAGATTTATTTTTAATTTTTAAAATAAGAAAAGTCTAGTAAGATGAAATTTTAAATTCAAACGAAAACAAAAGAGAAAATTAGAACAGAGAGTATGACAGATTCTTCAGGATGGATCTGATCATGTTTTATTGATTGGACTGCAGACCTTTGAATCGTAGTAACGTTTATATAATATTTATCAAATGTTTTGATAAAAACCAACTTATTGTACAACAGACCTGGGAGTCGAAAAGACAGTTTATTTTATAACATATTTATATAGAAAAGTTATTTTAATTGTTATAATTTATAATTTTAATATTAATATGGGTGAAATACCCTTTGCCAAAACGACAAATACCTACTGAACATTGAAAGAACACTACCGGGAAAGTATCACCTGGATTTTGTATTTATAATACAAATAATAACTTTTCCTTTTACATGTGAGGAAATCTCAATAGATAAGATATTTGGTGCTGCGTCGTCTGCTTGAGCAGTGTATCCTGATACGGCCTACACCGTGCTGACTTCTATTCTAGATCCTAGGCAAGGATCTCTACGCTGAGCTGTCGGAGCAAGAAGAACGTCTCGGTTATGGACATTAAAATTGTGTAATAATAATTTGTAAAACCTATATTAACTGGAAATTGTAAGGTATGCTGGAAAATTATACATAACTATCCTAAATTATAAAACTTTCATTCATTTTACCTACGTTTAGTTTATTCTTTATCTCTCTTCTTACCTAAACTAAATTATAATCATAATAAATGTTAGGTGGGATGCGGGGGGGGGGGGGGGGGAGGAGGTCAAGGCAAATCTCACGAAATCTCAACAAAATGGAGGGAATCACCTCACGTAATTAATGGATGCTCCCCAACTAAGCTTAGCGGTACACCATCTTGGGGCCACATCGTTACCTAAAGTCAGGTGAGATTGCGGTCATAACGATAAATCTATAAGCGATAAAAACAATAATAGGAGAAATTATAGAAGATTCTATATTAGTAAACCTGTAGTGCCGTCAGTACTTTTATATGAACGATACTGATCACGAATATGCCATTAAACAACCTTTTATCCGTTTGTCTGTCTGTTTGTATGTCCAGATTTAACTCAAAAACGGCTTGACCGATTTTTATGAAATTTTGTACACGGGATGCTTACGTCATCGTTCAATTAATAGGGTATAAGCTATTTCAATATTACTTTTAGAAATCGTATTAAAAAAAAGATAGCTGATTTTATAAGGAGTAACATAGGCTACTTTTATTTTAGAAAAATAATTAGGGATCCGCGTAAATAATGTAGTACATAATTTTAAATCTTAAAAAGGCTTACGAAATAGTCAGCGAAATCATAATATGTCTATCTTCTAAAGGTCACACACAATAATCATTTTTGTCATTGAAATAACTGAGAGTGGAGGTAGCACGATTCGCGCGTGTGCCCGATGGACGGTATTCTGTAGGCCACGCAAGCGCAGCCGCGGGCAGCAGCAGTACATAAATTTATTCATATAGTTGAAAAACTAACCAATAATGCCAATTTCTTGTATATTTTCTAATTCTGGCAACATCCTTAGGGTCGCTATTTTATTGCTTTCCGCTCTTCAGTCGAGGCACTTCGGTAGCTGAGTGTGGCCATGTGAATTCCCATACTCACGGAATCGACACGGAAGACTGTGGAATTTGGCATGGTTAAAGTTTATATGGAGAAGGAGTGAAGAAAGCTAAAATGAATCTATAATATCTGTTACTAATATATTAAATTAAATTAATTTTCAAGACACTTGCTCATAAAGTGGCTCTAATATCACCGCAATTAGGCACATAATGACACCTGTAATCAAACTGTGACTTTTTCATTTCTATTATTCACAAGTGAGTTATAGAGTTTTTATTTTTATTTTATTGGTCGAGTAGCTTTGTTCTTAAAAAAGTTTCGATAGAAAAAAGATAATGATCAATAGAACAAATAAATTAATGTACCTATTGCTTGCTCATTTCATACAACTTCGTATTTAAATAGATAATTTCAACTTGTACGTGTTTAATAAATAAAACTTTCACTCAAATATAACTTTTGTTTTCTCTGTAATGATGAAAACTCTAAATTCCCCATTTTATACGTGTCTAAAACGCTATCTGCGGAAAGCCAAAAAAAAATAAACCTCATTCCTTTAGTCTATGGCCGATCGCCATTTAGATGCGCGCGCAAACTGATTAATTTTTCCCGCCATAGCGAAAAAAAATGATTTTTTTATATTATTTTCTTCACAAGTGTGTTGAAAAATGTCGTATGATACACGTGTGTATTGGTGATTACCGTCCTCGGCTCTCTTAAGACCGTCACGGCCTCACCTAACGGCTCGGGTCTCAATGGCGCCTCAGCGGTAATCACCAACATTACACACTTGTACCATAATGTACTATAATACTGCGAATCCTAAACCGACCAGTGCCATTGAACTTAGACCCCCCAAAATATTGACATTGTCACTCAACGGAAAGTGACAGCAAGTGATGTTGATAATACACATTCTTTTTCTTCTTCTTCCTAACTTGGCAACCGGTCCTCTTTAATGAAGACCATTACTGCTGGTTGATCCCACGCAAATATGGAACCAACCTGCGATACGAAATAAATAGCAAATTATGATGCGAATATCCAGCGAGAGAAGTGTATGCAAAATGTCATGCCAACTCACCGGTACTGCGTTCCGTGATAATTCCTGGTCGGCGCCGACGTGGTTTAGCTATACATTATATATTCAAAGTTCCTGAGCCTCACGCACCCACTGTACACACACTGGCTTGATGACACTAAATTCTGGAGAACGTGGTTGACGAGGAATGTCCGAGGCGAGCGACTTGCACCGTGCGGACGCGACGGTGTTCCCACGAGAGTGTTTTTTTATCGCGAGAGCCGGTGGCGACAACAACAAATCGAAAACCACCCCCACTGGATATCATAATGCTTAGCGACGAGAGAAAATAATTAATAACAAACTACCTACTTTAATACGTGATGGTTCTAAATTACGCGGCTGCAACATTCCGCCCACCAAAATACAACGTATTTTAAAATAAATTGCCAAACAAAATACAAACGAAAATAATTAATGGAACTTAATAACAAACACTAACAACGAAAGTAAATATTTAAAATAAATAGCGAAATAATAACTAAATGAAAATAACAACGATTAGTCGTTGCCAGGTAGAGGACAGAGTTTCACTAAAGGCCTTTGTAAAAGACCTGTCTGGGTCTTGACCGTGGCAACGCGAGAAATGCCGTCTTTCCCCGGGTGTAATCGCACGACACGAGCGAGCGGCCATTTAAGGGGTTTAGCTTGTTCATCTTTAACTAAAACCAGCGATCCTAGTTTAAGTTCTGAGGTGCTGGTGTGCCATTTAGAACGCTGATTTAGAGTATGCAAATATTCCGTATACCATCGCTTCCAGAAATCGTGATGGAGTCTTTGCAACAGTTGCCAACGATTCAAACAACTCAAACGGACATCGGATAAATCTGATTCGGGAAGCGAGGTAAGCGGTTCCAAAGTGAGGAAGTGACCAGGGGTCAATATAGCCAAATCGTTGGGATTCGATCCCATTTCGCATAAGGGGCGCGAATTGAGTAAAGCCTCAATTTGTGTTGCTAAAGTTAAAAATTCTTCATAAGTTAAAATTTGATAGCCAACAACACGAGCGAGATGCGTTTTGAAGGATTTTATGTTTGCCTCCCAAAGACCACCGAAGTGTGGTGCAGCAGGGGGCTTAAAGCTAAATTCAATCGTCTCAGACGAAGCCGCCTGTTGCATAAGGGTTAGCAATATGTTATGAGCGCCAACGAAATTCGTACCGTGGTCGCAGTGAATGCGCTGGCAACGGCCTCGGCGAGCGATAAATCTACGAAGAGCGCCTAGAAAGGCCTCGCTTGTTAACCCTACGACAAGCTCAATATGTATCGCCTTGGTGGCGAAGCATATGAAGAGGCAAATATATGTCTTAAAGGTCCTAGCACCGCGATAGCGTTGTACATATGTTGGAAAGGGACCTGCGAAATCAATACCGATGCACGAAAAAGGCTTAAGTTGCGAAACCCTCAACTTAGGGAGGTCTGCCATGCGAGGTATGACAGGCCTTGGATTGGTGCGATAGCATTTGATACATTTAGATAATCTATTACGGATGGCACGACGAGGCGACAAAATCCAAAAGGTTTGTGCCAACAGAAAATTGAGGGTGCGAAGCCCTGGATGTAGATTATCGTTATGACACTGATCGATAATAAGCGATGTGAGACGATGTTGACGAGGTAACAACAGAGGGTGCTTGGAATCATAATCTAGATCCGAATGAGTGAGTCTACCGCCCACCCTGACGAGACCATCTTTGTCAAGAAACGGATTTAATTTTTGTAGTGGCTTGGGTAAAAGCAACCCCTTTTCCAAGCCTTGAATCTCGCTTGCAAAGCTCGAAGTTTGAGCGATTTTGACCAAAGTCAACAACGATTGTTTGAGCTCTGAAGAGACAAGATGACCTGATTTACGATTATTAGAGTTGCGACAATTGTAGACGAAACGATGGAGATAAGCGACAATGCGTTGAATCTTCCTAAGACTTGAGTACCTGTCCAGAAACACATCAAAACTATCGACAGTGACGAAGAGAGCTATGTCAGAATTACGCTGTTCCGAAATTATATCACTGGAATCCTCAAACGAAAACGATGAAATTGGCCAGCCATCAGGCTCACAAAGCAACCACGGAGGTCCATGCCACCACGATGAGTGGCCAAGAAGTTCGCTGATTGTAAGTCCGCGACTTGCGCAATCTGCCGGGTTGTCAGAAGAGCGAACATGTTGCCAACAAGAAGGTGGAACGATTTCCTGTATGTGACTCACACGATTGCTCACGTAAGTTTTCCATCGAGAGGAGGGTGACTTTAACCACGCCAGAGTCACTGTTGAGTCAGACCAGCAAAAAATACCATCGACACGTATCTTATCAGCGAACACAGTTTGAATGTATGCGACAAGATCTGCCAAGAGAACTGCAGCGCATAGTTCTAAGCGAGGAATAGAAATTCTTTTTAGAGGAGCAACTTTAGAACGAGCGATAATCAGGTCGGTAGTGACGCGATCGTCTCCTTGCTCAATACGAAAATATACGACGGCTGCGTAGCCTAACTCAGAGGCATCGCAAAAACCGTGTATCTGTAATTTGATGGAGTTCAATGCGGGAACGAAACGAGAAATTGCTAAAGACGACAAAGCATTGAATTCCACACGATAGCGGGACCAGGTTTGAACAATTGAATCAGGTGCAACCTCATCCCAATTCAAACCGAGACTCCAAAGTTTCTGCACTATGCACTTAAATGTAAAGGTAAGTGGGGTTAGGAAACCGAGGGGATCGAAGATGCGAGCTAATTTCGAGAGGATGATGCGCTTGGTGCATTGTTGATGTAAAGATGTCACAGTGAAAGAGAAAGCATCCACGTTTGGATGCCACTCTAAACCAAGTACTACTACCGACGGGGAAGATTCTGAGCTGAATGTCAGCGAATCACGAGCATCGTGCCTATGTTCAGATGGAATACCTTCAAGCAAAGCAGGACTGTTACTAGTCCATTTCCTTAGCTCGAAACATCCCTTGCTAATGATGTCACTTATGTCTTTCATTAACTCACGAGCCGAAATAAGTGAGTCAGCCCCGGTTACAACATCATCCACATACATGTCACTCCTAAGTGCAGTCACAGCGAAATGACGATTATTTCCCTCGTCCTGTGCCACCTGCACTATGGTTCGAAGCACTAAGAAGCTTGAGGAGGACATGCCATACGTGACGGTTTTAAGACGGAACTCTTGAATGGGTTCCTGAGGTGAAAATCGAAACAGAATTCTTTGGTAATTACGATCAGTATTAGCCACCAGTATCTGGCGATACATTTGCTTAATATCGGCAGTAAAAACGACAGAATGTAAACGAAAGCGAAAAGGATTGATTTAATATCTGATTGCAATCTTGGACCGACAAGTAGTTGTTCGTTTAGTGCGACTCCATTAGCAGGCTTAGCACTAGCATCGAACACCCCGCGTAGTTTTGTGGTCAAACTACTTGGTTTGAGCACACAATGATGCGGTATATAATAGGTTCGATCCGAACCAATTTCATCGACCTTTTCCATATGTCCAGAATCAAGATAATCTCTCATGAACGCATTATAGTCCTCACGAAGTTGAGAATTACGTGACAATCGTTTTTCGAGAGATAACAATCGATGATGTGCCAAACTGTAGGAATCACCAAAGGTAGGCGCGGGTGTCTTGAAAGGCAAACGGACGATATACCTTCCATTCACATCCCTGCAGTGCGTCGTATCGAATATACGTTCGCAAAGAGCATCTTCATCACTAAGCGGTGATGATTTGGGAAGTTCATCAATTTCCCAAAATTTACGAATTTGAGAGTCTAAATCTTTAAAAGAGCAAATCATCGACTTACTAGAACTAGGTGGTATGCATGCAATATTACCCATAACTATCCAACCGAATTTGGTGTTAAAGGCTACGGGTCCATCTGACCCACAATCGAGACGTTCACCCAAAACTATCTGACAAAATACGTCAACGCCGACTAACGCGTCGATTTGCGCAGGCACGTTGAAGCTAGTGTCAGCCAGCTTAATGTTCATCAACTGTGGCCAATGAGCAATATCTATGGTATTAGACGGTATATCACCACATATATTGGGAATAACGAGAGCTTCCAAGACTAGCTCCGGATAACCTTGTTGCCCACGGATGCGAAGTACGGTAGAACTAGTCGCGACAGATGATGTTTGACCAATGCCCTCAACGAGTGACATGGTTTTCTTGAAGGCTAATCCTAGACGTTGGGCACACTTGTTGGTAATAAAGTACCTTTGGCTTCCGTTGTCTATAACGATTCGAATTGAGTGGTAATTACCAAAGTTATCTAGGACTTCAACGGAAGCAGTAGCGAGAAGCGAGATATGCGTGGGAGAACTCGAGCCTGCCACTAATGTTTGTGAAGTCGGCGTAGATGAAGCGAGAGCTGATGCTGCGGTAGCATCTGAGACGATAGATGAAGTGGTAGGAGCTACGTTAGCATTTGACTACACCGAATTATCAAAGTGCAATGTAGTATGGTGAAGTGCGTTGCACTTAAGACAGCGACTGTTTGACGAGCAAGATTTAACCACATGACCTTGACGAAGGCAATTCACACAACGATTATGTTCCTTGACGATGGAAAATCGATCACGTGGGGTGCGATCACGATAAGTGGGACAATTCGCTAAGGCATGCTGTGCCTTGCACAAAACACACAAGTTATCACTTGGTGTAAGTGGATTCACTATCAAAGCTTTGGCATTCGTAATAGGCGCGCGAGGGTGCCTACCATAAGAATCCTGAGGCGCGGATGCGGGAGACGTGCGCACCGTGCGGGAGTAAGATATGGGTGAGGTTACAGCAACGGCACCAGAAGCGGCGGCGCGATGCAGTCGCACAGGGGGGCGCGCTGTACTTATCTGAGGCTCGGCAAGCTCGAGTGCTTGGCCAACCTTATTAAGATATTCCAGAAGGGAGTCAAAACTTGGTATGTCTTTATCATCGTTCTGCAATTCAAAACGTTGACGAGTATCACGATCAAGTTTATTTATTAAAAGGTAAAACAAAGGGAAATCCCAATCTTTTACAGGTAACTTCAAATTCCTTAATACCGCGATGTTCTCCTTGAAAGTATCCACGAGACGACGTAACTCACGAGGAGAGTTCGATTTAAGAGTTACATTTTGCAACTCCTCCCAATACCGAAAAGCTAATTTACGTTTGCATTGATAACGATCAATCAAGGCGGCGTACGCATCTAAATAATTATTTCCTGAAAGAGGAAAGCCTTTCAAAAGATGAAGAGGTTCACCGGAAAGAAGCGAAATTAAAATAGAAAAACGTTCGATATTCGATAACCGTTTGTTATGATGTACGGTAGTGTTATACATGTCATAAAACGAACTCCATAATGTAATATCACCATTGAAGGTCAATAAGTTCAAACGAGGTAGTTTCACAGACAAATCATTTGTGCATACGTCGAGCTGCTGTCCGTCTGAATGGGAAGGTGACGTGAGTGTCGAATGAATTTCGATTATCTGAAAATATTTATTATCGAAATCGTGACGAATTTCGTCTTCCTTATCCAACTCTGAAGTATCTAATATTTCCGAACAAATTTTTAAATGTTGTGCTTCGAAACTAGCATAATAACTTTCGAGTCGACTGTACCGTGACAAGAAAACTGGCAAACAAGATTTATCATTTTGGGCCTCTAAGGCTGATGACAAGCAGTCATCAATGCGTTTGATAGCAATGGATCGCTTTAGCTCTAAACCACGACGAGCGGCAGCCTTTGACATTTTAAATTACAAAATTAAACTAATAAAAATAATTTAGAACGATAAAAAATTGAATGGACTGTATATTAACGCTAATTCAAACAATAAGTTAACCAAGTAATATTAACTAATTCGAGATTACAAATAAATATTATTAATAATACATGCAAACTATAATTTTAGTCTGAATGCTTATTCCAATAAACATACGGAGTGATGATATTGAAATAAATTGATTAGATTTTAGATCGTTGTAATTTAGTGGTTACTGCCTACTTAATTTTGTCAAGTAATAATGGCAGTGACAAAAAGAAAGCTATTTTTATTTTATGAAAACGATATTATTACGATATTACCACGATTACTATGTCACTTCTGACAATGAACCAGATTAGCCGTATTCACTATGAGAAGGATCCGTGCCCGTTTGGACCAAACTTATGGTTGATCCCACGCAAATATGGAACCAACCTGCGATACGAAATAAATAGCAAATTATGATGCGAATATCCAGCGAGAGAAGTGTATGCAAAATGTCATGCCAACTCACCGGTACTGCGTTCCGTGATAATTCCTGGTCGGCGCCGACGTGGTTTAGCTATACATTATATATTCAAAGTTCCTGAGCCTCACGCACCCACTGTACACACACTGGCTTGATGACACTAAATTCTGGAGAACGTGGTTGACGAGGAATGTCCGAGGCGAGCGACTTGCACCGTGCGGACGCGACGGTGTTCCCACGAGAGTGTTTTTTTATCGCGAGAGCCGGTGGCGACAACAAAAAATCGAAAACCACCCCCACTGGATATCATAATGCTTAGCGACGAGAGAAAATAATTAATAACAAACTACCTACTTTAATACGTGATGGTTCTAAATTACGCGGCTGCAACAACTGCCATTATCGAGTGAATTATAATGTCATGTGTTATGATGATTCAGTATCCTAACAAGATGGTGGCTCCCTTGTTAGAACTTTCTAGGAAGTTTTTGTGGGATCTCAGAGTTGTTGGGTATTCTGAAATAAATCACTTATCAAACCACCGCTTGTGTTTCACTACGTAATACATTACTATT
Source organism: Saturnia japonica (assembly GCA_033032175.1). Classification (NCBI taxonomy): domain Eukaryota; kingdom Metazoa; phylum Arthropoda; class Insecta; order Lepidoptera; family Saturniidae; genus Saturnia; species Saturnia japonica. The sequence continues at coordinate 2,154,935 of CM065330.1, forward strand.
ACGGGTAATATATAAAAATATATTATTCGGTTGGCCGGATGATACTGTAATAGATCAGTAATGTAAATAGTCTATGATCAAAAAGTCGCTGGTCGAATTTCACGACCTTATGGCGATCGATAGTACTTGTAAATGTACAAATAATTAATGATTATTAATAATTTTCACTACGATGTTGGTTTGCAAGATTATAATTATAATTTTTATTTTGTAAATCGCCTGTTAATGGATTGATTATCTGAATTTGATTTAATATAAAAATGATAAACAATTTGTAATACGCCTCTATTAAATAAATATATTAAACGACATTCGTGCGTGTAACAAATGGCCGGCTAAAAGGTTATTTGAATTATATTTGGTCGAATAGTTTCATGTCAAGTTGATAAAACCGGCTTCGTTAGTGACCTAGACATTGGAGAACCGGGGCCGTAAGTTGAATTACATTGGGACAAACAAAATCAAAATGGATCTTTCCTGATCAAAACTTAGTCATCTGAATATTGTAATTTAGACCTTGGGTTGTAGCATATTTTATTGATGCGCTGATTCAAAAATCTCTAATATCTCTAGAGTATAATATACTTATATGTATATAATTGTAATATCGCTGTCATTAACAGGGAATTAGATAACTACACAGTTTTAAGGTAACCTAAATCTCGGCACGAACTAAAAAGTTCTCTATGATTTATCTTTGTCGTACCGTGAAGCTGTGGAACCTGCTCTCGGCCGAGTGTTCCTTCCTTCTTATGACATCGATTCCTTTATGCGTAACCGCCAATGGATTTAGATCTCTCGGTGGTCACCGTTGTGTTTGGATTGTGCTGTGCCTACTGTCAGGGATAGTACCGTCAATGGACTGACTTTATTTCTTTTGCGTCTTTTGGTCTTACCCACACTATAATACTTTAGTTCATCTTAAAAGTATTTAAAAAAATAAAGCGGGTAACTTCAACTACATTTCTAAATGTCATAAAGTGAAAACTTTACAACTTTTTCACATAAATGAAAAGAGCCGAGGTCTCAATAAGTTACTCAAAATATTGTTTAAGTGTATAACATATAAAATGCTAACAATAAACTACTAAAAGTCACTAAACCAGAGTTCTCTCATAAATCTCATTTTGTTAGATATCTAATTCTCTCTATAAAGCAGAGATATAGAGGTTAAAAGGCAACATGTCTGTTTCTGTGTTTACGTTATTGTTTTTAACTGACTTCAACAAAAGACGGAGGCTACTCAATTCATATGTATATTTTTTTTTAATGGATGTTCAGCCATAAATTCTTTGTTTATGAACGGATTTAGATGATTCTTTTTTTGTATATACAATACATTCCAATAAAGTTTTTGTAAATTGTAAAATTCAATTATTTTTAATCGAGTCATCAAAAAAATATTTTCGGGCGCTTAAATGGCTTATGATAGCTAAACCTTATGAGTTACATAAAAATTATATTGCAATGAATTGTATTTCTTTAAAAAATCTAGAGAAAAGTTCGCGATGGCATATATCTATCTTCTAAACTTGACTCAAAGTAACCATTTTTATCGGTATCTTTAACGGTCGCGGTCGGTAGCCGGCACTTCACACTTATGTTGAATACAGCGTCGTGAGCCAAGCGTCCTGTATCCCCAAAATGTTAGGCAGAGGTGTACACCCACAGTTCGCCGGGTATGATTTAAGTCTAATGTATATAAGATGAGCCTATTGCCATTAATCGGGCACAGAATCAAACTCCTAGCTTCTACTGATAATTTCATAGAAAAACCCAATAACTCTTTGCTTGATCTGGAAATCGATCTTAGGATCTCGAGCATAGCTGTCGCATTTAGGACCACTAGTCTAGAGGCAGTTATGAAGTTATATGGTCTATCCATTTAAAGCGATAAATTCCAAATCAGGCTTTTTTAAACATAAAATATACCATTTTGTAAATTGTACCCGTGCGAAGCTGGGGCGGGTCGCTAGTACAGTATAAGATACAACTTTATATCTCAAACGATTGTCCAGAAAAAAGGCTTCCTTAAAATATTATGACCCCTAGTCATCCGCATTAAACCTCAATCAGAGCTGCAGTTCTGTCCTACGTTTATTACAGACAAATCTGTTATTCTCTTGAGAATGAACTCAAGATTAGGTTGGTAGGTAGTATTAAATATCATTTCTTGTTACACGGACAGACAGACAACAAAGTGATCGTGTAAGATTTCCGTTTTTTTGAATATGTGCCACGTAAACCTTCAAAATAAATTTAAAAAATATATTTTGAAATTCCAAAAATCTTTTGACCATGTTGACCTTATAAATTTCGAGGCGTGTTGGCAATGAATTTTATTAAGGTATTTTCTTATTATTTGGTAGGCTTTGAATATCGGATGACATTATCCAAAACTATAGTAGACTTATTATACTGTTAAATTATTATATTTATTATATTAACTACTAGCTGACCCGCGCAACTTCGTCTGCGTCATATCAAAGAGAGAGAAAGAGAGAGACAAAGGGTTAGAGAGGGTCGTAGGCACTTTATTATAGGTACCGCCCACCTCCCACATTATTCTGCATAACAAAAACGCGTTCGCGATACTTGATCATTATTTTGCTGCCGAGTTATTTTAAAACTGTGATATCTTCTAAGATATTAATTGAAATCAAATGATAAAGGACAATTTTGTTCAAAACTAAATACTTGTGATAAATAACATATTAATTTTGATAAGGATTCATACTGTCCAATTGTATAGTAAATTCATGTTAAACTAATGCAAACAAATAGTTTTATATTCATTTTGTAAGTAAATTCATGAATATTATCAATTTAACATATTAATTGCATTGACTCTCAATAGGTGGCGCTGTGCCTACTCCTGAATCGCGCGATCGTTTACGTCACCCGATTTGTACTGGTATTTTAAGAAATTTCATTAAATTGTGTCTATTCAGTTCCAACAACAGTGTGAAGTTTTATTTAGTGCTGACACATACCATGTTTATAAAACACATGCGCAAATAATTGATTATTAAAAAAATAGTATTAAAAAAAAGGTTATATTGAGTAACCTTAAAAGATAGACATATGCTAAGCTAACAATTCCGTCACCCATGATTGTTACGTAGCTTTAACTATTTACGCAGCGCACGCAATGGAAGCTCTCAAAAGGAATAAATTTTCCCCGTTTTTGCAACATTTTTCATTGATGCTTTGCTGCTATTGGTCGTAGCGTGATGTTATATAGGACGATGAAAAATGGATTCTGTTTGATAACCGCAAGCGCTCAGCAAGTTGGTTGGATCCTGGTTCAGCACCTAAACAATGCCCTAAACGAAAACTTACCCCTAGAAAAGTGATGGTCACTGTTTGGTGGTCTAGCACCGGTGTGATTCTTCACAGCTTCTTACCAAACGGGGTGAGCGTTACTGCAGATGTTTACTGTGAAGGACTGAACACAATGATGGAGAAGCTGGCACATCTCCATCCAGCATTGGTCAATCGCTCGTCTCCGCTGCTCCTGCACAACAACGCGCGACCTCATACTGCACAGCAGACGGTCTCCAAGTTGCAAGAACTGGGATTGGAAGTTCTCCGTCATCCGCCCTACTCACCAGACCTTGCACCTATAGACTACTACTTGTTCCAGAATTTCGATAACTCCTTGGCGGGAAAAAAATTCAATACCCGAGAGGCAGTACAAAATGCCTTTGAAGAATTTGTTGCCTCCCGTCCAGCTGATTTCTTTAACAAGGGTTTCAATAAACTGCCACTGCGCTGGCAAAGATGCATTGATTGCATGGGTAGTTACTTCGGTTAATACAAATAAAAAATACATGAAAAAAATTCGTTTAAATTTTTTCATACAGAACGGCAATTTCATAGGTAAAGACCTTAAAAATGAACACGCATACGATACAGTCGAGTATATACAATGTATCTATATATATGTATACATGTACACATGTCGCTATACTACTCGTCGCTAGTCTGGCGCAAGCGCAATACGTCACGAGCATGTCGAGGTCATCGGTGACGCGTAATAATAGTATAGATTGTATAGAATAGATATATTATAGTTTAGAGGTTTAGTGGTTGACCATAAACGCACTTGACGTTAAGTGACGATGTGGCCCGAAATAATAACACGCTAAGCCTATTGCCTGTACTGGCTCTCAAGTGCAGCTGATTAGTGATAGATTTTTAATTTGAGGATGGTACGTAACCAGAAAGAGAAAATGCCCTATGCTATAGTTCCATCACGATGTTTTCCTTCACTGACTTTTTCTGAAGAGCTGTTTAACCTAATCCAATATTTTTCATAACAGAACAACTTGCGCTGAGCTCTGGAGAAACAGATATACGATAACCTCCATTTCGGCACGGACACACAAGTTCTATTCGTCTTTTAATTGCTTTACTGTCAAACTGTAGGACTGTCTCCAGGGCAGTGTGCTCGGGATCCTTCCTACAATATGGAGTCCGTTAAACATAAAGTGAAGAGAGACATTTGAGCAGACCAGCGTGAAAGTGACGTCTGGCGATGGATTGTAGGTCCTACGTGAATGGTCAAATATGTTTGTATTACGTGTCAATAGATAGCGTTTCTTAAAATCATTGCCATACTAAAACGCTTTGTGAAGAGTCTAGACTTTTATAGTTTTTTCTCTCTTTTAAGTGAGATTGCGACTTTTTCGCATGATAGGCTACAGCCCAATCCGGGATTCGGCCAATTTGGTACCCTTGCGCATGTTGCACTGCTTTCGCGGCTGAGTACCATGTGCGCTCGCCTCCAAGCCACGGTGAAGCTGTAAAAGCTAGAGGTGGGCGACTATGAATGATTTACGTAATCGAGACATTTGATTATGAATGATGACTGAATAGAGATAAGTACTTATTAAAAATGTAGAGTGGGTAGCTAAACAAAGATCGTTCAATTGTAATAATTACTAATCCTATCAAATTAGTAACTACTAATATTTAGTATTTACTAATCGTAGGTAATCGATATATCTTCATAATCGAATGATTACATTAGTATATCTCATTATCGCCCACCGCTAGTAAAAGCCGGCAGAGGCTCCAAGGCTAACAGTATATATATATTAAGTAAAAAAAATTATTAAGCCTTCAATATATATATATTCATACTATTAAGGTTTCATTAATTATGTACAAAAATATTGTATTTCCTAGAAATAAGCCTCATATTCTTGTATCTTATTATGGTCATATAAAGTTATTATTATTATTATTGTGTTTAATACTTTGTTATTTTATTTGAAGTATTTATATTAAGTGTTTTAAGCTATTGTGTAGTGTCTGTGGGATGACGACAGTGGAGGAAATAACTATCGGTACCTATTGTTATAACTGTGTTAACTTTCAATTGACTTTTAATTTGAAAAGATAAGTCTGTGTATTTAGCAATTTTTTCAGTATAGCTTTATGATAAGTTGTATGTATTATGTACGGCTATGTCAATGAGGTAAACAGTTCTGCAAATTTTGTCATGAAATGTTATATCTGCCCTGTTGCAGTAAATTGTTTGATCTGTTTTTTTATTATTATTTATTTATTCATAATTCAATCTCGTCGTATTATTTTTGGGAGGACCTAAATATGGGCGGATCAGGACGTTAATCGCGGATATTATTGGATTACACTATCTTCACCATCAGGTAAATTATGATAAAATCAGGTAAGATAAAAGTAAAAACTTATTGTGGGAATTAGACCTTACGTCGATTGAGGCGATATCCATACGCTCTAATACTGAGCCGTCATTGTTTCAAAATTCGTTCTAATAAGATCAGACACGTGTAATAAAATCGAGCCGTTGCACGTCCTAAAGATACACTTGACCAATTTATTTTAAGTATTGCAACAATCTCTTTTTTTTTCTTGTATATTGTTCAGTTTTCACGGTCAGTAAATTATATAATAGTAATGGTCGGCCGTCTGTCTATTGACCTCTTAGTGGAACGAGCGAAGGTCGATTTACGATTCGAGAAATTTTTATAAATAATTAATTTTTCTCCGTAAAACTGCAAGGAAAATTGTAACATTGTTGTTTTTTTTTTATTGGCTTATTAACATAATGGTTATCGTGTTTTTAATTATTTAACATAATTATTATCTATCTATACAATTCATAAAATTGAAGTGTCTGTCTGTAATAAATAACAGCTTTTTACTGAATGCATATAAAAGTATATACGGTACTTATAAAAAAACAACAATTTTTAAATTTTTTGTCTGTCTGTCTGTCTGTTCCGGATAATCTCCAAAACGGTTTGACCGATGTTTTAGGGACTCTCACTGGCAGACCGCTGATTTTATAAAGAGTAAATTAGGCTAATTTTATTTTGGCAAAAAATAGGGATACGCGTAAATAAAAATAAAACTGCTCATCTTGATCAATTCGGCGCTTAAATGGATTACGCTGAGTAAATCATAATACATTATGTATATATATACAATATATTAAATAGACCTACAAAAAAGTCAGAAACAGCACATATTTTGTCTTCTAACGATCACTCACAATTTTTTTCTTTAAAATAATCGAGGACCTGTGCCCGATCGATAGCATTCTGTAGTACACGCGAGCGCAGCCACGGAAATATCTAGTGCATAAGATTAAGTGTGTTAAATTTAACACGGGTGGAACCGCGGGGCACAGCTAGTACAATGTGGATTTAAATTAAATTAAAAAATGAGACAGAAAATAGATATGTAATGTTCTATACTCCATCAAGGCTCAGGGATTAGAAATTAGGCGCACTGGCAGATTGACATCTGAACCCTCGATGGAATGAAGCTGTGAATAATACTAGCCTGCGTTTCGCAGGGCTGATAAATTTATAACAATCTATACTAAAAACTATTATAATAATACAAATATACTCACCACTCTTGGTGTCTAGTCTGACGGAGATGCTACACACTGGTAAGTAATAATATTCAAAGGGATAGGACGGAAGTCGAGTCAAGGTAGTCGTCCAATAATTTCTCGTTTCGTGTCGAGATTACAATTTTATACTATATCACAATACAAAAAATTGCCGTAATAAGGCAATCTCATATCCCGTGGCCCAAAAACAGTTCAAAAACAACAATTACAAGAGGTTTTATCAAAGTTTAAAACCGGCACATTAAACTTCAAGACAATCACAAGAGGCCGCGATAGGGGGAATGTCTCGTCCCATGGCCCAACACATGCGTATTTAATCAACTGATAATAATTAATAAGATAATGTGCAAATTATATCTTAAGGCGGGCAAAGGCATAATCTTTTAAACAATCAAACCGCCGTGACGTCTGACGTGAAGTTGACAGCTGCACAAAATTTCAATAATTTTGAAGAGTTCCTTGGTATATCGACCACTCTTGAAGTATCCTAGAGGCCTATCCAGCAAAAAAGAATCATCCAAATCGGTTTTTAAATAAAGAAGCTATGGCTGAACATCTATATAAAAAAAAATGATTCGAATTGAGTAACCTCCGACTTTTTTTTTAATTCGGTTCAGTAAATACCAAAAAACATCATCACACTACCATTTAATAAATTTAAATTACAATCTTCTATATAAATAAAATGATAAAGGTTTGCCGTTGTACGTGCAGTCCACAAAAACTACGATTTGATAAATTTTTAGGGTTCCGTATCTCAAAAGGCAAAAAGAAACCCTTATTCTCATTACTTCACTTTTCGTCTGCCTGTCAACACCATTTTTCTTCGAATGGTGTAGAGGTATTAAGTTGAAATTAAGGTTTGCAATCCTTTGGAGCACTGAAAAAATCAAACTTCTAAGTCAACGCAATCAAAAGGTACGGCCGTTTATGCCGCATATTTTAACACTCGCAAAGAGAATAAGTACTTAAAGGATACTTTCACTTGATCTATAATCATGAAATTTGGCAAGAAGAAATGTCTTATAGCACAAGTAAAAGGAAAATCTAAAAGCTGTAAAGTAGTGACATCACAAAAAGAAATTGTGATTAATAAACTTATTTGCAGTTGGTAAAGTGATCGCGGCATAATTATGTCGATGTATGGGGACAACAGTTCTCCAAAGGCAAAGTTAAGATTGTCCCTCATTAAAGTTTATAATTATTTTCATTAGAATTGTTCGATGCTTCCTTCAATAATGTTACCTAATCGTTTTGGTGAATATAGTAGTACAATTACGGAACCCTCAGGGCGCCAGTCCAACTCGCACTTAGCCGGTTTTTTTGGTTGTTTTACTCCTTAGGTTCCAGATCCTTATAAAAAAAATTGGTTGCCTGTAAAGTCGGTATACGGGCGAAAGTTTTACGTGACAACGACTTTATGTCTGTCTCTCTCGCTCTTAGGCGGGCTAACCATGCCCGAGTGGAAGGGACGCGTGCCTCTCACTCGCTCTCATTGTGAGCGCATAACGTGAGCGGAGCGTAACGCAGTTTCTTGAAGTGTCACCCGGCAAACCAATTTATAAGACGTTGTCACGTCAAAAAAAACAATACAATATCTTCATTCCATAAAAAGTTATTAAAGTTTTAAAAAACTACGATTTTTATAAGCATTAATGCTTTCTTCTGTCGTCCAGGAGAGCAAAGTTAACAAATACTTTGGGTGTAATCCGTATTACAATATTAAAGAGTATATAATTACTTAGTTTTACGTAACAATAATGATATTGTGTTTTATACACGTCTCAATTGTTTTAAGTTCCATTTCTAAAAGACCGCAAATTTAATTTATATATTACACGGTTCAATGTTGTAGGATCAATTTAATAACTCCATATTTATTTTACAAATAAAAGTTATTATTATGATCTTGAAAATATTAGTAGATTAATCTTTTTAAGTGGTGTATTAATGGTAGTTTGTTTTATTATGATATTTGATTATTGTTGTTTTGTGTTGTTCTTATTTTGTTATCTATTTCAATGAAATCGAGTCTATTGTAAATTGACATACCATGTAACATTACCGTTATAATAATACTATCTTATTGCCCGGATCTTCGCTTAACGTTTAAATAAATGGGGTAGTTAATAGTTAAATAGTTGAGGTATGTCCTGTTATATATTTTGACTAATAGATGGCGTTACTTGTGTTATACAAATTTTCACTATTAAACATATATTTTTACTTTCTAAATGTCAATTTACATAGATCTACTAGCGATGTGCCCGCGGCTCTGCACACATTCGTTACTGCACAGTAGCTATTTACATCCCGTAATTTGTCAATAATTGAGATAAAAACTGCCCTATCTTTTTAGTTGGACCAGATTCACGACAGTTCGAAATCTGATAATAATCGGTTCAGTAGTTTCAAAGTTAATCCCAAGCATGCATCGTGACACGAGATTTTTATATACATATTATCTAAATTAACGAATTTTTAACGCAAACTTTCATCCACTTTCCACCACCTGAGGGGTTAAAAAGGAACCTAGATGTAAATGTTCACGGTCCTAGCCCCAGTAGTGTTGTGCGTCGATATGTCCGTCAGTCTGTTATCTATATTAATAAATGTGTTAGTTCTATCCGTATATTTAATATTTTTGTAAAATTTTCCGATAAACATATTATATGTACGCAACAGAATACGCTATTAAAAAAATTGTTTGTCTGGTTGTAAGTTAACTCAAAAACGGCTTGACCGATTCTTATGAAATTTTGTACACGGGATGCTTATATCATTAGTCAATTGATAGGGTATAAGAATTTTCAATAACACTTTATAGAATAAAAATATAATAATAATAATTTCATTAATTTTTAACCGATTGTAATGAAATTTTTTACACGGGAAGTATAAATAAAATCGTAAAAAAATAAATTCAGAAATTATGTTTTCAACAGTTCTCAACCAATTCTGTTCAAATTTTATAGGTGGGAAGCATACATCATTCCATAATCGAGAGGCAATACGAATCGTATGAATAAAATTTAAATTACGGGATTTAAATAACTATTACGGAGTTAGTAACGCGTGCAAAACTGCGGGCACATCGCTGGTCCTTTTATACACCTTTAATGAACTTTTTAACAGGCTAAAATTAGAGTTCACTGGTTTTACGTAACATTGTTGTTGGGTCTGATGGTCATTATTTTCGCTTGTCGTTCATCGTAGTACTATAGAAGAAAATATTTATTTATTTATTTAGCAAAGTAACCCTACAGTGGATTAAAGGACACAGCGGATCACTGGGCAATGACGCAGCAGATGAACTGGCAAAGAGAGGCTCGAGCAGTCTTCGGGTAGGTCTTCTACCCATACTGCCTTTGCCGTTAAGTAAAATTCGCTCGCGGCAGCATCAAAGAACAATAGAACTACATAAAGATCGATGGACAGTGGCCAGTGACTGTAGACAGTCGAGGATGATACTACGTATCCCTAAACCGCAATGTTCGCGGCGACTACTTAGTCTTGGTAGAGATGATCTACGTGTTCATTGTTCACTTAACGAACACCTTTATATTCTAGATGTTACTGACAGCATCATGTGCAGAGCATGCATGAAGGGAAAAGAAGCCGCCACCCACGTAATCCTAGAATACGTGGAAGTCGAAACCCAATGGGCAGAAATCCTCAAAAAATCCGAGGTCGCTTCGAGAAACCTGTAAATGGCCCAGGAGGCTTCTGAGCTTCTGGTCGGAGTTGAGCTGGCTGGAATAGCCGGCTGGGATATCTACGCACAATGGACTTAGCAAGATTCTAAGTCCAGACAGATGGAGCCCACATAACAACATAACAGATTAATTAAGACACAAATAATTATTTTGACAACAGTAATATTTTAAACTGTATTAGTAGTACTGGATTACTTTTGGTTCACACCTTGAATATAAAATGGTAACGGACTGAGTCTGTGACTGATGAATGACCCAAGACAGTCAGTCAAACAGGCGATAGAAAGCAATCAACCATATTATATAATGTTTCACATCAACGTATTCTTCGGACCATTGTACTTTTTTTTTATGTTTCCAAGCCAAGTTCTTCGTCATCCTAACATTCACCTGTGGTTCATTTTTCTTTGCTGTGTTTCTTATCTTGATTGTTATTAGATTCTGGTCTTTCTATATAGGTTTAGTTTAAAGCACTAAGTGTATGGGACCGCCTCTTAAATGCTGCTGCCGGAACACGCTTATATGTGGTTACTTGGTGATAGATTTTCAACTTAAAGGTGGTAGCTGGCTAGGCGGCTATTAGAAAAACGTACCGTACCACCATCCTATTCTTTCTTCTTTCTCCATGGAGCTCTGAAACCCTACTCATAGTAGAAACAAGACAGGGTTATTTGGCTGCAATCTTCTGTAGGGTGGAGGAGAGAAATGTCCAAAGATAAGTCTATGTGCTCTATCTCTTTTTAATAGCAATGGTTTCATTTTAAGTCCAATACTACTTTGAGTTTTATATATATATATATATATAATATCTGGGCGACCGAGCCGTGCTCGGTGTCTTATATACAATAAAAGAAAAACACATATATAGGTAAACTCGGAATGTAAAAAAATTATCTAAATGAAAAGTTTCGTCGAAATCGTTGAAGCCGTTTCCGAGAAACCAATTACTTGAACAACAATTACAACAAACAATTAAAAGAATTGCGAACTAATTAATATAATAAGATATATTATACTAGCTGATCCGCGCAACTTCGTCTGCGTCACATAAGGAGAGAGTGGAACGTAGGCAGAGACAAATATATCATTTTCCATTTCTTTACTTTCTCGATGACCGCTCCTGTGAAAACTTGAACGAGCGTCTTTTTTACATTATGTATGCATTATTTTATAAAAATATGACGTTTACACACGTACAAAGTTATACCAGAGTCGGAGAAACTGATAGGGATGGAGCTATATCGATAAACGTAACACGATAACAGACCCGATATTTTTTAATAAAATGTAAGAAACTAAACTACTGCCGGATACTTTTGTACAAATTTATTAACTAATATTATATTTCATTACAAGATGTTACACGTATTAATTCTTGGTTGATAATGCCAACTTCTTCAAAATTTTCGAAGCTGTTGTAAAATAAGTAGGTATAGGTAGGTACTCGACAATGAAACGAAATAATTATAGCGACAAGTAATCTTTATTTATTAATATTTGAATGTTTATTAATGCTACGTAACTGTAACTATTTACGCAGCTCACGCAATGGAAACTTTCAAAAAGAATAAATTTTCCCCGTTTTTTCAATATTTTTTATTGATGCTCCGCTCCTATTGGTCGAAGTATAATATTATATAGCCTATACTATTTCTCGATAAATGTGCTGTTCAACACTAAAAAAAATCTATTCCAACGAATACTTCCTGAGATTAGCGCATTCAACCAAACAAACAAATTCTTCAGCTTTATAAAATTATATTAGTATAGATTTACCTTTTAGTTTTTGTATTAATCTCTTTATTTATGTATTCCTTTTTTTATTTCAAGGACATCGGGTTAAGTTCTTGTATTTGATAAATTTGTTTAGTTAATTCGGTATTGAATATTTGTATTTAGCCACAATATTCTCTGTGTCATTGTTCGTTTACTTTTAGGATTGACGAGGATGTCAAACACTGTTCACTGTGATAATTTTAGATCATGCACAAGAGAAATTTAATAATTTATATATTTCTCTTTAACAAGGGTTTATTTCACTAAATATAGCCTATGGTTGAATGACTGAGACAATAATTTTTGTAATTTTAAAATAATTCAGATAATGAATAGAAATTTGAATTCTAAGAGAAAAGTCAGATAGAAATATTCAATAGAGAACAGGTTTTCATAGTCTCTGGAGCAAAGTGTTATTGGGTTTTTCCTATGAAATTCTCAGTAGCGCTCGGAGTTTGGTTTTGTGCCCGATTAATGTCAATAGGCTCGGACCTAAAAAGATATACGGCGAACTGGTGGGTGTACAAATGTACACCTCTGCCTAACCCTTGGGGGAATACAGGCGTGATGATATGTTTGGAACTAAATACAACCGGAGAAATTATATAACTATGTTTTGTAATAGTATTACAAATATTTATTTCATATTCATATATACACATTGACGAAAATCTCGAAGATCGAGATTTCTGGTGCTGCGCCGACTGCTTGAGGCGATGTAGTCTACTCAACAAGTTCAAAAACGTGAAAAATAGAGATAAAGATCCTAAAATATGAGCGATAGCTCATTGGATTCGGAATTACCTCTATTAAAATGGTTTTGAAGGATTTTGGTGCAAGTAAAAAATTGTTATTGTTATTAACAAAATGAGATGAAAATAATACTATTTAGTGTTTCGTTAATAACTCGAAAAACATTAATACTTGAGCAATTTTGAAAAAAAAACTCTTTAAAGAGGATGAAATTTCCGATCAAAAAGTTCCAACTCCCGGAACTCTATCTTCATTATTTATAATTATAATTTGACGTTGAAAATAGGGTTCCGCGCGGCTGCTACGGCATGCGCGCGCCTCCGCTAAAAATAGTTCATCAGATTTTATTTTTGTTATAAAATAAAATGTCATTTTAAAAATTTGACATAAATCTAGTATCTTCTTAACACTTGAAAGAATCGAGCCTCATTGAAAAAAGTTTTATCACCATTTTTCAAGAAGTTATTCAATTGTTAACTAACAAATTTTTTCTCAATCTCCGTTGACATAAACAACGGGGTAAAGGTATTATTAATTGGCCTATAAATTTGAAACTTCGTAGAGCCCTTTTGTTTTATATACTTCATAAGATCCTGCGATAAATTATCATAAAATAACTATTGTAAAATGAAATATCAAAAAATGTTGATTTTTTTTTCTAATAATATTTAGCTATGCCTGTTTTCACATTTATCAACCGGGTACCGGTTCCGGGTACGAGTCTGCACTGATCCGGAGGCTGCAGGTGGCGATTCTTGGTGCGAATTTACATTAAGCCGATCGACCAAGACCACAAGACTCTAGTTCGTGGTCCCGACGAGGAGCTGCCTGTTCCTGGAATCCTACCTAGTTTGAAAATTATATCGTGGATATTCAGAAGGCTTGTTAAGGATTTATTATTATTAATAAATAACCAATATATAAGGTATAGCATTTTTTTTATTTACCTTAGGAAGTGTTAATCTCAATCTAAATAATATAAAACCTAAATTTAAAATTTAAATATTAAACCTTAATTAATTGTCTGAACACGATACTATTTCTTATTAACTACCCTGTTCAACTAACTAACTGCTCAGACTCAAAAGCATCATCGAACCTTTAAGAATGATCTTCGTCTACTTGTGCTTGTTCTACCGTTTGTATAATGGTTTGTTTCGAGGAATTGTTAGACGTGAGCCAACGGTTAATTTTCATAATTGCACCGCTCGCCATCGGTTTCGGAGAAGTTTCCTCCTACAAACGCTCCGGTTGTGGACTGAGCTCCTTGATGAGGTTTTCCAAGGGAACTGTGTTCTACTAAAAGGAAGTAAACAGGTTTCCAAATGGTTCATCCATAGTTACTGGTAAACACTTACCAAAAGGAACATATGTATATTTGCCACCATCATGGTATAAAAAGTCAGGCGAAACGCTAACTGCGTTGTTTGTGAAAGGTAAACTTTAAAAAAATGCATCGAATTTCTGAACTATTCTGTTTAGACTCTTGACCTTGAAGTTAGCTGCGGTTTTCCTTTACGTATGTTATTTCCCGATTTAATAGTATTATGTACGTCCCGCATGAGTTGAGGAAAATTTATTTACTTCGTAACTTTCCGGTATATTCATTATTCAAATATGCTCTAAGTAGTTTGTGAGATAGGTCGCGGTTGTCGAATGGTTATCACTAGTGAATATTCATTCTATTTACGCAGGTTCGATTCTCGGTATACACTAAAGATAATTTCGCGTATTCAATCGCTTTTAGTTTTTAAAATTTCAATTTATTGATTAACTTGCACTTTGTATGCTGGTTACTTCCGTTCCATAGTGTGATCTATCTATAACCTTCAGCAATCATAATTTTTCAAATATGTCTGGTAGTTTCAGAGATCAGCACGCTCAAACAAACAAACAATCTCTTGCTTAAACATTCTGCCATATGGTATATGAAAAAAGAATTGTAGATTTTTAAGCGTTTAAAACCTTCGTGGGCAGACTTAGTGACTTTGGTTACTCCTGAGGATTGAACTGCGATGGGACATAAGGCAGTGTATATTCCCTACCAATTAATTACCAGTAATTTTCAAGTTCCTAATAATTTTTTACTTTATCTTCGATCGTGCCTATGTATGATGGTAATAATTCGAATTTTAGTTGATGGACTTTTGGAATATGAAACATCATCATTCTCTGACTCCCTATCCTACTTAAGTAGGTTCGGCACAACATGTTTTCTTGTATATCATTCTTATGCCCATAACATTGATAACCCTGTCATTTTAAATCAACAAACTGGTAGTCGTGGAAGATGATATTTCCCTCTTACATACTTTCATCTCCTATTTTTTTCCCTTAAAGTTTTATTTTCGTTACAAAATGTACCCTATGTCCTTTCCCAAGATCCAATATATCTCTATACTAAAATTCATCAAAATTGGTTCAGCGGTTTAGGCGTGCAAACGTAACAGACAGACAGAGTTACTTTCGCATTTATAATATTAGTATGGGTGTCATTTCTCAATGGATAAATAATATTATGAATTGTTAATAATATGAGTAAAAATACGGAATTTAAATCATTACTGCGTTTTAGCAAACGTGTGCTTGGCTGCCGGCATACCGCTAGTAATTATATATAATTCACGATTTACAAAAAAATTCATGAGTTTTAGGCGAGACCTTAAAGTGTCATGTTGTGGTTTTTATTTTAATTCATTAATTTAGGTTTTTGACCCTATATTATTTATTGATATAGTTCGGTTGTTGTGCATAAGTTAAGTGGATTATAAATATAAAGCGGGAAACATGGAGTTTGAGATGTAACAAAAACTTCCTGGATAATTCTGACAAGACAGAAGACTGGAAGACAGAAGAAGTTCTGGAAGACCCCAATTTGTAACAACATTGACACCGAAAACCCCACTTTGTATATTGGAAAATTTTAAGAAGCCTTAAAAACTTTGACACTGTCGGGTACTTTTCGAGGCGCCAAAACAAGAAGACGAAAAAAAAACATGAAATTCAGTTAAGAACTAATTTGAAGATTCTTATAGCATATCAATTATGGAATGACGTATGCTTCACGTCTACCAAATTTGATCAGAATCGGTTGAGGATTGAAGATTTTTTAAATGCATTATTTTACATTTTCTAAAAGTTTCAATGAAAATTCTTATAGGCTATCAATTGACCAATGACATGCTTCCCATGCACCAAATTTCATATGAATCAGTCAAGTCGTTCTTAGAGTCAAATCCAGACATACAAACAAACGGACAGACACAATACTTTTAAAGGCATAGTCGTAAGTCAGTGTTCTTTATATAGCATATCTATTAGAAAATTTGACAAAAAATATTACATATACAGACAGAACAACAGATTTATTAATATAGATAGGACAAAAATTCGAACTCCTTTTAAGCATTTTGCGCACACGGACGACTGTGAGGTTTGGCATGTTTAAAGTTTATATGGAGTAGTGGAGAAACCTAAAATTTATGTTTATGATGTGTTACTAATATAAGTATTAAATTAAATAAATTAATACTGCGAATCCTAACTTGACCAGTGCCATTGAACTTAGACCCCTCAAAACATTGACATTGACACTCAATGAAAACTGACAGCATATGGTATAATATTCATTGTTTACGTTCATACTGCAAACAGATAATAGTCTAGAATCAAAGTATCTGGTCGAATTTCTAACACTGGACGACCGCTATTAAGGATTTAGAAAATAATAACTGATTGATAAATCAACACACAGGTCACAAACTACTGGGCCATACAATGCAGGTGAGCAATAAGGAATGATTTTAAAAATCAACCCCAATCTGGCGAAAACGTGGATGAAAGGGTGTATGAAAATCCGTCAGTTATGCAGATAAAAAAATCTATGAAAATTTGTTAATTAGCAGATAGAAAGTAAAAAAGATGGAACTCAACGACACGAGCGTAGCCGCGGGTACAGCGCTGGTGTATCTATATATTAAGTGTACAAATTCTATTATGATCACGTTTACTAAAACGCGTTGTTTTTAACACACCAGAGATCAAAAGGCCAAATGAAATCAATTCTTATCACTATATTATATTATTGATAAATAAAAGCTAAGCCCTCCAACAAAGCTGTTGCAATAATAACAGAATATATTTCGTAACATAAACCAAAAAATTCCTATTAAATTAACGATAATAATATTAACATTAGATCAAATATTAAAATGTACGTTACAATGAAATTATGTTTGTCTTTATATATAAGGATCGATGTAACTAGATCGATCATTACGGCGTACGACGTGAACGAATAAAGAGCTTCTAGTCATATTTATTTTAATATTTTGTACAAAGGCCTAAAGGTCCTTTCGTTTGTAACGCGATAATCTGATCCGTTCTCCTTATTGACCCGTTCGGTTACCTTGGTTGTAACGTAAACGTAAAAACAAGTTCCCGCTCCAATAATTTTTATTATGATCATTGCCACTCGTGTATAACATTAGTATTTGTGCTCCCTGTCAAAGTGACACTGAAAAGCGCGCGAATCGGCCATAGCCCAGAATTTTTTTTTTTTTGCATTACAATTTAAATTTGAAACTTTGTGAAAATGAAAGAGCTGAACGGAGTTTCAAGCGCCCAGTGCAATGAGAAGAACGGAAACCATATTGTGGCGAAGAAAAAGGCCGATAACGGTAAGCTTTTGTTTACATAATTAATAAATATTATATAAATAAGTATGCGTTAAATTAATTTAAAAACATCTTTAACTTGGTTACATGCGTCCACGATATTTTCACCAATTTATATTAAGTAAAAATATATGAAATATGTGTTCAAATAATTACTGGTAGTAATATTGTTTAAAAAATGGAATAATTTTATAACAAAAATAATTGGTTAATAAAACTTTTATAATCTTGTTTAATTTAATTCTATATTGAACATAAGTGTACAATTGGATGGCTTACTGTTAAATAGCATTCTCTAACAGTCTTCTAGATGTTAAGTAAAAGGTGTGTACATAATATTTAGTACCTAAGCAAAATTTTATAGATATTCAACTAATCCATGTACATAGAGCCTACATAGCGAATGATTAACGGAACCTCGAGACTTGGTTGGACTTGGTTGGTATGTACTCTTGTCACGGCGAAAAATTAGACGCAAAAATTAGTACCTATGGTGACTTGTTATACTTAGAAAATAATTTTCTAGGTACAGGTACAGAGAAGGTTAAATATAACTTAATATGAGGTAGGTATATTTTTAATTTTTTTTTTTATTTTAGCTTTCTGTGTGTGTAGGCAGTTTTTCCAATGTCACGTATGACAAACACACGTTATAGTAATTTAATTGCCAAATGGTAGGTATATTAATTACGTTTAAAAAGTAAATTTGCATTTAAAACGCATTTAAAATGAATAAATAATTGCAATGCAAAATTAACATACAAACGTTTACAAAATCTATCGTTAGTGCAATTATAAATTTAATTTCATTTTTAATACCTAACTGAGCTATTTTACACTATTTTCTATTTATTTATTGTAATTTCAGACTTCATTTTAATATTGAACAAAAAAGAAAACGATTTTCAATTATTTTGAAGAGTTCCCTGGTGTATCTTGAAAGTTGAAGGTCCAATGCCAATGAAGTTAAAATGAGACCAACCATAAAGTACCCCCTTTCCAAGGAAGAAATAATCATCTAAACGGGTTCATAAACTAAGAAGTTACGGCTGAAAAACCATTAAAAAAGATTTGAATTGAGTACATAACCTACGTCTTTTTTGAAGTTTTTATATTTCAAAATGACATTCATAGTTACTATGGAACGAGGAATTGTAAACAAGTTTTAATGACCAGCAGATGATTCGGTTTAATTCGACTAAAAAATCTAGTTTCCCAGCTAGTATCTTTTCACTGCTGACATAGGTCTCCCCAAAGAACGCCACTGGGCACGAGGTATAGTCCTTCGCATCCAGCCGAAACAAGCCATCCTGCGTAGGTCGTCGTTCCATCTTGCAGGAGGGATTCCCACACAACATTTAGTTAAACGCGATCTCCACTGTAGAAGTCGTCTACCCCATTGCTAATCAGTTCTTCGGCATAATTAGTGCTTGTGACTCATGTGTAGCTTTACTTGTACTGTACATCACGCGTTCTATTATAAAATATTTTGAACACAAGCAAAATTTAAAATACTCCATTAATATGGAAACTGTACTTCTAAATGTTACCTTTTGGAAAAACCAATTTTTTTTTAACGTGAGGAAGTCCTGCATTGATACGCCTCCCGAGCCGGGCCGCTGTATGTCGGACTCTTAACGACTAAAACCCCACGGTGTCTTTCTCGCACTCTGAGCAACCTACATCAGACAATTTTTATCAAAAAAAACTAACTTCAATGGTTTTGAGGAGATCCCTGGTATATCTTCGAAGACGAAGGCTTAATGTCAATTAAATGAAAATGGAACCACCCTTTAAGTGTACCCTTACCAACAAAAAAATAATCATATAAATGGTACATAAATAAAAAAAGTTATGCCCGAAAATTCATTAAAAAATACAATAGAATTGAGAACTACCTCCATTTTACCCAACTTCAAAAAGAGAATATTTTATTTTTATGGCTCTTCAGCCATAACTTCTTTGTTTATGAACCGATTTGGATGATCCTTTATTTGTCTGATAGGGAATACCTCAAGGGTGGTCTTATTTTAATTTCATCGTCATTGGACCTTCAATTTTGAAGATACACCAGGGAACTCTTCAAAACCATTGAAGTTGCTTTTCATTTTTGTTATAAATTGTCTTGTAATATCTACTTCATATTATTTAAAAAACACAAGCTAATTATAACATCAAATTAAAATACTGGTTTATTAGCAATTTTATGCTCCACTAGCGGATTCCCGCGGCTTCACACGCATTTATAAAACGGTAATTATTATTGCCTCGTACATGAATGAAGTTCCAATAACGCACGTATGACAGATGAGAGCTACATGGGAAATATGTCCGACCCGACTAACACTTTTGCTAGAATACATTATAGGCAATGAAGTAATAGTAAAAAATTGTATTTAATAATTAAGGTAGATTTTTATAGCGCATTTTTTTTAGCTTGTATTTCCATGTTTGATTCCCAGGTCGAGCAAAATGTTATTGGGGATTTCTACGAAAATCTCTGTAGCAGCTCGGAGATTGACTTTGTGCCCGATTAATGGCAATAGGCTCGCCCCCTATTACGTAGGACCTAAAAACATACTCCGCGAACTGTGGGTCTACATTAATACCTACACTTCAGCCTAACCCTTCGGGGCTATAGGCGTGATGTTATGTATGTTTTATAATATATAATAAAATAGTTTATTTTCATAACTTTATAAATAGTAACCTAATAAAAAAAAAAAAATATATTTATTACCATTTCTTCATTATGCTCGTTAATTAATAATACATAGCAATAGGACCTTCATTTCTACCAGGAGTTCCAAAATATCTCCTGATTTATTTTTTATTTTTACGTGTATTATTGACTACTCTTAAAGTCTATCAATAAAGGAATGACATGAATATGCTTCCTGTGTATACAATTTTATTTAAATCGGACAAGCCGATTTTTATTTAAAATAAGAACATACGAACAGACAATAACATTAATGTATTATGTCATAGTCGTAATAAGTGGCTTTTATAACAAACGTGTATCAGGAAATTGGAATAAAAATATATATACAGACAGAATTACGGGTTTATTATTATGTAATCAAAACTGCCCAACACATCTATACTAATATAATAAAGCGGAAAAGGTTTTTTGTTTGTTTAAACACCTAATCTCCGGAACTACTAGTGAGATTCCAAAAATTCTTTTTGTATATGATAACTAGACTCAAGGAATAGTATAAGTTTTCTAAGATTAGGCTACGACTCTCAGATAGCCTAAAATATTAATTTTTGTTACGTAAGTCGGAAGTCAAGGCCCTCCCGAACTGCTTTATCCGCGTGCGCTGGCGTAATCGTTAATAATACGTAAATACAATGTTCTATAATAATATTGGTCCTTAGTATATCTAAAAAAAAGACAGTAATAGTATATGCCTATCTCTTATGCATAAGCCACAATAACGTATTTTCTGACAAAGATTTATTGAAAAGTGGTTTTCATGCATTTTTTTAGACATGGAATAGTATTTACTTTTTAAGTTACTTCGTCATAAAAACAACTTCACTTTTAGAGTGTACTATTTGGACACATAGTAATTTAGGAGATATAGAAATATACAAATATTTTGTACTTGCGGGAAGAACAATTACGATAGCCTACATGGGTGCGTTGTCGGCGCGGTGTTTGTCGGATAAAATTAACACGGGTGAAACCGTGGGGCACAGCTAGTGTTTTTAATAAGCGCATGATGAAATAATACCATAATATTTCACGCCAAGGAATGTAAGGAGTTATAAACGATGATTTCCTGATAGTTTTCCGATGTATAATTAATATAATATGTATGACCTATGTTATGACCATACACTAGGTCTGGCAACCGTTGTAGTACCATGCTTGCGTCGCATTCAGGAATCAACTAGTATATATTTATATAATTATAACAGCTGTTGCCCGCACCTTCGCTCACCTAGATCATTATTTACAATTTTTTGGGGAATACCCGTATCTCTTCGGTGACGCGCCGAATATAAAAAATATTATTTTTGCTCATACAAAAATACTAACATCGCGATAACAAAATGGAGAGGGGGGGGGGGTGAAAATTTGGTGTTACAGGTATGTTTTGATGCCACATCAAACCAAAATAATAATAAAAAATTGTCAAAAAAGTAGTAAAAAAATCCGGATAGGAACACCCTAACTTAGTTAACACTTAGCAGTATGAAATATGTTTTACGACCTCTATTTTACGATGTAGTAGTTTTAGTAACTAGGAGTTTTACATAACCACTCGTTCCCCCGTTCGTTCCACGGGCGGGTGTGTACCCATGACTGATTCCTCCACGTTAAAAAAGAAAAAGGCACCATAAGTTTCCAACATTACGCAAGGTTATCTGGCTGTGATTTTTTGTATCTAAGATTCAGGACACTAAGCGACGACTGCGAAAAAAAGACATTCATATGTTTCAAGGATTTAGTACGAAATTCTTGTATGCCACTCATACCGATTCTGAGCCGATTTCATCCATTATTAACCTGCGATTGTAACTGTATCGTCCAACCAACGAGCTGTTGGGAGTCCGACTCCTCATACTCATACGTGGCCACCAATCCGACAATGCTTTAATGTACTAAAGGACACGTGTAAGTGAACTGAAGTGAAAGTGATTGTGTACTTTCCGTCACAATGCCTGGCAAAATATCCTGCCCACTTTCATTTTAATTTTGTGACAATCTGTCCAACATCGTGGACCTTAGTGCGGCGCCGGATATAGCATTTCTGAGTTGACGTGGCCATGGTTCTCTGTGCCACTTGTATTTTATGCACAATCTCAAGCTGTGAGCGTCCATATTTCGGTACTACATGCCAATAAAAACAATAACAGTGCGCTCGACCATTGCTTGTGCTTTTTTGTACAATTATGTACTCCATTAATTTGATATAAACGGCTTTTTAAGATGAAATTTGTTTTTTAAAATAATAAAACTAGAGAGAAGGTTTGGTTTACTCAGCGTAAGCTATTTAAAAGTGACGAATAGTTGTTTTTCCGAAATGATTCTTCTTTGGGCGAGAATCTAATTCTTTTTCTAAATTAAAATTAGCCTAAGTTACTCCACATAAAATCAGTGAAAGCCAGTAAAAGTCCCGTCCAAATTGGTCTAACCTATTCGAATATTAACCGGTAACAAACAGACAGACGATGAAAAATTTAAGAAAACTTTGTTTGTTACAAGTACCGTATATACTTTCATATGCATTTATTAAAAAACTTTTATTTCAACATTACAAACCGACACTTATAATAATAATTATTTTTAAAGCAATTATACAAGCTAAATTATTAAAAAAGAAACAAAAACCCGAATACACAATAAAAACTTGGCTGTAGAGCGTGCCAAAGAAATAGACATACATACACTTACATAAATACACACATACGCTCGAAAAAAAATACCCCTCCTTTATCGCAGTCGGGTTAAAGACAGTAAAATGAATTTACCTTTGATTATATAAGACATGTATAAAATGAAAGAAATTTACATCATTCTTATTGACACGGCTTAAGTAAAAAAGAGTGAAGTTTTTCATTTGTTATGCCAAAGAAGTATTTCTTCTCTACGTGCGTAGATAGATACATAATATGTAAGTCGGTAACCACATTTCTTTTTTAAATAATAATACCCAGTTTCGAAGAATATATCCGCATGTGAAACTGCAAATGAATGATAATAATATAGGTAATATATATAATTTACAAGTTCAATAACTCGCATTTGACATTTTTTAAATTAATTGTTAAACCTTGAGTTTAGATACTTAACATCAATACGTTTTTAAACATATTTGTTCAGAATTAAATATAGTCTACCTATATTAATAAATCTTTTTATAAATGGTTCTGCCTGTACATGTAAATTTTTTGCCAATTTCCTGATAGATATTCTACAGTTAAAGGACACTTATCACGAATATTATATTAAAACAAAACTTTTGTCTGT
This sequence comes from Saturnia japonica, assembly GCA_033032175.1. Taxonomy (NCBI): domain Eukaryota; kingdom Metazoa; phylum Arthropoda; class Insecta; order Lepidoptera; family Saturniidae; genus Saturnia; species Saturnia japonica. The sequence goes on from CM065330.1 coordinate 2,178,755, forward strand.
CTCTTAGTATATCAGGATTTAAATAAAAAACGGGACAACCAATTTTTTTGAAAGTTTCTACACGGGAAGGTTATGTCTTTGGTTATTTGTTAGGCTAGACGAATTTTCAATGGTACTTTTAGAAATGGCATATGAATCAATTTTTTTGATTAATTCTCAACCGACATTGATGAAATTTTGTAAATGTAAAGTACAAGTTATTCCCTAATTGTTAAGGCTGTAAGAATTATCAACAATATGAGTAAACATTAAATTAGGATGAAATAAATAGTGTCCAAGAAACACGTGCGGAGCCGCGGGAGCACCGCTAGTCAATCTGAAGTCATGTAACGTTTGATATGATATGGATTTTTTTTTGTATTTTATAGCTAGTATGCTATGTCCCACGGTTTCACCCGTCTTAATTTTTTCCGACTAAAACCGCTCCGCCAACGCACTTATCATAATTGTTCCTGCAAGTACTAATAATTTCAATTTTCCGTAATCTCCTTCACTATGTGTCCAAATAACATGATATAAAGAGCAAAGTTTAACTTTATAAAATTGTCTTTATGATGAAGTAATATTTGTTTGTAAGGATTAATATGCCATGCCTAAAAATAATGCTCATATATCACTTGGTTGAAATTCAACAAATTTTTGTCACAAAACACCTAATTGCGGCTTACATATAAGAGATAGGTATATGATATTGCAGACTTTTTTTAGGTATACTAAGAAGCAATATGTATGTAAAATATTGTATTTACGTATCATTAACCATTACGCCAGCCCACGCGCATAAAGCAGTTCGGAAACGCTTCCACTTCCAACCTAATTAACAAAATTCAATTTTTGAGGCTAGATGAGAGTTGCACATTGTTGTTAGATAGCCTATACTATACCCCGTAAATCTGGATATCCTAAACAAAAAATGTGTAACGTGAAGAAATATTTATGCCCTGCATGACAGCAGCGTCCACCGGTGGATTTATATCTCTCGGTGGTCACCGTTGTATTTGGTATGTACTGTGCTTACCACCATGAACAGCACCGTTAATATGACAAGTTATTATAGAAAAAAACTACATTTTAATTATAAAATATAATCAAGTAATTATTTTAGAACTGGCAGAAATAATTTTTTTTACAAAATTATTTTGAATAAATCCGGGATTAAATAAATATAAACTAAGAGAGTTAGTACAAAGACTGCATTGTTATTATCCAAAGTATGATTAATGTTTATCTGGGTAGTTTGTCGGTTTTGTAGGCGACACGGTCTCGTTAACTTCAAGGCTTTGAGATGATTGATAGGTATACGAATATAATTACCCGTGAGATGACCTTGCGCAAAATTAAATGATTCAATAAATCTAGTTTATGGCATCGTTCGCACGAGACTTTAAATAAGCGATGCGGTTAAAAGCGCTTTACGGTTATATTATTACGCTGTTTAAGCGAGTATTGAAATAACCACTTTTTACTTGATAATATTGATATTAACGTCATATGAATTCACGCAATAAGTATTACGGCTACTACACACTATGGCGGCCGGTGAGCCCGGCGGTACCTATGTCATCTGACTGTATAATCCGTATAGCTTTCCGAAAAAAACAAACCGCAGTGCCGCGCCGCGCCATTCAGCAACTGTCACAACAGAAATAACACTTGCGACTTGCTGCCGAATTCTGCGGCATACACATACGTTACGAAACCCACCAGCCGAGCTGCCGGCATTATGTGCAGTGTTCGTGTGTATTTAGCGTTGCAAGAATGTGAAAGAGGACAACCAAGTTATGAAAAAATTATTATTAAATTGACAATTTGTGACGGAACATTGTTCAAGATATAAATAATTCTTAGGGTGCATTAGGGGAAAATTATGCGAGTGGTTTTTACGATACGCCCACAATTGTGACAAAGGTCTACACTCTACAGTATGAAGTTGTTTACTATACCATTTCTATTTCTCTATTTTCTTGATGACAGCTCTTGTGAAAACTTGAACGAGCGTCTTTTTTACATCAGGTATGCATTATTTTATAAAAATATGACGTTTACACACGTACAAAGTTATACCAGAGTCGGAGAAACTGATAGGGATGGAGCTATATCGATAAACGTAACACGATAACAGACCCGATATTTTTTTACAAAATGTAAGAAACTAAACAACTGCTGGATACGTTTGTACAAATTTATTAACTAATATTATATTTCATTACAAGATGTTACACGTATTAATTCTTGATTAATAATGCCACCTTCTTCAAAATTTTCGAAGCTGTTGTAAAATAAGTCAATCGACAATGAAACGAAATAATTATAACGACAGGTAATCTTTATTTATTTATTTTAATCAAAATCTGATGAATCGTCACTACTTATTTCATATCGATATTCAGTCAGATCGATATCATTACTTATTTGGTCACAACACTACAACTATCAAATTAGAACTGTCATCGAGAAAATAAAGAAATGGAAATAGTATAAGCCTTTAGCTTTATTGTGGTAAACATAGTCAAATCCGATGCTATTCTATTAAAATGCTGTATCAGTGCCATCTAGAATATAAGTACAAGATATCATGAATGCTTTTTGGTTGACTACCTATGTAGTTCATAATTGTAAAGCTAGATGGCGATATAATATTCCTCGATTTTTGAACCTTTATAATTTTTTTTTACTGATGACGAACCAAAGGGACAGAGAAAATTTAGCTGCGTTTGAGATGTGGTGTTCGTGGAGAATGGAGAGCATCAGGTAGACAGAAAGGATTACAAATGAGAAAGTACTAAGAATGGTTAACGAGGAAAGATAGTCGTTAAGTAAGATGATTAAACACTTGATACAGAACAAGAAGCTGAGCTCATAAATTAATGAAGAAAACGATAAATTTTAAGTTATAATGATGACAGTCAATTTTTGTACACTGTAACAAATTTTCTACGCTATGAAGTTACTACATACATGCTATAAATATACTGTGTGAATATTTATAATTTTGTACTACATTTTTCGTAGTACTTATATATAACTATATATTTTAGAGAGATGAATTTAATTAAGAACTTTAGATATTAATACAATATACATATTTATTTTAAAATTATTATTCAATTGTATTAAAAATTTAAAGCTTTCCGTTTTATGTTAAGCGAGAATGATTGTTTTTAAATATGATTTAATTTAATTAATTGTTAATTGAAGCAATCATGTTATTGTAATTTACTGAATTTATCTCTGTATGTAATTTGAAATTTTTAAATAATATTTCGTGCCAGTTTAAATTCCTAAGTATTGTCTACTAAAACCCATATTAAACTGTATTTGACAGATTGTTTGCAAATACTATGGTCACTAATAAATTATTATTATTTCCATAAACCACTTGTTTTATTGTGGTGAAGATAGCTACACTCGACGCTATGCGTTATATGCACCCATTAATATTATTAAAAATGACACTTGCATAACTATAAAAAATAAAAAATAAAATATAAAATATTTTAATAAAATTGAAGTATCTGTTTGTAATATCAAAATAACAGTTTTCTACTAAACGCATATGAAAGTATATACGTTACCTATACCAAAAATCCCATTTTTTTCTGTATGTCTCTTTCTTTCGGATAATCTCCGAAACGGTTGGACTGATTTTAAAGTGACTTTCACTGATAGATATCTGATGTTACAGGGAGTAACTTATGCTACTTTTATTTTGGAAATCGAATTAGGGTTCCGTACAAATAAAAAAAACTGGTGATGGTGAATCAATTCGGGCGCTTAAATGGTTTATGCTGAGTAAACCTTATGAGATATAGCAAATTAATGTACCACATAATTGTAGGCATAAAAAAGACTTATAAAAAAGTCAGTGAGGGTATACGTCTATCTTCTAAGGAAAACCCACAATAAACATTTTTATCTTTAAAATAGCCAAGAGCGGGGAACAAAATTCGCGCGGGCATTATGTAGTCCACGTGAGCGAAGCCACGGGCACAGCTAGTAATATTATAAAGCTGAAGAGTTTGTTTGTTTGTTTGGTTGAACGTGCTAATCTCAGGAACTATTGGTTCGAATGAAAACAATATTTTAATGGTGGATAGCTTATTTATCGAGGCAGACTATATGAGCTATATAACACCACGCTACAACCAATAGGAGCGGAGAGTCAATGAAAAATGTTGCAAAAACGGGGAATATTTATTCCTTTTGAAAGTTTCCATTGCGTGCACTGCGTAAATAAATGGTTAAAAAAAGTCTGGGATAGTATATATCTATCTATTAAGATTGACTGAATATAACCTTTTTTATGGTAATAAAACTTGTTCTAAAATAATGTGTTATTTACGAAGGTGTTTTTATTAACATGGTATTAATCCTTATTGAAATAATTACTTTACTCATCACAAGAATAAAATTGCCCTTTACATCATTTGATTTCAAAGAATATCTTAGGAGATATCACAGTTTTAAAATAACTCTGCAGCAAAATAATGATCAAGTATCGCAAGCGCATTTTTATATTCAGAATGATGTGGGAGGCGGGCGGTCATGTGGGAAGGGGAGGTCGAATGGTGCTAAAATGGTTGGTAGATAAAACAAAGAAAGTTTCAGCTGCTTTAGAAATGTATTATAGGTGCCTACGACCCACTCTCTCTAACATTTTCTCTCTCTCTTAAGTTACGCAAACGAAGTTTTACAGGTCAGCTAGTAAGCTATAAAATGTAAAAAAATAATATTTTAAATCATACTAGTAATTCCAGAGATCTGTACTATGTTCAAACAAACAATCTCAAGATAAATAGTGTCAATATAAATATTCAGTATTCGATTTCAATGAAGGTTTGTTAAGCATTCGCTAATATTGATCTATTATCTGATCGAACCACTCAGGGTAGCCGAAGGCTTAAGTACTAAGAGTACTTTTATAGAGTATATTTGCGCAATATATTAGAAATCACAACACAGAGTAATTACAGATCGTGAATTAATTCATTCAGATAAGTTATTAATACGGTTAAACTTAAAAAAAAAATAGTTGGCCGCCACAGGACACCCGCAGGTGTGAAACGTCTTAGTGAATATTCAAATTTCTCATTAATAAATTATAATTATCTGGGGATATGGTAGTGCCCCGTTAAATCGAACGCAAGGCACGGCCGTACCATCCTTTTCTCGAAGCTTAATTATATCATAAAATTAGACACAGTAGATTCTAAAGAATGTAAATTAAAGTGTAAAAAATAGGACAGATTTTAGCCAAAATTACTCGTTATTTTATATCTGTCTCCTACAATTGGCTGTGTATGAGATTTCACTACTTTTTATAGACAAAGTATCTCAATCGAAACTTGGCCAATTTTTTACAGCTTGTTTTACCTGGAATTAATTATTCTCGGCACGCCAATAGAACCGAACGGGTCGGGTTCAAGTGAATTGCTGTCTTGCATAATATAAAGCGAAACTCGCGCACATCAACAAACGTCTCAAGCTGTTGTAGTACTCGACTGCCACAACAAAACAATTCACAAAAACGTGCCACAATTAAGACACTGCAATCCCAACACCCACAGTGTTCGATAAAATTGTTTTTTTTTTTAAATATAATGGTAAGCAAGGTGAAGTCCAAAAACAGCGTCTAAAGAGTAATCTGCAACCCACCATGCCGGCCTGCAAGCAACACTCTAGAGTTTTAGTTTATACCAGTGATCTGATTTTTTTAGTTCAAACCCAATATTTTACCAAATAATATTAGAACATGGAACAAACGGTTATACAATTTAATACCCTCCTCTCCCTTCCACAACAGAACCACACGCGTTGGTCTTTGCAGTCACAGTTTTATGGTAACTTTCATCTCGGCACGAACTAAAAAGCTCTATATGATTTATCTTTGTAGTACTGTGAAGTTGTGGAAACTTCTCCTGGTCAGTGTTTTCCCTCTTTCTTACGAGGTCGGGTTCTTTATGCGTAACGTGAAGAGATATTAATGAGATGATATTAATGTACAAGAGATGTTTGGATTGTGCTGTGGTTAACATCAATGTGACGAGCTATAAAAAAAATAGTATCTCTATCGGCTGACAGTGAAGAAAAAATTGCGGGAAACCTTGTTATTTACATTTTAAATTAACGATGTGTCTTTATTGCCATATAAATAATTTCTATATAAATTGACCCCCATTATGATAAGCGTAACATTTATATATATCTTTAGTAGTTTGATGAATAGATTCTATTTTATTTAAATCGATAAGCAATTTATAAGGCCGAGACTACATAAATACTTCAGATATATAAGTAATGTTGTTTTTTTCATTCATTACTTGCACAAAATGAATATAATACTGCTGAAAGTAAATTAAAAAATCCAGAAGGTCATTCAAAGGGTAATAAAGATGATTAGATACAGAGTTCTCGACGTAATCGAATCTTCTTTCCTATTACATCTTTACACGTCAACGTATATCTATTTCAATACACAATAAGGAAAATCTTTACGCAGAATTGAATCATTATTAATAAATTTTTATACTATGTTATTTGAAACACAATGCGAAGGGATTAAATTCTTATGAATAGTTGCAGTATAAATCATGGTTGCTGACTGATTTAGCTTTGCTATCACTTCTGTCTGAGAACGCACAATGTTAAGTTTGATGAAGAAAAACATCGTAATGAAACTATAGCATGGTGGTTGGTTCTAATGCTCACCTAGCTAGCTAACACCCTCAAGTTGAAAATCTGTCCCTAAGAAGCACCTTTAGGTATGTTCTGGTCCTTGATTTCCACTATTTCAATGTTCAAACAGCTTTCCGACTAAATTTTAGCATCTTTCTGGAACTCTCCGAGGAGTTTTTGTGGCAACTCAAAAATCATATACTGCGAAATTATTTCTAATACACTTCATTAATAACCAACATACTATCAATATTGCAGGAAATAGATTCAAATAACGCCGGTTTATGAATACTAGCGATCGCTCTAAGCTCGAAATTCGACCTCTGACTTTTTGATCATAAGCTATTTTCTGTTTGACATTTACATTATTCATAAACAATCAATATTATCTACATCACTTGCTGTCACTTTTCGGTGAGTGACAATGTCAATATTTTGGGGGCCTAAGTTCAATGGCACTTGTCGGTTTTGGATTCGCAGTATTAATTTATTTAATTTAATATATTAGTAACATATATTATAGATAAATTTTAGCTTTCTGCACTCCTTCTCCATATAAACTTTAACCATGCCAAATCTCACAGTCTTCCGTGCACGTAATACGGTTAAAATGGTAACCAATTTTTGCTTCACGTATTAATATATAGATAAATTACATGTCAGATCAGTTTCCGACCAAGAAGTCGAATCTGACTTCTACTGTGTGTGTTTCAGACTTTTTTTTATCGTTATAGGTTTTAGCGCTACGGCCTATTTGTTGCATTTGCAGTACTGAGAATTTGTGGAACCGTCTCCGACCTAATCTGTACTTTCCTTCCTACAACATTAGGTCCTTCAAACACAACATGAAGTGTGGCATTCGAGTAGATCAGCATGACTACGAGAACTGACGATTTATTATAGATATCTCAGTGGTCACCGTCATTTTAGATAACACAATTCTTATCATCACGTACGGTGCTGTCAATTAATTTTGAGAGAGAAACAGATATCTTTTTAATTGGTGCCGAGATTGAGGTTAATTAATTGGATTGTGTAAAACAGGATACGTTAACTTATGCTGTATTATATTTCCTTTGCAACATTGTAAACTCTGTAACAAAATATCTAGTCACATTCTACTAACAATACAATATAACTTGTGGGTTGCGGTTACCTTTAATATAGATAATGTAGTATTGTATAACCTGATGTCAGTTGATGTTGCCAATTGAAATACTAGGCAACATATAATATTAGTAACCTATTTTTTTTAATTTTCCTACCTGTTCCACTTTGTTGTTTCATTAATGAAAAACGACTTGAAGTATAAAGTTGAAATTAATACCAAATAATAAAATACATGGCGTCATACTGCATTAAAAAATTAAGTTTCTAAACAATACGGCCCTTCATCCCTTCAAAGTTTCACTCACTGATCGATTGTGAAATGCTTTAAGCTACTTCTCTCAGATCACCAATCTTAACATTTGGCACAAATGGGGTACTTTTACCATAAGTAAAGTAAAGTAATATAAGTGAATCCGAAATGAATGAGTTTAATATACTTTGTGGGTGTTATGAAGTAGAGACAAGGTTTAATTTGATAAATTATTTTTCAAAATAAGCGTTTATTGTTAAAACGGATCATCATAATTAAATACACACACAAAATTTCATCGCTGTGCAGCTGACTCCTTGAGGAACTCTCTCATCAAAAATCAATCCTGGGTGCAGCAGTCAGGCTATGGTGATATTTAAAACCAGTTCTAAAGGTGCTAATGCTATTATTTATCAAAGAATAAACAGAATGAGAACTAGTATATTCATTAAGAAGGTACAAACCATATGCGTTCTAATATGGAGGTATTGCTTAATATAAAATACTTCAAAAATATATAGGTTATTGTAAAGTAATTGTAGCAAATGGAGAAAACATTGAATGTAATCCAAGTCATCTTCACTTAAACAGTCGTGACTAAATGTAGAGATAATCTCATCTCTCTGAATAAATTATTTGCGAGCTATTGTAAAGCACGAAAATTATAATAAGAGTTATATTACATAAACAAGTCCTTTTCGCATTATTTAGCCCAAAAGATACAAACTTTAAATATCAAATTATTTATGAAAAACTATAGAATACCCAAAAGATAATATTATAAGAAAATTCATATACTTAACTCTCAGATTTCAAAATAATCGCAAACAGTCGAGCTCAAGAACTATAATTTTTATTTTTTCTTTTGTAACATACTGCGTCTCATTCAAATTTTACTACACCAACGTAAAACTTAATTTTAATATAAATTATGCCATCTACCTACTTCAAACCTTTTGAACTAATATTTTAACTATGTTTATAGACCATGGAATATAGTAGACGAGAAAGGCAGTGAAACAGCCGATTAAAATTAGATAGGCGCAAGGACATTGTTGCTTTAAATCTACTACGTTTATGCTATAGAATGTTAGGCTTTTTATTAATACAGAATTATGCAGTTTAACGATTATAATATTTCAAGGAGTTTCCCATTTCCGAAGGATACCCGCATCTCAACACACTTTAGGGGCAATTTAAGTATTCCCAGGTATTTCCGCAAAGTCGCTTATGTTTTGCCTCGTATGACGTTAGCTGGTTTTCACCGGTGACAATCTAAATAGTTATGACGTAAATACAATCATAACAGGTGATAACTTATGGTTATGCCAGTTTAATTAATTTGTGGTTTAATTATTTTAAACGAAATTGTCCGAGTTGTATTGATTTGATACGTAAACAAAATACGAAGGTCATTTGATGACCGTACAAGAGAACTTTTTATTTGTACACAAACTGTTATAGAAGCTAAGCGGTATTTTTAAGACGTTTTAATTTTAGACAAAAAAGGCGGAAAATAATCATACGGTCCATCTGATCGTAAGCGGCTACCGTAGCGTATATATGGACACTTGTGCTAGCATAGTGTTACGACCTGTTACAACCCGATTAAAAAGATAGAAAATTCCTGTTCCCGAAATATCTCGAAGCAACTACATACTTCGAAATAATGTTCGCGTCGTAAACAACCGCGGCGCATGTTTGTGTACACATCGCAGCTTACACACACATGTATAGGGCTTGTTGCCTCGATTACGTCATCGAATAGGCATAGAAAATAAACGTCGAGAAAGTTGGTGACGATTCACGATTTTTCTGCGATCGTTTAGTGTAGGTATTTAAGCTACTCAGGCGCGGCGCTAAGGTAGTTCAGTTTTAAATTATAAAGCGATAACATCGAGCCATAAAAGGAAGCGAAACCACAGTGAAATAAATAAAAGTGTTGCGAGTTCGTGTATTTTGTAAGTGTGTGAAATTGAAATAAATCTTCTTCACGTCAAACACCGGCATTTTTAATACCCACGGGTGTAACAATAGGTATCACTAGCGCTTTGCCGACCTTAAACCCCCTATCCCTAAAGGGCTCTGGAAACCTCACTCACCGCAGGAACACAACACAAGGTTATTTGGCTGCGATTTTCTGTAGGGTGAAGGTATTCCATCAGTAGGACTGCCTGAAGTAGAGAGTAATCTCCGAAGAAATTTATATATACCCTTCATTTCTTTAGAAGTTGTGGCAGTCGAGTGGTTGATGTCACGGGATAAGATATAATGCACACAGGTTAGGACTCCAACGGGTACCAGAGATTTTTTTAGAATTTTCGTAAATTAATCTCATTTAAATTGGTAGCACTAAGCACTGGTGACGAAGGAAAATATCGTGAAGAAACCTGAAGCCTTGAGGAATATTCTTGTTGTCTTGTAACGTAGTGTATAAGAAATAAGTTGTGGTTTACTCGGCGTTTAAAATTTGGGCCACCCTTTCTACAATAAAACGTGCTTAATATGATTCTTGAATTTATTATCCGGCAAATAGGTTTTGTGCTTAGGAAGATTATTATAGATCCTAGATCCTAAAAACTTATTTATCTTCATCATCATTATCTTACCCCTTATCCTACTTAAGTAGGGTCGGCAAAACATGTTTTCTTTTTCCACTCTTCTCTATCAAATATCATCTCAGTATTCACACCTTTTATACGCATATCATTCTTTACACTTCGGCGTTCCTCTACTCTTGTATCCATCCACCTTCATACTTAATATTTTTTTAGTTATATAACATTCATTTTATTTATTTATCTTACTAAGTCTAAAAGATGGATGGAAGGAAGATACTAAGCTAAGATGTTAGACACGGAATTGGTTTTCAAATGCGGCTGGCAGAACACACCTATAGATGCTTGACAACAAATTTATAACTTGAGGGTGGTAGCTAGTTAGACGAGCATTGGAAAATACCCTACCACCATATTATGGTTTCATCACGATGTTTTACTTCACTGAAAGCTCAGACTCATTGCACAGGGATTCGAACTCACGTCGATCGACGCCACCCGTACACGCTACCGCTGAGCTAATAAAATACATACATTTAGGGAGCTTGCAATTAACATACGACATTCGGTGGAAAAATATTGTAAAGCGACATGATTTACTGTATTTAGTTACTAAAATGATTATATTAAAAACTTACAAGGACTTGTTCTCAGATATAATTAATTATACGGTTGACCTCGGTTTTACAACAAAAAATTTGACTTATGTACTGGCGATAGCAAAGGTATATTATTTAACACTAGCTTATACCAGTGACTTTATTCACGTGAGATTGCTTTTATGTTTCACAGGAACAACGTATCTTATTTTAATTAATTGTATGGTGCTTTTTATGTTCCTTGGTTGAATTCAAAATCAGAAATATTTTATTCTATTTGGGCCCTAATATTGGCTAAGAAGGTACTTATGAATGTCAATACACGACCACCGGTTCGGAACACATCCCAGCCATCATCTCGTTGATTTAGAGTTTTTTTTAAAAGACTTATTGAAGTGAAAACTTCTTTAGAATTATTGTGATTTGAAAGTTAATGAAACGAAAAAGCGAAAGCGACTGTTTAAAGAGACAGACATAAATTCATAAGATTTAACGTGGGAGAAAAAGAGATAGGAAAGTTTTAGGCAACGGTAAAATGGTACAAAAGAGGATTGTTGCCACGCAATAATGAATTCTATTACCGCATCAAAAAGGCACGAAACAAAAACTTTTTAGACCATGCTTATGAAATTCTGTTACTGATTGATATTGTGTTAAGTAACCATGAATATTTCAAATGTGCATTAATTGAAAATTATATTGTGAATAATGATTGTGAGTATTTGTATGTACATTTTCATATTCTTTTAATTAGTGTGTATGTGATCATTTTCTGAATTAAAAAAAAAACATAGATATTAAGGCTTCACTTCTACCACGTGTCAATTGCACACATGGTTTTTTTTTTAAACACGCTTTTATTATCTTCACTTGTAACTTACAAACAATGTAACAAATCATGGAAATTAATTTTAACTTTCTTATGATTGTCGTATCGATATGAAACTTTGTGTGTATATGTATTTTCGATGACAACACTATAATTTGGTATCTTGGATCTTATCTGATAATGAAGCCAGGAGGTGGATAGTGGAACTCTTTAGTCGATACTAGCAAACCCCTCGAGCTTAGGCTCATATGATTTGATTTGGTGAGTCCAAGAGATTGAGCTTGGTAACGGGTGTCTGGTGATAAACCAAGAAGATGTTTTATAATTTTTAGTTCGTGATAATAACGTGTTTTTTTGTTCTTTTCTAAACTATATACTTTAATCTTTATTCCTTACCAAAAGCTTAAATGACTTTTCACATTGTTAATTTGAGAAATTATCGGTTCTCCATACAAACTGTTAAATTTTATTTTCGTGACAATAAGTTAGCCTTCTCCAAGGTCCAATCTAACTCTATACCAAAATTTGATTTCATTGGTTCAGTGGTTTAGGCGTGAATACGTAACAAACAGACAGAGTGTTGCTCTCAAATTTATAATATTAGTTTGGATAACATATTATATTATATTGACTTTTTAACTTAATTATACTGAAGAAGGAAAATATTACAATAATTTTATGTTATAAAAACACTAAAGAATACGTATCAAAATAATAAATCACACAAACAAAAAAAAAGGGAGAAAAACCAAAATAATTAACCACTCAGAAACCTTTGTCTCTTAAATCAAAACACGCCACTGTAATAATATGCAAAATAACTGAGAAATAAATAAAAAAAACGTAATGTATAAACGAAGTGTGTGACTCCCCGTTTAATATTGAGCGACGACCTGCCCGGTGTGGCTGGTTCGACTGGATGGTAAGGACGGAAAATCTGGCCCAGAGGCGATCCATGGGGGAGGCCTATGTCCAACAATGAACAGATGCAGGCTGATTATGGTGGTGATGTGCCAGTAGTGATGTAATGACAGACCAAGATTCCGCCAATTGTTTTTTTTTGTATAGTTTTTAGTTTATACCTTTATCACTCAACACATGACCTAAATAATTTATTTCACTAAATTAAAATTGAAATGAAACTGTATACCATTATGTTGAGCTGTTTCTAATACATTTTTAAGAATTATGTAATAATAATAATCTTTTATATAAGTGACCATAGTATTTGTAAACATTTTAAATCAAAAAACAGTTTAATATGGGTTTTAGTAGACAATACTTAAGCATTTAAACTGGCATGCATTATTATTTAAAATCTCAAAATTTATAGAGGGATAAATTCATATTATTTCGTTACAAAAGTATTTAGATTTTGTTAGATAATTTCGATTAATTATCGAGATAAGATTTATATGATAATGCTGCAATATTTGTTACAAAGCTCCGAGCATAGATTCAAGTTGGTTACATTAGGCATTATTTATAGTACAGTATAGTAAATTACAATAACATCAATATTTGAATCAACGAATAATTAAAAATAAAATTAAATCATATTCTTTAGTTAAATGATCACTCTCGGTTATTCTTTACACATAAGTTCAAAAATCTAAGTTTAATAAATAAAAAATAAAAACCACAACATGTCACTTGAAGGTCCCGCCAAAAACTTTTGTTTTTTTTTTTCATTGTTAAAGCAACTGGATACACGTCCTTTAAGACTTACTTCGTACTATTCTGTAAATCTTCTAACATAGCTTTAACAAGATGGTGGCTTCTATGTTAAAACTGTCCAGGGAATTTTTATGGCAACTTAAAATGCATGATCCTAGTTACTATTTATAATCTATTCTACTTGTGCATAGTAACCAAACTATAACGTATAAAATGCCGCCAAAATTAAACAAAACTGCTACATGACAGATAAAGATCCCGCTAAAAACTGCCTTGTTCTTTTTTTTCTAGTCGTTACCTAATTAAGAGTATTTTTTAAATGTCGCACGCTGTATTTACTTCTAGGAAGTTTTACTGTTTCTACGTAGAGTAAAACAAAAAAGACGTTCATAAAATATTATTTTTTTGTTGTTTTTTTTTTTTAATATAAATAGGAACGTAATATTTAATTTTTCCTTTTGTTATTTGTTAAGCTATCCGCTATGATAACTTTCATATTATGTTCAGTGCAAAGTTCAAGTTATCACCGAGCGTATTGCCTACAGTTAAAAAAATACAGCCATTTAAATGTACATAGGATGGATAACGTAAGCTTAGCAATATGATCCTTTTTTAGTGCCTATAGCAATCATAAAATTATAACAAGGCATATTTCGATTTAATTATTAAAACAGTCAGTTCTAAAAAAAAATACATGTAGTAGGAACAAATTCTGAAACTAAATTGATAATATGTATCTACCTAGGTAACGCAACAGCGCCATCGTTCTGTCACAAAAGTCCCTAATCCAACTTAAACATTGCATTATGAATGACGTAGTTAGAATATATGTATCGATTAAGTTTCGACACAAGCGCACTGCGATCCCGCCACTCTTCCGTACATAATACAAATATCATCTGTTGCACGTAACGCAACCTCAGTCAGCCTTAAGTGAGGAACGCGGTAACGCGTTTCCGAACGTCATCTTTACTTTATTTTTACAATAATTGAAAAGTGTATTTCGTTTTTTATTATATTCCGTTCTACAATCGTTGCGTATGTAAGTAAATTTAAATGGAATAGTGTACGAATTGTGAATGTGTATTGAAAAAACATATAATATTTTATTGCCGTTTTAAAGTTATTACATTGTAAGTAAATTGTTTGTTTATGTTTTGTTTATCAATGAAAAGCGTTCGGATAGTCGCTCTATATAGGTTTGTCAAACTTGATTGTCAGTTCGATAGGATAATCTATATTATATATTTTTTATAATTATTATTTTTACTCTCTAATTGTTCCTAGGTCAGGTCTTATCTAAGACACATTAATATGTCGTGCCACTAATACACGTCCAACATCGCAACTAACCTTCAATATACTTGCATGATTTATAATATAATTATTTTCTCTTATATTAGATCTAAAATAAATATTGATATATCTGTAGTCCTGTCTGTACTTTTAATATTTTTCCAAAATTTCCCGATAGGCACACAATGTGAACAATTCAACACGATTAAGCCATTAAAAGAAAAGTTGTATGTCTGTCTGTTTGTATGTCCGGATTTAAGTCAAAAACGGATTGAATTCTTCTTATGAAATTTCGTACACGGCATTCTTATGTGATTGGCTTACTTGATTGGTTATAAGAAATTTCATTATTACTTTTAGAAATCGTAAGAAAAACAATTTCCAAAAAAAAAATCGATTTCCGTTAATTCTTTACCGATTTTGATGAAATTTTGTACATAGGAAGTATAAGTAATTATATAATTGATGGGCTATACGAAATGTCAATATTACTTCAAAAAAAAAAGAAGTTCAAAAATTTACACTTTCATAAATTCTTAACAAACCCTGATTAAATATTGTAGTCGGGAAGCATACATCATACCATAATTGAGAGGCTATAAGAATCTTTAATAAATATTGCATTAGAAATCGCAAAATAGAATAATAATTTTCAGCCGATTTTGATGAAAATTGTACACGGGAAATTCATGCCAATCCTCAATTGATACCGCATAAATGAACTGTCAACAATATGAGTAAAAATAAAATTACGAGACGGAAATAACTACTGCGCAGTAACAAACGCGTGCGGAGCCGCGGGCACACTACTAGTTTATAATCACCGGAGATGATTCGAATCACTTATTATTATTTCACTATAGAAGGATACTTTTGATAAAATATCTTATACTATTAAGTGAAAAATACTTGTCTTTATGTAAATTGTTTCTCGGAAACGGCACTAACGATGTGGGTGAAACTTTGTATTTAGACATTGCCGAAGTACTATTTAAGTTTAAATCAGAGAAATATTCTTTTTCCTGCAAATCGGTTGATTAAAGTTCAGTTAAACATGATTTTTACAATATACAGTTATACAATAAGAATGTTTTTTATATGTTTAAAGATATATAAATTCATCCTTAAAACAAAGATTTATTATATTTTCATTGTTTCCGTAATCTGATTCACCACACTTATTACTTAAATTCATCATTTCCTATAAATAAATTTACTAATTTTCGACTTCTATGAAATTTGCCACGATAATTAGAAATAATTTTTCACTAATAATTTAAAAAAAATGAAGTCGTCGTTCGCTCAGGGACTGCTGCTCATTTAAACGTAAATATCTGGGCGACCGAGCTTTGCTCGGTGTTTTTTTAAACAAAAAAGAAAAACCTATTTAGATAAATTTGGAATGTAAAACATTATATAAATGCAAAGTTTCATCGAAATCGTTGAAGCCGTTTCCGAGAGTATATATATGCAAGAATTGCTCACTTAATATAATAAGATAGTATCTAACTGGCCATGGCAGTTTTGCCGAAAAACTAAGCAAAAATACGGAAATCCTCCGAGTATAAGTCTCAAACAACCGTTTGGCCGTTGTACGTATAATTATAATGTACTACATAGCACGCCGTTGTAATCCAACTAAAAATAGTGCTTACACGAAAATATATCTGTATTTTCTTATGATGCATTTAATTAATTATATTGAAAGAAATAATTTGACATAAAAAAGGCAAAATCACGGAATTCTTACTTTGACTCTTATTAATAGGACCTATCGGATATGGGATTAAACGTCACTCTCTTGATCGTGATGGTATACAAATCATCAAAGCAAACGTATTACGCAAACATCCCAAATGCACTATGGTTTATCCCTGAGAGATATGGGTTACTTTTCATTGTTATTATTTTTTGTTATATTATAACATGCTAAGCACGTTTATTTGAATGTTGGTCCCTGAATTACGCTCAAACGGCTGGACGGACTCTAATGAATTTCGCATGGAAAT
Organism: Saturnia japonica; assembly: GCA_033032175.1. NCBI lineage: Eukaryota > Metazoa > Arthropoda > Insecta > Lepidoptera > Saturniidae > Saturnia > Saturnia japonica. Next base: position 2,195,758 of record CM065330.1, read on the forward strand.
TGATTATTTCGTGGAGTAGGATATAGAATTTAATTTCGCCCTGTAATTTGGTTAAGCGATAAATAGTGAATTGATTACAATACATATTTAAAAAAATCATCTACTAAAATAAGTGTTTAAGTAATTATTTTTTTTATTATGTGAGTACATAATTATTCATTATTTCCTTATCATATTTTTAACCCCTCACGTAAAAATAGGGGTGTTGTAAGTTTAACGTCTGTACCTGTGTGTCGGTCTGTGGCATCGTAGCTATCAAAAGGCTGAACCGATTTTAATTTGTTTTTTTTTGGTTGAAAAATGACCTGATCTAGAATGTTCTTTGCTATGTTCAGCCATTTGAAGATTATTAGCTCTTTTCTAGTTGATAAATAGATGTGAGCCTCTTTCACAGGTTTCATCGGGTCGAAATTTTTAATATACTCTCACTTTAATGATATTAGAATAATATGGTAACATTGAACTGATTGATATTGCAGCATCTTCTGCGATCTAAAAGATACCAAACTCTGCACAATTTACATCAGATATATCGCGTTTGGACTCATTGGAATGATCTCAATGAATAGGTTTACTAATCAGGGGTTTCTTAAATTTTAAATTTATTATAGTATTTAAATTGTGTGTATATTCTAAATTTTGGTCAAATCTGGTGATGACATATCCAATGTACCATTAATAGATATATATTGTGTGATATAGACGAAAATCGTTTTTCGTCGCCCTTTTAAATCGATCGACAGTAGCCTATGTAACAACAATTAACATATATACTACATATTTCACTGTATATGCGTTGGTCACAATACATTCGAACACGTTTACTCTAACTATGCCGATATCAAAATATCATCATTTTTTTATGTTTTTACAATAAAACGAACAGTTTCAGTTATTCAGAATAGTACTGTTTTACAAACAAGTGTAGATGAGGTTTGAGTGGCCGCGTTACGTACTATCATATGGACTACCTTAGCATGTGTGTGTGTTGTTTTAAAATTTTTAGTGTGTCGCGTCTCCGGAATAGAGCGTGTACGTCAAAAAAGTACCTAGGTTGTAAACGTTTCTGTTACAACCGTATATTCTTAAGGCCTGAAGAATATGTCACGAACGGGCTTAGAGACGAGAATGGAGAGGGCGTAAGTGGTGAAAGTCAACTGAAGCGTCTTAGGGTATCTGGGAACAACTTGTTTTGCCTGGTGGTTGGTTTCGACGAGACTACTATCCATTAGCACGTTGAAAATAAAAATAAGGCACATCTAGACAAATAGGTAGAATAATTCAAAACCAAAAAAAAAAAACGGAATGCACTAGAGTGCGTATTATTTTGATTTTTTGTTATACGAGTTACAGTACATTTAACCACAATTAAACACATCTATTAAATAAAAAATAATTACTCTTTAAAATATTAGATTTTGCAAAAATTAGCGATATTTATTTTGGTCACGATTTACGCAGGCCGATAGCAAATACGAAAATGATCTCGTACCCTGTCTCGTTCTAACACAAGCGTATACTATGCTCGTTCTCTTTCTAGTTGCCGAACTATAAATCTATGCAGATTTGAAAATATCTACATACTTATAAAATTATTAGAAGACGACTAGTTTGGGTTGGTCGTAATATTTATATTTTATATTGGCGACTGTCTCTTCAAGTAATTCTTCCAGGTTTTGAGAAAAATAAACACCTTGGTCTATCGCAGCCGTTAAAGTAATTATTCCGTTTAAAATTTACAATTATATATCGTAATATTATTCAACAAACAAAAATCATTGTCCGTAGTAAATATAATTAGAATGTATGAATAGTACAGTCGTTTACATAAACCACTACACATTTTGTATTTGACGTTATGTAATTATTTTTCTAATTTAAGGCCTATGTAAGCAATTTCGCCAATGTCAAGTGTGACTAAAACATGATTTGGAATTTAGTTGTTAAATGTTTCGTTTACTGTAAATTAACTTAAAAATAGAGCACATAATGGCATAACACATAACAGTCAAAGCCATAAGAACATATAAAAGCTGTACGGTAACCTCCATCGAGGCACGAACAAAAAAAAGTTTTCTTTTTATCTTATCTTGTGCGTACTGTGAAGCTATGGAACTGTCTCCCGGCCAGGGTATTTCTTCTTTCTGTGAAATGGAGCCTTTCAAAGATAACTTGAAGAGACATTTAAGCAGATCGGTTTGACAGCGATGGGAGATCATGGATTGTAAATTCCGTTGTTATTAGATTACACTGTGCCCACAAACTAGCGGTGGGCGATTATGAGATATACTAATGTAATCATTCGAATATGAAGATATCTAGAGATATCTCGATTATAGCCATTAGAAATTACTATTATTAGTAGTTCGATGATGAGCGATCATTCATAATCGAAGTACCATTAGAAATTACTAATGCTAAGTTACTAATTTGATAAAATTAGTAATTATTACGACCAAACGACCTTATTTTTAGCTAATTATTATATGTATGTGTTCTTGTAAAGAACTTTGTTTACGATTGCGCGACCTTTTTTTAGCTTTCCACTTTCCGTTTTTAATAGGCACCAGTCATCATTCATAATCACCCACCTGTGGGTAATACATCAAAGTCTCGATTGTGAATAATCATTCACAATCGCCCACCCTTTACCACCAATAGATACAGTGTAGTCAATTTAGCGTGATACCATAAAAAGAATAATAATACAAACCGTTCACGAATTATTTCGTCTAACTGTACCGCCGCCCGTTTACAATTTGAAAGGACACGCGTTCACTTTTGCCTCGGCAAGGACGTTCACTGTTGCACACTGTTTAGGACTATGAACTATATTATAATCACGTAGAATAACCTAATTTTACTATAAGAGCGGTTAATCACGAACGGGGTAAGTAGAGATATATAATAAGCTTATGGCCCTCTTATGGACGCTTGAACCCCACTTCCTCAAAGACTCTGGAAACTTTACTCACCGCGGGAACATAGTACAAGGTGATTTGGCTGTGATCTTCGATAGGGTAGATCTATTTCAATAGTCCGGCTGCCGCAAGTAAAGAGAAACCAAATTTCATCTTTCCACAATACACACTTTGCGACGCATTGTTAGCCGCGAAGGTTTGCAATAGGTACATGACTTGTTTTTATAAAAATGATTTTTAACAAGTATTTATTTTAACTAATCAGCTACCTCATTATAATTTGTGGTTAGTTTACAATTCAGTTATAATTATTATGCACTGGTTTGCTTACGACGTTTTCCATAAACATTTGGTAGTTAGATAAATTTAAAGACTAAACTTTATATTTATAGAAAATTTATTTATTACTTACTTGTTAGTTATTACTTTTAGTCTATGAATTACTTTTTATTTTATTGACAATATCTTTACTTACTTATTAAAAGTTCTTAAGTATTACTAAGTACTTACTTTTACATTAGTTTTAGGGTTCAGAAGTCAAAAAAGAACCGTTATAGTTTCGCTATGTACGTCTATCTGTCCACAGCTTAGCTCAGGGATTATTAGTACTAGAAAGCTGTAATTTGGTATACATATTAATCATGCCGATAATGCTGTAAAATAAAATCTTGAATCTAATATATATAATTATTAGGTTGAAGATAAAAATGGTTACTGTGAGCTAACCTTAGGAGATAGACACATACCATCGCGAACTTTTCTGTAGGATTTTTAAAGAACTATAATTCATTAAAACATTATTTTATTGTACCTCATAAGATTAGCCAACGTAAGCCATGTAAGCGCCCGAAAATCATTTGTTGACGACTTGATTAGAAACCATTGAATATTCTCTACTATACAAAAACTTAATTGGAATTTATAGTACATACAAGCCTTTCGTAAAAAAAATTGTAAATGATAGTGAAAACTGCATTAAAATCCGTTGTGTAGTTTAAAAGATCTAAGCGTACAGATCGACAGATGTCGGAAAGCGACTGTGTTTTATATTATGTAGAGATAAATTTTAAACGATCATTATGTGTACTCTTTGTCTTGTAGTTATCCTCGGGTTTCTATGCCCTCATCACCGTCTCCAAGTAGCACCTTCCGCCGTTGACGGGCTGCTCGTCTCCACAACCACAAAACCTTACCGAATTGCGTTAGAAATGTGGAATGGGTTACCCAGCACTTTTATACCCCAGGGTAATGACATGGGGCCCTTTGCCAACTCCGAGCTGCTACTGAGAATTTCATAGAAAACCCCAATAACACCTTGCTTGACCTGGGATTCGAAACCAGGACTTTGAGCATAGCAGTCACACAACTAGGTTTGATTAAACTTTCTTAAAGTAGTATATTTACGTTTAATTTATATTATAATAACCGTACCCTTCAATCACAGCATGCACACTTGAACCTTACCTTCCTTTCCTTTTTACGTTCTATTTAGAAGGTAGTGCTTATGTAAAAATAAAACTAGTTTTAAACTATATTTGCACTACTCAGCACAGGGAAACAAAAAAAAAATCATAACCGATTTCGAAACCGCGAGCGCCATATTTCTGGTCTATAAATTTTATTTGTTATTTATCTAAAACCTTAGGTCATATCAATAATAACCCATTTACGATATTGAAATGCATCAATGACAAGACACTCTCATAATATATGATACTATATATGAGATACACATTATATATGATACAAATACATCTTGTTATATTAAGTGAGCAATTTTTGTATATATATAATTGGTTTCTCGGAAACAATTTCAACGATTTCGATGAAACTTTACATTTAGACACTGTTTTACATTCCAAGTTTACCTAGATAGGAGTTTTTTTTTAATTATTATACACCGAGCACAGCTCCGTCGCCCAGATATTATATAAAAGAAAAGAAATAGCATTTCTTCGACAATAACCAACATATATACATTTTTAAATATAAAACTAAACAAACAAGTTAACACAATAAATGAAGTGTTTGTTGCATGGGGTCGAATAGGTATAACATATGATACTGCACGCGTTTATTATACAGTAATTATTTTCGCCTCGTAGTTTTATTTCTACTATTGACGGTCTACTTTACGAGGGATAACATATAACAGTTCCCATGTACAAATTTTCACCAAAATCTGTTGAAAATTAGTACATTTTTTTTTTTACAATTCGCAAAAGTATTTTTTTGGCAGTTCTTATAACCTATCAATTAAGGAGTGACATTATGCTTCCTGTTTACAAGATTTCGTCAAAATCGGTTGAAACAATTTTTTATTATAATTTTTATTTTACGATTTCTAACGGTAATATTTCTTAATTAATATACGTCAGAAGTGGCAGCAAGAGGTATACCAGCGAACTCTCTTTATAACCTACTAAAAAACTTTGGCCTGTCGATAATTATTACAGTAAGCCCTATTTTAGAACGAGCATCTAAAGCTGCATTAACAGATTCCTACCAAAAGTGGCTTGGCAGAGAGGGCATCACGAGCAGTCTAGGTGAGCGCTGATGTGCATCATAAGGCCCTTAAACCTACACCCAGGTCGCAAGTCCCGTGGACTGGAAGATAATCATGCTAGTCTTATAACCTATCAATTATGAAATGATATTTTTTTTGTAATTCCTCTTTGTTACCATATGTATAAACAAAATATTAGAAGAGAGAGGGTTTTAAAGGATCTACCATCTTCCCGTAATTTGTCGCATGATAAAGTAAAAATATCAAACAGAGGTGAGTGGTTAGAATATGGTTTGGAAAATTTTCAAAAGATTTGATGGCTGATTAATTATTTAATAATTCTAAAATAATTAATGGAGAAACCCGAAGTATTTCGCAGGCCATCATGATCCAATCTCTTTAAAACAAATCTGGGACAGTCCTGAATCCTAAAGCAGCTGTTCAAAGAATATGGAATGGTATATGATTCCCGTTTACAAAATTAAAATTCATTTTATTTACATGAATGTATAATATATTTATACAGCTATTGAAATTTTTTAATTTAAAACTAATGAACCTCCTTTCGTTTTGTTTAGAGACACGTGCACCGTTACATTTTTGTTTACTTAGTTTTAAATGAAAATATCCCAGTGAAACTACATTTTTCACGAACAATATAATTTATTATCTGTAGTTTAACATTTTTTCGTGACTCTGAATATTTATTATCTGTTAATTTAAGTAACACAGCTCGCTTTAATAGAAGTGCTCTGTTGTCTTGTTGTTACATGAAAACAATATTTGTTTAAATTCGCACTCAATGCCATTTATTATATTACCGTTTTAAATACAATTGTTAGTTTTGTTTATTTTATGAACACTTGATAGTGATAACACTGTAAATGCTGTCAGGTGAGTTAGCAAACATTGAGGTTTTTTTATACAACTAATGTGGTAAACAAGCATACGGCCTGGATCGCCTGATGCTAAGCGGCTACCGTAGCATAGAGGCGCTTGTAATACCATTGTTATCACTAGCGCATTGCCGATCTTGAAATCTCCTACCCCAAGGAGCTCTGGATAGATACCTTACTCATCGCTGGAACAAAGTACAAGGTTATTTGGCTGTGATCTTCAGTGGGATGTAGGTGTTTCAACAGTTGAGCTTGCCCTAGTAGAGAGAAATCTCCAAAGAAAATTTCCTGTGCCTCTACCTCACTGTTATTTTATTTATGAGGAGAGTTTAGGCTGTATTTTATTTCTCTTTGTTTCTCTTTTCTCATACTTCTTACCTCTACGGATGGCTAGTGTTTTTGGAGTTCTCCTCTGTCAGGGATCATTATATATAAACAGTGTATTTTTTTGGCGGGATTTTAGTTTGTCATGTTTTTTTATTTAGGCTAACTGCCTTGTTAGTCTAGTGGTCGTAATTGCGACTGCTATGATCGAGGTCCTGGGTTCGAATCCCAGGTCGAGCAAAGTGTTATTGGGTTTTTCCTATGAAATTCTCAGTAGCAGCTTGGAGTTTGGCTTCGTGTCCGATTAATGGTAATAGGTTCGCCCCCTATTACATGGAACCTAAAAACATACTCGTCGAACTGTGGGTGTATATTAGTACAATTCTGCCTATCCCATCGGGGAATACAGGCGTGATGTTATTTTATGTTTTTTACTAACTGTGAACACCGGCTGCCCTCGCGTGGACTACATAATGCCGTCACACGCGTAAATCGTGCTAAATAGACTCCTGGTTATTTTAAAGACGACAATGCTTTTCGTAGGTGATCCTTAGAAGATAGAGGTATGCTCTCGCGGACATTTTTGTAGGTCTTTTTATGAACTACACTTATGTAGTACATTAATTTGATATATCTCTTATGATTTGCTCAGTGTAGGCCAGTTAAGGGCCCCAATATCGCCGTATTTCCGAATTATTTTTTAATTTGCGCGATACATAAATGTAGCCTAAGTTACTCATTATAATATCAGCTATCAGCCAGTGAAAGTCCTGTCAAAATCGGATAAACCGTTTCGGAGATTAGCTGCAACATACAGAGAAAGATTTAAAACAATGGTATTTCGTTAAAAGTACCGTATATACTTTCATAGTATAAATGCATTTAGTAAAAAACTAATTCATTTGAAATTACACAGGGGCACTTCAATTTTATTAATTGTATAGATTATTAACTTAATTTTAATTTAATGACAGTTGTTATTAATACTCAATAACGAAGATTGGTTGTCAAAGTAGGAAAATGAAAAAGAAAAACAAGATTACATTTCGATTAGATAGGTGATATATGGGCAACAACCGGCCCGCTGCAAGATATGATCCGTCCGCGAGACATTTTGAAAAAACCCAATTAAAAAAATATTACTTTAAGTACATCAACTCCTTTGATGTTTGCCGCCTCACTCTTTGATAATCGCCGCGACTCGGCTTGCTCGATCAAATTCTTTGAGATTTGCCGCCTCACGGGCGACACATCAAAAGATTTATTGCTTCTCAATTATTCTAAACTAGCTTATTCCAGATTATTCCTTCATTTTGTCTATATAAGCAGGTGGATGGACCGAACGTTACTTTTCGCGGCTGAGTTCTCTCTGCGCTCGCCCCCGAGTTCGGTGAAGCTGTCAAAGCTGCAGCGGCTTTAGGGCCCCTAAGGCTAACAGTGAGGTTAGTTCAAAAAAAAACCGAACGTTAGTTCAGTTCTATTTGAGCTACCGAGGTGATAACTTGGACAAGCGATATCCTAGCGAACAGCTCGAGCCGTCAATTTGCTTTGTGACTTTGTGTGCATCTTGAGTGGATTCTAACTATAGTTTGTTATTAAGTATATTGAACGAAAAGTAAACAAAAATTATGTCTGGTGGAAAAAAAACGAAAAGTAGATACAGAGGGTCGCCAGTTTCAAGAAATATGGACTCAAGAATTATTTTTTATCTTGCATAATGGTAAGCCTATTTGTTTGCTGTGTAATGAATCCATTTCAGTAATGAAAGAATTCAATATAGAGATGTATTACTCAACTAAGCATGCTACGTTGCACTCACTGACAGGACAATTAAGAACAGACGAAATCCAGAAGCAAAAGCAAATGTTTCATAAACAAAGAACACAACTTGATAATGTTGTGAAAGCTAGTTTTATAGTTAGCTCAAAATTGGCAAAAGCATTAATGAATTAAAAAAAAACTAGTTTGTCAAGACGAACTGTTGTTCGACGTCTAGAAATGATGGCTAATGATATAAAAACAACATTGACTGACCGTATGGCTGGTTTTGAATCATTTTCCATAGCATTAGACGAGAGCACCGATTTGTCTGACACAGCATATTTATTCGAGGTGTTGATTAGGAGTTCACTGTTACTGAGGAATTGCTTGCTTTACAGCCGCTAAAAGGAACCACTACAGGAGAGGATATTTTTATTGAAGTTTAAAAGGTATTCACAAGTTTTGGCTTGCCATGGTCAAAATTAATTAGAGTATGCACTGATGGTGCACCTTCTATGGTCGGCTTACGTAAAGGTTTCATCGGAATTTTGAATGAAAAAGCAACATAATTAAATGTGCAAAAAGATGATTTGATAGTCCTTTAATTGCATTATCCACCAACAGAACCTGTGTTCTAAGTCCATTGGATTGCAGAATGTTATAAATGTGGTAGTAAAAACCATCAACTTTATTCGATCCCGAGGGCTTAAACATCGTCAGTTCAAGGCGTTTTTGGATGAAATATCAGCTGAATATAACGACGTAACATATTATTGTGAAGTCAGATGGCTGAGCAAAGGAAAAATGTTGAAACGGTTTTACGAGCTTAGAAATGAGATAGCAGACTTTATGAAAATAAAAGATAAACCGCTATCTGAATTAAGTGACCCATAATAGATGTGTGTCTGGTCGATCTTAGAGGGTCTTAGAATGATTTAAATTTGTAACTTCAAAAACAAGGACAGTTAGTAAATGATTTGTACAGCCATTTGAAAGCATTTCAGATCAAACTACGCTTGTGGGAGTCACAGATTCTGTCTGGTAACAGTTACCATTTGAACATGCTCTCTGCGTATGAAAATATTGCTTATGCTCAATATGCTGAAGAACTCAAGTTACAGTCGGAACAATTTTCAAAGGATTTAGTGACTTCAAAAACATGGAAGACTGTTTCAGTTTATTTGCTACTCCTACAAAATGTAATTAATGTACAAAATGCTCCAATACACTTACAAATGGAGTTGAAGGAGATTCAAGAAAACTCACTCCTAAAATCCAAATTTGAAGACGTAGAGTTGTGCGATTTCTACAAAAAAAATACCTAGAAAAAGACAATTTTCCGCAGCTTAGAAAATTCGCAACAAGATTAATTTGTGCGTGTAGCAGTACTTATAAATGCGAACAGTTCTTTTCATTGATAAAAGTTAATAAATCAACACATCTTACAAGACTGACTGACGATAATTTGGAAAATTCTTTACGTCTTTGTATCAGTGGAATTAATCCAAACATCGATGGATTAGTTTCCCAATTTCGGTCTATTTAACTTTCGTTGTTTGTAACAATTGCAAATTTACCGATTTAATTATAATGTACCATTTTTTAAAATTTCATTTTGTTATTTTAATAAATTGTACTATAATAATATTGTCGTATTATTTCATGTCAAATATCTGTCGCAAAAAATATTATAACTACTTTAAAATGCACTAAGTACTTTTAAACGCGGCCCGCGAACGTATTTGCACACTAAAGTTTGGCCCTTAACATGTCAAAGGTTGCCCATACCTGAGATACTAGAGTTTGTGAAGTCAAGCCTAAAACAATTACGGCGGATATTGTTATAGATTAGTACTGTACAACAGATAATTCAGTTTTTGGCGGGCTATTGATCTGTCATGTTGCAGTTAAAGCTTACGTTATTTGGCCTTATAGTATGCAATGTTTTGACAAAGGTTTTAACACTTTTGAGGGTATAAGAAGAGAGGAGCTAGACAATAAGCGTAATAAACTTAAAGCCAGACCACATGCGGCTATACATTACAACTATTGTGACGGTATTCTTACTTGCTTCAAGTTTGATCGCAGGTTTATCGCAGAGATAGTAGACAAGCCTCGTATAGAAAGCGCGCGAGTTGAATGAAGAGTTAAGGAATTACATAGTGTTGTTACCTAATTAGAATATTGCTGTCGATAAATTTAAACGTTGATTTATATTTTTTAACATTTACATTATGTTTAACATAATGAAAAAAAAAACTAGCTAATAATTTATCAAACATTTTTTATCATATACTAGCCGTGCCCCATGATGTCACCCTTGTTAATTTTCTTCGATAAACATCGCCCACGCACCCGTGTAGGAAATATTTTATACTTTGTGTAAAACCATCGACATTTTTACGAGGAATAAATTATTTTTTACAAATTATAATATAGATAATGTTACTCGCTGATACTGTAACTTTATATAGGTGAAAGAATTTTTAAAATCGGTCAAGCAGTTTTTTAGTTTAAATGAAAAATCATATCTTCCTCTTTATAATATTGGTATAGATTTCACAGGGAATTAAAACTGAAAAAATATATCTTTGAAATTTAATCATCAGCTTCATCTATCGCTATTTCCCGTGCACAATGTAACAGAAGTTAATGGACTCGGATCAGTCATTATAAAACAGTAATTGTACGATAATTGTCAAACATAGCACTTACATCGCTACAGTATGGCTCGAGAGGCGGGGCGTGAGGGGTGTGGGGGGGAGGTGCTCCCGCTCTTCACCACAGGCCCCAGCTGCATTCAACTTGCGCGCTTTCTATACGTGCATACTAAAGGACGGAACAGTCAGACTGTTAGAAATGAGAGTTCAAGCGGTCGCTGTAACTGAAAACGGTTAGGAGCAGTGAATAATTTAATAATAACCAGAAGCATGAATTTTAATTTGCCACAAAAACTCACTGCAAAGTTTTAACAAGAGAGCCGCCATCTTTTTATGGCCTTGCTAGAACTCTTACGAAAATGTTCTATCAACTTGACATTGGTATTGTGTATGTAAAACAAACGTTGTCATTTATTATAAAGGAGTAGAACAATTAACAAAACTTGATTTTGCAAATATAATTATAAAATATTCTTATGTTAAATTTATACAAATTAGTAAAGATCATATTTCGTTTTCTTATTTAAATTGCTACTTTATTTTGTCGTTAATACAGTTTATTTCACATACTGTCAAATATCCTATTGCGTGCATTGGAATATTGCGTATATCTTTACGTAATTGCACATCTGCGATGAATGTTAATTAATGTACATATTTAAAAGTGGCACATATAATGCGGTTATATAAAAAAACGCAGCCGATCAGGAAATAAGACCTTGCCCGTGTAACCTCAATCGAAGCCCACAATATCAAGGTTTTAAGAACCAGTTGCGTTTGTCATAATATATGTATCATTTCCGTGGCATATCTGACGACTTGAAAAGTTTAATTTTTCGAACTTCTTCACCAAATAAAATGCAATTTTAGTGGTTATTGTAACACTAGCGATATTACTAGCATGCTGCTAACTTTGAGCCCCCTTTCCCAAAGAACTCTGGCAATCCTAGTCACCGTAGGAACACAACACTAGATTATTCTACGATCTTCTATAGGGTGGACAGTAATCTACCAGTCGGACCTCCTCAAATAAAGAGAAAACTCCAAAACCATTTATCTGTTCTCTACATGTCTTCATCTCAATTCGGAACTTGTAACATGTTACGATAAATCGAAGTAATTGCCAATTTTTTTGATCATGTATTACTGGCTGTTAGTAGTGATTGAAGACTATTTTGACACACTTCAACTACAATTACTTCAATGTCCCTTTATGAACGTATAAATTGATTTTTAAGTAACATTGATTACATTTTGCCTGATATATCAGTAACTATTTTGTTTATTATGTACAAGTCAAATTAATTATCTTATATTCTATACAAATAAATAAAATTGAAGTTTTTGTTTGTAATGTTAATATAACAGCTTCTTACTAAATACATAGAAAAGGATGTAGGATACGTACTTATAGAAATTATTCTCAAAAATGTTATCTGTCTGTCTGTCCGTCCGTCTGTCTATCTGTCTGTCTGTTTGTTTGTTCCGGATTATCTGCGAAACGGTTGGACTGATTTTGACGGGACTTTCTCTAGCTGATGTTATTATGAGTAGTTTAGGATCCATTTAAAATCATTTCGGAAAAATGCGGTTAAATAGTACACCATGAGATAGGGTAAAAGCCGGATAGTTGCCCCACTTTTCAAAAAAAGTCTATTATTTAAAAATATGTACTTACTAAGAGTAATGCAACATATATATCAAAACATAGGTCTTTGATCTTTTATATTTGCCTATTTTTGTAAACATAATTAATATTGGTTTTGAGTAAAACGTATTTTATTTGACCTCTCAAAAATGGGATAGTTGCCTACTGTAACGGATAGTAGCCTAACATTAAAAATGCTCCGGGGATACTTGCCTCGTGCAAGGATAGACGCGTCATTATGATTTTTAGACAGAAACAACAATAAATTTATTTAGGTAATCAGTCTTTATTATTGAGATCCTTTATTAAATACTAATCAAAATATTGATCAACACTACAAAATAATATTAACTGTTGACCTTCTAAACTATAAAAATAACAAAAATAGCATCCAAACTTTAAGTTAGGCAAGATGTTACTAAAATTTGTAAAATTGTAATTCTCATAACATTCTGCGCAATAATCATCATCTGTAACTTTTTTATTGGTATTTTCTATTTTTGAAATAGTGTTTTTCACTTTGGATAACTTTTCAGTATCTCTTTTAGATTGTTTGATTGGTAGACCTTTGGCGGCCTTTCCTTTAGATATTTCTGAACTTACGAGTATAACATTTTCTTCATTTTCTCTGTGTACTGTAAATTTGTATTCTTCTCTTCCTTAACGCTCTTCCTTTGTTCAGTTTTATAAAATCTGTTTTATCAGATTCGGTTTCATTGCTGCTAATATCGATACAATTTATTGTCTTTTTCTTTTTTTGCCGTTGCCCTCTTTTGTTCACAAAGCTTTTCTAGATAAAGCTACCAGATGGTTCGTTTTTGACTGTCTTAAAATCTGTTTTTTTTCGCTGTCCTAATTTTAGTGTCAGTTATTTTCTTTGTTTTCTTTATGTTCTGTTCTTTATCCCTCTCCTGGTCAATTTTATCATTACAGTTTAAAATTTCTGAAGATTGTTTAGCCCGTTTAGACATTCTCAGTGGTATTTTTGGTATATGAGATGATTGATGTAAAAATTTAGATGGTGTTTCTATTTGAAGATTTTGGTTCTGTGATTAATTTAAAGATATCAATGATGGGAATGATAGCTCAGTAGGTACCATTAAAGATATAATTTTCAATATCACTATCTCTTAGGGCTAAACAGTCTTGAGAAAGATTTAGAAAGCTTGAAGACGGCCTAGGCGGAGTATGATTTTGGTTCAAGCTATTCTGCTCTTGGTCCCTCCCATTTGGTGCAAGACTTTGCTCAGGATCATGTGAGCGCTCTCCTAATAATGCAGCATCTCCAGAAACGCTTGGTAATTGATCAATTAGAGGATCAGGCTCGCGTTCTTGCACAAGTTCCCCCAATGCAATATCTGATATAGCAAATTCAGCGTCAGGCAGAGCATTTGGATTGACTGGGTACATTCCGCTGCCGCGAAAACCACTAATTGCATTGGAAGGAGTAGCTGCTCGAATCCACGCTTTGGCTATTAGCAGAACTGAATTGTACCGGTTCAGTTTTTTTTGTGGATTGGTGCGTATAAAATTGTTTGTCTCAGCATAATAATATTTTTTAAACGGTCCGAATACTGATATGTGTAATGGTTGCAAAGCAGAAGTAGTGTGACTAGGTAAACAAAGTAATACTACATCATTGTCCCAAACAGTTTCTAGCATATTGACAGCACTTGAGTGCGATGAATGGCTGTCTAAAATTAGTAATACCTTTCCTAACGGCTTGCGTGGAATAAAATGTTCAGCCTGTCATTTATAAAAAAGGTCTGAAGAAATATATGCCGATTTCTTTTGCATGTAAACTTTGGAACTAAGCGGAAGTCCCTCTTAGAATTCTGGTTTTTTATTCACTCGCTTGATAATTAGTACTGGTGGGAGAAAATTGCCGATAGCATTGCAACAAGCAACAACAGTAATTGTTTCTCCTTTTTCACCCGAACGCAAGTGCTAAACTTTCTTCTGTCCTGCCGATGAGGCGCGGCACCACGCCTAGTTTTCGCTTATACTTGCGAGGCATTTTGCTCACCTAGAATGAATGCATGAAATAGTTAAGCATTTATTTTATTTAAAACAAGTTGTAGGTACTCACTGGAAGTTGGAAAAACATCATAAGAAAAAAATTGTCTTTGCTCGTTAAAGAATTTATAATTGCGGATAGTTGCCCCTAGGGCGACTATCCGCAAAAGTAAATAGGGCGACTATCCTTTTTGATACAGATATTTGCATTTTTATATGCGAAATAAATAAAAACTATTCGACAATGAGCCGTAACAAACAGTGTAGTTTAAACTCTAATGCATGCAAAGAAACAAAAAGTTGACTGAAAATACAATCAGTAATAAAAATATTCAATAGAAATGACTTACCGATATGATTTCAACACCCGTCAAAGTTTCGCCGCGGAAGATTTTTGCCTACACTGTTAAAACGCTTGCGCCTACTTCGACGACTTACATGGCACTGAGGCATGCGGAAGGTGTACTTTTGATTATAGTAAAGCACTATCACCACCAACCTTCCTAACATAGTGTATTCAATACCGGGGCATGTATCCCACCGAGGCAACTATCCTGCTTTTACCCTATATATCAAATTAATGTAGGACATAATTGGGGTTCTTAAGAGGATCTGGAAAAAATTCAGCGTGAGCACATGTCTATTTTTAGCTTCTGGTTTTAATATATCCGCTACTAATCATTACCGAACAAACTTGGAACTTTTCTCTCCGTTGAATAGAATTGTAACACGTTATAATGCTGAATCTAAAAAGTCAGAAAATATCTTCGCAAATAGCCTTGAAAATTTACTTGTTTTCTCTTAATACATTTCCAAATTCATTCATGCCCTTTTTAATTAATTATTTTAACTGCTAAATCGTGTGTAATCATCTCATAAACTCGTATAATTAAGACTGCATTTGTATAGAATCTTTTTTTTTTGTCAGTAAACTTATAATTTGTCAGAATGTAAATCTTGTTGGTGTTTTTATTATAAATAAAGATCACCACAATTAGATTCGTACGTGTGCGCAGTTGCGGGCACATCTAATTAAATGATACTTAAAGTCATGAATTTTAAGTTACCACAAAAACTCTCTGAGTTCTTTTATTAAGAGAGCGCTGATTGAAATGTGGAAATTAGACAAATATTATACCCGTGTGACATTGGTATAATTATGTATAATATATTATGTCACCGGTCAAACCGGAATACAGGTTAAACTAGTTTGTCCTAGGCCAAATTGCTTTTTCCTACGCGTGGCAGCATATACTAGTTTAACCCGATCATAAAAAAAGGATAACTAACTGAATGAAATATCAACGCAAAGCCCATACTACTGGGGGGTAGGATCATGAAAATATGCATGCGGGTTCCTTTTACACTGTACGTGAGCAAAATTGAACCCCTGATGTAGTGAAAAAGGGTCTAAAGATCTATTAAAATTAGTATTTAGCTATTATTAAACTGAGCCACAGCGAATCGTGACCTGGTTTAGCTTATAGTTGTATACAATAAAAATAATGTGAAGGACAATATCGTGGGAAAACGATGGTTATTATAATGAAGCTATAAACAATACACGCTAAGCGCTAAGTATGTTAGTCAATCGTATATAATTATTTTGTCCTTTGAGAATTTGCGTTTCAAGTACGTATTATTTTTCAATTTTTTTTATCGTTATAGGTTTTTAGCGTTCTGGCCCAAGATGGTAGCACGCTAAGCCTATCGGATGACGTGCAGCTGCCGGAATACACCTATTGGTGTTTGGTGACAAATTTTCAACTTAAGGGTTACCACCCGCTACCGTTAGCTGCCGCTAACCAGGCGTGCATTAGAAAAAGCGTAGCGTAACTAATGTTATTTTTGTTAAACTGAATTAACTATGAATTAATCATGTGTGTATATACATACATCATCTTACTTTTAGATAAATCATTAACTAATCAATCAGACAGTCAGTTGTCCTTCAGTTAGTCAGTCAATCAATCACCTTATTTCCTATTGCATATTTAAATACAATCTTTCGTAAGGAGTAAACTCGAGTCGTGCGTCGAAGCTGACACACAAACAAACATTTTTTTTTTGCATATTATAACCTATTTATTGAGTAAATGTATAGACTATCTAGCGTCATGCCTAGACTTTGAGGAGCGGAACAATAACCATTAACGTAAAGCAAGTAGAAATGAGAGCAACAATAGAGTTACATGGGTCCGTTAGCGACGACGCGGTTTGTAGTGGAATAAATTTAACACTTTAAATAATAAATATAACGAAATGTTACAGCCGCGCACATTATCAATAAAACCGGTTTTAATTTATTTCCTAATCAGGTATTTTCGATACAGTTTCAAAGATGATTGGGATCGTTATGGTGTTTTTATCGACAGTTGATTGCCGTCGAAGCAAGTTCATTAACAACTTTCGCGAAATTATTTTTTTCTCCAAGTTAGCTGGCGTAACCGTTAATGTTACGGAAATAGTTCTACAACGATATTGGTCCTTTAGTATAACTAAAAAGTCAGCGATAGCATATGCTTATCTCTTATAACATAAGCCATAAAAAGAAATTTCATGACAGAGATTTGTTGAGAATTAAAAAGTGATTTATAAGTATTATTTTTAGACATGGCATATTAATCCTTACAGACAAAAGTTACTTCATCATAAAGACAATTTTATGAAGTTAAATTTTGTTCCTCAGTGTATGCTATTTGAACACATAGTTTAGGAGATAATGAAAAATTAAAATAATATGTACTTGCGGGAAGAACAATTATCATAGACTACATGGGTGCGTTGTGGCGCGGTGTTTGTCGGATAAAATTTAACACGGGTGAACCGGGAAACAGCTAGTAATAATATAGTATATATAAAAATAATATAAGCACGAATAAAATATGTAAAAAATAATTATCAATAAATCTTGACTACGTACATAATTGTCGAGAGCATAGCGTTAAGCAATTAAAAGATTATAATTAATTAATTACACTTATATTCTGTATTCTTATCAAATATATTATCAAAGTTACAATTTTTGTATAATTCCTAATAATATATTATTTAATTATCGTATACTGGGAGATAAATATGTTTTTGTTTCATGACATGATAATAAAAATATATTGACACAGAGGTTATCCAGATATGTAGAAATATATTTTCGATTTTCAACGAAACAATAATGTTCGACAAAATCCATCATCTAACGATTCAGGTATTGTCGCTAGGGATCACGGAACTAGACGGATGTGCACTAATTGTAGGAATGCATGAGATACATTGATAACTAACAGTGCCACGCGGCTCCGCACGCTTTTATTACGTAATAATTATTTCCGTCTCTTAATTTTATTTTTACTCATATTATTAACATTTCTAAAAGTCTATTAATTGAAGAATAATATGAACACCCCGTGTACAAAATTTCATAAAAAAAAAAAAACTTTTACCCGAATACGAAAAAGAAGGGTTATGTTTTTCGGGCGTATGTTTGTCTATTTCTTTGGCACGCTCTGTAGCCTAAAGGGCTTAATGGATTGTAGCATACGAGATGTCGTTAGATTCGTCTTAATTGTGGGAGTGATTTAGGCTATATAATATTTAAGTACGACGTCTGGGAATCAAATGAAAAAAAAATTCTTAGTCAATTGTATTTTGTTGCAGTCGGATTTTTTTACTTTATATATCGTACCTTTTTTTTGAATATACAACTTAGGTGGCAAGCATGCATACGGCCCGCCTGATGATAAGTGGCTACCATAACCTATTGACGCATGCAATACCATAAGACTGTATCATTAACACGTTGCCGTCCTTGGAACTCCTACTCCAAAGAGATTCGGAAGCCCTACAGGAACACGACATCAGTTTATTTGGCTGCGAGCTTCTGTAGGATGAATTTTATTCCACAAATCGGACTGACAGAAGTACGGAGTATAATATATAGTGAAATAATTTTAAGAATTGTATCAGTAGTTTCAGAGGCTACATACCTACTACAAACATAAATTAACAAATACGTCTTTATAATAATAGGTGTATAGTATCAAATATTTATAGTAATTTTACATTATTTACTAATATGTTATATATGTACGGTATCTCTTTAGATATTAGTAAATAAACTGACCTAATATTATTTATTTACTGAACTTCCTCAATTGAAATTACTTTTGAAAGCAACAATATTTGGATCTTATTTCATTTTGTTTTGTGTGATAGTAAGTGTAATATAATTATGTTTGATTTTGAGATATTGTTTGAAAAAGTATCACTTAGATTTTTACAAGATTAATTGTATTTGGTAATTAATATCAATTGACAATCAAGTTTTATTTGTCTTTTAACTAGTAAGGCATGAAGGTAATGTGCATAGTACTGTGTAGGCCCCTTCTAAAAGAGTTGTTACGATTTAATACGCGCGATAACCTCATCTATAGGTCAATTGTATCAACAAATTGCCGTCCGATACATTCAGTTAGTGTTCACAATTCGTACACGAACCACGTTTGTCAAAGAAAGACAATTTAATTTAATTTGTAGCAAAAACGAAACGCCAACAAATTCGTATTCCAGATTTAAATGAAATAAACATGGCCACGGTTAACGGAAACGATTCGAATTCAGAAATAGCCGCGGTGCCGCCATCTTCTTTAATAAGAAGGGTTAGCTCGAGATCGATAAGGAATTCGATATCCGAAGAGAAAGAAAACGGCGAATGCGAACAGAAGGGCTCGTTCGTTAGTAAATACAAAAAAACACCTGAAGCGCTGAAAAGTTTCCACCTGGCCGACGCTGAAAGCGAGTTAGAAGTCCCAGGTACACCGATGACCCCGAGAACTTCCACCACACCTGGTTTGTTATTCATCTATTTTACATAATAATTAATTACTGCTGTTATTTTTTAATTCAATCTTGATAACATGTCAAAACTTTATCGAAATTCTGACACTTAGTTAAAGAAATCGCTGTATTTTTGGGCAATTCGGTTTCGATATATTAAAATTGTTTTTTGTCACAGCGCTTCTTAATAATTTTATAATTAAAACATACTCGCAGTTTATTAAGCTAGTACATAAAGGAAATTTTGACCCTTTTGTCGATATCTATTTCTTAAAATTTCAATATTTTATTATTTTTGTAGAATGATTGTGATGTCTGGAAGTGACTCCCTCTCTTTGCATCCACAAAATTATTATTAATTGTATTTATATTAACACTAGTGTACAATTGGGAAAAAAATAAACCCCAGCTAGATTCTTGCCGGCCTTGTAGATGACTGGGACGTTTTCTGAAGCGGTAGTATTATTTTGACGTTCACAAGTGCACATTAAATAACAAAAACAGAAACTCTATAGGATTTATAAATTTTAGGGGTTTCTTAATCTATCTTGTAATGGTCATTAATTTAAAAAATATTAAAATCGTGTTTGAGGAAAAGATAAATAGTCCGAAGTCAGACTTAAAAGACATGTATCCTGAAAAATAAAATTTTTAAGAAACTTGTATTTTTAAATTGAGTTGCTAGAGTCTTGCCATCGAAAGCTGTCCCAAGAAAACGGCGGCATTAAAAAAAATATCTGAAGCTGTTAATGGATTTTAGCAAAACTAAAGACTGTTAGTTCAGTCGCCACAGTATCAACTATGTTTAGGCTGAGTTTATTTAGCGTTAACAGCTTCCGATTTTTTTAAATTACCGCCGTTTTCTTGGGACAGCTTTCGATGGCCAGACTCTACTCTGTGTTGATTAACCTTAAGTCCCGTCTACATGTTTGCCAAGCCTTGGCAAACATTCACAAATTCAAACGTGTGGATAGAGCGTTGAAATTGGCTTGCGAAGGTTTGCCTTGACTTGCTACCGATAAGAGCGAAGTCGGTATTTGATGCACAAATCAAAGGAGCTTGTGGCAAGCGCTTGCAATGCGTCCACACGTTTTCATATAGTTAGTATCCCTTGCGAGAATAAAATAATGGAAAAAAAGCTGATACGGTTTCGTTGATAGATTCTCGTTTAATTTTGCTTCTTTTTACAATAAAAATAGATTAAACCATATGTTATAACTGACATAAAGTCGACGTCCGTCGTGCTTCCTTATTCCAAACACAATAGTAGACTCGCAAACGTGTGAATGGCTATGTTTGGCTTGCCTATTTTACCTAAGTGTTTGTAGAGGTTTGAAATTTGTTGCAAGAGGTAAGTGTATGAATGACGCATTAGATCGTTCATCATTTAAACGCAAACCAAAGTATTATTTATTCAAAGAATAAGCCACAATAACTCTCTTACAGAAGTTTATTTGGGTATTGTGAAATGAACCTTTTTTGGTAAAGAATGCTAACAATTTCGTAAATTTAAAAAGTTTTTTCTCTCAAAAACAAACGTTGAGAAAACAGCTAGGTCACTCGGCTTTCGAAGCCGGAATACATGATTTATCTGCAACAGATTCTCGAATTATTATTAAATAAACCTGAGCCAAGATTTTCGTAATGGTGGTAAAATGTAAATTAGTTTGGACAGAAGTATCGCTTGTTACCTGTCGATAAATAGATGATTGCCGTCAAAAAATCTTTCATGATAAGAATAATATATCTCTACAGGTATTTTAAAGTAATGGTGGAATAAATAAAATCACACACATGAACCGTGAAAACATTACAATCCTTTTTTCGGAAGTCGTATGACAACCTATTGAAGATTTAAAAAATATATAAGTACACTAGTCGTTGATTGAGCTTCCGGAATTATTATTACCTTGGGCCCTTCAAATGTTTTTCCTGATTTCGTACTTAATTGAACTAATTTGAATAATAATTTAATACATAGTGGAACTCGAGAATGATTTTAAACCTTAACACTTAGTAAAAAAGCGACTGCCTGCCGAAAAATGAGCTAAAAAGTTAAAGAAAACGTTGTATTAGTTATATTATTTATTTATATATATTACAGAGAAAGTAAAATCTACCCCCTCCATTTTTTCTGAATAAATTGGTCATGCTGTAATAACTTTTCTGTAATCTGAAGCCGTAATACAATTTGAATGTAATTAAAACAAACCCACGTAACCCTTAATCGAGTTATATTTTAGGAAACAATAACCCGTGCCGTTTTGAAATTAATTGAAAGTAAAGCCCCCGGAATCGGCATAATAATATAAAATATCGGGCGTATGTATTATGTATAATTTTTAATTTTTTCCTAAACGGCTTGATGGATTTCCCAGCATACGAACTGTCGGAAGATTCGACTTAATTGTGGGAGTGACATAGGCTTTAGAATATTTAATTGCGACGTCTGGGAAACAAATAAGCAAAAAAATATCAATATAATTTTTTTTCACTAAGTGTTTTTGTTGTAGTTAGGTTTTTTGTTTCGTTTTTATTTATAAAGTCTTTTCAAGTATAACTGTAACATGACTTTTATTTGTCAGAAATTGATATTTGTTTGCTCTATATCAGGTATGGGCACAACCTTTGACATGTTGAGGGCCAAACTTTAGCGCGCAAATACGTTCGCGGGCCGCGTTTAAAAGTACTTAGTGCATTTTAAAGTAGTGATAATATTTTTTGAGATAGATATTAGACAAGAAATAATACGACAATTTTATTATAGTACAATTTATTAAAATAACAAAATGAAATTTTACAAAATGGTACATTATAATTAAATCGTTAAATTGCAATTGCTATAAACTACGAAGTTAAATACACCGAAATCAATGAGACACTTGAGCTTGAATTTGGGAAACTAATCCATCGATATTTGGATTAATTCCACTGATACAAAGACGTAAAGAATTTTCCAAATTATCGTCAGTAAGTCTTGTACGATGTGTTGATTTATTAACTTTTATCAATGAAAAGAACTGTTCGCATTTACAAGTACTGCCAAACGCACAAAACAATCTTGTTGCAAATTTTCTAAGCTGCGGAAAATTGTCTTCTTCTAGGTTTTTTTCGTAGAAATCGCACAACGAAGACGTAAGTCTTCAAATTTGGATTTAAGGAGTGAGTTTTCTTGAATCTCGTTCAACTCCATTTGTAAGTGTATTGGAGCATTTTGTACATTCATTACATTTTATAGGATTAGGAAATAAACTGAAAAAGTCTTCCATGTTTTTGAATTCGCTAAATCTGTTCGAAAATTGTTCCACCAGTAACTTGAGTTCTTCAGCATATTGAGCATAAGTAATATTTTCATACGCAGAGAGCGTGTTGAAATGGTAACTGTTACCAGACAGCAACAGTGACTCCCACAAGCGTAGTTTGAACTGAAACGCTTTCAAATGGCTGTAGAAATTTAAATCATTCGAATAGCCCGTAAGATAGATCAGAAATGCTAAGTCACATATCCATTTTGGGTCACTTAATTCAGATAGCGGTTTGTCTTTTATTTTCATAAAGTCTGCTATCTCATTTCTAAGCTTCACAATAATATGTTACGTCGTTATATTCAGCTGATATTTCATTTAAAAACGCCTTGAACTGACGATGGTTATTAAGCCCTCGGGATCGAATAAAGTTGATGGTTTTTACTACCACATTCATAATATTCTGGAGTCCAATTGACTTAGAACACAGGTTCTGTTGGTGGATATAGAATTAAAGGACTATCAAATCATCTTTTTGCACATTTAATTCAGTTGCTTTTTTCATTCAAAATGCCTATGAAACCTTTACGTAAGTCGATCGAGTGATCAATCGGGCACACGCTTCCCCCTTCTTTCTCCCCCGCTCCCGACTATTATAAAACAAAAATGATTATTGTGGGTGTTCCCTAGAAGATAGACATATTGCTCTCTCTCTGATTTTTTGTGGATATATATTTCTACAATTATGTCGTACAGTTATATTTCTTATGGTTTACTCAGCGTAAGCCATTTAAGCGCCCGAATTGATTCACCATGACCAGTCTTTTTGTTTGCGCGAAACTCTAATTCTTTTTCTAAAATAAAAGTAGCCTAAGTTACTCCTTATAACATCAGATTTATACCAGTGAAAGTCCCGTCAAAATCAGTCCAATCGTTTCGGAGATTACCCAGAACAAACAGACAGACAGACATACAAAAATTTATAATGGTTTTTTTTAAGTTCTTTCTTAATATGTATTTAATATTGAAGCTGATATTTTGACATTACAAACAGACACTTCAATTTTATTAGTTGTATAGATAAAGTGATTAGATTTTTTTCCTTATTTTATGTTTATTCATGTTAAAAATAAATTATAACCTATCAATTTTGGAATAAATTTTGGAAAAATCGATTGAGAATCAATAAAAATACGATCTATTGAATTTATGTTTACCATTTCATGAAATATTGTTGATAATTATTATATTACAATTATATATAGAATAACATTATAGTTCCCGTGTACAAAATTTCATTAAAATCAGACAAACCTCTTTGGGTTGAATCCTAAGATAAAGCAGACACAGACAGACAAAAACATTACTGATATGTGAATAATAATGATGTCTGGAAGTGACTTCTTCTCTGCTCTTTCACTAAAATCTTTTTTAATAAATCTGGAGTGCTGTCTGTACTTTTAATATTTTTCGAAAATTTTCCGATAGACATACACTATACGAACGATGCTGATCACGAATATAATATTTAAAAAATTGTGTCTGTCTATCTGTCTATTTGTATGTCCGGCTTGACTGATTCTTATGAAATTTTTTACACGGTCATCGGTCGGTTATAAGAAATTAATTAAATATTAGTTCATATTCAAAAGTAATTTCAATATTACTTTCGTTAATTCTTGGCCGATTGAAGTTATGAAAATTTTCAATAACATTTTTAGTAATCGTAAAAAAAAAATTCCCAAAAAATTTAAATTTTATTAATTCTCAGTCGATTTTGATGAAATTTTGTACACGGGAAGTCTTGCATAATTAATGGGCTATAAGAATTGTAAATATTACTTTCTAGAAATAAAAAAAACAAGAAGTTCATAAAATTTAGTTTTCACCATTTGTCAACCGATTCTGATCAAATTTTATAGACGGGAAGCATACATCATACTATAATTGGGAGGTTATATGAATCGTTAATAATGCAATAGAAATTGTAATGTGTGTAATTGAATTGTGTGAATCATTATTAGGATAATAATTTTCAACCGATTTTGATGAAAATTGTACACGGGAAATGCATACCACTCCTCAATTGATACGGCATATGAATTATCAATAACATGAGTAAAATAAAAAAAGCGGTTGTCTGTAAAGACGGTTTACTGACGATAGTTGAACGTGACAACGTCATAAGAAAATACTGATTGAAGGAAAAATTATATTTTTCAAATAATATCGAAAGAATCATTACCTTTATCGCCGCAATTATCGTTGCTATAAACAACTGACACCACATTCACGTTTCACTGCACTTCATACTTGACGAAAACATGTAAATGTATTATTTTATAGCAACTGTCCACGCGGACGCATCGCTCACTCAAGTAGGAGAGAGACAGATGGCGAACGCTGCCGAACGCGGAGGCCGATTGTGCCTCTTTATCGCTCATTCCGCGCTCTCGCTTGCACTTCAAGCCTTAAACGGAACGCCTCAGAGCGAGGTAACGCCGCGTGAGTCATGTTTTTTCGTGCGTGCAGCCGGCTCCATCGAATTATAAGACGTTGTCACGTCAAAATAACGGGATAACAAAGGCGTAGTAACAAACGCGTGCGGAGCCGCGGATACACCACTAGTTATTAATATAATTGTTAACTGTAAATATTGTTTGTACAGTTAGAAAATAATGAAAATAAACCCGCTCGAGTTTCTTGCGGACATTTTCTATGTCTGGCATATTTTCCGAACCGGCAGTAGTGTTTGACGTTCATAAGGTGCCTTCTTGGGGTCTAAATTGAAGAAAGAATTTTTTTATTATTATTTTGACCCATATGTTTAGATGTGAAAAGGTAACAAGCTGACAGATAGAGCTAACATTTATAATGTTAACTTGTAATTGTAAAAACGACCTTCTATATATCCGTTCTTTGTCATAATCCATTCTCCGTCAACATTACAAAGAATTATAATATAAATAGTGATCAATATTAATTACCGTATATACTAAGTACGTTTAAACTCGACGAACCTTGATTTTAACTTACTTTATACATTATAATACTAGCTGTGCCCCGCGGTTTCACCTGCATATAATCTATACAATTAATAAAATTGAAGTGTCTGTTTGTAATGTCAAAATAACAATTTTTTCTAAATGCATATGACAGTTTATACGAACCTTTAACAAAAAAAAAAAAATATTTTTAAAATATTTGTCTGTTTGTTCCGGGTAATCTCCGAAACGGTTCTACCGATTATGACGGGACTTTCACTAATTGACAGCTGATGTTATAGAGAGTAACTTAGGCTATTTCTATTTAAGAAAAAGAATTAGGGTTTGCACAAATAAAAAAAATCAGGCCATGGTGAATTAATTCGGGCGTTTAAATGGCTTACGCTGAGTAAACCATAAGAGATATAGCAAAATCAATGTACTACATAATTTTAAGCATTAAAAAGACCTCCAAAAAAGTCAGGAAAATTATACGTCTATCTTCTAAGGAACATCCACAATAAGGATTTTTCTCTTTAAAATAGCTGGGAACGGAGACCAAGATTCGCGCGGGCATTCTGTTGTCGACGTGAGAGAAGCAACGGGCACAGCTAGTTTAAAATAAATCACTGATTGATAATTCACGTTACTTTACTATAGACAATATTTTTAGTAACATTTTGTTGTAGTATTACAATAGTATATTGGTTTAAACCGCACCCTGTTTTTCGAGCCGAGTGCTAAATTATTTTAATTTTACGTTATGTCCTAAACGCGGTCGTAAGCGCGACTGCTATACTCAAGGTCCTGGGTTCGATTCCCAGGTCGAGCAAAGTGTTATATTATTGGGTTTTTCTAAGAAATTCTCAGTTGCAGCTCGGGAGTTTCGCTTTGTGCCCGAGCTCGCCCCTTAATACATGGGATATAAAAACATGCCCGGCGTTCTTTGGGTGTACTTTATTGGTACTCCTCTGCCTAACCCTTCGGGAATACAGGCGTAACGGTATTGTATGTTATGTCTATGCGTCCAAATAACATGCTTTAAAGGGCAAAGTTTATCTTCATGAAATTGTCTTACGGCTGTTTTCAATGACCTATCTATCCGTTGTTTCAGTTACTAAAGATAGACAAATATAACCTTTTGACCTTACTTTTTTTTAAATAAACTATCAATTGATGGTTTTTCGTATCTACATCCTATAGTTTGGATAGATAAGAGGGAAGCCGATATCTGTCTTAAGTTAAAGATAGTACTTATTACAAATATGTTCTAATCGGGGATAGTAAACTCAGATATGTTATTGAAAACGGCCGTTAATGATGAAGGAACTTACGTTCGTATGGTTCAATGTTCTGTGTCTAACAATAATGCTCATAAATCAATTTTTAATTTTCAATATATTTTTATCGCAAAATACTTGATTGTGGTTTATTTAGGTATAGCTAGGCATAAGTTATCGCGGCCTTTTTTTAAATGTGCTAAGGATCATCATTTTCGTAAAATACTGTATTTACGTATCACTATCCATTACATCAGCGCGAGCGGATAAAGCTGTTCGGGGTCGCTTTTTCTTCCGACTTGGAAGACCGGCTCTCAAGTGCAGCTGCTGGAACATACCTATTGGTGTTTGGCCAAAGATTTTCAGCTTGACGGTAGTAGCTAGCCAGGCGGACATTAGAAAATGCCCTACCACCATGCTATGGTTTCATCACGATGTTTTCCTTCACCGAAAGCTCAGGCTCATGGCAGGGATTCGAACTCACGTCGATCGACGCGGAGTCATCATTGCTTGCTTAATTGGAGTTTTTATAATTTGTTACCAGGTCACGAGAACTGCACATTCCACCATGACCTCGAACTGGATCACAGACCCCCAACCAGAGAGGCGCTGCTGCCTGACATGGCCAACTCCTATAGATTATTACTAACAGGTAATTTTCTTTTTATTTGTATCATAAATTAGAATTTGAACTCTACGGCCGAAGGTGAGACCATCCTATTATTTCTCGAGTGCATGCATATTTGCATTTGGAAGTGAGGTGTGTTCATGTGCAGTTGTGCAGACACACCAGAAATTGATTGGAGGATATTTTCCACTTGAAATTCAAATTGGCCTGTTTCTCAAAACAAAGCTTCAACAAAGTAAAATTTTCTGAAGTTGCCAATTAACGTCGATAGTAAAATTCAAGACTCGTAAGATACCATTCTTAAAAAGAACTTATGTATTACCAGCTGCATATCGGACACAGTTATCTTTTACAGGTGTTATGAATATAATATGTACCAGCGGTTTGTCTATCAATTCAAAAATGACATTTTTAATATACTTCCCGTGCACAAAATTCCATCAAAATATTTTACTACTATTTATACCATGCCTGAATATTATATTGTTACAAAAATCAAAGTCAAAAGTCTTTATTCAAATTAGGTCCTAAGTAGGTACTTATGTTTTACTAAGTCTAAAACACGATACAATTAATTTATGAAATCAATCAATAAAATGACCTATGCTTCCCGTCTACAAATCAGAATCGGTTGAGACGTGAAAGATTTAAAAAAATCTGATTTCAAAAACTTCTGGGATAATTTATACTTTCCGTGTACGTAATGTCATCAACATCACCAAAAAATAAAATAAAATTGAATTATTTACTATTTCAAAAATTATTATTGAAAATTCTTATAGCTTATCAATCGACCAATGATATTAGCTTCCCGTGTACAAAGTTTCTGAGAATCGGTCAAGCCGGTATTGAATTAAATCCGGACATGCAAACAGACAAACAAAAAATATTTAAGGACATCATGATCAGTGTCCTATAAATACTATGCACATTAGGAAACTTGGAAAAAATATTACATGTACAGACATAACAACAGATTGATTAATATAGATTATCAAGGATGGGTTTAGAGGCCAATGTTAAGATATTAAATTCCTGGCACTTGTTCTTTAGTGAACCTCGGGAGATTTCATGTTTTTAGTTTGCTCGAATTGTTATTAATACAGTATCTATCTCAGCCGCTGTACCTCAAAGTAAAGACCCTAAGACATTATGCTGCGTTATGTACGCTATGCAATGCTAATGCTATGTACGTAAACGAAGTGGACTAACCTAGCAGTAGCAATATCTGTTAACTGGTGAATCTTACGTACTGAAAATGTAACAGAACTTAGGAACTCACAGACTAGAATGTATGGTTGTCACAGTGATATAACAAAACGCCGTATTGTAGAATAATTGGTTGATCTTGTTTTTATTACAATTAATTAGTTTTCACGTATAACAATATTTATCATTAACCCTTACAGGTTTAGGAGAAGATCCAGAAAGGGAAGGGCTCTTAAAGACACCAGAGAGGGCAGCGAAAGCCATGCTATTCTTCACCAAAGGTTACGATCAAAGTTTAGAAGGTACGTTTAACTACCATCAACTATTTTAATAGAATTTGTACCTATTGAAATGTTATCCCCAATTTTAACAGATACAAAATATGTACGTGAAAGTAAATACATTTCAAAAATAAACTAATTTTGCCTTTAGGCAAAGAGTGAAAATTTGTGTAGGAGACTATATTACTAAACAGTATACCGTACGTTTGTTAGTAGTAAAGACATTTTATGGTCCATTAGTCATAACTGGCTTGCAAATAAAACAATATTTCACATCTGCCGAGTTAATATATAAAAACCAATATATTTCGCTCACCTTTTGCTAGCTATCTATATTTCTTATATTTGAAATAACTATCTATCTCTTTTAAAATATTGAACTCTTAAATCATTCAATGACTTTAAAACTTGATTTTCTAATAGTGGATTCTCGGACTTATTAATAGGTTTTTCTTCTTCTTCTTTTTATTCCTACCTCACGCTATATAGTGTCAGCCCAACATGCTCTTTCCTCTTCTCAGCTACCAATAGTCGTCTTAGTATTCGCACCATTTATACACATAGAATTCTTCACAAAATCTATCCACATCATTAACAGTCCTTCTTTACCCTTACATTTGTCATTTTTATACGAACCTTTAACAAAAAAAAAAATATTTTTAAAATATTTGTCTGTTTGTTCCGGGTAATCTCCGAAACGGTTCTACCGATTTTGACGGGACTTTCACTAATTAACAGCTGATGTTATAGAGAGTAACTTAGGCTATTTCTATTTAAGAAAAAGAATTAGGGTTTGCACAAATAAAAAAAATCAGGCCATGGTGAATTAATTCGGGCGTTTAAATGGCTTACGCTGAGTAAACCATAAGAGATATAGCAAAATCAATGTACTACATAATTTTAAGCATTAAAAAGACCTCCAAAAAAGTCAGGAAAATTATACGTCTATCTTCTAAGGAACATCCACAATAAGGATTTTTCTCTTTAAAATAGCTGGGAACGGAGACCAAGATTCGCGCGGGCATTCTGTTGTCGACGTGAGAGAAGCAACGGGCACAGCTAGTTTAAAATAAATCACTGATTGATAATTCACGTTACTTTACTATAGACAATATTTTTAGTAACATTTTGTTGTAGTATTACAATAGTATATTGGTTTAAACCGCACCCTGTTTTTCGAGCCGAGTGCTAAATTATTTTAATTTTACGTTATGTCCTAAACGCGGTCGTAAGCGCGACTGCTATACTCAAGGTCCTGGGTTCGATTCCCAGGTCGAGCAAAGTGTTATATTATTGGGTTTTTCTAAGAAATTCTCAGTTGCAGCTCGGGAGTTTCGCTTTGTGCCCGAACTCGCCCCTTAATACATGGGACATAAAAACATACCCGGCGTTCTTTGGGTGTACTTTATTGGTACTCCTCTGCCTAACCCTTCGGGAATACAGGCGTAACGGTATTGTATGTTATGTCTATGCGTCCAAATAACATGCTTTAAAGGGCAAAGTTTATCTTCATGAAATTGTCTTACGGCTGTTTTCAATGACCTATCTATCCGTTGTTTCAGTTACTAAAGATAGACAAATATAACCTTTTGACCTTACTTTTTTTTAAATAAACTATCAATTGATGGTTTTTCGTATCTACATCCTATAGTTTGGATAGATAAGAGGGAAGCCGATATCTGTCTTAAGTTAAAGATAGTACTTATTACAAATATGTTCTAATCGGGGATAGTAAACTCAGATATGTTATTGAAAACGGCCGTTAATGATGAAGGAACTTACGTTCGTATGGTTCAATGTTCTGTGTCTAACAATAATGCTCATAAATCAATTTTTAATTTTCAATATATTTTTATCGCAAAATACTTGATTGTGGTTTATTTAGGTATAGCTAGGCATAAGTTATCGCGGCCTTTTTTTAAATGTGCTAAGGATCATCATTTTCGTAAAATACTGTATTTACGTATCACTATCCATTACATCAGCGCGAGCGGATAAAGCTGTTCGGGGTCGCTTTTTCTTCCGACTTGGAAGACCGGCTCTCAAGTGCAGCTGCTGGAACATACCTATTGGTGTTTGGCCAAAGATTTTCAGCTTGACGGTAGTAGCTAGCCAGGCGGACATTAGAAAATGCCCTACCACCATGCTATGGTTTCATCACGATGTTTTCCTTCACCGAAAGCTCAGGCTCATGGCAGGGATTCGAACTCACGTCGATCGACGCGGAGTCATCATTGCTTGCTTAATTGGAGTTTTTATAATTTGTTACCAGGTCACGAGAACTGCACATTCCACCATGACCTCGAACTGGATCACAGACCCCCAACCAGAGAGGCGCTGCTGCCTGACATGGCCAACTCCTATAGATTATTACTAACAGGTAATTTTCTTTTTATTTGTATCATAAATTAGAATTTGAACTCTACGGCCGAAGGTGAGACCATCCTATTATTTCTCGAGTGCATGCATATTTGCATTTGGAAGTGAGGTGTGTTCATGTGCAGTTGTGCAGACACACCAGAAATTGATTGGAGGATATTTTCCACTTGAAATTCAAATTGGCCTGTTTCTCAAAACAAAGCTTCAACAAAGTAAAATTTTCTGAAGTTGCCAATTAACGTCGATAGTAAAATTCAAGACTCGTAAGATACCATTCTTAAAAAGAACTTATGTATTACCAGCTGCATATCGGACACAGTTATCTTTTACAGGTGTTATGAATATAATATGTACCAGCGGTTTGTCTATCAATTCAAAAAAAAAAAAAAAAAAAAAAAAAAAAAAAAAAAAAAAAAAAAAAAAAAAAAAAAAAAAAAAAAAAAAAAAAAAAAAAAAAAAAAAAAAAAAAAAAAAAAAAAAAAAAAAAAAAAACTATTTCAAAAATTATTATTGAAAATTCTTATAGCTTATCAATCGACCAATGATATTAGCTTCCCGTGTACAAAGTTTCTGAGAATCGGTCAAGCCGGTATTGAATTAAATCCGGACATGCAAACAGACAAACAAAAAATATTTAAGGACATCATGATCAGTGTCCTATAAATACTATGCACATTAGGAAACTTGGAAAAAATATTACATGTACAGACATAACAACAGATTGATTAATATAGATTATCAAGGATGGGTTTAGAGGCCAATGTTAAGATATTAAATTCCTGGCACTTGTTCTTTAGTGAACCTCGGGAGATTTCATGTTTTAGTTTGCTCGAATTGTTATTAATACAGTATCTATCTCAGCCGCTGTACCTCAAAGTAAAGAACCCTAAGACATTATGCTGCGTTATGTACGCTATGCAATGCTAATGCTATGTACGTAAACGAAGTGGACTAACCTAGCAGTAGCAATATCTGTTAACTGGTGAATCTTACGTACTGAAAATGTAACAGAACTTAGGAACTCACAGACTAGAATGTATGGTTGTCACAGTGATATAACAAAACGCCGTATTGTAGAATAATTGGTTGATCTTGTTTTTATTACAATTAATTAGTTTTCACGTATACCAATATTTATCATTAACCCTTACAGGTTTAGGAGAAGATCCAGAAAGGGAAGGGCTCTTAAAGACACCAGAGAGGGCAGCGAAAGCCATGCTATTCTTCACCAAAGGTTACGATCAAAGTTTAGAAGGTACGTTTAACTATCATCAACTATTTTAATAGAATTTGTACCTATTGAAATGTTATCCCCAGTTTTAACAGATACAAAATATGTACGTCAAAGTAAATACATTTCAAAAATAAACTAATTTTGCCTTTAGGCAAAGAGTGAAAATTTGTGTAGGAGACTATATTACTAAACAGTATACCGTACGTTTGTTAGTAGTAAAGACATTTTATGGTCCATTAGTCATAACTGGCTTGCAAATAAAACAATATTTCACATCTGCCGAGTTAATATATAAAAACCAATATATATTTCGCTCACCTTTTGCTAGCTATCTATAT
Source organism: Saturnia japonica (assembly GCA_033032175.1). NCBI lineage: Eukaryota > Metazoa > Arthropoda > Insecta > Lepidoptera > Saturniidae > Saturnia > Saturnia japonica. Next base: position 2,228,901 of record CM065330.1, read on the forward strand.
TTCTTATATTTGAAATAACTATCTATCTCTTTTAAAATATTGAACTCTTAAATCATTCAATGACTTTAAAACTTGATTTTCTAATAGTGGATTCTCGGACTTATTAATAGGTTTTTCTTCTTCTTCTTTTTATTCCTACCTCACGCTATATAGTGTCAGCCCAACATGCTCTTTCCTCTTCTCAGCTACCAATAGTCGTCTTAGTATTCGCACCATTTATACACATAGAATTCTTCACAAAATCTATCCACATCATTAACAGTCCTTCTTTACCCTTACATTTGTCATTTTTATACTTAACACTCTTCCAGTTATATGATCTTTATCCTTCATTAAGATTAGGGCACAAAGAAATTTCTTTGGAGATTTTTCTTTACTTGGGCCAGCCAGACTGGTGGAATACCTACAGAAAATCGTAGCTAAATAACCTTGTGTTGTGATCTTGTGGTGATAGAGTATTCAAAGCTCCTTGGGGTAGCGGCTTCAAGGTTCGCAATGCGCTAGTGATACAAGCACCCATAGGCTTCGGTAGCCGATTACCATTATGAGAGCTGTAAGCTTGTTTACCATCTTAGTTGTATAAAAAAAATGAAAAGCCCATTCCATGCTAATTTACTATTTCTCAACCTCTCTGTCACTGGTGCTATTTTTATCCTTCCTCTAATATAATTCTTGATTCCGTTCTAATCTCATCTTTTCGCGCTACATCAGGCATCCATCTTTACATTTACATCTCTGCTACGTGCACTTTTATTTCATTCGTTTCTTTAATTGCTCAGCAACCTGATCCATAAATCACGTTAACTATTTTCCTGCTTTCTCTGATATAATTTCTGATTTCGTCCTAATGTCATCTATTTCAATTACACCACTCATCGACCTTCACATTCATCTTTCTTCTTTCATTACCCAGCACTCTGATTCATACATCAGAGATCAGAGATCTTATATATTATACTTTTTCTTTGAGTTTTGTCACATTTGCTTTGTTGGTTTTTATGCATTCTACATTTATCCTCTTCGTCAAATACCGGTTAATATAGCTATGAATTTATTTGTGATACTATGAGATGATGATGATGAATATAAAAATCATTGAGTAATAAATTATCCTCACAAATGGAAATTTAATTCTAACCAATCTTATAAATTATCATTGCACTTTACAGAAGTACTCAACAATGCAATTTTCGACGAAGACACTGACGAAATGGTGGTAGTTAAAGATATAGAAATGTTCTCAATGTGCGAACACCATTTGGTGCCCTTCTACGGAAAAGTTTCTATCGGATACCTTCCTCAAGGGAAGATCCTTGGTCTCAGTAAGCTTGCGAGGTAAGAACAGAAATTATTTCCATTTATTCACCATGCAACCAACCAAAGCTAATAGTATAATAAAAAAGAAGCGCGTTCAACTCAGAATAAGTGATAGAATTGAAATTTAATTAATCAATAATACCAGTTATATTTTTCTAATACTTTACTCTTCTTTTTTGTTGCATTTCTTCGCGTGAGTATACTTGACTAATTCTATCGCACTGTTCAGTTTCTAGAATAGCTTTTTCCTCTTTTGTCTCTGGTAAAGTTTCTATCGGATACCTTCCTCAAGGGAAGATCCTTGGTCTCAGTAAGCTTGCGAGGTAAGAACAGAAATTATTTCCATTTATTCACCATGCAACCAACCAAAGCTAATAGTATAATAAAAAACGAGCGCGTTCAACTCAGAATAAGTGATAGAATTGAAATTTAATTAATCAATAATACCAGTTATATTTTTCTAATACCTTACTCTTCTTTTTTGTTGCATTTCTTCGCGTGAGTATACTTGACTAATTCTATCGCACTGTTCAGTTTCTAGAATAGCTTTTTCCTCTTTTGTCTCTGGTAAAGTATCTATTTTTTGTTCTTTTTGTGTTAGAAATACTATGATCAGCATACAAACGGTGAAAATGAAACCAAGCCGATACGAGAATTGCAGCTTTGGTCATATTTTCTTCAGCAAATTGTTTGTCAGTCCAGGATTTGGAGACCGCTTATGACTTAAGATCTGCTTCTCAGAAAGCTTTTTAAGACAAATAGTATCATAGACTTTGCTACCATCAGTAATGGTCTTTTTGCGTCTAGTATTTGCTAGCAATAATAGTTCATAATAGAAAAGTCACCCTTTTTTGCTTCACTCTAAACGGTATAAGCTAATTTAATATACCCAATATACAGAAAATATAAAAACGTACTCTATTCCAGGATCGTGGAAATATTCTGCCGACGACTTCAAGTTCAGGAACGTTTAACTAAACAAATCGCCATCGCTGTAACACAGGCTGTTCGACCGGCAGGCGTTGCTGTCGTCATAGAAGGAGTGTACGTATCCACTTATATTAATTTAATTGCTGCCGTAAGGGTCTAGTACTGGAATGAATTTCGATGGCAATGGTTATAAACCGTCGTGGTGGTTAGTGGAGTATCGATTCGTTGTCAGCGAGATAATTTCTTACTTATTAGGTATCTTGTGTCGGGGGTATTATGAATTTTAAATTTTCCTTATCACCATTTGCTATAATTCATTCCTTTATCTTCGGTAAAGAAAATATTATATGGTACAAATCACTGATAAAAACGAATAAATTAATAAACGACTTTGCCTCAACAGTCACATGTGCATGGTGATGCGTGGTGTACAGAAGATAAACAGCAAGACCGTGACCTCCACAATGCTGGGAGTATTCCGCGATGACCCAAAGACCAGGGAGGAGTTTCTCAATCTCGTGCATTCCAAGTGAGAGAGCTATCTACCTATATTTAAGTTTAGTTACTTGCATTTGTGTTTTTTTTTTGTAATTATTATTGAATTCCTTCACATGGTAAAACTTAGTTGTTGATACATTTGTTCTTTGAATGGTTTATTCTTTGATTTTAACATAAAGTTCACATAAAATATAAAATTAAATAAATTAAATGCGATTAGAAGCCCTACAGCTGATTTTCAAATTCAGTATTTACGATCAGTTTTTCACAAGTATCGATTTAAGTTTTACTATGTATTAAACATATTTCTTCTTATTTTGTCTTCTTTTTTGTTTTCTCCGGTTTATTTTACTTTCCTCAGTTATCTTTTGCTATTTCTGTTCGAAATTTTCGTTATTCATTACATAAAATAATTTATTTATTTTTAATTATTGTAATTTTGCACGTAACATTAATGGGAAAAAGTTTAAAGAAATTAAATTTACTGACTTCAATGTGAACTGATTTTTCTCTGTAAATTGGCCCTTGTAATTGCGATTGTTACAGTCACCTGAATTATATAATAAATTAAATTAATGTTTCAGTTTGCGTTTTTAAATCTAAATGTATATTTATTTTAATGAATCAGCAGGCAGCGATAATTATTGTACGCTATGCAATGCTAATGCTATGTACGTAAACGAAGTGGACTAACCTAGCAGTAGCAATATCTGTTAACTGGTGAATCTTACGTACTGAAAATGTAACAGAACTTAGGAACTCACAGACTAGAATGTATGGTTGTCACAGTGATATAACAAAACGCCGTATTGTAGAATAATTGGTTGATCTTGTTTTTATTACAATTAATTAGTTTTCACGTATACCAATATTTATCATTAACCCTTACAGGTTTAGGAGAAGATCCAGAAAGGGAAGGGCTCTTAAAGACACCAGAGAGGGCAGCGAAAGCCATGCTATTCTTCACCAAAGGTTACGATCAAAGTTTAGAAGGTACGTTTAACTATCATCAACTATTTTAATAGAATTTGTACCTATTGAAATGTTATCCCCAGTTTTAACAGATACAAAATATGTACGTCAAAGTAAATACATTTCAAAAATAAACTAATTTTGCCTTTAGGCAAAGAGTGAAAATTTGTGTAGGAGACTATATTACTAAACAGTATACCGTACGTTTGTTAGTAGTAAAGACATTTTATGGTCCATTAGTCATAACTGGCTTGCAAATAAAACAATATTTCACATCTGCCGAGTTAATATATAAAAACCAATATATATTTCGCTCACCTTTTGCTAGCTATCTATATTTCTTATATTTGAAATAACTATCTATCTCTTTTAAAATATTGAACTCTTAAATCATTCAATGACTTTAAAACTTGATTTTCTAATAGTGGATTCTCGGACTTATTAATAGGTTTTTCTTCTTCTTCTTTTTATTCCTACCTCACGCTATATAGTGTCAGCCCAACATGCTCTTTCCTCTTCTCAGCTACCAATAGTCGTCTTAGTATTCGCACCATTTATACACATAGAATTCTTCACAAAATCTATCCACATCATTAACAGTCCTTCTTTACCCTTATATTTGTCATTTTTATACTTAACACTCTTCCAGTTATATGATCTTTATCCTTCATTAAGATTAGGGCACAAAGAAATTTCTTTGGAGATTTTTCTTTACTTGGGCCAGCCAGACTGGTGGAATACCTACAGAAAATCGTAGCTAAATAACCTTGTGTTGTGATCTTGTGGTGATAGAGTATTCAAAGCTCCTTGGGGTAGCGGGTTCAAGGTCCGCAATGCGCTAGTGATACAAGCACCCATAGGCTGCGGTAGCCGATTACCATCATGAGAGCTGTAAGCTTGTTTACCATCTTAGTTGTATAAAAAAAATGAAAAGCCCATTCCATGCTAATTTACTATTTCTCAACCTCTCTGTCACTGGTGCTATTTTTATCCTTCCTCTAATATAATTCTTGATTCCGTTCTAATCTCATCATTTCGCGCTACATCAGGCATCCATCTTTACATTTGCATCTCTGCTACGTGCACTTTTATTTCATTCGTTTCTTTAATTGCTCAGCAACCTGATCCATAAATCACGTTAACTATTTTCCTGCTTTCTCTGATATAATTTCTGATTTCGTCCTAATGTCATCTATTTCAATTACACCACTCATCGACCTTCACATTCATCTTTCTTCTTTCATTACCCAGCACTCTGATTCATACATCAGAGATCAGAGATCTTATATATTATACTTTTTCTTTGAGTTTTGTCACATCTGCTTTGTTGGTTTTTATGCATTCTACATTTATCCTCTTCGTCAAATCCGGTTAATATAGCTATGAATTTATTTGTGATACTATGAGATGATGATGATGAATATAAAAATCATTGAGTAATAAATTATCCTCACAAATGGAAATTTAATTCTAACCAATCTTATAAATTATCATTGCACTTTACAGAAGTACTCAACAATGCAATTTTCGACGAAGACACTGACGAAATGGTGGTAGTTAAAGATATAGAAATGTTCTCAATGTGCGAACACCATTTGGTGCCCTTCTACGGAAAAGTTTCTATCGGATACCTTCCTCAAGGGAAGATCCTTGGTCTCAGTAAGCTTGCGAGGTAAGAACAGAAATTATTTCCATTTATTCACCATGCAACCAACCAAATCTAATAGTATAATAAAAAACGAGCGCGTTCAACTCAGAATAAGTGATAGAATTGAAATTTAATTAATCAATAATACCAGTTATATTTTTCTAATACCTTACTCTTCTTTTTTGTTGCATTTCTTCGCGTGAGTATACTTGACTAATTCTATCGCACTGTTCGGTTTCTAGAATAGCTTTTTCCTCTTTTGTCTCTGGTAAAGTATCTATTTTTTGTCCTTTTTGCGTTAGAAATACTATGATCAGCATACAAACGGTGAAAATGAAACCAAGCCGATACGAGAATTGCAGCTTTGGTCATATTTTCTTCAGCAAATTGTTTGTCAGCCCAGGATTTGGAGACCGCTTATGACTTAAGATCTGCTTCTCAGAAAGCTTTTTAAGACAAATAGTATCATAGACTTTGCTACCATCAGTAATGGTCTTTTTGCGTCTAGTATTTGCTAGCAATAATAGTTCATAATAGAAAAGTCACCCTTTTTTGCTTCACTCTAAACGGTATAAGCTAATTTAATATACCCAATATACAGAAAATATAAAAACGTACTCTATTCCAGGATCGTGGAAATATTCTGCCGACGACTTCAAGTTCAGGAACGTTTAACTAAACAAATCGCCATCGCTGTGACACAGGCTGTTCGACCGGCAGGCGTTGCTGTCGTCATAGAAGGAGTGTACGTATCCACTTATATTAATTTAATTGCTGCCGTAAGGGTCTAGTACTGGAATGAATTTCGATGGCAATGGTTATAAACCGTCGTGGTGGTTAGTGGAGTATCGATTCGTTGTCAGCGAGATAATTTCTTACTTATTAGGTATCTTGTGTCGGGGGTATTATGAATTTTAAATTTTCCTTATCACCATTTGCTGTAATTCATTCCTTTATCTTCGGTAAAGAAAATATTATATGGTACAAATCACTGATAAAAACGAATAAATTAATAAACGACTTTGCCTCAACAGTCACATGTGCATGGTGATGCGTGGTGTACAGAAGATAAACAGCAAGACCGTGACCTCCACAATGCTGGGAGTATTCCGCGATGACCCAAAGACCAGGGAGGAGTTTCTCAATCTCGTGCATTCCAAGTGAGAGAGCTATCTACCTATATTTAAGTTTCGTTACTTGCATTTGTGTTTTTTTTTTTGTAATTATTATTGAATTCCTTCACATGGTAAAACTTAGTTGTTGATACATTTGTTCTTTGAATGGTTTATTCTTTGATTTTAACATAAAGTTCACATAAAATATAAAATTAAACAAATTAAATGCGATTAGAAGTCCTACAGCCGATTTTCAAATTCAGTATTTACGATCAGTTTTTCACAAGTATCGATTTAAGTTTTACTATGTATTAAACATATTTCTTCTTATTTTGTCTTCTTTTTTGTTTTCTCCGGTTTATTTTACTTTCCTCAGTTATCTTTTGCTATTTCTGTTCGAAATTTTCGTTATTCATTACATAAAATAATTTATTTATTTTTAATTATTGTAATTTTGCACGTAACATTAATGGGAAAAAGTTTAAAGAAATTAAATTTACTGACTTCAATGTGAACTGATTTTTCTCTGTAAATTGGCCCTTGTAATTGCGATTGTTACAGTCACCTGAATTATATAATAAATTGAAGTTAATGTTTCAGTTTGCGTTTTTAAATCTAAATGTATATTTATTTTAATGAATCAGCAGGCAGCGATAATTATTGTTTTATATGATTTCATTTAAATAATGTAAAAGTTTATAATAGAGCTTTTAGCGGTATTGTAATCTGCCACATGGTGGTTTATATATTAATTCACAGATTTATGTTATTTTTGTGTAAAGTTTGTGGCATTTTCGGTAATATAGTTTAGTTACTGTGGTGCACAAGTGAATTGGATTATTAATAATAAAGAGGAACACGCATTTGGGCTACCACAAAATCTCTCTCAAAAACAAAAAAAATATATTTACAAAAAATTACATTTACAGGTCGCTCAAAAATAACTACTTTACTACTACTTACTATTTTTACTTTACTTTGATTTAATAATGAAAAAATCGTGAACGACCTTTATAAAATGTAATATCAAAATAAATTTTCAGAATACATACATACATGTACAATCGCGAACGTCGACGTGAAAAAAAAAGTAATTTTAAAAAATGTTGAGCGACCAATAAATTTTTTTTTCAAGTTAATTTGTGGTTGAGGAGTACCACCTATTCATAAAATGTATATTAACTTATTTTCATGTAATAAATAAATCAATTTTTGTTCGGCTACCCTAGCGTAGATATTATATAGGTAATAATAAAGTTAATTTACATTTATCACAAAATTGTTCTTTGGACCCTTTACGACTATTAAATAAATATAACATAAATATTATTTTACATAACTATTTTATATTATTATAGAGAAATTTATAGAAAAATAATGTACATTGTAAAATATATGTAATAGTAAAATACTAAAATGCAATTTAGTTACCAATACATTATGTACATAGAGAGGAATAAAGTATTTTTTAGTTAAATATAAATAAAACTGCCTTGGTTGTTAATAAATACATATTATTAAAATTGATATATCATGGCCAGTGTTCTGAAGAGCTGTTCAACTTGATTCCCTCTTCTCCCGTCCATAAGAAAACCACATTCGCTGGCCTCTGAAGCCACAAGTTGGCTATGTCATACTGTGCTATTGATTGTTCTCAGTCAGTGTGATTTCTTCTTCCTACAGCATAGGGTCCTTGAAACATAGTGTGAAGAGATATTTGAGTAGTCTGGAATAAAAGCGACGAAAACCGTTAAATTGTAGGTACCTTAGTGATCGCCGTTGTTTTCGGATAAACAGGTACAAGGCCGTAACTTTGCTACCTTAAAAAAAAGTGCTACTTTGCTTTGTGGCCTGATTTATTTTATAAACTTTTACTTCACAACTAATATAATTTATTTGATAAATAAATGTTTAAGTATATTTTTATGACAATAATAAGTATAATACAATTATTTTGTAATTAATGAAAAAGGTAGTTAATTAAATATATATTTAATTATTTTTTTATATACATATATTTTGTAGAATTTTTCAGTAGTATCCATAAAAGCGTATTTCTATTAAAATAATTAGGTATTGAGATTTGTTTATATTTTGGGACACATAGTATATTTTTTTACATTATCCCGTTAAAATGTATTTTGATATGAATTAATTTATTATCCCAAAACTGGATCTTGGACATCTTCATTATCATCTCAGTAAAATATACCTACCAAACTAACTCTCCAAAATGCAGTTATGAATTTTTTTTCTTAAACAGAAATACGCTATAACCCGTTTAGGTACAAAATAGTGAGAAAGATGAAAAAATATATCCATTTCGTTTATTTTTTAAATAATTTCTTAGAATTTCTCTAAAAATCTAATATTGTTGAAAAAAATAAAAAATTTATGAAAATGTTGATAATAATATAATATATTGCCCAAAATTATCAAATTTTTCATAATAAAATTTTGAATAAAACTATTAAGGTTATTTAATACAGTTTTATTATTAAATTGTATATACTGCTGAAAATGTATAACTATTTTTTTATGATTTATTTTTGTTTATTTTAATTTCATAGAAAAATCTCACACTTTCATGGCTGTTGTGTGAGATTTTTGATATTTTAAAAATTTTAAAGGGAGAAAATATTGTAAATCAATGTTGTTGCCTTATTGTAAAATGTAAGAATTTTTGATGAAATTTAATGGTTTTATAAATAAATTTTATTATTTTTAGTTAAAAAAGTTTTTTCTTTTTTGTTGCATTTCTTCGCGTGAGTATACTTGACTAATTCTATCGCACTGTTCGGTTTCTAGAATAGCTTTTTCCTCTTTTGTCTCTGGTAAAGTATCTATTTTTTGTCCTTTTTGCGTTAGAAATACTATGATCAGCATACAAACGGTGAAAATGAAACCAAGCCGATACGAGAATTGCAGCTTTGGTCATATTTTCTTCAGCAAATTGTTTGTCAGCCCAGGATTTGGAGACCGCTTATGACTTAAGATCTGCTTCTCAGAAAGCTTTTTAAGACAAATAGTATCATAGACTTTGCTACCATCAGTAATGGTCTTTTTGCGTCTAGTATTTGCTAGCAATAATAGTTCATAATAGAAAAGTCACCCTTTTTTGCTTCACTCTAAACGGTATAAGCTAATTTAATATACCCAATATACAGAAAATATAAAAACGTACTCTATTCCAGGATCGTGGAAATATTCTGCCGACGACTTCAAGTTCAGGAACGTTTAACTAAACAAATCGCCATCGCTGTGACACAGGCTGTTCGACCGGCAGGCGTTGCTGTCGTCATAGAAGGAGTGTACGTATCCACTTATATTAATTTAATTGCTGCCGTAAGGGTCTAGTACTGGAATGAATTTCGATGGCAATGGTTATAAACCGTCGTGGTGGTTAGTGGAGTATCGATTCGTTGTCAGCGAGATAATTTCTTACTTATTAGGTATCTTGTGTCGGGGGTATTATGAATTTTAAATTTTCCTTATCACCATTTGCTGTAATTCATTCCTTTATCTTCGGTAAAGAAAATATTATATGGTACAAATCGCTGATAAAAACGAATAAATTAATAAACGACTTTGCCTCAACAGTCACATGTGCATGGTGATGCGTGGTGTACAGAAGATAAACAGCAAGACCGTGACCTCCACAATGCTGGGAGTATTCCGCGATGACCCAAAGACCAGGGAGGAGTTTCTCAATCTCGTGCATTCCAAGTGAGAGAGCTATCTACCTATATTTAAGTTTCGTTACTTGCATTTGTGTTTTTTTTTTTGTAATTATTATTGAATTCCTTCACATGGTAAAACTTAGTTGTTGATACATTTGTTCTTTGAATGGTTTATTCTTTGATTTTAACATAAAGTTCACATAAAATATAAAATTAAACAAATTAAATGCGATTAGAAGCCTACAGCGATTTTCAAATTCAGTATTTACGATCAGTTTTTCACAAGTATCGATTTAAGTTTTACTATGTATTAAACATATTTCTTCTTATTTTGTCTTCTTTTTTGTTTTCTCCGGTTTATTTTACTTTCCTCAGTTATCTTTTGCTATTTCTGTTCGAAATTTTCGTTATTCATTACATAAAATAATTTATTTATTTTTAATTATTGTAATTTTGCACGTAACATTAATGGGAAAAAGTTTAAAGAAATTAAATTTACTGACTTCAATGTGAACTGATTTTTCTCTGTAAATTGGCCCTTGTAATTGCGATTGTTACAGTCACCTGAATTATATAATAAATTGAGTTAATGTTTCAGTTTGCGTTTTTAAATCTAAATGTATATTTATTTTAATGAATCAGCAGGCAGCGATAATTATTGTTTTATATGATTTCATTTAAATAATGTAAAAGTTTATAATAGAGCTTTTAGCGGTATTGTAATCTGCCACATGGTGGTTTATATATTAATTCACAGATTTATGTTATTTTTGTGTAAAGTTTGTGGCATTTTCGGTAATATAGTTTAGTTACTGTGGTGCACAAGTGAATTGGATTATTAATAATAAAGAGGAACACGCATTTGGGCTACCACAAAATCTCTCTCAAAAACAAAAAAAATATATTTACAAAAAATTACATTTACAGGTCGCTCAAAAATAACTACTTTACTACTACTTACTATTTTTACTTTACTTTGATTTAATAATGAAAAAATCGTGAACGACCTTTATAAAATGTAATATCAAAATAAATTTTCAGAATACATACATGTACAATCGCGAACGTCGACGTGAAAAAAAAGTAATTTTAAAAAATGTTGAGCGACCAATAAATTTTTTTTTCAAGTTAATTTGTGGTTGAGGAGTACCACCTATTCATAAAATGTATATTAACTTATTTTCATGTAATAAATAAATCAATTTTTGTTCGGCTACCCTAGCGTAGATATTATATAGGTAATAATAAAGTTAATTTACATTTATCACAAAATTGTTCTTTGGACCCTTTACGACTATTAAATAAATATAACATAAATATTATTTTACATAACTATTTTATATTATTATAGAGAAATTTATAGAAAAATAATGTACATTGTAAAATATATGTAATAGTAAAATACTAAAATGCAATTTAGTTACCAATACATTATGTACATAGAGAGGAATAAAGTATTTTTTAGTTAAATATAAATAAAACTGCCTTGGTTGTTAATAAATACATATTATTAAAATTGATATATCATGGCCAGTGTTCTGAAGAGCTGTTCAACTTGATTCCCTCTTCTCCCGTCCATAAGAAAACCACATTCGCTGGCCTCTGAAGCCACAAGTTGGCTATGTCATACTGTGCTATTGATTGTTCTCAGTCAGTGTGATTTCTTCTTCCTACAGCATAGGGTCCTTGAAACATAGTGTGAAGAGATATTTGAGTAGTCTGGAATAAAAGCGACGAAAACCGTTAAATTGTAGGTACCTTAGTGATCGCCGTTGTTTTCGGATAAACAGGTACAAGGCCGTAACTTTGCTACCTTAAAAAAAAGTGCTACTTTGCTTTGTGGCCTGATTTATTTTATAAACTTTTACTTCACAACTAATATAATTTATTTGATAAATAAATGTTTAAGTATATTTTTATGACAATAATAAGTATAATACAATTATTTTGTAATTAATGAAAAAGGTAGTTAATTAAATATATATTTAATTATTTTTTTATATACATATATTTTGTAGAATTTTTCAGTAGTATCCATAAAAGCGTATTTCTATTAAAATAATTAGGTATTGAGATTTGTTTATATTTTGGGACACATAGTATATTTTTTTACATTATCCCGTTAAAATGTATTTTGATATGAATTAATTTATTATCCCAAAACTGGATCTTGGACATCTTCATTATCATCTCAGTAAAATATACCTACCAAACTAACTCTCCAAAATGCAGTTATGAATTTTTTTTCTTAAACAGAAATACGCTATAACCCGTTTAGGTACAAAATAGTGAGAAAGATGAAAAAATATATCCATTTCGTTTATTTTTTAAATAATTTCTTAGAATTTCTCTAAAAATCTAATATTGTTGAAAAAAATAAAAAATTTATGAAAATGTTGATAATAATATAATATATTGCCCAAAATTATCAAATTTTTCATAATAAAATTTTGAATAAAACTATTAAGGTTATTTAATACAGTTTTATTATTAAATTGTATATACTGCTGAAAATGTATAACTATTTTTTTATGATTTATTTTTGTTTATTTTAATTTCATAGAAAAATCTCACACTTTCATGGCTGTTGTGTGAGATTTTTGATATTTTAAAAATTTTAAAGGGAGAAAATATTGTAAATCAATGTTGTTGCCTTATTGTAAAATGTAAGAATTTTTGATGAAATTTAATGGTTTTATAAATAAATTTTATTATTTTTAGTTAAAAAAGTTTTTTCTATTTCAAGTCCGTTCTTAACCCTTTTCTACTCTATTACTGTGACCAGAAACATTTCTGGAGTTTTCTTCAGATGTCAGAATAAAAAAATCAATTTAGGCTCTAAGAAGGCAGTTATGAATGTCAATAATACACTACTACTGGTTCGAAAAACATTCCAGTCATCGAAATAAGCCGGCGAGAAACATAGTCGGGTTTATTAACATTTTTTTAAATTGTTTTTACAATGTTTATATTGTTAACAGTTATTAGGTATCATTTTCTGTGGGTGTAATACTTCTACATATCATCGTTAGTCACGTAATAATAATCCTTAATACCCTGTTGAGATTAAAATTAGTAGTGGGCACATTCTCCAAAATTGTGGCGAAAACATGTTACATCGAGGAGAACGTGTGTAAACTGTAACTTACGATACTGATTTTTTTTTCCAGAGATAGAGTTAGAAGTCTTCTACTTTTGGCACTGAAAAATAGGTACTCGAAATGCTTGAAAAAAAAGCAAAACCCCCCAATTCATATAACCATGTAGTGTCACAATGCATGGGTGAGTAGTAATTTGCTTGATTATTGTCAAAATGACGAGAGCTTACATCTTTTTTAATAATAAAAAGGGGGTAAACGGGCAGGTGACGCACCTGATGGGAAGTGATCACCGCCGCCCACAAACATCCGCAACACCAGAGGACTCGCAGGCCTTTCAGGGAAGAATAAGCTCTCTTCTTGAAGGTCACCAGGTCCTAGCGGCTCGGAAAGACCCCAGGCGACAGCTGGTTCCACAGAGTGGTTGTGCGAGGCAGAAAGTGCCTTAAGAGACGCACAGTTATGGATCGCTGGACATCGAGGTGGTATGGATGGAATTTACGATTCTGTCCCGATGTCCGATGGTGAAATTCAGCAGCTGGGATCAATCCAAACAAATCCTCAGAAAAAATTCAAATTAACTCTAGTATTATTCTAATTAATTCTAATTTTACTATTTGTGCCAAGAAATCTAAAAATGCATAAATATGGTACTTGACATCGTAAGCTATCGAAATATGTTAAATTTAATCAGTTAAATTACAAAATCATTTTTATTTTATATTTTAAAAATATATCTATTTTTTATACGTTATACAAATTCACGAAACGGCAATAATTCTTGTGGAACGTCATTATTATATTCTGTGGTATGTGAAATATGTTTTTTGTTAGAAAGGCATATAATAATGACTGATGAATTTAAAGTGTATAGATACGACCAGCACTTATTTACAAATTCTTATAATTCTATACATATGTGGAGGCGATTATTACCACCTGCACATTAAAAGGGAAGATACTCCGACAAGACGGGTGTTATGTCTGGCGGGCAGCTGCCCAACGGTTGTTGTCGGGTTCTTGTATATATTCTAATTATTGAGTTAATTTTAATATCGCGATGCAGGATGCGTCGTATGTGGCAAGATAGATGTCGCTACACGTATTATAATTACGGTATAATATCTTTTTAACCGAGTTGAAAAAAAGAAGGAGGTAATCAATTCGGTTTTATATTTTTAAATGTTTGTTTACTCAGAACTCCGTCATTTATAAACCGAAAATTATGTTTTTGTTGGAAAAGGGATATTTCAACCGTGTCCTATTTTAATTTCATTAGCATTGGACCTTGGGTTTCGAAGATACGCCTGGAAACTCTTCAAAATCGAATAGGAAATGTATAGTGATTTATATATTGGTAGGTTTATGATAATCCGAGACTAGGTACCTAACTATGGTCAAGGACGTCCTGAATTTACTTGTACTGCGAAGGTACAACGGAACTCTTTAAACGGAAATTTATTTGGAGATTTCTCTCTACTTGGGACAATCCGGCTAATGAAATACTCTACAGAAGCTCTCAGTCAAATAACCCAGTGTCGTGTTCCTGCAGTGAGTATGGTTTCCAGAGCGCTTTAGCGTAGGGATGTTCAAAGTCTCAAAGCGCTAGTGGTGCCTATGGTGATATCCGCTTATCATCAGGCAAGCTATTGTATACTTGTTTGACACTTTTGTTGTGTTAAAAAGGCACCGGAACTCCGAGACAAATATCTTAGCATTCCATGGATTCACCATGCGGGTGCACGAGCAGCTCCTGAGACTTGCGACCCAGGTGTAGGTTTAAGGGGCCTCCTTAAGATGCAAATCAGCGCTCACTTTGACCGTCTGTGATACCCTCCCTGCCAAGCCAGATTTGGTAAGAGCCTGTTAATGCTGCTTTAGATACCCGTTCTAAAATAGAACTTACTGCAGTTCTCGACAGGCCGAGGTCTTTTAGCAAGTTATAGAGAGATTTCGCTAGAATTCCTCTCGCTCCCACTTCCACCGCATACAAGTTAACCGCATAGCCGTTTTTGCTTAGTTCATTACATAGATCGTAATATTTATTTATTTTTGTTGCGTGGTTTTTAGATATATTAGTTTCCCACGGTACAGTGATCTCTACAAGTACTATACGCTTTATTTATCGAGAATAAAGAAATATGCCCAGTCTGGATGACGAAACAATGTAACCTTGCCGTATTTAAGTTTAATGGAATTGTCGTATGACCGAGTTAGTTCGTGTCCTTGATGTCAGAAAACAGATTTCGTTGCCCCATTATTTCCGTTAACAGTCTCTCGTCGTGTGGTCAATTTATTAATTTGTTGGCCTCTATGTCTGACTACATCCTTCCTAGCCTTCCTAGCTTTATTGCATCAGTTACTATCTTTTAACCTGAGACCAATTGTTTCGTCATCAAATTTTACGTACACGGCTTCCATCAAATCTTTATCCTCCAGTTGATCTCTTCTTAGGGACGTCCATTTAATTTTTTTTATAATGCCCATAGCTCCATTTACTAGACCTTCAGAGATGGAAATCTTAACATCACTCGTGTTTCCACGCCAATTTTTAACGATTACAGAAAACCACCACGTTTATTGACGTCTTTATGATTTACGTTGTCAGGTGTATTGCTGCCATTATAGGCAGCGCGTTTAGAAGATCTACCCAAATTCGTTTTTAAGAAATCAATATCTACGGAACGCAAGATTCAGTAAAAAGGAAAATTTATTTTTTAAATTTTAAACAAAGCCAACTCCAAAAAAGGGTGGTTCCATTTTAATTACGTAGGCATTGGGTTGACCTTCAAATTCGAAGATACATTACGTTTGTTTTTTTTACTATCTGACTTTGACTTGTCTATAAATCAATTGTAATATCATCTGACGAGCCGAGCCGAGCTGCCCATTGCGCGTCATATTAATTACGTATGAATGTGGGCAGACTGAAAACCAGATTTGTGTGGTGAGGATACCACGTCATATAGCATCAACGGAGTTTGTTCCATTGCCCAATTGTGTATGTAATTTTCTTAAAACTTCTTAAAACTTTTTTTTGGCAGTAAATGATTATTATCAAAATCATTATAGTTGTATTATTAGTTGGTTTTCTTTTTTGTTATAATTTATCTTGTTTTACACTAAAGGCTTAGTATTTCCAGACGCCGTGATATATATACGTCTCCCGTCTAGGTACTGTAAATACTAGATGTAGACTGTATAAGCGTGGGTGGTTTGTTCTCTCCTTGAACTTGACAGAGAATGAAGGGAAGAGCTCTAGCTACCACGTCGTTCGATGTCATTTAAAATGTCTGTCGTGTTTTCTGTTTATCATTATATTAATAGGTGAAGCAAAAACTTTATACCCCTTTTTAAGCGTATTGCGTACATGGAAGACTGTGAGATTTGGCATGGTTAAAGTTTATATGGAGAAGGAGTGCAGAAAGCTAAAATTTATCTATGATATCTGTTACTAATATATTAAATTAAATTAATTAATGCTGCAAATCTAAACTTACGAACTTAGACCACTAAAATTTTGACATTGTCACTCAATGAAAAGTGACAGCAAGTGATATAATATTCATTGTTTAGGTTCATACTGCAAATTTCAAACAGAAAATATTCTATGATTAAAATGTCGCTGGTCGAATTTCGATCATTGGGCGACCGCTAGTTTTATATAAGTAGCCTAACTTACAAATGTGTAATACATTGTGGTGGTTGAATAAACGTTTCAATATCTGCAGACTACATTATTTATAAGACTGAGCTAGTTTGACGAAAGTATACATAAAATTGTTTTTATCTTCACACCCTAAAGATATACGTCAAGTGACAATAATTGTTAATTATGACTCATAGTTAATTTAAATTTTATAAATATCCGGTCGTAAAGGACAGTAAAAAATGATGTCTTAGGACCTGTGACACATCTTTTGAAACCATTAACCAGACACTTCATGGTCATCACAGTAATATAGATCGCAACTTTTTGCGAATCTTCTTCCATAGAAGTCCTTAAAGCAATTGTTACAAGAAAGTAAAATCCTAAAACATTTTAATCTATGCATCTCCTTATTTTTATACTACAAAAGTGGCAAACAAGCATACGGCCTGCCCGATGGTAAGCAGCTAGCGTAGCCTATGGATATGTTAGTATACTTACGGGGACGATATGTGATTCAAACACGAGAGTTCAAAGCGAACTGTTTATTTAATACATAGTACATCTCTTTTATAAGGTAACATATTAGATAGGTATGTTCTTGATTAAAGTTTTTGATATTTTAAAGATATTTATTTTTAGGATGAAAAAAAAAACACACCAAGATGGATGACGGCTTCATTTAATTTTTGTATTGTTACCACAGAGTAATTTTGTATATAGTTTGATAAATTGACAGTAGCGACATACGCAAGTCTTAAGAACCACAGACCAATAACCAGAGGATTAAGAACTACCAAAAATTGTTGTGTTCTGTATTTTATCTAATTTAAGGATACGATGCGTTCAATTTAACAAATCCCACAGTACTCCCGCCTTTTTAAAATAAAAAGAAAAAAATATATACTTACTTATTTTATTTTAATATTTTAAGAAAACTTACAGCTAAGTACTTATTTAAGTTACATGTATAAATTAATGAAGGCCATTTACAAGTTCTCATATATAATTATGTTCTTATATAAATAAAAAAATAAAGTAGACAGAAGAACACAAAAATATTAACAAAAGAAATAAGAATTCAAAAGAGCTTTCAACTTCTGCACAGTTGTATCAAATATATCAACGTCTAAATCACTAACCAATTTATTCATACTGCTGCTTACTCGAATGAAATAGGAATTTTGTCTGTAGGTAGTTCTAACTATAGGACTATAAAGTATGTTAGGGTTTCTAAAAGATGTTGCCGGTACACGTAGGTTAATTTTGCTCAGTATCTCCGAACAGTCAACTAGGCCATTGAGTATACACAAAAGATATGATACATCAGCTATTTATCTTCGTGTATACAGCGGGAGCATATGAAATTTTTTACAGCGCGATGTGTAATCTGGTACAATTATTTCAGATTTAAACTGTAGGAAACGAAGAAACCACTTTTGTATTTTCTCAATGCGTGTGATATATATATTATAATTGGGGTTCCAGACTTGAGATGCGTATTCAAGATGGGTTCGAAAAAAAGAACAATAAATTTTTTTTAAAGTTTTAACACATTTAAATTCATTGGATAATCGAAATACAAACCCTAATGCTTTAGAAGCTTTTTTGACAACATTATCAATATGCTTATCAAATATTAGTTTGGAGTCAAAAATAACACCTAAATCTCTAACAGCATTAACTCGTGATAATTTAGTATTTTTAAGAAAGTAATTGTGCAGAATCGGATTTAGTTTACGGGTATATGTTATAACTTGACATTTCGTGACATTTAAATCTAATTTATTGAGAGTACAATAATTTTGAAACTTATCTAAATCATACTGAATACGAACTACATCGGAAACAGTTTTAACAGGACATATAATTTTAAGGTCATCAGCGTAGAGAAGAATTTTGCAAGTGGTAAAACAGGATGGTATATCATTAATAAAAATGTTAAAGGGCAGAGGACCCAATAAAGATCCCTGAGGAAGTCCTGAAGCAATCTGCATCGGCGAAGATGTATAGCCATTTAGAACTACAGTTTGGCATCTGTTCTTGACATAAGATGAAAACCACCTAAACAAATTACCCCGAACCCCTATATCTCTCAGTTTGCAAAGCAGGATTTCATGATCTATCCTTCCTAGCCTTCCTAGCTTTATTGCATCAGTTACTATCTTTTAACCTGAGACCAATTGTTTCGTCATCAAATTTTACGTACACGGCTTCCATCAAATCTTTATCCTCCAGTTGATCTCTTCTTAGGGACGTCCATTTAATTTTTTTTATAATGCCCATAGCTCCATTTACTAGACCTTCAGAGATGGAAATCTTAACATCACTCGTGTTTCCACGCCAATTTTTAACGATTACAGAAAACCACCACGTTTATTGACGTCTTTATGATTTACGTTGTCAGGTGTATTGCTGCCATTATAGGCAGCGCGTTTAGAAGATCTACCCAAATTCGTTTTTAAGAAATCAATATCTACGGAACGCAAGATTCAGTAAAAAGGAAAATTTATTTTTTAAATTTTAAACAAAGCCAACTCCAAAAAAGGGTGGTTCCATTTTAATTACGTAGGCATTGGGTTGACCTTCAAATTCGAAGATACATTACGTTTGTTTTTTTTACTATCTGACTTTGACTTGTCTATAAATCAATTGTAATATCATCTGACGAGCCGAGCCGAGCTGCCCATTGCGCGTCATATTAATTACGTATGAATGTGGGCAGACTGAAAACCAGATTTGTGTGGTGAGGATACCACGTCATATAGCATCAACGGAGTTTGTTCCATTGCCCAATTGTGTATGTAATTTTCTTAAAACTTCTTAAAACTTTTTTTTGGCAGTAAATGATTATTATCAAAATCATTATAGTTGTATTATTAGTTGGTTTTCTTTTTTGTTATAATTTATCTTGTTTTACACTAAAGGCTTAGTATTTCCAGACGCCGTGATATATATACGTCTCCCGTCTAGGTACTGTAAATACTAGATGTAGACTGTATAAGCGTGGGTGGTTTGTTCTCTCCTTGAACTTGACAGAGAATGAAGGGAAGAGCTCTAGCTACCACGTCGTTCGATGTCATTTAAAATGTCTGTCGTGTTTTCTGTTTATCATTATATTAATAGGTGAAGCAAAAACTTTATACCCCTTTTTAAGCGTATTGCGTACATGGAAGACTGTGAGATTTGGCATGGTTAAAGTTTATATGGAGAAGGAGTGCAGAAAGCTAAAATTTATCTATGATATCTGTTACTAATATATTAAATTAAATTAATTAATGCTGCAAATCTAAACTTACGAACTTAGACCACTAAAATTTTGACATTGTCACTCAATGAAAAGTGACAGCAAGTGATATAATATTCATTGTTTAGGTTCATACTGCAAATTTCAAACAGAAAATATTCTATGATTAAAATGTCGCTGGTCGAATTTCGATCATTGGGCGACCGCTAGTTTTATATAAGTAGCCTAACTTACAAATGTGTAATACATTGTGGTGGTTGAATAAACGTTTCAATATCTGCAGACTACATTATTTATAAGACTGAGCTAGTTTGACGAAAGTATACATAAAATTGTTTTTATCTTCACACCCTAAAGATATACGTCAAGTGACAATAATTGTTAATTATGACTCATAGTTAATTTAAATTTTATAAATATCCGGTCGTAAAGGACAGTAAAAAATGATGTCTTAGGACCTGTGACACATCTTTTGAAACCATTAACCAGACACTTCATGGTCATCACAGTAATATAGATCGCAACTTTTTGCGAATCTTCTTCCATAGAAGTCCTTAAAGCAATTGTTACAAGAAAGTAAAATCCTAAAACATTTTAATCTATGCATCTCCTTATTTTTATACTACAAAAGTGGCAAACAAGCATACGGCCTGCCCGATGGTAAGCAGCTAGCGTAGCCTATGGATATGTTAGTATACTTACGGGGACGATATGTGATTCAAACACGAGAGTTCAAAGCGAACTGTTTATTTAAAAAAAAAAAAAAAAAAAAAAAAAAAAAAAAAACCCCCCCCCCAAGTTCCCCAATAACCAGAGGATTAAGAACTACCAAAAATTGTTGTGTTCTGTATTTTATCTAATTTAAGGATACGATGCGTTCAATTTAACAAATCCCACAGTACTCCCGCCTTTTTAAAATAAAAAGAAAAAAATATATACTTACTTATTTTATTTTAATATTTTAAGAAAACTTACAGCTAAGTACTTATTTAAGTTACATGTATAAATTAATGAAGGCCATTTACAAGTTCTCATATATAATTATGTTCTTATATAAATAAAAAAATAAAGTAGACAGAAGAACACAAAAATATTAACAAAAGAAATAAGAATTCAAAAGAGCTTTCAACTTCTGCACAGTTGTATCAAATATATCAACGTCTAAATCACTAACCAATTTATTCATACTGCTGCTTACTCGAATGAAATAGGAATTTTGTCTGTAGGTAGTTCTAACTATAGGACTATAAAGTATGTTAGGGTTTCTAAAAGATGTTGCCGGTACACGTAGGTTAATTTTGCTCAGTATCTCCGAACAGTCAACTAGGCCATTGAGTATACACAAAAGATATGATACATCAGCTATTTATCTTCGTGTATACAGCGGGAGCATATGAAATTTTTTACAGCGCGATGTGTAATCTGGTACAATTATTTCAGATTTAAACTGTAGGAAACGAAGAAACCACTTTTGTATTTTCTCAATGCGTGTGATATATATATTATAATTGGGGTTCCAGACTTGAGATGCGTATTCAAGATGGGTTCGAAAAAAAGAACAATAAATTTTTTTTAAAGTTTTAACACATTTAAATTCATTGGATAATCGAAATACAAACCCTAATGCTTTAGAAGCTTTTTTGACAACATTATCAATATGCTTATCAAATATTAGTTTGGAGTCAAAAATAACACCTAAATCTCTAACAGCATTAACTCGTGATAATTTAGTATTTTTAAGAAAGTAATTGTGCAGAATCGGATTTAGTTTACGGGTATATGTTATAACTTGACATTTCGTGACATTTAAATCTAATTTATTGAGAGTACAATAATTTTGAAACTTATCTAAATCATACTGAATACGAACTACATCGGAAACAGTTTTAACAGGACATATAATTTTAAGGTCATCAGCGTAGAGAAGAATTTTGCAAGTGGTAAAACAGGATGGTATATCATTAATAAAAATGTTAAAGGGCAGAGGACCCAATAAAGATCCCTGAGGAAGTCCTGAAGCAATCTGCATCGGCGAAGATGTATAGCCATTTAGAACTACAGTTTGGCATCTGTTCTTGACATAAGATGAAAACCACCTAAACAAATTACCCCGAACCCCTATATCTCTCAGTTTGCAAAGCAGGATTTCATGATCTATCCTGTCAAATGCTTTACTGAAATCAGTATAAATTACATCTACCTGGGCAGGCTCTGACATGTAGTAAGTTATGTAATCACTAGACAGGATAAGATTTGATATAGTAGATCTTCCTTTTAGAAAGCCATGTTGCCGATCGTTAAAGGAATGTTTAAGAGAAGGATAAAGTTGTTTGAAAACGACTTTTTCGAATACTTTAGAAAAAATGCAAAGTTTGGAGATGGGTCTGTAGTTAATGACCAAGTCTTTAGAGCCATTCTTATGAACAGGCGTAATTAAGGCAGATTTCCGTATATCGGGCATTATCCCATCTTTAAGAGAACGCTAGAAAGAATCATACACTAGAAAACATCAACCTATAAATTATATCTATAAACTTGACATGTTGCCAGTGCAGAGGGTTTCTGTCGTTCGTGATTTGGGGGTGATGATGGATTCCAAACTGCTTTACACGTATCACTATGATTACATACGTCAGAAAGCTTTAAAAATGTTTGGATTCATTTGCAGAGTTGCAAGGCCTTTTGTAAACTTAAACTCACTAAAACTATTATATTTTACATACATTAGGAGCTATCTCGATTATGCTTCGCCAATATGGTCACCAGTTTATATCACACATAAGACTAGTCTAGACAACATTCAAAGTAAATTCCTGAGATATCTAAATTATAAATTTAATAACGAGCATACGTCATACTTAATTGATTTAGACTTTTACAATTTAACTTCTTTATCAAAACGACGATCTATCTTCGACATGACATTATTATGCGATATTTTGAACAACAATATTGATTGCCCCGAACTAGTGAATAGGATTAATTTCAAAACACATACAAAAATTATTCGAAATCCGCGCTTATTTGCACCACCGCCAGTTAAACACAATTATGCTAAGAACTCTGTTTTACAAAGATGTTTTAACATGTATGACACGAAATTTAGTCATATTGATTTATTCCAGTCAAATAGGAATGTTTGAAAATTGTTTGAAAAACACGTTGAAATAGTCATCATGGCTGTGAAACAGGAACACAGAAAGGACTCAGTTTACTCTCTATTGCTTATAACATAGATAAATATACAATTCACATATGCTTTCACTCAGGAGCATATGATCCCAACACACCTAACACTCTCACGCACACGCACACTACACGCAGACTCACACTCCCACTCACATTGAGATATAGAAACACATAATACTTCATAATGATATTTTTTATGTATATAAATATTTAACCGCTGCATAACAAACAAAATTTAATAATAATTGTTTCGTAATTGGCAAGTGACAGCAAGTGATATAATATTCATTGTTTAGGTTCATACTGCAAATGTCAAACAGAAAATAGTCTATGATTAAAAAGTCGCTGGTCGAATTTCGATCATTGGGCGACCGCTAGTTTTAGATAAGTAGCCTAACTTACGAATGTGTAATACATTGTGGTGTTTGAATAAACGTTTCAACTATCTGCCGACTACATTATTCATAAGACTGAGCTAGCTTGACGAAAGTATACATTAAAATGTTTTTATCTTTACACCCTAAAGATATACGTCAAGTAACAATAATTGTTAATTATGACTCACGGTTCATTTAAATTTTATAAATATCCGGCCGTAAAGGACAGTAACAATTGATTTATTTATATGACACTTTTTTTGAAATTATTAAGGCGCTCATGGACGAATCTGAGTTTATGGGGGTGCACCATCATGCTGAAACCATTTTCGGCGATATTTAGCTAATGATAAATCGTCTAAAATGTCCTCCGACTGTTCATTTATGAGGTTTAAATATCGCTGTCCGTCAAGTTGCTGTGGCAGAATCATTGGTTCTAGTATGCGATCCTTAAATAAACCTGCCCATACGTTAACCGACCATCGGGTTTGGTGCCTGGTTTGTAGAACAGCGTGCGGGTTCACCTCGGAATAAACGTGTGTATTTCTTCGGTTCCACAGCCCGTTTCCTGTAAATGTCTACTCGTCCGTACTAAATTAAAAAACAAATTTACTTTTTAAAGAAAGCCCGACGTTGGGTAAGATAAATTTTATTTAGATAGATAGGTATGTTCTTGATTAAAGTTTTTGATATTTTAAAGATATTTATTTTTAGGATGAAAAAAAAAACACACCAAGATGGATGACGGCTTCATTTAATTTTTGTATTGTTACCACAGAGTAATTTTGTATATAGTTTGATAAATTGACAGTAGCGACATACGCAAGTCTTAAGAACCACAGACCAATAACCAGAGGATTAAGAACTACCAAAAATTGTTGTGTTCTGTATTTTATCTAATTTAAGGATACGATGCGTTCAATTTAACAAATCCCACAGTACTCCCGCCTTTTTAAAATAAAAAGAAAAAAATATATACTTACTTATTTTATTTTAATATTTTAAGAAAACTTACAGCTAAGTACTTATTTAAGTTACATGTATAAATTAATGAAGGCCATTTACAAGTTCTCATATATAATTATGTTCTTATATAAATAAAAAAATAAAGTAGACAGAAGAACACAAAAATATTAACAAAAGAAATAAGAATTCAAAAGAGCTTTCAACTTCTGCACAGTTGTATCAAATATATCAACGTCTAAATCACTAACCAATTTATTCATACTGCTGCTTACTCGAATGAAATAGGAATTTTGTCTGTAGGTAGTTCTAACTATAGGACTATAAAGTATGTTAGGGTTTCTAAAAGATGTTGCCGGTACACGTAGGTTAATTTTGCTCAGTATCTCCGAACAGTCAACTAGGCCATTGAGTATACACAAAAGATATGATACATCAGCTATTTATCTTCGTGTATACAGCGGGAGCATATGAAATTTTTTACAGCGCGATGTGTAATCTGGTACAATTATTTCAGATTTAAACTGTAGGAAACGAAGAAACCACTTTTGTATTTTCTCAATGCGTGTGATATATATATTATAATTGGGGTTCCAGACTTGAGATGCGTATTCAAGATGGGTTCGAAAAAAAGAACAATAAATTTTTTTTAAAGTTTTAACACATTTAAATTCATTGGATAATCGAAATACAAACCCTAATGCTTTAGAAGCTTTTTTGACAACATTATCAATATGCTTATCAAATATTAGTTTGGAGTCAAAAATAACACCTAAATCTCTAACAGCATTAACTCGTGATAATTTAGTATTTTTAAGAAAGTAATTGTGCAGAATCGGATTTAGTTTACGGGTATATGTTATAACTTGACATTTCGTGACATTTAAATCTAATTTATTGAGAGTACAATAATTTTGAAACTTATCTAAATCATACTGAATACGAACTACATCGGAAACAGTTTTAACAGGACATATAATTTTAAGGTCATCAGCGTAGAGAAGAATTTTGCAAGTGGTAAAACAGGATGGTATATCATTAATAAAAATGTTAAAGGGCAGAGGACCCAATAAAGATCCCTGAGGAAGTCCTGAAGCAATCTGCATCGGCGAAGATGTATAGCCATTTAGAACTACAGTTTGGCATCTGTTCTTGACATAAGATGAAAACCACCTAAACAAATTACCCCGAACCCCTATATCTCTCAGTTTGCAAAGCAGGATTTCATGATCTATCCTGTCAAATGCTTTACTGAAATCAGTATAAATTACATCTACCTGGGCAGGCTGACATGTAGTAAGTTATGTAATCACTAGACAGGATAAGATTTGATATAGTAGATCTTCCTTTTAGAAAGCCATGTTGCCGATCGTTAAAGGAATGTTTAAGAGAAGGATAAAGTTGTTTGAAAACGACTTTTTCGAATACTTTAGAAAAAATGCAAAGTTTGGAGATGGGTCTGTAGTTAATGACCAAGTCTTTAGAGCCATTCTTATGAACAGGCGTAATTAAGGCAGATTTCCGTATATCGGGCATTATCCCATCTTTAAGAGAACGCTAGAAAGAATCATACACTAGAAAACATCAACCTATAAATTATATCTATAAACTTGACATGTTGCCAGTGCAGAGGGTTTCTGTCGTTCGTGATTTGGGGGTGATGATGGATTCCAAACTGCTTTACACGTATCACTATGATTACATACGTCAGAAAGCTTTAAAAATGTTTGGATTCATTTGCAGAGTTGCAAGGCCTTTTGTAAACTTAAACTCACTAAAACTATTATATTTTACATACATTAGGAGCTATCTCGATTATGCTTCGCCAATATGGTCACCAGTTTATATCACACATAAGACTAGTCTAGACAACATTCAAAGTAAATTCCTGAGATATCTAAATTATAAATTTAATAACGAGCATACGTCATACTTAATTGATTTAGACTTTTACAATTTAACTTCTTTATCAAAACGACGATCTATCTTCGACATGACATTATTATGCGATATTTTGAACAACAATATTGATTGCCCCGAACTAGTGAATAGGATTAATTTCAAAACACATACAAAAATTATTCGAAATCCGCGCTTATTTGCACCACCGCCAGTTAAACACAATTATGCTAAGAACTCTGTTTTACAAAGATGTTTTAACATGTATGACACGAAATTTAGTCATATTGATTTATTCCAGTCAAATAGGAATGTTTGAAAATTGTTTGAAAAACACGTTGAAATAGTCATCATGGCTGTGAAACAGGAACACAGAAAGGACTCAGTTTACTCTCTATTGCTTATAACATAGATAAATATACAATTCACATATGCTTTCACTCAGGAGCATATGATCCCAACACACCTAACACTCTCACGCACACGCACACTACACGCAGACTCACACTCCCACTCACATTGAGATATAGAAACACATAATACTTCATAATGATATTTTTTATGTATATAAATATTTAACCGCTGCATAACAAACAAAATTTAATAATAATTGTTTCGTAATTGGCAAGTGACAGCAAGTGATATAATATTCATTGTTTAGGTTCATACTGCAAATGTCAAACAGAAAATAGTCTATGATTAAAAAGTCGCTGGTCGAATTTCGATCATTGGGCGACCGCTAGTTTTAGATAAGTAGCCTAACTTACGAATGTGTAATACATTGTGGTGTTTGAATAAACGTTTCAACTATCTGCCGACTACATTATTCATAAGACTGAGCTAGCTTGACGAAAGTATACATTAAAATGTTTTTATCTTTACACCCTAAAGATATACGTCAAGTAACAATAATTGTTAATTATGACTCACGGTTCATTTAAATTTTATAAATATCCGGCCGTAAAGGACAGTAACAATTGATTTATTTATATGACACTTTTTTTGAAATTATTAAGGCGCTCATGGACGAATCTGAGTTTATGGGGGTGCACCATCATGCTGAAACCATTTTCGGCGATATTTAGCTAATGATAAATCGTCTAAAATGTCCTCCGACTGTTCATTTATGAGGTTTAAATATCGCTGTCCGTCAAGTTGCTGTGGCAGAATCATTGGTTCTAGTATGCGATCCTTAAATAAACCTGCCCATACGTTAACCGACCATCGGGTTTGGTGCCTGGTTTGTAGAACAGCGTGCGGGTTCACCTCGGAATAAACGTGTGTATTTCTTCGGTTCCACAGCCCGTTTCCTGTAAATGTCTACTCGTCCGTCCAGATCACGTATTCAATGAAACCAGGCACACGTTGTTGCGGGTCTTATCCAATGGTAAAAAACTCGCCAGTGATCGTTCTCACCGGATACCAAGCTTGCACTTTGTGCACTTTTTATGGGCACATTCGTTTACGCTTTAACACCTTGGAAACTGTCCAGTATAACACACTTGTTACATCTCGAAGCCTTAACAATTTAGCAATACCTCGTTTAACTAAGTTCGGATTTCAGCGAACGACATCAAAAATGCTCTCCTCGAACTGAATAGCCACTTGACTTCCACCTCCTGTCGCTACTGGGGCAGTGGGCCGATTTTCCAACACTCGCTGAATAGCTGCTGTTATCAGGCGAGAGTCAGTCGGATGTCCAGCTGTCGGGAATCTCTCTCGGTAAATTCGTAATGCACGCGAAGCATTCCCGCGAGCTTCTCCAAGGCACATTATTCATTAACATGCTACCGTATTCACGAACACTATAAACGTATGCGTTAGGCATTATTAAAACAAAACTCTCATAAAATCAACACAATCTTAAAAAGAAACAAAAAACGTAACAATAAAATAATGACAAGAACTTAGTTAACAATACGATTGAACGAATATCTGTCGCCCACGCACGCACACATGAAATGAAAGTCAAAGTGTAACTGTCTCAAGAACTAAAAATACTAAACTTAATAATCAACCCCGCCAAAAGAAATAAAGCGCCGCGGGCCGCTTCCTTGCAGTAGCCCCTCGTTAGCGTCGAAAGCGGCACTTTGATCTTTTCCGCAGATCGATAAACCGTTATACCTACATTCACTACTATTATTTCATAAGTTTAGTTATCCCTACTGACTAGTCTTCATATGGAATTTAGAAGTTTTAATTCAATTATTTTAATACATTTATACAATCAATTGTACCCTGACGTAACAAGAAGCTCGCTACTACAAAAATGATATTAGAATATTAAATTAACCTAATTGGATTATCACGTACACAATTAAAAAATTTACAATTTTGTACAAGAAATTAAAAATGAAATGGTACAGAATAATGTAATAGTTGAAGAAACTATTTGCAATTATGATCGACAATTAATTAATCTATCAGAATGAATTTAAAAATAAAATTCTTGTACTTTATGTTAACAGACTTTCTGTTTTTAGTCCGGCCAATACTTTAATTTGAAAACAGGTAGGTACGTCACATCTAGTAGGTTAGTTGCGTGCAGCGCAAGATTGACGCTGCGCCCGGGCGTTCGTTGATCCGAGCATCAGCTGTTTTTGATTTTATGTTTCATTGCTGGTTTTTTTTTATTTATTAAAGTAATGTATTTTTTATGAAATTATCGTTTCATTTAGCTGTACTAACACGATGGAGCGTAAATAATGCTAATAAAAAGTTAAAATAATATGTTTTTTTTTTATCAGGATCAATTTTTTTTCCATCCCATCATCAAAGGTGTCGTTAGTACTATCGTCTGTCTTCATTTTCGGGAGCGGTCTACTAATACCCTGTATACATATGTAAAATAATCTTAAGAGTATTAATGAAACATATTATTTAAGTTTTTCGTAACTATACACATTATAGCTGACATTTAAGCTATTGTTTTATTTACCACTTCCGTTTTTGAAAACACATCACAATTTCATTAACACATCGTTATGAATGAGGTGGTTGCGGCTGTTGCTGAGTCATCGGAGAATTGGTTGAGCTATATATACCACACAGTCATTTCTCTGTGTAACATTTTCTTGGTATGTTCCCACAGATGCATTGCTGACCTTGAACTCCCCTACCCCAAGGAGTTCTGGAAAGCCTACGCACCGCAGAAACAAAACACAAGGTTATTTGGCTGCGATATTCTGTTATGGTGGAGTTATTCCACCAGTTGAGCTGCTCCAAAAAAAATATATCTATGCCCTACCTCACAATACGTCTTGTCCTTTACGCCCTTTGTAAACTGAAGTGTCGATATAGATATTATAGGCATATTCGACAGGCCCCGTGGCGCAGTGGTAGTAAACCCTACTATTGAGCTGAGAGGTCTCGGGTTCGAGCCCCGCCCACGACTTACTTTTGTGTGATGAGCATAATAATTTTCAGTTGTGTGTTTATATATATATTAGCTGTTTAGTTACCATACTACAAGCTTTGCTTAGTTTAAATGGCCGTGTGTGAAATTGTGTCCTCATATTTATTTATTAAAAAAAAAAATATATTTAAAAATAAAATTGAATCATTGTTCCTAGCCTAAATATAAACAGAAACAAAAGCCATTATAATATCTTAATGAAACAAGTATTAAACGTCAATTAAAGTATTTTGATAACCTTCATTAGGTAATTGATCAGTAAACCCACAATCTCTTCAATATTTATATAAACACTAGCTACTACCCGCGACATCGATCACGTTGTCATTGAAATTAAATAACTCGCGCTATACATATTATTATAAATTAGTATTGTACTAATATAGAACAATCGTGTGTGCGCGCACAAGTTAGGTACCACTCTTTCATCGCCCTTGAATAAATAGTTTACGAATGCTTAAATGATAAAAAAAACAAACTTTCATTTATATTCATACTAGCTGTGTCCGAGGCTTCACTCGCGAGGAATATAGTCGTCGGTCGAGTGGCTCATTCCATTAATAATGCAATAAGTTGAAAATAGAAATATATTCTTGTTGTTTTTTTATAGGTCATTTTATAATCTACAATTTTATTATGTGGTACATTACAATCCATTTAAGCGTCTTTGTTATATAACCTAGGCAGATAACCCAGTCAGTTGCCAGTCAATCTTCGCTTAGGACAGGATTTGGCCGGTTCTCCTGGGTTCAACCACTGTGATGAGCGTTTCCGATTGTCGTAAAGGATCAATTTTTCGTCGCAAGTTACAGTACGATTCAAAATTCCGTCGTTAGTGTGACGGTTGAATAATGTAACGCAGCAATTTATGCGTGTTTGTTGGTGTGCTTGAGTCAATTCAAGCGGTACCCATTTCTCGAGCTTTTCACTTTTCCAATTTATTTCAAGTGAATTAAAATTGTTTTATCACTCACACCGAAGCCTGCCGCTAACTCTGACGTGGTTTGCTATGGATTTGTTTCTTTATCACTTTTAATTCTTTATTATCAACTAGGGTCTCCGGCCGTCCACGGGTTTTGTTTCGTAGGTCAAAATTTCAAGAACGAAAACATTGGAACCCTACACGTACCGTGCTTTCTTTTACAGTAGCTTCCCCATATACATCATTATTCCTTATAGCTGTTTCTGCAGCGCTGATGCCACTGTGGAACTCATAATCCTAAATAACGCGATATTAAAGTTTTCAATTTTTTTAGAAGAACGATTTAAAAAAAAAATCAAGTTGTGCGAAAATTAATGAATCACTAGATTCTAAACACAAATACACAAGCCTAAATTTGAATTTGAAATTCCTAACTAAACGCTGGCGTTTGATGTTTGAGATTAAAGTGGCCAGTTCAAGAAAATGTCAATTTCATATTATGTAAGGACATATTATTTAGTATAAAGCTGATGTGTTTGTTTGTTTGATTGAACGCGCTAAACTCAGAAACTACTAGTTGGAATGAAAAAAATAGTTTAGTATTCGATAGCCCATTTATCTAGAAATACTATAGGTTATATATCATCATGCTACGACCAATAGAAGCGGATCATCAATGAAAAATGTTGCAAAAACGGGGAAAATTTATACCTTTTGAGAGCTTCCATTGTGTGCGCTGCGTAAATGGTTAAAGTTATGCAAGAATCATGTGTAACGGAATTGTTTCTATTAAAAAGTTAAAAAATGTCTGAGATAGCATGTCTATCTTTTAAGGTTGACTCAGTATAACCTTTTATATGGTAATAAAATTTGTTTTATAATTATGCATTATTTTTTGAGGTGTTTTTATAAGCATGCTATTAATATTATGTAAGGATTAATCCTTACCGAAATGAGTACGTTATTCATCACAAGTATTTAATTTCGAACAAAAGTGTCCTTTACATCATTTCATTTCTAAGGATATCTTAGGAGATATCACAGTTTTAAAATAACTCGAGAAATCTGCAAAGTATGAAATAAATCTCCGATTCGTTTCGAATATAATGTGAGAGTTATTGACAGGATCTAAAAGTGTCATGTCATGGTTTTCGTGATACCCTCTAACTCGGGAGAACAAGATGATTATATGAGACTCCTACTTATTAAAACAACACGGAGTACTATCAGTCGCCATAGGTGGGGCGACACGGCGCGGCGTGAGGTAATGTTATAAATGACGTGCATTCCTCAAAAATATAAGTTATTCTAAATAATATATTTTTTCTCCTCCGGGATGAAAAGTTCACTTTTAGTCCCTGACACGCGGGAGAAAAGTACCCGATTCTCTCCCGGTGAGATGGCAAATGTGCGCATGCGCGTACTTTGCTTTATCTCCCGGTAACCTAGCAACTGCGTGTTTATATATAAAATATATAAACTTTTCATCCCGGAGGAGAAAAAAATTGTAAACGCACCTAGGGAGAAACCATACGCGCAGGCGTGAATGCCCTACTTTTCTCCCTCGGTGCGTAATATACTATTAAAAAGCCGTTGGGGTCTTATGGGGGTTAGTCGTGGGGGGTTGGTGGTGGAGGGTTAGCGGCGGAGGGTCAGGGAGCAGGGAGTCCCAGTAGGTGACTCGACAATTCCCCTGTGTAGGGTCCTCGGGGAGTCCTATGAGGGGACATATGGGGGTCAGTGGGGTCAGTGGGGTCAGTGGGGGGTCAGTTGGGGGTCAGTGGAGGGTCAGTGGGGTTGCAGTGATTATTTTAATAATTGTATATTATTAATTTCATAATTCATAGTACATATATTCCACCATATAGCGTGGCGATGAGTCGCCACGGCCTAGATCGCCACGCTATGGCTTGTATCGCCACGCCTACAATCAGATTTACCCCTCGCCTATATTAAGTTTCACATCAATAATAAGAGTGCCATTATTACAAAATACCAACGATATTCGGTTAGGTTAAACTTGCGAACAAGTAGTACTACCGAGTCGGCCACGGTAGCGGTCGCGACCGGCGTGCGCCACGGTTTTATGATCTGTACACCGAGAACGACTATTCAGAGACCGAGTGTAACTTTTTTCATCCTTTGCCTAAATAGCATTTGGCATTTTGGCATAAAAACCAAACTATATCACATAAAATGCCGCCAAAATTGCATATTATATGGTCAAACAACATAAGTTTATGAAAATAGAACAAAAACTATCACTTGACACTTTGAAATCATGCTAAAACTCCCAAGTGATATACGAAACTAATCGGAAATTTATTTCATTTTTTGCCTTAATATCACTTGCATTCTATAGAATGCCTAGGCAAAGTATATAATAATTATCTTTATTTCATATATTGCCGTCTACTCTTGGGCTTTCTATAGAATGCCAGCATTTCATACATTGCGTATAACATATACATTAAAATATGGGTTATAAGATTATAAGTAAGTGAAATATTATTTCACGGGTAGTCATTATTTGCAACAAATCATCATCATCATCAACATCATTTCAGCCGCAGGACGTCCACTGCTGAACATAGGCCTCCCCCATAGATCTCCAGAGCGACCGATCTTGTGCGGCCTGCACCCAACGGCTCCCAGCGACCTTTATTATGTCGCCTTTCCATCTAGTGGGGGGCCGTCCTACGCTGCGCTTTCCGGTGCGTGGTCTCCACTCGAGAACCTTTCTGCCCCAACGGCCGTCAGTTCTCCGAACTATGTGCCCCGCCCACTGCCACTTCAACTTGCTAATCCTTTTGGCTATGTCGGTTACCTTAGTTTGTCTACGGATCTCCTCATTTCTGATTCGATCTCGTAGAGAAACACCAAGCATAGCCCTCTCCATAGCTCGCTGAGCGACCTTGAGCTTTCTTATGAGGCGCACAGTGAGCGACCACGTCTCTGTGCCGTATGTCATCACTGGCAACACACACTGGTCAAAGACTTTCGTCTTGAGGCACTGAGGTATTTTGGACGAGAAGACGTCGCGCAGTTTCCCGAACGCTGCCCAGCCGAGTTGGATTCGTCGACTGACCTCTTTTTCAAAGTTGGACCTACCTAACTGGACTGTTTGTCCCAGGTAGACATAATCTTCAACAACTTCTAGACAAGAGTTTCCAACTGATACTGGGGTGGGCACCACATGGACATTCGACATGATTTTCGTCTTGTCCGTGTTCATTTTAAGGCTCATCTGTTGAGAAACTTTGTCGAGGCCGTCGAGCATTGTGCCAAGATCTTCCAGCGATTCTGCCATGACTACGATGTCGTCAGCAAATCGAAGGTGAGTGATGTACTCGCCATTAACATTGATGCCGAGTCCTTGACATTCCAGGAGCTTGAAGGCGTCCTCTAGAGCGGCGGTAAACAGTTTCGGAGATATTACGTCTCCCTGTCTAACGCCTCTTCTCAAAAATTGCCTTCGTGCACTGCTCCTGTACTCGGACCGACATGGTGGCGTTGTTGTACAAGTACTTCAACACTTCGATATATCGATAGTCAATACGGCAACGCTGGAGAGACTGCAACACTGCCCAGGTTTCGACCGAATCAAAGGCTTTTTCGTAGTCCACGAACGCTAAGCAGCGTATAGATGTGGTCTACGGTGCTAAAGCCTTTTCGGAAACCGGGTTGTTCGGGAGGCTGAAAGTCATCAAACTTGTGCTTGAGACGATTCAATTAAATAAAGTGTTTAAAAACAACTTTTTAAAACCTATCTACTCCCGGATTATCCGGTAACATATACATTATATATACAATATAGAATACGTGTTCGTTTGTCTTCTGAGCATTCGTAAACCATATATAGATAAATAGATTCCCTGTATATATGTATATCCGGTATAAGACTTGTGTAAAGACATATATACACTAATAAGTTAAATACGGTATCATTATCTAGAATTTCGATGTACAAACAGGCGTAGGTCAAATGTACAGATAAATGAAACAAACACATTAACTATCGATTATTTGTTTGTATATAAATTATTAATATATTGTGGTGAGTGTCATGTTGTTTATCATTCTGTGAGTGAAATTCGACAAGGTGAGTGCATCTACTTTACGTTTTTACTTTATGATAAAATTATTTAATATACACATTATGTTGTTGGTAATAATTTAATTTTTATTTTAATTTGTACTTATGGCAAAACATTTCTTTTGAGATAAGGGAAATCTTTAACGGTTTTAGCAGTATATTCCAAGAAAGTGTGCTGGTAGTGATTTTATATTATCATTAGGTACTAGCTGTATCTTATAGGTATTTTGTTAACGTTTCAAAACATAGTCTAATAAAATCTTTTTAGTAAAACCATCTATAAAATAATAAAGTCATGCATCGAAGTCTGTTATATGATGCTTGAGTTATACGAAGCGTTCTGCTAGCGCATTTTTAATGCGCACCGCTAAAGAGTGAAACATTTTGCCGAATTTTGTATTTCCCGATAATAATTATAACCTGGGTATCTTCAAGTCTTGAGTGAGGTATAAAGCAAGCGTGCTCCGTCGTAGACCACATCATCACTTACTTACTTAGCAAACCTGAAATAATTTATTATTTTGCGAGATAAATTTTTCAAACTACCTTGGCACAGAACTAACAATTATGTGGTTTTTGTTAACAATTAATGCGTTTTGGAGATTATAATGAATACATATGTTTATATATGCAATTATATGCGTCTTATAGCGTTTGATATATATGCAAACAAACAAATTGAAACTTTTTTTTTTTTTGTAACAATGCGGTGAGTTTTTGGCGTGTGATACAACGTGAACTTTGAATAATAAAATTTATATATAGGGAACTAGTTGCAATCCTGGGAGAAGTGACCAAAAACAAATGGTGTAGCTCGAAAGAGGCCTTATATAATTAGGTGCGGGATGCGGGTAAACTATGGAACTCACTGCGTTAATATGGTGACTCGTAGCGTGTGTAATATAACTCGACGATTAACCCTTCTTCAAAAACTAAATTACATGTCACTCGCGGCGAAGGCCTTCCAAGCTAGATTTTTAACGGCGGTTGTACAAAGTTCACTATATCACTCTTTAAAGCGTGCGGCGTTGCCTGCGTGGTGATGCGCTTGCGTTCCGAGACGGACTGTTTGCGAGGGGGGAGTAGGGGAGGGAGGTGGTTATGAGGTGGTAGGTTTAGCGGGAAATATTTAATGCCTTGTAATTAACACGCGCCAACACACGTTAACTATTGAAAAAAGACCTTTGTTTATCTGAATGTCCAGCATGTATTATAGACCATAGATAAGCAACAAGAGGTTAAGGTCCAGTTAATAGACAGTCCCCATTCTAAATTACATTCTTTACGAATAACCCTAAATTAATTTTATACTCATATTAGTTAAACCCTGCCACGTTTCACTGTGGTTCAGTCTGTTAATATTAACTATTAGGGAAAAAATTAAAAATATTTTATTAAACAATGATTCACTAAGAAAGTACATCACTTTCTGCGGTGAGTAGGGTTTCAAGACCTCCTAGGGGAAGGAGGGTTCAAGTTTGATAGCGGGCTAATGGTACCTCTCGTATTACAAATTTCGATAGGTTACGATGTTCGCTTACTATCAAGTGAGCCGTACTTGTTTGCCACTTTACTGTTAGAAAAAATTAGATATAGGTTTTACAAAACCAGAAAAAAAACAGTCCATTAACAATAAAAAACTCACAAAAGTTAGAAATTTAAACTACATTAGAATAAACCACTCCTTTATATCTCTGTTTGATAAGCTATTAAGTATTATTATCCTAACTATGACAGCAATTATTATATTAACTAAACCATTATACCTTATCAGTTATTGACATTCATAATGACCTTAATAATTTCAAATTACAGATATCAGGATGCAGCTAATAAGCTTCTTAGGTGTTATGTTTTTAATCGGATTGGCGGCGACGGCTCCGGTAACCGAAAATAATAAAGATGACAAACTCGAAGTGACATCTGATCTATTCAGAGATGAATTTATTGTATATAGATCTCAGCATGAAATCATTCGTCTGACTGTTCCACTAAACTTTCTGAACTTTGACGATGATACCGATGATTTGTCTTTAGAAAACATAGTTAGCAATATAACAGTGTTTTTCGTTGAAGCCGATGTCAATGAGAATGGACAGACGGAATACAAAGGTCTTTACTCCTTGAAAAACGGTAAAGCAACAAAAATTTTAGAAACCGGCACTGATGCTTCGGCGACTAATGAAGATACCACAGAAGTTTATATATCAGCTAAAGATGGTATTTATGTATTCAATTCAAAAACAAATAAGACAGAAAAATACGGAACCATCACAGATAGCTTGATCGGTATAGTTAAAACGAACGGTTCTGAAGTACTATACGTGTTGACAGAAGATAATGTCGTATACAAAGTGACTGAGGGTGGTAATAAAAAAGAAAAACTAGACAATGTGAAAGACGCCCAACAAATCGTTTTAGATTATTCCAACAATTTATACTTCTACAATAAAGATAATGTTCCTTATGTTGTTACCGAAGATGGTGTTAAGAAGATCGCTGGCATACCAGAGAACCCAACTTACGTGCAACTAATAAAGCCACCATTTCTCGTCGAGGATGGAGCGTTGTTCGCAGCGGATGATAAACTTTACATTATTTACGGAAATGGAACTAGTGAAATAGGCGATTTCGTTCTTCAATTGAAACCTACAGCGTACGCTCCAGAAGCTATTCTCGTTCAATATTACAGTTACAATAAGAACATTTATGAATACAATATACTGAAAATAGTTTTAGGTGCAGTACTCGGTGACCTAAAGAGTTTATTGGAAGACAAGCTTGACGTCATTCAATCGATTGGAATGCGCTCCAGAAATGAGTTAACTGCTTAAACTTTTATTTTTGTGAATTTATCATTGTTTTTAATGATTTTTTTTTCTCTTTCTCATTTCTTCTTTTCTATTATCCTACTTCTCCCTTTAATTCATAAACTTTTAGTCATTTGTCTCGTACTGAATATAGGTATTATTTTTATGTTTTGATTTCCGTAATTTTATATTAGAATTAATATTATGTATAGACATTTAAATATATTTACTAAATAGCATAACTGCGATCAAATCTGTAACAATAATAAAAGGAACACACTACAATCCACGTATGTATTATTGTAATTAAAAAATATGTGTTTGCTATTCGTGACACTATATCTAGTTATGTAGATCACAATATCAGTTTAAGACAGAGTTGTTTTATCTTCATTAAAACGTCATAATTAATCAATACATTTTATTGATTAAAGATAAAAAACTGAAGAGCGCAGACGATGCCCTAAATAGAAACCACATAAAAACCTGGCAGTATTATTAGTTTAACAATTGCCTTTTCGTTTAGGATCTCAGGATCTTCCATCCTTTACATAATTTGTAACTAGAACTCAATACTTTTTGGTTCAGGGCACATTTCCGTGGAGTCCGAAACTAAACCGCTATGGTCTTCGCCCGCTTGCATCCTCTGCTACGCTCGCTAAGAAAACTGTCTCTCAGACATAAGCTTTATACATTACAAGATATGTATTCGTCCGATTCAAGGTTCAGACTCTTTGGCAAACTTGATTTTGTTGCCTCGCTTTCGCTAAGTGCCTTCCGCACTCACCCTCGAGCCCTGTGAATCTCTAATTGCTCCAGGGCTTTAAAGGGTAATAGTAACTATGGTCAGTTCAAATTGCCCAATTTAATATCTGTTGTACTTTCTTGAACCCTTTTTCACAAATTTTTAGACTGAAATGATAAGGATTATATAATAAATAAGTTATTTTGATATATTTTCTACTACTTAGTCTAAAATAGATTACCACAATATGCTTGCAATTTTTTTTTAATGAACGATTTCAAAATGATTATGTTTAAAGTTTCATCCCAAGTAGGTACATAATGGAATTAAAATACGATGTATTTAGAACGTATACTTCAGGTCTGTCTATACTCATTTCGCTTTTGCAAGTACAGAATGGTAGGGGAAAAAGTCTGGGCTGCCATGTTATATAATTCTATTAAATCTGGGCGACCGAGCTATGCTTAGTATTTTATAAACAAAAAAAAAACCACCTATCTAGGTAAACTTAGTATGTAAGACATTATTTAAATGCAAAGTTTCATCGACATCGTTGGAGCCGTTTCCGAGGAACCAATTACATATATACATACATAAATCACGCCTATATCCCAACGGGGTAGGCAGAGACCACGTCCTTCCACCTGCTACGATCCTGGCATACCTCTTTCGCTTCTTCGACATTCATTAATCTTTTCATGCATGCTCGTCGGTTTAGAGTACTCTTGACCTTACCTTTTTCAGAACGTCTCCGATTTGATCGATAAATGTTCGTCTAGGCCTTCCTCTTCCAACGATACCTTTCATACTCGCATATATATATATAAAAGAATTGCTCACTTAATATAATAAGATATAATAAGACTAGCTGTGTCCCACAGTTTCATCCGTGTTAATTTTATCCGACAAACACCGCGCCACCAGCACCGATGTAGTTTATTATAATAATTATTCTTACCGCACGTACAAATTTTTAAATTTTTCATTATCTCCTAAAATATGTTTAAATAACATACTATAAAGAGTAATATTTAACTTCATAAAATTGTCTTTATGATGAAGTAACTTTTGTTCATAAGGATTAATATGACATGTCTAAAAATAGTGCTTATAAATCCCTTTTTATTTTCATAAAATCTTTGCAACAAAACACCTTATTACATTATATTAGACATATGTTATCGCTGACCTTTTTTTAGGTATATTAAGAACTAATATTTTTGTACAGCATTGTGTTTCCGTATAATTAACGACTACGCCAGCGCACGCGGATAAAGCAGTTCAGGAGGGTTTCGACTTCCGATTTACATAACATAAAAATATTATTTAAGGCTAGCTGAGAACTGTATGTACCCTGATGTTAGATCGCCTATATTATTTTTTGTGAGTTTGACTATCATATACAAGAAGAATTTTTTGTATCTGAATGGTAAACCCAGAGATTAACGTGTTTAAACAAAGAAACAATAAGGGCAACTTCCACAACATTTCATTGAACTAACTGCTAAACAAAATTAGTTAATTACAGTTACCCTATTAAATGGATTTATCGTAAATGCATTTAGGGTCATATTGCTCGAGACATACAGTGCGCTGATTTAGTTAAACATAAATATCGAGTCGGTAAAGCATTCTCACCTATAACCTTCCTCAGTAAATAATCTATAAAATACAGAAAAGATTTGTCATATGTGTCTAGTAATTCCAGAGGTTAGCGCGTTTAAACAAACAAAAAAAAACAATCTTTTGAGATTTATAAATTAATAAAATAACATACTATCTCGCTTCTATCCCCGAAGGGTTAGGCAAAGGTGTACTTAATTTACACCCACAGTTTGCCTTATATATTTTTAAGTTACATGTAATAAGGGGCGAGCCTATTTCCATTACTCGGGCATAAAGACGAACTCTAAGCTGTTACTGAGAATTTCATAGAATAACCTAATAACACTTTGCTCGACCTGGGAATCGAACCCAGGACCTCGATCATAGCAGTCGCGATTACGACCACTAGGTTAATGTGGCAGTTATTGAAACACTATAACAGTATGGCTGCGAAGACATCAAAGCCACCTCGTCTTACGGCTGACGCAGTTGGTCTCGGAACATGAATGTTTCGGGAAGTACTTGTGTCGCATGAGCCTGGAAACTGCACGCGGATGCCATCATTTCTCTCTATTTGGGGCATTCCAACTGGTGGAATAACTTGCTCTTACAGAAGATCGCATCCAAATAACCTTGTGGTAGTGGGATTCAGTACCAATAGTTTTACAACGGTAGCCACCTTAATTGTATTATAATAAACATTGTGGCAGGGCGCTTGGTAATCATCAGAGGCTCTACATCCGCGGGTGGGCCTTAGCCTGTTTAGTATGTCCTTCCAGAGCCATCTATTTCTGGTTTTCTCTTTCGAGCTCTTTTCGCCCACACTTAATAACTTTCTATCCCATATGGGAATTAAGAGCCGTGATCAGATCAGCCACGGCTAACAGGTCCTTCCGTCCGTGGTTAAATCCATGCGTGGGGGTGTCAAATTACAAATTCAAAGCTGAAACGCCAAAGCCAACGTCACATGCACGTGGTGAACCCTGAAATTTTGACATTGTCACTCAATGTAAAGTGACAGGAAGTGATATAATATTCATTGTTTAGGTTCATACTGCAAATGTCAAACAGAAAATAGTCTATGATTAAAAAGTCGCTGATCGAATTTCGATCATTGGGCGACCGCTAGTTTTAGATAAGTAGCCTAACTTACGAATGTGTAATACATTGTCGTGTTTGAATAAACGTTTCAACTATCTGCCGACTACATTATTCATAAGACTGAGCTAGCTTGACGAAAGTATACATTAAAATGTTTTCATCTTTACACCCTAAAGATATACGTAAAGTAACAATAATTATTAATTATGACTCATAGTTAATTTAAATTTTATAAATATCCGGTCGTAAAGGACAGTAAAAAATGATGTCTTAGGACCTGTGACACATCTTTTGAAACCATTAACCAGACACTTCATGGTCATCACAGTAATATAGATCGCAACTTTTTGCGAATTTTCTTCCATAAAGAAGTCTTTAAAGCAATTGTTACAAAAAAGTAAAATCCTAAAACATTTAAATCTATGCATCTCCTAATTTTTATACTACAAAAGTGGCAAACAAGCATACGGCCTGCCCGATGGTAAGCAGCTAGCGTAGCCTATGGATATGTTAGTATCCTTACGGGGACGATATGTGATTCAAATACGAGAGTTTAAAGCCAACTGTTTATTTAATACATAGTACATATCTTTTATAAGGTAACATATTAGATAGGTATGTTCCTGATGAAAGTTTTTGATGTTTTAAAGATATTTATTTTTAGGATGAAAAAAAAAAACACACACCAAGATGGATGACGGCTTCATTTAATGTTTATATTGTTACCACAGAGTACTTTAGTATATAGATTGTTACATTGACAGTAGCGACATACGGAAGTCTTAAGAACTACCAATAATTGTTGCGTTCTGTATTTTATCTAATTTAATGATACGATGTGTTCAATTTAACAGTTCCCACAGTACTCCCGCCTTTTTAAAATAAAAAGTAAACAATATATACATATGTAAAATAATCTTAAGAGTATTAATAAAACATGATATTTAAGTTTTTCGTAACTATACACATTATAGCTGATATTTAAGCTATTGTTTTATTTACCACTTCCGTTTTTGAAAACACATCACAATTTCATTATCACATCGTTATGAATGAGGTGGTTGCGGCTGTTGCTGAGCCATCGGAGAATTGGTTGAGCTATATATACCACACAGTCATTTCTCTGTGTAACATTTTGTTGGTATGTTCTCACAGATGCATTGCTCACCTTTAGCTGTTTAGTTACCATACTACAAGCTTTGCTCTGTTTAAATGGCCGTGTGTGAAATTGTGACCTCATATTTATTTATTAAAAAAAAAAAATAAAAAAAATAATTGAATCATTGTTCCTAGCCTAAATATAAACAGAAACAAAAGCCATTATAATATCTTAATGAAACAAGTATTAAACGTCGATTAAAGTACTTTGATAACCTTCATTAGGTAATTGATCAGTAAACCCACAATCTCTTCAATATTTATATAAATACTAGCTACTACCCGTGACATCGATCACGTTGTCATTGAAATTAAATAACTCGCGCTATACATATTATTATAAATTAGTATTGTACTAATATAGAACAATCGTGTGTGCGCGCACAAGTTAGGTACCACTCTTTCATCGCCCTTGAATAAATAGTTGACGAATGCTTAAATGACAAAAAAAAAACAAACTTTCATTTATATTCATACTAGCTGTGTCCGAGGCTTCACTCGCGAGGAATATAGTCGTCGGTCGAGTGGCTCATTCCATTAATAATGCAATAAGTTGAAAATAGAAATATATTCTTGTTGTTTTTTTATAGGTCATTTTATAATCTACAATTTTATTATGTGGTACATTACAATCCATTTAAGCGTCTTTGTTATATAACCTAGGCAGATAACCCAGTCAGTTGCCAGTCAATCTTCGCTTAGGACAGGATTTGGCCGGTTCTCCTGGGTTCAACCACTGTGATGAGCGTTTCCGATTGTCGTAAAGGATCAATTTTTCGTCGCAAGTTACAGTACGATTCAAAATTCCGTCGTTAGTGTGACGGTTGAATAATGTAACGCAGCAATTTATGCGTGTTTGTTGGTGTGCTTGAGTCAATTCAAGCGGTACCCATTTCCCGAGCTTTTCACTTTTCCAATTTATTTCAAGTGTATTAAAATTGTTTTATAACTCACACCGAAACCTGCCGCTAACTCTGACGTGGTTTGCGATTGATTCGTTTCTTTATCACCTTTAATTCTTTATTATCAACTAGGGTCTCCGGCCGTCCACGGGTTTTGTTTCGTAGGTCAAAATTTCAAGAACGAAAACGTTGGAACCATAAACGTACCGTGCTTTCTTTTATAGTAGCTTCCCCATACACATCATTATTCCTTCGAGCTGTTTCTGCAGCGGTGATGCCACTGTGGAACTCATATTACTAAATAACGCGATATTTAAGTTTTCCATTTTTTTAGAAGAACGATTTCAGAGAAAAATCAAGTTGTACGAAAATAAATGAATCACTAGAATCTAAACATAAATACACAAGCCTAAATTTGAAATAAATTTGAAATTGAAATTCCTAACCAAACTTAATATGTTTGAGATCAAAGTGGCCACTTCAAGAAATTCCAATTTCATATTATGTAAGGACATATTATTTAGTATAAATCTGAAGTGTTTGTTTGTTTGGTTGAACGCGTTAAACTCAGAAACTACTAGTTAGGATGAAAAAATTAGTTCAGTATTCGATAGCCCATTTATCTAGGAAGACTATAGGTTATATATCATCATGCTACGACCAATAGAAGCAGATCATCAATGAAAAATGTTGCAAAAACGGAGAAAATTTATACCTTTTGAGAGCTTCCATTGTGTGCGCTGCGTAAATGGTTAAAGTTATGCAACAATCATATGTGACGGAATTGTTTCTATTAAAAAGTTTAAAAAAATCTGAGATAGCATATGTCTTGTCTTTAAGCATGTCTTTAAGGTTGACTCAATATAACCTTTTATATGGTAATAAAATTTGTTTTACAATTATGCATTATTTTTTAAGGTGTTTCTATAAGCATGCTATTAATATCATGTAAGGATTAATCCTTACCGAAATAAGTACGTTATTCATCACAAGTATTTAATTTCGAAAAAAAGTGCCCTTTACATCATTTGAT
The DNA here is from genome assembly GCA_033032175.1 of Saturnia japonica. Lineage (NCBI taxonomy): Eukaryota > Metazoa > Arthropoda > Insecta > Lepidoptera > Saturniidae > Saturnia > Saturnia japonica. The sequence continues at coordinate 2,273,270 of CM065330.1, forward strand.
TTCTAAGGATATCTTAGGAGATATCACAGTTTTAAAATAACTCGAGATATCTCTGCAAAGTATGAAATAAATCTCCGATTCGTTTCGAATATCATGTGAGAGTTATTGACAGGATCTAAAAGTGTCATGTGATGGTTTTCGTGATACCCTCTAGAACTCTAGAAGATGGTTATATGAGATTTCTACTTATTAGAACAACACGGAGTACTATCAGTCGCCATAGGTGAGGCGACACGGCGCGGCGCGGTGTTAGATAATATTATAAATGACATGAATTCCTAAAAAATATAAGTTATTCTGAAAAAATATATTTAAAAAGCCGTTGGGGTTCTATGGGGGGTGCTGTGGCAGGTGCCGTGGGGGATTAGTGGTGGGGGGTTAGTGGTTGGGGGTTAGGGAGTCCCAGTAGGTGGCCCGACAATTCCCCTGTGGAGAGTTTTCGGGGAGTCTTATGAGGGGACCTATGGGGGTCAGTGGCGTTGCAGTGATTATAATTCATTATAATTCATAGTACATATATTCCATTATATAGCGTAGCGATGAACCGCCACGGCCTGTATCGCCACGCTACGGCTTGTATCACCACGCCAAGAATCAGATTTACCCCTCGCCTATAGATGTTTCACATCAATAATAAGAGTGCCATTATTATAAAATACCAACGATGTTCGGTTAGGTTAAACTTGCGAACAAGTAGTACTACCGAGTTAGTAACGGTAGCGGTCGCGACTGGCGATCGCCACGGTTTTATGATCTCTACACCGATAACGACTATTCAGAGACCGAGTTGAACTTTTTTCATCCTTTGCCTAAATAGCTTTTGGCATTTTGGCATAAAACCAAACTATATCACATAAAATGCCGGCAAAATTGCATATTATATGGTCAAACAACATAAGTTTATGAATTTAAAAGAAAAGCTATCTATCACATGACACTTTGAAATCATGCTAAAACTCCCAAGTGATATACGAAACTAATCGGAAATTTATTTCATTTTTTGCCTTAATATCACTTGCATTCTATAGAATGCCTAGGCAAAGTATATAATAATTATCTTTATTTCATATATTGCTGTCTACTCTTAGGCATTCTATAGAATGCCAGCATTTCATACATTGCGTATAACATATACATTAAAATATGGGTTATAAGATTATAAGTAAGTTAAATATTATTTCACGGGTAGTCATTATTTGCAACAAATAAAGTGTTTTAAAACAACTATTTAAATCCTATCTACTCCCGGATTATCCGGTAACATATACATTATATATACAATATAGAATACGTGTTCGTTTGTCTTCTGAGCATTCGTAAACCATATATAGATAAATAGATTCCCTATATATATGTATATCCGGTATAAGACTTGTGTAAAGACATATATACACTAATAAGTTAAATACGGTATCATTATCTAGAATTTCGATGTACAAACAGGCGTAGGTCAAATGTACAGATAAATGAAACAAACACATTAACTATCGATTATTTGTTTGTATATAAATTATTAATATATTGTAGTGAGTGTCATGTTGTTTATCATTCTGTGAGTGAAATCCGACAAGGTGAGTGCATCTACTTTACGTTTTTACTTTATGATAAAATTATTTAATATACACATTATGTTGTTGGTAATAATTTAATTGTTGTTTTGATTTGTGCTTATGGCAAAACATTTCTTTTGAAATATGGTAAATCTTTAACGGTTTTGGCAGTGTATTCCAAGAAAGTGTGCTGGTAGTGATTTTATATTATCATTAGGTACTAGCTGTATCTTATAGGTATTTTGTTAACGTTTCAAAACATAGTCTAATAAAATATGATGCTTTAGTTATACGAAGCGTTCTGCTAGCGCATTTTTAATGCGCACCGCTAAAGAGTGGAACATTTTGCTGAATTTTGTATTTCCCGATAATAATTATAACCTGGGTATCTTCAAGTCTTGAGTGAGGTATAAAGCAAGCGTGCTCCGTCGTAGACCACATCATCACATACTTACTTAATAAACCTGAATTAATTTATTATTTTGCGAGATAAATTTTTCAAACTACCTTGGCACAGAACTAACAATTATGTGGTTTTTGTTAACAATTAATGCGTTTTGGAGATTATAATGAATACATATGTTTATATATGCAATTATATGCGTCTTATAGCGTTTGCTATATATGCAAACTAACAAATTGAAACTTTTTTTGTTGTTGTAATAATGCTATGAGGTTGCTGGCGTGTGATACAACATGAACTTTGAATAATAAAATTTATATATAGGGAACTAGTTGCAATCCTGGGAGAAGTGACCAAAAACAAATGGTGTAGCTCGAAAGAGGCCTTATATAATTAGGTGCGGGATGCGGGTAAACTATGGAACTCACTGCGTTAATATTGGTGACTCGTAGCGTGTGTAATATAACTCGACAATAGCTCTTCTTCAAAAACTAAATTACATGTCACTCGCGGCGAAGGCCTTCCAAGCTAGATTTTTAACGGCGGTTGTACAAAGTTCACTATATCACTCTTTAAAGCGTGCGGCGTTGCCTGCGTGGTGATGCGCTTGCGTTCCGAGACGGACTGTTTGCGAGCGGGGAGTAGGGAAGGGGGGTGGTTATGAGGTGGTAGGTTTAGCGGGAAATATTTAATGCCTTGTAATTAACACGCGCCAACACACGTTAACTATTGAAAAAGGACCTTTGTTTATCTGAATGTCCAGCATGTATTATAGACCATAGATAAGCAACAAGAGGTTAAGGTCCGGTTATTAGACAGTCCCTATTCTAAATTACATTCTTTACGAATAACCGTAAATTAATTTTATACTCATATTAGTTAAACCCTGCCACGTTTCACTGTGGTTCAGTCTGTTAATATTAACTATTAGGGAAAAAATTAAAAATATTTTATTAAACAATGATTCACTAAGAAAGTACATCACTTTCTGCGGTGAGTAGGGTTTCAAGACCTCCTAGGGGAAGGAGGGTTCAAGTTTGATAGCGGGCTAATGGTACCTCTCGTATTACAAGTTTCGATAGGTTACGATGTTCGCTTACTATCAAGTGAGCCGTACTTGTTTGCCACTTTACTGTTAGAAAAAATTAGATATAGGTTTTACAAAACCAGAAAAAAAACAGTCCATTAACAACAAAAAACTCACAAAAGTTAGAAATTTAAACTACATTAGAATAAACCACTCCTTTATATCTCTGTTTGATAAGCTATTAAGTATTATTACCCTAACTATGACAGCAATTATTATATTAACTAAACCATTATACCTTATCAGTTATTGACATTCATAATGACCTTAATAATTTCAAATTACAGATATCAGGATGCAGCTAATAAGCTTCTTAGGTGTTATGTTTTTAATCGGATTGGCGGCGACGGCTCCGGTAACCGAAAATAATAAAGATGACAAACTCGAAGTGACATCTGATCTATTCAGAGATGAATTTATTGTATATAGATCTCAGCATGAAATCATTCGTCTGACTGTTCCACTAAACTTTCTGAACTTTGACGATGATACCGATGATTTGTCTTTAGAAAACATAGTTAGCAATATAACAGTGTATTTCGTTGAAGCCGATGTCAATGAGAATGGACAGACGGAATACAAAGGTCTTTACTCCTTGAAAAACGGTAAAGCAACAAAAATTTTAGAAACCGGCACTGATGCTTCGGCGACTAATGATGATACCACAGAAGTTTATATATCAGCTAAAGATGGTATTTATGTATTCAATTCAAAAACAAATAAGACAAAAAAATACGGAACCGTCACAGATAGCTTGATCGGTATAGTTAAAACGAACGGTTCTGATGTACTATACGTGTTGACAGAAGATAATGTCGTATACAAAGTGACTGAGGGTGGTAATAAAAAAGAAAAACTAGACAATGTGAAAGACGCCCAACAAATCGTTTTAGATTATTCCAACAATTTATACTTCTACAATAAAGATAAAGTTCCTTATGTTGTTACCGAAGATGGTGTTAAGAAGATCGCTGGCATACCAGAGAACCCTACTTACGTGCAACTAATAAAGCCACCATTTCTCGTCGAGGATGGAGCGTTGTTCGCAGCGGATGATAAACTTTACATTATTTACGGAAATGGAACTAGTGAAATAGGCGATTTCGTTCTTCAATTGAAACCTACAGCGTACGCTCCAGAAGCTATTCTTGTTCAATATTACAGTTACAATAAGAACATTTATGAATACAATATACTGAAAATAGTTTTAGGTGCAGTACTCGGTGACCTAAAGAGTTTATTGGAAGACAAGCTTGACGTCATTCAATCGATTGGAATGCGCTCCAGAAATGAGTTAACTGCTTAAACTTTTATTTTTGTGAATTTATCATTGTTTTTAATGATTTTTTTTTCTCTTTCTCATTTCTTCTTTTCTATTATCCTACTTCTCCCTTTAATTCATAAACTTTTAGTTATTTGTCTCGTACTGAATAAGGTATTATTTTTATGTTTTGATTTCCGTAATTTTATATTAGAATTAATAGTATGTATAGACATTTAAATATATTTACTAAATAGCATAACTGCGATCAAATCTGTAACAATAATAAAAGGAACACACTACAATCCACGTGTGTATTATTGTAATTAAAAAATATGTGTTTGCTATTCGTGACACTATATCTAGTTATGTAGATCACAATATCAGTTTAAGACAGAGTTGTTTTATCTTCATTAAAACGTCATAATTAATCAATACATTTTATTGATTAAAGATAAAAAACTGAAGAGCGCAGACGATGCCCTAAATAGAAACCACATAAAAACCTGGCAGTATTATTAGTTTAACAATTGCCTTTTCGTTTAGGATCTCAGGATCTTCCATCCTTTACATAATTTGTAACTAGAACTCAATACTTTTTGGTTCAGGGCACATTTCCGTGGAGTCCGAAACTAAACCGCTATGGTCTTCGCCCGCTTGCATCCTCTGCTACGCTCGCTAAGAAAACTGTCTCTCAGACATAAGCTTTATACATTACAAGATATGTATTCGTCCGATTCAAGGTTCAGACTCTTTGGCAAACTTGATTTTGTTGCCTCGCTTTCGCTAAGTGCCTTCCGCACTCACCCTCGAGCCCTGTGAATCTCTAATTGCTCCAGGGCTTTAAAGGGTAATAGTAACTATGGTCAGTTCAAATTGCCCAATTTAATATCTGTTGTACTTTCTTGGACCCTTTTTCACAAATTTTTAGACTGAAATGATAAGAATTATATAATAAATAAGTTATTTTGATATATTTTCTACTACTTAGTCTAAAATAGATTACCACAATATGCTTGCAATTTTTTTTTTAATGAACGATTTCAAAATGATTATGTTTAAAGTTTCATCCCAAGTAGGTACATAATGGAATTAAAATACGATGTATTTAGAACGTATACTTCAGGTTTGTCTATACTCATTTCGCTTTTGCAAGTACAGAATAAGGGGAAAAAATCAGGGCTGCCATCTTATATAATTCTATTAAATCTGGGCGACCGAGCTATGCTCAGTATTTTATAAACAAAAAAAAACCACCTATCTAGGTAAACTTGGTATGTAAGACATTATTTAAATGCAAAGTTTCATCGAAATCGTTGGAGCCGTTTCCGAGGAACCAATTACATATATACATACATACATACAAAAATCACGCCTATATCCCAACGGGGTAGGCAGAGACCACGTCCTTCCACCTGCTACGATCCTGGTATACCTCTTTCGCTTCTTCGACATTCATTAATCTTTTCATGCATGCTCGTCGGTTTAGAGTACTCTTGACCTTACCTTTCTTCAGAACGTCTCCGATTTGATCGATAAATGTTCGTCTAGGCCTTCCTCTTCCAACGATTCCTTTCATACTCGCATATATATATATACAAGAATTGCTCACTTAATATAATAAGATATAATAAGACTAGCTGTGTCCCACAGTTTCATCCGTGTTAATTTTATCCGACAAACACCGCGCCACCAGCACCGATGTAGTTTATTATAATAATTATTCTTACCGCACGTACAAATTTTTAAATTTTTCATTATCTCCTAAAATATGATTAAATAACAACTTCTAGACAAGAGTTTCCAACTGATACTGGGGTGGGCACCACATGGACATTCGACATGATTTTCGTCTTGTCCGTGTTCATTTTAAGGCTCATCTGTTGAGAAACTTTGTCGAGGCCGTCGAGCATTGTGCCAAGATCTTCCAGCGATTCTGCCATGACTACGATGTCGTCAGCAAATCGAAGGTGAGTGATGTACTCGCCATTAACATTGATGCCGAGTCCTTGACATTCCAGGAGCTTGAAGGCGTCCTCTAGAGCGGCGGTAAACAGTTTCGGAGATATTACGTCTCCCTGTCTAACGCCTCTTCTCAAAAATTGCCTTCGTGCACTGCTCCTGTACTCGGACCGACATGGTGGCGTTGTTGTACAAGTACTTCAACACTTCGATATATCGATAGTCAATACGGCAACGCTGGAGAGACTGCAACACTGCCCAGGTTTCGACCGAATCAAAGGCTTTTTCGTAGTCCACGAACGCTAAGCAGCGTATAGATGTGGTCTACGGTGCTAAAGCCTTTTCGGAAACCGGGTTGTTCGGGAGGCTGAAAGTCATCAAACTTGTGCTTGAGACGATTCAATTAAATAAAGTGTTTAAAAACAACTTTTTAAAACCTATCTACTCCCGGATTATCCGGTAACATATACATTATATATACAATATAGAATACGTGTTCGTTTGTCTTCTGAGCATTCGTAAACCATATATAGATAAATAGATTCCCTGTATATATGTATATCCGGTATAAGACTTGTGTAAAGACATATATACACTAATAAGTTAAATACGGTATCATTATCTAGAATTTCGATGTACAAACAGGCGTAGGTCAAATGTACAGATAAATGAAACAAACACATTAACTATCGATTATTTGTTTGTATATAAATTATTAATATATTGTGGTGAGTGTCATGTTGTTTATCATTCTGTGAGTGAAATTCGACAAGGTGAGTGCATCTACTTTACGTTTTTACTTTATGATAAAATTATTTAATATACACATTATGTTGTTGGTAATAATTTAATTTTTATTTTAATTTGTACTTATGGCAAAACATTTCTTTTGAGATAAGGGAAATCTTTAACGGTTTTAGCAGTATATTCCAAGAAAGTGTGCTGGTAGTGATTTTATATTATCATTAGGTACTAGCTGTATCTTATAGGTATTTTGTTAACGTTTCAAAACATAGTCTAATAAAATCTTTTTAGTAAAACCATCTATAAAATAATAAAGTCATGCATCGAAGTCTGTTATATGATGCTTGAGTTATACGAAGCGTTCTGCTAGCGCATTTTTAATGCGCACCGCTAAAGAGTGAAACATTTTGCCGAATTTTGTATTTCCCGATAATAATTATAACCTGGGTATCTTCAAGTCTTGAGTGAGGTATAAAGCAAGCGTGCTCCGTCGTAGACCACATCATCACTTACTTACTTAGCAAACCTGAAATAATTTATTATTTTGCGAGATAAATTTTTCAAACTACCTTGGCACAGAACTAACAATTATGTGGTTTTTGTTAACAATTAATGCGTTTTGGAGATTATAATGAATACATATGTTTATATATGCAATTATATGCGTCTTATAGCGTTTGATATATATGCAAACAAACAAATTGAAACTTTTTTTTTTTTTGTAACAATGCGGTGAGTTTTTGGCGTGTGATACAACGTGAACTTTGAATAATAAAATTTATATATAGGGAACTAGTTGCAATCCTGGGAGAAGTGACCAAAAACAAATGGTGTAGCTCGAAAGAGGCCTTATATAATTAGGTGCGGGATGCGGGTAAACTATGGAACTCACTGCGTTAATATGGTGACTCGTAGCGTGTGTAATATAACTCGACGATTAACCCTTCTTCAAAAACTAAATTACATGTCACTCGCGGCGAAGGCCTTCCAAGCTAGATTTTTAACGGCGGTTGTACAAAGTTCACTATATCACTCTTTAAAGCGTGCGGCGTTGCCTGCGTGGTGATGCGCTTGCGTTCCGAGACGGACTGTTTGCGAGGGGGGAGTAGGGGAGGGAGGTGGTTATGAGGTGGTAGGTTTAGCGGGAAATATTTAATGCCTTGTAATTAACACGCGCCAACACACGTTAACTATTGAAAAAAGACCTTTGTTTATCTGAATGTCCAGCATGTATTATAGACCATAGATAAGCAACAAGAGGTTAAGGTCCAGTTAATAGACAGTCCCCATTCTAAATTACATTCTTTACGAATAACCCTAAATTAATTTTATACTCATATTAGTTAAACCCTGCCACGTTTCACTGTGGTTCAGTCTGTTAATATTAACTATTAGGGAAAAAATTAAAAATATTTTATTAAACAATGATTCACTAAGAAAGTACATCACTTTCTGCGGTGAGTAGGGTTTCAAGACCTCCTAGGGGAAGGAGGGTTCAAGTTTGATAGCGGGCTAATGGTACCTCTCGTATTACAAATTTCGATAGGTTACGATGTTCGCTTACTATCAAGTGAGCCGTACTTGTTTGCCACTTTACTGTTAGAAAAAATTAGATATAGGTTTTACAAAACCAGAAAAAAAACAGTCCATTAACAATAAAAAACTCACAAAAGTTAGAAATTTAAACTACATTAGAATAAACCACTCCTTTATATCTCTGTTTGATAAGCTATTAAGTATTATTATCCTAACTATGACAGCAATTATTATATTAACTAAACCATTATACCTTATCAGTTATTGACATTCATAATGACCTTAATAATTTCAAATTACAGATATCAGGATGCAGCTAATAAGCTTCTTAGGTGTTATGTTTTTAATCGGATTGGCGGCGACGGCTCCGGTAACCGAAAATAATAAAGATGACAAACTCGAAGTGACATCTGATCTATTCAGAGATGAATTTATTGTATATAGATCTCAGCATGAAATCATTCGTCTGACTGTTCCACTAAACTTTCTGAACTTTGACGATGATACCGATGATTTGTCTTTAGAAAACATAGTTAGCAATATAACAGTGTTTTTCGTTGAAGCCGATGTCAATGAGAATGGACAGACGGAATACAAAGGTCTTTACTCCTTGAAAAACGGTAAAGCAACAAAAATTTTAGAAACCGGCACTGATGCTTCGGCGACTAATGAAGATACCACAGAAGTTTATATATCAGCTAAAGATGGTATTTATGTATTCAATTCAAAAACAAATAAGACAGAAAAATACGGAACCATCACAGATAGCTTGATCGGTATAGTTAAAACGAACGGTTCTGAAGTACTATACGTGTTGACAGAAGATAATGTCGTATACAAAGTGACTGAGGGTGGTAATAAAAAAGAAAAACTAGACAATGTGAAAGACGCCCAACAAATCGTTTTAGATTATTCCAACAATTTATACTTCTACAATAAAGATAATGTTCCTTATGTTGTTACCGAAGATGGTGTTAAGAAGATCGCTGGCATACCAGAGAACCCAACTTACGTGCAACTAATAAAGCCACCATTTCTCGTCGAGGATGGAGCGTTGTTCGCAGCGGATGATAAACTTTACATTATTTACGGAAATGGAACTAGTGAAATAGGCGATTTCGTTCTTCAATTGAAACCTACAGCGTACGCTCCAGAAGCTATTCTCGTTCAATATTACAGTTACAATAAGAACATTTATGAATACAATATACTGAAAATAGTTTTAGGTGCAGTACTCGGTGACCTAAAGAGTTTATTGGAAGACAAGCTTGACGTCATTCAATCGATTGGAATGCGCTCCAGAAATGAGTTAACTGCTTAAACTTTTATTTTTGTGAATTTATCATTGTTTTTAATGATTTTTTTTTCTCTTTCTCATTTCTTCTTTTCTATTATCCTACTTCTCCCTTTAATTCATAAACTTTTAGTCATTTGTCTCGTACTGAATATAGGTATTATTTTTATGTTTTGATTTCCGTAATTTTATATTAGAATTAATATTATGTATAGACATTTAAATATATTTACTAAATAGCATAACTGCGATCAAATCTGTAACAATAATAAAAGGAACACACTACAATCCACGTATGTATTATTGTAATTAAAAAATATGTGTTTGCTATTCGTGACACTATATCTAGTTATGTAGATCACAATATCAGTTTAAGACAGAGTTGTTTTATCTTCATTAAAACGTCATAATTAATCAATACATTTTATTGATTAAAGATAAAAAACTGAAGAGCGCAGACGATGCCCTAAATAGAAACCACATAAAAACCTGGCAGTATTATTAGTTTAACAATTGCCTTTTCGTTTAGGATCTCAGGATCTTCCATCCTTTACATAATTTGTAACTAGAACTCAATACTTTTTGGTTCAGGGCACATTTCCGTGGAGTCCGAAACTAAACCGCTATGGTCTTCGCCCGCTTGCATCCTCTGCTACGCTCGCTAAGAAAACTGTCTCTCAGACATAAGCTTTATACATTACAAGATATGTATTCGTCCGATTCAAGGTTCAGACTCTTTGGCAAACTTGATTTTGTTGCCTCGCTTTCGCTAAGTGCCTTCCGCACTCACCCTCGAGCCCTGTGAATCTCTAATTGCTCCAGGGCTTTAAAGGGTAATAGTAACTATGGTCAGTTCAAATTGCCCAATTTAATATCTGTTGTACTTTCTTGAACCCTTTTTCACAAATTTTTAGACTGAAATGATAAGGATTATATAATAAATAAGTTATTTTGATATATTTTCTACTACTTAGTCTAAAATAGATTACCACAATATGCTTGCAATTTTTTTTTAATGAACGATTTCAAAATGATTATGTTTAAAGTTTCATCCCAAGTAGGTACATAATGGAATTAAAATACGATGTATTTAGAACGTATACTTCAGGTCTGTCTATACTCATTTCGCTTTTGCAAGTACAGAATGGTAGGGGAAAAAGTCTGGGCTGCCATGTTATATAATTCTATTAAATCTGGGCGACCGAGCTATGCTTAGTATTTTATAAACAAAAAAAAAACCACCTATCTAGGTAAACTTAGTATGTAAGACATTATTTAAATGCAAAGTTTCATCGACATCGTTGGAGCCGTTTCCGAGGAACCAATTACATATATACATACATAAATCACGCCTATATCCCAACGGGGTAGGCAGAGACCACGTCCTTCCACCTGCTACGATCCTGGCATACCTCTTTCGCTTCTTCGACATTCATTAATCTTTTCATGCATGCTCGTCGGTTTAGAGTACTCTTGACCTTACCTTTTTCAGAACGTCTCCGATTTGATCGATAAATGTTCGTCTAGGCCTTCCTCTTCCAACGATACCTTTCATACTCGCATATATATATATAAAAGAATTGCTCACTTAATATAATAAGATATAATAAGACTAGCTGTGTCCCACAGTTTCATCCGTGTTAATTTTATCCGACAAACACCGCGCCACCAGCACCGATGTAGTTTATTATAATAATTATTCTTACCGCACGTACAAATTTTTAAATTTTTCATTATCTCCTAAAATATGTTTAAATAACATACTATAAAGAGTAATATTTAACTTCATAAAATTGTCTTTATGATGAAGTAACTTTTGTTCATAAGGATTAATATGACATGTCTAAAAATAGTGCTTATAAATCCCTTTTTATTTTCATAAAATCTTTGCAACAAAACACCTTATTACATTATATTAGACATATGTTATCGCTGACCTTTTTTTAGGTATATTAAGAACTAATATTTTTGTACAGCATTGTGTTTCCGTATAATTAACGACTACGCCAGCGCACGCGGATAAAGCAGTTCAGGAGGGTTTCGACTTCCGATTTACATAACATAAAAATATTATTTAAGGCTAGCTGAGAACTGTATGTACCCTGATGTTAGATCGCCTATATTATTTTTTGTGAGTTTGACTATCATATACAAGAAGAATTTTTTGTATCTGAATGGTAAACCCAGAGATTAACGTGTTTAAACAAAGAAACAATAAGGGCAACTTCCACAACATTTCATTGAACTAACTGCTAAACAAAATTAGTTAATTACAGTTACCCTATTAAATGGATTTATCGTAAATGCATTTAGGGTCATATTGCTCGAGACATACAGTGCGCTGATTTAGTTAAACATAAATATCGAGTCGGTAAAGCATTCTCACCTATAACCTTCCTCAGTAAATAATCTATAAAATACAGAAAAGATTTGTCATATGTGTCTAGTAATTCCAGAGGTTAGCGCGTTTAAACAAACAAAAAAAAACAATCTTTTGAGATTTATAAATTAATAAAATAACATACTATCTCGCTTCTATCCCCGAAGGGTTAGGCAAAGGTGTACTTAATTTACACCCACAGTTTGCCTTATATATTTTTAAGTTACATGTAATAAGGGGCGAGCCTATTTCCATTACTCGGGCATAAAGACGAACTCTAAGCTGTTACTGAGAATTTCATAGAATAACCTAATAACACTTTGCTCGACCTGGGAATCGAACCCAGGACCTCGATCATAGCAGTCGCGATTACGACCACTAGGTTAATGTGGCAGTTATTGAAACACTATAACAGTATGGCTGCGAAGACATCAAAGCCACCTCGTCTTACGGCTGACGCAGTTGGTCTCGGAACATGAATGTTTCGGGAAGTACTTGTGTCGCATGAGCCTGGAAACTGCACGCGGATGCCATCATTTCTCTCTATTTGGGGCATTCCAACTGGTGGAATAACTTGCTCTTACAGAAGATCGCATCCAAATAACCTTGTGGTAGTGGGATTCAGTACCAATAGTTTTACAACGGTAGCCACCTTAATTGTATTATAATAAACATTGTGGCAGGGCGCTTGGTAATCATCAGAGGCTCTACATCCGCGGGTGGGCCTTAGCCTGTTTAGTATGTCCTTCCAGAGCCATCTATTTCTGGTTTTCTCTTTCGAGCTCTTTTCGCCCACACTTAATAACTTTCTATCCCATATGGGAATTAAGAGCCGTGATCAGATCAGCCACGGCTAACAGGTCCTTCCGTCCGTGGTTAAATCCATGCGTGGGGGTGTCAAATTACAAATTCAAAGCTGAAACGCCAAAGCCAACGTCACATGCACGTGGTGAACCCTGAAATTTTGACATTGTCACTCAATGTAAAGTGACAGGAAGTGATATAATATTCATTGTTTAGGTTCATACTGCAAGCCCGTGGTTCTCCACTCGAGAACCTTTCTGCCCCAACGGCCGTCGTTCTCCGAACTATGTCCCCGCCCACTGCCACTTCAACTTGCTAATCCTTTTGGCTATGTCGGTTACCTTAGTTTGTCTACGGATCTTCATTTCTGATTCGATCTCGTAGAGAAACACCAAGCAAATTCCAATCGCTAGCGACCTTGACTTTCTTATAGGCGCAAGTGAGCGACCACGTCTCTGTCCTTTCATCACTGGCTACACACATGGTCAAAGACTTTCGTCTTGAGGCACGAGGTATTTTTACGAGAAACGTCGCGCAGTTTCCCGAACGCTGCCCAGCCGAGTTGGATCCGTCGACTGACCTCTTTTTCAAAGTTGGACCTACTAACTGGACGTTTGTCCCAGGTAGACATAATCTTCAACAACTTCTAGACAAGAGTTTCCAACTGATACTGGGGTGGGACCACAACATTCGACATGATTTTCGTCTTGTCCGTGTTCATTTTAAGGTCATCTGTTGAGAAACTTTGTCGACCATCGAGCATTGTGCCAAGATCTTCCGCGATTCTATGACTAATGTCGTCAGCAAATCGAAGGTGAGTGATGTACCCATTAACATTGATCCGATCCTTGACATTCCAGGACTTGAATCCTCTAGAGCCTAAACAGTTTCGGAGATATTACGTCTCCCTGTCTAACCCTCTTCTCAAAAATTGCCTTCGGACTGCTCCTGTACTCGGACCGACATGGTGGCTTGTTGTCAAGTACTTCAACACTTCGATATATCGATAGTCAATACGGCATGGAGAGACTGCAACACTGCCCAGGTTTCGACCGAATCAAAGGCTTTTTCGTAGTAAACGCTAAGCATTAGATGTGGTCTACGGTTAAAGCCTTTTCGGAAACCTTGTTCAGGCTGGAAGTCATCAATTGTGCAACGATTCAATTAAATAAAGTGTTTAAAAACAACTTTTTAAAACCTATCTACTCCCGGATTATCCGGTAACATATACATTATATATACAATATAGAATACGTGTTCGTTTGTCTTCTGAGCATTCGTAAACCATATATAGATAAATAGATTCCCTTATATATGTATATCCGGTATAAGACTTGTGTAAAGACATATAACACTAATAAGTTAAATACGGTATCATTATCTAGAATTTCGATGTACAAACAGGCGTGGTCAAATGTACAGATAAATGAAACAAACACATTAACTATCGATTATTTGTTTGTATATAAATTATTAATATATTGTGGTGAGTGTCATGTTGTTTATCATTCTGTGAGTGAAATCCGACAAGGTGAGTGCATCTACTTTACGTTTTTACTTTATGATAAAATTATTTAATATACACATTATGTTGTTGGTAATAATTTAATTTTATTTTAATTTGTACTTATGGCAAAACATTTCTTTTGAAATAAGGGAAACCTTTAACGGTTTTAGCAGTGTATTCCAAGAAAGTGTGCTGGTAGTGATTTTATATTATCATTAGGTACTAGCTGTATCTTATAGGTATTTTGTTAACGTTTCAAAAATAGTCTAATAAAATATGATGTTTGAGTTATACGAAGCGTTCTGCTAGCGCATTTTTAATGCGCACCGCTAAAGAGTGGAACATTTTGCCGAATTTTGTATTTCCCGATAATAATTATAACCTGGGTATCTTCAAGTCTTGAGTGAGGTATAAAGCAAGCGTGCTCCGTCGTAGACCACATCATCACTTATTACTTAGCAAACCTGAAATAATTTATTATTTTGCGAGATAAATTTTTCAAACTACCTTGGCACAGAACTAACAATTATGTGGTTTTTGTTAACAATTAATGCGTTTTGGAGATTATAATGAATACATATGTTTATATATGCAATTATATGCGTCTTATAGCGTTTGATATATATGCAAACAAACAAATTGAAACTTTTTTTTTTTTGTAACAATGCGGTGAGTTTTTGGCTGTGATACAACTGAACTTTGAATAATAAAATTTATATATAGGGAACTAGTTGCAATCCTGGGAGAAGTGACCAAAAACAAATGGTGTAGCTCGAAAGAGGCCTTAATAATTAGGTGCGGGATGCGGGTAAACTATGGAACTCACTGCGTTAATATGGTGACTCGTAGCGTGTGTAATATAACTCGACGATTAACCCTTCTTCAAAAACTAAATTACATTCACTCGCGGCGAAGGCCTTCCAAGCTAGATTTTTAACGGCGGTTGTACAAAGTTCACTATATCACTCTTTAAAGCGTGCGGCGTTGCCTGCGTGGTGATGCGCTTGCGTTCCTGACGGACAGTTTGCGAGGGGGGAGTAGGGGAGGGAGGTGGTTATGAGGTGGTAGGTTTAGCGGGAAATATTTAATGCCTTGTAATTAACACGCGCCAACACACGTTAACTATTGAAAAAAGACCTTTGTTTATCTGAATGTCCAGCATGTTTATAGACCATAGATAAGCAACAAGAGGTTAAGGTCCGGTTATTAGACAGTCCCATTCTAAATTACATTCTTTACGAATAACCCTAAATTAATTTTATACTCATATTAGTTAACCCTGCCACGTTTCACTGTGGTTCAGTCTGTTAATATTAATATTAGGGAAAAAATTAAAAATATTTTATTAAACAATGATTCACTAAGAAAGTACATCACTTTCTGCGGTGAGTAGGGTTTCAAGACCTCCTAGGGGAAGGAGGGTTCAAGTTTGATAGCGGGCTAATGGTACCTCTCGTATTACAATTTCGATAGGTTACGATGTTCGCTTACTTCAAGTGAGCCGTACTTGTTTGCCACTTTACTGTTAGAAAAAATTAGATATAGGTTTTACAAAACCAGAAAAAAAACAGTCCATTAACAACAAAAAACTCACAAAAGTTAGAAATTTAAACTACATTAGAATAAACCACTCCTTTATATCTCTGTTTGATAAGCTATTAAGTATTATTACCCTAACTATGACAGCAATTATTATATTAACTAAACCATTATACCTTATCAGTTATTGCATTCATAATGACCTTAATAATTTCAAATTACAGATATCAGGATGCAGCTAATAAGCTTCTTAGGTGTTATGTTTTTAATCGGATTGGCGGCGACGGCTCCGGTAACCGAAAATAATAAAGATGACAAACTCGAAGTGACATCTGATCTATTCAGAGATGAATTTATTGTATATAGATCTCAGCATGAAATCATTCGTCTGACTGTTCCACTAAACTTTCTGAACTTTGACGATGATACCGATGATTTGTCTTTAGAAAACATAGTTAGCAATATAACAGTGTTTTTCGTTGAAGCCGATGTCAATGAGAATGGACAGACGGAATACAAAGGTCTTTACTCCTTGAAAAACGGTAAAGCAACAAAAATTTTAGAAACCGGCACTGATGCTTCGGCGACTAATGATGATCCCACAGAAGTTTATATATCAGCTAAAGATGGTATTTATGTATTCAATTCAAAAACAAATAAGACAGAAAAATACGGAACCGTCACAGATAGCTTGATCGGTATAGTTAAAACGAACGGTTCTGATGTACTATACGTGTTGACAGAAGATAATGTCGTATACAAAGTGACTGAGGGTGGTAATAAAAAAGAAAAACTGACAAGTGAAAGACGCCCAACAAATCGTTTTAGATTATTCCAACAATTTATACTTCTACAATAAAATAAAGTTCCTTATGTTGTTACCGAAGATGGTGTTAAGAAGATCGCTGGCATACCAGAGAACCCTACTTACGTGCAACTAATAAAGCCACCATTTCTCGTCGAGGATGGAGCGTTGTTCGCAGCGGATGATAAACTTTACATTATTTACGGAAATGGAACTAGTGAAATAGGCGATTTCGTTCTTCAATTGAAACCTACAGCGTACGCTCCAGAAGCTATTCTCGTTCAATATTACAGTTACAATAAGAACATTTATGAATACAATATACTGAAAATAGTTTTAGGTGCAGTACTCGGTGACCTAAAGAGTTTATTGGAAGACAAGCTTGACGTCATTCAATCGATTGGAATGCGCTCCAGAAATGAGTTAACTGCTTAAACTATTTTTTTTGTGAATTTATCATTGTTTTTAATGATTTTTTTTTCTCTTTCTCATTTCTTCTCTTCTATCCTACTTATCCCTTTAATTCATAAACTTTTAGTCATTTGTCTCGTACTGAATATAGGTATTATTTTTATGTTTTGATTTCCGTAATTTTATATTAGAATTAATAGTATGTATAGACATTTAAATATATTTACTAAATAGCATAACTGCGATCAAATCTGTAACAATAATAAAAGGAACACACTACAATCCACGTATGTATTATTGTAATTCAAAAATATGTGTTTGCTATTCGTGACACTATATCTAGTTATGTAGATCACAATATTAGTTTAAGACAGAGTTGTTTTATCTTCATTAAAACATCATAATTAATCAATACATTTTATTGATTAAAGATAAAAAAAAAGAGCGCAGACGATGCCCTAAATAGAAACCAATAAAAACCTGGCAGTATTATTAGTTTAACAATTGCCTTTTCGTTTAGGATCTCAGGATCTTCCATCCTTTACATAATTTGTAACTAGAACTCAATACTTTTTGGTTCAGGGCACATTTCCGTGGAGTCCGAAACTAAACCGCTATGTCTTCGCCCGCTTGCATCCTCTGCTACGCTCGCTAAGAAAACTGTCTCTCAGACATAAGCTTTATACATTACAAGATATGTATTCGTCCGATTCAAGGTTCAGACTCTTTGGCAAACTTGATTTTGTTGCCTCGCTTTCGCTAAGTGCCTTCCGCACTCACCCTCGAGCCCTGTGAATCTCTAATTGCTCCAGGGCTTTAAAGGGTAATAGTAACTATGGTCAGTTCAAATTGCCCAATTTAATATCTTTTGTACTTTCTTGGACCCTTTTTCACAAATTTTTAGACTGAAATGATAAGGATTATATAATAAATAAGTTATTTTGATATATTTTCTAGTACTTAGTCTAAAATAGATTACCACAATATGCTTGCAATTTTTTTTAATTAACGATTTCAAAATGATTATGTTTAAAGTTTCATCCCAAGTAGGTACATAATGGAATTAAAATACGATGTATTTAGAACGTATACTTCAGGTCTGTCTATACTCATTTCGCTTTTGCAAGTACAGAATGGTAGGGGAAAAAGTCTGGGCTGCCATCTTATATAATTCTATTAAATCTGGGCGACCGAGCTATGCTCAGTATTTTATAAACAAAAAAAAACCACCTATCTAGGTAAACTTGGTATGTAAGACATTATTTAAATGCAAAGTTTCATCGAAATCGTTGGAGCCGTTTCCGAGGAACCAATTACATATATACATACATAAATCACGCCTATATCCCAACGGGGTAGGCAGAGACCACGTCCTTCCACCTGCTACGATCCTGGTATACCTCTTTCGCTTCTTCGACATTCATTAATCTTTTCATGAATGCTCGTCGGTTTAGAGTACTCTTGACCTTACCTTTCTTCAGAAGTCTCCGATTTGATCGATAAATGTTCGTCTAGGCCTTCCTCTTCCAACGATTCCTTTCATACTCGCAAATATATATATATATATATACAAGAATTGCTCACTTAATATAATAAGATATAATAAGACTAGCTGTGTCCCACAGTTTCATCCGTGTTAATTTTATCCGACAAACACCGCGCCACCAGCACGATGTAGTTTATTATAATAATTATTCTTACCGCACGTACAAATTTTTAAATTTTTCATTATCTCCTAAAATATGTTTAAATAACATACTATAAAGAGTAATATTTAACTTCATAAAATTGTCTATAAGATGAAGTAACTTTTGTTCATAAGGATTAATATGACATGTCTAAAAATAGTGCTTATAAATCCCTTTTTATTTTCATAAAATCTTTGTAACAAAACACCTTATTACATTATATTAGACATATGTTATCGCTGACCTTTTTTAGGTATATTAAGAACTAATATTTTTGTACAGCTTTGTGTTTCCGTATAATTAACGACTACGCCAGCGCACGCGGATAAAGCAGTTCAGGAGGGTTTCGACTTCCGATTTACATAACATAAAAATATTATTTAAGGCTAGCTGAGAACTGTACCCTGATGTTAGATCGCCTATATTATTTTTTGTGAGTTTGATTTCATATACAAGAAGAATTTTTTTATCTG
This sequence comes from Saturnia japonica, assembly GCA_033032175.1. Lineage (NCBI taxonomy): Eukaryota > Metazoa > Arthropoda > Insecta > Lepidoptera > Saturniidae > Saturnia > Saturnia japonica. Next base: position 2,292,714 of record CM065330.1, read on the forward strand.
AATGGTAAACCCGAGATTAATGTTTAAACAAAGAAACAATAAGGGCAACTTCCCAAAATTTCATTGTAATTGCTAAACAAAATTAGTTAATTACAGTTACCCTATTAAAAAGTAAAATTTTAATTGCTCGAGAAACACCTTTATTAAACATAAATAAGTCGGTAAAGCAATTCATAGAAAACTGTTAAAATCCTACCAACTTTATGTTCCAGCTAACTTTATTTCTTGTATTAAACTTAATACGAGTTAATTTCTAAAGCGCGATGCAGGATGCGTCGTTCAATAATGTCGCTGTGTGTCGCTATTAGATGTCGCTACATCACTCCTCTCCGGAAGGTCGATAGCATTGATCGTCCATACATCATCTAGTGATGCTTGGGCCAAGTTCCAGTGAGTCGGAAAGATCCGCATAGTTCACGGTAGTCGGAACCTGCGGTGATGCCCCATGAGTTAAAAGTCTAATGCCCCCAGTGAGTCGGGGTGATGCCCCGGTGAGTCGGGGTGATGCTGCAACATGACCTTCAAGCATACCTTCCTCAGTAAATAATCTATAAAATACAGAAAAGATTTGTCATATGTGTCTAGTAATTCCAGAGGTTAGCGCGTTTAAACAAACAAAAAAAAACAATCTTTTGAGATTTATAAATTAATAAAATAACATACTATCTCGCTTCTATCCCCGAAGGGTTAGGCAAAGGTGTACTTAATTTACACCCACAGTTCGCCTTATATATTTTTAAGTTACATGTAATAAGGGGCGAGCCTATTTCCATTACTCGGGCATAAAGACGAACTCTAAGCTGTTACTGAGAATTTCATAGAATAACCTAATAACACTTTGCTCGACCTGGGAATCGAACCCAGGACCTCGATCATAGCAGTCGCGATTACGACCACTAGGTTAATGTGGCAGTTATTGAAACACTATAACAGTATGGCTGCGAAGACATCAAAGCCACCTCGTCTTACGGCTGACGCAGTTGGTCTCGGAACATGAATGTTTCGGGAAGTACTTGTGTCGCATGAGCCTGGAAACTGCACGCGGATGCCATCATTTCTCTCTATTTGGGGCATTCCAACTGGTGGAATAACTTGCTCTTACAGAAGATCGCATCCAAATAACCTTGTGGTAGTGGGATTCAGTACCAATAGTTTTACAACGGTAGCCACCTTAATTGTATTAAAATAAACATTGTGGCAGGGCGCTTGGTAATCATCAGAGGCTCTACATCCGCGGGTGGGCCTGAGCCTGTTTTAGTATGTCCTTCTAGAGCCATCTATTTCTGGTTTTCTCTTTCGAGCTCTTTTCGCCCACACTTAATAACTTTCTATCCCATATGGGAATTAAGAGTCGTGATCAGATCAGCCACGGCTAACAGGTCCTTCCGTCCGTGGTTAAATCCATGCGTAGGGGGTGTCAAATTACAAATTCAAAGCTGAAACGCCAAAGCCAACGTCACATGCACGTGGTGAACCCTGAAATTTTGACATTGTCACTCAATGTAAAGTGACAGGAAGTGATATAATATTCATTGTTTAGGTTCATACTGCAAATGTCAAACAGAAATGTCTATGATTAAAAAGTCGCTGATCGAATTTCGATCATTGGGCGACCGCTAGTTTTAGATAAGTAGCCTAACTTACGAATGTGTAATACATTGTGGTGTTTGAATAAACGTTTCAACTATCTGCCGACTACATTATTCATAAGACTGAGCTATCTTGATGAAAGTATACATTAAAATGTTTTTATCTTCACACCCTAAAGATATACGTCAAGTAACAATAATTGTTAATTATGACTCATAGTTAATTTAAATTTTATAAATATCCGGTCGTAAAGGACAGTAAAAAATGATGTCTTAGGACCTGTGACACATCTTTTGAAACCATTAACCGGACACTTCATGGTCATCACAGTAATATAGATCCAACTTTTTGCGAATTTTCTTCCATAAAGAAGTCTTTAAAGCAATTGTTACAAAAAAGTGAAATCCTAAAACATTTTAATCTATGCATCTCCTTATTTTTATACTACAAAAGTGGCAAACAAGCATACGGCCTGCCCGATGGTAAGCAGCTAGCGTAGCCTATGGATATGTTAGTATCCTTACGGGGACGATATGTGATTCAAATACGAGAGTTCAAAGCCAACTGTTTATTTAATACATAGTACATATCTTTTATAAGGTAACATATTAGATAGGTATGTTCCTGATGAAAGTTTTTGATGTTTTAAAGATATTTATTTTTAGGATGAAAAAAAAAACACACACCAAGATGGATGACGGCTTCATTTAATGTTTATATTGTTACCACAGAGTACTTTAGTATATAGATTGTTACATTGACAGTAGCGACATACGGAAGTCTTAAGAACTACCAATAATTGTTGCGTTCTGTATTTTATCTAATTTAATGATACGATGTGTTCAATTTAACAGTTCCCACAGTACTCCCGCCTTTTTAAAATAAAAAGTAAACAATATATACATATGTAAAATAATCTTAAGAGTATTAATAAAACATGATATTTAAGTTTTTCGTAACTATACACATTATAGCTGATATTTAAGCTATTGTTTTATTTACCACTTCCGTTTTTGAAAACACATCACAATTTCATTATCACATCGTTATGAATGAGGTGGTTGCGGCTGTTGCTGAGCCATCGGAGAATTGGTTGAGCTATATATACCACACAGTCATTTCTCTGTGTAACATTTTGTTGGTATGTTCCCACAGATGCATTGCTCACCTTTAGCTGTTTAGTTACCATACTACAAGCTTTGCTCTGTTTAAATGGCCGTGTGTGAAATTGTGACCTCATATTTATTTATTTAAAAAATAAAATAAAAAAAAAATTAAATCATTGTTCCTAGCCTAAATATAAACAGAAACAGAAGCCATTATAATATCTTAATGAAACAAGTATTAAACGTCAATTAAAGTACTTTGATAACCTTCATTAGGTAATTGATCAGTAAACCCACAATCTCTTCAATATTTATATAAATACTAGCTACTACCCGCGACATCGATCACGTTGTCATTGAAATTAAATAACTCGCGCTATACATATTATTATAAATTAGTATTGTACTAATATAGAACAATCGTGTGTGCGCGCACAAGTTAGGTACCACTCTTTCATCGCCCTTGAATAAATAGTTGACGAATGCTTAAATGACAAAAAAAAACAAACTTTCATTTATATTCATACTAGCTGTGTCCGAGGCTTCACTCGCGAGGAATATAGTCGTCGGTCGAGTGGCTCATTCCATTAATAATGCAATAAGTTGAAAATAGAAATATATTCTTGTTGTTTTTTTATAGGTCATTTTATAATCTACAATTTTATTATGTGGTACATTACAATCCATTTAAGCGTCTTTGTTATATAACCTAGGCAGATAACCCAGTCAGTTGCCAGTCAATCTTCGCTTAGGACAGGATTTGGCCGGTTCTCCTGGGTTCAACCACTGTGATGAGCGTTTCCGATTGTCGTAAAGGATCAATTTTTCATCACAAGTTACAGTACGATTCAAAATTCCGTCGTTAGTGTGACGGTTGAATAATGTAACGCAGCAATTTATGCGTGTTTGTTGGTGTGCTTGAGTCAATTCAAGCGGTACCCATTTCCCGAGCTTTTCACTTTTCCAATTTATTTCAAGTGAATTAAAATTGTTTTATAACTCACACCGAAACCTGCCGCTAACTCTGACGTGGTTTGCGATTGATTCGTTTCTTTATCACCTTTAATTCTTTATTATCAACTAGGGTCTCCGGCCGTCCACGGGTTTTGTTTCGTAGGTCAAAATTTCAAGAACGAAAACGTTGGAACCATACACGTACCGTGCTTTCTTTTATAGTAGCTTCCCCATACACATCATTATTCCTTCGAGCTGTTTCTGCAGCGGTGATGCCACGGTGGAACTCATATTACTAAATAACGCGATATTTAAGTTTTCCATTTTTTTAGAAGAACGATTTCAGAGAAAAATCAAATTGTGCGAAAATAAATGAATCATTAGAATCTAAACATAAATACACAAGCCTAAATTTGAAATAAATTTGAATTTGAAATTCCTAACCAAACTTAATATGTTTGAGATCAAAGTGGCCACTTCAAGAAATTCCAATTTCATATTATGTAAGGACATATTATTTAGTATAAATCTGAAGTGTTTGTTTGTTTGGTTGAACGCGCTAAACTCAGAAACTACTAGTTGGGATGAAAAAATTACTTTAGTATTCGATAGCCCATTTATCTAGAAAGACTATAGGTTATATATCATCATGCTACGACCAATAGAAGCAGATCATCAATGAAAAATGTTGCAAAAACGGGGAAAATTTATACCTTTTGAGAGCTTCCATTGTGTGCGCTGCGTAAATGGTTAAAGTTATGCAACAATCATATGTGACGGAATTGTTTCTATTAAAAAGTTTAAAAAAATCTGAGATAGCATATGTCTTGTCTTTAAGCATGTCTTTAAGGTTGACTCAATATAACCTTTTATATGGTAATAAAATTTGTTTTACAATTATGCATTATTTTTTAAGGTGTTTCTATAAGCATGCTATTAATATCATGTAAGGATTAATCCTTACCGAAATAAGTACGTTATTCATCACAAGTATTTAATTTCGAAAAAAAGTGCCCTGTACATCATTTGATTTCTAAGGATATCTTAGGAGATATCACAGTTTTAAAATAACTCGAGATATCTCTGCAAAGTATGAAATAAATCTCCGATTCGTTTCGAATATCATGTGAGAGTTATTGACAGGATCTAAGAGTCATGTGATGGTTTTCGTGATATTCTCTAGAACTCTAGAAGATGGTTATATGAGATTTCTACTTATTAGAACAACACGGAGTACTATCAGTCGCCATAGGTGAGGCGACACGGCGCGGCGCGGTGTTAGATAATATTATAAATGACGTGAATTCCTAAAAAATATAAGTTATTCTGAAAAAATATATTTAAAAAGCCGTTGGGGTCCTATGGGGGGTGCTGTGGCAGGTGCCGTGGGGGATTAGTGGTGGGGGGTTAGTGGTTGGGGGTCAGGGAGTCCCAGTAGGTGGCCCGACAATTCCCCTGTGGAGAGTTTTCGGGGAGTCTTATGAGGGGACCTATGGGGGTCAGTGGGGTTGCAGTGATTATAATTCATTATAATTCATAGTACATATATTCCATTATATAGCGTAGCGATGAACCGCCACGGCCTGTATCGCCACGCTACGGATTGTATCACCACACCAACAATCAGATTTACCCCTCGCCTATAGATGTTTCACATCAATAATAAGAGTGCCATTATTATAAAATACCAACGATGTTCGGTTAGGTTAAACTTGCGAACAAGTAGTACTACCGAGTCGGCCACGGTAGCGGTCGCGACCGGCGTGCGCCACGGTTTTATGATCTTACACCGAAACGACTATTCAGAGACCGAGTTGTAACTTTTTTCATCCTTTGCCTAAATAGCATTTGGCATTTTGGCATAAAAACCAAACTATATCACATAAAATGCCGCCAAAATTGCATATTATATGGTCAAACAACATAAGTTTATGAAAATAGAACAAAAACTATCACTTGACACTTTGAAATCATGCTAAAACTCCCAAGTGACATACGAAACTAATCGGAAATTTATTTCATTTTTTGCCTTAATATCACTTGCATTCTATAGAATGCCTAGGCAAAGTATATAATAATTATCTTTATTTCATATATTGCCGTCTACTCTTGGGCTTTCTATAGAATGCCAGCATTTCATACATTGCGTATAACATATACATTAAAATATGGGTTATAAGATTATAAGTAAGTGAAATATTATTTCACGGGTAGTCATAATTTGCAACAAATAAAGTGTTTAAAAACAACTATTTAAATCCTATCTACTCCCGGATTATCCGGTAACATATAGATTATATATAAAATATAGAATACGTGTTCGTTTGTCTTCTGAGCATTCGTAAACCATATATAGATTCCCTATATATATGTATATCCGGTATAAGACTTGTGTAAAGACATATATACACTAATAAGTTAAATACGGTATCATTATCTAGAATTTCGATGTACAAACAGGCGTAGGTCAAATGTACAGATAAATGAAACAAACACATTAACTATCGATTATTTGTTTGTATATAAATTATTAATATATTGTGGTGAGTGTCATGTTGTTTATCATTCTGTGAGTGAAATCCGACAAGGTGAGTGCATCTACTTTACGTTTTTACTTTATGATAAAATTATTTAATATACACATTATGTTGTTGGTAATAATTTAATTTTTATTTTAATTTGTACTTATGGCAAAACATTTCTTTTGAAATAAGGGAAACCTTTAACGGTTTTAGCAGTGTATTCCAAGAAAGTGTGCTGGTAGTGATTTTATATTATCATTAGGTACTAGCTGTATCTTATAGGTATTTTGTTAACGTTTCAAAACATAGTCTAATAAAATATGATGTTTGAGTTATACGAAGCGTTCTGCTAGCGCATTTTTAATGCGCACCGCTAAAGAGTGGAACATTTTGCCGAATTTTGTATTTCCCGATAATAATTATAACCTGGGTATCTTCAAGTCTTGAGTGAGGTATAAAGCAAGCGTGCTCCGTCGTAGACCACATCATCACTTACTTACTTAGCAAACCTGAAATAATTTATTATTTTGCGAGATAAATTTTTCAAACTACCTTGGCACAGAACTAACAATTATGTGGTTTTTGTTAACAATTAATGCGTTTTGGAGATTATAATGAATACATATGTTTATATATGCAATTATATGCGTCTTATAGCGTTTGATATATATGCAAACAAACAAATTGAAACTTTTTTTTTTTTGTAACAATGCGGTGAGTTTTGGCCTGTGATACAACGTGAACTTTGAATAATAAAATTTATATATAGGGAACTAGTTGCAATCCTGGAGAAGTGACCAAAAACAAATGGTGTAGCTCGAAAGAGGCCTTATATAATTAGGTGCGGGATGCGGGTAAACTATGGAACTCACTGCGTTAATATGGTGACTCGTAGCGTGTGTAATATAACTCGACGATTAACCCTTCTTCAAAAACTAAATTACATGTCACTCGCGGCGAAGGCCTTCCAAGCTAGATTTTTAACGGCGGTTGTACAAAGTTCACTATATCACTCTTTAAAGCGTGCGGCGTTGCTTGCGTGGTGATGCGCTTGCGTTCCGAGACGGACTGTTTGCGAGGGGGGAGTAGGGGAGGGAGGTGGTTATGAGGTGGTAGGTTTAGCGGGAAATATTTTATGCCTTGTAATTAACACGCGCCAACACACGTTAACTATTGAAAAAAGACCTTTATCTGAATGTCCAGCATGTATTATAGACCATAGATAAGCAACAAGAGGTTAAGGTCCGGTTATTAGACAGTCCCTATTCTAAATTACATTCTTTACGAATAACCCTAAATTAATTTTATACTCATATTAGTTCAACCCTGCCACGTTTCACTGTGGCTCAGTCTGTTAATATTAACTATTAGGGAAAAAATTAAAAATATTTTATTAAACAATGATTCACTAAGAAAGTACATCACTTTCTGCAGTGAGTAGGGTTTCAAGACCTCCTAGGGGAAGGAGGGTTCAAGTTTGATAGCGGGCTAATGGTACGTCTCGTATTACAAGTTTCGATAGGTTACGATGTTCGCTTACTATCAAGTGAGCCGTACTTGTTTGCCACTTTACTGTTAGAAAAAATTAGATATAGGTTTTACAAAACCAGAAAAAAAACAGTCCATTAACAACAAAAAACTCACAAAAGTTAGAAATTTAAACTACATTAGAATAAACCACTCCTTTATATCTCTGTTTGATAAGCTATTAAGTATTATTACCCTAACTATGACAGCAATTATTATATTAACTAAACCATTATACCTTATCAGTTATTGACATTCATAATGACCTTAATAATTTCAAATTACAGATATCAGGATGCAGCTAATAAGCTTCTTAGGTGTTATGTTTTTAATCGGATTGGCGGCGACGGCTCCGGTAACCGAAAATAATAAAGATGACAAACTCGAAGTGACATCTGATCTATTCAGAGATGAATTTATTGTATATAGATCTCAGCATGAAATCATTCGTCTGACTGTTCCACTAAACTTTCTGAACTTTGACGATGATACCGATGATTTGTCTTTAGAAAACATAGTTAGCAATATAACAGTGTTTTTCGTTGAAGCCGATGTCAATGAGAATGGACAGACGGAATACAAAGGTCTTTACTCCTTGAAAAACGGTAAAGCAACAAAAATTTTAGAAACCGGCACTGATGCTTCGGCGACTAATGATGATACCACAGAAGTTTATATATCAGCTAAAGATGGTATTTATGTCTTCAATTCAAAAACAAATAAGACAGAAAAATACGGAACCATCACAGATAGCTTGATCGGTATAGTTAAAACGAACGGTTCTGATGTACTATACGTGTTGACAGAAGATAATGTCGTATACAAAGTGACTGAGGGTGGTAATAAAAAAGAAAAACTAGACAATGTGAAAGACGCCCAACAAATCGTTTTAGATTATTCCAACAATTTATACTTCTACAATAAAGATAAAGTTCCTTATGTTGTTACCGAAGATGGTGTTAAGAAGATCGCTGGCATACCAGAGAACCCTACTTACGTGCAACTAATAAAGCCACCATTTCTCGTCGAGGATGGAGCGTTGTTCGCAGCGGATGATAAACTTTACATTATTTACGGAAATGGAACTAGTGAAATAGGCGATTTCGTTCTTCAATTGAAACCTACAGCGTACGCTCCAGAAGCTATTCTTGTTCAATATTACAGTTACAATAAGAACGAATACAATATACTGAAAATAGTTTTAGGTGCAGTACTCGGTGACCTAAAGAGTTTATTGGAAGACAAGCTTGACGTCATTCAATCGATTGGAATGCGCTCCAGAAATGAGTTAACTGCTTAAACTTTTATTTTTGTGAATTTATCATTGTTTTTAATGATTTTTTTTTCTCTTTCTCATTTCTTCTTTTCTATTATCCTACTTCTCCCTTTAATTCATAAACTTTTAGTTATTTGTCTCGTACTGAATAAGGTATTATTTTTATGTTTTGATTTCCGTAATTTTATATTAGAATTAATAGTATGTATAGACATTTAAATATATTTACTAAATAGCATAACTGCGATCAAATCTGTAACAATAATAAAAGGAACACACTACAATCCACGTGTGTATTATTGTAATTAAAAAATATGTGTTTGCTATTCGTGACACTATATCTAGTTATGTAGATCACAATATCAGTTTAAGACAGAGTTGTTTTATCTTCATTAAAACGTCATAATTAATCAATACATTTTATTGATTAAAGATAAAAAACTGAAGAGCGCAGACGATGCCCTAAATAGAAACCACATAAAAACCTGGCAGTATTATTAGTTTAACAATTGCCTTTTCGTTTAGGATCTCAGGATCTTCCATCCTTTACATAATTTGTAACTAGAACTCAATACTTTTTGGTTCAGGGCACATTTCCGTGGAGTCCGAAACTAAACCGCTATGGTCTTCGCCCGCTTGCATCCTCTGCTACGCTCGCTAAGAAAACTGTCTCTCAGACATAAGCTTTATACATTACAAGATATGTATTCGTCCGATTCAAGGTTCAGACTCTTTGGCAAACTTGATTTTGTTGCCTCGCTTTCGCTAAGTGCCTTCCGCACTCACCCTCGAGCCCTGTGAATCTCTAATTGCTCCAGGGCTTTAAAGGGTAATAGTAACTATGGTCAGTTCAAATTGCCCAATTTAATATCTGTTGTACTTTCTTGGACCCTTTTTCACAAATTTTTAGACTGAAATGATAAGAATTATATAATAAATAAGTTATTTTGATATATTTTCTACTACTTAGTCTAAAATAGATTACCACAATATGCTTGCAATTTTTTTTTAATGAACGATTTCAAAATGATTATGTTTAAAGTTTCATCCCAAGTAGGTACATAATGGAATTAAAATACGATGTATTTAGAACGTATACTTCAGGTTTGTCTATACTCATTTCGCTTTTGCAAGTACAGAATGGAAGGGGAAAAAATCAGGGCTGCCATCTTATATAATTCTATTAAATCTGGGCGACCGAGCTATGCTCAGTATTTTATAAACAAAAAAAAACCACCTATCTAGGTAAACTTGGTATGTAAGACATTATTTAAATGCAAAGTTTCATCGAAATCGTTGGAGCCGTTTCCGAGGAACCAATTACATATATACATACATACATACAAAAATCACGCCTATATCCCAACGGGGTAGGCAGAGACCACGTCCTTCCACCTGCTACGATCCTGGTATACCTCTTTCGCTTCTTCGACATTCATTAATCTTTTCATGCATGCTCGTCGGTTTAGAGTACTCTTGACCTTACCTTTCTTCAGAACGTCTCCGATTTGATCGATAAATGTTCGTCTAGGCCTTCCTCTTCCAACGATTCCTTTCATACTCGCATATATATATATACAAGAATTGCTCACTTAATATAATAAGACTAGCTGTGTCCCACAGTTTCATCCGTGTTAATTTTATCCGACAAACACCGCGCCACCAGCACCGATGTAGTTTATTATAATAATTATTCTTACCGCACGTACAAATTTTTAAATTTTTCATTATCTCCTAAAATATGTTTAAATAACATACTATAAAGAGTAATATTTAACTTCATAAAATTGTCTATAAGATGAAGTAACTTTTGTTCATAAGGATTAATATGACATGTCTAAAAATAGTGCTTATAAATCCCTTTTTATTTTCATAAAATCTTTGTAAAAAAACACCTTATTACATTATATTAGACATATGTTATCGCTGACCTTTTTTAGGTATATTAAGAACTAATATTTTTGTACAGCATTGTGTTTCCGTATAATTAACGACTACGCCAGCGCACGCGGATAAAGCAGTTCAGGAGGGTTTCGACTTCCGATTTACATAACATAAAAATATTATTTAAGGCTAGCTGAGAACTGTACCCTGATGTTAGATCGCCTATATTATTTTTTGTGAGTTTGACTATCATATACAAGAAGAATTTTTTGTATCTGAATGGTAAACCCAGAGATTAACGTGTTTAAACAAAGAAACAATAAGGGCAACTTCCACAACATTTCATTGAACTAACTGCTAAACAAAATTAGTTAATTACAGTTACCCTATTAAATGGATTTATCGTAAATGCATTTAGGGTCATATTGCTCGAGACATACAGTGTGCTGATTTAGTTAAACATAAATAGCGAGTCGGTAAAGCATTCTCACCTATAACCTTCCTCAGTAAATAATCTATAAAATACAGAAAAGATTTGTCATATGTGTCTAGTAATTCCAGAGGTTAGCGCGTTTAAACAAACAAAAAAAAAACAATCTTTTGAGATTTATAAATTAATAAAATAACATACTATCTCGCTTCTATCCCCGAAGGGTTAGGCAAAGGTGTACTTAATTTACACCCACAGTTCGCCTTATATATTTTTAAGTTACATGTAATAAGGGGCGAGCCTATTTCCATTACTCGGGCATAAAGACGAACTCTAAGCTGTTACTGAGAATTTCATAGAATAACCTAATAACACTTTGCTCGACCTGGGAATCGAACCCAGGACCTCGATCATAGCAGTCGCGATTACGACCACTAGGTTAATGTGGCAGTTATTGAAACACTATAACAGTATGGCTGCGAAGACATCAAAGCCACCTCGTCTTACGGCTGACGCAGTTGGTCTCGGAACATGAATGTTTCGGGAAGTACTTGTGTCGCATGAGCCTGGAAACTGCACGCGGATGCCATCATTTCTCTCTATTTGGGGCATTCCAACTGGTGGAATAACTTGCTCTTACAGAAGATCGCATCCAAATAACCTTGTGGTAGTGGGATTCAGTACCAATAGTTTTACAACGGTAGCCACCTTAATTGTATTAAAATAAACATTGTGGCAGGGCGCTTGGTAATCATCAGAGGCTCTACATCCGCGGGTGGGCCTGAGCCTGTTTTAGTATGTCCTTCTAGAGCCATCTATTTCTGGTTTTCTCTTTCGAGCTCTTTTCGCCCACACTTAATAACTTTCTATCCCATATGGGAATTAAGAGTCGTGATCAGATCAGCCACGGCTAACAGGTCCTTCCGTTCGTGGTTAAATCCATGCGTAGGGGGTGTCAAATTACAAATTCAAAGCTGAAACGCCAAAGCCAACGTCACATGCACGTGGTGAACCCTGAAATTTTGACATTGTCACTCAATGTAAAGTGACAGGAAGTGATATAATATTCATTGTTTAGGTTCATACTGCAAATGTCAAACAGAAATGTCTATGATTAAAAAGTCGCTGATCGAATTTCGATCATTGGGCGACCGCTAGTTTTAGATAAGTAGCCTAACTTACGAATGTGTAATACTTTGTGGTGTTTGAATAAACGTTTCAACTATCTGCCGACTACATTATTCATAAGACTGAGCTATCTTGATGAAAGTATACATTAAAATGTTTTTATCTTCACACCCTAAAGATATACGTCAAGTAACAATAATTGTTAATTATGACTCATAGTTAATTTAAATTTTATAAATATCCGGTCGTAAAGGACAGTAAAAAATGATGTCTTAGGACCTGTGACACATCTTTTGAAACCATTAACCGGACACTTCATGGTCATCACAGTAATATAGATCCCAACTTTTTGCGAATTTTCTTCCATAAAGAAGTCTTTAAAGCAATTGTTACAAAAAAGTGAAATCCTAAAACATTTTAATCTATGCATCTCCTTATTTTTATACTACAAAAGTGGCAAACAAGCATACGGCCTGCCCGATGGTAAGCAGCTAGCGTAGCCTATGGATATGTTAGTATCCTTACGGGGACGATATGTGATTCAAATACGAGAGTTCAAAGCCAACTGTTTATTTAATACATAGTACATATCTTTTATAAGGTAACATATTAGATAGGTATGTTCCTGATGAAAGTTTTTGATGTTTTAAAGATATTTATTTTTAGGATGAAAAAAAAAACACACACCAAGATGGATGACGGCTTCATTTAATGTTTATATTGTTACCACAGAGTACTTTAGTATATAGATTGTTACATTGACAGTAGCGACATACGGAAGTCTTAAGAACTACCAATAATTGTTGCGTTCTGTATTTTATCTAATTTAATGATACGATGTGTTCAATTTAACAGTTCCCACAGTACTCCCGCCTTTTTAAAATAAAAAGTAAACAATATATACATATGTAAAATAATCTTAAGAGTATTAATAAAACATGATATTTAAGTTTTTCGTAACTATACACATTATAGCTGATATTTAAGCTATTGTTTTATTTACCACTTCCGTTTTTGAAAACACATCACAATTTCATTATCACATCGTTATGAATGAGGTGGTTGCGGCTGTTGCTGAGCCATCGGAGAATTGGTTGAGCTATATATACCACACAGTCATTTCTCTGTGTAACATTTTGTTGGTATGTTCCCACAGATGCATTGCTCACCTTTAGCTGTTTAGTTACCATACTACAAGCTTTGCTCTGTTTAAATGGCCGTGTGTGAAATTGTGACCTCATATTTATTTATTAAAAAAAAAAAAAAAAAAATTGAATCATTGTTCCTAGCCTAAATATAAACAGAAACAGAAGCCATTATAATATCTTAATGAAACAAGTATTAAACGTCAATTAAAGTATTTTGATAACCTTCATTAGGTAATTGATCAGTAAACCCACAATCTCTTCAATATTTATATAAACACTAGCTACTACCCGCGACATCGATCACGTTGTCATTGAAATTAAATAACTCGCGCTATACATATTATTATAAATTAGTATTGTACTAATATAGAACAATCGTGTGTGCGCGCACAAGTTAGGTACCACTCTTTCATCGCCCTTGAATAAATAGTTTACGAATGCTTAAATGATAAAAAAAAAAACAAACTTTCATTTATATTCATACTAGCTGTATCCGAGACTTCACTCGCGAGGAATATAGTCGTCGGTCGAGTGGCTCATTCCATTAATAATGCAATAAGTTGAAAATAGAAATATATTCTTGTTGTTTTTTTATAGGTCATTTTATAATCTACAATTTTATTATGTGGTACATTACAATCCATTTAAGCGTCTTTGTTATATAACCTAGGCAGATAACCCAGTCAGTTGCCAGTCAATCTTCGCTTAGGACAGGATTTGGCCGGTTCTCCTGGGTTCAACCACTGTGATGAGCGTTTCCGATTGTCGTAAAGGATCAATTTTTCGTTGCAAGTTACAGTACGATTCAAAATTCCGTCGTTAGTGTGACGGTTGAATAATGTAACGCAGCAATTTATGAGTGTTTGTTGGTGTGCTTGAGTCAATTCAAGCGGTACCCATTTCCCGAGCTTTTCACTTTTCCAATTTATTTCAAGTGAATTAAAATTGTTTTATAACTCACACCGAAACCTGCCGCTAACTCTGACGTGGTTTGCGATTGATTCGTTTCTTTATCACCTTTAATTCTTTATTATCAACTAGGGTCTCCGGCCGTCCACGGGTTTTGTTTCGTAGGTCAAAATTTCAAGAACGAAAACATTGGAACCATACACGTACCGTGCTTTCTTTTATAGTAGCTTCCCCATACACATCATTATTCCTTCCAGCTGTTTCTGCAGCGGTGATGCCACGGTGGAACTCATATTACTAAATAACGCGATATTTAAGTTTTCCATTTTTTTAGAAGAACGATTTCAGAGAAAAATCAAATACACAACCCTAAATTTGAAATAAATTTGAATTTGAAATTCCTAACCAAACTTAATATGTTTGAGATCAAAGTGGCCACTTCAAGAAATTCCAATTTCATATTATGTAAGGACATATTATTTAGTATAAATCTGAAGTGTTTGTTTGTTTGGTTGAACGCGCTAAACTCAGAAACTACTAGTTGGGATGAAAAAATTACTTTAGTATTCGATAGCCCATTTATCTAGAAAGACTATAGGTTATATATCATCATGCTACGACCAATAGAAGCAGATCATCAATGAAAAATGTTGCAAAAACGGGGAAAATTTATACCTTTTGAGAGCTTCCATTGTGTGCGCTGCGTAAATGGTTAAAGTTATGCAACAATCATATGTGACGGAATTGTTTCTATTAAAAAGTTTAAAAAAATCTGAGATAGCATATGTCTTGTCTTTAAGCATGTCTTTAAGGTTGACTCAATATAACCTTTTATATGGTAATAAAATTTGTTTTACAATTATGCATTATTTTTTAAGGTGTTTCTATAAGCATGCTATTAATATCATGTAAGGATTAATCCTTACCGAAATAAGTACGTTATTCATCACAAGTATTTAATTTCGAAAAAAAGTGCCCCTTACATCATTTGATTTCTAAGGATATCTTAGGAGATATCACAGTTTTAAAATAACTCGAGATATCTCTGCAAAGTATGAAATAAATCTCCGATTCGTTTCGAATATCATGTGAGAGTTATTGACAGGATCTAAGAGTCATGTGATGGTTTTCGTGATATTCTCTAGAACTCTAGAAGATGGTTATATGAGATTTCTACTTATTAGAACAACACGGAGTACTATCAGTCGCCATAGGTGAGGCAACACGGCGCGGCGCGGTGTTAGATAATATTATAAATGACATGAATTCCTAAAAAATATAAGTTATTCTGAAAAAATATATTTAAAAAGCCGTTGGGGTTCTATGGGGGGTGCTGTGGCAGGTGCCGTGGGGGATTAGTGGTGGGGGGTTAGTGGTTGGGGGTCAGGGAGTCCCAGTAGGTGGCCCGACAATTCCCCTGTGGAGAGTTTTCGGGGAGTCTTATGAGGGGACCTATGGGGGTCAGTGGGGTTGCAGTGATTATAATTCATTATAATTCATAGTACATATATTCCATTATATAGCGTAGCGATGAACCGCCACGGCCTGTATCGCCACGCTACGGCTTGTATCACCACACCAACAATCAGATTTACCCCTCGCCTATAGATGTTTCACATCAATAATAAGAGTGCCATTATTATAAAATACCAACGATGTTCGGTTAGGTTAAACTTGCGAACAAGTAGTACTACCGAGTCGGCCACGGTAGCGGTCGCGACCGGCGTGCGCCACGGTTTTATGATCTGTACACCGAGAACGACTATTCAGAGACCGAGTGTAACTTTTTTCATCCTTTGCCTAAATAGCATTTGGCATTTTGGCATAAAAACCAAACTATATCACATAAAATGCCGCCAAAATTGCATATTATATGGTCAAACAACATAAGTTTATGAATTTAAAAGAAAAGCTATCTATCACATGACACTTTGAGATCCCGCTAAAACTCCCAAATGATATTCGAAAATAATCGGAAATGTATTTTATTCTTTGCCTTAATATCACTTGGCATTCTATAGAATGCCTAGGCAAAGTATATAATAATTATCTTTATTTCATATATTGCCGTCTACTCTTGGGCTTTCTATAGAATGCCAGCATTTCATACATTGCGTATAACATATACATTAAAATATGGGTTATAAGATTATAAGTAAGTGAAATATTATTTCACGGGTAGTCATAATTTGCAACAAATAAAGTGTTTAAAAACAACTATTTAAATCCTATCTACTCCCGGATTATCCGGTAACATATAGATTATATATAAAATATAGAATACGTGTTCGTTTGTCTTCTGAACATTCGTAAACCATTTATAGATAAATCGATTCCCTATATATATGTATATCCGGTATAAGACCTGTGTAAAGACATATACACTAATAACTTAGATACGGTGTCATTATCTAGAATTTCGATGTACAAACAGGCGTAGATCAAATGTACAGATAAATGAAATAAACACATTAACTATCGATTATTCGTTTGTATATAAATTATGAATATATTGTGGTGAGTGTCATGTTGTTTATCATTCTGTGAGTGAAATCCGACAAGGTGAGTGCATCTACTTTACGTTTTTACTTTATGATAAAATTATTTAATATACACATTATGTTGTTGGTAATAATTTAATTGTTATTTTGATTTGTGCTTATGGCAAAACATTTCTTTTGAAATATGGTAAATCTTTAACGGTTATGGCAGTGTATTCCAAGAAAGTGTGCTGGTAGTGATTTTATATTATCATTAGGTACTAGCTGTATCTTATAGGTATTTTGTTAACGTTTCAAAACATAGTCTAATAAAATATGATGTTTGAGTTATACGAAGCGTTCTGCTAGCGCATTTTTAATGCGCACCGCTAAAGAGTGGAACATTTTGCCGAATTTTGTATTTCCCGATAATAATTATAACCTGGGTATCTTCAAGTCTTGAGTGAGGTATAAAGCAAGCGTGCTCCGTCGTAGACCACATCATCACATACTTACTTAATAAACCTGAATTAATTTATTATTTTGCGAGATAAATTTTTCAAACTACCTTGGCACAGAACTAACAATTATGTGGTTTTTGTTAACAATTAATGCGTTTTGGAGATTATAATGAATACATATGTTTATATATGCAATTATATGCGTCTTATAGCGTTTGCTATATATGCAAACTAACAAATTGAAACTTTTTTTTTGTTGTTGTAATAATGCTATGAGGTTGCTGGCGTGTGATACAACATGAACTTTGAATAATAAAATTTATATATAGGGAACTAGTTGCAATCCTGGGAGAAGTTACCAAAAACAAATGGTGTAGCTAGAAAGAGGCCTTAAATATCAGGTGCGGGATGCGGGTAAACTATGGAACTCACTGCGTTAATATTGGTGACTCGTAGCGTGTGTAATTTAACTCGACGATAGCTCTTCTTCAAAAACTAAATTACATGTCACTCGCGGCGAAGACCTTCCAAGCTAGATTTTTAACGGCGGTTGTACAAAGTTCACTATATCACTCTTTAAAGCGTGCGGCGTTGCCTGCGTGGTGATGCGCTTGCGTTCCGAGATGGACTGTTTGCGAGCGGGGAGTAGGGAAGGGGGGTGGTTATGAGGTGGTAGGTTTAGCGGGAAATATTTAATGCCTTGTAATTAACACGCGCCAACACACGTTAACTATTGAAAAAAGACCTTTGTTTATCTGAATGTCCAGCATGTATTATAGACCATAGATAAGCAACAAGAGGTTAAGGTCCGGTTATTAGACAGTCCCTATTCTAAATTACATTCTTTACGAATAACCCTAAATTAATTTTATACTCATATTAGTTCAACCCTGCCACGTTTCACTGTGGTTCAGTCTGTTAATATTAACTATTAGGGAAAAAATTAAAAATATTTTATTAAACAATGATTCACTAAGAAAGTACATCACTTTCTGCGGTGAGTAGGGTTTCAAGACCTCCTAGGGGAAGGAGGATCCAGGTTTGATAGCGGGCTAGTGGTACCTCTCTATTACAAGCTTCGACAGGCTACGATGTCCGCTTACTATCAAGCGAGTCATGCTTGTTTGTCACCTTACTGCTATAAAAAATTACATATAGATTTTGCAAAACCAGAAAAAACAGTCCATTAACAAAAAATACTTTCAAAAGTTAGAAATTTAAACTATATTAGAATAAACCCCTCCTTTATATCTCTGTTTGATAAGCTATTAAGTATTATTACCCTAACTATGACAGCAATTATTATATTAACTAAACCATTATACCTTATCAGTTATTGACATTCATAATGACCTTAATAATTTCAAATTACAGATATCAGGATGCAGCTAATAAGCTTCTTAGGTGTTATGTTTTTAATCGGATTGGCGGCGACGGCTCCGGTAACCGAAAATAATAAAGATGACAAACTCGAAGTGACATCTGATCTATTCAGAGATGAATTTATTGTATATAGATCTCAGCATGAAATCATTCGTCTGACTGTTCCACTAAACTTTCTGAACTTTGACGATGATACCGATGATTTGTCTTTAGAAAACATAGTTAGCAATATAACAGTGTTTTTCGTTGAAGCCGATGTCAATGAGAATGGACAGACGGAATACAAAGGTCTTTACTCCTTGAAAAACGGTAAAGTAACAAAAATTTTAGAAACCGGCACTGATGCTTCGGCGACTAATGATGATACTACAGAAGTTTATATATCTGCTAAAGATGGTATTTATGTCTTCAATTCAAAAACAAATAAGACAGAAAAATACGGAACCATCACAGATAGCTTGATCGGTATAGTTAAAACGAACGGTTCTGATGTACTATACGTGTTGACAGAAGATAATATCGTATACAAAGTGACTGAGGGTGGTAATAAAAAAGAAAAACTAGACAACGTGAAAGACGCCCAACAAATCGTTTTAGATTATTCCAACAATTTATACTTCTACAATAAAGATAAAGTTCCTTATGTTGTTACCGAAGATGGTGTTAAGAAGATCGCTGGCATACCAGAGAACCCAACTTACGTGCAACTAATAAAGCCACCATTTATCGTCGAGGATGGAGCGTTGTTCGCAGCGGATGATAAAGTTTACATTATTTACGGAAATGGAGCTAGTAAAATAGGCGATTTCGTTCTTCAATTGAAACCTACAGCGTATGCTCCAGAAGCTACTCTTATTCAATATTACAGTTACAATAAGAACATTTATAAATACAATATACTGCAAATAGTTTTAGGTGAAATATTCGGTGACCTAAAGAGTTTATTGAAAGACAAGCTTGATGTCATTCTATGGATTGCAATGCGCTCCAGAAATGAAGTAACTGCTTAAACTGTTTTTTTTTTTGTGAATTTATCATTGTTTTTAATGATTTTTTTTTTCTCTTTCTCTTTTTTTCTTTTCTATCCTACTTCTCCCTTTAATTCATAAACTTTTAGTCATTTGTCTCGTACCGAATATAGGTATTATTTTTATGTTTTGATTTCCGTAATTTTATATTAGAATTAATAGTATGTATAGACATTTAAATCTATTTACTAAATATCATAACTGCGATCAAATCTGTAACAATAATAAAAGGAACACACTACAATCCACGTATGTATTATTGTAATTAAAAAATATGTATTTGCTATTCGTGACACTATATCTAGTTATGTAGGTCACAATATCAGTTTAAGACAGAGTTGTTTTATTTTCATTAAAACATCATAATTAATCAATACATTCTATTGATTAAAGATAAAAAACTGAACAGTGCAGACGATGCCCCAAATAGAAACCACATAAAAACCTGGCAGTATTATTAGTTTAACAATTGCCTTTTCGTTCAGGATCTCAGGATCTTCCATCCTTTACATAATTTGTAACTAGAACTCAATACGTTTTGGTTCAGGGCACATTTCCGTGGAGTCCGAAACTAAACCGCTATGGTCTTGGCCCGCTTGCGTCCTTTATGATTATAATTTAATTCAGGATAGTTATGTATAATTTTCCAGCATACCTTACAATTTTCAAATAATATGGGTTTTACAATTTATTAGTACACAATTTTAATGTCCATAACCGAGACGTTCTTCTTGCTCCGACAGCTCAGCGTAGAGATCCTTGCCTAGGATCTAGAATAGAAGTCAGCACGGTGTAGGCCGTATCAGGATACACTGCTCAAGCAGACGACGCAGCACCAAATATCTTATCTATTGAGATTTCCTCATATGTAATAGGAAAAGTTATTATTTGTATTATAAATACAAAATCCAGGTGATACTTTCCCGGTAGTGTTCTTTCAATGTTCAGTAGGTATTTGTCGTTTTGACAAAGGGTATTTCACCCATTTTAATATTAAAATTATAAATTATAACAATTAAAATAACTTTTCTATATAAATATGTTATAAAATAAACTATCTTTTCGACTCCCAGGTCTGTTGTACAAGAATTTGGTTTCTATTAAAACATTTGATAAATATTATATAAACGTTACTACGATTCAAAAGTCTGCCGTACAATGAATTCCATGATCAGATCGGTCCTGAAAAATCTGTCATACTCTCTGTTCTAATTTTCTCTTTTGTTTGAATTCAAAATTACATCTTACTAGACTTTTCTCATTTTAAAAATTCAAAATAAATCTAATCATAGATTTATTTTGCTAAACTAGAACCTGGATAGAATATTTGTCTATACCTGAGAAACTCCTAACTGCGCATGCTCTATTACTATCAAAGAATTATCAATGACAGAGATTGTCATAATATTGCAATGTAAACAATACGAACCTAAAATATTAACAAAGCTGTTGTTAAACCAAAATTGTCAAGTTATAAATTATCTAAACGCATCAATACATAAACCTATCATTAATTGGTATCCTGGAAATAAAAGAATAGGTACACCAAAACAATAATAAGGTAAATCAAATGAACTTATGATGAATAATATAAAGTAGATATTAAATAAGATAAATAAGATTATCTTCCAGATAAATAATATAACAATGGTCTTGGCCCGCTTGCGTCCTCTGCTACGCTCGCTAAGAAAACTGTCTCTCAGACATAAGCTTTATACACTACAAGATATGTATCCGTCCGATTCAAGGTTGGGACTCTTTGGCAAACTTGATTTTGTTGCCTCGCTTTCGCTAAGTGCCTTCCGCACTCTCCCTCGAGCCCTGTGAAGCTCTAATTGCTCCAGGGCTTCAAAGGGTCATAGTGCCTATGGTCAGTTCAAATTGCCCAATTTAATATCTGTTGTATTTTCTTGGACCCTTTTTCACAAATTTTTAGACTGAAATGACAATGATTATATAATAAATATGTTATTTTGATATATTTTCTACTACTTAGTCTAAAATAGATTACCATAATATGTTTGCAATTTTTTTTAATGAACGATTTCAAAATGATTATGTTTAAAGTTTCATCCCAAGTAGGTACATAATGGAATTAAAATACGACATTTCGCTTTTGCAAGTACAGAATGGTAGGGGAAAAAATCAGGGCTGCCATCTTATATAATTCTATTAAATCTGGGCGACCGAGCTATGCTCAGTGTTTTATAAACAAAAAAAAACACCTATCTAGGTAAACTTGGAATGTAAGACCTTATCTAAATGCAAAGTTTCATCGAAATCGTTGGAGCCGTTTCCGAGGAACCAATTACATATATACATACATACATAAATCACGCCTATATCCCAACGGGGTAGGCAGAGACCTCGTCCTTCCACCTGCTACGATCCTGGCATACCTTTTTCGCTTCTTCGACATTCATTAATCTTTTCATGCATGCTCGTCGGTTTAGAGTACTCTTGACCTTACCTTTCTTCAGAAGTCTCCGATTTGATCGATAAATGTTCGTCTAGGCCTTCCTCTTCCAACGATTCCTTTCATACTCGCATATATATATATATATATATATACAAGAATTGCTCACTTAATATAATAAGATATAATAAGACTAGCTGTGTCCCACAGTTTCATCCGTGTTAATTTTATCCGACAAACACCGCGCCACCAGCATCGATGTAGTTTATTATAATAATTATTCTTACCGCACGTACAAATTTTTAAATTTTTCATTATCTCCTAAAATATGTTTAAATAACATACTATAAAGAGTAATATTTAACTTCATAAAATTGTCTATAAGATGAAGTAACTTTTGTTCATAAGGATTAATATGACATGTCTAAAAATAGTGCTTATAAATCCCTTTTTATTTTCATAAAATCTTTGTAACAAAACACCTTATTACATTATATTAGACATATGTTATCGCTGACCTTTTTTAGGTATATTAAGAACTAATATTTTTGTACAGCATTGTGTTTCCGTATAATTAACGACTACGCCAGCGCACGCGGATAAAGCAGTTCAGGAGGGTTTCGACTTCCGATTTACATAACAAAAAAAAATTTGGTTGCGCGCGGCAGTAGTAATAATATGCGTAGTGAGTTAATTGGAATTGCGCCACCTGGGGAGCTTGTTAGTTACTAAGTACCGCGAGTTTTCCAAAGCGTCCTTATAACTCGCGGTCGATAACGCTTT
Organism: Saturnia japonica; assembly: GCA_033032175.1. Lineage (NCBI taxonomy): Eukaryota > Metazoa > Arthropoda > Insecta > Lepidoptera > Saturniidae > Saturnia > Saturnia japonica. Next base: position 2,315,739 of record CM065330.1, read on the forward strand.
ACCGCTAGCTGCCTAGATGGCGACACATTATGTATTACGTAGAAGCTACGTGATGTGCGTCACACCCTCACCGCCCACGCGCTATCATCGCCAACGCCCGCACCGCAGTCGCTAGCAAGGTCTACAGGTAAGTGCACGTTCTTCTAACTTATTGCCATTTTATTGCTACTTTCATGTGATCATTCGCCCCCCCGCTCGCCTATGTGTATTTATTTCTAGTCTAGTTAGTGTCTTTTTTAATTTTCCGCTTAGGAAGGCTATTTGCACGCCTTTCTAACCCCGAATTATATGCTCCCGCCGTAGGAGGGCTATTTACACGCCCTCCTGCTACCCCATGAGATGGTCCTATCGTGCCAGGATTAAATCCAGCTTAAATTTACTTAGAATCACTTTCATTAAATTTAGTTATAATCAATCATTCATTATTTGCTATTTTGTAACAGTACTGTATTGTACCAGTAAATATAGTTAAAGTTAATTAACCCACCGTCGTTTTGTAATAATAACTCGTTACCGCTTTTGAAGTTATACTATTAACTTATTTAATTTAATTTAGTGTTCTTGTTTTTTACTTCATTATGGAAAATAGACAGTTAAAGAAACTTATCGCTAAGAAAAATTTAGTTTATGCACAAATGAATGATTTGTATAACAAATCCAAAAACATTTTGGAATTTGATTCGGAATCAAAAGAAAATTTTCTTTCCGAATCAGAAACGATTGATGACATGCGTGTTAGGTTTGAAAGTAATTTAGATGACATTAATGATTTAAATTTAAAGCAAAATCCTGAAGTTGAGCCTAAATACGCAGCTTTATCGTCTTTTGACACTTTATATAATTACGTCATACGCGCTCGTAACAAAATTAACACGAGTAGTTCGTCAAAAGTATCGAAGGATACAATAACCGCCTTAAATGTAACATTGCCAACAATATCGCTACCTTCCTTTGACGACCGCTCCCTCGAAGGCTGGGAAACATTTTACCAGGCTTTTAAAGCCAATATTCATGATAACCCGCAACTGTCTGATGCGCAACGTGTGCAGTATTTAATGGGCAAATTAACACATAGTGCACTAAAGTTAACCGCTGGGATAATGCCCACAGGTGAAACCTATAATATTATTTGGTCGAACCTAATTAGTAAATATCAGGATAAACGAGCTTTAGGATGTCATTATCTGAATAATATATTAGATTTTAAAAATTGTTCACCTACCGCAAATAGTTTAAATATGTTAATAGAAAATTTTTCATCTTCGATTGCCGCTTTAAAACAATTAAATTTACCTGATTTAACTGATTTCATTTTGTTACAATGCTCACTGAGAAGGTTAGATCCCCAAACATTGCAGTCTTTCGAAGCATCGGTTCGTGGTATTGAAATACCTACCACTGAAACGTTTATTAAATTTATACAGGATCAGATTAAAATATTAGAACGATCAGCACCAAAAAGTAACATAGAGAATTCTATAAATTATAAATCTTTTATTTCTAGTAGTCATAATGACTCATGCCCCACTGAAAGGGTGAATAAACCGGTTTCTCGCATAAGTAGATCCTTATCTACGTGCGATCTCTGCTCGAGCTCGGACCACACGCAGTTGTATCGTTGTAATGAATTTAAAAATATGATTTCTCCGCAAGCACGTTATGATTTTATTAAATCGAACCAGGGTTGCATAAATTGTTTAAGCTTGTCGCATTCATTAAAAGCATGCCAATCAAAATCAACATGCAATAATTGTAACAAATATCATCATACTTTATTGTGTTTTGGTAATAAACAGGCGAATCGAAATCGTACAAATAGTAAAAGAGTACTCAGTCAATCGAATGACTACGCTGATATGGACAGGCAGATCAGTCGGTCGCAGGTGCATGGAATTCCTAGTACCGCGCGGTTCGATTACGGTCAGTCTCAGGTTCAATCTCACGCTCAACCTGTTGTTCAGTGTTACGACAATAATGATACCGCTTCGAATACTTATTCACACGCTAAGAAAACCATACAACAACAAAGTAATACGAACGCTACCACGTTAACTCACAATTCGGAAATAAAATCAAATAGTAATATTTTATTATCTACCGCTCAAATATACGCTCACTCGCATAATGGGGAACGTAAAATAGTTAGATGTTTAATTGATAATGGTTCACAAAATAATTTAATAACTGTCAATTGTTGTACATTACTTAAACTTGCGATCATACCTTTAAATAATTTTTATATTAGAGGTATTGGATTAACCGCTCGCCCGATTCACGGATATGTTTATTTAAATATTGAATCTAGATTTTCACCTAATAAATACTATATTCACGCTTTAGTAGTAGACTGTATTACAGATAAATTACCCGCTTATTTTATAGATTCGTCATATATGAATGATATACGTGATTTACCGCTTGCCGATTCAAATTGGAACGTGCCAGGTGTAATTGATATGGTATTGGGTGCTCAGTTATTTCCATATATATACTTAGGTAATCATATAGATACCGGCTCACTAGCGCCACCTGCCGTAGAAACAACCTTCGGCTATGTTCTTATGGGTGACGTACCTGATGTGCGTTCCACCGGCACTGTGACACCGCAACATAATAATTTTTTTGTGATAAATAATACGTCTTTGTGACTATCTAGTACAGTTTATATTCATAATCCACCCGCTTTCGTAAATACAAAAAATTATTCCACCTTCATTTTAAATAAATCTTTCTCATCTGTAACATATAAAGACCTTGAGTCATTTTTACATAAATTTTGGGAATTGGAAGAGATTCCTCATGAGCGTCATCTTAGCCCTGAGGAAGCCGAGTGTGAAAATAAATATATTTCTACAATTACCCGCGATAATGATGGCCGATATACGGTTGAGTTACCTTTTAGTAGAAATCCCGCTGACCTTGGCAATTCTCGTACTGTTGCTCACCGCCGTTTTCTTTCGCTCGAACGCAAGTTTGTTCAGTTACCCTCACTTCGCGATGACTACGATAATGTCATACAGGATTATATTAGTAAAGGTTCTTTGACTGAAATTAACGCCACTGCTAATAAAACTGATAACGGTTATTACATACCGCACCATGCAGTTATCCGCCCAAGCAAGACTACCACCAAATTACGGGTAGTTCTCGATGCTAGTGCTAAAACGTCTAGTGGACTGTCACTTAATGATGTCCTGCATACTGGTCCAAATTTACAGACAGATTTATTTTTGCTTTTACTCCGCTTTCGTTTGTTCCCTGTAGCATTGTGCGCCGATGTAGAACAAATGTACTTACGCATTATGGTGACCACAGACCACCATAAATATTTGAAAATATTGTACCGCTTTAAAAATGATAAACTTCGCACTTTTGCTTTTAACTGTCTTCCCTTTGGTATAAAGTCATCTCCTTATTTAGCAATGCGTACTATACGCCAATTAGCATCAGATGAATGTCGTCGTTATCCAGAAGCCGCTAGTGTAGCTGAGTCTCAGTTATATATGGATGACCTCGTCACATCCCTTCACGAAGAGGTTTCTGCTATCAAATTATCGAAAGAACTAATTTCACTCTTTCAATCAGGAGGTTTTAATTTAATAAAGTGGGCTGGTAACTCTCCTGCTTTTCTTGATAGCCTTCCAGATACGCACCGCTCTTCTGTAAGCTTCTCTGATGACGCCAATAATACCATGAAGGTTTTAGGCCTTGCATGGCTTCCCGCTAATGATTCATTTTTTATGACCAGCTCAAACACTAATGAAAAATGCACTAAGAGAACAATATTATCTTTAGTCGCCCGCTTGTTCGACGTGCTTGGTTTAGTTGCTCCAGTTATATTATTCGCTAAATTGCTTATTAAGGAACTCTGGAACTCTAAAATAGACTGGGATGATACACCTCCCGATAACATTGTTTACCGCTACTCTTCGCTTGTTAAGGAGCTTCCATTGCTTTCGACTTTAGAAATACCGCGCCATATTTGAGTTTCCAAAAATTGCGAAGTAAATATTGTTGCATTTTGTGATGCAAGCTTGAACGCTTACGGTTGCGTTGTTTATTTACACATTACAGATCCCACAGGAGATATTACTTTAAGATTATTATGTTCAAAATCAAAAGTTTCTCCGGTAAAGATAGCTACATTAGTTCGCCTTGAGCTTTGTGCCGCTCTTGTTTTATCAAAATTAGTTAAACTTATTTATAACGCTTATAACTCCTTACATCCAATCACCGCTATATACGCTTTCTCAGATTCTACAATTGCTCTTTCTTGGATTAAATCTTCCCCGCATAGATGGTCAATCTTTGTAGGTAACCGCATCGCTCAAATTCAGGAGAATTTGTCACCTGACCGATTTTTTCATATTAATGGTAAGGAAAATCCTAGTGATTGTGTATCGCGAGGCCTGTTACCGTCACAAATTATTAATCACCCGCTTTGGTGGCAAGGTCCTTCTTGGGCCTGCTGTCCTATTTCACAATGGCCTATTGAACCTTTTATCCCTTGTAAATCTGAAAGTGATATACCTGAAATTAAAAAATGTGTAACACTTACCGCTTTAACTATCGTCGAAGATTCTCCAATATATCAACTTGGGTTAAGAATTTCGTCATGGTCAAAACTTCTTCGCTGCGTTGTTTATGTACTTCGATTTATAAGAAAATTACCGCGAAAAAAAACTTGTAACTGCATCCGATTTAAATATTGCTGAGAAAATTATTATTCGAGCTCTTCAAGCTAAATATTTTGGTTATGATATTGCCAGCATTAGAAAGTTAGATTTACCTTCGAAAAATATTCGTAAACTTAGTCCATTTATAGACGAAGATGGGATTTTACGTATTCAAGGTAGACTTTCGAATTCTGATTTACCATTTGAAACGCAACATCCCGCTTTATTACCAAAACGCGATCATCATAATACGCAATCTTAATACAAATTTGCACACTGGTCTGGACCTTTTGATGTCTATTCTTCGTCAACGCTTTTGGATATTGTCCGCTAGAAACGTTATCAGGAAACGAGTGCATATGTGTAAACCATGTTTTCGAGTTTCACCATCTCACCCAACTCCCATGATGGCTGATCTTCCATCAAGCCGTGTAATGGAGGCTAAAGCTTTCCTTCACATGGGAGTAGATTACGCAGGTCCATTCAGGATAACGCTTGTACGCAAACGTGGTCATCACTGACAAAAGGCTTACATCTGTCTGTTCGTATGCTTAACGACAAAAGCTATACATATTGAGTTAGCCTCGGATTTGTCATCGGACTCATTTCTTGCGCTTTCAAACGTTTCATATCTCGTCGAGGTCCAGTTTCTTTCATATATTCAGATAATGGCACTAATTTTGTTGGCGCAAAAGCCCAGTTAGATGAATTATATAAACTTCTCATTTCAAATAATTTTATATCCGCCTGGAATGATGAATTAACCAAATACCGAATCGTTTGGAAGATGATCCCGCCTCGGGCTCCACATTTTGGAGGTTTATGGGAATCAAACATCAAATCCGATAAAACCCATTTAAATAGAGTAATAGGCACACAAATTCTCACTTACAAAGAGATGTTAACGGTGTTAAATCAAATAGAATGTCTTATGAATTCCAGACCTTTATAGTTTGGTTAATTCCTATTGGAGGAAATGGAGATTAGAGTACCTGCATACGTTGCAAGTCAGACAGAAGTGGTGTACATCAGATAACCCCGTAAAAGTTGGGACAGTAGTTCTTATTCATCAAGATGACATCCCCCCGCTCCGCTGGCCACTAGGCGTTATACAAGAAGTGTATCCAGGTGTCGATAACATTATCCGCGTTGCTTTGGTAAAAACGAAATCTGGATTTCTTAAACGTCCTGTTGTAAAATTATATCCGCTACCGCTAGAATAAATTAGAGTTCCGCATGTCATCAACCGCTTCAACTTCAGTCGTAAACATTCATAATAGCTTATTATTAATTGAAATTTATTTCTTCGCTAATAACTTTCCGCTATTGGAGTTTTGTGCTCCCCATATCTTTGTTGAAAGTCCTGCGAACTATCAAGGTGGGCAGGATGGTTGCGCGCGGCAGTAGTTATAATATGCGTAGTGAGTTATTGGGATTGCGCCACCTGGGGAGCTTGTTAGTTACTAAGTACCGCGAGTTTTCCAAAGCGTCCTTATAACTCGCGGTCGATAACGCTTTAACCACTAGCTGCCTAGATGGCGACACATTATGTATTATGTAGAAGCTAAGTGATGTGCGTCACACCCTCACCGCCCACGCGCTATCATCGCCAACGCCCGCACCGCAGTCGCTAGCAAGGTCTACAGGTAAGTGCACGTTCTTCTAACTTATTGCCATTTTATTGCTACTTTCATGTGATCATTCGCCCGCCCGCTCGCCTATGTGTATTTATTTCTAGTCTAGTTAGTGTCTCTTTTAATTTACCGCTGAGGAAGGCTATTTACACGCCTTTCTAACCCCAATTATATGCTCCCGCCGTAGGAGGGCTATTTACACGCCCTCCTGCTACCCCAATATTATTTAAGGCTAGCTGAGAACTGTACCTTGATGTTAGATCGCCTATATTATTCTCCGTGAGTATGACTATCATATACAAGAAGAATTTTTTGTATCTGAATGGTAAACCCAGAGATTAACGTGTTTAAACAAAGAAATAATAAGGGCAAATTCCACAACATTTCATTGAACTCACTGCTAAACAAAATTAATTAATTACAGTTACTCTCTTAAATGGATTTATCGTAAGCGCATTTAGGGTCATATTGCACGAGACATACAGTGCGCTGATTTAGTTAAAAAATTAGCGAGTCGGTAAAGCATTCTCACCTATATATAACCTTCCTCAATAAATAATCTATAAAATACAGAAAAGATTTGTCATATGTGTCTAGTAATTCCAGAGGTTAGCGCGTTTAAACAAACAAAAAAAAAACAATCTTTTGAGCTTTATAAATGAATAAAATAACATACTATCACGCTTCTATCCCCGAAGGGTTAGGCAAAGGTGTACTTAATTTACACCCACAGTTCGCCGTATATATTTTTTAGATTACATGTAATAAGGGGCGAGCCTATTTCCATTACTAGGGCATAAAGACAAACTCTAAGCTGCTACTGAGAATTTCATAGAATAACCTAATAACACTTTGCTCGACCTGGGAATCGAACCCAGGACCTCGATCATAGCAGTCGCGATTACGACCACTAGGTTAATGTGGCAGTTATTGAAACACTATAACAGTATGGCTGCGAAGACATCAAAGCAACCTCGTCTTACGGCTGACGCAGTAGGTCTCGGGACAGGATTGTTCCGGAAAGTACTTGTGTCGCATGAGCCTGGTAACTGCACGCGGATGCCATCATTTCTCTCTATTTGGGGCATTCCAACTGGTGGAATAACTCGCCCTTACAGAAGATCGCAGCCAAATAACCTTGTGGTAGTGGGATTCAGTACCAATAGTTTTACAACGGTAGCCACCTTAATTGTATTAAAATAAACATTGTGGCAGCGCGCTTGGTAATCATCAGAGGCTCTACAGCCGCGGGTGGGCCTTAGCCTGTTTAGTATGTCCTTCCAGAGCCATCTATTTCTGGTTTTCTCTTTCGAGCTGTTTTCGCCCACACTTAATAACCTTTCTATCCCATATGGGAATTAAGAGCCGTAATCTGACCACGGCTAACAGGTCCTTCCGTCCGTAGTTAAATCCAGGTGTAAGGGGTGTCAAATTACAACTTCAAAGCTGAAACGCCAAAGCCAACCTCACATGCACGTGGTGAACCCTGAAATTTTGACATTGTCACTCAATGAAAAGTGACAGCAAGTGATATAATATTCATTTTTTAGGTTCATACTGCAAACGTCAAACAGAAAAAAGTCTATGATTAAAAAGTCGCTGGTCGAATTTCGATCATTGGGCGACCGCTACTTTTATATAAGTATCCTAACTTACGAATGTGGTGGATGAATAAACGTTTCAACTATCTGCCGACTACATTATTCATAAGACAGCTATCTTGACGAAAGTATACATTAAAATGTTTTTATCTTCACACCCTAAAGATATACGTCAAGTAACAATAATTGTTAATTATGACTCACGGTTCATTTAAATTTTATAAATATCCGGTCGTAAAGGACAGTTACAATTGATTTATTTATATGACACATCTTTTGAAATTATTAATCAGACACTTCAATGGTCATCACAGCAATATAGGTCATAACTTTTTGTGAATTTTCTTCCATATAGAAGTCCATAAAGCAATTATTCCAAAATAGTTGAATCTTAAAATATTTAATCTATTCATCCTTTTCTTTATACTACAAAAGTGGCAAACAAGCATACAGCCTGCCTGATGGTAAGCAGCTAGCGTAGCCTATGGATATGTTAGTATCCCTACGGGGACGATATGTGATTCAAACACGAGAGTTCAAAGCCAACTGTTTATTTAATACATAGTACATATCTTTAATAAGGTAACATATTAGGTAGGTATGTTACTGATGAAAGTTTTTGATGTTTTAAAGATATTTATTTTTAGTATGAAAAAAAAAAACACACACACCAAGATGGATGACGGCCTCATTTAATTTTTATATTGTTACCACAGAGTACTTTAGTATATATATTGTTACATTGACAGTAGCGACATACGGAAGTCTTAAGAACTACCAATAATTGTTGCGTTCTGTATTTTATCTAATTTAATGATACGATGTGTTCAACTTAACAGGTCCCACAGTACTCCCGCCTTTTTAAAATAAAAAGTAAACAATATATACATATGTAAAATAATCTTAAGAGTATTAATAAAACATGATATTTAAGTTTTTCGTAACTATACACATTATAGCTGATATTTAAGCTATTGTTTTATTTACCACTTCCGTTTTTGAAAACACATCACAATTTCATTATCACATCGTTATGAATGAGGTGGTTGCGGCTGTTGCTGAGCCATCGGAGAATTGGTTGAGCTATATATACCACACAGTCATTTCTCTGTGTAACATTTTGTTGGTATGTTCCCACAGATGCATTGCTCACCTTGAACTCCCCTACCCCAAGGAGCTCTGGAAAGCCCACGCACCGCAGAAACAAAACGCAAGGTTATTTGGCTGCGATATTCTGTTATGGTGGAGTTATTCCACCAGTTGAGCTGCTCCAAAGAAATATATCTATGCCCTACCTCACAATACGTCTTGTCCTTTACGCCCTTTGTAAACTGAAGTGTCGATATAGATATTATAGGGATATTCGACAGGCCCCGTGGCGCAGTGGTAGAAAACCCTACTATTGAGCTGAGAGGTCTCGGGTTCGATCCCCGCCCATGACTGACCTTTGTGTGATGAGCATAATTGTCAGTTGTATGTCTCGGGTTTAAATATATATATATATATATGAAATTAAATTGCCGTGTGTGAAATTGTGTCCTCATATTAATTTATTAAAAAAAATAAAAATAAAGTTCAATCATTGTTCCTGGCCTAAATATAAACAGAAACAAAAGCCATTATAATATCATAATGAAATAAGTTTTAAACGTCAATTAAAGTACTTTGATAACCTTCATTAGGTAATTGATCAGTAAACCCACAATCTCTTCAATATTTATATAAACATTAGCTTCTGCCCGCGACATCGATCACGTTGTCATTGAAATTAAATAAGTCGCGCTATACATATTATTATAAATTAGTATTGTACTAATATAGAACAATCGAGGATGCGCGCACAAGTTAGGAACCAATGTTTCATCGCCCTTGAATAAATAGTTTACGAATGCTTAAATGATAAAAAACCAAACATTCATTTATATTCATACTAGCTGTGCCCGTGGCTCCACTCGCGTGGAATATAGCCGTCGATCGAGTGCACCCTCGCATTAATGCAATAAGTTGAAAATATAAATATGTTCTTGATGATTTTTTTTGGTCATTTTAAAACCTACAATTATGACCACATAATACATACATTATAAGCTATTGAAGCGTCTTTCTTCCGTTTTGATTAACCATTTTTGTCACTGCTTATTTCGTACTTTACTTTATGTATCAAAATATACCCTATAACCTAGACATATAACCCAGTCAGTAGCCAGTCAATTTTCGCTTAGGACAGGATTTGGCCGGTTCTCCTGGGTTCAACCACTGTGATGAGCGTTTCCGATTGTCGTAGAGGATCAATTTTTTGTCACAAGTTACAGTACGATTCAAAATTCCGTCGTTATTTTCACAGTTGAATAATGTAACGCAGCACTTTATGCGTGTTTGTTGTTGGTGTGCTTGAGTCAATTCAAGCGGTACCCATTTCCCGAGCTTTTCACTTTTCCAATTTATTTCAAGTGAATTAAAATTGTTTTATATCTCACACCGAAGCCTGCCGCTAACTCTGACGTGGTTTGCGATTGATTCGTTTCTTTATCACCTTTAATTCTTTATTATCAACTAGGGTCTCCGGCCGTCCACGGGTTTTGTTTCGTAGGTCAAAATTTCAAGAACGAAAACGTTGGAACCATAAACGTACCGTGCTTTCTTTTATAGTAGCTTCCCCATACACATCATTATTCCTTCCAGCTGTTTCTGCAGCGGTGATGCCACGGTGGAACTCATATTCCTAAATAACGCGATATTTAAGTTTTACATTTTTTTAGAAGAACGATTTCAGAGAAAAATCAAGTTGTGCGAAAATAAATGAATCACTAGATTCTAAACATAAACACAAGCCTAAATTTGAAATAAATTTGAATTTGAAATTCCTAACCAAACGCAAGATGTTTGAGATCAAAGTGGCCACTTCAAGAAAATGTCAATTTCATATTATGTAAGGACATATTATTTAGTATAAATCTGAAGTGTTTGTTTGTTTGGTTGAACGCGCTAAACTCAGAAACTACTAGTTGGGATGAAAAAATTAGTTTAGTATTCGTTAGCCCATTTATCTAGAAAGACTATAGGTTATATATCATCATGCTACGACCAATAGCAGCGGATCATCAATGAAAAATGTTGCAAAAACGGAGAAAATTTGTACCTGTTGAGAGCTTCCATTGTGTGCGCTGCGTAAATGGTTAAAGTATGCAACAATCATATGTGACGGAATTGTTTCTAATAAAAAGTTAGCATTTTTTTTTGAGGTGTTTCTATAAGCATGCTATTAATATCATGTAAGGATTAACCTTACCAAAATAAGTACGTTATTCATCACAAGTATTTAATTTCGAACAAAAGTGCCCATTACATCATTTGATTTCTAAGGATATCTTAGGAGATATCACAGTTTTAAAATAACTCGAGATATCTGCAAGGTATGAAATAAATCTCCGATTCGTTTCGAATGTCATGTGAGAGTTATTGACAGGATCTAAAAGTGTCATGTGATGGTTTTCGTGATACCCTCTAGAACTCTAGAAGATGGTTATATGAGACTCCTACATATTAGAACAACACGGAGTACTATCAGTCGCCATATGTGAGGCGACACGGCGCGGCGTGGTGTTAGATAATGTTATAAATGACGTGGATTCCTAAAAAATATGTTATTCTGAAAAAATATATTTAAAAAGCCGTTCGGGTCCTGGGGGGGGGGGGGGGTGCCGTGAGGGGTTAGAGGGGGGGGGTAGTTGTGGGGGTTAGTGGTTGGGGGTCAGAGAGTCCCAGTAGGTGGCCCGACAATTCCCCTGTGGAGAGTTTTCGGGGAGTCTTATGAGGGGACCTATGGGGGTCAGTGGGGTTGCAGTGATTATTTTAATAATTATATATTCATAATTTCATAATTCATAGTACATATATTCCATTATATAGCGTAGCGATGAACCGCCACGGCCTGTATCGCCACGCTACGGCTTGTATCACCACGCCAAGAATCAGATTTACCCCTCGCCTATAGATGTTTCACGACAATAATAAGAGTACCATTATTATAAAATACCAACGATGTTCGGTTAGGTTAAACTTGCGAACAAGTAGTACTACCGAGTCGGCCACGGTAGCGGTCGCGACCGGCGAGCGCCACGGTTTTATGATCTGTACACCGAGAACGACTATTCAGAGACCGAGTGTAACTTTTTTCATCCTTTGCCTAAATAGCATTTGGCATTTTGGCATAAAAACCAAACTATATCACATAAAATACCGCCAAAATTGCATATTATATGGTCAAACAACATAAGTTTATGAATTTAGAACAAAAACTATCACTTGACACTTTGCAATCCCGCTAAAACTCCCAAGTGATATATTCGAAACAAATCGGAAATGTATTTCATTCTTTGCCTTAAAATCATTTGGCATTCTATAGAATGCCTAGGCAAAATATATAAAAATTATATTTATTTCATACATTGCCGTCTACTCTAACATATTACATTAAAATATGTATTATAAGAGAATAAGTAATAACGATAAATATTATTTCACGGGTAGGTATTATTTTCAACAAATGAAGTGTTTAAAAACAACTTTTTAAAACCTATCTACTCCCGGATTATTCGGTAACATATACATTATATATATAATATAGAATACGTGTTTGTTTGTCCTCTAACCATTCGTAAACCATATATAGATAAATAGATTGACTATTTAAAACAGTCTTCTCTATATAATATGTATATCCGGTATAAGACTTGTGTAAAGAAATATACACTTATAAGTCAGATACGGTGTCATTATCTAGAATTTCGATGTACAAACAGGCGTAGGTCAAATGTACAGATAAATGAAATAAACACATTAACTATCAATTATTCGTTTGTATGTTGATTATTAATATATTGTGGTGAGTGTCAAGTTGTTTATCATTCTGTGAGTGAAATCCGACAAGGTGAGTTCATCTACTTTACGTTTTTACTTTATGATAAAATTATTTAATATACACATTATGGTGTTGGTAATAATTTAATTGTTATTTTGATTTTTACTTATGGCAAAACATTCCTTTTAAAGTATGGGAAATTTTTACGGGTTTGGCAGTGTATTCCAAGAAAGCGTGCTGTTAGCGATTTTTTTCCTCTTTGATTTTATATTATCATTAGGTACTTGCTGTTTCTTATATTTTGTTAACGTTTCAAAACATAGTCTAATAAAACCTTTTTGTTTAACCATTTATAATATAATAAAGTCATGTATCGAAATCTGTTATACTTGTGATTCTTGAGTTATACGAAGCGTTTTGCTAGCACATTTTTAATGCGCACCGCTAAAGAGTGAAACACTTTGCCGGATTTTGTATTTCCCGATAATAATTATAACAAGTCTTGAGTGAGGTATAAGATAATCGTGCTCCGTTGTAGACCACATCATCACTTATGATCAGGCGAGATAGTGGTCAAACGCAAGCCAATCCATAGTAAAAAAAAACGTACTAAAAGACAGACCAAGATATATACATTAAATAATATGAAAATCATTTATAAACAATATTTATGTACAAAATGAAAAATTATTTGTACGGTAATTAATGCAACCGATTTGCAACCCCCAGGTCGCGAGTTGTAATCGCTACTTGTAAATGTTTTTTAAGCACAATAGTCAGTTAGTATTACCGTCATAGTGTGACTTACTTTTACTTATTAAAATTCTTTTTTTATACGTTTGTTTATCTGTCTTTATATATTTATTCAACTAGCTGTGCCCGTGGCTTCGCTCACGTGGACCACATAATGCCCGCGCGAATCTTGCTCCCCGCTCCCGGCTATTTTAAAGACAAAAATGCTTATTGTTAGTTTTCCTTAGAAGATAGATATATACTCTCCTGAACTTTTTTGTGGGTCTTTGTTATGACTATGATTATGTAGTACATTAATTTGCTATATCTCTTATGGTTTACACAGCATAAGACATTTAAGCGCCCGAATTGATTCACCATGATTAGTTTTTAACCTGGAGGGAAAACCCGTCATGGGTACACACTCGCCCGGGGGGACGAGTGTTTATGTGAGACTCCTACTCACTAAAAAACTCCACGGTGTACCATCCGCCGCCATACTGGGGCGACGCGGGCACTGCGCTGGCATTCAGCCGCGCCGCCCCGGCGGCCGGCCCGGCTAACCGGGCCCCGGCCTAATTAGGAGACAGCTAAGTACACGATAGCCGTCTCCTCCGTCCGCCAAACCAGTGCAATGGGAAGACAGGCCCCCCGACCCATCTCCCCTTGGTTCGGCCTGGCAGGAGAAGGAGGCGGATGAACCACCCCTGTCCCCCACCCACCCGTCGTTGGGTTTTTTATAGAGGTTTTCTCCTCTGTCTCTGCCATAATGTTTAGCATATGGCGGGAGTAAGGGGCGAATGAACGCACCCCCACCCCGCTAGCCCGGCTATGATTTTTACCCAGGTTTTCTCCTCTGCCGTCCATGAAACGGCAGGAGAAGGAGGCGAATGAACGCACCTCCTCCCCCACCAGTCCGTCGTTGGTTTTTTATAGAGGTTTCCTCCTCTGCCGTCATTAAGCTCCCGTCCGTCGTCGACAAATCGGGCTTTGATTTTTTAACGAGGTGCTCATCCTCAACCATCAGGTTATTTTTTTAAGTGGTTTCCTTCCACTGCCCGTCCATGATTTTTTATGCTGGTGGTTTTCTCCACCTCCGGCTAGTAATTTTTTAACGAGGTTATCTTCCTCGGTAATTTTTTAAGGTGGTTGTCTTCCACCGTCCGGCCGTGATTTTTTAAAGGGTGGTTTACTCCACCGCCGTCAGCGATTTTTTAAAGAGGTTGTATCCTCTCAATTTTTTAAGGAGGTTTTCTTCCTCCTCCGCCGTCAACGACGAGTCCGTCCGTAGTGGACGAGCCGAAGCAGGTCCACTCTTGCCCCATCCCCTTTCTCCTCTGATGAGCAGAGGGGTACAAGGGAGGAACGCCGTCGGTCTGGTATTAGCCGTTGGCCGTGAAGCGGCCGCCGTTGCCCGGGGCACACCACGAGGAGGTTCCAGACATAGTGCCCCAAAAATAAATGTAACCTAAGTTAACTCCCTTTATCATCAGCTATCTATCAGTGAAAGTCCCGTCAAAATCGGTCCAACAGTTTCGGAGATTACCCGGAACAAACAGACAGACAAAAATTAAAAAAATGGGCTTTTTGTTATAGGTATCGTATATACTTTAATATGCATTTAGTAAAAAACTGTTATTTTGACATTACAAACAGACACTTCAATTTTATTAATTGTATAGATATATGTCAATAGTATATATTATAATTTTATTTTTCATAATAATGTACCTACCTTAACGATTTCATTTCCGTAGCTTCTATTCTGAATAAAAAATAATTAATTTAAATTAATTAATAATCATTATATATATAATATAATCCATTAAAACGTTAATATAAAATAATACAAAAAAAGATCTTTAAAGAAAAATTTTCTTTTTTTTCCACTGGCCTCGCGATAGCATTTGCCATTGTCGTGAAAATATTATTTAGCCAGAAGTTCAATTGATACAGTACTTATCTCTAAAGTCTAAAACATTTTGTGAATAAGAACCTTTGTTTATCTGAATGTCCAGCATGTTCTATAGACCATAGATAAGCACCAAGAGGTTAAGGTCCGGTTATTAGATAGTCCCTATTCTAAATTACATTCTTTACAAATAACCCTACATTAATTTTATACTCATATTAATTAAATCCTTCCACGTTTCACTATGGTTCAGTCTGTTAATATTAATTATTATTAATAAAATTAAAAATATTTTATTAAACAATGATTAACTAAGAAAGTATGGCAGTAGAGCATTTTCTAATGACCGCCCGAGTAGCTACCAAGCTCAATCGACAATATGTCGCCAAGCACCGTTAGGTATTATCCGGCAACTGCACTAAAGGGCTAGTTCGCCTACTAGGCTCAGCGTGTCACTTAAGACGAAGTAAGATAGTAGCCATGACTCTAAATAAAACAGAATTATAAAGAATAAAACCAAAGTAATACTTTTTGTTTAATCAAAATACAAAAATAAAAACTATGGCTACAAAATTATCGCATAGTTCCGTGAGTCGAATATTCCACCAGCGAGTAACACTTTGAGGTCGACGCAGATAAACTTATCGCATATATATATTATTATTCCATTTTATATCGCTGACATTTACCCCCATGTTATGTATCATGTTAATATTTAAGTTAACATAATACAAAGGAGCTAAACTAACGACGATTCTCAAATTAAAATTTACCTTACAAAATACAAATACAAAATATTAATTTACCAAAAACAATTACATCAACATGTTTAGCGTCAACTAAGGTTCTTAAACTAACTTTTGTTTCTGCGGTGAGTAGGGTTTCAAGACCTCCTAGGGGAAGGAGGATCCAAGTTTGATAGCGGGCTAGTGGTACCTCTCGTATTACAAGCTTCGACAGGCTACGATGTCAGTATACTATCAAGCGAGCCAAGCTTGTTTGTCACCTTACTGCTATAAAAAATTACATATAGATTTTACAAAACCAGAAAAAAAAACAGTCCATTAACAACAAAAAACTCACAAAAGTTAGAAATTTAAACTACATTAGAATAAACCACTCCTTTATATCTCTGTTTGATAAGCTATTAAGTATTATTACCCTAACTATGACAGCAATTATTATATTAACTAAACCATTATACCTTATCAGTTATTGACATTCATAATGACCTTAATAATTTCAAATTACAGATATCAGGATGCAGCTAATTAGCTTCTTAGGTGTTATGTCTTTAATCGGATTGGCGGCGACAGCTCCGGTAACCGAAAATAATAAAGATGACAAACTCGAAGTGACATCTGATCTATTCATAGATGAATTTATTGTATATAGATCTCAGCATAAAATCATTCGTCTGACTGTTCCACTAAACTCTGTGAACTTTGACGATGATACCGATGATTTGTCTTCAGAAAACACTGATAACGATATAACAGTATTTTTCGTTGAAGCCGATGTCAATGAGAATGGAAAGAAGGAATACAAAGGACTTTACTCTTTGAAAAACGGTAAAGCTACAAAAATTTTAGAAACCGGCACTGATGCTTCGGCGACTAATGATGATACCACAGAAGTTTATATATCAGCTAAAGATGGTATTTATGTCTTCAATTCAAAAACAAATAAGACAGAAAAATACGGAACCGTCACAGATAGCTTGATCGGTATAGTTAAAACGAACGGTTCTGATGTACTATACGTGTTGACAGAAGATAATGTCGTATACAAAGTGACTGAGGGTGGTAATAAAAAAGAAAAACTAGACAACGTGAAAGACGCCCAACAAATCGTTTTAGATTATTCCAACAATTTATACTTCTACAATAAAGATAAAGTTCCTTATGTTGTCACCGAAGATGGTGTTAAGAAAATCGCTGGCATACCAGAGAACCCAACTTACGTGCAGTTAATAAAGCCACCATTTATCGTAGAGGATGGAGCGGTGTTCGCAGCTGATGATAAAGTTTACATTATTTACGTAAATGGAACTAGTGAAATAAGCGATTTCGTTCTTAAATTGAAACCTACAGCATACGCTCCTGAAGCTACTCTCATTCAATATTACAGTTACAATAAGAACATTTATGAATACAATATACTACAAATAGTTTTAGGTGAAATACTCGATGACCTAAAGAGTTTATTGGAAGACAAGCTTGATGTCATTCAATCGATTGCAACGCGCTCCAGAAATGAGTTAACTGCTTAAACTGCTTTTTTGTTAATTCATCATTGTTTTTAATGAATTTTTTTTCTCTTTCTCTGTTCTTCTTTTCTGTCCTACTTCTCCCTTTAATTCATAAACTTTTACTATCACGCCTTGGGGAGTTTGGAGGCAACTGGGGGAAACCCCAATTAAAACAGTTTCATATACTCGGATACTAAACGCAGACATTCGATGGGTACTTGAGAGTACTTGGCAATACCTCTCT
Organism: Saturnia japonica; assembly: GCA_033032175.1. Lineage (NCBI taxonomy): Eukaryota > Metazoa > Arthropoda > Insecta > Lepidoptera > Saturniidae > Saturnia > Saturnia japonica. Next base: position 2,333,650 of record CM065330.1, read on the forward strand.
CGTCACTTCCTCCTTATCGCCAATAAAAAAATACAACAATCACATAACACAAACACTTATCTACCGTAAACTACACAATGATTGGCACTTTATTTAGACTATTATCTAAATAAAATATCGAATTACATATTAAAAAGGAAACAAAAAACCCTACTGCAAGAAAAGTGTTTTTACCCGACTGCGAAAAAGGAGGGTTATATTTTTCGAACGTATGTCTATTTCTTTGGCACGCTCCGTATCAAACGCCTTGATGGATTTTAGCGTACGAGGTGTCGTTAGATTCGTTTTAATTGTGCCCCGCGGTTTCACCCGCATATAATTTAGAAGAAATCACTGATTAATGATAATGAAAAAGTAGTAGTCTGTAGGCGCAAGGTCTGGTGAGTAGGGCGGATGACGGAGACCTTTCAACACCAGTTCTTGCAACTTGGAGGCCGTCTGCTGTGCAGTATGAGGTCGCACGTTGTCGTGCAGGAGCAGCGGAGACGAGCGATTGACCAATGCTGGTTGGAGATGTGCCAGCTTCTCCATCATTGTGTTCAGTTCTTCATAGTACACATCTGCAGTAATGCTCACCCCGTTTGGTAAGAAGCTGTGATGAATCACACCGGCGCTAGACCACCAAACAGTGACCATCACTTTTCTAGGGATAAGTTTTCGTTTAGGGCATTGTTTAGGTGCTGAACCAGGATCCAACCAACTTGATGAGTGCTTGCGGTTATCAAACAGAATCCATTTTTCATCGCAGGTAACAATGTGGTTCAAAATTCCTTCATTTGTGTGTCTGTTGAGTAGTGCAAGGCACTTCTCGACGCGTACTTCGCGTTGGCGATCATTGAGTTCGTGGGGCACCCATTTGTCAAGCTTTTTTACCTTGCCAATTTGACGCAAATGGACCAATATTGTTTTGACGCTAACGTCGAAAGCTGCTGCTAATTCAGCCGTAGATTGTGTATCATCAGCTTCCACAATCGCCTTTAATTCGTCATTGTCGACCAAAGTCTTCGGACGACCGCGAGGTTCATTTTTGAGGTCGAAATTCCCAGAACGGAAGCGAGCAAAACAATAACAGGTGGTGCGTTGGTTTGTAGTGTTAGCTCCGTAAACGTTGTTGATGTTGCGTGCCGCTTGTGCCGCGTTGCTGCCACGACGGTACTCATATTCCATAATTACTCGAATTTTTAACGTATCCATTATGACGAAAAAGATTGAAATGCGATGAAAATGTAACACTAATCAATAAACAAATGACTACTTTTGGAAAAAGAATTCCATGCTTTTAAAATAAAATTAATTTGAAATTAGATTTCTTAGCCAAACAAAAATTATTTTGATTTGAAATGGCCAGTACTGCAGAACGTCAATTTCATAGGTAAAGACCTATTAATATAGTAAGGTGACTTTCGAGACATTCCAATTGTAAAGAGTATTTGTTTATATTTTGAACTGATTTTAGCCTTTTTCAATAAAATCGGATTGACTTTTCAAACATGTTTCAAAATAAAATGTAATCACAAGCACTAAAGAGTATTGATATCAACTTAGAAGCAAATCACCGCCAAAATAACTTTGTACCCTTTCTTAATCCCGTTGGGGGATGAATTTAAATAAAATACTAAACACGTCTTCCATCTATTCTGTTAAAAAAGGTTTATGCAAAATTTGAAGTAGATTAGACCAAGAAATCACGTTGTCCCATACAAACTTTGCCCCCCTTTTACACCCCCAAAGGGGTAAAATTTCGGAAAATCCTTTCTTATCGGATGCCTACGTCATACAAAGAACACACTTTCCAAGTTTAAGATCTCTACGATTAGAGGTTTAGGCTGTGCGTTGATCCGTCAATCAGTCATTCAGGACAAAGCATTTATATGTATAGATTACCTCTGGGAGTTAAATAATAATCAAAAATAGAGAAATATATTTTTTTACTCAAGTGTATGTTGCAGTCAGATTTTAGTTTCCTTTTTAATAATTTAGCTTGTTTAAATTTTAAAAGTACTTTTTATTATTTTATTGTATTATTGTAGGGCGCTACTGTGCCACGGTTTATATCTAATACGTTAATAAATCGAAATATTAAACTATGCCTTTACATACACGTAGGTGTGTTATGTGATAGAAAACCTAGTGATTAAAATCATTTATTGAAGATAAGCTCAAAAAGCTATTAAAAAGAAGAAACAAAAATAAGCAAAAAAGACAACCTCTAATATTAAAAATTTTGTGGACGTTTTCTCGTACACTTACCGACTAAAACTACATTCATTGTTGCAGAAGAGTGAATTTTTTAATAAAATTTAGTGCTTGTTTATCACTTTGTAAAAATATTAACAATTAGAACCTCATAAATTGCAAACTGCATGATTATTCAAACTTCTACACTTCAACAACACTCTAACAGCGATATGCGCCATCTGTTACATATAAAGCGAACTAAAATCTGAAACAACAGAACTTAGATCGATTGGTCATAAAACTTTCGACTTAATACTACAAAGTCACAAGTCACAAGAGGGCGCCCCAGTACAGTACAGGGGTACTACAATCTAAGCATAATCCAAATATACGCCCCTACACAGTCAGCAGACGTAGAAGAAATCACGGCATTTTATAACAATGTAGACAAAGAAATAGAATCATCATACAAAAATTTAATAATAATGGGAGATTTCAATGCAAAAATAGGGCAACCATTAAAAGATGAATACATGTTAACAAAACAATATGGATATAGGGAAATAAACAAACGAGGCCAGAGGTTATTGGACTTTGCTTAAGAAAACAACACCTACTTGATCGTGACCAACACGTGACGTGATCAACACCTACTTATATAAGAAAACCAAGCAGTAGATGGACGTGGCGTTCACCAAACGGAAAATACAAAAACTAAATCGATTACATATTAACTACAACCAAAAATATTTCTAAATATAGAGACGCTTGGCTATGCAGTGAAAAGGCAAGACAAGGTTTTTTTTAAACTATATTTAAGAACTTATTACTCATTACATTTAAAACTAGATTTAGACAGAAGTTTATAGGTCGGAGTTTGAAAATAGAATATCCGTTGAGTGGTCAAGGATCGGGTATTTCACAGGGTAAAATGAGTCGAAAGTAAACAATATTTCTTAGTGACTAGAGCTATTATCTAAATGAGTGTGTGAACATTATAATATGATAATGAAGTGAACAATGTAATAACTGAAGATGTTCTGGGAAAAGTATACAATAACAGATATTAGAAGTTGATTGAGGAAGTAAATATGTATTTAATAAACTAATCTAAATGAACATATTGATTAATATTTATCACTAGTGAATATCGTTTAATATTATTTATGTTTACAGTTTAAGATGTTAGGTGAAGTCATAACATAACACGCTAAACTTGAACTTCTAAACGAATCACAGAATGGTCAGAGCTACAATAAAACCAATGAATTTAAAGAAAAGTCAAATAAAATTTACTAATTATCAAAAGAACACTCTAAAAACCAGAACAGAAATAGAAGAATACAGAGAGAGCCTAAAAAGTCACTTATAGACCTAACCACCTGCAAAACATCAAAAATAGTGCAAGCCTACTATGAAAAATTACTGCATACTAGCAAATTTGGACTACAAATTCCATTTAAAGAAAAAAAAAAACACTACAAAACACAGAATATTAACAGAACGTACCATGTTACTAATTACGAGAAGACAAGAACTACATAGGATAAAAGACAAATCGAGATCTCAAAAAAAAAAACAACTCAGTGCTCTATACAAATTAATAAGCAAATCTATTTTATTCGATTACAAAAACCACAGAACAAATATTCTACAAAAATATATCGAACTTAGTAAGAGTCTCAAATTATTATATAAAGAACTGCAAACAAATAAAACCTGGATCGAAGGTCTAAAACATGCAGGAAAACATATAACCTCAGAGATAATTACCATTATTGCAAAAGACTATTACTGTAACTTATACAATGCTGAGCAAACAACAATTATGAAGCTATTTATTATGGAGAATTCGAAGCGAAAGCAGAGGCTATTGACAAGTTAAAAGTTATGCAAGCGATAAAGAAATTTAAATTAGAAAAGAGTCCAGGGTCCGATCACATCACAAATGAAATTATTAAACACGGGAGTATGATACTAGTCACACCGCTTACAAACCTGTTCAATATGATTCTAGAGTCCGCAACTACACCCTCCCAATGGTTAGAATCTGATATAATCTTTCTATATAAAAAAGGACATCCAAACGATATCGGAAACTATAGGCCCATCAGCCTTCTACCAACCCTATACAAAATATTTTCTTCTATTATAGAACGAAGAATAAGCCATACATTGGAGACAAAGCAACCTATAGAGCAAGCTGGTTTCTGGGAAGGACTACCGGAAAACTTTTAACACCATTTCACATTCAAGCATTTGGGAAGCCTTAAGAACACAAGGAGTGGCTATATATAGCTAATTGCTCCAAGCTTTCCCATCAAGAAAGGAGTTAGACAAGGAGACCCATTTTCTCCAAAAAAAATTTATTGCTGTACTGGAGTTTGTAATAGGTAAATTGGATAGGGAATCATGTGGCTTAAAAATCAAAGGCAAATATTTGAGCCATATAAGATGCGCAGTCGATCTGGTTTTACTGTCTGAAACTAGTGATAGGTTTACAATACATGATAGACACCAGAAAAGAAGGCCTGGAAGTAAATTTATCTAAAACGAAAATCATGTCAAACAGCTCAAGAACTAATGTCACGATTGAAATATGAACCATTAGAATAGGTAGAAAATTATTCTACTTAGGAAAACAAATAGGATTTAAAACCAATAATAACGAGCCAGAAGTAGAACGAAGATCAAAAATAAATTGGAATAAATTCTGGACATATAACGACACACAAAAATAAAAAATGCCACAAAAGTTATAGATGCACTGAGTTATGCTCAAAAACTAAAATTTAGATGGGCCAGACATGTAGCACGTCTGAAGGATAACAGGTGGACGTCCATCATAACCACATGGAATGGCCCTTTAGGTAAGAGACGCATAGGGCAGACCATTTACACGCTAGCAAGACGATATAAAAAAGTTAGTAGGACCACATTGGTTTCAAACTGCAAAAAATAGAGACAGATGGAAATCTCTGGAGAAGGCCTTTACCTAAAGAAAAAAAAAATAACATATAGGACACTAATGTAACGTAACATGTTTAAACATGATTATACCATTTCCATTTCTTTATTTTCTCGATGACAGTTCTAATTTGATAGTTGTAGTGTTGTAACCAAATAAGTAATGATATCGATCGCGTATGTCGATGTCGATGATGATTCATCGGATTTTGATTAAAATAAATAAATATTTCGTCGTTTAATATCGTTATAATTATTTCGTTTCATTGTCGAGTACCTATACCTACTTATTTTACAACAGCTTCGAAAATTTTGAAGAAGTTGGTATTATCAACCAAGAATTAATACGTGTAACATCTTGTGATGAAATATAATATTAGTTAATAAATTTGTACAAAAGTATCCGGCAGTAGTTTAGTTTCTTACATTTTGTAAAAAAATATCGGGTCTGTTATCGTGTTACGTTTATCGATATAGCTCCATCCCTATCAGTTTATCCGACTCTGGTATAACCTTATAAGCGTGTAATCGTCATATTTTTATAAAATAATGCATACATAATGTAAAAAAGACGCTCGTTCAAGTTTTCACAGGAGCTGTCATCGAGAAAATATAAAATGGAAATGGTATAAAGTAAGACTAAACGTATTTAAAGTGGTTAAACCAAATTAACGTCTTGCACAAAGAAATATTAGTTGCAAAATATGTTTAACGAACTCTCAAAGTTAAATAGCCAAATATGGCTATTTAGCGCCGCTAAATACGTTTAAGTCACTCCTTACTATTTAAAAATACAAATTATTTATAGAAATTATGGGAATATAGGAGTATTAACACTTTTACCACATTTCTCACTCATATCTAATAGAAGATAGTTGCACTATTTTCATGTTATTCAATTGATTTTGACAGACAACAAACAATGACATCCAACTAAGCACGTTTCATTATATATACTTTATGCATAACTTTTTTAAGTTATCGCACTTTTCGGGTTAAGAAACTTGTCAAAATGTGAAATGTTGCGCAAGACGCCCCAAGTATAAATTTGAATTAACAAAAATTCATATATTATATCATTAAGAATGTAGGAAATTAAGTAAAACTAACCAAACTAATAAAATTATAAATTCAATTACATATCCTTAATTTATTTATCGCATTTTGAATTATCAAAAAATATTTAATAAAATGTATATAAAAATGTAAAGACTTTTTATTTTTATTTAGTTATTATTGTTGACGATTCTTTTTTATAACCTACTAATTACTGAATGATATAATATCCTCCTTGTGTACAATATTTCAGTAAAATCGGTTGAAAATTAATAAACACTTTTTTTCAAATTCTTCTAACCTAACAATTTAGTCAAATAATTCTTATGGCCTATCAATTGACCCATAACATAAATTTCCATTGTATAAAATTTCGTAAAAATCTGTCAATTCGTTTTTTAGTTCAATCCGAACATACAAACAGACAAATAAACAAAAAAAAGTCATATTCGTGATCAGTGTCCTTTAAAAAAGTGTATCAAGAAATATATAAAAAACAAGTTCACGAGAAAAACAGAATTAAACAGAAATATTATTGTTATTATAACATAATTACAACTTATTTATTACGTTTTCACTGTGTATTTAACCGGCTAACTTGTATCGGCTAACAATCCCCCTTTTTTTTACTTTTGGCTTTCTGCCTATGTAGGCAATTTTGCCAATGTCAAGTGTGACAAATACACGTTATAGAATTTAGTTACCAAATGTTCGGTGTACTGCAGAATAACCTGTGAGAATGACCCAAAAAACGATATATTGACACAACATAAAACAATGACTAATTTATACATAATATTTGTTATTAGGAACTGCAGAGATAATATAAACCTACTTATTATGTTAAACATATAAATAAATAACATAACTATAATCTATATAGACACAAACAAAGGACACATTTCAATTTTATATTATTATTACGACAAATAAAGACACTAAGTATCATTATATAAATATGTGAAGCAAAAACTTTCTACCCATTTTTAAGCGTATTACGTGCACGGAAGACTGGGATTTGGCATGGTTAAAGTTTATATGGAGAAGGAGTTCAGAAAGCTAAAATTTATCTATAATATCTGTTACTAATACATTAAATAAAATAAATTAATACTGCGAATCCTATACCGACCAGTGCCATTGAACTTAGACCCCCCAAAAAACTGACATTGTCACTCAATAAAAAGTGACAGCAAGTGATATAATAGTCATTGTTTAAATATCAAACAAGAAATAGCCTATGATTAAAAAGTCACTGGTCGAATTTCGATCATAGGGCGACCGCTAGTTTCAATAAAAGTTTATTACACATATGCAAGTAATGTATTGACGAGGAATATTACAAGGAAGAAGGTCATATAAGGAAAAAGATAGTTTGGGACAATTAAAAAATATGTGATCCACGGATCCCTCATCAAGATCGCACTCATATGACAACCCTTGTATAGCCTTATATACATTATCGTTTATTTAATAATTACATAATGCATAAATGTGGTCAGTTTATCATTCTGCGAGTGAAATGTATCACGGCAAGTTCTTTTATTTTACTATATTCTTAGGATAACACAATTAATAATATAATTATAAATATAAATATAATTATAAATATAGGGTAGGTATTCCAATAAAAACCGAGACAGTTTAAAATTAAAATAAAAACGTGTGCGTCTCGAGACGTTCGACAGAAGTGATAACTTAAACTAATCTATGTTGAACTATTTAATATTGAAATTGTTAACCTTGAGAAAAGCTTAGGTAATTACTTAAATTTTATGTATATTAATATGATAATGTGAGGAAAGGTTATGTATTAGTCATCATCATCATTTCAGCCGCAGGACGTCCACTGCTGAACATAGGCCTCCCCCATAGATATCCAGAGCGACCGATCTTGTGCGGCCTGCACCCAACGGCTCCCAGCTACCTTTATTAGGTCGTCTTTCCATCTAGTGGGGGGCCGTCCTACGCTGCGCTTTCCGGTGCGTGGTCTCCACTCGAGAACCTTTCTGCCCCAACAGCCGTCAGTTCTCCGGACTATGTGCCCCGCCCACTGCCACTTCAACTTGCTAATCCTTTTGGCTATGTCGGTGACCTTAGTTTGTCTACGATGACATACGGCACAGAGACGTGGTCGCTCACTGTGGGCCTCATAAGTAAGCTCAAGGTCGCTCATCGAGCTATGGAGAGGACTATGTATTAGTAAAATCTTTTATTGATTATAAGATATATTTTATCGTTAGTTACAATTCTTGAATATGTACATTAGAACACTAAGTAGAGAAGGGAAGCCAGACAGAGTGAAGATTTGAATCTAACAAAAATTTACTCTTTCAAGTTTAATAAGAATACGACTCGCCTGATGATAAGAGGTTGCTGACTTTGAACCCTGCTAACCCGAGGAGCTCTGGATGCCCTACTTACTTCAGCAACACAACACAAGGTTATTTAGCTGCGATCTTCTGTAGGGTGGATGTATTCCACCAGTCGGACTGCCCCAAGTAGAGAGACATCATCAAAAAATATCTCAGTGCCCTACCTCTGTCCTGAATCTGAACTGGATCTCTGAATCAAAAATGGTTTTCACATACCCGCAATATTTTTGAACGACATATCCAATTATGGGACAGACGAGAAAAAAAATCATTAGCTAGGTACCAATTTACGTGTAGGCGAAATACCCTAAACAATTTTTATTTCAAGATTTTTTTACCACTGTGTTGGGGCGTGATTAATATGTATGCCACAACAACACCAATTTATAGCTTTCTAGTACAAAGAATATCTGAGCTAAGCCGCGGACAGACAGACGTACATAGCCAATCTATAAGGGTTCCTACTAGAATCCTATTAAAAACACATTAATTGTTTACAACTACATTGTACTACTATTTTTCAAAATCTTATTCTTTGGTATTCATTCATTCAAATGACAACCTCGACTTTTTTTTTAGAACTGTAAACCAATTTAGGTACAATGAAGTATTTTATCATGGTGACAAAAGTAAATGCTAATAATTTCGATAGAGCAGAATCCAGACGTCCCTCATATTATCTCTATTTTGTAATATTCCATATCAAGAAACTGTGATATGGATCATAATAATTTAAAAATATATCTTATAAGTTATTAATATGCCCATTAATTTTATGACTTCAAATTACAGGTATCATGATGCAGATCATAAACATTTTAGGTGTTGTATTTTTAATCGGATTGGTGATCGCGGTACCACTGACAGAATATAATAAACATGACAAACTTGTAGTGTCTTCTGAGCCAACACTGTATGATTTTACTGTATACAAGTCTGAGCATGACATCGTTAATTTGATAGCGCCGCTGAGCTCTGTAAACTTCGACGATAACACCTATCACTTTAATTCCAATGACAGAGTTAATACTGATATCGAATTATTCTTCGTTGAAGCTGATTTCAATGAAAAAGGCCAGAAAGAATACAAAGGTCTTTATTACTTGAAAAATTTTACAGCCTACAAAGTTTTAGAAACAGGCACTGATGTTTCAGCGATTACCACAGATATTTATATATCCGCTAAAGATGGTATTTATGTCTTCAATGCAAAAGAAAATAAGACTGAGAAATACGGAAGCATCACAAATAGCTTGATTGGTATATTTAAAACGAGTGGTTCTGATGTACTATACGTGTTGACAGAAGATCACGATGTTTACAAAGTGACTGACAGTGGTAACAAAAAAGAAAAATTACAGTATGTGAAAGACGTCCAACAATTTTTTGGATTATTCCAACAATCTATACTTCTACGGTAAAGATAAAGTGCCGTATGTTGTAACCAAAAATGGTGTTAAAAAGATATCTGGTACTTTAGAAAATGGAAGTAACGTGCAACTAATAAGACCTCCATTTTTCCTTAGAAATGCAGCGCTGTTCATGGCTGACGATACATTTTATTTATTTTTAGTAAATGGAACCAGTAAAGCCATCGATTTTTTTCCTCCAATAAAACCTATAACGTACGCTCCTGAACTAGAACTGTTGCAATATTACAGCTATAACAAGAACATTTTTCTTCGCAATATGCTTCTAATAGCTTTAATGCAATCATTCCATGTATAATAAAAGCAATTGCTAGATAATTTCGATATCATTAAATATACACCAACGCGTTCCAGGGAGGTGAACATAGCATAGCTTTTGATTCAGATTTGTATTTTAATATATGTTTCTTATGTAACTAACTATTCGTTTTACTGAAACAAACATTTTTAATATATGTAAAAATGCGTAAATACATTAAACCTGTCTACTTTTTATTCTCTTTCTCTCTGTTCTTCTTCTTTTTTGCCTCTCTTTTCTTTTTTATTCATAAGCTTCTACTATTACGACTCAATCCCCACGGCCTTTTCGACGATCTAAAAACTGCCACTTCCTGCATGAGTTTAAATTCCTCTCTGACCCTTGCATAGCGATGAGATAGCAATAGTGTCGCTCTGGCGTGCACTAGTTGTTCGGTTGTCTCAATTTGATGAACTACTGAATGCATATTCGGATGTTTGAAGGAGATAGGTTCCGTGATAACAGGATATTTAGCTAACAAATCATAAAAAGGAGTTAATTTTTTATCGATTGTTTTATCAGTTTGTTCATTACTATTGACGACACCATCTACAAAATTAATATTTGCAACAAGATCAATTAACTTACGCCAGTTTAAATTTTATATTAAGGTAAAATGTGTTAAAAAATCAGCACCTAATATTGGCTGGCGAACGTCTGCGATAACAATCGTCCATCGTAAAGCCCTACGTAACCCTAAATATAAAATCAAAGTCTTGTCTTGTTGTGTCCTCCATCAAGTGTTCATGGACTAGTATTAGAGTCCAGTGGAAGACTTCTCATCTGAACTCTCGATGGAGTGTGGTATGACCTACAAATGGCCTGCCGGTTTCGCAACGCTGACAAATTTACAAGAATTCAAATTAGTCACCACTGTCGGCGTCTACGCTACTGGGAGAAGCTCCACAATTCACCTGTACCAGTCAACGAAAAAGTGGGAAGAAGTCAAGATCATGTCTTCGTCCAACAGCTTCTCACACCAGTTTCTCTCGTGGCAAGATTCCAAATTTATACAATAAACAATATATATATCAATATCCATGGCACAACACAGTTACAAGTAGTTCTTTCAAGTTATTAATTACGATACAATTATAGGAATTATAGCCAGTAAAGAAGCGGGACCAGATGGTATTCCTCAATTATTTATTAAGAGAACCTCAAAATGTTTGACATTGCCTTTAAAAATTATTTTTGAAATTTCTATTAAAACATCAACTTTTCCTGCAATATGGAAGGAAGCTAATGTGGTTTTAAAAAAAGGTAAAAAAACATACTGTTTAAAATTATCGACCAATACCAATTTTGAATATATTTTCTAAAATATTTGAAAGCATTATGCTATCGCCATTAGCATCACACTCTAAAAATATTGTAAATCAGAATCAACATGGTTTCAGTAAGAACAAATATACTGTCACAAACCCACTAAGTTACGTGAATGACATATCAAAAGCAATTGATGCCCGGTTTCAGGTTGATTCAGTGTACACTGATTTTACTAGTACTTTTGGTAAAGTTAATCATAACATACTTATAAAAAAACTAAAGCAATTCGGAATTCATGGTCTTATTTTAAAATGGTTACAATAGTATTTAGAGCATCGGGTTCAAAAGGTCGTGGCGCACGGGTACACTTGCGGTCATTTTTACGCATCATCAGGAGTTCCTCAAGGTTCCCACTTAGGACATTACTATTTTTAATATTTATTAATGATATCACTTGTTATACCAAGCACACTAAATGTTTACTATTTGCGGATGACTTAAAATTGTATAAGGTAATCAAAAATGTAAATAACTCAGTTCTTATTCAAAGAGATTTGAAATGTATCGAAGACTGGTGCACCGACAACAAAATGGAACTAAACGCAAGCAAGTGTGTACAAGTTAAATTTACAAAAAATAAAGTTATAATTCCTTCTAGTTATTTCATAGGTACTGAAGCTCTACAAGCTAAAACAAAGACTAGAGATTTGGGAATTGAGATAGACAGCAAGTTACAATTTACTGATCACATAAGTATTACGATATCTAAGGCCTCGAAAATGTGTGGGTTTGTTAAGCGCATGTGTAATGAATTTATAGTACGGTTGCCGTAGTACGAGTTGCCGGACGGAACACTGTCAGTAAAAACTCCGGTGGCCGTATATGGCGCATTGGCGAACCTTTCCTGAATACTGCGTAAGTAATATTATTATGTCGCTACATATCCTTAACAGCCCAGCTAAGAACATGCCTCTATCAGGAGTAGCTTAGTGGAGTGTGGCGAGTGTTACCAAACAAATGTAATAAGATGCACAGACTACTGGGTGAATAGGAGAACCATTACACGGAGCGGCGCGAACAGTCGCGTCGCATAGACGATTCGAGCGGTGATACAAAATATTTAGGACGTTTTTGTAGCGTTTAAGCGGAATGAAATGATCACTGAAGTATTTATTGCATTAATTAAAAAATAAACCGTATTTATGGATATCGAAACGTACATAGCATAAATATAAAATTATTAATATAAATTTATAGGAAAAAAATTAAACAATCTGATTTTTTGATGAAAATGTATTTCTATGTTTGATGAATATTATCAAAAGTTTACACGGATATTTTCTATATTTTAGTTAAAATCACTGAATTCACCATATCTATGTCGCTCTTCATTTAATTCGTATAACCCTTCACATATGTTTAATGTATCTTGCATAACATATTATGCTTCTTTCGAGGCAACGACGAGTCACTTTGAATAAAACCGTGTCTAAATACATCCACCTCGTTCGCTGCTTACAGTTCACAGTTAAGTATAACTAAGCATATGGATTAATCTTAGACTGTTTCTATGTATTATCTGACGCACGACAAAATTCTCTTCTGCTTACTCCTCCAGGAAAGCAAAAAATTAAAAAAAAAATGTTTAAGGTGATACCGTCTACTTTGGCAGCTGTGGCAAATTCAACAGACCGCTTCTCCGCACTGCCAGCTACGAAGCGACAACACTATTCACATGTGTAAATATTGAAAGTGTCAAATAAGTTCAGAGATTTCAAGATTCGATGTAAGAACCTATGCAGCAAAAGATCCAATAAATACTGCATTATTGCGAATTTTGATGCACAAATATGGGACCTAGCTAAGATGCATTTCTGCAATTATTACCGCTAACAGAACACGACGAAAAAATGTATGGAATTGAATATATTTGATCACGTGATTTAACTTTGAGATACATCAATTCCATACATTTTTTCGTTTTCTTTTAGCGTTAACGATTGTAGAAAAGCATCTTGACTAGGCCCCCAGGCTGTGTTATGTTGTTTAAATATAAATAAAACAGTATTGTGGGAGCACCCGAATTTATTATTATCAAAAAAGTCACGACTTAGTTCTTTGTGATGTAACTAGTGATCTTACTACATAACTATAGTCGTGCAAGTTCGTGCGCGACCGTCCTATGTTTTAGACGTTGTCGGGGCCGAGGTGGCACGCCTCTACACTACACTACACACTAAAGTAAACAGTATGTAATCTCGGCAGTGTTCTTGAAATAATTACCTACAGCCGCCCGGTAGTAAACACGCAGTAGGGCTGCCCTCTCACCGTGTTTCTTAGGCTATCTACTTATTTTCTTTTCATTAAAATATATTACTGCATTTTTTTATATAAATAATTTCTACTTGGATTTTATTTCTAGTTTCAAAAGCGGTTGTGAGATATAAGATGGGGATATATATTTTGTATAAATAAATATGTTTTTTTGTTGACTTTAAATATAATGTATCACAACAACAGTTTTAAAGTCTAGGAAGTAGATAGTATAATATTTAATCATTAGTTATAAATTGCTTACTCGCGACAATTACGTACTGAAGTTTACCTAGATTTTGTTTTGGCTGTTTGTACGAAGGCCACAGGAACGTGCGACGCTATTATACTACACCGTCATTCCGGTCCCTATCTCACAAAGCTACAATATTATTCTGTAACAACAGTGATTTTGTTGTTTAGGTCATATTTTGCTTTATTTCAATAAATTATAATTGCATAAAATTGTAACATAATTGGAACCGATTGTTTGAAAATCCGTTAGTAGGTATCGATTGTCTTGTAATAAAAATAATAAAATATAATTGTGTAAAAAAATCGATGTTTAATGAACAAAAGTAAAAATTATTTAAAAAAGTCATGTACGTGGATCGAACCCACGACCTTTCGGCTCAATAGCAGGCTTACTATAATACGAATGGTTAACATTATGCATACGACTGCTCTCCGTGCTCGTCACATGGCAAGGTGACTGAAGCTAAAGTACGCGATCGTTCATAGTTGCGTTGCAAGCCATCGGATCGATAATTTAACCTTGGTCGGAACTTGCACTCCCAATTCCTATTATACTACACTAGATATTGGTAAAAATTGTGATAGATCGTGTAGTATAATATCTACAATAGGACGGTCGAGCACGAATTTGTACTACTATAATCAGCCATTTTGTTCATATGACAACCCTCAGTATAGGCCAATGTACTACATCTATTTAAGGGTCAAAACATTAAAGATAAATTTCAACCCTTCGCATAAGTTATTGTTCATATAATTTTTTATGAAGTAAAGGTACTTAAATGCAGTAAGTTTATTGTTGCTTATCATTCTGGGAGTGGAATTTAACACGGTAAGTTCTAAAGTTTATAATAAAATTGATATTATTACTTAAAGAGAAAACAAACAATTTAAATATAGTTATATGATGTCAATAAAACACACACATCATTAAAATAAAATAAAAATATTCGACATGTATATACGATGATTTTTTTTATGGTGCTATTCTTAATATAACAACGTCGTTATAATGAGAAGAAAAAATAATTTGATAACAAAACTATATCATGTGAAATCCCACAGAAGTTACAAGTGATATTATAAAATAACGTAATTTTACGAATTAAAAATACATGATATTATGAGATTCTTTAATGTATCCAACGTTATTGGTATCGGGTATGGTCGCTTACTGTTGGTTGGTGCTAAAGAGAATCGTACCATTAGTGATGTATTTGAATAAAGTATTGCGAGGCAAGATGTATATGTAGCCATATTTTTTCTGCTCTGAAGTTGTCCGTACTCAACGAGTTTACTATGCAGCGACGCAAACCTGCGCTAATGTACGAGCCGTGAGAGTGCACTAATTTATTAGCTAACGCTCCAATTCCAAGGGGCATACGCACAGAGAATCTTCTATCTCAGGCGAGTGACATTGTCAGTGATAGTCTGAAGAAACTTAAAGAACTTACGGAAATATTGGTGGCTAGTTTAAATTAGCAAATTAGTATTTGTATATGCATATAATATGTCTCAGTTAAACTGTCAATATTGTATGTGTGTCTATATAAATAAATAAAAAACCACAAAAAAAAACTTTATATAATTATTTGATATACTAGCTGTGCCGTCGCCTTCGCTCTCGTGAAATCCAGAATGCCATCAATCTGGCACACGCGTGAATTTTGCTTCTCACGCTCCCGGTTATTTTAAAGACAAATATGCCTATTGTGGGTATTTCTTAGAAGATAGACATATTCTCTCGCTGCCTTTTTTGTAGATATTTTTAATGTCTACAAATATGTAGTGCATAAATTTTATATATCTCTTATGTTTTACTCAGCGTAAGCCATTTAACACCCGAATTGATTCACCATAAACATTTAAAAAAATAAAAATAATGTAGCATAAGTTACTCCTCATAATATATCAGCTATCTGTAAACAGACACTTCAATTGTGTTAATTGTATTTATAGATTAAAGTTCAGTAATCTTACTTAATATAATAAATGTGAAAGTTTGTATGTTTGTTACTCAATAAGATAAAAACGGCTGAACAAATTTAGATGAAATTTGGCACACATATAGTCTATAACCTGGATTATTAATTATCTGGATTATATAGTTTTGCTAAAAGTGAATTATTTCATTGTGTTATTCCGTATATGGTGAAAATAAAACTTTGATGAAAATTTGTACGAAGAACCCGTCATGTCTCAAATTAGGGCTATTCATATTTATGCTTTTGGTGAGAAAGAAATAAAAATAATTATTTGATGAAAATTGTATACGGGAAGTACACGCCAATGCTCAATTGATACGGTATACGAATTGTCAACAATATGGGTAAAAATAAAGTTACGGGGTGTAAATAACTACTGCGTAACTATAAACGTGTGCGGAGCCGCGGGCACATCGATAGTATAATATAAAGTCTAACCGTACCTACTTTTTATCCCGGTAAAAATCATAGCTTAACTACTGCAATTTATGTTTCTAGGTAGTTCATGTTTGATTGTGTACTATGAATTACTTTCTATTATTATTTTCACTTTAATATCTAGGTTCCTTGTTACAAACAATTAAGGTTTACTTTCTGGATTAGATTTCACGTATATACTTCGACAAACAATAACAATAACACCATAACATTAAATTATAAAAGAAAACAGTTTTATATTCTACTTTTTTACTATATTATAATAAATGTGAAATATATTATATTTGTCAGTCATAAATAGTTTATTACCTGAATTAACACATATACTTCTTATTCAAGTAAACGTTATAGCTAGAAACTATTATCAGTTTAGTTTTGTGACTAGTTTATTTTCGATTGTGAAATATCAATTACTTTGTATTATTATTTTCACTTAGAATCTACGTTCCAAGTGACTAATTTTTTAAGGTTTGCATTCTGGATTACAATATAATTATGTATCTATATAAGTCTATGTATCACATAAGATATTATTTAGACTTTTGTTGTCCAACATCCACGCGAACGAAGACGCGGGTAAAGCTAGTTACTAATAAAAATTCACCTATTTAATCCGTATTTGTATTTCAAAGTTTTCCTTCACAGAGTCAATAGAAAGTCGGAGTCCTACATACTTTCAATCTATTTATTATTAGAAAGAAAAATAAAAGACATTTATATGTTAAACACACAAAACAAAATAAATTTACAAAATAATAATAAAAAAATAGTAGAAAGAAAAAAAAGAAAACTTAATAACTAATGGAATACATGTGTGTTTAGCAAATGGGCCTCGAGTCAGCATATATGCTGGAGGGGGCTGAGTCCTCGAGCGCTGATTTTCACTCAGTGCCCAGAGAGTTATGTCTTGCGCTGTGTTTAAAATAAATAAATACTATGCATGAAGTGTGTTTATATCTACTAGTATAAGTTAAATAATATAAAGTGTAGGTTAATAATAATAAATATTTAAAGTAAAAATAATAATAATTATAGCTGATATACATACATACATAAAATAATAAATAAATATCAGGCTAACGTATTTGCTTCCAAAGAAGATGAGCTTTAAACTTGGAATTCAAGGTGAAAAGGGACGTGGCATTCTGAATTGGCAGGGGTAGATTATTCCAACATTTTGTAGGCTGATATCTAAATCTGCCACGAAAAGCAGACGTTCTATGACCGAGAACACTTAAACGGCATAGAGAAGCACGAGTTATTAAATCCCGCTTTTGACCAATCCATTTAAGCTTCATAAACAAGTAGTCTGGTTGGTGCGATTTTACAACACCAAATAACAGATTAGCAAAATACAATTTATATCGAGAATCCATTTTTAAGATAAGCCCATCATTTAGGTACGGACAAACGTGCGTACGCGCCGGAATTCTAAAACAAAAACGAGCACATGCATTTTGGACGCGCTGGATAAGATTTCTTGACCTACCTAAGATACAAGGAGCGTACATGAAAATACAGTAGTTGAGTTTTGAAAAAATGAAAGCCTCGCAAAGATTAATACGAACTTCAGGTCTCCAAACGTCTCTTATTTTGTATAAAATTTAAGTCTAAAGAAACAGAAACAAGCACATGGGATTCAAAATGAAGTCGTTCATCTAAAACAATTCCCAGGCTTCTGGCTTCACGCACTCGTTGAACTGATTCTACATTTTCACTACAATATTCGTATGAAAAGAACTTATGTACTGAATCTGGCTTTTAAAACCGAAAATTCCGTACTTGGACTTTGCAGATTAAGTACAAGGAAGTTTTCGATGGACCATTGATATGTTATCCTAAGTCATAATTTCATTCCTGTACGGAAATGTCAACATCCAAACAGTGTATTGGGAAATATATTTGCAAGTCATCAGTGTATGATATTACTGTGTTAGGACTTCAATGGCACACACTTCTTTTCTTGATTTACAATTTATTCATAAGCACACAATGGTTGTTAGAAGTCGTTGTAGACACGAGAACAGTATTGCCAGTTATTATTCATAATAGTTACAAATTAGTGTGTAATATTAAATAATCAGCGTAGATATGATATTTTCAATTTTTGATACAATGAATAATATCTGCACTGTATAGTAAAAAAAGTGGTCCCAAAATTGAACCTTGAGGCACGCCTCTCTTGACAGCGCAGATTTCAGAGATGATATTGGAACCATCAGTCCTACGTAATTCATAATAATTCTATAAATTCGTAGATGATAATTCCCAAAAAATGTACTAACCTACCTAGTTTTTCGACATAATATGTCTTGATAATCAAAACTTATAGCGACCAGACTGTCGTAGGTTCTATCTCTTTACAAACCATGTATTATATCCACAACTAGCTACTACAAGAATTTTTATCAATAATAAACTTATTCCAACAACTCTCCACGGCGCAGTGTCACCTTTTTTTTCTTAACGTGGGGAAATCCTGCATTGGATCCGCCTCCCGAGCCGGGCCGCTTAAGAGAGGGGTATGTCGGACTCTTACCGACTAAAACCCCATGGTGTCCTTCTCGCACCTATTGGCCGGGGAGCGATAACTACTTGTGCACGGCATCCGCTCTCCCGACAGGTGTGGCCCTACCCCAGGGGCCCCCGTCGCGGTCGGAGGCAATCGGAACCTCCAACGAGCCTCGGAGGGCGCACGAACACCAGTGCTTGCATTAACCCGTGTAACTGACAGTTATCCTGACTTCCCAGAATTGCCAACAGCTTGTCATATTGTTTGACGTTCCCAATAACCTTTTTCAATAAATCTATACGAATATTATATACAAAAAGGAAAGATTCGATTTTTTATTTGTTTGTTTTTTTCTTTGTAATAAATAAATTCAAAAAAATATTGACCAATAAAAAAAATATTTTACCAATAGAAAGCTACGGTATCAGCGAGTGACATAGTGTTATGATTATAATTTAATTTAGGATAGTTATGTATAATTTTCCAGCATACCTTACAATTTTCAAATAATATGGGTTTTACAATTTATTAGTACACAATTTTAATGTCCATAACCGAGACGTTCTTCTTGCTCCGACAGCTCAGCGTAGAGATCTTTGCCTAGGATCTAGAATAGAAGTCAGCACGGTGTAGGCCGTATCAGGATACACTGCTCAAGCAGACGACGCAGCACCAAATATCTTATCTATTGAGATTTCCTCTTAAGTAATAGGAAAAGTTATTATTTGTATTATAAATACAAAATCCAGGTGATACTTTCCCGGTAGTGTTCTTTCAATGTTCAGTAGGTATTTGTCGTTTTGACAAAGGGTATTTCACCCATTTTAATATTAAAATTATAAATTATAACAATTAAAATAACTTTTCTATATAAATATGTTATAAAATAAACTATCTTTTCGACTCCCAGGTCTGTTGTACAATAATTTGGTTTCTATTAAAACATTTGATAAATATTATATAAACGTTACTACGATTCAAAAGTCTGCCGTACAATGAATCCCATGATCAGATCGGTCCTGAAAAATCTGTCATAATCTCTGTTCTAATTTTCTCTATTGTTTGAATTCAAAATTTCATCTTACTAGACTTTTCTTATTTTAAAAATTCAAAATAAATCTAATCATAGATTTATTTTGCTAAACTAGAACCTGGATAGAATATTTGTCTATACCTGAGAAACTCCTAACTGCGCATGCTCTATTACTATCAAAGAATTATCAATGACAGAGATTGTCATAATATTGCAATGTAAACAATACGAACCTAAAATATTAACAAAGCTGTTGTTAAACCAAAATTATCAAGTTATAAATTATCTAAACGCATCAATACATAAACCTATCATTAATTGGTATCCTGGAAATAAAAGAATAGGTACACCAAAACAATAATAAGGTAAATCAAATGAACTTATGATGAATAATATAAAGTAGATATTAAATAAGATAAATAAGGTTATCTTCCAGATAAATAATATAACATTTCCCCTTTGACCCTGTAAAATTTTTCAATTGAAGGAAAAATTTTGATAATATATACTTTATAATATAGAGAGCTAGCTTCACAATTACACACATCTTTAACATACCAGCAAACATACCTCACCCTATCAAATCCTAACAAAGTTCCATACATACCTCAAACATGTCATCACCAGGCACACCGTAGGGGTTGGGGCTCACAGTCAATGGCTCCCACTCCAGAAGTTGCTCATCATTAAGGCAGAATGATTTACGAATCATTTACGAGCTTGCCTACCACTCGAATGTTGGCTTTTGTTATGAAGAGTCATCACCCGCTCTGTATCAATAAATAAATATTGATTTTGTCCTATGGCTTATTTAAGGAGTAGACAGCCGCTCCATTATATATAAGACTAATATTTAGTCGAATAAACCCCAATATATAAATAAGGATATATAAATATAATTCCACCTCACTCAATATCAGTAATAATTGCTGCATAAAATCAGCATAAACGCTGCATAAGTAACAGCATAACCGCTGCATAAGTAACAGCTTTAGACGCTGCATAATAATACCGGCACAAATGCCGAAAATAATCTCAGCCTTTAAAAGGCTATAAATATCTTGGACAACAGCCAAGAAATATAATAAAGATAATAATACATATGATTAATATTATATAATATACTATAAATAAAATAAAATATACTATCCCCATATACACATATACTTAATAATATAATACCTAAAAAGAAATTTTTATAAAAGGGAAATGTTTTATATTGATGTTTATTTATTTCAAATTTATAAAAGTAAGCAGCTAACCAAATGATATTCCAAAAAAATATATATATGTAAAACATATACCAACACTAGGTAAAGTGTATTTTTGAATTTTTAGGAAATTATATTATATTGTTTTATAATATACCTCCTCATTCTACAACAATAAACATCAATATGAAATTATTGTTACAGATAATAGGTATAGGTAGTCCCTATAGAATTAGAAAATATGTTATTATGTAAATAACACTAAAATAAATTATTAAATTACAGATAATAAATTCAACATTCATTCAACACAGCAAGAAAAACACATTATTCAGAAAATAATGTTACAGCTGAATGCTGAAATAAGAATAATCAAACCTATAAATATTAATTGAGTAATATACAATTAATATTAAGCTAATAAAGAATGAAAAAATAAATAGGGATTAAAATAATTATTTAAATAATATTAAACTTTAAAATCTTTAATATGCCATTTAGTTTTATTACCCTTTTTGTCTTCTAAAATATAGACTAAAGGGGATATTTATTGTATAATTTTACATTTAATGTATTTAGGTGCTAATTTAGCACTGTAATATTTACTAGCATCACTCTGTGTGTAGTTTTTTCTCCATACAATATCTCCTACTTCAAATTCTTTAACACTATGTCTAAGATTATATCTTGCTGCATTTTTAGTATGTGCAGAATAAAGTGTAAATTGTACTTTATTAAAAATGTTAGTAAGTAAACTTATATTATTTGCATAGATGTCGCGAGGTAAAAAGGTAAATTCATCAATACTTTCTGAATGAGAATAATATGAACCGCAAGGAATGGTTTCTCTACCATATATTAAGTAAGCTGGTGAGAAACCTGTTATACTATTAATTGAGCTATTGATGGCAAATTGTATAACAGAAAGATGCTTATCCCATGATCTATGATCTTCACCTACTAATGATGCAAGAGCTGAAATTATAGTCCTAGTATATCTTTCTGTAGGATTTACTTGAGGACAATATAAAGGTGAAAAGAAAACGTTAGGAATACTATATTTTTTCATCAAAGTATCAAATTCTTTAGACTGAAATTGTACACCATTATCCATGATTATGGTTTGTGGTATACCATGTACTAAAAACACATAATTCTCTAAGCAAGAAATTATATTAGTTGCTGTTGCTTTTTTAAGAGGAAAAATTAATGTATATTTGCTAAAGTAACAATTTACAACTAATATAAACTGATTTCTATTTTTTGTCATTGGTAATGGACCCATTAAATCTAAGGAAATGTACTGAAAAGGTCTTGAACATATTTTTGGTTTTCCCATAGGACCATAAGGTGAGTGATTGGAATATTTGTAACTTAAGCAAGTTTCACAACTAGATATTATCCTTGCAATATCTTTATACATTCCTGGCCAATAAAATAATAAAGAAATATTTTTATAAGTCTTAAATATGCCGAGATGTGGTTGATTATCAGTATTATGATATTTTTTAATAATATCATCCCTCACAGAAACTATAGGAACTTCTTTCCAAATAAAATCATCGTTTATATAATTGGATGAGTGAATACACTTATAAAGTTTATCATTTTTAATACAAAAATTTGGAAAACTATCAGGTTGATTTTTACAACCTGAAATTTTTTTATTATAATATAATTCTGCAGGTGTTAACTGTCTATCCTCTGTAATCACATTAACATTAACAGTATCAATTGTATCTTTTTCAGTGAATCTAGATAATGCGTCAGGAACTACATTTTCTTTACCTTTTTTGTGTACAATTTCACAATTGAAACTAGAGAGGCGGATCGTCCATCTAGCTAATCTACCTGTCGGATTCGTTAAATTTAAAAACCATTTTAAGGCCGAATGATCTGTATACACTTTAAATGTTTTACCATTTTCTAAATAACACCGCCAATGTTCGAGAGCTGTAATAACTGCTAAAGTTTCTCTTTCGGTAGTAGAGTAATTCCTTTCATTTTTGTTAAATGATTTACTCATATATGCTACAACCGAATCTTTACCATCGTTTTCCTGAGTTAAAATAGCTCCAATACCATAATTTGATGCATCGCAATGTACAGCAAAAGGTTTATCAAAATCAGGACAAATTAGAATTGGAGTTGTAACTAATGCTTCTTTTAATTTTTTAAATGCCAATTCAGCTGAAGTATTCCATACGAATTTCGGTGCATTTTTACCTGACGAAGTTAATTTATTTAAAGAAGCTACAATCGTACTAAAATTATTAATAAACCTACGGAACCAACTGCACGTTCCTATAAATCTACGGACTTCTTTCCTATTAGTAGGTATTGGATATTCTAAAATTGTTTTAATTTTATCAGGATCTGCCCGTAAACCTTGTTCATCAACTACATAACCTAAATATTTTAGTTCTTTCCTAAAAAAATTACTTTTTTCGAAATTAATTGTTAATTTTGCTGATGACAGTTTATTATATACTCTATTTAATAAGGAAATATGTTCCTTAAACGATTCGCTAATGATGATGACGTCATCTAAATAACAAAATACCTTATTCTCGAATTCAGGAGTAAATAATGAATCCATCAGTCTTTGCTGTGTAGCAGGGGCATTTGTTAAACCAAATGGCATGACTCTAAATCTATACATTCCTCTACCTGGTACATAGAATGCTGTTTTATCTTTATCAGGAGGATATAATGGTATTTCCCAAAATGCTTGGGCTATATCTATGCTAGATAGAAATTTAGCGTTCCTCAGATTATCTAAGATTTCGCTCACAAATGGTAAATTATAAGCGTCACGTTTAGTAACCGCGTTTAATTTCCTACTATCTACACAAAATCTCCATTCACCATTTTTCTTAGGTGTGATAAGAACCGGAGATAGCCAAGAGCTTTCACATTCCTCTATTACATTCCACTCTAACATTTTATCAACCTCATCAATTAAAGCTTTTTGTTTAATTGGTGATAATCTATAGCACCTTTGTTTAATTGGTGTAGTATCTCCAGTATCAATCCTATGATAAACTAAATCTGTGAGACCTAGTTTGCCATTGTCCTCAAATGAAATATTTTTAAAATTTTTAATAATATTATTAGCAATTAATTTTTCTGATTCAGAAAGAAAATTAAAATCTAATACTTTCTTCTCCTTAATACCTTGAATAAAATAATTATTATTTTTACATAAATTATTTGTAATTATTTTTGGAAGTAAATTAAATTTTTTCCAAAAATCAATACCTAAAATCAACGAAGGTTGAATTTCTGGAAATACATAAGCTCTAATTAATTGTAATTCATTATTAAAACCTATTGGTACATCGAAGTACCCTACAGATTTACAACTCTGATTATTTGCCGTAGATACAGTAATCGAATCCGACTTGAATAAAGAAAATCCTAACTTTAACATTTCTAAATAAGATTCATTACCTAAAACAGTTATTGAACTACCAAAATCCAATAGACCAGAAAAGTATACGTTATTAATCGATATATTAATAAATGGTCTATTGTTGTCTTTCTCATAGTCATAAAATATTTTATTTAATTTATAACATTTAAAAAAAAATTTGACTTGTTGTATCCAATTATTCCAAACTTCTCTATTTTTAACCTTATCCAAGTCGCTTATTCGTTTTTTGAAGTAGAACCTTTATTATTACACCTAGGACAATCTGTTGTTTTAAAATTTTTCATACCACATCTAAAACAAATTATTATTTTTGGTGCTTTACAGCTTCTTAAAGTATGACCATTACATCTACATCTAGGACAATAGTCAACATTTCCATATTTATTATTGACAAACATACTGTTGACTGCTCTATTATTATTAAAATTTTGTTTAAACGAATTATTGTTTGAAGATTCATTTATTTTATATTTAGAACTTTTAAAATTAAATTCTTCCACTGCTGGATTAGAATCCACCTTAGGTTCTTTAAAATTCTTATCTTTATCCAATAAATTTTCGTAATTTTGGCAAGTTAGTATTAAGGTATCGATATCATAAATTTCTTTAATTGCAACAAATGTTGAGTAACATGGTCTAATATTTCTTAATATAATCTCTAATATTTCCTTTTCATTTAATTTGTTTATTAATTTAGAACACATTCCGTATATTTTTGATATATATACTATAATAGATTCACCTTCTCCTTGTGTCCGTTGTCTAATTGAATTTAATAATTTATTATCAAAGTCCTTTTCACCAAAATCTTTTAATAATAATTTACTCAATTCATCCCAAGATATATTTTCATTTTTCATTTTTTGATATCTGAACCAATGTAAACAGTCATCTTTAAATATTTCGAAACCTAAATTTATTAAATTATTTTCATTCCAATTCCTTGACTTGCAAAATTCATTAGTTTTGATTAAAAATGTCCTTGGACAAGATTTACCATCGTAACAAATTTTCTTAACCTCTTTTAAATAATTGATGTCTCTCACTAAACAACTTGGATCAGAAATTCCTGTAAAATCTTTCCTATTAACGAATCCTTGACCATCATCTTTTATAGAAATATTATTCTCACTCACCTCCTCATCCACACATAATAATACCTTAAGGGGAATGTCGTCCACCATGGTTTCCCATGCTTTAGCCATAGCTCTAGTAATCATAAAAATAATATGTTAAAAATATTATCTTAATAAAATTTAATTATCAAATCAAATTTATTTGATAATTAATTGAAAATGTTATATTAGTTATACTAAAGAGAAGTATTTAAATAAATACTGTCAATGAATGATGTGAAGAATTTATATATATATAAAATATTATATTAATATTATAGGAATTATAGGGGTTATTTTACGTTGGGCGCCAAATGTTATGATTATAATTTAATTTAGGATAGTTATGTATAAGTCAGCACGGTGTAGGCCGTATCAGGATACACTGCTCAAGCAGACGACGCAGCACCAAATATCTTATCTATTGAGATTTCCTCATATGTAATAGGAAAAGTTATTATTTGTATTATAAATACAAAATCCAGGTGATACTTTCCCGGTAGTGTTCTTTCAATGTTCAGTAGGTATTTGTCGTTTTGACAAAGGGTATTTCACCCATATTAATATTAAAATTATAAATTATAACAATTAAAATAACTTTTCTATATAAATATGTTATAAAATAAACTATCTTTTCGACTCCCAGGTCTGTTGTACAATAATTTGGTTTCTATTAAAACATTTGATAAATATTATATAAACGTTACTACGATTCAAAAGTCTGCCGTACAATGAATCCCATGATCAGATCGGTCCTGAAAAATCTGTCATACTCTCTGTTCTAATTTTCTCTTTTGTTTGAATTCAAAATTTCATCTTACTAGACTTTTCTTATTTTAAAAATTCAAAATAAATCTAATCATAGATTTATTTTGCTAAACTAGAACCTGGATAGAATATTTGTCTATACCTGAGAAACTCCTAACTGCGCATGCTCTATTACTATCAAAGAATTATCAATGACAGAGATTGTCATAATATTGCAATGTAAACAATACGAACCTAAAATATTAACAAAGCTGTTGTTAAACCAAAATTATCAAGTTATAAATTATCTAAACGCATCAATACATAAACCTATCATTAATTGGTATCCTGGAAATAAAAGAATAGGTACACCAAAACAATAATAAGGTAAATCAAATGAACTTATGATGAATAATATAAAGTAGATATTAAATAAGATAAATAAGGTTATCTTCCAGATAAATAATATAACAATAGGGTATATTATAATTTGAAAAATTAATTTATTCCTTATAAAAATGTCGATAGTTTTACACAAAGTATAAAAAATTGCCTACACGGGTGCTTTGGCGATGTTTGTCGTATAAAATTAACACGGATGAACTCGTGGGGTAAAGCTAGTAGGCTATAAAATGCATAAATAATTTTTCAAATCTGAACTCGGATCCTGAGATAGAAAGAGTTCAAACAAACAAACAAAATAAAACAATCTCTTTAGCCTTATAATAGTAATAGGTATAGATTATAATCAGAAGCATATTTTCTAAATAAGAAATTTATGTGATCGGGGGACCTACGTCAGGAACGAAGCTACATAAAAATAAAATAAGTAAAATATTATTTAAAAATTATGGATGATACTGGCCGCTTACCAGAGCAAGCTAGCTATTTCAAACATCTGTTCGTAGGATGCTAGAATACAAGTTAATCACAACCAAGAGGATGCGACGACTGGAAAGACTTAGAAAGGAGCAGTAGGGGGACTTACCACGTATCCTGGTTGTATCTGCCACGATCCGAGGGTGCACCCTGAACTTCCTCACACGTCTTGAACAGTCTAAAACACTTCTAGAGCACTAGAAAGACGTATTTCACCAGCTTTCCGATAGTTATAATTAATTTACAACGAAATTATGCAGAGCGTGTGTGTCACTGCAGTTCCGCGGCGGCCATTACACCGTTCTCGGTTTACGAAGAAATGCGCGGCAGATTTGCGCGCGTATTTTAAATACAATTGTGCCCCCAAGGAATTGGAGAAATTAGAAAGGGAAAAGGGATGTCGCAACATACCTCCCACTTGGAATTCGCCAGGATTCCAGAGAAAAGCAAAAATAAGTTAACTGCAAGTACTCGGAATCTAAAGTTTACCTTACAACTAAAAAAGTTACAATAAATAACCCTATTATTTTAGGGTCTAAAGATAAATTAAATTAACGCTATACCTAAGTAACTTAGATTAAGTAATTTTAATAATAAACTCAAGCTTATTACAAAGGCAAAGGACAAACCTTTACCACAGGGCGTCGAAACTCGCTACCATTAGCTGTTTTTACGGTAACAACTCTTACCACGTTATCTGGGCCCGGATGAATTCGAACTATTCGAGCTATTTTCCACGATAAAGGAGGAAGATTAGGTTCAACCATAATAACCAAATCATTAAGTTTTAAATTAGGTACAGTTTTAAACCATTTATTTCTCTGTTGAAGTGTGTGCAGATAATCACGTTGCCATGTACGCCAAAAGGTTTGACAAATTTTTTTTATTAACTGCCAACGAGAACGGGGGCATGTCGTTTCGTCCAATGGAGTTTCAGGCAGGCCAACGAGAGGACCACCTATAAGAAAATGACCCGGTGTGAGTACATCAGCTTCGTTTGGATCTGACGAAAGCGTACAGAGAGGTCTCGAATTAAGAACTGCTTCGATTTTAGTAAGCACAGTAAACATTTCTTCCAATGTCAGAGTTTGCGAACCTATAACGCGTTTTAAGTGGTGCTTAGTTGATTTGATACCGCTTTCAAAGATACCTCCGAAATGAGGAGCCCCAGGCGGATTAAAATCCCATTTTATGCGTCTTACCGCAAGACCATCTGATATATCGTTACGATTGCTAAAGAAAATGTCATAAATATCGTTCAGTTGACGATTAGAACCTATGAAATTGGTACCGCAGTCTGTAATAATCTTATTACATATACCGCGTCGAGAAACAAATCTGTCAAGGGCTGCTAAAAAGGCTTCGGCACTAAGTTCTGTCACTACCTCGAGATGGACAGCCTTGACACTTAAACATATAAATAGGCACATCCACGCCTTATAAGTACGGGCATTACGACGCCTACTTTCCTTTACAATGAAAGGACCACCAAAATCGATCCCAGTAGTTTGAAAACATCTCCCAGGAGATAGTCTGTCAGCTGGAAGATCTCCCATGACTGGTTGTAAAATTACTGGTTTGGATTTAAAACAGTTAATGCATTTCGAAAGTCGTGAACGAATCAAAAGTCTTATACCCAAGATCCAAAATTGTCTCTGAATAAGAGACTGCAATGTACGAGGTCCACAATGTAAATATTTAAGGTGCCAACTATCAATTATCATTTGAGATAATGTGGAATATTTTGGCAGTAAAATCGGATGTATAGTAGCGTCGGGTAAATTAGAGTGGCGCAAACGACCCCCCACTCGCAAAACACCATGATTATCTATAAATGGTGACAAACGTTGAATTGATTTAACACAAGTAGATCCTGGCTTTAAAGAATCGATTTCTTGTGAGAAATATTCCCTTTGAGTATGCTGAACTAAAATCCTAAGTGCATTTTCTAACTCTGTGGTGGATAACGGCAAAATATATCGCATATCTCGTTTAAGTTTTATATTTTTAACAAATCTTAGACACCACGCGACAACCCGTTGGAGTTTTGAAAATGATGAACATTTTGCGATCACGTCAGTTAAACAATTTTCTGATTGAGCTTCTAGAAAGCAATCTGTAGAGAGCGGTTTTCGTTCTGGTAAATCCGTTTCTGAAACTAACTTCTTCTGATTTGGCCAATCGTCAAGAGGTAGACTGATCCAAGATGGACCTTTCCACCAAAGTTTGTGGGTGGCTAGCTCATCGCAAGTTGTTCCACGACTACAGACATCTGCTGGGTTTTCGCGAGTAGAAACGTGAAACCATAAGTCAGTTTCAATCAAATTTGTGATTTGTACCACGCGATTTGCGACAAACATCTTAAGGAGATGTGGTGGAGTATTAATCCATGATAAAACAGTGCTACTGTCAGTATAGGCTCTAACAGAGTCAATTTTTATTTTTGATAGAAGTAAATTATACATGTGGCTCAGCACACGAGCCAATGAAACCGCAGCACACAGTTCAAGCCTGTTAACTGTCAACGGTTTTAAAGGTGCTATTTTAGATTTGCCTATTAGAAGACTGATCATATTTGCCTGTGGCGACGTTGTACGGACTACACAAAGGTAGACACAGCAGCCGTAACCTTTAGAACTTCCGTCGCAGAATCCTACAAGATGTATCTGCATTGGATCTGGAGGTAAAATCAAACGAGGCAATCTAATGTTTTGCAAATCCGCCAAGTTGGCTGCAAGAAGATGCCATTGCTTAGCTAAATATTTGGGGATTGATTCATCCCATGTGAGATTTAACCTCCACATTTCTTGCATAAGCATCTTGGCAGAAAATACAATTGGACAAATCCAACCTAGCGGATCGAAAATCCTAGCAATGGTTGATGTGAACTTCTTAGTTTAACCATAGACTTATTTATGTATAACTGACAAACGTTGTCACTATATTTATCTGTCATGTTTAGATTTTAATACGTGCCATTTTAATGTTGAATAAAGCTAAAGTTCTCAGTTATATCGTATTTATTATGCATCAATTTATTCAACATTAAATTTTTCGAAAATAAACATTGCGTCATGTACGAAGAAAAATCAAAAGTTCCGGCCTCGCCGTCTTCGAGTATATCACGCTATTTACGCCCTGAACGCTTCGATGTGGAGCCTGCTACTGCTGCTTCAGACTTAAAATGGACTCATTGGCGGTATTCTTTCGAAAACTTTTTGTCTGAAGAGGCTCCTCATGCAACTGAAATATTTAAATATAAGATTCTCGTAAACCATATATCACCAACTATATTTAATTTCATACGTGAGTGTGGCGAATATAGTACTGCTATAAAAATACTGGATAATAATTACGAGAAAAGGAGAAACATTACTTTGGCCCGCCATCACTTGACCTCTAGAAATCAGCAACTAGGAGAATCGATAGCAGAATATTCGAGAGCCCTTACCTTACTCGCTCATGACTGTCATTTTAAAGCAGTAACAGCCAAAGAACATCAATATGAAACAATTCGTGGAGCACTCATCGCAGGGCTTAACTCTAAAAAGATTCGAGAACGACTCCTAGAGAAAAATACAATGACTTTAGAGGACACGCTAAATTTAGCGATTTCCCTCGAAAGTGCAGAAAACACTTCTCATGTAATAGAGACCAACGCAAGTACTGCTTCTTTCAATGCTGTTACCGAAGCAGTAACTTTAGAGAAATCACAACTACCAACATTGTCAGCCACTAGCTCACAAAATAACCGTAGAAGATGTTTCTTTTGTGGAGGAAATATTCATCGAAGGATTAAATGCCCTGCATATAATGTAGATTGTCAACTTTGCTCAAAGAGAGGCCATTTTGCAAAAGTTTGTCGTTCTGTTCAAATCAAAGAACCAAACGTTGCTGCTACTACAGAGAATAACTCTCACAACTCAGGCTTATCATCAGCAATTTCAGCCGCTTCTCCTTCAAGTTTATGTAAGGCAACAATACCTGTTACTGTTAACAATTATCGAGCTGATGCTCTAGTAGATACAGGAAGCTCTATTAGTTTCATCGATAACAAATTGGCAACAACCATAAAACTGAAAAGAAAGCCTTGTAACCAAGCTGTAACTCTTGCTTCTCTTAACCATATCTCATATGTAAATGGACTATGCTATGCCACTATACAAATCAATCACCACGTTTACAAACACCAACCATTGCTTATCGTAGACGATCTCTGTGCAGACATTATTATAGGCCACGACCTTCTCAAGAATCATTCGTCTCTTGAACTCCAGTTTGGTGGTGACAAAGAACCACTGAAAATCTGCAATGTGCTTGAAGCTTCTGTTCCACCAGCGTCGGTTTTTACTAATTTATCACCTAATATCAAACCAATCGCTATCCGATCTCGACGCCACTCCGAAGAAGATCAGCTTTTTATATCAAATGAAATATCTAACCTTTTAAAAGACAATGTCATTGAGCCAAGTGTGTCACCCTGGAGAGCACAAGTTCTGGTTGCTGGAGGAGGCAGTCACAGGAAACGCCTTGTAATTGATTACTCACAGACCATAAATAAATATACAGAGTTAGATGGCTATCCTTTACCCAGCATCGATTCAATTGTCACTCAAGTCGCCAAATATAACTATTTTAGTCAGATAGACCTCAAGAGTGCTTACCATCAAGTGAAAATCCTTCCCAAAGAAAAAATCTATACAGCATTTGAAGCTTGCGGAAATCTTTACCAATTTACTAGAATACCTTTTGGAATAACAAATGGAGTTGCCGCATTTCAAAGAACTCTTCAATTCATCATAAACACTGAAAAGTTAAAAGGAACCTATGCTTATATTGATGATGTAACGATCTGTGGGAAGGACAGACAAGATCACGAAACTAATTTACGCAGATTCATGGCAGCTGCTGAAAAATATCAACTCACGTTGAATACGCAAAAATGTGCATTTGGAACGGAATCTATCAATCTTCTGGGCTACACTATTCACAAAAACATAATCAAACCGGATAAATCCAGATTGGATCCACTCATAAATCTACCTGTTCCATCAGATACAGCGTCCTTGAAAAGAGCGCTAGGATTGTTTGCTCACTATTCAAAGTGGATCGTCAATTTTTCCGCTAAGATCAGACCGTTAGTGGAAGCATCTTTTCCGCTATCAAAAGACTCAATAAACTGCTTCACGAAACTCAAGTCTGACATCGCAGAATCAGCCCTCGCAGCTATTGATGATAAACAAGTATTCTCTGTTGAAACTGATGCTTCCGAGTATGCTATTGCTGCAACTCTGTCACAAGAGGGTCGTCCTGTCGCATTCTTTTCACGCTCACTGAATAATTCTGAACGTCGACAGCCCTCCATTGAAAAAGAGGCTAGCGCTATTGTAGAAGCATTGCGAAAATGGCGCCACTATTTAATCGGAAGACATTTTTTACTTGTTACAGATCAGCAATCGGTCTCATTCATGTTTGATCAGCAACATTCAAGCAAAATTAAAAACGAAAAAATAGAAAGATGGCGCTTGGAACTTTCTTGTTATAAATATGACATTATTTATCGCCCAGGAAAACAAAATCAAGCTGCCGATGCACTGTCTAGAATTTGTCTTATAATGGATACTACTTCCAACAAACTCACAGAACTTCATAACTCTTTATGTCATCCAGGCGTCACAAGGATGATACACTGGATAAGAGCAAAGAACTTACCTTATTCTGTTGATGAAGTAAAAAGAATGACTGCGGCATGCCCAGTTTGCGCCGAAATAAAACCGCGATATGTAAAAAACGAAGGGCAACTCATAAAAGCGACAGCACCTTTCGAACGCCTTAACTTGGATTTTAAAGGACCGCTTCCATCCAATACTTCTAACCGATACATTTTGACCATAATTGACGAGTATAGTCGGTTTCCCTTTGCCTTTGCTTGCAAAGATATGACATCTGAAACTGTGGAAAAATGTCTTCGAGAACTTTTCTCCTTATTCGGAACTCCGGCCTACATACACTCCGATAGAGGCTCATCGTTCTTATCTGATGAATTGAAGAAGTTTTTCACATCTCTAGGCATAGCCTGTAGTCGGACGACTCCTTATAATCCCCGTGGAAATGGCTTAGTAGAACGTCTTAACGGAACATTATGGCGGACTATCCAGCTACATCTCCGCTCTACAAAACGAGATATCGCCGAATGGGAAAAGGCAATGCCGATTGCACTTCACTCAATAAGATCTCTGTTGTCCACCGGAATAAACGTCACTCCACATGAGAGAATGTTCAACCACCCCCGCCGATCTGGAAACGGCCAATCAATGCCAACTTGGCTACTATCTCCGGGACCTATATATATGAAGAAAAATGTAAGGAACTCAAAATATGACCCAGCTGTTGAAGAAGTAGAGCTTCTACAAAGCAACCCTCATTATTCTTACGTCAGATTACCGGAGGGGCGCGAGACAACCGTCTCTAACAGACGTCTAGCACCAATACCAGTGACTGAAGAGATTCCATCTGATGATGAGTACTTAACTCCAGACTCTGAGAGAACTCAGACCGCTGACGAAGATCCATCTCCTAATGTAATTGATGAGGATATTCAAGTACGCCGTTCGACTAGAGAACGTAGATCTCCTTCATACCTTCAAGACTACGTTACAACTTAGAAGGGAGGGTGAATGATGTGAACTTCTTAGTTTAACCATAGACTTATTTATGTATAACTGACAAACGTTGTCACTATATTTATCTGTCATGTTTAGATTTTAATACGTGCCATTTTAATGTTGAATAAAGCTAAAGTTCTCAGTTATATCGTATTTATTATGCATCAATGGTTGACAAAATTGACCGCTTGGTGAATTCAAGCTTGAAGTCATCCGAAAAGGTATAAGAAAAATGATCATTGGAAGGATCCCATTTAATTCCAAGAATTTTAAGTATATGGTCATTAGCAGACTCCATAAATAAATTAGGAGATTGATAATGCGCAGGTGGTATATCAGAAAGCAACTCGCAATGATTACTACTCCATTTACGGAGTTCAAATTTTCCTAAATTTAGTAAGGCTATTAGCTCGTTCTTAAGCTCAATTGCCTTTTGTAAAGTAGACTGCCCTGTAGTAATATCATCCATGAATATTTCTTCACGCAGAACTGATGCAGCATGAGGAAATTTAGATTCATGATCGTTCGCGAGTTGTCGTAGAGTCCTTATGGCTAAATAAGGTGAACTGGCTACCCCATAAGTTAAAGTATTTAACTCATATTCCTTTATTGATTCGTTAGCAGATTCACGCCACAATATGTGTTGATAGCACCTATCTTCAGGGCGAATTAGTATCTGGCGATACATTTTACATATGTCTGCTGTAAATACAACCACGTGCAGGCGAAACTTGGTTATCAAATCTATAATATCAATCTGAAGTTTGGGACCTACGTGAACAATGTCGTTTAGAGAATTGTTATTTGTTGTGCGACAGCTAGCATCGAAAACCACTCGAAGCCGTGTGGAAGTGTTATCCGGTTTCACGACACAATGATGGGGAATAATACATGCGCTATCAGTAGACGAAGTTTCAACTGGTTGCATGTGACCTAACTGTTCGTACTGACGCATAAATTCGACATATTGTGTTTGAATGTCCGGATCACGAGCAAGTCGTTTTTCCAGATTAAGCAAACGATTTAAGGCTTGTCGGTTTGACTCGCCTAAGTGACAAAAATTATCCTTCAATATAATGGGTACAACGTATCGTCCATCAGGATTACGGTAATGATTATTTTTATAATTTTGTTCGCAAATAGCATCTTCTGGGGCACAGATGATTGCCTTAGGTGGCTCTTCAGTCTCCCAGAACTTTTGAATTACATTATCGAGAGCTAGAGTGGATACTAACAGCGAAGTGACTTCCTTACTAGGCGAACGTAGACTGGAGTGCTCTAATTGGCCCGTAATGACCCAACCAAATACACTACCGAGAGCACACGGAATTCCGGGGCCTGGATCAAAGCGGGTACCGTCATAGATACGGTCGTAACATTCTACACCAAGAAGTAAATCCACGCGGCATGGTTTGTCAAATGTTTCGTCAGCTAAGTTGAGATGACTGTAAAGTTCTCTAAGCGATGAAGGCAAAGCTCTCCCTGGCATATTTGAGGAAATTTTCTGGATAACAATTAAAGGTAAATTAAATTGAAGCGTTTTGCTATTCCGAGGCATGATCGAACAAAACGTAACTCCCTTAATATCATGTATCGATTTTTCACCTAGTCCAGTAACAGAAACATTACATTTTTGTACCTTCAGACCGAGCCTCCGGGCACA
The DNA here is from genome assembly GCA_033032175.1 of Saturnia japonica. Lineage (NCBI taxonomy): Eukaryota > Metazoa > Arthropoda > Insecta > Lepidoptera > Saturniidae > Saturnia > Saturnia japonica. The sequence continues at coordinate 2,369,475 of CM065330.1, forward strand.
AGAACTAGTAATAAACGAATCCATAGAACAACTATCGATGAGAGCGCGCGCATGATGCATGACGTCATTCGTACCCCAAATTCGCACTAATGCAGAACCTAAAATTTTAGTTGACAAATTGCTTGGCCAATTGGCCGCGCTTGTTAACGCCGTTGAATCCTGAATTAATTTCTCAGTAACAATCTGAGCGGACGAACCTATAGTAAGGGAACTGGCCGACTGCTCACTCGCAGTAGGCGATTCCACCTGTAAAAATGTACTAGTGGTAGGGCTGGAAACGTCTACGTGTAACAACGTATTATGCCGTGTACCACAAATGGAACAATTTATTTTAGAAGAACACGAAATAGAACTGTGTCCCGATCTCAAACAATTTGAACATAATTTTAACTCTTGAATTAATTTAATACGCGAAGTAACATTCATTTTTTGAAATTTAAAGCATTTATAAATACTATGTGAAAAATTGCAGCATGGGCATAATAATTTCGTTTGTTGATCAGTAGTTGAAGAAACAAACGAAGACTTCGGTTTTTTATTTAGCGGACTGTAAAGTTTATTTTGAATTTGTTTAGAATTTACACTTGTTGACTTTGGTACTTTGGTAACTTCTAGTATTTTAATGTAATTTTGTAAAAACTTTAATAATTCATCAAATGTAGGTATTTCATTTTTGTTTTGTAACTCGAAACGTTGGCGAGTGTCGTTGTCGATAACACGGGAAGCAATGTAAAATAAAATGTATTCACCGAGCGAATCAATATTGAGCGCGCGAAGCGCATTTAAACTTTCAAATAAAGTATTCGTTATCGAGTTTAAATCATTAAGTGACGATTTATGCAACGGGATAAGGTTAACCATTTTATCGAGATAATTAGTGGCTAGCAGTCGCTTATTGTCATAACGATCGAGAAGAGCGTTGAAAACAACATTATAATTACAAGCGGTTAACGGAACTCCCTTAGCTATTGTTAAGGCGAAGCCTGACAAATAAGAAATTAAATAGTGAAATTTTTCCATGTTCGACAGTGACTTGTTTTCATGTATCAAGGGCAAGTAGCTATCTTTGAACGTTGGCCAGTTCTCAATATTGCCATCAAACGATGGTATTTGTAATTTCGGTAAACGTATTTGAGGCTTGTACTCAACCGCACTAGTGAGGGCTGGAACCTTTGGAGAACTTGCATCTGAGTTATCTGTGTCAAATATCGATTCTGCTATTTGAATTATATTATAGTATAAATCGTCGAAAGAATCTAATATTTGCGTATTAGCTTCAACTTCAAATCCGTATTCTAAATTTTTTTGATCAATCGTTTGACTAATTTCATAAAAGTTATCTCTTATAGTATTAATGTTTTTATATCTCGCACGGAAATTTGATAATTTCGACTTATCGTGTGTAACTTGAGTAGACAAATCATATAAAATTTGAATTGAACGAAAGTCATGTTGTCGTCGGGAAACAAGAGTTTTTATTTCTGCTTCGACTCTTTTGTTTACATTTTCAACTGGTTTCGACATGGCAAACACTAATCATTAACTGCACAACTCCAACAAAATAGAAAATAAATAAAACAAAAGTAAAATATTTGTAACTAGCGAGTGTCGTCGCCTTAACAAGTTTTTAATAAATACCTACCTCACTTTTATTGTGTATATCTAAATAACTTTGTTAATGTACAACGTAACGTTTACATTTAGTTAACACGTTTAATTCTATGTTATTTAAATAGATAGCATGATTTTTATTCCGAGTACATACAATCTTACCTAAATTTGCCAATCGTACACCCAGGAACAGATGGATAAATAGGTAGGTAGATTGAAAACACTACATGATAAAAATAAATTCTTGAACAAGTTTTGAAGTAACAACGTAATATGAGTTGTTGAACTAACTAATGATAATTGAATGACTATTGTTTCTTTTGAAATTAAGTAAAAAGCGGAATAGTCATAATTTTACTGATTCAATGTTACTGAATCCGGCTCGAAGGACCAATTTTTGAATGGATGATACTGGCCGCTTACCAGAGCAAGCTAGCTATTTCAAACATCTGTTCGTAGGATGCTAGAATACAAGTTAATCACAACCAAGAGGATGCGACGACTGGAAAGACTTAGAAAGGAGCAGTAGGGGGACTTACCACGTATCCTGGTTGTATCTGCCACGATCCGAGGGTGCACCCTGAACTTCCTCACACGTCTTGAACAGTCTAAAACACTTCTAGAGCACTAGAAAGACGTATTTCACCAGCTTTCCGATAGTTATAATTAATTTACAACGAAATTATGCAGAGCGTGTGTGTCACTGCAGTTCCGCGGCGGCCATTACACCGTTCTCGGTTTACGAAGAAATGCGCGGCAGATTTGCGCGCGTATTTTAAATACAATTGTGCCCCCAAGGAATTGGAGAAATTAGAAAGGGAAAAGGGATGTCGCAACAAATTAGTTAGCCCAATTTATAAAGAAATTTCGATGTACTTTTTAAAATATATACCTATGTACCTTACAAAATAACTGATAAACTATTGAATTACCACCTACAGGGGCCTCGCATGGAGTGAAATGTTTTGCAATTTGGTGGTTACCTGAAGAAGGGTCTATACATCCGGTCACGCACATTGCTCCTCTACTCAAATATCTTGATATTCGCATGCACACAGACTCGTATACATATAATATAAAGACAAAAAGAGAGAGAGAGAGAGAGATACACAGCAATACATTACGTCCTTTTCTCCTTGTATCTGCCTTTCTATTTATCCCTTGTCCCTTCTCGCTGGTACGATAATCAGTTTGAGTTGGAATCTGAACGATGAACATTTAGTTCCAATGATGACAACAATATAATGAAAAATAATCTGATAAACCAGTATTTTATCATGAATGTAATAATTAGTGTATGTTGTAATATGGTGCACACTATTGTTTTCCTGAAAGAAACGAAAATCCCCTAAACTGCAAGCCGCCTATATTTTGATGAGTCACTGTATTATTATCTTCTTTTTTTATAATAGCTCGCCACATTGACGGTACTGTCCAAATCCGGTCCGAGAAATCAAAATCCATCGGCGGTCGCCACTGTCATGCTGGCATGCATAAATATCTCTTCACGTTATGCTAAAGGACCCAATGTAGTAAGAAGGAGGGAACTCATTGGACAGGAGAAGGTTTCACAGCTTCACATTACATCAATGATAAGTCATAGATAACTTTTTAGTTTGCGCTGAGATGGAGGTTACTGTAAAACTGTGACTCCGAAACCCAGCGTGTGTGGTTCTGTTGTGGAAAGAAAGGAGGAAATTAGATTGAACAACTCTTCAGAACACTAACCATTATTCGGACAGTAGAACATGCTTAGCGAAGCGATGTTCCTGCGCAGCTGAAATGGCTCAATGTATTTGGTTTCGCCTGTATCATTAATAATTCAAACAGCCCGTCTCTGCAACCTATCCAGAGCAGGAGATAATTAACAAATCCATTCCAGAGATGCGAACAGCATTTCATACACGGCCGAACTTGTGCCTTATAAAAAAGATACCGCTGACCGGGCATAAAAAACTTTCGCACCCTATTGAGGGTTCCGAGTCTCCGAGATGTAACATTCTCGATGTAATCTCTCAAATTGAGGTAGCTGCGAATATCCATATCTAGGATATTGAGGTTATTAAGTATTGCCAGCGAGACATTCTGACAAGTGGCCAGGGGAGAAAACAAAGATTTCTTTGAAGAAAACGCGAACACCTTAGTTTTCTTGGCATTAAACTCAACCAAGTTACTTGCTCCCCATGGAGACAAACAGTGCAAAGGTTGGCTAAGAATAAAGATAACTTTCTCTCGTCTCAATTCTGTTTCTTCACGACTTGCATGAAGGCTAATAATACCGCAATAATAGCACCCATAAATAGTGCAGTTTTCTGCATTGCAATGAGAGTGAACTAAAGGTATCATATCATTGATATACCGAAAAAACAGAACGGGCGAAAGCACAGAGCCTTGAGGAACCGCAGCGTTTATGATCATGAACAGTGAATTACATCCGTCAAAAAGAAGTTAAATTCTGTGTTCATGCAGAAAACTGGAGATCCAGTTGCAGAGGGTGTCGGGAAGTCCGTAAGTCCGTCCTTTTCCAGTGTTATTGTGCATCAACAAAGAAGTCGTTACATTAAATTAAAGCTAACGAACCAGTTTTTACAACTACAATAAATAGGATATAGAATTTTGATTGATTTGATTATGATTTTGATTAGTAAAATATTTAAGAAAATTATGCTTGTGCAGCTAGTAGAGTATTTCCAAGATCAAAGAGATTTTGGATGGTCGGCGTATGGTTTCACTAAATCAAAATCAACCACAGACGCTGGTGCAATTTTGCTGGTTTATATATTTAGGGCCTGAAAAAAGTCGCAGGATGCAATCGGTGTTTTCTACGATCTCTCAAAGCGTCTACTGCGTTGACCACAGTACGCTTATAATTAAGCTGAAACACTATGGTGCGCGAGGAACTTCTCTTGACCTGTTCTCGTATTTATCAGACCGCTGTCCGAAAATAAGTTTAAACGGAGCAACCTCTTTGGGATCTTTAGCTAGAATCAGCGTTCCTCAGGGCTTAATTTTAGGAACATTTTTGTTTCTCATATAAACCGATGGAACGAAAATCGGTCAAGTATCGAATCCCACACCAGAACCACAATAGCTCTATCGGTCATCCGCTTATCCATAGTCGAAGCCATCGTTTGTACAGAATCAGTTGTCCTATCACTAGCCAAAGTCGTTTTATTTGTTATATCAATCGTGCAAATTCTCAAATTGAGTCCTTATCGGCCCCAGGATGGTACTGGGTGCGCTGCTCACACGCCGAACCTAGTAGTTTTTAACAGCTCTCCAGCCGGCGCTCCTCCACAGTTCTCTCTGATAAGCAGAAAGATAATAGGAGGAGCGCGTCATGTATCAGCCGCTGACCAAACTGGTCGACGTTGCCCGGGGTGCACCACGAGGAGGTTCCTGACATCGCACCACACGTCCACATTCTCCTTTTTTTTTTTAACGTAGAGAAATGGACTGTATTTTTGTTGTTAATAGTATCTGTTAGTCCTAAAAAAAGGTAACATTATTTTACTGTTGAAAAAGGAAAAACCTGGGATAGTAATATAATTACTGGGATATTTTCCGAACGTCGACCGACCGACCAGCCGCCCGAGCGACGTTCATAAGTACCTCTTTAGGGCCTAATTTAAATAAAAAATTTTTGTTCTTCATATCTCTGCTTCGTAATTTCAACTCAAACAACTGTAGTAGTAATAATTAACCATTTTTATTTTGTGAGTTATTAACATATTTATTAACATAAAAATTTCAAATTATAGGTATCAGGATGCAGCTCATAAACATCTTAGGCGTTGTATTTATAATTAAATTGGCGGTCACAGCATCGGCGTCCCACTACAATAAAGATGACAAACACTTAGTGCCCCCTGACCCATTAAGAAATGAACATGTTCTATACACGTCTGAGTATGATATCGTTAGTATAACAGTACCACTCAACTCTGTAAACTTTGATAATGATATGGACGAATCGGATACCGGTATCGAATTATATTTCGTTGAAGCTGACATCAATAACAAAGGACAGAAAGAATACAAAGGTCTTTACTTCTTGAAGAACGGTAAAGCTACTAAAATATTAGAGACCGGCACTGGTGTTTCCGTTGCTAACGATGGTACCGAAAAAGTCTATATCTCAGCAAAAGATGGCATTTACTGTTTTGAGGCAAAGACAAATAAAATTGAAAAATACGGAACCGTCACAGATAGCTTGATCGGTATAGATAAAACGAACGGTTCTGATGTATTATACGTTTTGACAGAAGATCACGATGTTTACAAAGTGACGGACAATGGTAACAAAAAAGAAAAATTACAGGACGTGAAAGATGCTCAACAAATTGTTTTGGATTATTCGAACAATCTATATTTCTACAATAAAGATAAAGTTCCATATGTTGTTACCGAAAAAGGTGTTAATAAGATCGTTGGTATACCAGAAAATCTAACTTATGGGCAATTAATAAAACATTCGGCTTTCGTTAAAAATGGAGTTGTTTTTATGGCTGACGATAAACTTTATATTGTTTTTGTAAATGGAACTAATAAAGCCGACCGATATCACTCTTCCTTTAAAACCTACTGCGTATGCTCCTGAAGCCAATATCATCCAATACTACGGTTATAACAAAAATATTTACGAACGCAATTACTTACAATCTGATTTGCGGTATATAACGAAGTTTGGGTATACATGAGTATCTTATCGTTCACTGTGCCGCCAAGACTTCCAGAACACGAATGGATAACTTATGTTGATTCACGTTTATTTTAGTTTCTGCTGAATTACTTGTTTGTAATACTTAACCATATTATAATATAAGAACTTATAAAACACGTAGAAACGTGCGTATATGTTTTATTTACTTTTTCCTGTTCTTCTCGTGAATTTTTCTCCTTTCATTCACAAAACGTCCTCTATCACTATTTAAACGGCCACGCCATCAGCAGTTATTACTAATCGCATACTGTAAAATTCCTTTTTTTTATTTACACAATATAAATGTATTTTCCAAAGTTCACATTGAAATAACGTTTACCAACATATTTATTAATTGTTATTAACTGCGAACAATTATTGATATTAGGTACACATTATAATACGTAAGTATTCGATAGTATAACAAAGTATTGTCTATTCGTGAAATAATTGACTTTAAACAAAGTCATATGCTTCGAAAGGTTAAACGACACCCACTAGCTTTATTTAAAAATCACAAATATTTTAAAATGCGTTTCCATGTTTTTTAACAAGGATAACAGAACTCATTGTAAGTATAATAAGATAACATAACCTGGTAAGTCTTGGTAACTTTGTGAAGGTATATTTTTTTACATTTTCTTTGTTACTTTATAGTTTACGTTTGTCAAAAATCTCACCCGATATGAATTAACAATTTAGCCGAAGATGGTAAAATGCTAAGCCCAGAAGGCGGTGCAGCTGCCGGTACATATCTACTCATAGGTACTTGACGGCAAAGCGCGTACACTAGCAACCGTTGTAAACAGAATGTTCACTCGACTTGACCCGAGATCCTCGTATGTACACCTGAGAAACAGAATTCTTAGAGACATTATTCGTTTACCAAGATAAGTATAAGTTTGCTGCGTAGTAATGATGAGTGAGAGCCCGAACTATACAGAAAGGACCTACATATATTTTAAATCGTTCACACGCAGTATTTATCGTTTCCTTTACATATATGGGCATCCAATGACTATTCAGCACCCATGTCACGGGCTCCTCTAGGGTCCATGGACCTCAAGTTTAGAAACCTTTACGATTCGGCGGATGACGGATTCAACGTAGTTAAATTGATTGCCTTTATCTATATAAATAAATCTATACCTGTTATTTATTTTTTCTACTTTCTTGATAGACATCCTATATGTAAGACATTGATCGCGAATACGGACAATTACAATTTTTTTTCTGTCTGTTTGTATGTGTGTTCGGATTAACTCAAAAACGACTTGACTGATTGATCCTTATGAAATGTTGTACACGGGAAGCTTATGTCATTGGCAAAATGATAGACTTTAAGCGTAACGTGAAGAGATATTTATGCAGGCCGGCATGACAGCGGTGACCGCCGCTGGATTTAGATCTCTCGGTGGTCACCGTTGTGTTTGGATTGCGCTGTGTTTACCCATCAGGGACAGTATATGTACCGTCAATGTGCCGAGCTATTATAAAAAAATACAGAAAGTAGAAATAAAATACCTACTTAAACAAAAAAGTGAAATGTCTGATTTCAATTAGCGATATTAAGCGTCTACAAACTTTCCGTTTACTCCGGTTTTTTGAACAAATTAATATTTGAAGATTGTCTGCGATATTATTAATTATCCTGGTAGCTTCATACTGAGACGAAGTATATTTAAAACATATACTTTATAATAAAACTAGATTTTTGAATTTAATACCATGAGGTTTTCAGTACGCTTCGGTTTTTAGGTACGGTTATGAGGTAAATAGAGATGGAATATTTAATAAATAGGCACGCCAAGGTATTCTAAAAGACGGTAAAGGGGCTGTAGGAAGACGTGACGTATAAAATAATATAATATAGTAAAACTTTACATAAATAATTATATAATAATTACCAAATGTGGCTTGGTATCTATCTAACAGATTCTTAAAATTTTACACTTATTGATTTAAGGCATCCGAATTTTTCGGTGATTCTTATTTAATCCTCAGATGGGGTTAATAGAAAAGACGGTGGGGATTACAAGGAAAACCGTTAGGGCTGTTACAAATAAATTTAGATGAACTAGTGCAAATAACGTTAGGTAGGTTTTTAAGTGTTTACTTGAATATAGGTAGTGGATATTATAATTTCACTTATTAAACATTTTTTGAATCTGTATCAAAATCTATGCAATGACAACTCCTTATGGCTGTTGCTCTTTTGCTACATGCACTCTGTCGCTTTAGTCGTATGACACGCTGTTCACCGCGAGTTTGTTGCGCTCCTTGTAAGAACATTTTTTATCATAGTGCTACGTTTTACGTACATTGTTCACCGGCGAACCATTTGAGGAGTAACAGTGTCCACTCAGACTACGTAAACCGACAATAGGTAACAAGTAAATAACATATGATCCTTAATCTACGTATCCTTGCTGAACTGATTCCGTTACTTACTTTCATTTACATCAGCGCTCACCTTGAATGCCCGTGATACCCTCCCTGTCGAGCCAGATATGATAAGAGCCTAATAATGCTGCTTTAGATTAATTAATGAAATTTTAAAACTTTTAAAATTTATTCCATGATTGTTAAATTATTTTTTTAAGTTTTACAACAATAAAAATTATAATAACACGAAAAACTATCATTCCACCTTGCTACGCTAGCGCCATTGTGGTGGGGTTTTGAATTGTAATTTGCTGCGTACAACTGGACACTTTTTCAACTTGTCCCTCATAAGATTGTTGCGCTTCTTACCTTTACCCTTAATAATCTAGACAGGTCAAAACATTATAGATTAGCTCCAACTCTCCCTTTACGTTATACATTAAGCATACATTGCAATAAGTATATTGTTGTTTATAATTCTTTGAGTGGAATTTAACAAGGTAAATTATTTTAATTTATGATAAAATAAACAGTATATTTGTCTGTGTATATATATATATTGATTATAAAAATTAACATGTCGTTGGAATGAAAAACAAGTTCGTTATAATTTAAAAATAATAGTCAATACGTTCTGAAAAAATTAACAGGACCGATCAAATTATCGGCTGGTGCGAAAACATTAATTTATATAAAACAAGAAGATTGACTATCCGTAACAATAAAGTTGACGGCCATATCCTAGGAGTTTCGATGTAGGAATACTGCAGCTGTAATTAAAGATTCTGGGCTTACGGCAACCGTAGATACCTTGCTAATTTGTTTTACTATTATATATTAACGTATTACTTTTATTTATAGGTATTATTGGTTTGGTTTTATACTTTATATTTTGTAATATTAGATTTCATTGATCCCAAGGAAGGTTGATGACAGACAGACGGCCGATAGTAAAAAAAAGAAATAAGCCAAATCTAAATTCACAACATTGTGGAAATATTCATCTGGCATGTGTAGAAAACATGTTATGCCGACCCTACTTAAGTAGGATTAGAAGAAGACAATACGTTCTGAATAAATTTAATTTGTAACTTAATTACTACTTATAATCCACTCCCAAGCCGTATTTGCATAACAAAGTTTTTTCATTGCGCTGTGCACAGTTACAATTTTCTTGAGGAAGAAGCCGATACAATAAGCAAACTCATTTTAAAACTACACTAATTAGCACCGACAACTACAACTTCTATATCATATAACAGTTTGGACCATAATATACTATGATATGAAGTTAGATCTTCTTTCTTAAAATTAATTCATAAAATCAGCTTGCAGTGAAATAGATAAGGCTCATGACCTACCAAATTCTGAAGAGATCTGAAATAATTTTGATAGAGCAGAATTCAGCCGTCCTTAATAACTCTGTTTCAATTAAGGAATCAATTATTGTAGTAGGCATTATATTATTAATTGTATGCTAAAAAAAATACAAAAATTTGGTTTAATACAACATAACAATACAGAAAAAAATATATTTCATACACAAATCACTACAAAAAAATTGGCAGATTAACTAAATATGCGCAAAATAATCAATCACTTTATTAAAACATCAAATAATAAAAGCAAAACCACTTGGAAGATAATAAATAGTAAAGTAATTAATTTACCTATCGAACTTATAAATAAAATAATACCATAACAAATAAGAAAATAACAAATACTGAAGATATTTGCAATATGTTCAGTGATTACTATGTTGATGAAATTATTACTATTTCAGAAAAGGAAACACCTAGTATAGAAAGAGATATTGATACTTTCTTTTTAAGATCAACTTATCCTCAAGAAGTATCAAAAAGGGTAAAAAGGTAATAATAACTCTAAAGAAAACTATTAGTACTGGTAATGTTAATTTGACCACAAATATTATCAAGAGAGTTGCAACACATAATTTATAATAATTAATTAAATTAAAGTAATTGGTTTTTCGGAAATAGCTTCAACGGTTTGGATGAAATTTTGTATTTAGACAAAGTTGTACATTCTAAGTTTATTTACATAATAGGTGTTTTCGTTTTTTAGACACCTAGCTATTAATTAATTTATAACATAACATACCATCACGCCTGTATTCCCTGAAGGGTTAGGCAGAGGTGTACTAATGTACACCCACAATTCGCCGAGTAAGTTTTTAGGTCCCTTGTAAAGGGGGCGAGCCTATTGACATTAATCGGGCACGAAACCAAACTCCGAGCTGCTACTGAGAATTTTATAGGAAAAACCCAATAACACTTTGTTCGACCTGGGATTCGAACCCAGGACCTCGCTCATAGCAGTCGCGCAAATGACCACTAGGCTAACGAGGCAGTCAGTAATTAATTTATGTTTTGAAAAAAGGAATATTTCCTAATAGCTTACAGCAATCTATTATTAAACCGATATATATGAAAAAGATAATAAAACTTCTATAAACAATTACCGACCGATGGTTCTCGAGTGAAGACCACGCACCGGAAAGCGCAGCGTAGGACGGCCCCCCATTAGATGGAAAGACGACATAATAAAAGTCGCTGGGAGCCGTTGGGTGCAGGCCGCACAAGATCGGTCGCTCTGGAGATCTATGGGGGAGGACTATGTTCAGCAGTGAACGTCCTGCGGCTGAAATGATGAGGATGATGATGACCGATCATATAGGTACCACCGATATTTGCTAAAGTTATTAAAAAAATATTCAATGTCGCTTATAAGCGACTTAACATTTAGAGGTTATATAAATATAACTTTCTTGTAAGTAAAAAAGTGTTCGTCGACGAACAAAAAGGATTTAGGAAATAAAAAACATATCAATAAACTTTACTATCCTTGATTTTCTTAAAAACATAATATTAGTATTATATAGTATGATGGTATAGATAATAGAGTAGGTACCTATCTGCGCCCTTTACGTACATACAAAAAAGGCATTCGATTACATTTATCACTAGATACTACTCAACAAATATGAGAAGTATGGTATTATATATTATATGTGAATGATGATGAATTTTGATAAAATTTTGTACACGCGTTATTATCAAATAATTAATGAGCTACATTATCCTCAATAAAACTTAGAATTATTCTCTTCATATTTAAAAAATATTCAGCAATTTAAAGATATATCAACTACTGATATTTTTATAAAACGGAAATCAAAATACAGTTCCAAAGTCTACAAATGTAAAATATGAAGTACTGAAGTACCCTTACTGTTCCTGGCTATATATCAAGAATTAGCAAAAATTGTCAAACACCCTACCGCACTACTTGCTGACGATAGTAAAATAGTCAGAATACCATAATGGAAGACAATGGCACATATTAAAAATCTTTAAGTAAAAGAATTTCCAGTGCTTCGTATGCATTATATAGACTAGCCCCAACAGGTTAGTAAAGATGCACTACTTTTCGCATAGCATAGCCTCGTAGCATCTTTATTACGATATGGTGTTATTTACTGAGGCAACTCCACAGATAGAGAGGTAGTATTTAAGATTACCAAACGCTGTGTTAGGGTTTTGTAATTTGGTTTTATTTGGGCATTGGTTTGGCATTGTTTTGGGCTTCAAATTACTAATAGCTGTACATAAAATTTTGCTAAACATAAAATTCTAACACAGCCCTCTCTTTATTTATTGGAGGTTTCTCTATTTGTACAGCGAAACCCTGAATACTTTACACGGCTTTCAAATTTAATTACTCGCAACAGTTGTGATAATTCTCAACTATGTATTCGCAGCTCTAAGACCATTCTTATGTGGAAATATATTTTTTGTATACCACCTAAAATCAATACCATACGTTTATAAAGAATTGAACTTATTTAGCAAGAAGTTAAAAGGTCTATTGAATTGTAAATGTTATTATAGAATTAGTGATTTTTTAACGATACTTTAATTAAATCTACGTTAATATGACATTTTCTTAATGCAATAATCGTGTATTATGTGTATTTTAATAACAATTCATGATAATATTAACTATTTCGGACATAAAATTATTTTCGTGTTCCTATTATATTGTTTCATAATTTGTAATGAGAATGCAACTTAATTATAATATATTTCTTTATTAATTTGCACGCCACAAATGGCAGAATATGATGGAACTATTTTTCAAAATTTAAGACCTGTAATGACCATATTACGACATATAAAGATATTGTATTGTATTGTGGTGTTAATATACCAAAATTAACCAAAATGATTTCAAATTACAGCTATTAGGATGCAGCTCATAAACATCATAGACGTAGTAGTTTTAATTGGATTGGCAGGAGCGGCACCCCCATCCAACAATAATAAAGAAGATAAACTCGTAGTATCACGTGATCTATTAAAAAATGGACATGTTGTATACACGTCTGAGTATGACATCGATAGGATAACAGTGCCACTCAACTCTGTAAACTTTAACAATGACACTGACATATCTAATACTAGTATCAAATTATATTTCGTTGAATCTAAGATCAATAGCAAAGGACAAAAAGAATACAAAGGTCTTTACTCCTTGGAGAATGGTAATGCTACTAAAATATTAGAGACCGGTACTGATGCATCAGTTGCTGACGATGGTAACGAAAAAGTATATATGTCAGCTAAAGATGGCATTTACTCATTTGATGCAAATACAAATAAGATTGAAAAATATGGAAGCGTTACAGATAGCTTAATCGGTATAGTTAGAACGAGTGGATCTAATGATCTATACGTGTTAACAGAAGATCACAATGTTTACAAAGTAACTAACAATGGAAACAAAAAAGAAAAATTACAGAATGTGACAGATGCATACCAGATCGTTTTGGATTATTCGAACAATCTATACTTCTACGGTAAAAATAAAGTCCCTTATGTTGTAACCGAAAAAGGTCTTAAGAAGATCGTCGGTATACCAGAATATCCAACTAACGTGCAACTAATAAAACCTCCGGTTGCTATTGACAACGGAGCGATGTTCGCAGCTGATGACATATTTTATATTATTTACGAAAATGGAACTAGTGAAGCGACCAGTCACACTCTCCCAGTAAGACCTACAGCGTACGCTCCTGCAGTTAATCTCATCCAATATTACAGTTATAACAAAAAAATTTACCAACGTAATTTCATACACACACTTTTGGATGTATTATACGATGTGGCACTGAAGGTTAAGGCAAATAAGTATGTTCGCACTCAATGTAACGCAAAGAATTTCAGAACCAATCCTCTAAGCCCGGTGTAGCTGTAAAAGATGTCTGAGGCTCGTGTTTTTTTGAAAAAAAAAAAACAACCTTACAGCTTAATTGTTAATTCACAATGTATTTTTATAAATGATTGTTGTTTAATTATTTGTTTAATTTAACCATATCATCTAGACTTGTAAAACATGTAAAAATGTGCATATGTTTTATGTTCTCTTTCTGTTTTTCTGACTGACTTTTCTGTTTTTCTTTATCACGATTTCAACCTCCGTGGTTTCTTTCGCGGAAAGAAACTCGTTTGAAACCGGACTGTCTGCGATAATTTATCCTCCAAGGTGTGAGAATGAATACCCTGCCGATGGCGAGCAGTGCGACAGTAGAAGGTGGCCGATGGCATCATACCGAAAAATTCCTTGGAACCCAACCTATTGTACAAACGGTAGATCACTAGGAAGCGAAGTCTTACTTTAGACTTAAAGGTTAGATAGCCCTTTTAAGTTTGACATCTTCAACAATTCTCACAGCACGTTTTTGAATCAGGCAGTGAAGACGGTGACAACAGATATCCTCCGACCCGGGCGCACATAAATACATCAGCACATCTTAGGAATTTGTCTAATAGCTTTTAATCGGAGTATAGTATAGGTATGATGTAACCATGCCATATCTCCTGTTGTGCTCCCTGTGTCCTTATTCCTGAAAAGACGATGACCTCTCGGTACCCTGTTTAAATGCTCAGAAGGTTGCTGAGTATTGCTCAGACTCAGTTTAATACAATCATCGACATGAATGAACAAAATAATTGTAATTAACGAAGAACAAGTCTGCAAAATGATAAATCTATACTAATATAACAAAGCAAAAAAGTTTTTTGTTTGTTTAAACACGCTAATCACTGTAACTACAAGTCGGATTCGAAATATTCTTTTTGTATATGATAGCCAGACTCTCGAGGGGTAGTATAGTATATTTAAAATTAGGCTACAACTCTCAGATAACGTTAAATATTGATTTTTGTTACGTAAGTCAGAAGTCGAGTCCCTGCCGAACTAGTTTAACCGCGATTGTTGATTGTCACTTCTAACATTCAAACAAAAATGACCAATAATAAGCTTCCAGTAAGTGAAACTTTCCGAATTTGAGGTAATTTTTGTCTAGGAATATCAGAAGTCACAAGCAACAAACTATGTAGATTATTATATTTAAATATTAATAAAATAATGATATGTTTTCTTTCGAAATTAGAAGTTTTTTTTCTTCATTTTGTCTAGTCTTGTTTGTAGCGCCCAGACTATCCAAATAAAGAGTTAAAAGAATATAAATATATCGGAGACTCTTTTCTTGCAAACGGTTATCGAAGCTAAGATGCTACGAAATTTATGGGATAACCTTTTTGGGATTTCTGTCAACTTTAGTATTCTAACCTCAGTTGGTCTCATAGAGTTTATTGATCTTTATAAGAAATAGTATCGATTGGAATGAAGAAAGATTTTGCATAAATTTCCTATTTTCTTGCTAACTTTACACTTTTAAAAGAAAGTGTAAATGCCAATAAATATGTCTTAAAAAGTAAAGAACAGTCTCCTCAGAAAGTTTTCATGTAGCTACAACGGTTAGGGTACCTACTGCTTATCTTAAAAATCTATCCTTTATACGTGGACGTTTCTAAATAAATTTAGTGAGAAAAAAATAATTACAATTTTTTAGATCTGACTACACTGTTAGGGGCCTCACTGGCTTTAGGCCTTAGGGGCCCTAAAGCCGCTGCGGCTTTTACAGCTTCACCGGACTTGTCCTAATAATTACAATATAAATAAAGTTTATTTATAACTTTTCAAAATGTTCCCCTCCAACCTCAATGCACTTATGCATTTGGGTGAACCAGCTTTCGAAACATTTAGGTATGTTGCAGATGGTCGGAAAATGACCGTAATACCGAAAATCGAAATAACCTGCCTCTTCTGTAGTGTTAAATTTTCGTGCACGAAGCATTGTTTTACAGTGGAAATTAAAAAATCTCGCATGGTTAAGTTAATAGTTTTATGAAAAAATATATTGTATTTATTCTGTGGCTAACAATTTTCGGGACAACTTAGGTATTATATTTACCTACCTTTTAAATAATAATTGTGGTAGATAGAATTGATTCGAAGTATATGAAACAAGCCAAACCCTGGTTTCTTAAATTTACCAATTACTTCTATAATACTAATTACTATTAAATTAACCCAATTACCTCTAATATTATTCGCCATCATTTAGTCGTAGTTATATCGTACCCTGTTTTCCTCTCGAAAATACATATCCGTGACCGCTATCTGAGTGAATACGGTCTTGACGAGGGATCCGTGGATCACATCTTGTTTAATTATCTCAAACTATCTTGTTCCTTACATGATCGTCTTCCTTGTAATATTTCTCGTTTTACTAATGTGAATACATTACTTACATAAGCCACATTTATTTAAATCTTTAGTGTCTTTATTTATCGTAATAATATAAAATTGTAATGAGTCCTTTTGTTCGTGTCTATATAAATTATAGTTATGCTTTATATTTATATGTTATTTTTTTGTTATCACTGCAGTTCCCATAACGTGTATTATAAATATTTGTATTAAAAATTTGTGCCTGTTTTATGTTGTGTTAATATATCCTTATTATGGGTTATTCTACAGTACCTACACCGAACATTAGGCAATTAAATTCTATAACGTATATTTGTCACACTTGACATAGGTAAAATTGCCTAAGAGGAAGAAAGCCAAAATTAAAAAAAAAAAACAGGATCGATTGCAATGAAAAAAGTGTTTGCATAAATTGCCCATTCTCTTGCTAACTGTACACTTAAGAAACAAACTAAAAATGCTAATCAAAATGGTTAAAAAAGTTACGGAAATTCTGCTCAGAAAGTTTTCTCGTAACTACAACGGTTAAGGTAGCTACCCTTACTGCCCTATATTCCACCCTGTTTAACATAAAACGTAAATAATAAATTATTATAACCTAAGTATCGTATTTAACCTAAATATTTTAATATACAGCAAATAACATGTTTATCAAAACGTTTTCATATTGTTAATTAAATTAAACATAGACCGTAACGAAGAATTCGTCCGCTAATTATTTCAAAGGGAACACACGGAAAATAAATATAACAAAATATTTGTTAATACAAGGAATATTATGTTCAAATATTTCACTAAAATTCATGACTATTTTATTTATAGATTCATATTTTTGTAATATCAAAAACACATTATTATAACATGGCAAATTAATTATGTTGTTTATTGCATTCGGTACAAACATTGCGAATAGGAAAATAAATATCGAAAAATAATGATTATTAATAACAATGAGAATTATAATAAACTAATTAATATTTTATTTTTTTCCTTTAAGAATGTAACGAGTTAAACTTTTGATATTTCATGAAAACATTGCAAGTCTAATTAGACATAATATACCGTCAACTCCTATAACTTCGCCTAATTTCGTCTTAATACTGACTACTTTTCAAATTTCCCCCCAAATAAAAATAGTTTCACTTAACCGACTCACTACAACCTGACCAATCATACCGAGCATTTTCTAGTGTGTGTGTCTCAGAGATTGATATTAAAAAGTACGCTTTTAATCTTCATTTGAAAAATAAAGGCGAAGTTTGGGCAAATATCCTATCTTCGCCTGCCGTGCGTATCTACTTTAATATTCACATATGATCAAAACCCAAGCATTATATAATGGATTTGAAAACGGAAACAATACTTTGATTAAAATAAAACCTTATGGAAGCTGTTTTTTTATTTATTTTGAGGTAGGCGAAGTTAGGCTAACTTTTTTCGAAAGTTAGAACAAACAGTAGGGTTGTCACTGTTCATATTTCTAACTATGAGTAGGTACTTTTACTTATGGAAATAAAAAATAATTTAATTTGACATATTTATTTAATTAAAATAAACTGTTTTACTAATTTCGGGCCTGAAAGTTTCTTTGCCCACGGAACAATGACATTGAGAAACCAGTCTTCAAATATGCTTGAATCAAACCAGCCAGAAGTGGAATGATTATATCTTGTGAGAGGAGGTCTACCTGTAACCCCTTGCGTCCACATCTGCTTCGACTTATATACAACATAGGGTGGAAGCAGTTTTCCGTCAGCAGTAGCAGCAAACATAATGGATATACACCCCTTCGTATGATTTAGTATCCTTTCAGGATCTTGATACCCCACTTTACAATGCATTTAGATTTGCCTGGATCATCGGATAAGTTACTTTCGTCGTAATTTTCTTTGGGCACTTCTTTCAAAGATTCTTTCAAATTGTTGAAATACTCACGCATTTCGTCACATGACTTTTCTGCTCTCACTTTTTTTATATCTGAAGTGACTGTTCGTGATAACTTAGGTCGATGACGTTTTATAAAACCGTAGGCCCATTTCTCACCGGGCATTTTTCCATTAAAAACATCTATTCCATTGTTTTGTAAATATTTATGAACTACAATTCTCAATTCTAATAAGGTGAGTGGACTTCCAAATACAGCGGCAGCAATCAGAACTTTAATAATTTTTTCTTCTACTTTGGCACTGAGTCTTGTTGGACATCCGACGCTCTTTTCATGTTTTCTTCGAAGTTTGTCAAGTAATGTTCTTCTTGGTATTACAGATTTTTTTTCTGCGTCATAAGAGGAAATTTATTCTTCTGAAGGCACTCTAAAGCTAATTCTAGCATTTTAGGACTATAAGCTACGGTACAAGACCTTTTTCGTCTTAAACCAGAGGAGTTGTGCTGTTTTTTTTTACGTATAAAGAATTTTTTTTTATTATAAATATTTACTACAGCTATTAGCAATTAATATTAAATTAAGTTAGTCATGTCTCTCTGTCTTTTCGCAGAACCTCAGACATTCTAACATTATCGATTTTCATTAAACAATCAAATCGGCGGCTGATCTCCATGAGGGCTTTGAGCATCGTCAACATGCACTGTATGAAGGAGTTGCATGGAGCTTATTATGCGACAAAATGGGACATTAAATGATTGATTTTTAGGTAATTGACACAGCTCCTCATGCAAATCTGACGCATCAGTACACCCATGGATAATTTTACAGGCAGTTGTAATTTGATCGACTACTCACCTTACTTTCAGTGAATTATAATTGAAACATCGTAAAATAAACTTAGTTGGGTACATAATTATATCGGTAGATAATACCGAATTATACATGTTTGTAAATATCTGGGAAAAGCCTTTTGCACTTTTTCTGTGTGTGAGCGAGCGTAACCTCATGACAAAAAAAATGTGTAGTTCCATACAAAAGCGCTAGTTTCTAGCTCGCATCGACCTAAAGTTTTAAACAGAAGTCTTATCTACATGGTTATTAACACTTGACAGTTATGAAGAGAAAAACCTCAACAATGATATGTTTATGGAAGAATAGATACAGAATGTTCATGGCCTTTCATCATATCTTGCTAGATATTTCAAATACTCCACTACTAAGCCTAAGAAACATAAGATTTTTTGGAGATTACAGCCTGTATTTTAGAAATACAGCTAAAACGATTCCTCAGATCTAATAAATAAAGTTTCACTTTCACGCACAGCACTTCATGAGAAAATCAAGGACATACATTCATGACTCACTTTTTTTTAAAGTAAGTGAAACATTTCCTAAAAGTGTCAACCCTATGGGTAGGCGAAGTTTGGGAGTTTATAGTTTGAATTACCCGTCCTAACATTGCCTATTTAGATATTTATTTTAATTTCAAAGATAGCATAATAAATATTAGCGTAACGTGAAGTCAATTAGATAAGTTATCTACAGTAAAAACATAAAAATCTTACCGTTAATGTGTTTTCGTCTACGTATAACTTTTGTGGGCACCGCGAAAAAAACATACACAAACGTCGCGACGTTTTGCTCAACACTGGCTTATTGGCGGTTGTGATTTTGACAATTATAGATGCAATATTACCATAGTTAAATTTGTGAATTAACCAATGAAGACGCAGCGATTTAGCCAACATATTAAATAAATTATGACCATTTTAAAATTTCGGGCGAAGTTTGATACAAAAGGCGAAGTTACAGGAGTTGACGGTACGATATAAATATAGAACTAACAGGTACCTAATTATTGTACTGTAATCACTTCGAGCAATAGTCCTCATATAATATTAAATAATGTAATTCTGAACCGGTGATTCTAAATTTAATTGTCGTCCATAATGCACGATTTCTGAGACTCCTAATTAACTTTTCATTAGCTATTGATTCCATAAAGACAGCTGTAGCTTAAACCAAGTTTATCTCATCATGTGTTTCTGAATACATTTGTGATTGATCGACAACTAACTATCTACATAACAAGTAGTTCAATAAGCTAACACTAGATGGAACCTTCACGTAACTTATAGTAAATATATATATTCTGTTTTTAATGATAATACTATAATGGGCGAAGCAGTGGCACAAAAGAAAACATTGTACAAATACTCCAAATATAAATTACATAAAAGCAGTATGTATGAATACACTAACAAACCACAAGAAGTGATTTTAACATTATAACTGATAATTGGATATCTTCCAGATGATATAGAAAAAAAATTAGAATAAAGAGTTTTTTAATTATTTTTATGGCCAATTCAAATAGACTAGCTTGCCCTCTGTAGGCACTTCATGTAAAAACATTTCTTAGAAATTTATACTCGAATACAACCTAATTAAATCCACTTACTACATATATACGATGTAATGTTATTTATAAAGGCGATATTTAATCATATATTTTTTATTTCTTAGCTTGGTTTTAATAACATTTTTATTTACATGAGTTATATTTATGATAAAACAATCTGTTTGATTTATTGTTAAAGTAAGAAATTAAAAAAGTAAATATACAATTTTCGTTTTCTTTACTCCTAACACTACTTTTCTCTATTTTTCACAGCTTGAAAATCCACACCATACCTTAAAATAGTCTTTTTAAATTACAATAATCTTCCTTTTAGCTCCTAATTTAAAAATTGAAAAAAAAAGGAATCTGTTCTGTTTCTTGAGCCTGTTAGGTACCCCGATTCTAGAAAATGCACTTAAATCTTCCTTAAATGAAAAAATCAATAAAAATCCAGCTAAGTCATATACTATCGATGTTTAATTCACATCTGTTTTTTGAAACCTTTGAGATCTTGTCTTATTTTGAAAAATATAGATTTATTACAGAGATTAGATGACATCATAAAAAATACACATAATACATAAATAACGTCTCTTCCCAACGAAGTTGGAAAGACCACGACCTGCCAAGATCCTGGCGTACATATTTCGCTTGTTCAATATTCATCAGATTTTTCACGCGTGCTTGTTGTTTTAGAGTAGTCTTGACCTGACCTTTCTTCAGAATGTCCCTGATTTGATCGTAGAACATTCATCTAGGCTTTCCTCTTCCAACGTTACCATTCACGCTCGTCTTATAAATCTGTCTAGTCATTCTTCATTCATTCATCTTTTTACATGCCCAAACCCTGTAAGTATCCCTTTCTCAAGGTGAAAACGTATTGGCCGGCAAATGGTTCCACAGTTTCACGGTTCGACAAAGATAACGTCATATAGAAATTTTAATTCGTGCCGAAATTGAGGTTATCGTAAAACTGTGACTCCGAAACTCAGCGCGTATGGTTCTGTTGTGGAAGCGAGAGGAGGAATTTAGATTGAACACTCACCATGATACAGACGGTAGAACACGCTCAGCGAGGCGATGTTCCTGCGCAGCTGAAGCGGCTTGAACGTCAACGAAACTGAACTTACAACAACAATTATAATTGATAAATTTGGACATGTGTTGCCATTGTTGTGGTCGCAAGTCCCTTCAATTGCTCCTCGCAAACAGTTTTTTGTTAAACGATCAAGCTTTATATAAATTTTTAGAAACACTTATTAATTAATGAATACTCTACTGCACTTTGTGTCATACACTAACTAGCTTAATCTCATAAGACGTTTTCTTCCAGCTAACTAGCACTATTGTAGCAGAAATATTTTATGAAGTAAGAGATAGAATGATACATTTCACTTTATATTAGTTATGTACATAAAATATTATGTATCATTATTGTCATACGAGCAAGGACATTTGGTTCACAAGGGCAAACTCTCTTTTAGTCACAATGAATACAAAGTTAGTGTGAAAGAAAATATAGTCCCACGGATCTAGAAAGGGATGATAAGATGGTTTGGGAATGTAGAGACGGTGAATGAAATAAGAATGACTAGACAGATTATAACACGAGTATGACGTAGGAATTTTATTACCAAAAAATATGACTCCTTTAATTACAAATTAACGCAAATATTTATTAACAATTAAAGACTTACTAAGTTAACAAATCCAATAACAAAGAAAGTAACATATTTTTTTTCTTATTTTTTTATATCTATGGACACACATTACAGATTTTAAAACAACAAGTATAAATTTAAAATTTTACATATTTTAGCCAACTTATAATCCAATATTTATTCGTGCACATAAAGTACATTAGTTGTAATTATTTCACAAAAATGTGTTATTTAAATACAAAATTACATTATATAGTTAATATTAAAATAAGGGAAAGTATTTTTGAATTTTAATAGTACATTCCTACAGCTATAATTAAATGAACTGCTATAGGACTTGGCACCCGCTTGATCTCAGCTCTTTTATTGGTGAAAAGGACTACCCCGACCGTCGTTTCTACCGAAATTGGCCTCTTTATACATTTACTGGTGGCCGACTGGGAGCTTTACTGGTGTGTGCCGAGTAAACCAATAGAGATAGATATATGTAATACTCTGCTACTCGTGTGAAGCCGGGATGGGATGCTAGTTAAAGATAAAATAGTTTCGTGTGGCCAGTTACCGCTTACCGGTGTTGCGGCAAATGATCTCATCAACGGTTATTTAAAGCATTTAATTATTTGATAATCCTATTATTTATTGGCAGTGCGGTATTTTCCATACGATTTTTTTCCTTATTGTTACAGTATTTAATTACTGTGAGCTCTGCAAGAGAACAGTTCTGAAGTTACCATGGACGCTAAAGCAATTTCATCAGCAGTCGCTAGTTTCTCAGCGAGGTTCTGCAATGTAAGTGGAAATTAACATTATGAGAGATTATTAGGAATTGTTAAGTTTAAAGAAGAACTAAAGATAAATTTATTATATTGTCTTCTCGATTTAAATGTTTAAACATATGAACTTACCAAGTATAAATTAATAGGTTCACTATAACTTAATAAGTGAAAATAATGTGTGAAAAAAAAATTATTCTAAAAAATTATTTACTTTTCGCAAATGTAATTTAATAACTAAACTAACATAATAAGATCACGAGAATGTTTTATTTTGTTTGGTTTTTGTGAACGTGCTAATATCTGGGACTATCAGATACGTCAGAAAAAATATGTTTGCATTTTATAGCCCATAAATATGTCTGTACCATAAATATTTTTCAAAATTTCCCGATAGGCACACTATGTGAACAATACTGATTACGCGAATATGACACTAAAATTCAATCAATTGATAGAGTATAAGGAATTTCAATATTACTTTTAGAAATCGTAAAAAATAAAAAATCCAGAAAAAATGTAATTTCGTTGATGCTTGACCGATTTTTATAAAAAAAATTTACACGAGAAGTATAAGCCATTCTATGAATGATGAACTATGAGAATTAAAAGAATTTGCAAAAATTTACAATCCCATTAATTCTAAACCGATTTTTTGAAGTTTTGTACACGGGATTTATAAGTGATTATATAATTTTTTGGGTATAAGAATTGTCAATATTACTTCTAGAAGAAAAACGAAGATCTACAAAGATAATTATCATCAGTCCTCAACCGATTATTTTCAAATATTGTAGACGGGAAGCATAACATCATATCATAATTGAGAGACTATAAGAATCGTTAATAATACATTAGAAATCGTAGAACAGAATAATAATTATCTACTGTTTTTTTTTTCAATTGTACATAGGAAATACATGTCATGCTACTCCTCAATTGATACAGCATATGAATAGGCAATAATATAAGTAAAAATACACTTACGGGATATAAATAACTACAGCGTTATTAAAAAACGCGTGCGGAGCCGCGGGCACACCGCTAGTAATATAATAAAGCGCAAGAGATATTCTAATATAATCTCTGGCACAACTAGTCGGATTCAAAATTTCTTTTTGTGTTATTGTTTAAAAATAAAATATTGTTATATTATTTATCTGGAAGATAATCTTATTTAATATCTACTTTATATTATTCATCATAAGTTCATTTAATTTACCTTATTATTGTTTTGGTGTACCTATTCTTTTATTTCCAGGATACCAATTAATGATAGGTTTATGTATTGATGCGTTTAGATAATTTATAACTTGATAATTTTGGTTTAATAACAGCTTTGTTAATATTTTAGGTTCGTATTGTTTACATTGCAATATAATGACAGTCTCTGTCATTGATAATTCTTTGATAGTAATAGAGCATGCGCAGTTAAGAGTTTCTCAGGTATAGACAAATATTCTATCCAGGTTCTAGTTTAGCAAAATAAATCTATGATTAGATTTATTTTTAATTTTTAAAATAAGAAAAGTCTAGTAAGATGAAATTTTGAATTCAAACAAAATAGAAAATTAGAACAGAGAGTATGACAGATTCTTCAGGACGGATCTGATCATGTTTATTCATTTGTACGGCAGACCTTTGAATAGTAGTAACGTTTATATCATAATTATCATGTGTTTTGATAAAAACCAAAATTATCAAGTTATAAATTATCTAAACGCATCAATACATAAACCTATCATTAATTGGTATCCTGGAAATAAAAGAATAGGTACACCAAAACAATAATAAGGTAAATTAAATGAACTTATGATGAATAATATAAAGTAGATATTAAATAAGATTATCTTCCAGATAAATAATATAACAATATGTATAAAAACGGAAATAAACATTTCAAAACCAAATTTGACTTACTACAACCAACTTTTTTGAAACTAGATACTTTGCATTAGTTAAAGAGATAGGAGAATGTGCAACATCTGGGCGACCGAGCTTTGCTCGGTATCTAAAATGAACACCTATCGAGGTAAACTTAAAATGAGAAACATTACCTAAAACAAAATTTCATCCAAATCGTTGGGCAGTTTCCGAGAAACCTATCACATATACATACCTACACAAAAATTGCTCACTTAAAACTATTAGATAGTTTTATGTCCAAACCGTCTGATTATCTTAGCTTCCAAGTGCAGAGAAAGTAAACAGAAATTCTTAACCTATACGTGTGTAATGCATTACTTTTGACAATCAAAAACTGAATATTAAAGAAATCGTTAACATTTGAATCTGAACGTTTAGAAACTGGTTGCGATATGCAGTGTTGCTATTTTCTCGTGAACCTTAGCTTCTCTACACATACGGTTCAATAGGAATACTGAACGAATTCGCTCTCTGGGTAGATTATTGCCAATAATTGGTGACGTCTTGCCTCCAATACGCGTACCTACAAGTAACACGATCGTGAACAATTTTTCGAGCTGTTATGAGTTTTACCACCTACAGGCCACCAAGACTCGCGTAAATTAAAAAGCATCGCCTGTGGAGTTGCAAGTAAAAGTTGTACTTTAAAATATTAAATGTGTAAAATGATGCTTGTTAAAAATAAAAATTGGGTGCTTCTTATGATAATTAAATAAATCGGAATTTACTAGACAGCCACCTGCGCGCAATATTTTATTCTAATTTATATATAAGTTTAATTTTGTTAAATTGGAATTGCCTTTTATTGAACTTTTGGTGATATGATTCCATTTGACTTAACCTTATTAACATTTTATCAGAATCGCTTAACTCATAAGTACATTTATTGTCACACTTAAGTATTTTTTCTGTAAGCACGTATATTAATAATTGAAGTATTGGCTTTTATTATTATATTTAGATAGATTTTAATGTTATTTTTTAAAGTTTCAATAAATAGGATTATACGCTATTCTATCTAGATTTTTACAATAGATGTCGTTGTTTGGTGTTTATTCGAAATTAAGATTTTAATTAATTTACACTAAACAGACATGCTATAGAGCATTATTATTCACTGGAAAATAACGGTTTATAAAAATAAAGTTATTTAATAAATTCAGCTTTTTGTAAAGGATTGCAAAACTGAATATTTTTGTGAGCCTTTATGTATATATACACCATCACGCCTGAATTCCCCGATGGGATTAGGCAAAGGTGTACTAATTAAATGTACACCCACAGTTCACCGGGTATGTTTTTAGGTCCAATGTAATTAATAGGGGGCGCGCCTATTACTATTAATCGGGAACAAAGACAAATTCTGAGCTGCTAATGAGATTTTCATAGAAATACCCAAAAACACTTTGTTCAACCTGGGAATCGAATCCAGGACCAGGAGTCAGTCTTTATGTTTTGTAGATAATATCGGTATGATTGTTAAATTGTGTTATCTGTTTAATTTAAAATTAATTTAGTTGCGTATTCTCAAAGCTTATACGGGTAAGTAGCGGGATCAGTAAATTATTAGTATTTATATTAATACCTATTCATAAATAATTATATTATAAAAACTATCAGTTTATTTATAAGTTATCTTATCTTTATCAGTTTCAAATATTGTATAAGATATTATATTCAGAGAACATAACAATATTCACATAAATAATACACGTGAACAATACACAGCGCTGGCTATGACGCCTTTTCCCAAGGTGTCACGATATTCAGGCACACACGCACATGCACTAACACGCGTACAAAGAGGAGACCGAGATAATAGAAAACGCTTTCTCATTCTCTCGTAGGCTTAATTTTATACATTATGTATGCCTTTGTCTGTTTTTAATGTCCATTATTGTTTCATTGATTTTCAATACACAACGGTGTTATAGAAGTTAGCACTTCAATAAATATAGGCAACTCCAATAAATAATACTAAATATAAAGTATAAATATGATCAAATAGAACTAAGGAAGACTGAGGAATACAATTTGGCGACATGTATAATAGCAATTTACAACAAAATAGATAAACTCTGACAAAGTTAATTATTACTTGGACCGTACTTACTTCAGTAGAGCACACTTACTTTACTAGCAGTTGCTAGTAGTATATATTCTGCTGACCACGAATTAAACTATTTTTACAGGAACTTAACAAAAGCAAAAATGTGGTATCTTCGCCACTTTCAACGGAATATCTTCTGGCTCTATTGACTTTGGGTAGTACTGACCCAGCTCATAAAGAACTGCTTCAATCTCTTAAGTTTTCAGATGATGATTCTGTGAGTATGTTTTTAAAGATCTTGTGTTATTAGCTTGTCTGTGTTCACTATAGAATAAGTGATGCATTCATGGAACAGTGGTATAACTTGCTTAACATTATACATTGATAACACCACTGCCACATGTCATTATCATGTAAATAATTTATTCATGATCCTACTTTTATTTGAACTATTTATTGCTAAGGTAGTCTTTAAAAAATTATGCCCTTAGAGAAAAAGCTTAATAAATTGGGGAGAGGGGGGTTTTACAGGTAACTTTTAATATAATAGAACAGCTGATAATAAAAATACTAATGATTTCAGATTCGTTCATCATTCAATAATATTACAACCAGTTCTAAATCATTAGAATCAGTAGATGGTATTACACTGGACACAGCAAATCAAGTGTACGTGAAAGAAGGACCAAATGAAGTTAATCCCGATTTGAAGGAAGACGCTGCTAAAGCGTTTAGCACAACTTTCAAGAGATTGAACTTTGATAATGGGAGTGGTTCTGTTGAAACAATAAATAAATGGGTAATTTCTATTATATACAATTAAGTGCTATTATTTATAGTACGAATATAATATAACATAATATGAGTAATAATACATTTATATTATATTACTTAGAGTATACATCACTATAGTAATCTCTAACATGTATTTATTACAATAGTTGATTCAATATATGTTTATTAATTTTTGATAGTATAATGTAAGCAATTCATCATAATGTTATAACATGATACAGGTGGCGAGCAAAACGAAAAATCGAATTAGAGACCTGTTGCATTCAGATAGCATCGACTCTGATACCAAAGTAGTTTTAATCAGCGCTCTGTATTTCAAGGTAAAATTATATTATTAATAATATATATAAATTGTAACTATGATAATACACAAAAAAATAAATTGTAAGCCTTCTCAATATTCAGTACAGGACATTTGTGTAATGAAGAATGAGGACGTGGGAGAATACAAGCGGTTTAATAAACTATAAACTAAATCGTTGGAGCCGTTTTAGAGAAACCAATTACAAGAAGTGTCGCTGGCGACAAAGAAGATGTCGATAATTTTCAACTTTCTTTTAAATTTACACACCTACCTACCTATATATGATATAGTAATAGTAATGTAATATAGTAATAGTATTAAATGAGATTTTATATTGTAGGGTACGTGGAAGATAAAATTTATGCCAGAGAATACAAAGGAACAGCCTTTCAATACAAAAAAAAATAGTACTGTAAAACTATCAATGATGTACACAGAGAGTAAATTCAAATATGGAGTTATCCCAGATCTGGAAGCTAAGGTATACTTTATGCTTTCGTAATAAATAAACCAGGATTGCCTTGAAATTACTTAGAAAATTTGTAACATGTTACTACAAGTTTTAGGTAAATATATGGCTTTAAAAAAAAAAAACAATTCTCATGAAATTAAAATATTATTTTCTATTGTTCATTTCGAAGTATAGAAGAAAAACAAGACAAATTTACAAAAGTAATATATTTTTATAATTCAAAGCTATAGTTATAACAGGTAAGTGGTATCATCACTTGATTGAGTGATAGATGAAGGAATAACTACTCTGAATGAATGGTCCATGAACAATAAATAATTTTAATTTTAATGTTTTTTAGATTTTGGAAATGCCTTTCGAAAGTGAACAGGCAAACATGGTCATTGTGCTGCCAGATGGAATTGAACAGGTAGATGAACTCTTGAAAAAGTTAGCCAATGGATATAATCTCTTGGAGCAACTGAAAGACTTCAAATCTATAAATGTGAAAGTAACCATACCAAAGTTCAAGATTGAAACTGAAATTGATCTTAATAAAATTTTGCCTAAGGTAATATAGGATTTTAATCCATAACTTTATGACACAATAGTTGAAAATTTTAATGTTTTCGGCAATATAAACATAATTCACAACAAAAGTTAGTCACCTGCCTTTTCTGAACTAATTCACTCTACATGCATATCCTACTTCACATAGTTCATCTAAGCCTTTTTAGGGTACCCTCTTCTCGCATTACCGCTTGCTATCATCTCCATTATCTTTTTCGTTGCATGAGCTCCCTTCCTTCGGGTAAAATATCCATACCAGCATTATCTAGCATTCTTAAAATTTTCAGTCACTGAGGTTACTTTCAGGCTTCCTCTAATATACTCATTCCTAATATTATCCATTCTTGTCCGTTCGGGAAGCTACGTAAAATATTCTCGTTCAAGATACCGCAGTATCTCAAGACGAAACTCATTGACCAGTGTGTGCTGCCAGTGATGACCTGTGGCACTGAAACGAGATAGCTAACTATGGGCCTCATAAGAAAGCGCAAGGTCACTAAAAGGGCAATGGAAAGGGTTATTTATGCTTGGAGTTTTTTTGCGTAATCAAATCAGAAATGAGGAGATCCGCATAAGAACTAAAGTAACTGATATAGCTCTAAGAATTGCTAGACTTAAATGGCAGTGGCTGAGGCACATTGCTCGTAGGATGAATGGCCGACGGGACCGAAGAGTTCTCGATTGTCGGCTACATACCGAAAGACGCAGCGTGGGCAGAGCCACCACACAGTGCACCGATGACCTGATAAAAGTTGCGGGAACCTGCGGGATGCAAACAGCGCAGGACCGCTGATTGTGTCGACTATTGCGGGAGGCCTATGTCCAGCTTGTTCCGAATATATCAGCCCCATTATACTCCGAACTATATAATCCTGTATATTGTGACCCGGGTACATAGTTATCCCCATACCAAGTTTCATCAAAATCCGCCCAGTAGTTTTGCTCAGCGTCATGCGTGCAAACACATACAGACTGGCAGCCAAAAGTTTCAACAATTGGTGATTTGGTATCTAAATCATACCAACAACATCACTAAAATATATTTCTTTATTTAATATACAGATACGCTTTTATTACATGTATAGATGAAAAGGCCACGGCGTCAGAAAATAATTTATCTGCACTCCCATGAATTTCTTGCCAGTATTACTCAATGTGGAGTTTTATATTGCACAATAATGTTATCAGTTGCAAATTAATACTAATAGTTTAAACGTTATCTGGATATAATGACAGCAGGCATTTACTACAGCTATTTTCCCAACAGAGTTAGAATTTAATAAATATTTTTAGGTTTTGCAATTCTAATTTAAAAAGTTATACTTAAAGTCTTACGACTTTGAATTTAGATGACATGGTTCAATATCTGATTGTCTTACTTAACAATTTTATTACGCAATCTGAAATATGACAATAAGAATATAACTATCAAACAATTATTATACAGCTTGGGATTAATGCAATTTTCAATCCGCACAACTCTGGATTGACAAATATTCTGGATAACGATGAGAGTTTGAGTGTGTCAGTTGCAGTACAAAAAGCCATCATTGAAGTTAACGAACAAGGAACTCTAGCTTCTGAAAGCTCAGGTAAGATTTTTTTATTATTCAATAATGCAATGGTAAGGACGTGCTACTGTTCATATTAAATATAAAATACGAAGGTAAATAGATACCATCTTTACATTTATTATACTCCAAAAGAGAGATTATAGGGTTTGAATGAATTATTAAGTACTGGATTGAGCGTTAGAAACTGTCACTGTTTGTCTCAGATACTCTATCGAAAGTACACATAAGAGAACTACTTTTAATCGCAATTGTATACTTGACTGAAGCCATCCATTTATTTTCCCTTAAGACAAGTAGTTTTTTTTCACACAAGACGTCGCCTGGCCGTACGATTTACGTATTGAATAAACATGACGTCATTTGTACATTAAGCATAGTGTATAAATAACTGTATAATTGTACACAACATAAGGTGAAATATCATTTATCATACTACTCGGAAAAAAATTGTGCATGTAAGATACATACGTATATATACATGTAACATCATGCCTCAGAGAACAAAATCTTTTGATTTGTAATCTATACATTATTGCCTTTGCGATAATATAATTTATTCGTACGAAATAAAAGAAATATACAAGTAGAAAAGAAACACAGTCTTCGCCCTCCTGTAGATTTGTTTTGTTAATTGCTTCTTGAATTCGCTTCAATGTCCAGAATAGAACCATGCTCCGTCGGAATGTGGCTCGCTTATATTACAAATGTTACATGCAATGTAGAGAATGCCAGCACTCTATAGAAAGACTGAAGCAAGCTGGCATTTTGTGTAACGATTCATATTTCATACATTTCTTAGGTATTCTATAGAACGCAAAATGAAAAACCGGTAAAGTATGAAATACCTGTCTGATTCGTTTCGAATATCATGTGAAAGTTTTTTAGCGGGATCTTAAAGTATTGAATGAGATAGAATAGTCCTAATTTTCATGACTATATTCATCGTCAAATTGGCCTAGCGGTGAAGTTATGTTTTCCAGATACTTCTTTACTTCGAAAATAGTTTTTTTTTATAGATCGTATCAGAATTCTCCAATAACTCTTGAGTACTTAATGTTATTTTATTTTATTTAATATATTGTATGTGTTCTCGCAGGTGTAGAACTATTTAGGAGTGGCACGAGCGGAGAAACCTTCCACGTTAATCGACCCTTCATCTACCTGGTCACCGGGCCCAATAATTATATACACCTGATGGGTGTCTTCCGCGGGATAGCCTAATGTGAACGCACCTGTCCCTAAGACGTACTTATTTTATTATTTTTACTGAATTTTATTAAATTTTACTTAATTTTTTTTCATGCGTACTATATGTTTGCATTGTATATTAATTAGTATGACCAAATAAAAATATTGGAGATGTAATATTCTGATATTTTAATGAATACATGTATTCTTTTACTCTTCAGAGACTTTTTGCGTAGTATCAATCTAGTTGGGAAACAAGACATTACATACATACATACGTAAATTAATTTTTAATATAACATACCAGCTCTAAAACTATAAATATGATAATCCCCTATAACCCTTTGACCTTAACCCTTTGACAGTAAAATCTGCTTAAAGACATTAAATTATGATAGTAAACGAAAAACAAACGTAGCAATGGGAACTGTTAATTGGTGAATCTTTCATATTGCGAATTGAGCAGAACTTAATCTTCCCACCAAAGTTTTAATGAGTGGACTACACTGTTATCTTGAATCAAGCGTAATTCCCAAAAAGACAGTACTATCAACTAAGCCTACTAAATTACTTCTTTTTTTGATACTAGTATCAAAATACCGAACATAAGGCAAGTTAATTTTCATACATTTAGTTTTGTTGGCATTTAAAAGTAAATTCTTTTAATGCAACCATTTACAAATTTTAACTAAAGCATTGTTTAATTGCCTAAGCTACGAATCTATTCTTTATTCTTTGTATATAAGTGAAGTGTTATCTGCAAAAAGAACCACGCCTAAATCGGTAATGTAAGTGAGAAACAAAAATGGTCCTAAAATCGAGCCTTGAGGGACGCCATTTCTAGCCAATAATCCCGAAAAGGTTGCCCCATTTACATTTATTTTTGGAAAGCGGTCTGTTAAACAAAAAATTAGCAGGTCAAAAGAAGTTCAATAGACACCATTGTGTTTCAGCTTAAGTATATCGCAACAGTGGTGAGCTCACTCGAAGGCTTTGAGAGATCACAGAATACACCGATTACAATTAAAATTGCAAAATACGGAACCTTCATAGATAACTTGGTCGGAATAGTTAAAACTAATGGTTCTGAATACGTATTGACAAAAGGCTACAATGTCTATAAAGTGACTGACTTCGGAAACAAAAACGAAAAATTACAGGACATGAACGACGTTCAACAAATCGTTTTGGATTATTCGCACAATCTATATGTATATACTTCTACAGTAAAGATAAAGTCCCATAGGTTGTAAAATATTCAAGGCTAGCCGAGATGTATAGCCTAATGTTAGATAGCCTATACACTATTCCTGGTTAATTTCGCTATCATATACTAAAATAATTTTTCAAATCCGAACGGTAATTTCAGAGGTATTAGTGTATTTAAACCAACAAAAAAAATTCGCTTTATTATATTAAGTATATAGATATCATATGAGAAAATAAACATTTACAAAGTTATTATGTTATCGAGACAATACGACTTCACGTAAAAATACTTTTCATATTTCACAGAAATTAAATTTCTTATCTGACTTAAAAATGTAATCTTTATAAATTTTTCAAATTTACATAGTCCGTAATGTAGTGCGTAATGATATGTAACCTAAATCCTTATTCGATTTAAGTCCTGTATTAAGTAACACGCATTTTAACAGTCGACAGGCAATCTTAGTTAGGGTAGTCAAAACGTAGAAATTGGCGTGAACATAACATATTTAGGGTTAGACAGAGGTGTACTAATGTACACCCACAGTTCGCCGAATATATTTTAGGTCCCATGTAATAGGGGGCGAGCCTATTGCCATTAATCGGGCACGAAGCCAAACTCCGAGCTGCTACTGAAATTTAATAGGAAAAACTCAATTAACAATTGGTTCGACCTAGGAATCTAACCCAGGACCTCGATCGTACCAGTCGCGCTTACGACCACTAGGCTAACGAGGCAGAAGGGGTACCGAATAACATCTTGCTAACGTAGACACCAAAACTCACCTACACTTGGTACACCCTGCTGATTAACGAGAGAAGAAATAGCGATAGGGTGGCAGGGCTGTACAACCGGACTGGGTCGCACCCACCAAGCATATGGTGAAAAGCTCGTCATAATGATTCGCTTTTGCGTATCGCGTATCAGGAACCAGTGCATGAACAGTTTCTATTTATACAGGTTGACATAACAGTGGCCACTGGCGATAGTTTATTGATCTCTTCAGGTTCACCACTGGTTATTTATTTTACCATAAGGCACAGTTTCATGGCTTTGTCGCTCTAATATAAGAAATATATATGTTAGCTTCATACACATGGATTACAGAATGCCGTCTGTTCAGTATTTAGTGCACTTCTTGATTGGGTAAGGTTTGTGACTGATCGCGTACATCCGCTACTGAACCGACGGAACTGTTAGTTGTACCGGAGAGTCGCGGTCCGGCACATCCCCACTCCTAAAACCGGCCGTATAGTCGTAACGGCCATTGTTAATTTGATTACACTAACGAGTGTTCGACCTCTGGGAGCAAAAAAAGGAATTGTTTACGCCGTGCGAGCTAACAAACCAACTGAAGTGCCTGGGATTATTCTTATGCATTCTGTAATATTTCGGATAATTTAGATTTAAGCTGAAACACTCGTGCACTGTCAGAGATTTATTTCATACTGAAACATGTACCCGCCACCCCACATAACTGTATGTTTTATTTCTATGTACCTACATATAAAATACTCGTAATACACTACATCTCTCCACACTTAATTAACCTTACAACTACCTAAAACAATTATTTATTATTATTTTACAATCATAATAATACATGGTTCTTATTCTTTATAAGTAGTTTGGCTTTTTCATTGTACATTTTCTAACAGGCCGAGATTTACTTATTAATACAGGTTGCTGTACAGGTAATGGTGTAGACGGGTTATCTTGAAGAGGTTCACGGGATTCTGATGCACTGTTTGTATCCCGAATAGCTTTCGAACTTTGGTCTAAATCTGGTGGCTGACCATCGTTCTCTTTCGCCCGCTCCGGCTACGATCTCTCCACTCGGTCCCGCTCGCGTTCGCTATCCATATGTTGGCCTATATTTGGGCAAACTAAGGAATTCCCAGTCCTCCGCTTTAGCTGATCGATATGACGATGTACTTGATTACTTTGCTCATCGGTTACCTTATAATTAGACGGTTCACTGCAAGCTTCCACTCTACCTGGAAGCCATTTCTCCCCTTTGAGATATTGGCATACCAAATATCTTCCTCCGCGTCTACTACTCTTTCCGCGCCCCCCGCGTCTAATATTTGTCGCTGCTGCGCTTGTTTTACTCGTAATTCCCTATTGGGTTTAATAATATCTAATCACGTTCTTAATCGCCTACCTAATATATAAACGGCTGGACACTCGCCAGTAGACGCATGTTCGGTATTCCGATAGTATAACAGATATGTATTCAATGCCTGTGTGATATTTTCCTTTTCAAACACTGCCTTTTTGACAACTCTTTTAATGGTTCTAACAGCATTTTCAGCGGCACCGTTCGATGCTGGATGGTATGGAGCTGTAAATATGTGTTCTATTCCATGAGTCTGAACAAATTTTTCGAATTCTTTGCTGGTAAAAGGAGGACCGTTATCTGTTACTATTTGTCGGGGTAGACCCCACCTACTACAAAGCTTATTTAACTTTTCTAACGTACTACTCGCTGCAGTACTGGCTACATTAAACACTTCGATCCATTTAGACATTGCATCGACTACCACCAGGTAAGTTTTCCCAAAAATTGGACCCATGAAGTCTAAATGTATTCGCGACCAAGGCCTACTAGGCCATGGCCATGGTCGTGGTGTTTGCCTGGGTGGCGCATCCGCGTGCGTCGCACACGTCTTGCACCCGCGACACATCACCTCGATAGCCTCGTCTAAACCTGCCCACCTTACCTAGCTACGAGCCAATGACTTCGATTTTACGATACCCATGTGAGGTTCATGCAATAGAGTTAAAACTTTTCCCCTACAATTTTCTGGAATTATCACCCTATGACCCCACATTATACATCCTAACTCTTCATATAACTCATTTTTCTGATTGAAGTATGGCTGCATAACTACTATCTCACACTTCTCCGGCCACCCATCTCTAATGTAAGCTAACACTCTACTACAAATACTATATTTTACTGTACCCTTCCTAATATCATTGTGATTTAACAAAAATACGTCCTGAGCAAAGTGCAAATAAGTTTGCTCTGGTGGTTTTTGAGAAACCGAATTCTTATCTGGCACCGGCAATCGTGACAACCCGTCCGCGCTGTTTTGTGTCGTACGAATGTACTCAATATCATAATTATACGCAGATAGAATTATAGCCCATCTCTGCATACGACTAGCCGTCATTGTGGGAATCCCTGTATTTGATCCGAATATGGAAACTAAAGATTTATGATCAGTTCGAAGAATAAAATGTCGGCCATAAATATATTGATGAAACTTTTTTACACTAAAAATTATTGCCAATGCCTCCTTGTGTATTTGGAAGTAGTTTTTCTCAGCACTGGTGACTGTACGAGACACGAAGGCCACGGGGCGCTCCGTGCCGTTCGCGGTCGGCTGTGACAGTACGCCCCCCAGCCCCGCCGCACTCGCATCACACGTCACTATCAACTCTTTATTTGGATCATAATGTGCTAATACTTGTGAACTAATTAAACTTCTTTTGATCCCTTCAAAAGACTCTTTATAATCAAGAGACCAGTGCCATGGAACCCTCTTCCTAAGTAGATTATATAAGGGAACTAGTCTGTGGCTAAAATTATGAATAAACTTTGAAAAGAAATTGGCTAGACCCAAAAACGAACGCAACGAATCTACGTCGTACTTACGACACATGACCTTCAAATATCCTTTTTCACCGCACCGATCACAAGAGTACATCTTGAACCTGCATCGCGCGGCCACGTGATTGTCCTTCCCGCAACGCGTGCAGGGGGCCGCACGGCTGGCGCGGCCGGCGCGTCGCACGCTGTCACCCGGCCCCGGCACCGCCACGCTCACCCGATGTAGCCCGTCTACCACGCCGTCGCCCGCACCGCTCTCGGCGCAGCTACCGCTACCACCGCTCGCCACAATCGCCGCGTGCCGCTCCGCCGCTTCAAGTGCTAAAGCAAGCTGTTGATACATAGGTGGAAATAAATAAATAAAAGGACCGACAACTATGAAAATGCAAAGCGTATATTGATAGCACAAAAGGTTAACGAGCTTATATGTCAAATACAGAAAAAGATATTAAATGTTGCCAACTTATTATAAATGTGGTTGTGTTCTTAATTGCCAACACTCCCCACAGAACGCAGACCCATTTTACTGATACAGAACAAATGTTTTTCAAAAGTAGTACCTTTAGTCAAATTATCAGCTACCATGCTGCAACCATTAACAAATTTAAATTTTACTTTAGAGCTAACAATGTTTTCTCTAAGAAAATGTAAACGAATATCTATATGTTTAGTTTTTGGTTTATAACAGTCTGTTGATGCCAGTCGTATTGCACTTTGGTTGTCACAGTGGATGAGTAGCGCGCTGTCCTCGCCTTGACCGAGTTCGGCCTGTAGTTGCCGCAGCCACAGGGCCTCCTGGGTCGCCGCTGCCATCGCCATGTACTCAGCCTCCGCTGTAGAGAGTGCCACAGTTTGCTATTTACACGAATTCCAAGATAAACAAGCATTCTGAAACAGAAAAGTATAACCCGTGCACGATCGTCTATCTATTGGGTCACTCGCCCAATCAGCATCACAATATCCAGTTATTTCCTTTGAGTCATCTTTAACATAGCATAGCTTTAGGTTCTTGGTTCCTTGAAGATACCTCATAATCCTTTTTATTCCAAGCCAGTGTTGATTACCTGGATTATTACAGTATTGACTCAACTTATTAGCTGCGTAGGTAATATCAGGTCTTGTGACATATGCCAGATATATTAGACATCCCACTGCTTCCCTGTATGGGATATTTTTGTTTCCATCTTCAGGATTTTTCTCAAATTTCGCATTCACCTCTATCGGGGTACAAACCGGTTTACATTCAGACATATTGAAGCGGTCCAGTACTACATTAATGTATTTTTCTTGATCTAACATAATCATACCTGCATCTCGGTTCCTATTTATGTTTATACCAATACGATTCTTCATTTCACCTAGGTCTCTCATACTGCATTCTCTTTTTAACTTGTTCTTAATCTCTGTTGTTTTATCCTTATTATTTGTGAATATCAAAAGATCATCCACCCACACTGCAATGAATATGGTTATAGACTCATTTACTAACTAATAAATACAGGGATCCACATGTGATCTTTGTAAACCAATTTTTAATAAAATATTGTTTAATTTAAGATTCCACTGCCGGCTAGCTTGTTTGAGTCCATAAATTGATTTATGTAAAACACATACTTTATCATTTTCTTTGTAGTATTCTGGTTGTGACATGTATATCTCAGTATCTATGTCACCCTGAAGAAAAGCACTCATGGCATCCATCTGAAACATTTCTAAATCATACTTTGCAGCCAGTGAAAGTAAGAATCGAACAGATGTATATCTTACAACAGGAGCATATGTCTCATCATAGTCACTTCCTTTTCTCTGTGCATACCCTTTGATAACCAATCTTGCTTTAAAACAGATAATCTCACCTTTTTCATTTGTTTTAGTTTTGAAGACCCATTTACATGGCAAGACTCTTTTTTCAGATGATGCATCAACCAGTGACCAAGTTTTGTTTTTGATCAGAGAGTCATACTCTTCTTTCATAGCCCTTTTCCATTGATCAGCATGAGTTGATGATAATGCTTCATTTACTGTTTGTGGGTCATTTAAATTAAGTATTGGACAGAAGTAGCTTACATCATGGTCTTCTGTTTCTGCATACTGAACAGCCTTCCGTGGACGTAAATTTATGTTTCTTATTGGTGACTCGAGATCAAACGATTGTTCTGGTATGTAAGACGAATCGTCATTCTCGCCAGACTGGTAGTCCCCGCTTGACTCACCAGTAATATGATCGGTGCTGTCTTCTAATTCTTCTTTACAGGTTTCTTCGAGTGGCTGTATCTCCGGAATGCTACTGTTGGATGTACAAGGTAAATATATATTATTATCATATTTTTCCACATTTTCTAAAAATACTACATCTCTACTCTTTAAGATTTTATTGGTATCTGGATCAAGTATTCGGTATCCTTTGGTAGATTCACAATAACCAACAAACAATAACTTTCTGGATTTGGTGTCCCATTTTTGGCGTTTTTCTTTTGGAATTTGTGTCATTACTTTACAGCCAAATACTTTTAAAATAGACAAGTTGGGTTTCTTACCAGTCCACATCTCTATAGGAGTTTTACCATTAATTGATTTTGTAGGTGATCTGTTAATTAGATATGCTGCCGTTGCTAGGGCCTCTGCCCAGAACTGTTTTGCAAGCTGAGCATCTAATAACATACATTTTGCTCTTTCCACCAGAGTCCGGTTCATCTGTTCAGCAAGACCATTCTGCTGGGGTGAATACGGAGCACTTGTTTGATGTTCAATCCCATGTTTGTTTAAGAAATTTTCAAATTCTCTATTGCAGTATTCTTTTCCATTATCAGAACGAACTACCTTTATTTTTCTCTCAAGTTCAGTTTCTACTTTGTTTTTGTAATCTTTGAAGACTTCTACAATATTCAATTTATTTTTCAAAAAATAGACATGAACTCGTCTTGTGTAATCATCTATGAAAGTGATAAAGTATTTCATACGTCCCAAAGATTCTTGCTCCATTGGTCCACATAAATCAGTGTGAATCAATTGCAGTGGTTGTGTAGATCTTGAACCAATATTGTTGAAGGGCAATCTGGTCTGTTTCCCCGAGAGACAGGTAGTACAAGTAATAGAACCATTATATTTGTCTAAAAATGGCTGAACTCCCTCAGCACACTCCGGTAGCTTGTTAACATCTGAAAAATTCAGGTGTCCCATGCGTCTATGCCCCAGGACAAAATCATTTAAGTTATCTGAACAAGACATGTTAGAAAATATCTCTCTGTGTGTGTTTAATAAATAAAAATTGTTTACTAGTGTAGCAGAACACAGGAGCTTGCCATTTTTATCATGGATATCACAACCTTCATCTCTAAAATTTACATTACAGCCATTTTTCACCATAGCACTGACTGACAAGAGGTTTGCTGCAAGTTTAGGTATGTATAAAACTTGTCTTACCTGAATTTTACTTTCCTTATTACCATTTAGCAATAAATTGACCTTTCCCATACTTTCCATAGGTAGCGGTGTCTTACTGGCAACAGTTATGGTGGGTATCGGTGGACTTGTAACATCATACATCCAGTCACATTTATTTGTCATATGCATGGAGGCACCAGAGTCCACATACCACAGGTCCGAATTCATTGTCTGAGGAGTTGTTGAAAAAGCTGCAACAAAACCTTTATTTCCTTCTGTATTTTCTACATTTTTCCTTTTCGGAGTTCGACAATCCTTAGCAAAGTGTCCATGCTTGTTACAATTATAACATCGGGGTCCTTTGTAGACCTTTGTTGAATCATGTTGATTTCTTTGATTGACCTTTTTCCTTGTGAAGAATGCTGAATTATCTGAACATTGAACTTCCTGCAGGAGTTTAGATTTAATAGAATCGGCACTTATCTTGATGCCAGAGCTCTCCAATCCCATGATCATGGGTTTATAAGCTTCAGGGAGGCCAGCTAACATCAATGTACCAAGCCATTCATCATTAATGTCAAACGTAATATTCCTGAGCTTGTGGGCGGTCGACATTATTTTATTCACATAGTCATCTACGCTTCGAGAAGATTCCAATGTAGTTGTTATCAGGTCTCTCAACAAGGCTACTCTCCTGTACAACCCGCTGTCATCAAAAGCCTGTTCCAAACTCTCCCAGACTTCTTTACAAGTAGTTGCATTCTGAACATGTACGTAAATGATAGGGTCAAGTAATAAAATCAACTTCGATTTCGCCTTGGTTTCTTTATTTTTGTCTGTATTGGTACCGGTGACACAACTCCATGAATCGTCGAGTTCGAAATATGCTTGGACTGCAAACTTCCAGCTGGCATAGTTATCTCTTCCAACTAGTCTGTCGATATGGAATGGATTGTAACCTGAATTCGACATCTTCTATGCGTATTTGTGATTTTTACTTGATTTCTGATCGAGCACGCCGCCTCGTTTAACCTTAAAATGTATGACAGACAAAACACGCCGGCCGGTTTTCTTAGTTTTCACTGCGTTTCTTATTTCTTTTATTTCCACAAGTAACAATCAACCACGCTCTGGTACCATGTTGATACATAGGTGGAAATAAATAAATAAAAGGACCGACAACTATGAAAATTCAAAGCGTATATTGATAGCACAAAAGGTTAACGAGCTTATATGTCAAATACAGAAAAAGATATTAAATGTTGCCAACTTATTATAAATGTGGTTGTGTTCTTAATTGCCAACACAAGCTTCACTGCCCGCTTGTAATTTAAATTTTGTTCAGCAAACAGCCGGGATCTCATATCCTCAACACGAAGTACAGAAACGAACTGATCTCTTAAATTTACCTCTAGACCGTCACTAAAATTGCAAGTTTTAGCGAGATGTTTTAAATTTTGTAGGTATTCGCTTACAGTTTCTTCACGTCCTTGCTTCCTTTACCGAAATACATGTCGTTCTGCGATCTCCGACCGTCGCGGTTCCAGATGTTCCTTGATTATTCTCTCTAATTCTTCAAAAGATTTGTCTTCAGGATGATCAGGAGAACACAAATCACACATCAGCTCATAGCACGCGACTCCTACATGCGTCACTAAAGTCGCCACATGCAACTCTTTCCCGATGTTATTCAATGCTATAAATTGCTTCACACGTCTACAATATGCGTCCCAATTATGTACGCCTTTTGGAGGTTTACCAGTCTGGAGAATAAATATGAAAACAATCCTTCCAAATGAAATTGTTTATTTCTATATTATTACCGCGTGCATTGCGTGTGCCGACCGAGACTGGACTGCCGGTGCACACAATGCACAAGTACTATATTATAAATTAATGATGACGCTACATCATTCCCCCCTTAAATATAAAGTTTAAAAAATTAAAATAAAAAACATAATACAACAATTAGAAACATAAAATGGAAAATTATTGATTTATACAATTAATTAAAAATTATTGAAAAATTACAAAATTATAACATGGGGGTAAAATACAACATTACTATCCGTAAGCGAATATATACCTAGTATAAACAATACAATACGAACGAACGCACACTAAGGAAATATAATGTTTTACACAAAAAATAAATCATATTACACATTTAAAAAAATATTTTTCCCAAGACAATACAAAAATTACAAAATAAAAATAACAATGTACATTAGTTTTAAAAAAAATATAGTAATAATAACACTTATGTTCCAATAAACATATTGTGTTTGCGCAATGCATTTTTGAACGTCAAGCAATTATTACTCGAGGTGGTTTGAGTGTCGAAATAAAATTGCAAATTTGAAAATAAATAAATAGAACAAACAAATTAATGATTAACTTGCTAAATTTGAAATCGTACGGGTTTTGTTACGATACGGCCGCTACGCGTAATGTAGCTGAGCGGGCGATTATCGCTATCCGCTATGCTCGTGAATTGTGTTGAATCCTTAATACTACTATTTGTCTTATCCTTATTATCTTTGTTACATTTAACCAAATTACTGCTACTAAGATTTTCCTCGTTCATAAATGCTGGTTTTAACCTATCTACAGAAATATAGGCGTCTCGACCTGACATTCGCACTAAATATACCTTATTTTTCCTATCTAAAATTTTAAATGGTCCATCGTAAGGTGGTTGTAATGGTTTTTTAACTAAATCACTTCGCACGAAAACATGTTCGCATTTACTTAACTCCGGATATACGAATAATGTACGAGAGTCTTTATGCGTTATCGGTTTCGGTTTCAAGTTACCTATCATTCTGCGAAGGTGTTCAACGTATTCACAATGGTTACTAATATTACTATTACTATCTATATTTAAAAAATTTCCGGGCAATCTAAGTGTTTGTCCTAAGTCATTTCCGCGGCACTAACACTAGTGTCATTCCTTGGTGCTACTCGTAGTCCTAACAAGACTATGGGTAATTCTTCGACCCATGTACTAGAATCTAATCTTGCCATAAGTGCAGCTTTGAGAGACCTGTGCCATCTCTCAACCATACCGTTACATTGAGGGTGGTAGGGTGTGGTACGGGTTTTATTAATACCTAAACATTTCATTAGTTCTTTAAAAACGTTACTTTCAAATTGTTTGCCCTGATCGCTTGTCAGCTTAGCAGGATAGCCAAAACGTGATATCAAGCCTTCAAAAATAACCTTAGCTTTCTTAACTTAACTTAGGTTTCTGCTGTGATATCTCTAACTGGAAATGCTTCAGGCCAACCAGTCTGTCTATCAATAATGGTAACAAGATACCTAAAATCTTGCAATGAAATTGGCAAAGGACCTACTATGTCTACATGTATATGCATGAATCTTTCAGCTAGTGGAAAATTTCCTAACTCTGATTTTACATGTCTATGAACCTTCACACGCTGACACTTAATGCACGACTTAGCCCA
This sequence comes from Saturnia japonica, assembly GCA_033032175.1. Taxonomy (NCBI): domain Eukaryota; kingdom Metazoa; phylum Arthropoda; class Insecta; order Lepidoptera; family Saturniidae; genus Saturnia; species Saturnia japonica. The sequence goes on from CM065330.1 coordinate 2,413,069, forward strand.
TTTGCCTACGTCACTGTTCATATTTACCCAGAAAAATCTTTCTTTAACAAGCTTTCGCAAAGTTCGGATCCCTGGATGGCTAATATTATGAACAGAGTCAAATGCTAGTCGTCTGAATTGTTGTGGCAAATATGGTCTGGCTCGCGGTGTGGTCATTTCGCACACAATAGGTAGGTCACTCCCCGGTAACAGTATCTCTTTAAAATTCCATTTGTTTGAATGCTTACGTAGGTCAACAAGTACCTCGTCACTGGCTTGAGCTTGCGCGATTTCAGCGTAATTAAGTAAGGTGGGAACGGAAATTGACTCTACTCGTGACAGCGCGTCCGCTACAAAATTTTTATAGCCTTGAATATGTTTTATGCACGTAGTAAACTCACTGATATATAATAATTGTCTAACGCGTCGTGGTAATTCATTTACACTGCCTATCTTAAAAAAAGCAAAGGTTATTGGTTTATGATCTGTAAAAATTACTAAATTTCGTCCTTCGACCATATTCCTAAAATACTTAATTGCTAGATATACTGCTAATAATTCTCTGTCATAAGTACTATATTTAGTCTGCGAAGCTGTCATTTTCTTAGAAAAATAACCTAACGGCTTCCATGCGTTATCTGTATAGTGTTGTAAAACAGCACCTACACAAGTATCCGAGGCATCCGTCATGAGTGCAAGTGGCGTATCGGGTTTCGGGTACGTTAGGCTGACTGTGCGTTGCAAACTCAACTTACATTGAACAAATGCTTCATTTGATTTCTCTGTCCAATTAATTTTAGATTTGTCATTTTTTTTAGACTTAACTAAATACTTATTTAGTTCGGATTGGTACTCTACTGCATTAGGTAAATGTAAACGGTAAAAATTAATCATACCTAAAAATCGTCCCAGTTGATCGATGGTTTCGGGTTTCGGGAAAGAGCTAATTGCATCTATTTTCTGCTGAAGAGGACGGATCCCTTCGGTAGACACTTCATATCCTAGAAACTCAATTTTAGATTGACCGAATGTGCATTTGTTTAAATTTATTGTTATACCGAATTTATTTAGTCTGTCGAAAACTTCGTTTAAATGTAACTTATGCATAGACATAGATTCACTAAAAATGATGACGTCATCGATATAAGTATATAAATAATCTAGACCTTCCAACACTGTGTGATTCATAAACCGTTGAAAAGTTTGTGCGGCGTTCCGTAAACCGAAACTCATACACGGGAATTCGTAAAGGCCAAATGGTGTTATGATGGCTGTTTTCTCCACATCCTCTGGGATTACTCTGATACAATGATACGCTCGGTTTATATCTATACGCGAAAATACCTTTTTGTCCGCTAGTAAATATGTAAAATCATGAAGACGCGGTATAGGGTATCGGTCTGGTTTCGTGATTGCATTAAGAGCTCTATAATCGCCACAGGGTCGAATTTGGCCATCTTTTTTTGCTACCACATGTAAGGGGCTCGCCCACGCACCTTTCGACGGTCTACAAATCCCCATCTCCTGCATAATTCGAAATTTCTCTTTTACCTTGGCATACTGGTGTGGAGGCAACTGCCTTGCCCTAGCATGTACAGGTGGTCCGTTGGTTTCGATATGATGGTAAACAGAATGTTTTGGTGATTCTTTAAATGAAACGGGCTTCGTAATATCAGGATATTTTGACAGTAAATCGTAAAAAGGGTGACATTCATCAATAGTATTAATTGATTTTTCGTTACAACTGACGATAGCAATTAACACATTGAAATTCGTAATTTGATCGATTAGTCTACGTGAACTTAAATCTACTATTAACTTATAATGAGATAAAAAATCAGCGCCTAAAATAGGCTGTCGAACATCAGCAATTACAAATGTCCAACGCAATGCGCGACGTAACCCTAAATCTAATTGTAAACTTTTAACACCGTATGTCTTAATTTTTGTGCCATTAGCAGCAAATAACGTATAGTCTGTGCACTCACTGTTTAACTGATTTCTACGAACTTGGTGTCGGGGTAGAACAGAAATATTTGCCCCCGTATCTATTAAAAAATTTAAGCAACTTAACTTATCTGTAACACACAGGCGGTGGTTTGCGATTCCGATGCAGTCGTCCGCCGAATTCGACTGCACGGACTTTAGTTTACCTGCTGTTCAGTTTTTTTCCAGGCACAGGGTTGTAAGCATTTATGTGCTTGATCTTTATATTTAAAATGGTAAAAACACAGCCAATCCTCGGAAGCTGGTGTGCGACGAGGTGTACGGGCACGAAAACGGCTGCGAGAGCGCTGGCGCGATGACGACCTGCCGCGACCTCGTGAGCTTGATGAGGACTGGAACTGTATCTCATTGAGTCGAACGTTGATTTTCGCTATTTCTGTCAGCAGGGTAGCGGTATCTGTACAAGAAGAACTAACTTCCGCTACAGTAACAGATTTGGTCGACTCCATGACTTTATCTGCAATAGTCGCCAGGATGCTGAGATCCTTGCTTTCCGTGACGACCAGGACCGCACGTACCGATGCAGGCAGATAGTTTTTACACAAAATTAGTAGTGTGTCATCCGAAATCTTGTCTCTAGCCAAGTCTTTCATACGGCGCAGTAACTGTGACGGCTTTTGATCTCCGAGATCCATTTCGCCAATAAGCTTTTGAAGTCGACGAGTCTCTGATTCTTCATAAATCGCTAAGAGCCTAGTTTTCAGAGTTTCATATTTCCCTTCATCAGGTGGTTTCAACAGAATATCGGTCAACTGCTGAACAACTTGTTTTCCTAACTTAGCAATGACAAGATGATATTTCGCTGCGTCAGATAGTTTCTGGCTATATAAAACTGCTTCAACCTGAATAAACCATGTCCGTGGCTGGTCTTCGCAAAAATCTGGTATTCGCGAAGAAACTGTAATCTGAGCTACATCTACGTTGGTAATTTCTGGCTCCGGTTGAGTCATTATTTAAAATATTTAACATACAGGTCACTAAATGTTCTGATGAAACTTGATATGAAAAAAAAAAATGTATTACGTAACTCGGTGGTCGGCACACATAAAAATCGGCACGTTTAAAAATCACGTCGGGTGGTCACCAATTTGGAGGTTTACCAGTCTGGAGATAAATATGAAAACAATCCTTCCAAATGAATTTTTTTATTTCTATATTATTACCGCATGCATTGCGTGTGCCGACCGAGACTGGACTGCCGGTGCACACAATGCACAAGTACAATATTATAAATTAATGATGACGCTACAGCCTATTAAAAAACTTTCAATTGACCCGAATGGCATTTTGAAAATTCCTTTAACCGACTGCGCCCATGTAATGTATGCAATGAAACACGGACGGTCGCAGAATCAATGTGTATTATCGCAAGCGCATTGACAAAGGTAAACGTGGGGGTACATATCAAAAACTTAATCAATCTATACATTACACATACCTTCACCCTTTCCCCGCGTCCCTGACCGAGTGACCGTGAGTCGCGACCTTTAGTCCGCCGGCCATCGCCTTTGCGTGTACTCACGTGTGTTGTATCGTTAAAGTGGCGTCCCAACTAGCGGCCCGAGAACACGTAAATACGAGTAACCGTTTAGCTATCACGCGTTTAATTGTTCAAGATGCCTAGAACAACGCGTCGAAGACAAGATGATGTCAACCTGAGCGAGCTAGAAATTACAGACGAAGAAGAAGCGAACACCGGAGGCAACCCCGTGACGATGACTGATGCACAGCTCACTTCGATCATCACGGCCGTTTCCAGGAGCCAGGCAGAGTCTAATAGGCAAATGTTCGAACAGCTGTTAGTGAATACGCGATTGTCAACCGACATCGCGAACACTTCGCGAACCATTACCGATAACGTGGCACGGTACGGAAACTTCGCGAAGTGCACCGCGCGTTTTGATGGCGCGCCGGCTACCTACAGCGACGAGATACTTGAAGCGTTCATAGATACAATTTAAATTTATAAAGAGTGTGCTAACGTTACTGATGAGCATGCATTACGCGGTTTGCCGATATTATTAACCGGCGAAGCCGCCGTCTGGTGGAAAGGCATCCGATCGATAGTGACGACGTGGACGGAGGCCTTACGAAGACTACGGAGCCGGTTTGGAGCACCCCGGCCTGCTTACAGGATACTCCGTGACATCTTCGCGAGTGAGCAGGGAGACGAGCGCGCCGACGTATTTGTGTGCCGTCTCCGTGCACTTATCTGCAAGCTGCCATACGAAGTACCGGAGGCGATGAAGATTGACATCGTGTATGGATTGTGCGATAGGAAAATTTGTAAATACGTGCCGCGTGATACCATTACTGATCTTGAAATGTTTGTAAGAACGGCCAGGGACGTGGAGGAATCACGCGCAGAGTATAGTAAGCAACCTGTATCGGTAAGTCGAAACTTTACACTACCCTTTCCTAATCCGAACGATGCGACCCATATAGATAGTATATCGAAACCTAAACGTGTTAGACCGCGATGTACGTTTTGTAATATTTTTGGACATACGACTGAAAACTGTCGTAAGAGTGTGAAGCGTAACGCGACGGCGAATACAAATATTTACGACCACACGACACTAGCGATTCTTATCGTTTATCGGAGGGACATAGTAGTCGTGTAGATGTGAATACTACACCTACATACAATAATAGTAATAGTGCTACCTCTTCTAGTATACAGTGCTATAGATGTGGTCAGCCGGGGGTTGTGCGTTCGAAATGTGAAACATGCCGAGCCAAGAGAAATACTCCCGTGACATCGGCGATATACGCCGATTTTAATTGCGTGGTCGTCTCTAACGACGACGACCTACCAGTCGTTGAAATTTCCATCCTGAATAAGACAGCAGTGGCAATATTAGATGCCGGAGCTACGCACAGCTTAGCAAGCCCAGCGCTTTACAAGATTTTTCTTAGTAATGGAAATGAGTTTACTGCAACCGAACGTTCTTTTGGTTTGGCCGACGGTTCGGTTCAAGTTAGTAAAGTGTTTTCAACAGTTGTAAATGTCACGTTACAGGGACGGGTGATAGGTACACAGTTCCTCGTGCTTCCCGGCGCCAACACGAAAACTCTGTTGGGCCGCGATTTTATCATCGACGCAGGAGTGACCTTGAACATACCGCAAGGCATCTGGTACTTTTCCGACGATCCCAACAAACAACACGTTTTCGTGCGTGAGTGTAGCTTCACGTCGAAGCAGAAAGATGCCCTCACATTGCAAGAATATAATCTGTGTATAGAATACGCGTCAGGAAAGGCGAACGTGGTAACAGACACGTTATCGCGACCTAACGACTGCGTGTTTTGTTTAACTACTGTAGACCTACCGGCGCGATCCCTCAGCGACATTAGGGTGAACCAGTTGGAAGATGAGGATGTAAAGAAAATCATTGAAGACATGGAGTCAGACGATCCCTTTAGGGTGAGACCGTGGGCTGACCGCGGTTACGTATTGTCCGACGGCATACTATTTAGGTATGAACCAGAAGGACGAGACGACGAGGACGAAGCTTGTCTCTCGTCCCTCAACACGAACGTTGTAAAGTATTACAAGAGTTTCACGACGCACTGACAGCTGGACACTTCGGCGTCGAGCGCACGCTAGCACGCATTAGTGCTCGTTTCTACTGGCCTGGGATGAGATCTTTTATATCCAACTATATCAAGGAATGCTCGGCTTGTCAGAGATATAAATGTGATAATAGAAAACCGGCAGGTCTGATTCAAACCCCCGCATCGGCAAGGAGATTCGAGGTCGTGTCAGTGGACCTGTTCGGTCCGTTACCCGAGACTGCTTCCGGGGATAAATGGATTTTGATCGTAGAAGACATTAGTACGCGTTGGGTAGAAATATTCGCACTCAAGAACGCGACTAGTGCAGAATGTGCTAAAACTCTAATTTGCGAAGTATTCCTTAGGTTCGGCGTTCCTCGCCGCTTTATCAGCGACAACGGCGTGCAGTTTATAAGTGCTATGATCCAGCAAGCATGTCACTGTATGGGCATTGACCAGACGTTGACTCCGTTGTATCACCCGGAAGCTAATCCTGTGGAAAGGAAAAATCGCGATCTTAAACCTCAACTTGCTATACTTGTTGGGCGCGACCACGATACCTGGGATTTGCATCTGCCCGCGATAAGGTTTGCGATGAACTCGGCGATAACGGCAAGCACCGGATTTACGCCCGCATACCTTACCTTTGGAAGAGAGCTCCGCGCGCCAGCTGACGCTACTGTACATGCGACGTATCTTGGAAGGTGACAATTTCATACCATCATTCACTCCTTATCTAAGAAAGCTTTCAACTGCTCTTGTAGATGCTCGAGACGTGCACGAGAGAGCCCAAGCTGTACAAAAGAGGAATGCCGATGGCGGTCGTCGCCCAGGGCCGGAGTATAACGGAGGCGATCTGGTCCTCTTGAACACTCAAGGTGCCAATGATACCAGTCAAGGACAGACACCCAAATTTATTCCCAGACGCTACGCGCCGTACCGCGTCCGAGAGGCCGTCAGCCCGGCCACCTACCTGCTGGAGCGGATAACAAACGGGGAACTGCTTGGTAAGTACCATATTTCGCAGCTTACGCCCTTCGTTGGCCATATCCAAGCACCCGTACGTGAGAAACGGCGACGAGGTAGGCCGCGTAAGTTTGTTGCTAACCCGAACGCAGCATCGCATAGTTCGGGTTAGAGGGGGAGGCTGTAACGCGCGCCGCATTGCATCGACGCTGGCGCAAGTATACCTTCACCCTTTCCCCGCGTCCCTGACCGAGTGACCGTGAGTCGCGATCTTTAGTCCGCCGGCCACCGCCTCTGCGTGTACTCACGTGTGTTGTATCGTTAGAATATTTATTTTCAGTTCCGTCAACCCTGCCTACCCAGTAACGAAGTTGTACCCCCATCAATAACAAACAATTCTAAGTTCTTAACTTTATCTATTATAGATACCGTACTGACGGCTTAATATACCCTAACGGTCGAATACTAGAACCATCATAAAGTTTTAAACATATATTGTAGGGCTGTATGAACTTATTACTAAAATATTTAACATATGTATCTTTACTGATACATGAAATTGGTGTACCGTTATCTATTTCCATGTATATAATTTTTCCATCAATAGGTAATGGTAAACTCACAGCTTTGTAATTCCTTAGTCCGATCTGATTTAAGTAGACACCATCTTCCTCGCAGTCTTCGTTAGAAGATACTACCACCTAATCACCCTCCGTCTCGCCGTAGAAAAATCCCCGACCGCAAGCCAACCTCGATTTGCTTGCTCCCGCAGCGCTGGCAGGACTCGATACCGAGCCGGCCGCAGCCGCTCCGCAGGCCGGACCCGCTTCGCCAGTCGGACCCGCTCCACCGATCGGACCCGCTCCGCTGGCTGCACTCGCTCTGCCAGCCGGACACACCCACCGTATGTGGCCCGCACATTTGCACCGGCTACACACGTAATTCCGGAAACGACAAAATTTATAATTATGACCTGTCGCTCCACAGCCCCTGCAGTTATCTCTTGCCAGCATTTGTTCACGGCGTAGCGTTGACCCGTTCTGTAAACGACCACGACGAACTCGCCCGCTGTAGGTTCCGCGAGCATACACAGTATGAACCCCAATACTCTGTAGCTTATCCGTTACTGTATCCACGGCTGCAGCGTCTCTTTCTGCCGCCTCGAGTGACGTTGCAATCTTAACTGAATCCGTAAATGTTAAATTTTCGTCCTCAGCGAAAAGTCGTTGACGAATGACGTCACCTTTAACTCCACAAACGAACTGATCCCGTAAATTGCCATTTAATGTATCGTTGAACTTACATTGTAATGCTAACTTCTTGAGTTCTGCTACATATTCGGTGATACTTTCGTCAGCTTGTTGCCCTCTCTGACGAAATCGAAATCCTTCTGCTAAGACAGATGGTTTCGGCTGTAAATGTGCACTCAACAATTCCTTGGCCTCTTTATACGTCAACTCCGCAGGTTTTTTAGGACTTGATAAATTTACCAACAGTTCGTAGGCGTCGTCTCCCATCACCGCAATAATCACCGTCGGTAATTGTAGGTTTTCAGCTACGTTATTCACCTTCATAAACATGTCCATGCGATCAGTATACAAGTTCCATGAACCTGTTTTTAAATTAAATTCGGTTATTTTGCCGATCGACACCCTCGTCGCCACTGTAATATTTCGGATAATTTAGATTTAAACTGAAACACTCGTGCACTGTCAGAGATTTATTTCATACTGAAACATGTACCCGCCACCCCACATAACTGTATGTTTTATTTCTATTTACCTACATATAAAATACTCGTAATACACTACACATTCCACAATCTTTACGCAGACCACCAACGAGCAGCTGGACGTTCCAGAAGAACTGTAAGTGAATTTGCGTTGTTAGTTGCAGACATTTTGCCAACTCGGGGTACACTGAACCCTGTAAGGGATATGATCATCAAATATAGGTCCTCCGAAAAAACCAGCTCAAAGTTGATTACAATCATCAACACCGTCTATCGCGCAAATGGGCGAATATTGCTACCCCCGATTCCGGTTATTTTAAAGACAAAAATTTTTATGTAGGTGATCCTGAGAAGATCGATATATACACTCAGTTACTTTTTTGGCGGTCTTTTTAATGTCTAAAATATTGTATATACTACATTAATTTGATACGTCTCTTATGGTTTACTCAGCGTATAAGCCATTTAAGTGCCCGGATTGATTCACCTTGACCAGATTTTTTTAATTTTGCGGAACCCTAATTAAAAGAAGAGAAGCCTTACTTATTCCTTATAACATCAGCTATCTACCAGTGAAAGTAATGTCAAAATCAATGCAACTTTTTGGGAGATTACCAGAAACAAACAAACAATCATACAAAATTTAAAAAAATATGTTTTTTGTTATGAGTGAACAAGCTGGCAAACATTCCACTACCTTATTAGTTGTTTATCCGGACCGGCCTTTTCTCTTGTGAAAGGGTTTCCGGTAACATCTGTAAGTTATAGAATAGTTTTTGATGCATTGATTGAGCAATGTCAAAACAAACGTGTTTTAGCCATTACATATATGGATAAAATCCTTAATTATCGTATAAAGAAAATAAGTAACTTTAAGGATTTACAAGCGTTAACAAACATATTTTATTATTGTAATCAAGCCCTGAAAACTTTAAATATTGAAATCTTCGGAGAATTTATTTTATTTAGCATCGCGAGCACTTGACGCAGACACGCGTTTTCGTTTTGAAACTCAAAATGTTTCACAACTACCACCTTCTCAGCATTATTAAAGTTTCTTCAAGATTACGTAAAGTTCTTAGAAACCAGCCAATTATCTTCGGATAATCCATTACCTTTGACGGGAAAAAACCTGTGGCAACTAATCGGCGATATAGTAACGAAAGGCGTTTTTCATATGTTTTCAAGATTTTACATTTGTAATCAGAATATGCCAAGTGGTACATGAAACGCTTTTGTACTCGTTCAATTCTGTCAGAATGTACTTGGTAGCAGGGATTCCAAACAGGACTATTGTATTCTAAAATTCCGCGTAGAATATATTGTAAATTATTATCGTTAGGCTGGGCTCTTTAAATATTTTCATCTGAAGACTAATAAACCCAGATAATTTGGATGATTTTTGGATTATGTTATCGATGTAATATCGAAAGCTCAAAGATCCATCTACAATGATGCCCAAGTCTAGAATAGTTGTTACTTCCTTTAATTTAATAGAGTTGATCATATAATCACCGATATTTGATAAAGACAATTTTGCCACTGATATTGACGAAGATTTTGTTTATTTCATTTTATTTCGTAAGGCACAAATACAGGTAAGAGATAAAAAAAAAACAACAATAATAACATAACTCCCAATACCTCTTAAAATCTAATACCTTATGACATATGTGCACAACTTTCTTTGTTAACAAGTACTGTGTATAGTAAATGGACGATGAAAATCTAACAATTAAATAAAAATAAATATATCAAGTGAGTGAATTTTTAAATTTAGGAAAACAAGTGAAAAATACGTCGTGTTGTAAGTTAGCTTCGTTATATCGGCTACATATTCTATTAGTGGGACTATTGTCCTATATATTATTGCTACAGGGGGAAAACAAACAATGTTTTGTGTCTTACGGAACGAGTGGGCACCTTTATATTGAGTTAACCCATCAATTCACTACCAAGAGTACCATTTCATATTTTGTGAAGAGTACATTGGTCTGCAACATTTTTTCTTTTTGAAGACTTTTAAGATTAAACTTTTTAAGCCTATCTTCAAAGACTGGTAGTTTACGTCACAGCCCAAGATTGCCACATAATGACCTAAGAAATCTACGCTAAGGAATCTCCGATATAAAAGTACTTTTATGATATAAAGAATAAAAATTGATTCTGATTTAATCATTATAGGTATAAATAAGGTTTAATTTCATGTCTTAAAATGTGAAAGCATACTTTTTCAAAATACTTTAAAATTAATTGAAAAAAAAATTGTTTCCATATAATTATTTTGAATGATTTATGTTATCTGCACTTATAAAGTAATCGAATAATAGTTGATTCTCTTGTTTACAGTGTGTTTACATATATTATAAGTTTTGTATTATTTTCTATGTCTACGGCGCACGTTTTAGATCAATTTGTAGAATTGAGAGGTTATTCTACATCGAAAAAGTGATAAAAAAAAATCAACAATTATGAAAGGCAACACGTGTGCGTTAACGGCGCGTGGCGTTTGACGGATACAACTAACACAGGTGAAACCGTGGGTACAGCTAGTATAACAATATACATTGTTCGCCTATAATTATCCGGAATTATGCAAACGCATTAGTGAAACCATTGTTATTAGTCTTTAAAAAAAGTATTAGTGAGGGTTTATTGCCTGAACTCTGGAAAATAACTAAAATAGTACCAATTTACAAATCGGGAGACAAGATGGATGTGACCAATTACAAACCTATTAGTATTCTCTGCTGTTTTGCTAAAGTCTTTGAAAGTATCCTTTATAAGTATATCAATTATCATTTAAAACCTGTAATCAGTGATAATCAACACGGTTTTGTTACTGGGAGATCCACAACCTCTCATTTGTTATCTTATATCAATCACCTAAGCAGTGCTTTTAATTTAAGTACACAAGTAGACTCGGTATACACCGATTTTGCTAAAGCTTTTGATAAAGTTGATCACAATATACTTTGTCGTAAAGCTAATCACCTTGGATTACATGGTTCATTACTGCGCTGGTTAATTTCATATTTGTCAAATAGAACGCTTCTTGTTGCCGTGTATGGCTATGACTCCATCCCATTTGTATCTACTTCAGGAATTCCGCAAGGATCAATTTTAGGACCACTTTTATTTATTTTGTTCATTAACGACCTCATTACCTCTATCAAATCTAAATGTTTGGCATATGCTGATGACTTAAAAATATACCATGAAATCAATTCAAGCGACGATTGTGCTGATCTTCAGGATGGTATCGATCGCCTATACTTATGGTGTATTAAAAATAACATGACCTTAAATATAAAAAAATGCCTTTTAATAACTTTTACCAAAAAACGTTTTTCCGTAATTTTCCCCCACAAAGTAGATAATGTATTATTGCAACGTCAAAGTAATGTCAAAGATCTAGGTGTATGGCTTGATTCTAAGCTATCGTACAAACATCATTATGATTACATGATTTTGAAAGCAAATAAAATGATGGGATTCCTCTTTAGGATAACTAAACCTTTTAAATAACCAGCTAGTTTTATCACATTATATACAAGTTTAGTGAGAAGTATTTTAGAATATTGCTCAGTAGTATGGTCCCCGTATTATCACAACCACGTAGACAGAATTGAAGCCGTTCAGAAACGTTTCCTACGACATTTGGCAGCCAAATTTGGTATAAGACAAAAGTTACCTTCATATGAGGACAGACTAAAACATTTCAATATGAACACATTGTTATCCAGATGTAAAATCAGTGGTTACTCTGTCCTTCATAAGATAGTGAATGCCAAATGGGATACGAGTGAATTGTTGAGCCAATTCTCACTTAAAACAAGCAGCAGATGAACATAAACACTTTTTCATATAAAGTACTTTTCTAATAATGTTGCTTATTATGATCCAGTTCTGCGAATGTGTAGAGCACATAATGAACATAGTAAGTACTTGGATGTGTTTAATTGTAGTGTGAGTATTACCTGAAGATATGTCTAAGTAAATTGTAAATTATTATTATGTTACTAATTGTTATTATGAGAACGTTGTGCGTTGCTTTAATCGGAGTGCAAATTGTATTGTGTTACATTTATAGTTATATTTTTATAGTATAAGTTTAGTTTGTTCTCTGTAGCAGTGCCTTTTATAAATAAATAAATAAATATCAGAAAATTACATCTGAAATATTTTTATTTAGTCTTTACTGTAATACAATGCAAACATACTTAAGTACGCATCAATAAAATTATAAGTAAAATTCATTAAAGCAAAACGTAAACAATATTTATGTCTTAGGCAGAGGTGGGTACACATTAGGCTATACCGCGGAAGACACCCATCAGGAGTATATTATTATCGACCCCGGTGATCAGGTAGACGAAGGGTCGATTAGCGTAGAAGTTATGTCCGGCCGCGCCACTCCTGAATAGTTCTACACCTGCAGGCACACATACATTATATTTACATTTATAAATTCGTAGAAAGGAATAAAGCAAAGCGGTCGCGCGAGACAAGCACACATTGAAAATTTATTGCTCGAAGTATCGTAAGCAAACAAACGATTTCTAAAAATAACTTGCTAAGAAATTTCTAACTTTTTTTAAACATTATTGGTAAATCATAAATCGATAAAATCACTGCCGGCTTGCTAGTTCTTGTTCGCAAAATCAACCTAACCGAGCATCGGTATTTTGTAATAAAGTCACTCTTTTTACTTTTTGAGAATAACTTTTGTATTTTTGATGAATGCACGTCATTTATAACATTTCATAGGCATTTCTAAAGAGTGTACTACCCGTACGCGATAGGTTGAGACTCGCCTGGAATGAAACTCTCCACCCGCTGCCCTGTAACTTCCGTCAAGCTCTCGTGTTGTACTGTAGGTAACGCCATTTTTTTAACATCTTAGTCTCGTACTGGCTTACGTCACGCAACGACGACGCGCTCCGATTTTATAATCTTATTTGATACTGGTTCGTTACTAGTTATTAGAGTTACTGCAATAATTTATCTTTATTTTTTGTGTTATGTTTATTGTTATAATGAGGGGTAAAACTTTACATAGTGGAGAGAGAAATATCGCGTTAAAAGTGTTGAACTTTTTTGAAAACGAAAAACGGAATAAACAGTTTTGTTTACCTGTTGATCAATCAGTAAAAAGTAAAACGTTGTTCTGATTACAACACTCGCTACAATAAAAAAAATAGCAGAGACGAAGTTACGGCGGGAAACTTGTTGTAATAAATTTTTGTGCACAGTACAACCATGCGTCTGTGGCGTCACTGTGGCACAAGTGCCAACTTATTGCGCACGGGCAGTACGTTATAATATAAGCCACGGCTTAGTGCTTTGACGGTATCTAATTTTGCATTATATAGAATGTAAAGGAAATGTTTTAAATTAAAAATAACTATCAAATCAAAAGCAAAATATTTTTTATTAAATTTAATCCCTAAGAAGGTGCTTATGAATGTCAAAACACTACCATCGGTTCGGAAAACATCCCAGTCATAGAATAGAACCGGCAAGAAACTCGATTAGGTTTATTAACATCATACTTTCTTTTATTCAATTACAGTATTAAATTATATAGATGCCTATATGATAGTGTGATGCCTAAAAATACAGCATTATCAACCAAGCCTTCGATTTATTCTATGATAAACGATAATTCACCTTATGTTGTGTACATTCTACAGTTATTTATGCATAGTAATGCTTCGTATACAAATAGCGTCATGTTTTTTCAACACAGTCATGTCGTATCGCCACGTGACGTCATGTGTGATAAAAATTACTTGCCTTATGGGAAAATAAATGGGTGGCTTAATTCGAGTGTCAAAATTGTGATTAAAGTAGTGATCTTAAGTGTAGTTTCGATAAAGCATCTGAGACAAACAGTTACAGTTTCAAGTGCTCAATCCAGTACCTAGTAATTGATTCAGGCTCTATGATCACTCTTTTGGAGTAAACAGATATACAAAAATGTAAATATCCTCTCTATTTTCTTTCGTATTATATACGTAGCGTGAATAGCGGCGCGACCTAAGCATTGTATTTTTGAATAATACAAAACCTTACCTGAGCTTGCAGCAGCTTCAGCTCCTTCTTCGTTAACTTCAATGAAGGCTTTTTGTACTGCAACTGATACACTCAAACTCTCATCGTTAACCAGAACCTTTGTCAAACCAGAGTTGTGCTTATCGAAGATTGCATGGACCCCAAGCTGAATAATATATTTTGTTAAATATATTATGTTAATTATTATTATTTTTATATTTTACATTTTATAAATAACATTTTTAAAGGTAATTAGATAATTAAACATGTCATTTAGAATTGAAAGTCGCAAGACTTTAAGTATAATATGTTAAAGTTGAATCTAAAAACCAAAAAATATTTATTAATGTTAAAGCTCTGTTGGGGAAAAAGCTGTAGTAAATGTATAAATGTCAATATGTAGCTACAAACTGCTGTAAAATAGTCTCTATGTTAACACAATAAAAATAAACCGCCCTTTATAATAAAAGTATAAATCTCGCACTCAGTAACCAACTTCAAAACCTGTTGGATAAGTCCCGGAGACCTACCCACTACAGTCTTGAAATTAGGCACAAAGAGAGGTCATTTAATAAAAGTTAAGGGATCATAAAAAATTAAATGAAAATTATAAAATGAAAAATTCCTAATCCAGTATGAAATTATAATGCAATGAAAATATATTATAATTTTTTTTTCTCAAAATGGGCTATAGTTATAAAGTTGAAATTAATACCGCATAACAACATTTACTACCTCAAACTGCTGTAAAAAATTAAAGTTTCTAAGGTGATATAATTACAAAATACAGCCGGTTCTGTTTTTCACAAAAAAGGCTAAAAGTCACACTCGGTCAACGAAAAGTGAGCCACATGGTGATTATTATCGCTTTTAGTGGTATTCAGAACAGCGTCCTCTCCGCTGATGATACTGCATTGGTTGCTCACAAGCATGGGTGTTCAGAACAATCAATGATCCAACAAACCATTGGAGGTGGTTGACAAGTTATGTTACCTAGGTATCAAGCGCTTGATGCAGAGATCGATTCTCACATTGACAAAGCAGCCGCTATACTGTAGAAGATTTCCTAGAAGAATTTGGGAGAACAGATATCTTACACACCCAGCATTATTGCTATTCAAGAGACAGCTACAGTGGCTGGGATATATATGCCTAATGCAACGGACTTGTTTACGCAAAAGCGCAAAGAGGTCAGTTGGGTGGTCCATTACGCTATGCGTGACATGATTAACCCAAGTAGCTAATGAAAGGAAGATCATGATAAACGCATCACCTGACCAACAAAGGTCAATTCAAGTATGATAATGACCTGTTCAGAATGACCATTGTTGAAGAAGAAGGGTCTGAGGTACAACCTAGGCTGGTAAAATGGCAGTAGAGACTGGAGAACGTGGGGTTGAAGATCAGCCGGATCAAAACTGAGCAGATGTTCTGTGACATTGATTTTTTCTCCAGTCCAAAATAAAAGAAATCTACTTAGATCCTAAGAAACCTCTAAGGCCTCCAAGAATGTCAAAACACTATTTTCGGTTCGTAAAACATCCCAGTCATCAAGAAGAAGCTACTAGAAACTCAATCGGGTTTATCAACATCTTATTTTTTTTATTAGTTTTTACAGTATTAAAATATATAAAGTTATTATCATTTTCAGTAGATGTACAGAGAGGGAATCACATCCAGACATCACCATCGTTCACGTAATCAGCTGCCCTATAATACCTTTTCTACAAGAAAACTTGCTTAACATATTTATTGAACTTATTAGCCAGCAAATCGGTAATGTGCTTAGGAAGTTCATTAAAGAACCTAGCACAGTTACTTAAAAAACTTTAATTTGATTTACTAAGTCTGAAAGATGGAATGACCCCACAGTAAATCACCGTAGGGCATTAAACTGTGGAAGTAAGCCAAGTATACTAGCCTAGCAATAGCAATATCAGTTAATTGGCGAATCTTACGTACTGCGTATGCAGCGGAGCTTAATTTCCCTGCCATGGTTTTAATGTGAGGACCCTATTGCAATTTTGCATCTAGTGTAATACCTAAGAATACGTTATTATCAACAAAGCCCACTAAGTTCTCTACCTTAATATTACTATCAGCACGTTGGGCATTGGATAAGGCAAATCCGATACTGTTTTTGTTTGCATTTAACAATAGATTTTTACAAACCTTCCTGATATTTTAACTGAAGTATTATTTTCATGCCTAACCTTTGAATATTTTCTTTTCACTTAACTTAGATCGTGTATCCTTGTTAGTCTGGTTCGATTTTAGTTTCATAGGTTCTGTCTTACAAAGCGACAAGCTACAAGCGACGGCGGTATTGACCTGTACATAGCATGCCGAATAAGAGCTGATGAAGTGGCGATAAGTCTAGGAATCACTTGTGATCTTTACATGCTTCTTAAACTTAAGGGGAAAATCTTTAAGAAAGTTATAAGTTCTATTGTTTTGTATGAATCAGTGTGCTATGCTACAAAAACCAAGGATGAAAGGAGAGTGTATCTAGGAGAGATTCAAATGTTAAAATGGATATGTGAAGTGCCAAAAATGGATATAATAAGGAATTACCCATTCCATATTAGAGGAAGCCTAAAAGTATCACCAGTGACTTACAATTTAAAAAAAGGATAATTATGATGTTATAAACAAGTAGTGCGAAGGGAGTTCATGTGACGAAAAAGACAATGGGGATGAAAGTAAGCGGTAATGCGAGGAGAGGGTGCCATAAAAAGAATTAGATGGGCTATATGCTGCAAGATATGCGTGTGCAGAAAGTGAGTGCAGAGATAGCGGGCTGACAGACTGGAGGGAAAAAGGAAGACGTGCTGTACCGACCCTCTCTAGTGTGGGATAAGAGCAGGTATAAGATGAAAGCTTTTGAGTGTTAACAATATTATCATAAACTTTACTAACATTTGTGAAAACTTTGAAATAGTCAACTATTTTGTTATAAAGTTAAGTATTAAAATCCTGTATTACCTTAGGTAAAATTTTCGTAAGATCAATTTCAGTTTCGATGTTGAACTTTGGTAAGGTTACTTTCACATTAGTAGAGGTCATATTCTTCAATTCGTCCAACAGATCATAACCATCGGCTAAGTTTTTCAAGACATCATTTAGACTTTCAATTCCATCTGGCAGCACAATGACCATGCTTGCCTGTTCACTTTCGAAAGGCATTACCAAAATCTAAAAAGCAATGGAATTAAATTTATCTATTGTACCTGCATCATTAATTCAGATTATTCCATTATTTATCACAAGGGTTGGTACCATTTATATGTTCTATACATAGCATTGAATTATAAAAACATACTTATTGCTGGGAGTGAATACTTTTTAAATTTGATTTTTCTTCTAAATTTCGAAATTAATATGTAAAAGAAGTATTATTTAAATAACACGAGAATTTGCTTTGCTTAAAAACCCATTTATTTACATAAAAATAAAGTATCATAAATTTCTTCTAAAAATTTTGAAGGCAATCTTGGTTTATTTATTACAATAGCATATAAGTAAATTGGTTATAAACACATTATAAGTATACCTGAGCTCGCAGATCTGGGCTAACTCCATATTTGAATTTATTCTCTGTGTACATCATTGATATGTCGACAGTAGTTTTTTTGTTTATTTGGAAAGGCAGTTCCTTTGTATTCTCAGGCATAAATTTAATCTTCCACGTGCCCTACAATATAAAGTCTTTATAAAATCTCATCTAATACTATCTACTGAGCAATAATATACATATATATTATTTTAGTTTATAGTTTATAAAACTGCTTCTTTCCCACCTCTTTCTTCATTACACAAATGTTCTGCACTGAAAGTTGAGTAGACTTACAATGATTTATGTATTATGATAGTAATGATCTATATTATATTTTTAACAATATTATAATATTACCTTGAAATATAAAGCGCTGATTAAAACTACCCTGGTACTAGAGTCGATGCTGTTTGAATGCAACAGGTCTTTAATTCGATCATTTGTTTTGCTCTCCACCTGTATTATGATGAAACATATTATCACAAATAATTGAAAAAATATTTGGAATTAAACTATTCTACTAAGTACATATTTGATATTACTTTATTGTAGTGAACTATTTGTATTATAATATAAATCTATTATTCATATTCGGTTACATTATATTCATATAAATAATATAATTTAGTTATACGTAATAAAAATTACCCATTTATTGATTTTTTCAACAGATCCAGGCCCATTATTAAAGTTTAAACTCTCGAAAGATGTATGAAATACTTTAGCAGCGTCTTTGTCCAATTCGGGATAAATTGTATATGGTCCCTCTTTCAAATACACTTGATTTGCTATCTTCAGTGTACTGCTACTACCCTCTATTGGTTTTAAGCTGGTTGTAATATTCTCGAATGATGAACGAATCTAAAATCAATAGTTTTTGTATTATCAGTTGTACTATATTAAAAGTAACCTATGTAAACCCCCTCTCTCTCTCAATATATTAGTAATTTTCTCTAAGGGTATAGTTTTTAAAGACTACCTTAGCAATAAATAGTTTATATAAAAGTAGGATCATCAATTACACAATCAATCAATATCAATTAGAGTACAATGTTAACCGAGTTCCACCACTGTTCCATGAATGCATCACTTATTCTATAACTAATGCAGACAAGGTAATAACAAGATCTTGAAAAATATACTCACAGAATCATCATCTGGAAACTCAAGACATTTAAGCAGTTCTTCGTGAGCGGGGTCAGTACTACCCAAAGTCAACAGAGCCAGTAGATATTCTGCTGATAGTGGTGAAGACACCAAATTTTTGCTTTTGTCAAGTTCCTGTAAAGATAGTTTAATAAGTTTTCAGCAGAATATACACGACTAACCACTGCTAGTGAAGTAAGTGTGTTCTACTGAAGTAAGTACGGTCCAAGTAATAAATAATACACATTATCAGAGTTTATCTATTTTGTTGTAATTTGCTAATCGCCAAAATTTTATTCCACATTCTTCCTTAGTTCTACTTGATCATATTTATACTTTACATTTAGCATTATTGAAGCCTATATTTATTGAAGTGACAATTTCTTTAGTATCATTCAGTATTGAAATTCCATGAAAATAATTATGAACACTAACTAAAAGAGACCGGCATTATTACAGGAGAATCTATGGATTTATTAGCCGGCGAGATTAGGACTAGGATTAGGATTAGGATTACGATTAGTACGAGATTAGGATGGCCCTTAAGCAGCTTAAAAACAACAAGACACCGGGTGATGACGGAATTACATCAGAGCTTCTTAAGGTCCTGCAGAAGCTCTTTAATTCCGTTATACTCGAGGGTAAAACGCCGGAAACGTGTGGCGGCAGCGTGGTGGTCCTGTTCTTCAAGAAAGGTGATAAAACCTTATTGAAGAACTATTGGCCTATCTCGTTGCTGAGCCATGTTTATAAGCTGTTTTCGAGGGTCATCACGAATCGTCTCGAGCACAAATTTGATGACGTCCAGCCTCCCGAACAAGCCGGTTGCCAAAAAGGCTTTAGCACCGTAGACCACATCTATACGCTGCGGCAGATTATACAGAAGACTGAGGAGTATAATCTGCCTTTATGCTTAGCATTCGTGGACTACGAAAAAGCCTTTGATTCGGTCGAAACCTGGGCAGTGTTGCAGTATCTCCAGCGGTGCCGTATTGACTATCGATATATCGAAGTGTTGAAGTGCTTTTACAACAGCGCCACCATGTCGGTCCGAGTACAGGAGCAGTGCACGAAGGCAATTTCTTTGAGAAGAGGCGTTAGACAGGGAGACGTAATATCTCCGAAACTGTTTACCGCCGCTCAAGAGGACGCTTTCAAGCTCCTGGAGTGGCAAGGACTCGTCATCAATGTCAATGGCGAGTCCATCACTCACCTTCGATTTAACGACGACATCGTAGTCATGGCAGAATCGCTGGAAGATCTTGGCACAATGCTCGATGGCCTCGACAAAGTTTCTCAACAGGTGGGCCTTAAAATGAACATGGACAAGACGAAAATCATCTCGAATGTCCATGTGGTGCCCACTCCAGTATCGGTTGGGAATTCTTGTCTAGAAGTTGTTGAAGAATATGTCTACCTGGGACAAACAGTCCAGTTAGGTAGGTCCAACTTTGAAAAAGAGGTCAGTCGACGAATCCAACTCGGCTGGGCTGCGTTCAGGAAACTGCACGACGTCTTCTCATCCAAAATATCTCAGTGCCTCAAGACGAAAGTCTTTGACCAGTTTGTGTTGTCAGTGATGACATACGGCACAGAGACGTGGTCGCTCACTGTGGGCCTCATAAGAAAGCTCAAGGCCGCTCAGCGAGCTATGGAGAGGGCTATGCTTGGTGTTTCTCTACGAGATCGAATCAGAAATGAGGAGATCCGTAGACAAACTAAGGTAACTTACATAGCCAAAAGGATTAACAAGTTGAAGTGGCAGTTGGCGGGGCACATAGTTCGGAGAACTGACGGCCGTTGGGGCAGAAAGGTTCTCGAGTGGAGACCACGCACCGGAAAGCGCAGCGTAGGACGGCCCCCCACTAGATGGAAAGACAACATAATAAAGGTCGCTGGGAGCCGTTGGGTGCAGGTCGTATAAGATCGGTTGCTCTGGAGATCTATGGGAGAGGCCTATGTTCAGCAGTGGACGTCCTGCGGCTAAAATGATGATGATGATGAGAAAATGAGAAAGTGTGTCCTATTATCTCGGTCTCCTCTTTGTACACATGTTTAGTACGCCTGCATATCACGACGCCTTAGTGAAAAGGCGTCATAGTCATTGTCGTGTATTGTTTGTCTGAATATTGTTATGAATTCTAAATATTTCACTTCCACCGCGTGTGAACTGCAATGCACACAATATTTTTTGTTCACATTAGTGAGAATGTTCAGTGTGTACTTATAGTATTTTTTATGTAATTCCAATAATTTTTGCAGCATACCTACGCGAATAAAGCGAAGAAAGTTTATTTATAGCTATTTTTTTTTTTAATAATTTGTGTAAAACTATCGACGTTATAACAGGAATTAATTATTATCTCAATTAAAATATAGCCTATGTTACTCGCTGATAATGTAGCTTTATACTGGTGAAAGTAAAGTACATTTGCGAAAAGTAAATAATATTTTATAATAATTTGTTTTCACACATTATTTTCACTTAATAAGTTTTGTATGCACCTAATATTTGTACTTGGTAAGTTCGTATATTTAAACATTTTATATCAAATAGAAAATACTATAAATTGATTTTTAGTTCTTATGTTAACTAATTCCTAATGAACTCCAATAATATTAATTTCCACTTACATTGTAAAACCTAGCTGAGAAACTAGCGACTGCTGATGAAATTGCTTGAGCGTCCATGGTCCCTTCAGAACTGTTCACTTGCAGAGCTTACTTTAATTAAATACTACAACAATAAGGAAAACAAAAATCATGTGGAAAATACAGCGCTATAAATAAATGATTGCATTATCAAATAATTAAACGCTTCATATAACCGTTGACGAGATCGTTTGCCGCAAACACCGGCAATCGGTAACTGGCCACACAAAACTATTTTATCTTTAACTAGCAATCCGCCCCGGCTTCACACGAGTAGCAGAGTATTACATATAACTCTATTGGCTTACGCGGCACACTCCAGTAAAGCTTCTAGTCGACCTAATATTTTCAGAAATCTCCAACAATCATCGTTATAATTAGCCAATTTACAAAAAATATTAATAATAATAAGTTTTTATTCATTAGACCTCACACATTACTAAATTAACTTAATCTAATACAATTAATAATCACTCCAGGCACTTGTTCTCTTGATTACAAGTTCTTTACAAGTATTTACAATAAAACATAAAAACAAACACATCAGTAAATATGAGCTATAGTCAGTCCAAATTATCCAAATAATTTTATCCAAATTAATAACCCAATATAAACAATACAGTTAAGAATATGAGCTTTTGGTTAAGTCTGTTAGCAGTTGTTGATGAGCATTACAGGAGTAATCAAAACTGTGAGAGATAGAAACCTTGCTGAGATTATTAGGAAACAATAGATAATAGATTCTCCGTACTGGTGTATACAAGTGAAAGTAACCAATTATAAACAATACGGTATATTTTATTATATAATAATATATGAAGAACTAAAATGCAACAGAATTTATGTGAAAATTGTAGATGGATTGCAATCATCTCACATACACGGTTTTTACATATTTTATTAAGCTGTATAAAAGATGATATACGGCACAGAGACGTGGTCGCTCACTGTGGGCCTCATAAGAAAGCTCAAGGTCGCTCAGCGAGCTATGGAGAGGGCTATGCTTGGTGTTTCTCTACGAGATCGAATCAGAAATGAGGAGATCCGTAGACAAACTAAGGTAACCGACATAGCCAAAAGGATTAGCAAGTTGAAGTGGCAGTGGGCGGGGCACATAGTTCGGAGAACTGACGGCCGTTGGGGCAGAAAGTTTCTCGAGTGGAGACCACGCACCGGAAAGCGCAGCGTAGGACGGCCCCCCACTAGATGGAAAGACGACCTAATAAAGGTCGCTGGGAGCCGTTGGGTGCAGGCGGCATAAGATCGGGCGCTCTGGATATCTGTGGGGGAGGCCTATGTTCAGCAGTGGACGTCCTGCGGCCGAAATGATGATGATGATGATGATGTATAAAAGATATAAATTACATGTATAAAAAATCCATTCGGTAGTTTTTGAGTTTATCGCGTTCAGTCAGACGCGGTAGGATGACTTTGTTTTATATTATAGGTACTAACTGTGCCCCATGATTAGTAACTCTCCACCGCACCGCAACCAACCTACCAGTGTAGCCTAAAGCTACTCTTACTTGTCGTACTTTCCTACAACTGTCCTGATTGCTTGACTTTTAAAATTACTGCTCGGCCCCTTAGGATCACAGCATGAAGTTATCCTTCCTCAATAAATAAGCTATAATATACAAAAATTTTTTTTTTTTAATCTGACTGGTAATTAGCGCGTTCAAATAAACACTTGATTTTATTAAAATAACAAATCAACTTTTTAATTCTTTAGACTCAACGAATAGATTGTATTTCAATGTTGGTTTATTTTTTCTTTCTCAATACTTCTGAAGCATCAGCGAAGTCGTCACTATTTGTAGCCATTTGTTGGTAAAAAAAAATCAAAACGCACACCGAATTTCACTTTTACCTTTTACAATGTTCCATAGATAATTATCGTCAAGTAATCACTAATAATACAAACGTGTTGTTTTTTCAAAATTCAATTACGTCGGGGGGGTTGTGGTTCTTTGTTCCAGCCCACATAAATAGTAGAACGTTCACAAGATAAAAATTACGATAATGATAGTGAAGAGAATGAAGGCGAAGTATGAAACGAATACTAGTGAAATGAAATGAAAAGTTAAGATATATTCGGACAGACACAGACAATATGATAGTTCAATATTTATACATATAGAAATTATGTACAGCGATAACGTGTTACTAAAAGTATTATATCTTCACGAGTAGAGGGCGCGGGAGCTGCACCGTCGATCCGAAGCGATTGTGTAACGTGGTTCGATACGTCACATGCTTTTTAATGAACCAACCAGAACCACGTCGCAAACTGCGTCTTGTATCAACAACATTTTTAGTCACTTTAAAATTATTAGTAATAGTATAATTACTGGAATACGGTCTGACGTTAAAGTAAACTATGGTGTACCTAGCAGTGATTATAAGAGAACGGTTAGACTTATTTCAGAAATTACATTAGATCATTTGTATGCAGAGCTGGGCAAAATACATGCTTTGTTTTAATAAAAATAAAAATAACAAAATACTATCTCGCATGTATTTAAAATACGAAATACAAAATATTTTAAAGTCGTGTATTTGAAATACAAAATACAGTAAAATGTAAGGTTATGTAAATAATAGGTCCTTGCTTATGAAATTAGAGTTTTATATGTAAATGAAAAACAAAAAAAAAAAGGAAATTATACATTTAATCAATAAAAGTATGTACCATTATTATCTATGTACTTGCACCATTTTATAGGTAGTTTTTGATTTCATTTGCTAAAAAAATTGTGGGAGCGAGAATCAGTGAAATCTTCTAAAGTAGTTTGGACAGCCGCGGAATTGAAATTTTTCCTTGTAAGAAATTGTCCAAATTCTATCATTCATCTATTGTAAGCAACTGCAAACCATGAAGGAAGAACTTACTACTAAACAACCGAGATTGGTCAATCGCTCTAGGCCACTGCTGCTTCACGACAACGCAAGACCACGCACTGCACTACAAACAACCACTAAGTTAGATGAGCTACAATTGGAATGAACAGTACTCCTCGAACCTTGCTCCAACAGATTACCATTTTTTCCCGAATGTGGACAACTTCTTACAAGGGAAAAAATTCAACTCCGATGCGGCAGTCCAAACCGCTTTCAAAGAGTTTATTGATTCTCGCTTCCATGGTTTTTTTAGTAAAGGGATCAATGAACTACTTATGAGATGGCAAAAGTGAATAGATAACAACGGTGCATACTTTGAATAATTAAATAAATTTTACAAAAAAAATTGACTTTATATTTCTCCCGTACAAAACTTCAATTTCATATGTAAGGACCTAATATTATTACTGTAATATATTATACTTTTTAACTATACTAGGCTATATATTATGTGTATTAAAAGGATTTATTAGTACAATTTACTTGATTACTTAATATTTATTTTAACAAATGCTTTCCAGAATTTATAGTGCAATTGGTTTTATTTTTGTTACCTATATTTTCGAATGAATTCTATCTTCCATAATAATTATTTAAAGGGTAAGTAAATCTATATAAACAATAAAATTGAAGTGTCTGTTTGCAATGCCAAAATAATAGCGTTTTACTAAATTCATATATATGTTTATACGGTACCTATAACAAAACACCAATTTTTAAAATTTTTGTCTCTCTGTGAGTTTATCCGTCTATCTGACTGTCTGTTCCGGGTAATCTCCGAAACGGTTGGAACGGTTTTAGACGGGACTTTCATTGGTAGATACCTGATGTTATAAAGAGTAACATGGGCTACTTTTATTTTAGAAAAATAAATGGGGTTCCGCGCAAATGAAAAAGAACTGCTCATGGCGCTTAAATGGCTTACGTTAAATAAACCATAAGAAATATATTAAATTAATATACTACATAATTTTAGATATTTAAAAAGACTTACAAATCAGTCAGTGAGAGCATATGACTCTTCTAAGGATCACCCACAAGAATATATAACCGGGAGCGAGAATAGCACTATTGGCGCGTATACCCGTTCGACGGCATTCTACAGTCCACGCGGACGAATTCCCGAGCCCAGCTAGTATAATATAAAACGTAAATAAAATAAACTCAATAATAGATTAATAATTACCTACGCATAGTATTTAACATATTTATTTAATAAACTCCAATTAACACAATGAAACGTTTTCGTGTTGTTAATTAAATTATACACTGACCGCAAATAAGAATTCGTGCGCTAATTATTTCAAACAGGACGGCTGCTACACACGGAAAACAATTATAAGGTGTTAATAAGTGAATTCCAAAAACATAATATCATCGAAAATTAAATTTATTTAAATAATAAATGAATATTATGTTGAAGTATTCAATTAACGTTTATAATTAATAATATTTATTAGGTTATGGTTTCTTAATATTGAAAAAAAATTCTATATACAAACCAAATTAATTATGTTGCTTATAGCATTCGGTAAAAACATTAAGAATAGGAAAATAAATATCGAAAAATAATGATTATTAATAACAATGAGAATTATAATAAACTAATTAATATTTTATTTTTATTCTTTAACAATATAACGCGTTAAACTTTTTATAATTCATGAAAACATTGCAAGTCTAATTAGACATAATTAGCATAAAGCATTTAATAATTTGATAATCCTATTATTTATTTGCATCGCGGTATTTTCCATACGATTTTTTCCCTTATTGTTAAAGTATTTAATTACTGTGAGCTCTGCAAGAGAACAGTTCTGAAGTTACCATGGACGCTCAAGCAATTTCATCAGCAGTCGCTAGTTTCTCAGCGAGGTTCTGCAATGTAAGTGGAAATTAACATTATTAGAGATTATTAGGAATTGTTAAGTTTAAAGAAGAACTAAAGATACATTTATTATATTGTCTTCTCGATTTAAATGTTTAAACATATGAACTTACCAAGTATAAATTAATAGGTTCACTATAACTTAATAAGTGAAAATAATGTGTGAAAAAAAATTATTCTTAAAAATTGTTTACTTTTCGCAAATGTAATTTAATATCTAAACTAACATAATAAGCTCACGAGAGAGTTTTATTTTCTTTGGTTTTTGTGAACGTGCTAATATCTGGGACTATCAGATACGTCAGAAAAAATATTTTAGCATTTTATAGCCCATAAATATATATGTCTGTACTTTCAATATTTTTCAAAATTTCCCGATAGGCACACTACGTGAACAATACTGATCACGCGAATATGACAGTAAAATTCAATCAATTGATAGAGTGTAAGGAATTTCAATATTAATTTTTGTAATCGTAAAAAATCAAAAATCCAGAAAAAATGTAATTTCGTCGGTGCTTGACCGATTTTGATTAAAAAAATTACACGAGAATTATACGCCATTCTATGGATGATGAACTATGAGAATTATCAGTAACCATTTTAGGAACCGCAAAAAAAAAAGAATTTGCAAAAATTTACAATCTCATTAATACTAAACCGATTTTATTAATTTTGTACACGGGATTTATAAGTGTTTATATAATTTTTGGGGTATAAGAATTGTCAATATTACTTCTCCAAAAAAAAATTAAGCTCTAAAAATGTAATTTTCATCAATCCTCAACCGATTCTGTTCAAATTTTCTAGACGGGAAGCATACATCATATCATAATTGAGAAGCTATAAGATTCATTAATAATACATTAGAAATCGTAGAACAGAATAATAATTATACACTGTTTTTTTTCAATTGTACATAGAAAATACATGTCATGCTACTCTTCAAATTGCTATGTAAATAACTACTGCGTTACTAACAAACGCGTGAGGAGCCGCGGGCACACCGCTAGTAATATAATAAAGCGCAAGGATATTCTGTTAATTTTTTTATACACGCTAATCTCTGGAACTAACAGTCGGATTCGAAATTTTTTATGTGTTATTGTTTAAAAATAAAATATGATTAAAAACGGAAATGAACATTTCAAAACCAAACTTGACTTACTACAATCAACTTATTTTTAAACTAGATACTTTGCATTAGGTAAAGAGATAGGAGAATGTGCAACATCCGGACGACCGAGCTTTGCTCATTATCTACAACAAACACCTATAAAGGTACACTGAAAATGAGAAACATTACCTAAAACAAAATTTCATCCAAATCGTTGGTGCAGTTTCCGAGAAACCTATCACATATATATACATACCTACACAAAAATTGCTCACTTAAAACTATTAGACAGTTTTATGGCCAAAGAGTGTGATAGATTATCATAGCTTCCAGGTGTAGGGAAAGTAAACGGACCGTACTTACTTCAGTAGAGCACACTTACTTTACTAGCAGTTACTGGTAGTATATATTCTGCTGACCACGAATTAAACTATTTTTACAGGAACTTATCAAAAGCAAAAATGTGGTATCTTCGCCACTTTCAACGGAATATCTTCTGGCTCTATTGACTTTGGGTAGTACTAACCCCGCTCATAAGGAACTGCTTCAATCTCTTAAGTTTTCAGATGATGATTCTGTGAGTATGTTTTTAAAGATCTTGTGTTATTAGCCTGTCTGTGTTCACTATAGAATAAGTGATGCATTCATGGAATAGTGGTATAATAACTTGCTTAACATTGTACATTGATAACACCACTGCTACATCTCATTATCATGTAAATAATTTATTTATGATCCTACTTTTATTTGAACTATTTATTGCAAAGGTAGTCTTTAAAAAATTATGCCCTTAGAGAAAAAGCTTAATAAATTGAGGAGAGGGGGGTTTTACAGGTAACTTTTAATATAATAGAACAGCTGACAATACAAATACTATTGATTTTAGATTCGTTCATCATTCAATAATATTACAACCAGTTCTAAATCATTAGAATCAGTAGATGGTATTACACTGGACACAGCAAATCAAGTGTACGTGAAAGAAGGACCAAATGAAGTTAATCCCGATTTGAAGGAAGACGCTGCCAAAGCGTTTAGTACAACTTTCAAGAGATTGAACTTTGATAATGGGAGTGGTTCTGTTGAAACAATAAATAAATGGGTAATTTCTATTATATACAATTAAGTGCTATTATTTATAATACGAATATAATATAACATAATATGAGTAATAATACATTTATATTATATTACTTAGAGTATACATCACTATAGTAATCTCTAACATGTATTTATTACAATAGTTGATTCAATATATGTTTATTAATTTTTAATAATATAATGTAAGCAATTCATCATAATGTTATAATATGATACAGGTGGCGAGCAAAACGAAAAATCGAATTAGAGACCTGTTGCATTCAGATAGCATCGACTCTGATAGATACCAAAGTAGTTTTAATCAGCGCTCTGTATTTCAAGGTAAAATTATATTATTAATAATATATATAAATTGTAACTATGATAATACACAAAAAAAATAATTGTAAGCCTTCTCAATATTCAGTACAGGACATTTGTGTAATGAAGAATGAGGACGTGGGAGATAAAGCGGTTTAATAAACTATAAACTAAATCGTTGGAGCCGTTTTAGAGAAACCAATTACAAGAATGTTGCTGGCGACAAAGAAGATGTCGATAATTTTCAACTTTCTTTTAAATTTACACACCTACCTACCTAATATGATATAGTAATAGTAATGTAATATAGTAATAGTATTAAATGAGATTTTATATTGAGGGTACGTGGAAGATAAAATTTATGCCAGAGAATACAAAGGAACAGCCTTTCAATACAAAAAAAAATAGTACTGTAAAGCTATCAATGATGTACACAGAGAGTAAATTCAAACATGGAGTTATCCCAGATCTGGAAGCTAAGGTATACTTTATGCTTTCGTAATAAATAAACCAGGATTGCCTTGAAATTACTTAGAAAATTTGTAACATGTTACTTCAAGTTTTATGTAAATATATGGCTTTTAAAAAAAAAACAATTCTCGTGAAATTAAAATATTATTTTCTATTGTTCATTTCGAAGTATAGAAGAAAAAAAGACAAATTTACAAAAGAATATATTTTTATAATTCAAACTATAGTTATAACAGGTAAGTGATATCATCACTTGAGTGAGTGATAGATGAAGGAATAACTACTCTGAATGAATGGTCCATGAACAATAAATAATTTTAATTTCAATGCTTTTTAGATTTTGGAAATGCCTTTCGAAAGTGAACAGGCAAACATGGTCATTGTGCTGCCAGATGGAATTGAAAAGGTAGATGAAGTCTTGAAAAAGTTAGCCAATGGTTATAATCTCTTGGAGCAATTGAAAGACTTCAAATCTATAAATGTGAAAGTAACCATACCAAAGTTCAAGATTGAAACTGAAATTGATCTTAATAAAATTTTGCCTAAAGTAATATAGGATTTTATTCCATAATTTTATGACACAATAGTTGACAATTTTAATGTTTTTGGCAATATAAATATAATACACAACAAAAGTTAGTCACCTGCCTTCTCTGAACTCATTCTCTGTACATGCATATCCTCCTTCACATAGTTCATCCCAGCCTTTTTAGGGTACCCTCTTCTCGCATTACCGCTTACTATCATCTCCATTATCTTTTTCGTTGCATGAGCTCCCTTCCTTCGGGTAAAATATCCATACCAGCATTATCTACTATTCTTAAAATTTTCAGTCACTGATGATACTTTCAGGCTTCCTCTAATATACTCATTCCTTATATTATCCATTCTTGTCCGTTCGGGAAGCTACGTAAAATATTCTCGTTCAAGATACCGTAGTATCTCAAGACGAAACTCTTTGACCAGTGTGTGTTGCCAGTGATGACCTGTGGCACTGAAACGAGATAGCTAACTATGGGCCTCATAAGAAAGCTCAAGGTCACTAAATGGGAAATGGAAAGGGTTATTTATGCTTGGAGTCTCTTTGCGTAATCAAATCAGAAATGAGGAGATCTGCATAAGGATTAAAGTAACTGATATAGCTCTAAGAATTACTAGACTTAAATGGCAGTGGCTGGGGCACATTGCTCGTCAGATGAATGGCCGATGGGACCGAAGAGTTCTCGATTGTCGGCTACATACCGAAAGACGCAGCGTGGGCAGAGCCACCACACAGTACACCGATGACCTGATAAAAGTTGCGGGAACCTGCGGGATGCAAAAAGCGCAGGACCGCTGATTGTGGCGACTATTGCGGGAGGCCTATGTCCAGCTTGTTCTGAATATATCAGCCCCATTATACTCCGTCCTATATAATCCTGTATATTGTGACCGAGTACATAGTTATCGCCATACCAAGTTTCATCAAAATCCGCCCAGTAGTTTTGCTCAGCGTGATGCGTGCAAATACATACAGACTGGCAGCCAAAAGTTTCAACAATTGGTGATTTGGTATCTAAATCATACCAACAACATCACTAAAATATATTTCTTTATTTAATATACAGATACGCTTTTATTACATGTATAGATGAAAAGGCCACGGCGTCAGAAAATAATTTATCTGCACTCCCATGAATTTCTTGCCAGTATTCTCAATTGGAGTTTTATATTGCACAATAATGTTATCAGTTGCAAATTATACTAATAGTTTAAACGTTATCGGATATAATGACAGCAGGCATTTACTCAGCATTTTCCCAACAGAGTTAGAATTTAATAAATATTTTAGGTTTTAATTCTAATTTAAAAAGTTATACTTAAAGTCTTACGACTTTGAATTTAGATGACATGGTTCAATTCTGATTGTCTTACTTAACAATTTTATTACGCAATCTGAAAATACAATAAGAATAAACTATCAAACAATTATTATACAGCTTGGGATTAATGCAATTTTCAATCCGCACAACTCTGGATTGACAAATATTCTGGATAACGATGAGAGTTTGAGTGTGTCAGTTGCAGTACAAAAAGCCATCATTGAAGTTAACGAACAAGGAACTCTAGCTTCTGAAAGCTCAGGTAAGGTTTTTTATTATTCAATAATGCAATAGTAAGGACGTGCTACTGTTCATATTAAGTATAAAATACGAAGGTAAATAGATACAATCGTTACATTTATTATACTCCAAAAGAGAGATTATAGGGTTTGAATGAATTATTAAGTACTGGATTGACCGTTAGAAACTGTCACTGTTTGTCTCAGATACTCTATCGAAAGTACACATAAGAGAACTACTTTTAATCACAATTGTACACTTGACTGAAGCCATCCATTTATTTTCCCTTAAGACAAGTAGTTTTTTTTCACACAAGACGTCGCCTGGCCGTACGATTTACGTATTGAATAAACATGACGTCATTTGTACATTAAGCATAGTGTATAAATAACTGTATAATGAACACAAAATAAGGTGAAATATCGTTTATCATACTACTCGGAAACAAATTTTGCATGTAAGATACATAGGTATATATACATTAACATCAGCCTCAGAGAACAAAATTTTTGATTTGTAACTTCAATTGCCTTTCGTTTAAATTTTTGACAAATAAAAGAAAATTAAATGGAAACCAATTTGTATTAATTTTTTTGAATTTTCCTTAACGTTCAAGTCCGTAAACCGCCCTCGGTGGACTGCTTTTTTGTTAATCAAGTGGTGCCACCTCTATAAAAGGACGGCAAGGGCAGTGCGTTCAACAACTTTTTGGTTTCTTAAGAAGCAAAAGAAAAACTGGAAAGTTGAAATCCTGCTTTCGTTTCGAATATCTGGAAAGTTTTTTGCACTTGATTGAATAAATTCCAATTTTTGCTTACCGTAAATTGGCCTGCGGTGGGTTTTAGCTTCTTTTTGAAAATAGTTTTTTTTTGTGTATGAACTCCAAAACTCTTGGAACTTAATGTTTTTTATTTTTTTTTAAAAATTTTGCCCAGGGAGCTTTTAATAAAAAACCTTCCCTTTCGCCCTTCATTACCTGGCACCGGGCCCAAAATTTAATAACCCAGGGTGCCCCGGGGAAGCCTAATTAACCACCTTCCCAAACGTCTTATTTTTTTTTTTACGAATTTTTAAATTTTACTTAATTTTTTCTGCGTCAAGTTTGCAGAATTTAATTGAGCCTAAAATAGGAGGTTTTCGTAAAGCATGATTCCCCGGAACTTTTTGCGGCAATCGTTGGGCAAACTTCCAACTACGTTTTTTTTCATCCGCCAAAACTTAGAAACCCCTTCCCGACCTTAACCCTTTGCGTAAAACGCTTAAAGCAAAATTTGGTAAACGAAAACAAATAGCTGGGCGTTTTGGGAATCCAAGCGTTAGCAAATTTTTCCCCCTTTTTGGTGGACAACTGCGAATCCGAATTCCCAAAAAGAAGTACAAACAAGCCTCAAATTCTTCTTTTTTGAACGTACAAAATCCGAACTAAGGCAAGTTAATGTTAACATTTAGTTTTGGGCTTTTTCTTTTAATCCCCAAAAAAAAGAGTTTTGCCAACTCAATCATTTTATTCGAAAAGTGAATGATCTGCAAAAAGAACCAGCCTAAATCGGTAAAAGGAGAAACAAAATGGTCCAAAACGGTTAACGATTTCTGAAAATCCCGAAAATTCCCCTTTCTTTTTTGGAAAGGGTCTGAAAAAAAATTGCGGAAAAGGTTCAATGCACCGGTTTTCGTTAAGTTAACCCGGGTGGCTCCTCGAAGGGAGGAATCCAGAATACACCGATTACAATTAAAAGAAAAACGGCCTTCAAATAATTGGCAATATTAAAACTTTTCGAAAGATTCAAAAGGTCGCTTGGATACTTGGAAACAAAAACAAAAAACGGCTGCGCGTTCAACAAACTTTTGGTTAGCACTCTTATGTATTCTTCCGTGTAAAGTCCCAAGGGAAAAACAAGGAGTGAGGGAGCCTAATGTTTTCCAATTCTTTTCGAAGGCCATTCAAAATAATTTTTCAAACCCGGTAACAGAAAAGGATTTTTTCGCAATTTAAGATAAGAACTTTGGAAAAAAATTTCGTTTTCGTTTCGGCAATCACCCGCTTTTCAACCGTTAAACACGCTTAAAAGAACATTTTTCAAAAATTTACAACCTATGTATGATAATTTGGGCCCGTTTACCACTGGTTATGTATTTTACCATAAGGCACAGTTTCATGGCTTTGCGGCGCTAATGTAAGAAATATGTATGTTGGCTTCATACAAAACTCATTATATACGAGCTGTGCCCGCGGCTCTACTCGCGTGGACTACAGAATACTGTGTTAAGTGTTTAGTGCACTTCTTGATTGGGCAAGGTTTGTGACTGATCGCGTACATCCGCTACTGAACCGACGGAACTGTCAGTTGTACCGAAAAGTCGCGGTCCGGCACATTCCCACTCCTAAAACCGGCCGTATAGTCGTAACGGCCATAGTTAATTTGATTACGCTCGCGAGTGTTCGACCGCTGGAAGCAAAAAAAGGAATTCTTTACGCCGCGCGTACTAACAAACTAATTGAAGTGCCTGGGATTATTCTTAAGCATTCCACAACCTTCACGCAGACCACCAACGAGCAGCTGGACGTTCTAGAAGAACTGTAAGTGGATTTGCGTTGTTAGTTGCAGACCTTTTGCCAACTCGGGGTACACTGAACACTGTACGGGGTGCGATCATCAAATATTGGTC
Source organism: Saturnia japonica (assembly GCA_033032175.1). Classification (NCBI taxonomy): domain Eukaryota; kingdom Metazoa; phylum Arthropoda; class Insecta; order Lepidoptera; family Saturniidae; genus Saturnia; species Saturnia japonica. Next base: position 2,447,269 of record CM065330.1, read on the forward strand.
CTTCGAAAAAAAACAGCTCAAAGTTGATTACAATCATCAACACACTGTGCGTATCGTTATAGCTGCACTTGTTAGGACGCAGAATAGTTCTTTTAAGCGTCTTGTAGTGAAACTGTGTCCACTGCCTTCCCAGTAACTACGTTATCTGTTTGTTTACTTATTCTAATCGATATAATATTTAACAGAAATGATAGATGACTCAGATAGTTTAACTATTCCGTTTGTCAGAGATTAAACAAATACATTAAAGGCTCAACTACAATCTCATCATTCCGGTAGAAAGATTTACAGATATTTTATTGAATATACAACAAATACGATTGGATGAAGTGGCATATCAAGATTTTGTTGTGAATGTGCAAATGTACTTAGGATCATCGGTTGTCATTAAAATGTTGCTGCAATAATTCTCTACTTAGCACACGGATGATATTTGTCTTAAAATGTCCGGCGAGCTGCATTTATTGGACTTTATTTGATGTAACATCACTACTATATGTGTAGCAACACTGGAGCAATTTGTCAATCTCTCTCTTGCTTACAACTTCCGACAGCAATAACGTGATCTGTATATCGTGTCTCATTAAAGTACCTACGACCCTAAACCGTCGTCTAATTGTATTACCACATTTGATAAAGACAATTTTGTCATTGTTATTGACGAAGATTTCTTTTTATTTCATTTTATTTCGTAAGGAACAAATACAGGTAAGAGATCAAAAAAATTCAATAAGAATAATAACTTAACTCTCAATACCTCTTAAAATCTAATACCCTATGACATATGTGCACAACTTTCTTTGTTAACAAGTACTATGTATAGTAAATGGACGGTGAAAATCTAACAATTAAATAGAAAGAAATATATCAAGTGAGTGAATTCTTAAATTTAGGAAGACAAGTGAAAAATACGTCGTGTTGTAAGTTAGCTTCGTTATATAGGCTACATATTCTATTAGTGGGACTATTGTCATATATATTATTGCTACAGGGGGAAAACAAACAATATTTTATGTCTTACGGAACGAGTGGGCACCTTTACGTATATTGAGTTTACCCATCAATTCACTGCCAAGAGTATCATTTCATATTTTGTGAAGAGTACATTGGTCTGCAACATTTTTTCTTTTTCAAGACTTTTAAGATTAAATTTTCTAAGCATATCTTCATAGACTCGTAGTTTACGTCGCAGCCCAAGATTGCCACACAATGAAGTAAGGAATCCACGCTAAGAAAACTCCGATATAAAAGTACTTTTATGATATAAAGAATAAAAAATTGATTCTGATTTAATCATTTTAGGAATAAATTATTAGGTTTAATTTCATGTCTAAAATGTGAAAGCATACTTTTTTCAAAATAGTTTAAAATTAATTGAAAAAAAATATGGTTTCCATATAATTATTTTGAATAATTTATGTTATCTGCACTTATAAAGTAATCGAATAATCCTTGAATCTCTTGTTTCAAGAGTTTTTACATATATTATCAGTGTTTTATTATTTTCTATGTCTACGGCGCACCTTTTAGATCAATTTGTAGAATTTAGAGGTTACTCTACATCGAAAAGGATATTTAAAAAAATCAAAAATTATGAAAGGCAACACGTGTGCGTTAACGGCGCGTGGCGTTTGACGGATACAAATAACACAGGTGAAACCATGGGCACAGCTAGTATAACATTATACATTGTTCATTGAAATATCATAAAATTACATACATCTCAAATATTTTTATTTAGTCTTTACTGTAATATAATGCAAACATACTTAAGTACGCATCAATAAAATTATAAGTAAAATTCATTAAAGCAAAACGTAAACAATATGTATGTCTTAGGCAGGGGTGGGTACATATTAGGCTATACCGCGGAAGACACCCATCAGGAGTATATTATTGTCGACCCCGGTGACCAGGTAGACGAAGGGTCGATTAGCGTAGAAGGTATGTCCGGCCGCGCCACTCCTGAATAGTTCTACACCTGCAGGCACACATACAATATATTTACATTTATAAATTCGTAGAAAGGAATAAAGCAAAGTAGTCGCGCGAGACAAGCACACATTGAAAATGTATTGCTCGAAGTATCGTAAGCAAACAAACGATTTCTAAAAATAACTTGCTAAGAAATTTCTAACTTTTTTTAAACATTATTGGTAAATCATAAATCGATAAAATCTCTGCCGGCTTGCTAGTTCTTGTTCGCAAGGTCAACCTTACCGAGCATCGGTATTTTGTAATAAAGTTACTCTTATTACTTTTTCAGAATAACTTTTGTATTTTTGAAGAATGCACGTCATTTATAACATTTCATAGGCATTCTAAAGAGTGTACTACCTGTGCGCGATAAGTTGAGACTCGCCTGGACTGAAACTCTCCGCCCGCTGCCCTGTAACTTCCCTCAAGCTCTTGTGTTGTATTGTAGGCAACGCCATTTTTTTTAACATGTCAGTCTCGTTCTGGCTTACGTCACGCAACAACGACGCGCTCCGATTTTATAATCTTATTAGATACTGTTTCGTTAATAGTTATTAGAGTTACTTGTATATTTTATTGTTATTTTTGGGTTATGTTTATTGTTATAATGAGGGGTAAAACTTTACATAGTGGAGAGAGAAATCTCGTGTTAAAAGTGTTGGACTTTTTTGAAAACGAAAAACGGAATAAACAGTTGTGTTTACCTGTTGATCAGGCAGTAAAAAGTAAAACGTTGTTCCGAGTACAACACTCGATACAATAAAAAAAATTGCAGAGACGAAGTCACGGGGGGAAACTTGTTGTGATAAATTTTTGTGCACAGTACAACCATGCGTCTGTGGCGTCACCGCTCCCAGGTCCCAACTTATTGCGCACGGGTAGTACGTTACAATATACGTTATAATATATGCCACGGCTTAGTGCTTTAACGGTATCTCATTTCATATTATATAGAATGTATAGGAAATGTTTTAAATTAAAAATAACTATCAAATCAAAAGCAACATATTTTTTATTGAATTTAATCCCTAAGAAGGTGCTTATCAACGTCAAAACACTACCATCGGTTCGGAAAACATCCCGGTCAAAACATTCATAGAGTAGAACCGGCAAGAAACTCGATTAGGTTTATCAACATCATACTTTCTTTTATTCAATTACAGTATTAAATTATATAGATGCGTATGTGATAGTGTGATGCCTAAAAATACAGCATAATCAACCAAGTCTTCGATTTATTCTATGATAAACGATAATTCACCTTATGTTGTGTACATTCTAAAATTATTTATATGCTATGCTTCATATACAAATAGCGTCATGTTTTTTCAACACAGTCATGTCATATCGCCACGTGACGTCATGTGTGATAAAAATTACTTGTCTTATGGGAAAATAAATGGGTGGCTTCATTCGAGTTTCAAAATTGTGATTAAAAGTAGTGATCTTAAGTGTAGTTTCGATAAAGCATCTGAGACAGACAGTTACAGATTCAAATGCTCAATCCAGTACCTAGTAATTCATTCAGACTCTATGATCTCTCTTTTGGAGTAAACAGATATACAAAAATGTAAATATCCTCTCTATTTTCTTTCGTATTATATACGTAGCGTGAATGGCGGCGCGACCTAAGCATTGTATTTTTGAATAATACAAAACCTTACCTGAGCTTGCAGCAGCTTCAGCTCCTTCTTCGTTAACTTCAATGAAGGCTTTTTGTACTGCAACTGACACACTCAAACTCTCATCGTTAACCAGAACCTTTGTCAAACCAGAGTTGTGCTTATCGAAGATTGCATGGACCCCAAGCTGAACAATATATTTTGTTAAATATGCATATGGTAATTATTATTATTTTTATATTTCACATTTTATAAATAATATTTTTAAAGGTAATCAGATAATTAAACATGACATTTAGAATTGAAAGTCGCAAGACTTTAAGTATAATATTTTTCAACACAATTGCTCATAAAGTGGCTCTAATATCACCGCAATTAGGCACATAATGACACCTGTAATCAAACTGTGACTTTTTCATTGCTATTATTCACAAGTGAGTTATAGAGTATCATTGAAAATTATTATATTCATTCGAGCAATGACATAAGCGCATAAAAGCTTCAAATTACATAATTTTACTAACTGCACATTTACTAATTGTTTCTCTAAATAAACTTTTTATGTACTAAATAAAATGATTTTTTATTATTATTTTCTTCACAAGTGTGTTGAAAAACGTCGTATGATACACGTGTGTATTGGTGATTACCGTCCTCGGCTCTCTTAAGACCCTCACCTAACGGCTCGAGTCTCAATGGCGCCTCAGCGGTAATCACCAACATTACACACTTGTACCATAATGTACTATTAAAGTTGAATCTAAAAACCAAAAAATATTTATTAATGTTAAAGCTCTGTTGGGGAAAAAGCTGCAGTAAATGTCTGAATGTCAATATGTAGGCTTCAAACTGCTGTAAAATAGTCTCTATGTTAACACAATAAAAATAAACAGCCCTTCATAATAAAAGTATAAAACTAGCATTCAGTAACCAACTTCAAAACCTGTTGAATAATTCCCGGAGACCTACCCTCTACAGTCTTGAAATTTGGCACAAAGAGAGGTCTTTTAAAAAAAGTTAAGTGATCATACAAAATAAAATAAAAATCATAACATGAGAAATTCTTAATCCAGTATGAAATTATAATGCAACGAAATTATACTATAATTTTTTTTTCTCAAAAAGGGCTATAGGTATAAAGTTGAAATTAATAACGCATAACAACATTTACGACCTCAAACTGCTGTAAAAAATTCAAGTTTCTAGGGTGATATAATTATAAAATACAGCCGGTTCTGTCTTTCATAAAAAAGGCTAAAAGTCATACTCGGTCAACGAAAAGTGAGCCACATGGTAATTATTATCGCTTTTAGTGGTATTCAGAACAGCGTCCTCACCGCTGATGATGCTGCATTGGTTGCTCACAAGCATGGGGGTTCAGAACAATCAATGATCCAACAAACCTTTGGAGGTGGTTGACAAGTTATGTTACCTAGGTATCAAGCGCTTGATGCAGAGATCGATTCTCGCATAGACAAAGCAGCCGCTATATTGTAGAAGATTTCCTAGAAGAATTTGGGAGAACAGATATCTCACACACCCAGCATTATTGCTATTCAAGAGACAGCTACAGTGGCTGGGACATATATGCCTAATGCAACGGACTTGTTTACGCAAAAGCGCAAAGAGGTCAGTTGGATGGTCCATTATGCTATGCGTGACATGATTATCCCATGTAGCTAATGAAAGGAGGATCATGATAAACGCATCACCTGACCAACAAAGGTCAATTAAAGTATGATAATGGCCTGTTCAGAATGATCATTGTTGGAGAAGAAGGGTCTGAGGTACAGCCTAGGCTGGTAAAATGGCAGTAGAGACTGGAGAACGTGGGGTTGAAGATCAGCCGGATCAAAACTGAGCAGATGTTCTGTGACTTTGATTTTTTCTCCAGTCCAAAATAAAAAAATCTACTTAGATCCTAAGAAACCTCTAAGGCCTCCAAGAATGTCAAAACACTATTTTAGGTTCGTAAAACATCCCAGTGATCAAGAAGAAGCTACTAGGAACTCGATCGGGTTTATCAACATCTGATTTATTATATTTTTTATTAGTTTTTACAGTATTAAAATATATACAGTTATTATCATTTTCAGTAGATGTACAGAGAGGGAATCACATCCAGACATCACCATCGTTCACGTAATCAGCTGCCCTATAATACCTTTTCTAGAAGAAAAGTTGCTTAACATATTTCTTGATCTTATTAGCCGGCAAATCGGTAATGTGGTTAGGAAGTGCATTAAAGACCCTAACAAAGTTACTTAAAAAACTTTAATTTGATTTACTAACTCTGAAAGATGGAATGACTATTATTATATATATAACAAAAAACAAAACAAAAAAAAAAACAGAACAAAAATTGTGCCTGTTAGTTACAAGTTCAAAATTAACTTTAGTTTTCCGAACATACATTATATATTCCAAGATGTATTGCGAAGGCAAAGTTAAGATACTAAATTCTTAAAATTTATTGCTCGATGATTCGCGTTGTACTATATCACAAATTTTTCAAACTGCCCGTTTTTGTAATACAAATATGGTATCTATCTCAGATGATGAACCCCACAGTAAATCACCGTAGGGCATTAAACTGTGGAAGTAAGCCAAGTAGACTAGCCTAGCAATAGCAATATCAGTTAATTGGCGAATCTTACGTACTGCGTATGTAGCGGAGCTTAATTTCCCTGCTAAGGTTTTAATGTGTGGACCCTATTGCATTTTTGCATCTAGCGTAATACCTCAGAATACGTTATTATCAACCAAGCCTACTAAGTTCTCTACCTTAATATTACTCTCAGCACGTTGGACATTGGGTAAGGCAAATCCGATACTTTTTTTTGTTTGCATTTAACAATAGATTTTTACAAACCTTTCTGATATTTTAACTAAAGTATTATTTTCATGCCTAATCTCTGAATCTTTTCTTTTCACTTGACTTAGATCGTGTATCCTTGTTAGTCTGATTCGATTTTAGTTACATAGATTCTGTCTTACAAAGCGACAAGCTTCAAGCGACGGTGGTATTGACCGGCATATAGCATGCCGAATAAAAGCTATTTGGATGAAGTGGCGATAGGTCTAGGAACAACTTGTGATCCGCACATGCTTCTTAAACTTAAGGAGGAAATCTTTAAGAAAATTATAAGTCCTATTGTTTTGTGTGAATCTAAGTACTGGGCTACAAACACAGTGGATAAAAGGAGAGTGTATGTAGGAGAGATTCAAATGTTGAAATGGATATGTGAAGTGCCGAAAATGGATATAATAAGGAATTACTCATTCCATAATAGAGGAAGCCTGAAAGTATCACCAGTGACTTACAAATTAAAGAAAGGATAATTATGATGTTATAAACAAGTAGTGCGAAGGGAGTTCATGTGACGAAAAAGACAATGGGGATGAAAGTAAGCGGTAATGCGAGTAGAGGGTGCCATAAAAAGAATTAGATGGGCTATACGCTGCAGGATATGCGTGTGCAGAAAGTGAGTGCAGAGATAGCGGGTTGACAGGCTGGAGGGAAAGAGGAAGACGTGCTGTACCGACCCCCTCTAGTGTGTGATAAGAGCAGGAATAAGATGAAAGCTTTTGAGTGTTAACAATATTATCATAAACTTTACTAACGTTTGTTTGTATATTGCTGAAAACATTGAAATAGTCAACTATTTTGTTATAAAGTTAAGTATTAAAATCCTGTATTACCTTAGGTAAAATTTTCGTAAGATCAATTTCAGTTTCGATGTTGAACTTTGGTAAGGTTACTTTCACATTAGTAGAGGTCATATTCTTCAATTCGTCCAACAGATCATAACCATCGGCTAAGTTTTTCAAGACATCATTTAGACTTTCAATTCCATCTGGCAGCACAATGACCATGCTTGCCTGTTCACTTTCGAAAGGCATTACCAAAATCTGAAAAGCAATGCAATTAAAATTATCTATTGTACCTGCATCATTAATTCAGATTATTCCATTATTTATCACAAGGGTTGATACCATTTATCTGTTCCAAACATAACATTGAATTATAAAAATATACTTATTGCTGGGAGTGAATACTTTTTAAATTTGATTTTTCTTCTAAATTTCTAAATTAATATGTAAAAGAAGTATTATTTAAATAACACGAGAATTTGCTTTGTTTAAAACCCCATTTATTTACATAAAAATAAAGTATCATAAATTTCTTCTAAGAATTTTGAAGGTATTCTTGGTTTATTTATTACAATAGCATATAAGTAAATTGGTTATAAACATATTATAAGTATACCTGAGCTCGCAGATCTGGGCTAACTCCATATTTGAACGTATTCTCTGTGTACATCATTGATATGTCGACAGTAGTTTTTTTGTTTATATGGAAAGGCAGTTCCTTTGTGTTCTCAGGCATAAATTTAATCTTCCACATACCCTGCAATATAAAGTCTTAATATAATCTCATTTAATACTATTAAATTATATATATGTATATGAAAAACGACTCCAATGATTTAGTTTATAGTTTTAATTTTTAAAACTGCTTCTATAGTTCCACCTCTTTCTTCATCACACAAATGTCCTGCGCCAAATATTGAGTAGGCTTACAATGTTTTAAGTATTATTATAGTAAGATTTATGTATTTTTTTAAACAATATTATATTACCTTGAAATATAGAGCGCTGATTAAAACTACCCTGGTACTAGAGTCGATGCTGTCTGAATGCAACAGGTCTTTAATTCGATCATTTGTTTTGCTCTCCACCTGTATCATGATGAAACATATTGTCACAAATAATTAAAACATATTTGGAATCAAACTATTCTAATAAATACATGTTAGAGAGTATATATTGTAGCGAACTAACTATATGTATTATAATATAAATATATTATTCATTTTCGATTACATTATATTCATTTAAATAATAAAATTCAATTGTACGTAATAAAAATTACCCATTTATTGATTTTTTCAACAGATCCAGGCCCATTATTAAAGTTTAAACTCTCGAAAGATGTATGAAATACTTTAGCAGCGTCTTTTTCCAATTCGGGATAAATTGTATATGGTCCCTCTTTCAAGTACACTTGATTTGCTATCTCCAGTGTACTGCTACTACCCTCTATTGGTTTTAAACTGGTTGTAATATTCTCGAATGATGAACGAATCTAAAATCAATAGTATTTGTATTATCAGCTGTTCTATTATATTAAAAGTTACCTGTAAAACCCCCCTCTCCCCAATTTATTAAGCTTGTAGAAGAACTGTTGCAAAGGGAGGATCCTCCGACCAGACGGGTGTTATGTCTGGCGGGCAGCTGCCCAACGGTTGTAGTCGGGTTCTTGTATATATACTCAACGATTGAGTTAATTTCTATAGCGCAATGTAGGATAGTAGGATGCGTCTTATGTGGCTCAATAGATGTCGCTATGTGTCGCTATGTAGATATCGCCACAAGCTTTTTCTCTAAGGGCATAATTTTTTAAAGACTACCTTAGCAATAAATAGTTCAAATAAAAGTAGGATCATAAATAAATTATTTACATGATTATGAGATGTGGCAGTGGTGATATCAATGTACAATGTTAAGCAAGTTATTCCACCGTTCCATGAATGCATCACTTATTCTATAGTGAACACAGACAAGCTAATAACACAAGATCTTTAAAAACATACTCACAGAATCATCATCTGGAAACTTAAGAGATTGAAGCAGTTCTTTATGAGCGGGGTCAGTACTACCCAAAGTCAATAGAGCCAGAAGATATTCCGTTGAAAGTGGCGAAGATACCACATTTTTGCTTTTGTTAAGTTCCTGTAAAAATAGCTTAATTCGTGTTCAGCAGAATATATACTACTAGCAACTGCTAGTAAAGTAAGTGTACTCTACTGAAGTAAGTACGGTCCAAGTAATAATTTACTTTATCAGAGTTTATCTATTTTGTTGTAAATTGCAAATATATATGTCGCCAAATTGTATTCCTCAGTTTTCCTTAGTTCTACTTGATCATATTTGTACTTTATATTTAGTACTAGCTGTGCCCCTCGGTTTCACCCGCGTTTTTATCCGACAAACACCGCGCCGCCTACGTGACGGTCCCGTGTAGTCTATCATAATTGGTATCACTTCCGCAAGTACAAATAATTTAATTTTTCATTTTCTCCTAAACTATGTGTCCAAATAATATACTATAAAGAGAAATATTTAACTTCATAAAATTGTCGCTATAATGAAATAACTTTTGTTCTTAAGGATTAAACGATAAGCCTAAAAATAATGATTAAAATCAATTTTATTTTTCAACATAAAAACTCGCAAATACCTTATTGTAGCTTATGCTATTAAGAAATAGGCATATGTTATCGGAGACTTTTTTTAGATACACTAAGGAACAATATTTTTTTTTTTTGAATATTTTATTTACGTATCACTAACCATTACGACAGCGCGCGCGAATAAAGCATTTCGGGAACACATTCACTTCGACTTATTTAAACAAAAATCAATATTTAAGTCTAGCTGAGAGGTTTAGCTTAGTTCCAGATAGCCTATACTATTCTTCGTGAAACTGGCTATCATATACAAAAAGAATTTTTCGAATCCGACTGCTACCAGTAGTCCAGAGATTACCGTGTTTAAACAAACAAACAAAAAAAACTCGTCAGTTTTACTAAATTATTAATAGTATAGATAAACACGGACTGACCTCGGAACACGACAAACCAAAAGAAAATCATACATGTGTTTATCACTATGTGTATGGAGGTCGCGATTCCTAGCACCCCGCTATATTACTGTATATACACTGACTAATCTCTGAACACGATAAACCAAAAGAAAATAATAGATGTTTTTTTTTCTTTCTCACTGATTATACTGTTAGCCTAAGGGGCCCTAAAGAAATAGAGCCACTTATGGCTTTGACATCTTCACCAGGCTTGAGGGCGAGCGCATAAGGCATTCAGCCGTGAAAGCATGAGCAACATGCGCACAAGGGTGCCAAAGTGGCCGGACGTCTGCTTGGGCTGTTACCGCGATTGTGAAAAGGTCGCGAACTGACTATCCCCTATTCCTATATTCCTTATCCGTAGAAAATTCGAGCTAAACTAACGCATACATATATACATGTTCCTGCCTCCTGGGAGAAAGGAATGAACATGTGTATATGTATTTAGTATTAAAAATATATGATACAACACACAATAATATTATTTGCGTAATCGTAATCGAAAGTAACTACCGTAAAAAAAGAAAAAAAAAGTCCCTTACAGAATCTATGTACTTATGTGGTGTGCACGTATGTATGTACATATTGTGTGTAATGATGTGTGTGCGCAGCTACGTGATTGCAAGTGCAGTGTCACCAGTATCGCGCGAGCAGCTGCATGACTCAAGGGTTCTACACCGAGGGAACGGACCTTGAATTTTCGGCTTGAGTTTTCAAGTAATTGATACTTTACCATGGTAAAAATAACAAAATATCGATTGTTGTGGTGTTTTTGTTTTCTATAATAGGGATTTTTATATTGTTAACACAAATATGAAAAGTGAATAAAAGTAGGTCGATTTTTTGGAGAGATCGATCTTTTAGACCTCGATTTATTGTGAATCGATACATCAGAATTTGATTCGAATCGATCTTTTTCGGAATTAATTGGCTAGTAGCGATGCGGCACTCGACTTGCTTACGTGATTATATCCAACCTAGGGTGACCACTTAATAATATGATTTATTAAATAGATGTAAGTTCAACTCATGTTGGAAATTTGCAAATTCTCTGACACTGTACATTTTTTAACTTTATTTAAACCTTAATAATCATCATTTTAATAATCAAGTTTCAAAGTTTCAGCCAATTCAACTGAAGAGCTATTTTATAGCATTTTTATAGAACAAATGTTCGACGTGATTTTTTAAATTGATATAACTTTTTTATTTATGAACTTATTGAAGTAAAACAAACACTAAATGTTAAGTGAACATTACCAAAATATATTAGTGAAAACCGTTTCCAAATCAGTTATGCAGTTTCTGAGATTAGCGCGCACAAATGTTGGCAAACAGACAAACAAAAATTCTACCAATCATTGTTTTGGTTTGTGCTGCGTTGATAAAGGCCCCCAATAATAGTTTCTCTCATATATATTCTATGTACAGATATGGATCAGTTACGCTTTTATTATATGTATAGACCGATGTAGATATGGTGGTCGCGATCTCTACCACCCCGCTATATTATTGCATAAACACTGACTGATCTCTAAACACGACAAAGCATTAGAAAATCATAGGTGGATTTATCACTCTGTGTGTATGGTATTGTAAATCATCCCTTATTGTACCCCCTTGCCGACTCATTTTTCAAAAACGCGAAACCCTTTTATTTCTTCCTAAAATCATAAATATGAATTTTCATATCCCTAAATTGAGAAATAGTGAGTTCTTCATACAAAATTTCATCCCCTATTTGACCTCTTCATGTTTTATCTTTGCGCCGTAAGGTACCCTATGTCCATCTCCAAGGTCCAATATATCTCTATTTATCAAAATTGGTTTTACGGGTTCTTCGTACAAACCTTCATCTCTTATTTCACCCATTAAAGTTTTATTTTCACCACATAAGGTAGCCAAAGTCTTTCTCCAAATTCTTACATATCTCTATATCAAAATTCATCAAAATTAAGTTATTTATACGAACTTTCACCCCCCATTTCACCCCTTCCAATTTTATTTCCAAAAGTAGCCTATGACTATTCTCAACCAAAATTCTTCAAAATTGGTTCAGCGGTCAAGGCTTGAAAATGCAACAGACGGGACACACATAATTACTTTCGCATTTATAATATTAGTAGGTATGGATTATTCAATCCATTATGCAGTCATTTTCTATGGTGTCTTTTACCAATTAAAATACTAATAGTAAATTATTGCCCAACAGCAAAATAACGAAAACAGTTTTTAATTAAAAAAAATTTTTAAATGAATTCTCTTTCCCTATAACTGTTATAAATTCTCTATCTCTATACTTTTCTAAGTTTCTCTATAATAACCGATACTTTAGTAAGGTAAAAATTACAAAAAATCGACTTTTGTAGTGTCCATTTAATTTTCTATTTTAGGGATTTTTATATTGTTAATACAAATGCGAAAGTGAATCGAAAAAATTCGATTTTTGAGAGATCGATTTTTGAGAGTTTGATTCTAATCATTCTTTTTCGAAATGAATTGCCATCCGTAGCAGCGGCGCAGCTATATTCAACTGACAATTATCCAGCCTATGCGGTCACAACCACATAGATCTGATGTCAATTTATATTGGATTTTTAATTTTTTAAACTTCCTTTTTTAACTTTATGAAAGGTTTTAGTCATCATCGTTTTACAAACCATAATATACAGATAACTAAAATTTCAGTGAATTCAACTGAAGAGCTATTTTATTGCATTTTTATCGAACAAACGTTCGACGTGAGTTTTTAAATTGATATAACTTTTTTATTTATGAACTTATTGAAGTAAAACAAACACTAAATGTTAAGTGAACCTTACCACAATATATTATTGAAACCCGTTTCCAAATCGTTTATGTCGTTTCTGATATTAGCGTGCACAAAGGTTGGCAAACAGACAAACCGATAAACAGACAACCAGACAAAAATTCTAACAATCATTGTTTTGGGTTCTGCTGCGTTGATAGAGACCCCCAATAATAGTTTTTTCTCACATATCTTCTATGTACAGACATCGATCTGTTACGTTTTTATTATATGTATAGATTATTTAAGCCTATATTTATTGATATAACAACTTCTATAGCACCGTTGTGTATTGAAATTCCATGGAAATAAATATGAACACTAAAACAGACAGGCGTTACAGAAAACATCTGTAGTATTTAGCCTACGAGAAAATGAGTAAGTGTTTCCCATTATCTCGGTCTCCTCTTTGTACGTGTGTTGGTACATGTGTGTGCGATCGCATATCACGACCCCTTGGTAAAGGGCGTCATAGAGATCGTCGTGTAATGTTTATGTGAATATTGTTATGATTTATGAAGATTTCACTTCTACCGCGTGTGAACTGCATGGCACACAAGTTTTTTTTTGTCAGGAATTTACATTTTTATTACTTTTAAGTATTTATTTATAAGATAGTATTTATCCAAGCTAATATTTTAAATTAACTCTGTCTGTCTCTCGGTGTATCTGTTCCGTTGTTACGACTAAACCGCCGAACCTATGTTGATTAATTATGTTATTGGGTCGGTTCTTATCTAAAAACGGAATTATCAAGAAATTAGATGAAACCTTATAGAAACTAATATAGGCTACTAAAAACAATTACTCTATGCAGACGAAGTAGTGGGTACCAGCTAGTATTATACAAATAAGTAAAGGATAAGCAATGATATGTAAAGCATTTTGCAAGAATTAAAGTCAATGACTTTACGCTTTTACACAGTAAAGTTATTTTTTTGTCAAACAATATTCTTAGTTTAATCTTAACTAAAAGAGTGAATTTATACCGAGTTTTGAGACACAATTATCGCTCTTGATTATAATCTTTGTATTTATAAATTATTTCTCATATTTTAGTTCACATTGCTATAGAAGCCTGTTTTTTTTTTAGCTTTTGATGTGGTGAGGTGAATAATCAGACGGGTACAAAGAGAATGTGCGGTATATACAAATAAAATATCTACGCACGAGAGTGAACATGAATAGGATGGCTATTTAATCCTCACATGTGCTAGTTTATCTCGAATAGCACGCGTTGGTCACTACACAGTAGTTATTTACATCCCGTAATTTTATTTTTACATATATTATTGAAAATTCATATCGGTATCAATTGAGGAGTGGCATGTATTTCCCTTGTACAATTTTGGATAAAATCGATTGATTTTTTTTTTCTACGATTTCTAACTGAAGAATGATGAATAAAGACTATTATAACGTCTCAATTATGGTATGATGTATGCTTCCTCTCTACAAAATTTGATTAGAATTGGATGAGAATTGATGAATTTTTTTTTTTAATTTCTTTTTATTTATTTCTACAAGTAATATTGACAATTTATTATACTCTGTCAATTGACAGATTTTTTATACCATATACATGATCAGTTATCGTTCACATAGAGCGCCTATCGGTAAATTTTGAAAAAATATTAAAAGTACAGACGGGCTACAAGGTTTTATTAATATACAGGGTATTAGTAGACCGCTCCCGAAAATGAAGACATACCATAGTACTAATGACACCTTTGATGATGGGACGGAAAAAAAATTGATCCTGATTAAAAAAAAAAAACATATTATTTAAACTTTTTATTAGCATTATTTACGCTCCATCATGTTAGTACAACCTAATGAAACGAGAATTTTACAAAAAAATACAATACTTTACTAAAAAAAAACCAGCAATGAACACCAAATTAAATACAGCTGATTGCTCGGGTCAAATAACGCGCAGGCGCGGCGCGTCGCGGCGCCAGTCCAGCGCGAGCGCGGCGCGGTGCCATTCTCGCGCGGCCCGCAGCTGGCGATCGCACAAATACTTATTTACAATATTGTCTAAATACCTAACTTATCTACTTTGCCACTGTGCTAGTGTCTACCTGGCCACTTTCATTCGAATTCTCCGGTTGAATTAAAAAAGTAACGGGTTCGATTCCCCGCGAATGAAAAAAATACTTAAATAAAATTTTAACAAGCATTGAGCCATGTTTTTTAATCCATCGTGTAAGAATGTTTATTATTCTGATGTATTCAGTTATGTACCTATTCATATCAGTTCAGGGTCAATTCAGGGTACAATTGATTGTATAAATGTATAAAAAAAAATTGAATTATAACTTCTAAATTCCATATGAAGACTAGTCAGTAGGGATAACTAAACTTATGAAATAATAGTCGTGAATGTAGGTATAACGGTTTATCGATCTGCGGAAAAGATCAAAGTGCCGCTTTCGACGCTAACGAGGGGCTACTGCAAGGAGGCGGCCCGCGGCGCTTTATTTCTTTTGGCGGGGTTGATTATTAAGTTTAGTATTTTTAGTTCTTGAGACAGTTACACTTTGACTTTCATTTCATGTGCGCGTGCGTGGGCGACAGATATTCGTTCAATCGTATTGTTAACTAAGTTCTTGTCATTATTTTATTGTTACTTTTTTTGTTTCTTTTTAAGATTGTGTTGATTTTATGAGAGTTTTGTTTTAATAATGCCTAACGCATACGTTTATACTAGTGTTCGTGAATACGGTAGCATGTTAATGAATAATGTGCCTTGGAGAAGCTCGCGGGAATGCTTCGCGTGCATTGCGAATTTACCGAGAGAGATTCCCGACAGCTCGACATCCGGCTGACTCTCGTCTGATAACAGCAGCATTTCAGCGAGTGTTGGAAAATCGACCCATTGCTCCAGTAGCGGCAGGAGGTGGAAGTCAAGTGGCAGTTCAGGCCGAGGAGCGCATTTTAGATATCGTTCGCCGGTATCCGAACTTAGGTACACGAAGTATTGCTAAATTGTTAAGGTGTCGGAATGGAACAAGTGTGTCGTACTGGACAGTTCATAAGGTGTTAAAGCGTAACCGAATGCGGCCATACAAAGTGCACAAAGTGCAAGCTTTGGTACCCGGCGATCACGACCGCTGGCGAGTTTTCTGCCGTTGGTTATTATACCAGCAACAACGTGTCCCTGATTTCATTGAACACGTCATCTGGACGGACGAGTCAACATTTACCAGAAACGGGTTGTGGAACCGAAGAAATAGACACGTGTATTCCGAGGTGAACCCGCACGCAGTTCTACAAACCGGGCACCAAACCCGATGGTCGGTTAATGTATGGGCAGGTTTATTTAAGGATCGCATACTAGGGCCAGTATTTCTGCCACAGCAACTTGACGGACAGCGATATTTAAACATTATAAATGAACAAATAGTGGACATTTTAGACGACCTATCATTGACTGAATATCGCCGCACATGGTTTCAGCATGACGGTGCACCTCCACATGTGGCAAGGTTCGTCCGTGAGCGCCTCACCGAGCTGTTTGATGATCGCTGGATCGGCAGACTAGGACCACACGCTTGGCCATCTCGGTCACCCGATCTGACCCCGTTAGACTTCTTTCTGTGGGGGTATGTGAAAGAAAGGGTTTTTAATCGTGAGTGTGATAGTGCTAACGAAATGCGCCAAAGGATCGTGAATGTTTTCGACAAACTACGTGCGGACTGTGTCGAAGACCCCACGATGATGCCCCGACTGCATAAGGAGACGCAACGCCGAGCTCAAATCTGCCTCGAAATGAATGGGGCACAATTTGAGCCGCATCTCATGAGGCCACGGAGGATTTAGATCGGTAAGCTGTTTCATACCAATTTTTTTTTAATAACTTATTTTTGATCTGATCTGAGTAGATCGTACATAATTGAATACATCAGAGTAATAAACATAATTACACGTCGGATTAATAAGCATGAATCTATCCTTTTTAAAATTTCATTCAAGTATTTTTTTCATATGCGGGGAATCGAACCCGGTACTTAGCTTATTCAACCGGTGAATTCGAAAGAAAGTGGCTAGGTAAAGACTAGCACAGTGGCAAAGTAGATAAGTTAGTTATTTAGACAAATGTTGTAAATAAGTATTTATTTGATTGTTAGTTGCGTGCAGCGCAAGATTGACGCTGCGCCCGGGCGTTCGTTGATCCGAGCATCAGCTGTTTTTGATTTTGTGTTTCATTGCTGGTTTTTTTTTTTAGTAAAGTAATGTATTTTTTATGAAATTATCGTTTTATTTAGCTGTACTAACACGATGGAGCGTAAATAATGTTAATAAAAATTTAAATAATATGATTTTTTTTTTTATCAGGATCAATTTTTTTTCCATCCCATCATCAAAGGTGTCATTAGTACTATCGTCTGTCTTCATTTTCGGGAGCGGTCTACTAATACCCTGTAGATTAAATATTGCAACTTATGTTGTTCGCTTATAAATGTATGTAGCTTTGAGAAAGAACGTCTAAGATCGGTTCAATAGTTTTTGTGTTTACCCGTTATTAAGTTTATCGATTAAAAGAAACAAACATAAAATATTATTTTTATATTAATACAATTTATAATATTAGATTAGATAGCAACATTTCTGATTACGTACTAACATACGTTGCATGCATTGTTCCATAGAGCACGGAGCGGTTTGCAATATTACGACAATTTTTTGTTTTGATATACTCATCATAACTTTAAACCGAATGTACTGATTTGAATAATTCAAAAAGTAATTTACTTCTACGTAAAATGCTTAAATGGTTTAGTGAATCATTTGGATAAGGATTCATATTATGATACGGATATAATCTTTGTTCTACTTGTCTTTCTTTGTTAATAATTTTTGTTCGCACCCGTGTGCCTAATCGAACTAGTGCTTTGACTAATGTGTACATAAAACGTTTATGGTAACATAACTATAATAATTACATATATTGTCTCCCGTACTTATTTTATTCACATTAGTGAGAACTTTCAGTGTGTACTTATAGTATTTTTTTAAGTAATACCAATAATTTTTAAAGCGTACGCGAAAAAAGCATATTTATATCTAATTGTTTTTTTTTTTTAAATATAATTTGTGTAAAACTATCGACGTTTTAAGAGCAATTATATAATTTTATTAAAATAAAAATATCCTATGTTACTCGCTGATGACGTAGCTTTATACTGGTGAAAGAAAACTTCATTTTCAAAAAGTAAATAATATTTTAGAATAGATTATTTTCGCATAATAAGTTTTAATATTTGTGCTTGGTAAGTTCATATGTTTAAACATTTAAATCGGGTAGACAATATAATTAATTTATCTTTAATTCTTCTTTAGACTTCACAATTCCTAATGATATATAATAATATTAATTTACACTTACATTGCAGAACCTTGCTGAGAAACTAGCGACTGCTGATGAAATTGCTTGAGCGTCCATGGTCCCATCAGAACTGTTCACTTGCAGAGTTCACATTAATTAAATACTACAACAATAAGGAAAACAAAAATCATGTGGAAAATACCGCGCTATAAATAAATGATTGCATTATCAAATAATTAAACGCTTCATATAACCGTTGACGAGATCGTTTGCCGCAAACACCGGCAATCGGTAACTGGCCACACAAAACTATTTTATCTTTAACTAGCAATCCGCCCCGGCTTCACACGAGTAGCAGAGTATTACATATAACTCTATTGGCTTACGCGGCACACACCAGTAAAGCTTCTAGTCGACCTAATATTTTCAGAAATCTCCAACAATCATCGTTATATTAGAAGATTATCTGACCCGCACTAATTCATCTGCGTCACATAAGAGAGAGAAGGAGAGGATTATATGGAGTGGGTCGTAGGCACCTTTAATACAATTCTAAAGGAGTTGAAACTTTCTTTGTTTTACATACTACATACTACACAAGTTATACTTCATTCACAATACACAAATTACAACTACATACATTAACATAACACTATACATGTCACATACATACATGTATACATGTCATATTTCCTGTACTAAATTTATTTCATTATAATTTTTGGGGGCGAACTTAATAATTAACACAATGAACTTTAACATAACAGTTATTAGTCTGATAAAATTAAACAAAAGAATCTTATCGTATTTTTTGAAAACGCCCGTAGTGTTAGAGGTAAATCCTTAGAGTTTCGACTAGGTCTATTAAACCACGATTACGATATCATTGCCATTTGCGAAACATGGCTGTTAGAAGGCGTTAATAATGCTGAGGTATCAGATGCACGATACGATGTACATCGTGGCGACCGTACCGTTAATTATCTTGAATCAGAATCAAGCAATTCAAGGCAGGTTGGCGAGGGAGTTATGCTGTTGGTGCGGCTTGAATTAAACGCACACCGTGTCTATCCATTATGCAGTGACGTCCCTGGTACTTGCGAGTTCTTACAATTTAAAATTGAAGCTCGTGCTCTACGGAGCGAATGTAATCCTCACATTATCTGTTTGTAGTTTTGTCAGGAACATGTTCAGCTAGAGGCAGTCTTTTATCATTGCTCAACTTTTACTTACAAAGTTGTAGTATCACAGGTATCCGTAATGATAACCTTTTGCCCTTGGTTGACTTTAATCTGCCCAATATCACTTGGGCTTTCTATGATCCCAGTCGTTTAACTAATTCTTCTGGTAATCTTAGTGACTATGAAAAAGAATTTGTTGACCTACCGTCGGAATGGGGTTAGAGTCAATACAATACAATTAAAAATGACAATGACCGACTTTCAGATTTGGTATTTAGCAATACTCATACAGCATTAGAAGTTAAATTCCCAAATATAAATCTTAAGGTACTAAAATATCTCCAACACTGTGTTTATAAATTCAGACAAGCGGACTATGATAGCATAATTTCGAACTTGAGCTGTTGTAACTGGGAATGTGATTTGGGTAAGGAATCCGAAATAAATAAAATAAAATTAGCTATTGATAAATACGTGCCCTGCTATCTTAGGACCAGTAAAAATATACCGATATGGTACTCACGACCACTTGGGCATATTATTAAGGAAAAATATAAATACCACCAAAAATGGAAAAAGTTTGGATTACTTTCAGATTATCACAGTTTCTTACTCCTGAGAACACGCTTTAAAAAAATGCAAAATCTTTGCTGGCACAATTATATTAAGAAATGTGAACTTTCAATCCAAAGTAACCTTGAGGAGTTCCGGAAGTATCTTAAAAATTTTAAAAAGTCTCACTTATTTCCTGCACATGAAACTTATGGGGCTTTATCAGCAAATGATGGTGAGGACATGTATAATCTATTATTAGACTTTTTTCAATCTGTTTACACCAGTAATAATACTCAAAGTTCTGTGAATCACTTTTCCAAATCTAATTCTTTGAGCAGTATGGGCTTTTTAAATTTATCTCCAAGCTTAGTACACAAATACTTAAAGTCAATGGACTCTAATAAAGGTCCAGGAACCGACAACATTCTTTCTTTTTTCGTTAGGCAATGTTGTGAAGCCTTAGTCGTACCTCTTATTATACCATATAACAAATACCTAACATCGGGCTATTTTCCAAGTTAAGTGGAAAGAGGCCTTCATAACACCAATCTATAAATCTGGGTTTAGATCAAATGTGGAAAATTACTGTCCGATTTCATTACTTTCAGTGTTCAGTAAATTATGTGAATTATTAGTTGGAATGGACCAGGGTTATCAGATTGATGCCATATAAACAATTACAAATATTTTGACAGAATTAATCACGACATTTTAACCCAAAAGCTTATGTATGTAATAGACATCAAGCAGTGCACGTAGGAGTACACATTTCACACTTTGAAAAAACATCACCAGGTATCCCGCAGGGATCACACCTCGGCCCGTTATTGTTTAATGTGTATGTCTATGATATATCTTCCTGTTTTAAACAAGCTGATTAACTTATGTATGCAGACGATATTAAAATTTTCAAGAGTATTCGTAGTATTAATGACTGCCTTCTCCTTCAGCAGAATCTAGATCGACTCTGTGACTATTGTCAAATAAACAAACTGGATCTTAATATAAAGAAATGCAATTCAATAACTTTCACACGTAAACGTAAATGCAAAGAAATGTAATGTAATAACATACACTAGAAAATATCAACCGATAAATTATATATATATACTTGACATGTTGCCAGTGCAGAGGGTTTCTGTCATTCGTGATTTGGGGGTGATGATGGATTCCAAACTGCTTTTTACGTATCACTATGATTACATACATCAGAAAGCTTTAAAAATGTTTGGTTTCATTTCCAGAGTTGCAAGGCCTTTTGTAAACTTAAACTCACTAAAAATATTATATTTTACATACATTAGGAGCTATCTCGATTATGCTTCGCCAATATGGTCACCAGATTATATCACACATAAGACTAGTCTAGACAACATTTAAAGTAAATTCCTGAGATATCTAAATTATAAATTTAATAACGAGCAAAAGTCATACATAATTGATTTGGACTTTTACAATTTAACTTCTTTATCAAAACGACGATCTATCTTCGACATGACATTATTATACGATATTTTGAACAACAATATTGATTGCCCGGAACTAGTGAATAGGATTAACTTCAAAACACATACAAAAATTATTCGAAATCCGCGCTTATTTGCACCACGGCCAGTTAAACACAATTATGCTAAGAACTCTGTTTTACAAAGATGTTTTAACATGTATGACCCGAAGTTTACTCATATTGATTTATTCCAGTAAAATAGGATTTTTTTCTTAAAAAAATTAATTCGAAAAACACATTGAAATATTCATCATGGCTGTGAAACAGGAACACAGAAAGGATTCAGTTTACTCTATATTGCTTATAACATACATACATATACAATTCACATATGCTTTCACTCAGGAGCATATGATCCCACCACACCTATTCACTCTCACGCACACGCACACTACACGCAGACTCACACTCCCACTCACATTGAGATATAGAAACACATAATAATACCTCATAATTATATTTTTTATGTATATAAATATTTAACCGCTGCATAACAAACAAAATTTAATAATAATTGTTTCGTAATTGGCACCACATGATTGCAAAACATAACAAATGTATATTTTGTGTTAAATGTACTGTGAAGCAATATGTACCAAATAAATAAATAAACTTCGTCATATTAATTACAGTTATTCTTTAAATCATAAAAAGTGTTAATTGTGTGAAAGATCTGGGGATTATGATGGACTCGAAGTTACTGTACAATTATTATTATGACTTTATTCATCAAAAAGCCATCAAAATGTTAGGATTTATATTTAGAGTTACAAAGCCATTCAATAAAATTCTATCACTTAAAATTCTTTATTTTTCTTATCTGGGAAGCTGCTTAGAATATGCGTCATCGATATTGTCACCAGCTTTCATTACACATAATACCAGGTTGGAAAAAATTCAAAATAACTTTTTAATTTCAAAAGTAAGAACCATCCTATTGAGTACAATATACTAGATACAATAGATAGACTAAAGCACTATAACATGTTATCATTAAAATACCATCGAATCATAAACGATATGCTATTTCTATATGTTTTAGTAAACTCAATATCAGATTGCCCAGAACTCTTAAGTAAATTATATCTGCGAGTACCCAGTAAGCGTACTAGGAACTCCAGTTTGTTCGCAATTTCATCTATAAAGCATACATATGCTCAAAACTCCATCCTTTACAGGTGTACTTCACAATACAATAAGCTTTTCAATGATATTGACATTTTCCACCTAAGTCGAATGCAGTTTCTCAAGTCGGTCTCTAAAAGTTTAGTTCAGGAGTAAAATCTAAAACACGCATACACACATGTTAATTAAACACACTCACACACATTTCACATACACACACACAGATTACTTAATAAACATCTTTTTCAATATACTCATACTACTCACTATCGTTATCGTTAGGTATAAGTATAAAATATAATTTATATACTACTTCTTAATTGGCATTTTAGAATTATATACTAATTATTTTAGAATTTTTAAAATGTGCTGTGAAGTTTGTTTATCTTAAATAAATAAATAAATCTAGGAACCATTTGAGCAACATTCCCCCACATGACCATCCGCCTCCCACGTTATTCTGCATAATAAAAATGCGCTCGCGTTACTTGATCATTATTTTGCTGGCGAGTTATTTTAAAACTGTGATATGTCCTAAGATATTCATTTAAATCAATTACTGTAAAGGGAAATTTTGTTCTTAATGAAATACTTGTAATTAATAACGTATTTATTTCGATAAGGTTTAATGACACGTATATAAAAACACCTTCGCAAACGATTCATTATTTTAAAACATATTTTATTACCATAAAAAGGATAAAGTTGAGTAAACCTTAAAAGGTAACCATATGGCTATCGCAGACTTTTTTAGAACTTTTTAAGAGAAAAAATTACGTCACACATAATTGTTGCTTGACTTTAGCCGTATTGGTCGTAGCGTGATGTTATATAGCCTATAGCCTTCCTCGATAAATGGGCTATCAAAACTGAAACATCTTTTCCATTCTAATTAGTAGTTCCTGAGATTAGCGTGTTTAGCAAAAGAAGCCTTTCAGCTTTATAATATCTTTATATTATTACGCATACCATTACGCCTGTATTCCCCGAAGGGTTAGGCAGAGGTGAAGGTACTAATGTACACTCACAGTTCGCCGAGTATGTTTTTAGATCCCATGTAATTGGGGACGAGCTTATTACCCTTAATCGGGCACGAAACCAAACTCCGATCTGAGAATTTGATCCGATCCGGGATTCAAACCCAGGACCTCGCTCATAGCAGTCGCGCTTACGACCACTAGGCTAACGTGAGAAGAATTCTTTTTGAGTGTATTGCATGCACTGAAGTCTGTGATATTTGGCATGGTTAAAGTTTATATGGAGAAGGAGTGCAGAAATGTAAAATTTACCTATAATATATGTTAATAATACATTAGATTATAAAAATTAACACAAACATATAATACATGCACATTCGCACACTTACACATATAGTACACCACTAATTACCATAGGACACCATCAATTGCATAAATAATTAAACAACTATAAATATGTGTTTATTTTCTTTTTTCTAGTATCTATTGTTAGTTGTAGTAATGGTAGCATTATTATTACAGTCAAAATCTGTTATAACGACATCGAAGGGGCTGCTCATATTCAGTAGTAAAAACCGATAGTCGTAACAACCAGTGATGTTTAATGTGTATCGTACAAGTACAAACAAATCGATAGGGAATTATTGGAAAAATATATTTATTCAACTATGTACATTTTGTTTAGTACACATAAGTACAATGCATATTATTTTTCTGTGAGCATAAAATCTGTAATTTTGGTCTGTTTGGAACACTTCTGTTGTGCATAGATATTTTGTAATTCACGTTGGATTTTAATTAACGTATCGTAATAATTGCTGAGGATATGGAACTATTCATTAAAAAGAACAATATTTCTTAATACACTAACAGCATTGATACCATCATTCAAAGTTGGTACAGTAAATTGTTCTTCAGAGTCTTCCTGTTCGTCATCTTCCTCTTGAACATCTCGTACAATATCATCTTTCGTAGCTCGTGCGCAAATTGCAATAGAGTTATCTACATCAATGAACTCTGCTGCTTCAGTAGTAGATAAAGCAGGTCGTAAATTTTGGGCTAATTGAGCAAGATAAATATTGTCCTCTCCATCATCATCAGTCACATCATCTGAGGTTATTGTTAAGAGGTCTTTAAAACCAGCATGTTTAAAGCAGTTAGCTATAGTGTTTTGTGAAACTTTTTTCCATGCTTCTGATATCATCAAGATGGCATCAAGAACCGTAAAGCTTTTTTGGTCGCTACTGTCAAGGTTTTGTATTAACTTAAACACTTGCAGTCTTCTATAGTGAGATTTTAAACACCTTATTACACCTTGGTCCATTGGTTGCAATACAGATGTAACATTTGGTGGTAAGAACACAACTTTAATGCATTTTAGATTAGTAACAGCCGGTAGAGCAGGACAGTTATCAACCAAAAGTAGAACTTTCTGTTTGTTTCCGTTCAATTCAGCGTCCCAGTTTCTTAACCATCTCTCAAAAATGTCCGATGTCATCCATGACTTCACATTGTTTAATACGTTACCGGCAGTGAGTGTATGTTTTTAAAGCATCTTGGTTTCTTAGATTTGCCAATAACTAAAAGCTTTCTTTTACAGGATCCTGTCATATTTGCTGCAACCATGATCGTTAATCTTGCCTTAAACATTTTTCCTCCCTAACAATTATCTCCTTTGAACTTTAAAGTTTTGTCTGGTTTCATTTTGTAAAAAAGTCTAGTTTTGTCTGCGTTAAAAATTTCATCTGGTCTGTGGCCTTCGAATAATGTAGGCCACTTTTGCGTTATCCATTCTTCTACAGTATCCTTATCAACACTAGCAGCTTCACCACTCATTTTCCCGTCGACAATACCCTGCCGAGCCCGGAAACGTTGAATCCAACTAGACGAGCAAATAAAATCTTCGCCAAAACGTTGAGCAAAATCTTTAGCTTTTTGTTGAAGAATCGGTCCGTTTATTGGCCTTTGATATTTAAACCACTTTAACAAAGCTTCCTCAATATTCGTATGCTTCGTTGTTCTGGCTCGTTTCATGTTCAAAAAATTATTGTCATAAAGCGTTTGAATTTTATCTCGCTCTTTCCAAATGGTTGAAGTTGTCGAGTGTGATACACCATATTCCTTTGCTAAGTCTTTGTTTGAAATTCCGCTCTCTAGCTTGGATATAATACGCGATTTTTCTTCAATATTAATTTGTTTTCTTTTTCTTTGCGACATTTTGAAAGTTTCACGAATAACTCCACAAAGTTTTGGTGCGTCTTGTGTAATAGATAAGTAACAAACTAACTGAAGAGATGTGAAGAAGCGGGCTTTGACTCTACTGCATGCACGTGTTTTGTTTCTAAGAATTAGAAAAGACCTACACTAAACTAAATTCTATTGTTTTCTTTCCTGATTTTAATAGCCATTGAAGACAAATGTGGATACCTATTCAAATTGTTTACAATACAGCTTAGCCAGTCGTTCTAACAGATATAATTCTCCGAAATATTAGTTAAATGTGGTCGTTTTATGAGGTATGTCGTTATTAGCAATGTCGTTTAAAGCAATGTTTTTAATAAGGCGGTCATATAGCATTCAGCCGGGACCTTTGTTCTAGGTTATTATAACCGGTATATTGTTCTAAACTATGTCGCAGTAAACGGTTTTGACTATAATTATTTTTAATTTATTTTTTAATTTTTTCTTTTGTTTTTTATTTTAGTATCTCTCTCTTATAATATATTAACACGTTAGTAATGGGAACGACAAGCGAATATTTATATTTTGGAGGCAAACCGACTGCCAAGATACAGGGTATCCTAGTTTCGCAGTAAGGAGCTCACAAAAGTGTTATTTAATGTTATTTTTGATTTTTGTTTCTAGGAGTAAATAAGTTGTACTTTTTGCATAAATAAAATTATTATTATTTTTATTATTAATTGTGTAATGTGGCTAGATACACCACACGCTTTTTAATGAACCAACCAGAACCACGTTCCAAACTGCGTCTTGTATCAACAACATTTTTAGTCACTTTAAACTAAACCTAGCAGTGTTTTTAAGAGGACGGTTAGACTTATTCCAGAAATTAGGTTATATCGTTTAAATAATCTTATTCAACACCAACCATAAGTTTTAGACAATATAAATCCAAATACCAGCTACGCCAGCTTGTTGAATATCATAATCACTGAATTTAGTAAACATTGTTCAACAAGGGTTATTAATGCTAGGAAAAAAATTGATTTTATTGTATGGTCCACCAAAGGAATTATAAAATTAGAGGACGGCTCTCGTATTACAGAAAATCTACATATCTCAAACAGTCCAGAGGTAGCAACTGTTTTCTAGGATTATTTTACAAATATACCTTTAGAAGTAACAAAAAATATAATATCATCATCCCATGGTGCCGCATCACTTTTGGAAAATCTTATTACACCTATAAATTGTAAATTTTCTTTTTTATCTGTTAGTGCAGGTGAAATAATAAGGAATTTTAAACAACTAAATTTAAAATATACTGCTTAAATTAATACCATCTATGATCGATTGCGAGTAAGATAATGGGAAAGATAAAGCGACGTCCATGTAACAGGCGCCAAAAGTCGGTGGTCGCAACTTTAAATGCACTTTTTTCTTCAGCGGACTCCACATAGTCTGCACGATATAAATATATACACAGGACACAAATATTATATGAGTAAGCAGTGCTCACAAGCCCCTTAGAATAATTTTACTCCATATTTCTAAGTTGGTGGTGCGTTCAAAATACAATTTTATTGACATTTGAATCGTATCTACGAAATTTTAGTACTTAATTTTTTATCACCCGTGTTAACCTTATATGTCAAACATCGCCAGCGCACTCGTGTAGGCAATTTTCAACATTTTTATGAGGAATAAATTAATTTTTCAAATTATAATATAGTCTATGTTACTCGCTGACATACAAGAGGATAGGTTATAGGGCCATAGTCAAATACAGGAGAAGAGCGAGGAACCAGCAGGCAAACCACGTGGTGCTGCAAGTCTCTCCGGATGTATGGTGCCAGGCAACAGCTGCTGGCAAAATCTACATAGACTTGCAGAGAGTGGCGGTAGCGGATCAGTCTCCTCTGATCCAATGCACCCGACGCCTGGGATACGGCCACGGGCGTAAGTCGTGCACGCAGGAAGAGGACAGGTGCAGTCATTGCGGTAGACGCCATAAGCGATCGGAGTGCACTATCTACGCAGATGGTGAACAGCCCACGTGCCAGAACTGCATCCAGGGAAAGATTGAAAGGGCAAACCACAATGCGTTCGACGATGTATTTCCTGTCAGACGCAAGTGGGATTTCCTGGCCAGAGCAAGTGTGGCGTACGGCTGACAATATATCCTGAGATAAGAAAATTACAAAACAATCGACATATGCACAAAAATATGAACAGTACTCAAATAAACAGGAATTGGGTAGGTAAACAACAAAACACATCCACAAGTATAACTGTAAATAGTAAAGGACAAGGCATAAGAAAAAACCCAATTGATGCAAAACTGGTTTCGTAAAGAAAAAAGCTGGCATTAAATACTGGCGTGCACAAATAAGAAAAATAAAATCCTAACAACTATGCCCATACGGAAAAACAACAATTAAGTGAATTGTCATTGTTGTGGTACAGCTAAACAAAAATATGAAAATAATAAGGAAACTAAAATGCGTGTCTAATATTACTTGATAGTAATACAGAACACAACCAAATATACATAAAACGTAAATAAAATAAGACAATGTACCTACTTATAATAGCTATAGTAACTTAAAATAAATAATCCTATATTATATATTACATAATATATTATATTGTATATCAAGTATACAAAAACCTTGTTTATAACAAACAAGTGACTGTATATACAAAAATAAATAAACCAACAGAAATATGATAACATGAAGTTTCACGCGTACTAATAATTCCAAAAAAATAAAACTGACATAAGGAAAATTACAAGTATTAAGTCAATTACAAGTATAAAGCTTAGATTTCAACGCCTATGAGTTCTTACTTGACTCCTGATAAGATATTTGAATAAATTTGAAACTGTGAACTAAAACAAATAAAATACAGACATTTAGATAAAACTACCCAAACTTCAAACAGTACTAACCATAAGAAAATAAAAATAAAGTAGGTTCTTTTAATCCAACAAAAATTAATTTACTAAATGTCCATACTAGAAGCTAACTATGATAATTGTAGAGTACTAACAGAAAAACAATAAATTAGATATAAAAATATTATTAACAAGATAAAGGATTCAAACTTAAACTAAACTAAACTAAATCAAGCTTAACTAAAATTTACCCATACCTAACATAATATAAAGTATCATAATATGTATTATTAACGAAACAAAACACTTATCAAATATATCTAAAATAAAACAACTAAAACATATATACAGTACACCACAAATAAAATAACTGTTATTAGAAACATAAAAAGTAACTAACTAAAACTTAAAATCATTATATATTAAATATAAAAAAGTAGTTACTAAATCCTAATCAAATAAGTCGAAGAACCTGTCTGCAAAACGATTACAATAAAAAGCCACACTAACCCCTTTTAAAAATATCGCCACTCATTCACAATCAACCTAAGGTCCCTGTCAAAATACACAGGGGAAAGTCGCCGTTCTCCCTATGTCTAAGACAGAAGGAGGACATAATTAAAAAAAAAACATAACCATAATATACATTCGTCGTAACATATATAATACTATAAATTTAATAATAAGAAGCAATTGATAGGAACAGAGTAGCCACCTCATTAGTGGATGTATCACCTAATACTTTATTATATATATTGTTAAACACTTGTGGGTCTTGTGGAATAAACAGTCCAATAACTTAATATTCGCTTTTTATTCAGACAGCGTAACGTTGTACAAGTGATTATTTTAACGAAAGAATAACATTAGGAGTAATTATTATACGTCACAACCTCTGGGCGCTTATGTGTTACTTGCTAACAATATATTAGTCTGTTCAAACCAAAGGCACTCATTAAGTTCTGCCTGATTGACTCAAACCGGACATACTCCACCAGAACATGATAAATGTCATCAACTTTCTGACATAGATCACAAAGAGGTGACTGTCTCAATTTCATCACATGTTTATATTTGTTTGATGGAATATGTCCGGATCTCAACCAATGTGCGACAGATATTATCTTCCTACCCAACTTTGTCGTTGCACACCAGGGTATACGAGGAGGTTCACATTATACGGTTGTTAAGCTTTGGCTCTAGGGTTGTAAAAAAAGAAACAAAGGGCAAAGTTAACAAGAAATTTATTAATAAAAAAAAGAGACAGATTATATTATCTTATAGATACTTAAAACTAAACGATGACATTACAGGTTGAAAAAAAAGTACATTTGTACCCGAAGGGAATATTCATTTTTGGGGTATCGTGGCAATCTGACAATCCGTAGGCAGTTTCCGTGGCAATAAAGAATAAATAAAATAATTAAGATTAAAATAAGGTTAAATAGCTGCGAATCCGTGAAGCGGCAACGTCGGCTCCCGATTACAGGGCGCCTACTGACGGCGGGGCTGCAGAGCAGTCAACCAGCACGGCAGCAGCTGCGCCCAAATAAAAAAAAACCCCGTTCCAACTAGAACGCAACGTGAAATAACATATTAGAAATCATTTCCCCGGGATGGCCTGTTTTCCCCTAGATTTACATATGATTTTATTTATTGTAGGTAGTTTTTAATTCAAGCGAAACGAAAATTAATCTGTGCGATCTGAGCCCTAGGGTGACAGAAGGTCGCCCGCGTTTTTAAAATTTACAAATTAAATAGATTAAATCAAAGTTAAAACGAATCGAGAATGATAAGTGAAAATCTAAGAAAATGATTATGAGATTTGAAAAGGCGGTAGACAACTAAAAGTGGTTAAGGCAAACGAACGATAATAAGCTAATCGCTTACCGAGGTTTTTTATAAAACTGCAAGCGCGATCTTTCGAGAAAGCGACAATTAAAAGGAGTCTCCCGGTCGTGTGGTGTGCCAGCTGCTGCACGAACCTACCACGAATCTACAGCCCTGCTCTTCGTTCTCTTAATATTACAACATTTGCACTTAGATGAGGGAACGAAAGCCTAGGCTCGAAAAATAATTTATTTATTACTCACCAAGTGTTTCAGAATATATATTATTTGGGCTACTTCTAGACCGGAGACTGCATGTGAACGGCTCGCGGGCCGCTATTTAAAGGACTAGAAATTTAATTTTAAGTGCTAGAAATCATGTACCAATGCTTTGCTCATTAATATTCATAGCGCGTATGCAAGATAAGATAAGGATTGTGCTGCCGCGGGTTTTAAAACGTTTTTATATTTCTGCGTTATATATACTTATAAATTATTTATATGTAGTGGTTTTACTACATTACAGTATAGTTCTATTTTTAAGAATTTATTACGTTTCCTTATTATTATTGTTTGGGTCAAATAGTGCGTGGTTGTCAGGGTTTCCTATCCTGGTAGAAGTGGGTTATGAGCTCGCTCAAATGACGCGCATCCAGTCATCAGTATGCGTACGCGTGAGAACCCCGGCCGCGCGCCGCTATTTTTGAAGACACTACTAATCGTCGTGTAGTCGAGTTCACTGCTGCCGCCATTTTTGTTCGTGGTGTATAATAAGAAAAACTGTGCTTTTAGTTATTATTAAGGCTAATTGTGCGATAAAACACGGTGTAAAAGAATTATATACCAGAGAAGCGTCGGGGTAAACGTTCTCGGGTGTGGGTTGCGAGTGGAAGAGATTCGCCGGCCGGCTACGTGACTACCTACTCGGTGCAGTGCTAAAAAACTTCCAGGTGAGTAGGCTTTACTGCTATATTTTTGCTGGGGTAGGTGAATCCGCAACCACGCATAAAACAGTGCACTCAGAACCCCAGGCGTCTTATCTGGGAATATTTACCCATCCGGATATCGGTAGTTTTAGCTGGTGGTCGGTACATATTGTTTGGTCCTTCGAGCCGGTGAATTATATTATAAAATATAATTATAATAATTATAAAACAGCGGCGCGCGCCGCCGGGATTCTCACGCGCACGCATACTAATAACTGGACGCGCGTCATTTGAGCGAGCTCATAGCCCACTTCTACCAGGATAGGAAACCCTGACAACCACGCACTATTTTGCCCAAACAATTATGACATATTAATTTAGTATTTTATCTAAAACTAGTGCATTTTATGTTTAAAAAAACATGTTCTAATTCTAATTATAACCATATTGACTATTATTTATGTATTTTCAATTAATGACTGTTGTCAATCCCAATAAATAAATAAATTTAAGGAAGATTGAAGAGGAATTAGGTAAGACCACATAACGATAGACTCATGATGGTAAGCACTTTAAGCTCACATATTAATAAAACTGCAAATGGTCTTACCATTCGACAAAAATAATTTTTAAATTAATATTATATATACTTACAACCAATAAATTTGAATTTGAAATTTTTTTTTTTAGTTACCATGAAAATATGTTGAATGACAAAAATCTTCAATCCAACATGAATGACATTCGACATATTTTAGGAAAAAAAAAAAAAAAAATTTTTTTGGCCCACCCAAAATGTATATAAAAAAAATTTAAAACTGATAAAAGTTTTTTTGTGAAAAAACTTAATTTGTTAATTTTTTGAAATAATGAATTATATTAAAATTTTAAGAAAATTTGAAAAATTGTAAGAATAAGATTAATTTGTATTTTTTAAACCTTATTTAAGATAATTAAAGATTTTTTTGTAGACATTTTATTTTGCAGAATTTATTATTTTAATTTATTTGTAACATTAAAAATTCAAAAAATAAAAATGTACCTTAAAATTTTAAATTTCAATTTAATTTTTAAAATGGGAGGGTGTAAAAAAAGTGGAAAACTTTTTTGTAGAACTTAATTTCCAAAAAAATTTGAAAAATTTTGCTGTAAAAAGAATGAATATTTTTTTTTTTTGTTATAAAAAAAAAAGAAAAATCTTGGATTTAATATTAATTTTGAGCTGAAACTTTAACACAATTTTTTTTTGTCCCCAGAGATATTTTCTTAATTAATTAAAAAAATTTTTTTTGGCCCACCCTACTATTCATGTTAACCCAATAAAAATATTTTTTATAAAATTGGTTTGTTTGTTTGAAGTTTTAAATGGGGTTTAAAATTCTAAGGGATTTTTTAAAAAAAAATTTAAGTAAATTGAGTAGTGGAATCTTTTATTTTTGAATTTTTATTGATTTTAAGAAAAATGTATTTTGGTTTAATACCCACATTTTTCAAAATTTGTAATTTATTTTTTTTTGTTTTTTTTTTTAAAATATAAAATGTTAGATAATTTTGCTTTTTATAATGGGGTGAAGTGATTTAGAATAAGGGTAAGTAAGAACCGGGGTGGGTAACAGAGGTTCAGAATTTAAATTGTATTGTTATTATTTTGTTTTAAATTTACCTTGTTTTAGTACTTTAATATAATAAGAAAGTATTATTTAAAACCTTAAATTTATTTACTTTTTTTTATGTATAATTTACAATTTGTGAGTTTTATTAAACATTCATTATTATGTCGGTTCAAATGTATTAATGCAGATTGTAGAGTGTTTGATATGTACCTATTATATCTTGCCTATGTGTGTTGTTGTGGTTACAATAGGTTCCATAGGAATTGGAGGAAAATTTTATAGTAAGTCAGGGTATTTTGTGCTTTTGTTGTCATTGAAAAACAAATTGTTTTTAGAAAAAATCTGTTTTATAAATTTTTATCAATGTTAAAGATTGAGGTAATGGATGATGTAAAATGGGTTAAAAAAAAACATTAGGGGTTTTTTTTAATGAATAAGGAATGTTGGTAATCTTACCATGGAAATAAATATAAAATGTAGCGCTTATATTAAATGAATTATTTGCTTAAGACTCCCAAGTTATTGGATGGGAAAAAGCGACGGGAGTAACCACCCTTTGGTTGATAATGAACGACGAAATAACGCCGTGAAATAAATTTACAATAACGGTGTAACCCTAGGCTCTGTTGTTATGGTGGAATGATTGGGCGGAATTAAATCGTGCAACTCTTGTGCATACTCTCCAAAGCGCAACCTGTAAAATAGTGAGAGACAAGCACCTTAGACGATGCTTAGATGAGCAATTTTGCCTTCATATGTTATAGAACAAGTCGACGAATGGAGAAGGAATGAGAGTGGAATGTATTTGGTGATATCCCATAGGGAAGAATATTTACAAATAGGTTTGTTGATAAAAGCTAAGAAGCTGGTTCGGTGTGAAATACCGCCTAACCTTAAAGAGGATAATTTTTAGCGTTTGTTTATCTATCGAATCCCAAAGTTGAGATCAGATGTTAATTGGAACCAACAGTCAAGGTTGTCAAAATGAAGAAAGCCCCCGAAAACAGGAGTAGGAGAAAGGACCCGTTTAGGTGAGAACAGACACGCCTGAGTTTTTTAGATTAAACCTGAACAATTGAAAGTGGATACGAAGTAAGATGCAAGCGTTACCATGGTTTTTATTATAGATTTTGTAAATTAGTGGGATTGGTAAGTACCTCTCAGTTACAGTGGTGTCATCTGCATACCCAACAATACCGGGTTTTAGCAGATCGTTTAAGCAGAAATAGTTGAGTATTACAGTCCCTCAGGAATCCGGCATTTTAAATGGTGTGATGGAGCCATCAACAAACTTGTTTTGTGGTTTCAAAAATAATGGTAGTTTCGAGGTGAGGGATTCCAAACCCGAAGCTTGCAAGAGATTTGCTGCCAGAATAAAAGCTTTACAAATTAAAGAGACATAAAGCCTGTCTATGTTTCTCATTGCCTCACCCCAGTAATGGGTGGCATACATAGGAGATCCCCAATTGATCGTTTTTGTCGGAAGCCGTACTGACGATCACTAAGGATATCGTTAAGCTCTTATTTATATATTTATGCCAAAAGCTGTTTATTTAATTTCCGCTTCATTACTTTGCAAAAAAGTGAGGTTATAGCAATTGGGCGGTAGTTAGAGGGGTCGGCTCGGCTTCCCTTTTTAGGAACTGGCTGGACGTTTGCAAGCTTCCAAGACTTTGGAACAATACCGGATTCCAGAGAAAGGCGGAAAAGGCGTGTCAAAATAGGAGCCAACTCAGGTGCGCAGTATTTAAGTACTCTTGATGGAATGCCAACGGGGCCACTGGCTATATTCACATCTAGATTTAGAAGCACTCTTCGTACGTCCTTAGTGCGGATTACAATTTCCTGCATTGCTGAATCGCACGATGGTATTGTGGGCGGAATGCTAGAAGCTGCATCCAGATGTGAATTATTCGCAAACTAGCTTGCAAAAATATTGGCCTTTTCAGCTGCAGAATGAGCCAGCGTACCATCAGGTTTAATCAAGGGTGGAAGCGAGGGCCTAAGAAAGTTTACTTCGACCGACTTGGCAAGAGACCAAAAAGCTTTGCTTTCTGAGGGATAAGTAGCAAGCTTGGCTCCAATGCGACCAATGTGGTCAAAGCGAGCTTTCCGCAGAACTTTCTTACAAAACTTGGTGGCTTTATTGAAGGCTTTCTTTTTATCTTTCAAATCTGGAGATTTGTGGCAACGTCATTCAGCCCACGCTTGAAAAGCTAATACTTTAGCCCTTTCAGCTTCAGCATAATCAGCGTTGAACCACGGGCGAGCAACATCCCCGAGTGGTACGTCGGAATATGGTATAAAATATTCCATCGAAATGGCAAAAGCACAGCTCGACGGATCTGGTGACAGGAATCATGTTTTCTGCCAAGGATAAAATGCTAGGAAGTGACGCATCTCATTCCAATCCGCTGACTTATATCACCATACCCTTCTCAAGCCCCTAGGGCTTTTATCTGGAGGGAAGTATGAAGAAATACACTTAACCAGGCAGTGGTTAGAACTTCCCAGTGGAGCTGGTACCATGATGGAAAATCTATCTGGATCCGTTGTCAGCAGAAGATCCAGGCAGTTAGCAGTGTGGCTATCAATGTCGGGTACTCGCGTCGCTTGGTTGACCATCTGAGTCCAGTGAAAGAGAAAATTTATGTGCCTCTTTCCCAGCATGATCAGTTTTCAGATAGGGGTATAGCAAACCTTGATGATGGTGATGGGCATTAAAATCTCCTAAGAATATTATCTGTGCAGAAGGGTAGCGTTGTTGTGCCACTTCTGCTGCCTCGCTTAGGTGCTCAAATAATCTGGTTGTCTTCTGATCTCCAGTGTGCGAATGATAGACTCCAATGTAATTGGTCTTCTCTGTACCGAAGTCTACATTTAATTTAATTACCCATAAAGTTAAAAACCGGGAGTCTTCAAGATTACGGAGACGCCGATAGCATATTTCATCTCGGGAATAGACACAGACGCCAGCGCGCTGTTTAAAATTGTGCTCTAAGTTGTATGGCTTAGAACACAATGTCTCAAACTAGTATTTGTCATGCTGGGAAAGAGGAATTTGATGTAAATAGATTTTTTTATAAAGCAGTCTTGACTCTTCAATGATAATACCAAGCCCAAAACTACCATGACTTCATTCCAAGTACTGAAGGAGTTATGATAAAACTCACGAGTAACTATGAAGCTTATACAGTTATAGAATATTAGTTATAGTTACAGTTATAGTTATAGAAGCTTATAAAGTTTTAAGTTATAATTAAATAATTATCTTATCTTATTATAGTTTTAAATACATCAAAACAAGATACAAGTATAAAACAAAATAAGATAAGCAATAAAATTCATTGAAAGTTTCTGTAACCTCGGGTTAGCGCCAGCTACCGCGCTTCGTCATTGTAACCGGTCTAGCTTCTAAAATCACTTCTACGCCCATTATGAAAATTAGCAAAGATTATCTACATACTGTTAGCTATTATTAGAAAATAAAAAGTTTAAGATTACAAATTAAAAAAAATTAAAGTATTAAAACTTAAAATACATTTATTTTTTTCAAAATAATTTTTCTTTTTCTTTATTTTCAAAAATAAAGATAAAATGTTTAATAAATGAAGCATGTATTCAACTGCTTTTTTATTTTATCGCAACTTTTTAAAATTATATAATCGCCTTAGAACTTCCACATACCTGCCGATTACTCAAAACTTCAAAGTTCTGTAAATCGTTAACCAGAGTTTCTACTGTAAAAATATTTTGTACCTGGTCGAGGACATGCATAAGTTTAACATAAGCAAAAGTTACTAAAACTGGAATCATCAACATTATTTAACTGTTTTACCATTGAATGCCCCATTAGTAACAATTGCATATGATAAGGTTGTAAATCTATGTAGGTACCTACTATTTATTAAGCAAGATGAAGAGGATAATTATAAATATAGGTACGTTATGAATTTCATTTGACATATCATAAAAATTCTTCGTTGAATTTATACGTGTATTTATCAAAATATTCTTTGTAGGTTCACCACGGTTTTTGACGTGAATACACCTATTATTTTGCTTCCATAGTTGAAGGCAATTTAAAAACTCATGATAACAAAATTGGGGAATATAGTTTGGCATTGCATATTTATCTACTTCCAAAATTTAATTACACCACACGATATTTTAAAGTCCAAAGAATTCTTTATTTTGCGACATCCCCTTTTCCTTACAATTTCTCCTATTCCTTGGGGGCACAAATGTATTTGATATTTCAAATATCAAAAATCAATCGCGTATTGGTTCTTATAACGAATAACGTTGTAATGGCCGCCGCGGAACTGCAGTGATACATACGCTCTGCATAATTTCGTGGTAAATTGCTAAAGGAATCGGAATTCTAGTGAAATTCATCTTTCTAGTGCTCTAGAAGTGTTTTAGACTGTTCAAGACGTGTGAGGAAGTTCAGAGCGCACCCTCGGATCGAGGCAGATACAACCAGGATACGTGGTAAGTCCCCATACTGCTCCTTTCTAAGTCTTTCCAGTCGTCGCATCCTCTTGGTTGTGATTAACTTGAATTCTAGCATCCTACGAACAGCTGGTTGAAAAGCTAGCTTGCTATGATATACGGCCAGTATCGTACACTTTACGTAGAGTGAAGACTATGACGCATCGCGTGAGGTGAGAGGGAAGCGCCACCATTTTGAGGTCGTTTCGCCGCGTCACATAATTTTCATTTTTTAGTTTCAATCGACAGTTCTCGTGAAGATTAGCGATTGTATATTAGTGTGGAATATTTAAAGCTAAAAAGTTAGTGTTAAAATTAAAAATTAATAATACTTAATAGTACGTCGGCCTTTACTCGTCGAAAAGTGAAATGAAAATATAGAAATTATATACGTTAAGGGAATCAAAACAATAATCCAGTGATACATATAAAATAGCATTTAAAAAAGTGTATCGGCGCCGGGAACGTAAAAAAAGCGTCCCAGCGGACACATTCACGTAAAAAAGATGGCCGTGTAACCGATATAGGCAAATACCGATATTTTTTTAATGGATTACGCCTGTGGTGTGTTTATCGGAAATAGAATGGAACAGGCCGTTTAAAAAAAATCTTTTAAGAAATAAGAAATAGTCCCATTAAGTCTAATCAGCGTTATCTTGAGAATTTCATAGAAAGATAATGTATTCTGAGATTGAAGTTCATAGCTTTGCGAGAAAGGCCTGAGGTACGCAACTCTATGAAAAAACACTTAGTTGGCAAAGCTGCCGCCCTATATTTGTCGATGTTTCATAACTAAATTATTTTATACTCTTTACTTCCTTTTTAAAAACTTGGTAGATTATTTTTATTTTATTTAAATTTTAAATTAGTATTTTGTGCTTTTTTAGTCTACTTCATTTAATTTTGCAATCGATTTTAAACGCCTTGATGAGATTATGAGAAATACATGATTCTGATATTTTAAACAAACTGCCAAGAAAGCGAGTTAATATTGAATGGTCATCCGGTTACTTTTCTTAATAGGCTTAGCGTTAAAAACACAATATCACTTGATGCTAAGTGACGATGTGACCAAAAATGGCAACACGCTAAGCCGATGAGGAACTGTCTCTCAAGTGCAGCTCCAGGAATACACCTATATGTGCTTGGCGACAAATTTTCAACTTAAGAGTTGTATCTAGACCTGTTAGCATTAGAAAATGTCCTACCACCATGCTATGATTTCATCACTATGATTTCCTTCACCGAAAACTCAGGCTCAATTGTATGGATTCGAATTTACGTCCATCGACGCGGTGTCCGTACAAGCTCTTCAGAGCCATCATTACTTCAAAATTTTCTAAGCTATATTTAAAGTTTTATGTCTGTAGCTCATCGAAAACTTAGGTGAAATCGAATGCAAAATTTATAGTGAACGGAGAAACATAAAGACAAGAAAGTGACTTATTAAAAATAGTAACTATATATATTAACGTGCATTTTGTAAACCTTAAAACTTGCAGTGTAATTATCATTTCAACACGGGTAAAATCGTACGATAAATCTCGTTAGTAAATATGACTGAATTGGATAATAGCAATTGTATAGGTCGTGCACAGACCGACAAATGTCATTAGCATTGACGCGTCTATGTCAAGAACTCGTAGAATGGACATTTTGAAACGGTTGTTATCCAGATGTGTCAAAAACTCTTCCAATTTGCTTTTCTGTTCTTCATCTATAAAAAGATAAATATTATAAAACTAGTATATTCTTAATTTAAACTAAACATAAGTTGCTTAAATGCTCTAAAAATATTTAGTCCATTTTCAGGTATTTATATCTAAGACTATGTTCACGCTTAACATCGTTATGCTGACATCCTTGGATCGTGACGCATACATCAATGGACGAATCAGCAAAAAGCAAATATTCGTGATATAAAACGTTATAAATTTAAACATAATTAAAACACTAAAAGACAGTATGTTCAACCACCTAAACCAATAATATATTTGGGCTGAAAAGCCATAATTACTGCAATTCGTAGAAGCTATAGATAATAATGGAGTAAGAAATTATTTTCTAATACCTCGGCCGCACGTATATTCACATTATCGCGGTGTATGTCATTATGCCTACGCGAACACTTCAGCACTTTGAGGTCAGTTGGCTCCGCTGTCGCTAAGCTCTCACAGATCAAAGGATTCTACAGTGATTCTTCGCTTGTGCCGCCAAACTTCGCACAGAGAGAGTTTTTGACGGATTTTTTGGTGTGTCGTATGGTGCTTTTTATTAACCCACGACAAACACAGAGGGATATTAGAATTATAAGTTTAACATTTGTCTGTCTGTTGTGGCGTAGCTCACAAATGGCTGAAACGATTTTGACTTCGTTTTTTTTTTTTGTTTGAGTGGTAACTTGATCGAGAGTATTTTTAGTTACGATTCAAGAAAATCTCTTCAGCTGTTTGAAAATTATCAGCTCTTTTCTAGTTGACGAATGGATGTGAGCATCTTCCACAAATCTGATCAAATCGAAATATGATATTCTGTTACTTCAATTATATAAGAAGAACATGATAACCTTGAACTGATGCGGCAGCATTATCTGGAACCTAACTCTTCACCAACTTACAGCATAGATATCGTGTTTAGACCCATTGGAATAGGTTACTTGTATTGGGGGTCGGGGGTTTATTAAATTTTCAATTTACCTTTAATTTTCAATTTACAAGTGAATTGGATTAAAAATAATAACTAGGAATATGCATTTAAAGTTGCAACAAAACTTCTTGCACAGTTTTATCAATCTTCAGTCGCCACACACTGGCACAAATGTCTAGCATTGCGGACGTGTCGGCGTAAATTAATTTATACGTCCGTATAATTACGATGTCCATATTTGCAGTAACGAAAACTTGTTAATGTTATTGTCAATTACGAAGCTTAGCCAATATTATGAAAATCGAAGAAAAATGTAACAATAACTATTTGCCGCCATAAAATATAGAGCAAACGCGTCATCCATCTTGTTATTAGCGTGATAAATAAAAAATCCCAAATACGCGTAGTAGTGCAAAAGCGAACATTTGTCGCACGAATTTAATCGCGATGATTACGGTCGAAGCATAGTATTGATGTTCCAATGCTCAAAATCAAAATCAAATGCTATTTCTATTAAAATATTATGAATACCTATTGTCGTATTAGGGCTTACCTAACGATAGATTTTCAACTTGAGAGTAGTAGCGAGATTGTTGGGCTCAGGCTTATCGTGTGTTATTATTAACCCATTGATAAAAGCCGACTGAGCTATCATCGCTTAAAAGCTAAAAAAGTTAAAACCCACCATAACGACAGTAACTACGGTTAGATCCTCATCTCCAATCGGTTACTCAAGGACGGTAATTACCATTACAATCTTTTCACTAAGCTAACATAAAAAATTTGGTAAGAAACTTTTTATGGGATCACTGCAAAGTGACGTCACTGTGTCTGATGATGTACAGTACAATTCAAAAACAACGGCGACCACAGCAATATCGGCAATCCAACGACAGCCGTTATTCTAATACTGGCCTGCAAGCAAGCACTGGCTGATCCCGAAACATGTCAAACTAAAAGAGAATCATTGTTATTAGATTTAACATTGTGTATGTTCCTTGCAATATAGTCGAATCTAGATGCTCACCATCCTGCTTGATTACTGTATATACCACGGCTGATCCAGGAACACGACACCACCGAGCATAGAATCAAAAACTGATTGAGAAAATAAGGAACTCACCTTTGCATAGTA
The DNA here is from genome assembly GCA_033032175.1 of Saturnia japonica. NCBI lineage: Eukaryota > Metazoa > Arthropoda > Insecta > Lepidoptera > Saturniidae > Saturnia > Saturnia japonica. The sequence continues at coordinate 2,488,786 of CM065330.1, forward strand.
AAAGCTGATTCGTTATCAACAGTTTGATTGCGTTTACTTTACTCGCCACACATTCTGTCAGTACACACGGTGCAAAGGTAATCAAACAGTACACGAGCAGCGTAATAATCGTAACTATTTTTTCCTGTGAAATTTAAAATGTGACTTTTAGTTTTCTCATAGCATTTCATTGGTTGTATTGCTGTTTCGCACAAGTCAGCTCGTGTTCAAATTAACGCTAGTTCAAGCCCTTTGCTTGAACGCCATTATTATCAAGTTTAATTATTTAGGATTGGCTAAAGTCATTCATTAAAAAAACATACTTAATAACAACTACAGGTAACAGGATTAATATACAAACTAATTATGGCCAATCTCAGCATGTATAAAATCAAATAAATTAATGGTTAAAATAAAAATACACCTAGGATATTATTATATATCGAAAAAAAAAACCATTAAACACAAAATTTCAAATCAATATCCATACCTAATATTAACAATTACAATATAATATAAGTCTGATTTAAATGTTTCAGATTGATACCCCTCGACAATAATAACTGATTGGCGGTTTTTATGTAAGAAGAAAGCCACTGTAACAATATTCCGCCAACCCATAACTTGACATTTTTTAAATTAGGATAACATGATTAAAAGTATCAAGGGCTTTTGAGAAGACAGTATATATATCATATAACTAAACATCAGAATTCACAGACTCTGCTAAATAAGCTACATAGTTCGTAAGATTAGTATTAATAGATATTGCAGTCAAAAAGCCATGTTGATGAGGAGTAATGTATAGTCTGATATATCCACTTATGTGGGGATATACTAACTGGTTGCGCCGCTTTTTTATAGTTTTAAATTTACTGCGATATTGTGATCAGTTCGCGACTCTTTCCATCTCCGCTTATTTCACCTCCCTTGGCACATGCATGCAGGACGATGAACGAACGATTTCGCCGCGCCGCGTGGGAGTTGATTTTTTCGCTCGGTTGGTAGCAAAAATCGCTCGCTCCGTAGATTGCGTGCCGACATTTTGTCGTTTTGTTGTATTTTCGTATTATGTTCAAAATATAGTTGTATATGATAATTTGCAATCTAGACTTTAGTGCCCGTCAGTGTTGTGACGAAGAAAAATTTGTGCAGTACGTCGAAGACAACCACCTAACCTAACCAGCTAGCTAAGTGAAACCGCAAAACTATACGAGGTATGTGCCAAATTTTCCTTTCCAATATTGTTTCCATAGCTCTTCACTCTGATCCGGAGACATATAATCCATATTACTGATCACAATATAGTTTAGTATAAAATTCGCACCCCCGCAAATACAGTCCGCTCAGATAGAACAATGCGCCGCGATCTCAACGACGCAATCACTAACTTTTCAAAGACTTTGGTCACTACGTCTAATATAGAGATGGGCCTGTAATTCAGAATACAATAGGAATCACCTTTTTTAAAATAGGCAATAAATTTGCTCTTTTTTACGTAAGGGGAAATGTGCCAATATTAATTGACTTATTATAAATCGTTTTTATAGGAAAACTAAGTAATTTAGCACAGTTCGTTATGAAGAATAAATATAGAGTATCAGGTCCCACTCCCTTATTTATAATAACTTCATTTATAGGAGTGTGAACTTCATCTGGTATAAATGAATTATTATATGTTATATTGGAAAGAACTAAAATTTTATTTTTGTCATTTAAAATGGCATTATATTGAACAAGGGATTCTCTGCAATGAAATCAATCAAAGATGCAGCTAAATTATTATTACTATGAAGACATCGGCAATGGTCTAAAGGTAACCAGTTAATTTTCTTTAAATTAAAATCTTCAAGAATTGAAATTATTTTCACTTGTTAAAGAATACTCAAGAAATATGTGGCTAATAGGGAGTGGGCATATGACGAATTATTCTCGTCGTACGTTTTTGGTAACTTGTAGTTTGACCCACAAATCTACGCAACGACTTTCCCATTCAGGTACCCGACTTGGATACAAAATGTTTGACACAGCTATTAAAACTACACCGCCTTCGTGTCATACCTTTATTAGATATTTGAATACAATTTTAGATAGAAGATAGAAAGGATTTATCATGAGAACGGTTCAAATGCCAATATTTTTTTGATTAATTTCTATCACAAACAGATGCATCAACGCATTTTATACAAGTTTCGTAGTAAAAACGCTTACTTAGTAACGAAATATATATAAAAAATTGTGTAATTGGTGGAAAATAAGCCAACCAGCAAATTGTAGCGAAGTTGGTAAACAAGTTAGATGGTAAATAAATAAGAACGTGTTTGTGTTTATAATTTAGTGGTACAAAATCGCCTATTAGTACTAACTGAAGCTAATCAATTATAGGTTGCTATTTCTGGGGTTCACGTGGTAGTTTGTGATGCCAATCAGAACCTTTGCGAAAGAAAGAGGTGTGCACCTTGCAAATATTCTATCAACCTTCACTCATATTACTCCAGTTCAATATTTACCATTTGTGTAGGTGTGGATAAAGCACGATAAATGTTCACGCATACTGTGAATAAACCGTCTATAAAGATCAGTGCCATCTGCAAAAGTAAACATTACAAAAAGTTGGTTAATATAAGAAAATGAAAACAATAAAAACTTACGTTCATTTACGAAGGGACATTGCCTTACTAAGCGTGTTTTACACTCTGTATCAAGGTACCTAAGTATTCCGAAGAGTCGTTTAACGTAATCACATTATGTCCCTTCCTACCACCACGCAGTATTCGAAGATACAGCTACACAATAGCATTTGTCTCAGCAAGAACGAAAAAGTTTACAAATTCTTATGTCTTTCGTACTGTGGAGATGTGGAATCGTTTTTGGGCCACCGTATTCCCTCCCTTCTACGATATCGGATACTTCAAGCAAGGCGTGAAAAGACAACTTCTGCAGGCCAGCATGACAGAGAAGAATACTGACAAATTGGTCACCAACAGTCGCAGTTATTCTGGATTGTATCTTACATTCCATGAGGTACTGCGCAAACATTTTGTCAAGCTAATATTTGCAGAGGTGTACTAATGTACACACACAGTTGTTCGCCGTGTGTTTTTAAGTCCCATGTATAGAAGGCAAGCCTATTGTCATTAATCGGCCACAAAACCAAACTCTGAGCAGCTACTGAGGATTTCATAGAAAAACTCAATAACACTTTGCTCGACCTGGGAATCGAACCCAGGACCTCGATCATAACAGTCGTGCTTACGACTACTAAGCTAAAGATGAGTAGATTTTCATGTCCAATACCGAATATCCATCCATTCTGCAGTGCATCTGAATGTTGGACAGCGTTTCTCTTCTTTATTTTTCTGTAGAAATAGAGACCAATAGTCCAAAATTATGACTAAGCAGACTTACCGACGATTTCACGTAATTTTCGACGTATTGCAATATTTCCAACAGCTTTGTATACATTGACATATATTGTTTCATGGCATTGCATTTCTTAGTAAAATCTCGGGTTGTCATATTAATCTCAAAAGTTTTTCTAAGACGTCGTATTCGGTTCCATAACAATTCAAAAATCATAATACTCAAGATGTCCGCTATTTGCATTGCCAATACGAGAGAGTGGATAATAAAAAAAATTAGAAAAGACAAGAAACTTAAATATGATCCCATGGTAAAAGATAATACAAATATTATAGCTCTCCATACAATTAGACACAGTATGGCATTATTTGTTATATTTACTCTATTTTCAACACTGGTATCCAATGATTGTAATTGCTCGTAAAAATTAACGAAGCTATCTTCGTAATGTAAGGCAAGAAGTGAATTTCCAAAATAAATCAGAATTTTTACACATATCAGAAATATAGCCAACAATTGTAGATTTTTATTATGTAAAAGTAACAATGACAAAACTATAATGCATAGTAACAAAACACAATAAAGCTTGGCTAATAACGTTATCGTTTTGTTGTTTGAAACCCTATAGTACATTCCACAGGCGAGTCTTAAGTTCATAATCTGCTTTACCGTTAACTTCAACATCTTTATTAGGTATATTAATCTGTAAAAAGTACATACTTTTATTTATTAAAAATCTAAATATATAAAATAACATACCTATACCAAGGCTTTAATAAGAAATGTAGGACACTTCATAAAAGTTACATTTTTATAGCAGATAGAAGTAAAACGTTGAATTAATAAATTAAAGATAAAAAAAGTAAAAACAAAAAGAACAAATCCTCTTTAAAATGAATACAAAAATTAAATATTCAAAGAGTACACTTTGTTAAAAGTGAAGGATGTTACGTTCGTATTTATATACAGCGAAGTTTTTGTAGATGTCTATCTCGTTACTTTTTTGATATGACATTGTACTGTAAAATAATTATATTAAATCCAGAAAAAAGCTGTAAATAAAACATAAAAAAATCCGTTTACTAATTTGTAATTTGTGATTTTCCCATGAATGCAAATTAAAATATAATATTTCTCATATACATATGTATATGTGTACGTAAGTCTAAGACTTTTTATCGCACTCATATAAAATATTTATTCGTGTTAGGTAATTATTAAAAACCAACGTTTAGGTATTTTATAAACATTTTAAATATTATTTAATTTAGTAAATGTAATAAAAAAATCAAAGTGCATAAAGAATATTTTTCGCGTATACTTGTAAAAACAAATTTGGGGCAGTCGGGTCAAAGCCGGTAAAATAATCTAGGATTTTTATTTCTAGTCTCCATAAATACTAAAATAACAGATTCAAATGATTTAAATTTGCATGGAGGATACCATATTGAATTTTTATTGCAATGGTCATATGCTGCTTAGTCGCAAAATAACTCCTGACTCTTCCTCCCTCCTCCCTCTTGCTGACTCTCGATTCCAGATTCGTCATCATCGATAATAATAAGCTGTTTTTATAATTTCAATTAGCTTAAAATACCTTCCTCAAATTCATCATTAGCTCCTCGAGTGTTTATTTATTTTTTAAAGAAGCTCCTACAACGCGCATATTATATTTGAACCATATTTACTCATTCTAAATCCAATACAGATATGCGAACCTATTATAGGCGACCACTGCATTGACAAAATACAAATTATACAAATTGTATGAAACACTAGTAATAATACACAATAAAATTTTTAACTAGTACTAATAACAGAAAACAAAGTAATTGATATTGTAATATTATATGGAACAGTATTTTTCAATTAACAATGGGAAAAATTAAATAAGAAGAGAGACCAGTGATTCTGAATATCAATTTTATTATAGTAAATTAAGTTAAACGTCTAAAGTAAAATAATTTTTAATCTTGATAATAATGTTTGGTAATGTCTGTGCAAATATGTCTACATATATAACCTACTAAAGCTTAGCTTAGTAAGCTTAGAACTTAAAGTTTAGAACCTACTAAAAAACGTTTGTCTTAGGAAGTCTAAAAGATGGAATGACTATTTTAGATTTATTTCAAGTTTACATGTTCGAACTTAATATCTAAGTGTTTCTGAACATAGAATAATTGAACCCGCGACCTATCGGCTAGTAGTAAGGGTTATTATCAATGGGCCACGAGGCTTGTAATGCATGTAATATGTTGCTTCTGTAATGGAAGTTCACACTTTCTATCGACACCATTATCTGTTGCTCCAAAATGTTTCACAAAACAACCCTCGAAGGCTAACTTACTTTGTATCTAAATATAAATGGAAATCAATCAATTTTATATATAAAGTCAAGGTAAATTGTGAAGGACTTTTACACATGTCAAACAATGTAGTAAACAATGAAAATGCTATTTTTATATCATAAAACTATTCACTGTAATAGATTAAATATATACAGATTAGCAACTCGAAAGAGAAAGAGCATAGTATACGCTTGTGTTAGAAAGAGATTAAGATACGAGACCATTTTAGTATGTGCTGTCGATCTTGTGTATTTATGCAAAATTTAATATCTCAAAGTGTAATGTTAATGTTTAGTAGATATGTTTAATTGTGGTTACGTGTACTGTAACTGAATGTAAACTCATATAGCAAAGAAAACCAGCAAAATAATATGCAGACTACTGTATTCCGTTTTTAGTTTCGACTTATTCAACCTATTGCCGATGTATACTAAATCATGAAATCTGTGATAACTAATAGTGGACACCGCGTAGATTGACGTGAGTTCGAATCTCTGCAGTGAGTCTTAGCTTTCGGTGAAGGAAAATATCATGATAAAACCATATATATAACGCTAATGCAGGCTTGAAGATCAAGGTTAAAGCATCACCAAGCATCATCTATAGGTGTATTAGGGCTTCTGCACTTAAGAGCCAGTTTCTCCACTACACTAAACCGTGTTACCATCTTGAACCGCATTGTCACTTAACATCAAGTGAGAATGTAACAATAAAGCTAAATATATTAAAGATAAAAAAAAATTCAAGCGTTTTGTAATAAATTAAATATGGGGACACAATTTCACACACGGCCATTTAATTCCAATTATAATCATAACTTGTATTATGGTAATTAAACAGCAGATATACATACATATGTGCCTATATAGATATCTAACACCCAGACACACAACTGACAATTATGCTCATCATAGAACTGTCATTCATATGCAGGAATCGAACCCGCGACCTCTCAATAGTAGAATAGTAATACTACTACTGCGCCACGAATATAACGTTATCGAAAACATTACTAGAAATTCTTTGTGTTTTTTTTGTGATGTTTCCTTTCATCTTCAGACGCTAAACTGCGGGAAGAGGTCGAAACGACCTCCAACTCTGTTCGTTAACAGAAATAACGTTCTTTCATACAGTGCGACGAACACAACTCTCAATAATAATACCAGCCTGTAAGTGGCAAGTCGAGGGTTTAATCACTACACTAGCCCACGACGCGACGTATTGGCGATTTTAAACGCCGAGAAATCAACAGTTCTATGTTTTTCCCACATACAGAGGCACTATGACATTTTTCAAGGGTATAGGTTTCCTCACGATGCTTTCCTTCACCGACAGCTGATACTGTTACCAGTTTGAATTACTAAATCTTTGCTCGTAGTAGGACATAGAATTGATATTCCGTCAGTTTTTAACCACCGAGCAGCACAACTCTTGAACAATCGAAGATGAATGCTGAGCCACAAACCAATGAATATTATGTACTTATTATTGAAGAGGAATTTAGGCAAGATCATTATAACGAGTTATCCTGGTCTCATGATGACAAGCGCTTTATGAATCTCAAATATTAATAAAACTTCGAAATAGTCAAACTACTCGGTTAACAGAATTCTTAAATATTAATAATATCATACTTACAATCGATGAAATTTGTGTTTCAAATAAATTATTTAATTCGTAACACGTCCGCTTTCACTTGTATCTGAACTGTGTATGTATTCTTTTATATTAGTTGTCTTTGTCACCCAACAAAGTTATTTCAAGAAGCAATCATACATTGTATTATTTGTTTATTGTAAAGTAGAAAAAGAACATTCTGGTAGTTTCAAGTATCAACTAAGTAAATATTACTAATTTTAGCGCAACAAAAAATATAGTTAGTTCTTCCCGCGACTTCGGCTGCGTTGAATGAAGTTTTTAATGGGATAAAAGTTTCTATTTCATTTTATTGAGTAGGTACAATTACAGATAACAGATTGATAATTTCATAAATAATTAGACAATATTATAACATGACAAATCTGACATTTAATAACAAATTGTACACGATATTTACATATAGACGTAAAACACAGTTACCTCATCACAAATATATCAATAAATATATTTTAACAAATTAATACGCAAATACCTACTAGAAGTTATAGTAGGACTATTTAGTAATTTCTTAAATTTATATATATTAGCATGAAATATGTCTTGGGGAACACAACATTCATTATAATGTCTGCTTATTCGAAATAGGCTATCTGCATGCCAAACATCTAAATCTGTTCACTCGATTTTGAGAGATTGAAGTAATTTAATTTAATTTAAAAAATTAAAGTAAAATTAGAATATTAGTAAGATATCTTTATAATAACATTAATTGAAGTATGTATAATAATAATTAATAGTTATTTTTATAAAATCGTGTGTTTAGGTATAAACTTATTATGATTAATAACGTTACTTTCACGAAGTATTGTTATATTATTTATCTGGAAGATAATCTTATTTAATATCTACTTTATATTATTCATCATAAGTTCATTTGATTTACCTTATTATTGTTTTGGTGTACCTATTCTTTTATTTCCAGGATACCAATTAATGATAGGTTTATGTATTGATGCGTTTAGATAATTTATAACTTGATAATTTTGGTTTAATAACAGCTTTGTTAATATTTTAGGTTCGTATTGTTTACATTGCAATATTATGACAATCTCTGTCATTGATAATTCTTTGATAGTAATAGAGCATGCGCAGTTAGGAGTTTCTCAGGTATAGACAAATATTCTATCCAGGTTCTAGTTTAGCAAAATAAATCTATGATTAGATTTATTTTGAATTTTTAAAATAAGAAAAGTCTAGTAAGATGAAATTTTGAATTCAAACGGAAATAGAAAATTAGAACAGAGAGTATGACAGATTTTTCAGGACCGATCTGATCATGGGATTCATTGTACGGCAGACCTTTGAATGGTAGTAACGTTTATATAATAATTATCAAGTGTTTTGATAAAAACCAAATTATTGTACGGCAGATCTTTGAATCGAGTAACGTTTATATAATAATTATCAAGAGTTTTGATATAGTTGATACGTTTTATAATTTAAATATCTACAGTTTGATAAAATAACTATTTTTGTGGGTGAAGTACCCTATTGAAGAAGACAATAATATTCCAGGAACTTATACCTGGAGTAATATATAAATTACTGATATATATATTTTTGTTTCGCCATATCGAGAGCTGTACGGATTCCGACGTTCCACTTGATGCAGCGACGTCTTCACTTGGACTGAGCTTGTTCATACGGCTCACACCACGTTGTCCGCTGAGGGCGAGCCTCGTGATTCAACCTTGTTTGACCTACCTACTCAACACGGAGAGATCCTAGGCAAGGATCTCTACGCTGAGCTGTCGGAGCAAGAAGAACGTCTCGGTTATGGACATTAAAATTGTGTACTAATAATTTGTAAAACCCATATTATCTGAAAATTGTAAGGTATGCTGGAAAACTATATATAACTATCCTAAATTATAAAACTTTCATTCATTCTACCTACGTTTAGTTTATTCTCTATCTCTCTTCTTACCTAAATTAAATTATAATCATAATAGTATCTTAAGACTCTGCTCTCGGATTGCAAAAATCCGCAAAATTTTAGTGAAGCTTTAATAATTTCCTAGCTATGAATGGACACTATTTGCATTCTAATACATCCAGGTTTACAGCCAGACCTAAGAAAAGAGTATCCGTCTCCATTAACATGATGAAAGTATCAGAGAGTTCAAAGAGAGGTAGAGGCACAGATAAATTACTTTGGAGATTTCTTTCTACTTGGGGCAGCCCGACTTGTGGAATTCCTTCACTTTACAGAAGTTCACGGCTAAATAACGTTCTGTTGTTTTCACGCGGTGAGTAGGGTTTCCAAATCTTCTTGGGCAAGGGAGTTCAAGGTCGTCAACGCGCTAGATACCCATGGTATTACAAACGTCCATAGGCTACGGTAGCCGCTTACCATCGGGCGGGTAGTATGCTTGTTCGACACATTTTTAGTATAAGAAAACATGGTAAAGACTTAAAATATCAACACTTGGATATAAAGATTACATTACATTCAGTATTTTTTTTTAATTGTATTCATATAATTCTTCACTTTTTGGCTCTTTTACGTCACATAAATGTACGTAAAATTGAGGCGAAGTTTTTGACAGGATATTAATTAATCTGCCATATGATTGTTTGTTTATTGTGTATACGTGAAATTGATTATAAATAAAAACAGGAAATATATATTTTCAGTTGCTACAAAAACTTGCTGTGTAGTTCTAGTTAAGGAGCCACAATTTGGTTTGAGTGTTGTTTGATTTTTTATTATTTGAATTATATTATATCTACGTGACATTGGAAAAATTGTGTATAAAACACAAGCTGCTATTAAATAATAAGAAGAAATATTGTTAATAATACCAGTCTGTAAGTGTCTCACTGCTGGGGATTAGGGCTTCTTCTTAAAGGAAGGCACGGGCTCAATGAACACGCCAGCCCACGACGTATTGGCGATTTCAAACACCCAGAAATCCACAGTTCTATATTTTCCTACATGCAATGGTACCGCAATAACATTTCTCAAGCGTTCAGGTTTCATTCGAGCGTCAGCCGATAGTTTTACTAATTTGTTAGTCAATGTACGTGAATTCCGAATAATTTGGTACCTACGTGCTGGACATCGAATTGATATTCCGTCGGTCTAAACCACTCAACAATCAACAACGAATGCCGAGGTACAAACCAGGGAATTTATTATTTCTTTGGTTTACAAAACCCTTTAAAAACATTTGTGTGAAAAAGGCTTCATAGGTATTCAGTATTTTACGCTCTTTTGATCTTATTATATTCGCTAAAAATCTCATAAATGACCCACGGTTTTCTTTTTATTTCCAAACAAGAATATTTAAAAAGAAACGTTGCTAATATTAATAAACTAAACGAGTGGATGAGAATAACATTTCAAAACACATAGTCGTATCCTATCCGTTTATAAAACATGTGCAATTTTAGGATGTAATACACAATTGCGTCACGTGAATGTAACATGGATGTAAGTGAAAATTGTCATCTGTCCCTTACACCCTCAAACCATTTTGAATATATTAAAATATAAAACTTTGGAGTTATTTTAGTTTTGTTACACTAAGGTAGTGTAAATTCTTACGTACGTATATATGTTGTCCCGAGATCTTGTCAGCCACTCAGCCGGCAAGCCCAGAAGCAATATAATGAATAAATAAAATAAATAAGAAGATAGGGAAATTAAACAAATTGACTTACTTAAAGGGTAAAAAAAGTAAAGGTAAAAATTTAACAGATTAATAGAAAAGAAAGACGCTAAGAGGAGTGAAGATACGTGTACTTGTTAAGGCTCGGATTGTCTGATCAGCACCTTGGCAAATAAAAGAGATTCTTTCCACTTAGCTGGTGCTGAGTTGGAAATCGAGATCTCCTTTGGAGGTTAAATACGCCGAAATCTCAAACACCGCAGGTAAGCAGCTGGTGGTTGCTCGGATTTGTTAAGTTGGTTTTCAATGCTGAATGTCTACCACTAATCTTGAATCCTGGAATTACCAGTTGAGGGGGGTTTTGTGTGGCGAGTTCCATCTTTGCTGCCAGTGGAAACGGGTCCCGGTTCATGACGGTGAGCCATGAGCTTAACCAGCTGCTTCCAACTGACTTTAGCAGAGATATAAACACAACACAATACACATAGGGTAATTCTGGGGGAAATGGCCGCTACAAAATAGTGCTAGGTTTAATATACAGATGTCGTTATTTGTAACTGATATCGTTCAGTTACGCGGTCGACAATAATCGCCCAAGAGATTTTTATGTGAAAAATTCATAAAAAGTAAGTAAAAACTAGTTTTCTATTTGAATAAATGTAGATTATAAGTTACGGTGTTGACATATTTTATTATTTCATAAAAGTTTCACAAAAACTTGCTTGATTTTAAACATAAAGTTAAACTTTTTATTCATTCTTACCTAAAAATTACTAAAATTAACATGTCACTTTTGATTTGTTAGTACAGCCATATTTTTTTTTATTTATTTGATTACAATCTCACCTGATGTTAAGTGACTATGTAGAGCAAGGTAACACGCTAAGCCTAGTGGGAGAACTGGCTCCCAAGTGCAGCTGCCGGAAAACATCTATAGTTGCCTGGCGACAGATTTTAACTTAAGGAAGGTAGCTAGTCTGGTGGGTGTTAAAAATACCCTACCACCATGCTATCGTTTTATCACGATGTTTCCTTCACCCAAAAGCTCAGGATTATTGAGTTCGTCGCGATTTCTGTAGGTAATCGCTACGAGTGAGTCATTATTGCTCCTGTTGGAACGTCTGTCTCAAGTATGTCATATTATGGTTGTTTCGATATTTTTATGACTGACCTTTGCCCTATACTTCGTTCCCGTTGCCTTCGAAATGAAACGACTAATAGTATCCACAGTACAATCTAAAAACAATGGCGATGATCATATGAACGACAATATGAAAAAAAAGATGATAAAGACTTTATCAGTAATCATAAAAATAAAAAGCAGAATTGCATTTTATTATTTATTGTCAATCAAAACAGCATTTATAATATTAGTGCTTATAGTAAAGGTAACAAACCACAAGTGACTTATTAGGTATAGAACAATATTAGATACCGCGCTCGGTTCTACTCTCGTGAAAAGTGTTAAAATATCAACAGACTAATTCCAGTTTCTGAAGTTCCTAGCTGATACTAGATGGGACCTTTACGAAACTCGTAGTAAATTTATATATTCTGGTTTTACTACTGAATAAAATAATTCGTACGTAATTGTTTACTTATAAAATTTAGAAGAAAAATAAAATTATTAAACGTACTAAAGAAATATAACTGAAACCTTGTATTAAATTATACAGAAATAAAAACTTCGAAATAAACGCTCAATTTTGGTTCATCATCATCATCATCATTTCAGCCGCAGGACGTCCACTGCTGAACATAGGCCTCCCCCATAGATCTCCAGAGCGACCGATCTTGTGCGGCCTGCACCCAACGGCTCCAGCGACCTTTATTAGGTCGTCTTTCCATCTAGTGGAGGGCCGTCCTACGCTGCGCTTTCCGGTGCGTGGTCTCCACTCGAGAACCTTTCTTCCCCAACGGTTTTGTTTAATTTTGGTTAGTTAAGTTGAATCAAGTTTTACTGAAGTTTATCGTATGATGTCTTCAGAAACGCAATTTGACGAGATATTGAACCGATACGCTATTGAACAGATAAACTACATTTAAAAGTACCTCAAAACCGGGTATAAGAAATAATTGAGTAATTAATTATATTAAAACTAGCTGACCTGTGTGAATATTTCTCATTTATTAGCACGTAAACGATTTAACAGCAGGCTTGTTGGATAAGAGATTGTCAATAGATGGCGGTTTACAACATTAATTTTAAACTATTTCATTAGATTTACATTTTTTTAATTTCAATTACATACAAAATCTATTGATTTACTGACTGACTTATAGAAACTATAAAAACAATATTTACAAGGAAATAAAGAATACTATTACAACACAAAAAAAAACCCTTGACTAAATTAAATATTTTTCTATTTTTGAGTTTTATTTAATTGCCGGACGTCATACTTAAATATTATATAGCCCCATATCACTCCCATAATCAAGATAAATCTAACAACACAGTCTCGTATGATAAAATCTATGAAGCCATTTATGCTACAGAGCGTACCAAAGAAATAGACATAGAAACATGAAACATAACTTTTAACGCAGTCCGGTAATAATTAATTATTTATATAAACATAGGAAACAAGCGATATTAAAATGATATAGGGTACATGATTGGCAGAGATCTAAGAAGATTTTGATTGGACCGCTATGCATGCCGTGCCACGCCCGCCACGCCAGCTAGTGATGGAGCGACATCAAGTAATTTCTATTGAAACAATCGAAAAATAACGCGCTAGTTTAATTTAACAACGATAAAATTCGATAAAATCTTGATAAATGAATTATTATTTTGATTGCTTTATTATGCTTATCATATAATGAAAGGTTGCATGGCTAATTCATAATACGTAAATTATTACGTCGTGCAAAATTTGGACATAACCTAAAAACACGCATTCCTACTATCAAGTATAATTATAAAAATATAATGATACTGATAATCTTTATAAAAACATTTTGAACTCTAAACTCCAAAATAACTTCCTCCATACAATAATTTTTGAGATTTTTTTTATTTTTACTGGCAGTGTTAAATTCTATGGTCGTTAAAATATAGAGCAGACTACCAAAAAAAAATCGATGTCGTTATTTTGCTGTTGGGTAATAATTTACCGTTAGTATTTTAATTGGTAAATGACACCATAGAAAATGACTGCATAATGGATTGAATAATCCATACCTACTAATATTATAAAAGGGAAAGTAATTCTGTCTGTCCCGTTTTTTGTCAACTTTGGTTGAGAAAGGTCATAGGCTACTTTTGGAAATAAAATTTGAAGGGGTTAAATGGGAGGTGAAAGTTCGTATAAAGAATCTAATTTTGATATAGAGATATGTAGGAATTTGGAGAAAGACTTTGGCTACCTTATGTGGTGAAAATAAAACTTGAATGGGTGAAATAGGGGATGAAGGTTTGTACGAAGAACCCGTTAAACCAATTTTAATGAATAGAAATATGTTTGACCTTGGAGGCGGACATAGGGTACCTTATGGCGCAAAGATAAAACATGAAGGGGTCAAATAGGGGATGAAATTTTGTATAAAGAACCCACTATTTCTCAATTTAGGGATATGAAAATTCATATTTATGATTTTAGGAAGAAATAAAAGGATTTCGCGTTTTTGAAAAATGAATCGGCAGGGGGTACAATAAGGGATGATTTACAATATACCCTACACATAGAGTGATAAATCCATCTATGATTTTCTATTGTTTTGTCGTGTTTAGAGATCAGTCAGTGTTTATGCAATAATATAGAGGGGTGGTAAGTATCGCGACCACCATAAAAATAGCGATAAACCAACCTATGAGTTTCTTTTGGTTCATCGTGTTCAGAGATCAGTCGGTGTATATGTAATAATATAGTGGGGTGGTAGGGATCGCGACCACCATATCTACATCTATACATTATTATATAATAAAAGCGTAAACGATCGATGTCTGAACATAGAATATATATGAGAAAAACTATTATTGGGAGCCTTTATCAACGCAGCAGAACTCAAAACAATTGTTTGCGGTAGAATCCGAGAGATGGCACAGTCTCGGTTTTTTGAACAAAGCGAGTTAATGTTCTAAATAGTTTATTTTTGGTTTGCACAGTGTGCCAACAGATGTCGCTGTAGCAATTATAAACTAGCTTATAAGGTCAGAATGATATTTTGTATACATAACGCTTAATTAAATAAAGAAACCTTTTTTATCCCCTAACAAATATTCGTTTATCATTTGGTGCCGAACAACAATGATTGTTAGAATTTTTGTGTTTGTCTGTTTGCCAACGTTGGTGCGCGCTAATCTCAGAAACGGCTTAACTGAATTGGAAACGGTTTCAACTAATATATTTTGGTAAGGTTCACTTAACATTTAGTGTTGGTTTTACTTCCAATAAATTCATAAATAAAAAATTTATATCAATTTAAAAAATCACGTCGAACATTTGTTCGATAAAAGTGCTGTAAAATAGCTCTTCAGTTGTATTGGCTGAAACTTTGAAATGGGTTTGTAAAATGATGATTATTGAAAGTTTACATAAAGTTAGAAAATGTACAGTTTCAGAGAATATGGAACTTTCCAATATGAGTTGACCTTACATCTATATAATAAATCATATTAATAAGTGGTCACCCTAGGTAATGGATATAACCACGCAAGCAAGTCGAGTGCCGCATCGCTGCTGGGCAATTCATTCCGAAAAAGATCGATTCGAATCTAACTCTGATGTATCGATTCACAATAAATCGAGGTCTAAAAGATCGATCTCTCAAAAATTGATTTTTTTCGATTAACTTTCGCATTTGTATTTACAATATAAAAATCCCTATTATAGAAAACAAAAAGGACACCACAACAATCGATCTTTTGCTATTTTTACCATGCTAAAGTATCAGTTAAAGAGAAACAAAGAGAAGTATAGAGAGAGAGAGAGAGAATTAATTTGAAAAATTTATTATTATAAACTGTTGTCGTTATTCTGCTATTGGGTAATTTACTGACACCATAGAGAACGACAGCATAATGAAATGAATAATCCATACTAATATTATAAATGCGAAAGTAACTCTGTCTGTCCCGTCTGTTGTATTTCACGCCCTGAAATAGACGATGAAGGTTTGTACGAAGAACGCATCAAATCAAATTTGATGAATTTTGGTATAGAGATAAATTGGACCTTGAAGAAAGACAATGGCTTACCTTATGTCGTGAAAATAAAACTTTGAGAGGTGAAATAGAGGATGAAAGATTGTATGAAGAACCCACTATTTCTAAATTTAGGGTAATGAAAATTAATACTTATGCTTTTAAGAAGAAATAACCGTGTTTCGTGTTTTAAAAAATAAGGGTGATTTACAATACACATAGCCTGCACTCCTTGATACTAAGCAAAATGTTCCTGAGACATAAGCTTACATTATACAAAACATATGTCCGTCCTATCATGACATATAAACTGCGCCACATTCGCACATACGTCAAAGATCAACATTAACAAATTCCAAATCCTCCAAACCCGATTCTTACGTAAAATTAACAAAGCCCCTTGGTACGTTGGTCGAATCGTATATTAAATATCTTACGCGATCGCACTTCGACACTACTTCGAATCACGTGAATCTGTTGGTGAAAGCTGCCGCGACTTAAACCCCAAACCCGAACACCCCACGCGAACAACTCCGGTTGCGAATATCTTCACCGAGCCCGTTTATAAGATCGAGGAAATAAACAAATACTACTCCACCGTCTCTCCAAACAAAGGGTGCTCGCACCCACGCCCGCGAAACCACCGTTCCCTGCGTAGGGGACGGGCGGCTAATCTCGCTCGCTAAACCCGTCATGTCCTCCCTCTCTTACGGCAACTCAAGCCTAGGTCCGTTCCCTCGATGTAGAACCCTTGAGTCATGCAGCCGCTCGCGCGATACAGGTGACATTGCACTTGCAATCACGTAGCTACCCACACACATCATTACACACAATATGTACATACATACGTGCACACCATCTATGTACCTACATAGATTCTGTAAGGGACCTTTTTTCTTTTTTTACGATAGTTACTTTCGATCATGTTTCCAGAATACTAAATACATATACACATGTTCATTCCTTTCTCCCAGGAGGCAGGGACATGTTATATGTATGCGTTAGTTTAGTTCGAATTTTCTACAGATAGGGAATTAGTCAGTTCGCGACCTTTTACAATCGTGGTAATAGCCCAAGCCGACGTCCGGCCACTTTGGCACCTTTGTGCGCATGTTGCTCACGCTTTCGCGGCTGAATGCCTTAAGCGTTCGCCCCCAAGCCTGGTGAAGCTGTCAAAGTGGCTCTATTTCTTTAGGGCCCCTTAGGCTAACAGTATAGTCAGTGAGAAAGAAAAAAACCATCTATAATTTTCTTTTGGTTTATCGTGTTCAGAGATTAGTCAGTGTATATACAGTAATATAGCGGGGTGGTAGGGATCGCGACCACCATACACATAGTGTTAAACACATGTATGATTTTCTTTTGGTTTGTCGTGTTCCGAGGTCAGTCCGTGTATAGATACTATTAATAATTTAGTAAAGCGGACGAGTTTTTTGTTTGTTTGTTTAAACATGGTAAACTCTGGACAACTGGTAGCAGTCGCATTCGAAAAATTATTTTTGTATATGATAGCCAGAGTCACGAAGAATAGTATAAGCTATTTGGAACTAAGCTAAATCTCTCAGCTAGCCTTAAATATTGATTTTTGTTTAAGTAAGTCGAAGTGAAAGTCTTCCCGAACTACTCTATCCGCATGCGCTGGCGTAATGGTTAGTGATAAGTAAATATAATATTCTACAAAAATATTGTTCTTTAGTATATCTAAAAAAGTATCCGATAACATATGCCTATTTCTTAATAGCATAAGCCATAATAAGGTATTTTGCGAGTTTTTATGTTGAAGATTAAAAATTGATTTTGAGCTTTATTTTTAGGCTTATTATATTAATTCTTACGAACAAAGTTATTTCATCATAAAGACAATTTAAATTTTTCGTTTTATAGTATGTAATTAGGACACATAGTTCAGGAGAAAATGTAAAATTAAAATAATTTGTACTTGCGGGAAGTGATATCAATTATGATAGACTACACGGGTCCGTGGCGTTGGCGGCGCGGTATTTGTTGGATAAAAAATCGGGTGAAACCGAGGGGCACAGCTAGTATTTTAATAAAATTATACTATGTTCATCATACCAAGGGTTGCATGATACGTCATAAGAACGTAAATTGTTAGGTCGTGCAAATTTCGACATTTATGTAAAAAAATTGTTTTCGACTATCAATTTTAATTATAAAAAAAAAATACTGATAAACGTTACACTAATATTTTTCATGACAAATTCCTCAGAAAATTCATTTACCTATAAAATGGTTTTTAAAACTTTCGTATTTTTTTCCTTAAAACACATGCAGCGTTATTTTCTATGGTTCTTAACACCCGAGGAGACCAAAACAATATAATCAATTAATAATATATCTAATCGAACGCCGTTGTACATTTAATTTGTTAGTTTCTTTTTCAATTTTGAATAATAATATTTACGTAATATCTTTACTGTTACTGCAGCAACACGAACCAACGGCAACGGCATCAAGCATTCAAGTGTTCCGGATTACGATTTCAATTGATGGTTAAGTTTTTTTTAATATAATTTATACAGCTTACACTTTCTTAAAGTGAATTAAAGCATAATCTTATTATAGATTATATTTAGCTCTAAAAAAGAATCGATAATCGTAAAATCAACTCCCAATTCAAATTATGCAATATCTACAAAATTAATGAACATTAATTTATCACTCAATCCATCTTATGATGAACAAAGTATAATAAAATAATTATGTTATGCTATTATTCCACAATCATCCATCGTTAGACTAAATTATATCTAACTAGCTGGGTCGACAGACTTTGTTCTCTGCCCTTTACGGTAGCTCATGCCTTGACCACAACGTCACTTATCGAGTCAAAAAATATCTATAAAACAATCGTCTCGATAAAACAAATTTAAGTATTATGTGAATTTGAGCTCAATCGTTTATGTCGTCCAGAAGTTATAGAATCACTAACAGAGACACGCAAGATTTATATATATAAGATAAGTAAGCAAGTATCTAATTCGTAAGTACTTTATAATTAATGTTGTATTTAAAACAAGTCACAATATTCATATTAATTATTAGTATACATAGAATGAGAGTTATGAAATTAAAGGCAATGAAATTATGTCAAACAAGACATAATACCAAATTCATTATTTGTTTAACTGACTATAACCAATGCTTATGATATTAAAAGAAGTAAAATTATTTTAAACAAAGCACAATATCCAACTAATTATTGGTGTATCTAGACAAAGAGTTATTTACGAAATTAAAAGTAGTGTTTTTTTTTTTTTAAACATGTAACAATATTTAAATAAATTATTAGTATTATATATCAAGAAAGAGAGTTGCTTATGAAATTAAAGGTAGGTACGGAGTTTTTTTTTTTTTTTTCAAACAAGTAACAATGTACAAATTCATTATTAGTGCGTATAATTGTAATTACCTCAAACAAGGGATAATATATTCAAATTCATTATTACTATATCTATTAAAAGAAAGTAGCTTATGAAAATAAAGTAGTGAGTTTTCTTCAAACAAGTAACAATATTGAAATTCATTATTATTATACCTAGAAAGAGAATTGTTTATGAAATTTAAGTAGTAAGCTTTTTCAAACAAGTAACAATGTACAAATTTTATATTAGTGCGTATAATTATAATTACCTCAAACAAGTGATAATATTCAAATTAATTATTACTACATCTAGAAAGAGAGTAGCTTATGAAAATAAAATGGTGAGTTTTCTTCAAACATGTTGAGTTGATACTCTTTTATAATAAATTTGTACCTTCCATATTTTAAATATGGTATGTGACACACAGTTCTCTTTTGTTGTGTAAAAAGATCTTTGCTACCATATATATATATATATATATATATATATATATCTTTTTTCCTGTTCTTTACTTTTATATGCTGGTTTTATTTATTACTACAAATAACTTCCACTGCGTTACCGGCCCATAATCTGCTACAATGGTTATGGGCCCAGGTGCCGATAAATATTATATAAATAAAATCGGTGGATAACGAAAGAAGAGTTATCATATGTGATCGTCGAATAATAGTGCAAAGAGATCAATTGTAAGTGGAGCAGCGAAAAGGGCGGCACCATGACTACAATGAGGATCGAGGTTCTTGGTAGGAATAACTATGATTCCTGGAAGGTACACGCACAGGCGATTTTAATAAAGAACGATTTATGGGTATACGTAGATGGTAGTAAACCAAAGCCAGTCAAATTACCAGAGGCGGCTTTATGGGAGTCACAAGACTCAAAAGCGAAGGCAGAGCTACTTTTAGCGATGAGCCTGAGCGAGTTACGTCATATAAGAGAGTGTAAGACATCAAACGATGTTTTGTTGAAACTTGAGTCGGTATATGCTTCGAAAGGACCAGCTAGGAAGGCTAGCTTACTGAAGCAGCTCATATTATGTAAAATGAGCGAAGGTGATGATATTCACGAACACTTGGCCAAGTTCTTTGACGCTAAATGCAAGTTACACGAGATGGACGTAGAAATTCACTATGATTTAGCATCGATAATGCTATTGTTTAGCTTGCCATCAAGTTTCGAGAATTTCAGGTGTGCAATTGAGTCTAGAGATTCATTTCCGGACCCGGAGATATTAAAAATTAAAATTCTTGAAGAAAGCAATGCTAGGAGATCGAGTAGCGATAATACTTTCAATATTTTGAAGAGAAATAAGAAGAAATTTGGATCAAACTCTATACAGTCTGTCGATAAAATGTCAAAGTTTGTTTACAAATGTTTTAAATGTCAAAAAAAGGACACAAAGCTTCGGAATGTAATAAATTAAAACAGAAGGATTTGCTAAAGTATGTATCAGAAAATAAATTAACAAAAAAAAGGTCGATACTAGTTTTGTAACATTTAATTGTATTTCAGGTGATTGTCACTTTGGAAACTGCGAGAATGGAAACTGGATTATCGATAGCGGTTGTACGAGTAATTTATGTAACGATAAAACCTATTTTGGAAATACTTTACAGCCTTCTGACGGTAAAGTGACTCTGGCTACTAATCAGAGTGTTCTAGTACAAGGTAAAGATACAGTAAGATTGTCTGCATATAATACTAACTTCAAAAGTGTAGTTGAACTATCTAACACGTTATATGTTCCTGATTTGCGAACAAACTTGATTTCAGTTGCAAAAATTACCGATAAGGGGTTCCATGTTACGTTTAGGGATGATAGGGCTCTAGTGACTGATACTGATGGTAATGTGAAGTTAATCGCATTTCGAAAAGATAATCTTTATTATGTAAAGGAACAGTGTGCTCAAGCTTCATCGGTTTCTAATGAAAGCGATATTTTAAAATGGCATGAGCGTTTGGGTCACTTAAATGCAAACGATCTAACAAAACTCTTAGACCATTGCAATTTACGTGTCGGAACTAATACGAGTACCGTCAATAGGTTGCGTAATTGCGAAATATGCATACGTGGTAAAATGAGTTCTCTTCCTTTTTCTTACTCGAGCGGACCGTGTAATGAAAAACTAAAAATAGTTTATTCCGATGTATGTGGTCCTATGAAAAATGCAGCCTTAGGAGGCGCGAAATATTTTGTGACATTTATCGACGATTCTACGAGATGGTGCGAGGTATATTTATTAAGTAAGAAGAGTTCGGTTTTTACTGTGTTTAAAATATACAAGCAATATGTAGAAAATATGACTGGCAAGAAAATAAAATACTTACAAACTGATAATGATGGTGAGTATTGTAATAAAGAGTTTGATGACTTCTTGAGTAAAGAAGGAATTTCTAGAAGAAAAACCATTCCTCATACTCCACAGCAAAACGGTGTAGCTGAGAGGATGAATAGAACACTGGTTGAGATGGCAAGATGCACGTTGTTATCATCTAAACTTTCAGGCGGGTTTTGGGCGGATGCTGTAGTGACGGCATGTCATGTTAGAAATAGGTGCCCATCTACCGCGATTAATGGCGAAATACCATATGAGAAATTCTTTGATAGACGTGTAAATATAAATTATTTAAGACATTTTGGAAATAAAATTTTTATTTTAAATAAGGATAAATTTACAGCTCGTAGTGTAGAAGGAATTTTTGTCGGATATCCTAGAGACCAAAAAGGATATAGAGTATGGTTGCCGAATGATCGTAAACTGATTGTTGCAAGAGATGTAAGGTTTTTAGACGTGAACACATCTGAAAACGAGAACAACATAGACCCACTACAGGTTGTGACTGAATCACAAGAAGGGAGGCCAGTCAAGTATGTGGACTTAGAAATTAAACCATCGACTTCAAAGACTCATATTGAAGGGTCAGCTCAACATGAGCCTCCTTTGAGTGATAGTACTGTCCTAGATGAAGTACGAGAAGAAGAAGTTCGAAGAGGCCCAGGCAGACCTAGAATTCAAAGAGGCCAAGTAGGTGAAGGTGTACCGAACTGTCAGTGCACCGAGAAGGGAACCAGAGCAAGACGAAGATGAGTGGAGTGAAGTAGGTGGAAATAATGCCAGCAATGAAGAAACAGCTGTAAGTTTAGATGAATTTACTGATTGTGAAGATTTAGTGGGCAATGCAATGAAAATTTCGTTAAAAGAGGCGTTATCGAGTAGTGAAGAAAAGCTTTGGAAAGAAGCGATTACTTCAGAGATAAGAAGTCTCGTTAAAAACCAGACGTGGGAAATCGTCAAGAAGCCCTCAAATCTTGATGTAGTAGGATGTCGATTCGTCCTAACTACAGAGATAAATGTGGACAAATCTGAAAAGAAAAAAGCCAGATTGGTTGCCAAAGGTTACAGTCAGCGGTACGGTATTTATTATCGTGATACTTTTGCGCCAGTGATGAGGCTTGATACTGTCAGATTGTTATCCGCTTTAGCTGTTGAGTTAGATATGGAAATACATCAGATAGATATCAACACAGCCTATCTGAATGGATATCTAGACGAAGAGGTATACATGAAAATACCGGAGTTCTTAAAAGATAGTCTCGTTAAATTGTTACAAACGGAAGATTTTTTAGTCAAGAAACAGGCGCAGCAAATGAGCGGACATATGAGCGGGTAGCAATGTTTGCCGTTTACGCAAGTCTTTGTATGGCTTAAAGCAATCTGGACGCCAGTGTAACATAAGACTTGACGAAAAATAGAAGAATATGAACTTTAAGCAGTCATTAAATGAGCCGTGTTTGTATTTTAAAGAGGTTGACGACTGCGGATCAAAACTCTTTTTCTGTGTATATACGGAAGATATTTTGATTGCAAGTCAGAAAAAAGATTGTATTCTGGATTTTAAAAAGGAATCAGGAAAAGAGTTCGAATTGAAAGACTATGGAATTGCAAAGTTTATATTGGGAATAGATATTGATAGAAGTGACAACGTCATAAAGTTGACACAATCTCAATACATAAATAAAATAGTACAATTTTTTGGACTCCAAGATTGTAAGGATACAAATGCCACACCAATGGAGGTTAATTTAAAACTAAAGAATATTCAAACTGATAGTGGTTCTATTTTTCCGTATATGGAGTTAATAGGATGTTTGATATATTTATCCGTAGGTAGCAGGCCAGATATTACAAATGCAGTAGCAAAAATGGGTCAGTTTGTCGATAAAGCAGATAAAAATTGTTGGAAAGCGGCAATGAGGATCCTGCGTTACTTAAAAAGGACGCGTTATTATGGTCTTGTTTATAAGAAAACTGGTAAGTCTATTAAGGGATATTCTGATAGTGATTTGGGCAATTGTATTATAGATAGACGTAGTTATTCAGGTTATGTTTTTACCTTAGCTGGTGCAGCAATATCCTGGAAGTCACAAAAACAGAGGTCTGTTGCGACTTCTACTTGTGAGGCAGAATATGTAAGTTTATCGGTAGCTATGAAAGAGGCTATCTACTCAAATAGTTTGTTGACTGAAATCGGGTTAGCGACTGTGAGCAGGGTACAATTACATGCGGACAATCAGGGAGCAATAGCGTTATCGAAAGATCCCGTATTCCATTCCCGCAGTAAGCACATTAGTATCAAGTATCATTTCTTGAGAGATACGTTAAAAACTAACAAAGATATTGTGGTGAAATATATTCCAACAGAACTGATGCTTGGTGATATATTAACGAAACTACTGCCTAAGCAGAAACATTATTTTTGTATGGAAGGTTCAGGCGTTACTTAGTTTCTTAAATTTTTAAAGTGCTGTTATATTTATATACCTTGTGTGTTTCTCTAAGTATATAGTAGATAGTTATACTATGTTTTAGAAGATACAATTTAAGGGAGCGTGTTGAGTAGATACTCTTTTATAATAAATTTGTACCTTCCATATTTTAAATATGGTATGTGACACACAGTTCTCTTTTGTTGTGTAAAAAGATCTTTGCTACCATATATATATATATATATATATCTTTTTTCCTGTTCTTTACTTTTATATGCTGGTTTTATTTATTACTACAAATAACTTCCACTGCGCTACCGGCCCATAATCTGCTACAAAACAAGTAACAATATTGAAATTCATTATTATTATACCTAGAAAGAGAATTGTTTATGAAATTTAAGTAGTAAGCTTTTTCAAACAAGTAACAATGTTCAAATTTATTATTAGTGCGTATAATTATAATTACCTCAAACAAGTGATAATATTCAAATTCATTATTACTATATCTAGAAAGAGAGTAGCTTATGAAAATAAAATAGTTAGTTTTCTTCAAACAAGTAACAATATTGAAATTAATTATTATTATACCTAGAAAGAGAATTGTTTATGAAATTTAAGTAGTAAGCTTTTTCAAACAAGTAACAATGTTCAAATTTATTATTAGTGCGTATAATTATAATTACCTCAAACAAGTGATAATATTCAAATTCATTATTATAAGCAAATCTACAAAATTTAAACAACAAATATAATTTTATTTAACTACCACGTTTAAAAAAACAACCAAAATGTGTAAAACATAATTTAAATACAAAATAATGAAAAACGTAGAGCGCACGTAATAGCTAACAATTGGTAATACCGAAGGCACTAACAATTGTATTGGACTGCAAGTGATTGAACCTTTTCATGTATTTCCTCAGTGCTACACTTTTCTTTATCATCCGCGAATGGAATAATCTCTCTCTGTGTAATCATTCTACATCTATTGCATACGTCCAGTGTTGCTAACTTGGATTTTTGAAAAGTCGTAGACAAGACTAGAAAAGTAATTGGAATTAGGGACATTCCATGTGAAGCGGACAGGTAAAAAATGTTGATGAATCCGATTTCAGTAACTTTTATGTTTAACCTATACATGTCTTCGACCCAGGTAGAAAATATTTTTACAATAAAGGGTCTGGTTAACGCTTTATAGAAATTTGAAGTTTTGAGTAATAGGCAGGTATATGGTAATTTTAACGCGATAATTCCGTTTAAAAAAGTTGCAATAACATAAACAAAGCAGTGGTATACTTGCTTCATTTATTGAAAATTTTATTTGCATTTTTGAAATTCAAGAAAAAGAAATTTTGGAACAAAATATATTTTAGGTTTTAATTCTTGAATTTTTCATAAGTTGTACGTATCAATTTTTTTATTTATTATTTTGTAAATGTAGCTAATAGTGTGTAGATAATCTTTGCTAATTATTAAAAATTGCATATGATAAGTTTGTAAATCTATGTACCTACTATTTATTAAGCAATATGAAGAGAATAATTAGACTAGATTAGATATTTAATTAATTTTATTTGACTTATCATAAAAATTCTTCGTTGAATTTATACACATGTTTATTAAAATATTCCGTGTAGGTTCACGGTTTTTGACATGAATACACCTTTAAATTTGCTTTCATAGTGGAAGGCATTTCAAAAACTGATGATAACAAAATTGGGGGATACAGTTTGGTATTGCATATTTATCTACTTCCAAAATTTAATTACACCACTCGATATTTTAAAGTCAAATTAAATATTCATGTAGAGTGAGAACTGTGACGTATCGTGTCAGCGGGGTGAGGTGGTTTTGCCGTATCACATTTACCATTTTGTATAAATTATGACTCGGAGAAGTTGCAACGCTCATTTTAGTTTCAATCGACAGTTTCCGTCAAGATTTATCGGTAGCATATTAGTGTGGAGTGTTGAAAGTTAAAAAGTTAGAGTTAAAGTTAAAAATCACGAAAAGTTAATACAACGTTGGCCTTTAGTCATCAAAAATTCGAATTTGATAGAACGTTAATTAGATTCTGGGATTAACGTTCGTATCTTTGCGAGAAAGGTCTGAGGTACGCAAATCTACGCAAAAGCACGTAGTTGGCATCGCAGCATGTTTGCATTTTTGCAGCATTTTTGGTGTTTCATATCTAAATTATTATAATACTTCTTAGTTCTTTTTAATAACTTGGTAAATTATTTTTATTTTAATAAAATTTATTATTAGTATTTTGTGCTTTTTAGTCTACTTTATTTATTTTTTCAATCGTTTTTAAACATCTTGATAGGATTATGACAGAGACATAATTCTAATATTTTAAATCGACTGCCAAGAAAGCATTGTAGGGATTGGAATACACGTCGATCGACGCGATGTCCGTACAAGCTACTACTGAGCCATCAGTACTTCAAAATTTTCTGAACTAGGTATGTTTACAATTCTTAGGTAAGTTTAATTGCAAATTTTGTAGTGAACGGAGAACCATACAGACAAGAAAATGACTTAATAAAAATATGTTATAAAAAATTATTTATATTAAGGTGCATTTTATAAAGCTTAAAACTTGCAGTGTAATTATTATTTCAACAATTGTAAAATCGAACGATAAATCTCGTTAGTAAATATGACTGAATTGTATTATAGCTATGGTATAGGTCGTGCACAGACCGACAAATGTCAGCACCATCGATGCGTCTATGTCAAGAACTCGTAGAATGGACATTTTGAAACGGTTGTTATCCAGATGTGTCAAAAACTCTTCCAATTTGTTTTTCTGTTCTTCATCTATAAAAAGATAAATGTTATAAAACTTGTATATTTTTAATTTAAACTGAACATAAGTTGCTTAGTTCTCTAAATTTTTTTAGCCCATTTTCAGGTAAATATAAATCTAAGACTATGTTCTCGCTTAACATCGTTATATTGAAGTCCTTGTATCGTGACCCATACACCAATGGACGAATCAGCAAAAAGAAAATATTAGTTATAAAAAATTTAAACACTATTAAAACAGTAGAAGACACATGAACTACTGGAGTCCGTAGAAGTTATAAATAATAATGAAGAAAGAAATTATTTTCTAATGCCTCGGCCGCACGTATATTCACATTAACGTGGTGTATGTCATTATGCCTACGCGAACACTTCAGCAATTCCAGTTCATTTGGCTCCGCTGTCGGTAAGCTCTCGCAGATCAAAGGATTCTGTCATGATACTTCGCTTGTTCGGCCACACTTCACTCCGAGGGAGTTTTTGACGGAGTTTTGGTCTGTCGTGTGGTGCTTTTTATTAACCCTCGACAAACACAAAAAGGTGTGTTAGTGATATAAGCTTAACATGTGTCTGTCTGTGGTGACGTAGATTCCAAACGGCTGAAACAATTTTGACTTAGTTTTTTTTTGTTTGAATGGTGGCTTCGTGAAGAAAGTGATAGATATCTGTTCAGCTCTTGGAATACTATAAGCTCTATTGGGTGGAGTTAATAAACAGGCAGGATTATACAGTAAACCGTTTATTCTAGAGAGCTCAACACAACGCACAATACAACACATGATACTTCGGAAGACATCGAAAAGACAGTGTTGCTACACGTACAAAATAAATATAACTAATATTATATTGCCTTCTCAACAAGCTCTTTGCTAATTAATGAATGGATGTGAGCATCTTCCACAAATCTGATCGAGTCGAAATTTGATATTCTGTTACTTCAGTTATATTAGAAGAGCATGATAACCTTGAAGTGATGCGGAAGCATTATCTGAAATGTTTAGGATACCTAACTCCTCACCAACTAACAGCAGAGATATCGTGATAGGGCTCATTGGAATGCTCTCAACGAAGAGGTTACTTTTGTCGGTGGTTTATTAAATTTTCAATTTACCTTGTACTTGATGAAGTTTGGTTATTTTTCACAAGTGAATTAGATTATAAATAATAACTAGGATTATGCATTTTCAGTTGCAACAAAACTCCTTTCACACTTTTATCAATGATCAGTCGCCACACACTGGCACAAATGTCTAACATTGCGGACGTGTCGGCGTAAATTAACTTATACAATCTTATAAGTTCGATGTCCACATTTGCAGTAACGAGAAAATTGTTAAGTTTATTGTCAATTACGAAGGTTAGCCGATATTATGGAAATCGAAGACGAATGTAACAATAATTATTTGACACCATAAAATATAGAGCGAACGCGTCATCCATACATCTTGTTATATTAGCGTGATAAATAAAAATCTCCACATACGCGTAGTAGCACAAAAGCGAACTTTTGTCGCATGAATGTCATCGCGATGATTGCGGTCGAGGCATATTAATGATGTTACAATTCTCAACATTAAAATCAAATGCTAATTCTATTAAAATATTATGAATACCTATGTTGTGTTAGAGCTTACCTAACAAAAGATTTTCAACTTGAGAGTAGTAGTTAGATTGATGGACTCAGGATCATTGTGTGATTTAAACTCTTTGATCGAAACCGACTGAGCTATCATCGCTTAAAACTAATAAAGTTGAAACCTACCATAACGACAGTGACTACAGTTCGATCCTCGCCTCTAATCGGACATTACTCAAAAACGTTAATTACCAGTACAGTCCTGTCACCAAGCTAACATAAAAAAGGTGGTAAGAAACTTTTTATGGGATCACAGCAAAGCGACGTTATTATGTCTCATAATGTACAGTACAATTAAGAACCAACGCCGACCACCTAAT
Organism: Saturnia japonica; assembly: GCA_033032175.1. Classification (NCBI taxonomy): domain Eukaryota; kingdom Metazoa; phylum Arthropoda; class Insecta; order Lepidoptera; family Saturniidae; genus Saturnia; species Saturnia japonica. Next base: position 2,517,828 of record CM065330.1, read on the forward strand.
TATCGGCAATGCATCGACGGTAATCACTGTAATACCGGCCTGTAAGCAAGCACTGGCTGATCCCGAAACATGATATACTCAAAGAAAATCATTGTTATTTGGTTTAACACTACGTGCAAGTTCCTTGCATCAAAGTCGAATATACATCCCCACCACTCCGCTTTATGATTGCATATATACTGGCTGATCCAGGAAAACAACCCCACTAAGCATAGAACCAGAAACTGAATGAGAAAATAATGAACTCACCTTTGCATAGTAAAAGCTGATTCGTTATCAACAGTTTGATTACGTTTAGTTCACTCGCCACACATTCTTTCAGCACACACGGTACAAAGAACATCAAACAGTACACGGGCAGCGTAGAAATTCTGATTATTGTTGCCTGTGAAATTTAAAAAGTAACTTTTGGTTTTCTCATTGCCTGTCGTTAGTTGTATACCTGTTTCGCACAAGGTATACTAAGTAAAGAATCCCACTGTGTATTTAAAATTCAGCTCGGAACCAAATCACTGCCAGTTCAAACAGTTTGCTTTAAATGCGATATTAAAAAGTTATCATATCTTTATTAGAGATTTTAATACAATTTAAGTTATAAGATAATAAATTAAGAATTCTTTTTACGAACGGTTCAAATGCTCTTAATTCTTTGATTAATTTCTATCACAACGCGTAATGCGTCATGCGTAGTGCGTAATGGGTCTTAATGCGTCATTTCATATAAGTTTCCTAGTTAAAACTCTTTCTTAGTATCAAACTATGTATAAAAAAGTTTGTAGTTGATGGAAAATACTCCAAACAGCAAATGAAAACCATAAAAATTCGACTGTTTCTCATCTCTTCTAATCATTTAAAATTACTATACATCTCTATCAGCAGCTATGGATTGATTGTCTTCTATAGATTAATATGCAAATAATTCGAAATTAAATAAACAGGTGCGTTAAGACATTGTGTTTGTAATTTTATGGTACAAAGTCACCTTTTATTAATTTATACCCAACATTAAATAAGACCTAAGTCCGGCTAGGGTCTATGTGGTAGTGTGTGATGACAATCAGACATTTTTGAGGAAGAGACAGGCGTGAAGATGCTACTTCTATAGTCGAAACTTGCATATTACATTCTATAACCCTTAACTTATATTATTCAACTATAATATTTACCATTGATGTAGGTGTGGATAAAAGTCGGTAAATGTTTACGCAGACTGCGCATAAGCCGTCTATGAAAAGCAGAGCCACCTGCGAAATTTAATAATACAGCAACTTGATATAAAATATTCAATATTAACTTACGTTCAGTTACGAAGGGACATTACTTACTAAGTGTGCTTTATACTCTGTATTGTGGTAAGTATTCCGAAGAGATGTTTGACCTAATCACATTAAGCCCCTTCCATTACAGAACCACTCAGTAATCAAAGCCACAGCTACACAATAGCATTTGTCTCAGCAAGAGCATAAAAGTTTACAAATTCTTATGTCTTCCGTACTGTGGGGACGTTGAATGGCTTTCAGCCACCGTATTCCCTCCTTTCTAAGATATGGGGTTTTTCCATAAAGTAATAAAGTCCGCTCACTGTACCTACACGCCGAGTTCATAATTCTATGGGTTTTTCAAGCCGGCATGACAGAGAAGAATACTGACAAATTGGTCACCAGCAGAACAGTTGCACTTGTTTCTGGATTGTGCCGTACATTCCATCATGTACTGCGCAAATATTTTGCCAACCTAATATTTAAAGAAAACTTGAATACAATGTATGATTATTAATGTACAATACATTTTATCACGCTGAGATAATTTTTCAATTTTGTCTTTGATATTATCTGATTATGTATTAGTAGAGAGATATCTGTTTATGTCTAATACCGAATAGTCATCCATTCTACAGTGCATCTGAATGTTGGGCAAAATTTCCCTTTTCTTTATAACAGAAAGATGGACCAATAGAATAATATACGATTAAACAGACTTACCGACGATTTCACGTAATTTTCGACGCATTGCAATATGTCCAACAGCTTTGTATACGATGTCAAACATCGCTTCATAGCATCGCAATTCTCAGTAAAATCTCGGGTTCTCATATTAATCTCAAAACATTTTCTCAGGTGCCGAATTCGGTGCCATAACAATTCAAAAATCATAATGTTCAAAGTGTTGACCATTTGATTTGCCATTGTAAGTGAATGGATAGTAAAAAAATATAAGAAAGACAAACCACTTAAGTTAGATTCTCTAATAAGAGATATTACAAGCATTACAGTTCTCCATAATATTATAAACGGTATTACATTATATATAAAAATTGCTTCATTTTCAACACTGTCATCAAATGATTGTAATTGCTCGTAATAATTAATGAAGTTATCATCGTAGTATAAAGCGAGAAGTGAATTCCCAAAATAAATTAAAACTCTTACATAGATCATAATTATAGCCAAATATTGTAGATTGTTATTATGTAAAAGTAATAATGACAAAACTGTAATGCATAGTAACAAAACACAATAAAGCTTGGCTAATAACGTTATCGTTTTGTTGTTTGAAACCCTATAGTACATTCCACAGGCGAGTCTTAAGTTCATAATCTGCTTTACCGTCAACTTCAACATCTTTAGTTTGTGAATCTGTAAAAATTAATTACTTTTAATTATTAAAAAATCTATATATGTATCTAATAATATCGAAAATTATACACATGTAGGTAGCAAGGCTTTAATAAGTCTCGTAGAACACTTCATAGAAGGTACCTACATTTTTATAGCTGATATAAATAAAACGTTGTATTATTAAATTAAAGATAAAAAAGTGAAAACAAAAAGGACAAATCCTCTTTAAAAAGAAAACAAAAATTAAATATTCAAAGAGTACACTTTGTTAGAGAGTGAAGGATGTTACGCACGTATTTATATCCAGCGAAATTATTTTAGATGTCTATCTCGTTACTTTTTGATATGACATTATACTGTAAAATAATTATATCGCTTTTAGAAAAAACCCTGTAAGTAAATCACCAAAAAATCCTTTAACTAATTTATATTATGCGGTTTTCACATGGTTTTCAAATTAATATATACTAACTCTCCCATACGTGTACGTAAGCCTAAGACTTTTTGTCGCACCTATACAAAATATTTATTCGTCTTAGGAAATTATTAAAAACCAACGTTCGGGCATTATATAATTTTTTTTAATATTATTTAATGTTATGTTGTGTGCAAAGAATATAAATATATATTTATAAAAACAAATTTGGTGCAGTCGGGTCACAACTGTCAAAATTATCTGGGATTTTTATTTCTAGTCTCTTTATAGTAACTAAAATAAAATATTCAAATGATTTAAATTTGCATGGAGGATATTTTTTTTTTTTTTACAAACGTGTTATGTTGCGCGCAGTCCCAAAATAACCAAAAACCCTCTTCTCCTGGCTCTCGATTCTAGATTCGTCAACATCAATAATAAAATGCTGTATATTATAATTTCAAATTACCTAGAATACCTTCTCCAAATTTATCATTAGCTGCTCGACTGTTTATTTATTTATCAAAGAAGCGCCTACAACGTGCATTATATACTTAACCCATTTTTACAAATTTTTAATCCAATATATATGTGCAAACCTATTATAAGCGGCCACAACATAAGCAAAATATAAAATTGGAAATGTTATAAAAAAAATTAAATTAAGTGAAATACAAATAAGTACGCTTTGTATTGTATGAAAAATTACTAATAATAAAAATGAAAAACAAAAGTAATTAACAGTGTAACATTAAAATAATGCGTTGAATGAACCAGTAATTTACATTTATTATTGGGACAAAAGAAAAAAAAGAGAGACCAGTGATTCTGTATATCAATTATTACTGTAAATTAAACTAAGTGTCTGAAGTGAAATTATTTCTAATCTTGGTAATAATGTTTGTGTAAATATGTGTATGTATACGACTGTTAGGAAGTTTAGGACCCACTGTTAGAATCTAATACAATTACCTAATAACGTTTGTCTTGTAATTCTAAAAGATGAACTAACTATTTTAGATTTATTTCTAGTTGGTATTGAAATCATTCTTGTCGTTCATAAGTTCAAACTTAATATCTAAGTGATTCCGAACATAGAGTAATCGAACCCGCGACCTATCGGCTTACTAGTAAAGCTTACGGCACTGCGCCACGAGACCTGTCATATTATGTTGATTCTGTAATTGAAGCTTACACTTTCTATCGACACCATTATCTGCCACTCCAAAATGTTTCACAAAACAACTCTACCGAAGGCTAACTTACTTTGTATCTAAATATAAATAGAGACCAATCAATTTTATCTATAAAGTCAAGGTAAATTGTGAAGGACTTTTACACACATCACAGCTAACAATGAAAAAGCTATTTTTGTATCATTAAACTATTCATTATAATAGATTTCATTTAAATAGATTAGCAATTCGAAAGAGAAAGAGCAAGAGTATACGCTTGTGTTAGAACGAGTTAGGGTTACGAGACCATTTTAGTATGTGCTATCGACCGGCTTAAATCGTGATCAAAACTAATCTCGTCTATTTATGAAAAATTTAGTATCTTACAGTGTAATATTAATGTTTAGTAGATATGTTTAATTGTGATTACGTGTACTGTAGCTGGATGTAAACTCGTATAGCAAAGAAAACCAACAAAATAATAAGCAGACCGGTGTATGTCGTTTTTGGTTTTCACTTATTCAACATATTGCCGATGTTAGACTAAATCTGTGATAATACTAAACTGTAGAACCTGTAAAGTTTTCATAATTGGAAACCTAGTGAAGGCACAGGTTTACTCACCATGCCCGAAGCAATAATAGCTTAGTGTTAGCGTGTACGGACCCCAAGTAGATTGACGTGAGTAAGCACTAGGCTAAAGCGTGTTACCATCTTGAGCCGTATTGTCACTTAACATCAAGTGAGATTGTGACCATAAAGCTAAATATATTAACGATAAAAAAGTGCAAGCGTTTTGAAACAAATTAAATATGGGGATACAATTTCACACACGGCCATTTAATTCCAATTATAATCATAACTTGTATTATGGTAATTAAACCGCGGATATATATACATATGTGCCTATATAGATATCTAACACCCAGACACACAACTGACAATTATGCTCATTATAGAACTGTCAGTCATATGCGAGAATCGAACCCGCGACCTCTCAATAGTACCGTAGTAATACTACCACTGTGCCACGAGTCTAACGTTTCCGAAAACATTACTCGAATGTTTTTGTTTTTTGCGATATTTACTCTCATCTTCAGACGCTAAACTGCGGGAAGAGGTCGAAACGACCTCCAACTCTGGTCGTTAACAGAAATAATGTTCTTTTATACAGTGCGATGAACACAACTCTCAATAATAATAATACCAGCCTGTAAGTGGGAAGGCGAGGGTTTAATCACCACGCTAGCCCACGACGTATTGGCCATTTCAAATGCCGAGAAATCAACAGTTCTATATGTTTACCACATACAGAGGTACTACGACATTTTTCATGGGTTTAGGTTTCCTCACGATGCTTTTCTTCACCGGCAGCTGATACTGTTACCAGTTTTAATTAGTAAATCTTTGTTCGTAGTAGGACATAGAATTGATATTCCGTCGGTTTAAGCCACAGAGCAGCAAAACTCTTGGACAATCGCTGATGAATGCTGAGCCACAAACTAATGGATATTATGTACTTATTATTGAAGAGGAAATTAGGTAAGATCATTATAAAAATGCCTGGTCTCATGGTGGCAAGCCCTTTGTGAAGCTCACATATTAATAAATCTTCGAAATAATCAAACTACTCGGTTAACAGAACTCTTAAATATTGATAATATTATACTTACAATCGATTAAATTTGTGTTTCCAATAAATTGTTTAATTCGTAACACGTCCGCTTTCACTTGTACCTGAACTGCGTATGAATTTTTTTACGATAGTTGTCTTTGTCACACAACGAAGTTATTTCAAGAGGCTCATACATTGTATTATTGTTTATTGTAAAGTAGAAAAAGAACATTCTGGTAGCTTCAAGTGTCAACTAAGTAAATATTCCTAATTTTAGCGCAACAAAATATATAGTAACTTCTTCCCGCGACTTCGGCTGCGTTGAATCGAATTGAGTTTCTATTTAATTTAATTTTATTTTATTGAGTAAATACAATTACACATAACAGATTGATAATTAAACAATATTATAACAAGACAAATCTGATATCCAATAACAAATTGTACACAATATTTACATATAGACGTAAAATACAGTTACCTTATCACAAATATATCGATAAATATATTTTAATAAATTAACACGCACATACCTACTAAAAGTTATAGTTGCACTATTTAGTGATTTCTTAAATTTATATATATTAGCATGAAATATGTCTTGGTGAACACAACATTCATTATAATATCTGCTTATTCGAAATAGACAATCTGCATGCCAAACATCTAAATCTTTTCACTCGGTTTTGAGTGATTGAAGTAATTTAATTTAATTTAAAAAATTAAAGTTAATTTAGAATATTAGTAAGGTATCTTAATAATTATAATAATAGAAGTGTGTATTAAAAATAATTATTTTTATAAATCCTCTGTTTCAGTATAACTTATTATGAACAATAACGGTACTTTCACGAAGTATCTTAAGACTCTGCTCTCGGATTGCCAAAATCCGCAAAATTTTAGTGAAGGTTTAATAGTTTCCTAGCTATGAATAGACACCATTTGCATCCTATTACATCCAGGTTTACAGCCAAACCTAATAAAAGAGTATGCGTCTCCATTAACATGAACAAAGTATCACAGAGTTCAAAGAGAGGTAGATGCACAGATAAATTACTTTGGAGATTTCTTTCTACTTGGGACAGCCCGACTGGTGGAATTCCTTCACCTTACAGAAGTACACGGCTAAATAACGTTGTGTTGTTTTCATGCGGAGAGTAGGGTTTCCAAAGCTCCTTGGGGTAGGGGGGTTCAAGGTCGACAACGCGCTAGATACCTATGGTATTACAAGCGTCCATAGGCTACGGTAGCCGCTTACCATCAGGAGGGTAGTATGCTTGTTCGCTACATTTTTAGTATAAAAAAAACATGGTAAAGACTTACTCCTGTAAGGAAACTTTGTAAAATATCAACACTTGGATATAAAGATTCCTTTTAATTGTAATTTTTTTTTTTTATTCATATAATTCTTAACTCTTTGACTCTCTTACGTCACAAAAATGTACGTAAAATTGAGGCGAAGTTTTTGACATGATACTAATTAATTTGCCATGTGGTTGTTTGTTTATTGTTCATAAGTGAAGTGGACCTGTCCTTTACACCCTCAAACCATTTTAAATATATTAAAATATTTCTACAACAAACAAAAAATAAATATTCATGATAAAGATAATAAAACATTTTTGAAGTTTTTTAGTTTTGTTACACTTAGGTAGTGTAAATTCTTACGTACATATTATATGTTGTTCCGAGATCTTGCCAGCAACTTAGCCGGCAAGCCCAGAAGCAATATAATAAATAAATAAAATAAATAAGAAGACAGGGAAAACAAATTGATGTACTTAAAGGGTATGAATTTAACAGATGAATAGAAAAGAAAAACGCTAAGGGGAGTGAAGGTACGTGTCCTCGTTAAGGCTCGAATTGTCTTGTCGGCGCCTTGGCATACAAAAGTGACCCTTTCCACTCAGCTTTAGATGAATGGCTGATGGTGCTGAGGTGTAAATCGAGATCTCCTGTGCAGGTTAAATACCTCGAGGTCTCAAATACCGCAGGTAAACAGCTGGTGGTTGATCGGATTTATTAAGTTGGTGCTGGACAGCTCAGGTTGGTTGATGGGGTCTCAGCACCAAACTCCCAGGCTTGGTTTCAAATGCAGAATATCTGCCCATAATCTTGAATCCTGGAATTACCAGTTGAGGGGGGGTTTTTGTGTGGCGAGTTCCATCTCTGTTGCCAGTGGAAACGGGTCTCAGTTCATGACGGTGAGCCATGAGTTTAACCAGCTGCTTCCAACTGACTTTATCAGAGATATAAACACAACACAACACAGATAGGGTAAGTCTGGGGGAGATGGCCGCTACATATACAAAATAGTGCTAGTTTTAATATACAGATGCCGTTATTTGTAACTGATATCGTTCAGTTACGCGGTCGACAATAATTGCCCAAGAGATTTTTATTTGTAAAATTCCTAAAAAGTAAGTAAAAACTAGTTTTTTAATTGAATAAATGTAGATTATAGGCTACGGTGTTGATATATTTTATTATTTCATAAAAGTTTCACAACATCTTGCTTGATTTTGAAGATAAAGTGAAACTTTTTGTTCATTCTTACCTAAAAATTACTAACATTAGCATGTCACTTTTGATTTGTTAGTATTCCCGGACATTCCGGGTGAGATAGCCAAACTTTTTTATTTTTTATTTCAATGACATGATATTTGTTTCTTTGTTTGTTTGTTTTTCATGATCACAATAACACAACTTCCGCTTAATGACATTATTTATAGTCAAAACGTCTTTCTAACAAATGAATTTACCGCTACCTACAACTTCCCGCTCGCGCTATATTTACAGAGGAATGGCGTGATGCCAACAGCCCGCGCGATACAAGTGACACTATACGTGCAACACTTAGCTACCCACACACAACATTATACACGTATGAACACACACACGTGCACACCAAACAGGTACATAGGTTCTGTAAGGGACCTTTTTTTTGCGCTAGTTAGTGTAGAAAAACCATTCCGATCACTAAATACACATACGCATGGTTCCCTCCTTCCTCCCAGGAGGCGAGGAACGTGCATATGGGTATATGTTAGTTAGCTCGAAATTGTAGGAGTAGGAATTTAGCTAGATCGCGACCTTTTCGCATTCGCGACGACCGCCCGAGCAGAGCTTCGGCCACTCTGGCACCCTCGTGCGAGTCGTCAAAAACTTTCGCGGCTGAGTGCCCTAAGCGCTCGCCCCAGTTCGTTGAAGCTGTAAAAGCCGCAGCGTCTCTGTTTTTGGATAGGGCCTCTAAGGCTAAAAGCGTAGTCAGTTAAAAGCTACATGCTAAATGTTACAGTTAAATGCCAAAAGCTTAAAGACGGTCTCTTTAACTGACTTCAATAAAAAGAGGAGGTTCTCAATTCGAATGTATTATTTTAGTGGAAGGTGGTAATACGCTAAGCCTAGTGTGAGGACTGACTCCCAAGTGCAGCTGCCGGAACACATCTATAGGTGCTTGGCGACAGATTTTAACTTAAGGAAGGTAGCTAACCTAGCGGGTGTTAAAAATACCCTACCACCATGCTATGATTTCATCACCGTGTTTTCCTTCACCCAAAAGCTCTGGATTATTGAGCTCGACGCGATTTCTCTAAGTACTCGCTACGACTGAGCCATTATTGTTTCTGTTGGAATGTCTGTCTCAAGTATGTCATATTATAGTTGTTCGATATTTTTATGACTGACCTTTGCCCTCTATTTCGTTCCCGTTGCCTTCAAAATGAAACGACTAATAGTATCCACAGTACAATCTAAAAACAATGGCGATGATCATAAGAACGACAATATGAAAAAAATTAGATATTTATAAAGACTTTATCAGTAACCATAAAAGTAAAACGTAGAATTGCATTTTATTATTTATTGGTAATCAAAACAGCATTTATAATAATGGTGCTTATAGTAAAGGTAACAAACCACAAGTGACTTATTAGGTATAGAACAATATTAGATACCGCGCTCGGTTCTACTCTCGTGAAAAGTGTTAGAACATCAACAGGCTAATTCCAGTTTCTGAGGTTCCTAGCTGACTTTACTAGATGGGACCTTTACGAAACTCATAGTAAATTTATATATTCTGGTTTTACTACTGAATAAAATAATTCGTACGTAATTGTTTACTTATAAAATTTAGAAGTAAATTAATATTATTAAACGTACTAAAGAAATTTAACTGAAACCTTGTATTAAATTATACAGAAATAAAAACTTCGAAATAAACGCTCAATTTTGGTAAGTTAAGTTGAATCAAGTTATACTGAAGTTTATAGTATGATGTCTTCAGAAACGCAATTTCACGAGATATTGAACCGATACGCTATTGAACAGGAAACTACATTTAAAAGTACCTCAAAACCGGGCATAAGAAATAATTGAGTAATTAATTATATTATTACTAGCTGACCTGTGTAAATATTTCTCATTTATTAGCACGTAAACGATCTAACAGCAGGCTTGTTGGATAAAGAGATTGTTAATAGATGGCGGCTTACAACATTCATTTTAAACTATTTCATTAGGTTTAAAAAAAAAATATTTCAATTACATACACAATCTATTGATTTACTGACTGACTTATTAAAACTATAAAAACAATATTTACAAGGAAATAAAGAATACTATTACAACACAAAAAAAAACCCTTGACTAAATTAAATATTTTTCTATTGTTGAGTTTTATTTAATTGCCGGACGTCGTACTTAAATATTATATAGCCCATATCACTCCCATAATCAAGATAAATCTAACAACACAGTCTCGTATGATAAAATCTATCAAGCCATTTATGCTACAGAGCGTGGCAAAGAAATATACTTAAAAACATAAAACATAACTTTTAATCATTTACATAAACATAGGAACCAAGCGATATTAAAATGATTTTGATCGGACTGCTATGCATGCCGTGCCACGCCCGCCACTCCAGCTAGTGATGGAGCGACATCAAGTAATTTATATTGAAACAATTGAAAAATAGCGCGCTAGTTTAATTTAACAACGACAAAATTCTATAAAATTTAGATAAATTAATTATTATTTTGATTACTTTATTATGTTTATCATATAATGAAAGGTTAAAACATAACCATAACCTAAAAACACGCATTCCTACTATCAAGTATAATTATAAAAATATAATGATACTGATAATCTTTATAAAAACATTTTGAACTCTAAACTCCTTAATAACTTCTCCATACAATAATTTTTGAGTTTTTTTTTTTATTTTTACTGGCAGTGTTAAATTCTATGGTCTTTAAAATATAGAGCAGACAACCAAAAAAAATCGATAAACTGAATTAATCAAACGCCGTTGTACATTTAATTTATTAGTATACAGTTTTTTTTTTTATTTCGAATAAAAATGTGTTTTCTTAATTCCTACTTTATTACTGTAACTACACGAAACGGAGTTAATTGACTGGAAGAGGAAAATATCAACATCTTTTTGTTCAGCGTCACGCAGTCACTACGTGTGTAAAAGCCATATAAAACATGTCATGTGTTCCGGATTGCAATCTCAGTTTTATATATTTCTATTATTTCATTTACACAGCTTATACACCTCTCAATTGATTTAAACACCGTATTATCGATAATATTTTAAATTAAAAAAATACTCGATAAACGGAACCCAAATTCCAATTTAAGTTTTGTCACATCTCTAAACTTAACATTTGACAATAGTAATCATGCAATCATTGATATTTTAATAAAATTATACTATGTTCATCATACCAAGGGTTGCATGATACGTCATAAGAACGTAAATTGTTAGGTCGTGCAAATTTCGACATTTATGTAAAAAAATGGGTTTCGACTGTCAATTTTAATTATAAAAAAAAACTGATAAACGTTACACAAATATTTTTCACGACAAATTCCTCAGAAAATTCATTTACATATAAAATGGTTTTTAATACTTTCGTATTTTTTTCCTTAAAACACATGCAGCGTTATTTTCTATGGTTCTTAACACCCGAGGGGACCAAAACAATATAATCAATTAATAATATATCTAATCGAACGCAGTTGTACATTTAATTTGTTAGTTTCTTTTTCAATTTTGAATAATAATATTTACGTAATATCTTTACTGTTACTGCAGCAACACGAACCAACGGCAACGGCATCAAGCATTCAAGTGTTCCGGATTACGATATATAATTTACACAGCTTACGCGTTCCTAAAGTGAATTAAAGCATAATCGTGCTATAGATTATATTTAGCTCTATAAAAGAATCGATAATCGTATAATCAACTCCCAATTTAAATTATGCTATATCTCCAAAATTAATGAACATTAATTTATCACTCAATCCATCTTATGATGAACAAAGTATAATAAAATAATTATGTTATGCTATTATTCCACAATCATCCATCGTTAGACTAAATTATATCTAACTAGCTGGGTCGACAGACTTTGTTCTCTGCCCTTTACGGTAGCTCATGCCTTGACCACAACGTCACTTATCGAGTCATAAAATATCTATAAAACAATCGTCTCGATAAAACAAATTTAACAATTATGTGAATTTGAGCTCAATCGTTTAAGTCCTCCAGAAGTTATAGAATCACTAACAGAGACACGCAAGATTTTTATATATAAGATAAGTAAGCAACTATCTATTTCGTAAGTACTTTATAATGAATGTTGTATTTAAAACAAGCCGCAACATTCATATTAATTATTAGTATACATAGAATGAGAGTTATGAAATTAAAGGCAATGAAATTATATCAAACAAGACATAATACCAAATTCATTATTTGTATAACAAAGTATAGGAAATGCTTATGAAATTAAAATAAGTAACATTATTTTAAACAAAGCACAATATAAAACTAATTATTGGTGTATCTGGATAGAGAGTTATTTACGAAATTAAAAGTAGTGAATTTTTTTTTGAAACATGTAACAATATTTAAATAAATTATTAGTATTATATATCAAGAAAGAGAGTTGCTTATGAAATTAAAGGTAGGTAGGGAGTTTTTTTTTTCAAACAAGTAACACTATTCAAATTCATTATTGGTATATCTAGAAAGAGAGTAAGTAGCTTATGAAAATAAAATAGTGAGTTTTCTTCAAACAAGTAACAATATTGAAATTAATTATTATTATACCTAGAAAGAGAATTGTTTATGAAATTTAAGTAGTAAGCTTTTTCAAACAAGTAACAATGTTCAAATTTATTATTAGTGCGTATAATTATAATTACCTCAAACAAGTGATAATATTCAAATTCATTATTACTATATATAGAAAGAGAGTAGCTTATAAAAATAAAATAGTGAGATTTCTTCAAACAAGTAACAATGTTCAAATTTATTATTAGTGCGTATAATTATAATTACCTCAAACAAGTGATAATATTCAAATTCATTATTACTATATCTAGAAAGAGAGTAGCTTATAAAAATAAAATAGTGAGATTTCTTCAAACAAGTAACAATATTGAAATTCATTATTATTATACCTAGAAAGAGAATTGTTTATGAAATTTAAGTAGTAAGCTTTTTGAAACAAGTAGCAATTTACAAATTCATTATTAGTGCGTATAATTATAATTACCTCAAACAAGTGATAATATTCAAATTCATTATTACTATATCTAGAAAGAGAGTAGCGTATAAAAACAAAATAGTGAGATTTCTTCAAACAAGTAACAATATTAAAATTATTTTTTATTATACCTAGAAAGATAATTATTTATGAAATTTAAGTAGTAAGCTTTTTCAAACAAGTAACAATGTTCAAATTCATTATTAGTGCGTATAATTATAATTACCTCAAACAAGTGATAATATTCAAATTCATTATTATTATATCCAGAAAGAGAGTAGCTTATAAAAATAAAATAGTAAGATTTCTTCAAACAAGTAACAATATTGAAATTCATTATTATTATACCTAGAAAGAGAATTGTTTATGAAATTTAAGTAGTAAGCTTTTTCAAACAAGTAACAATGTACAAATTCATTATTAGTGCGTATAATTGTAATTACCTCAAACAAGTGATAATATTCAAATTCATTATTACTATATCTAGTAGAAAGAGAGTAGCTTATGAAAATAAAATAGTGAGTTTTCTTCAAACAAGTAACAATGTTCAATTTCATTATTAGTGCGTTTATTTATAATTACCTCAAAAAAGTGATAATATTCAAATTCATTATTATAAGCTAATTTACAAAATTTAAGCAACAAATATAATTTTATTTGCCTACTACGTTTAAAAAACGAACCAAAATGTGTAAAACATAATTTAAATACAAAATAATGAAAAACGTAGAGCGCACGTAATAAATAGCTAACAATTGGTAATACCGAAGGCACTAACAATTGTATTGGACTGCAAGTTATTGAACCTTTTCATGTATTTCCTCAGTGCTACACTTTTCTTTATCATCCGCGAATGGAATAATCTCTCTCTGTGTAATCATTCTACATCTATTGCATACGCCCAGTGTTGCTAACTTGGATTTTTGAAAATACGTAGACAAGACTACAAAAGTAATTGGAATTAGGGACATTCCATGTGAAGCGGACAGGTAAAAAATGTTGATGAATCTGATTTCAGTAACTTCTGTTAATGTTTAACCTATACATGTCTTCGACCCAGGTACAAAATATTTTTACAATAAAGGGTCTGGTTAACGCTTTATAGAAATTTGAAATTTTGAGTAATCGGCAGGTATATATGGTAATTTTAACGCGATTATTCCGTTTAAAAAAGTTGCAATAAAATAAACAAACCAGTGGTATACTAGCTTCATTTATTGAAAATTTTATTTGCATTTTTGAAATTGAAGAAAAATAAATTTTGGAACAAAATGTATTTTAGGTTTTAATACTTGAATTTTTCATAAGTTGTACTTATAATTTTTTTTATTTATTATTTTCTAAATGTAGCTAATAGTGTGTAGATAATCTTTGCTAATTAATAAAAATTGCATATGATAAGTTTGTAAATCTATGTACCTACTATTTATTAAACAAGATGAAGAGAATAATTAGATTAGATTAGATATTTAATTAATTTTATTTGACTTATCATAAAAATTCTTCGTTGAATTTATACACATGTTTATCAAAATATTCTGTGTAGGTTCGCGGTTTTTGACATGAATACACCTTTAAATTTGCTTTCATAGTGGCAGGCATTTCAAAAACTGATGATAATAAAATTGGGGGATACAGTTTGGCATTGCATATTTATCTACTTCCAAAATTTAATTACACCAGTCGATATTTTAAAGTCAAATTAATTATTCATGAAAAGTGAGAACTGTGACGTGTCGTGTCAGGGGGGTGAGGTGGTTTTGCCGTATCACATTTACAATTTTGTATAAATTATGACTCGGAGAAGTTGCAACGCTCATTTTAGTTTCAATCGACAGTTCTCGTCAAGATTTATCGGTTGCATATTTGTGTGGAATACTGAAAGTTAAAAAGTTAGGATTAAAGTTAAAAATCACGAAAAGTTAATACAATGTCGGCCTTTACTCGTCAAAAAGTCGAATTTGATAGAAGGTTAATTAGATTCTGGGATTAACGTTCGTATCTTTGCGAGAAAGATCTGAGGTACGCAAATCTATGCAAAAGCACATAGTTGGCAACGCAGCATGTACTCTACATTTTTGGTGTTTCATATCTAAATTATTATAATACTTCTTAGTTCTTTTTAAAACTTGGTAATTTTATTTTATTTTAATAAAATTTATTATTAGTATTTTGTGCTTTTTAGTCTATTTTATTTATTTTTTCAATCGTTTTTAAATATCTTGATGAGATTATGACAGAGACATGATTCTAATATTTTAAATCGACTGCCAAGAACGCATTGTAGGGATTGGAATACACGTCGATCGACGTGATGTCCGTACAAGCTACTACTGAGCCATCAGTACTTCAAAATTTTCTGAACTAGGTATGTTTACAATTCTTAGTTAAGTTTAATTACAAATTTTGTAGTGAACGGAGAACCATACAGACAAGAAAGTGACTTAATAAAAATGTGTTATAATTTTTTTTTTATTAAGGTGCATTTTATAAAGCTTAAAACTTGCAGTGTAATTATTATTTCAACAATTGTAAAATCGAACGATAAATCTCGTTAGTAAATATGACTGAATTGTATTATAGCTATGGTATAGGTCGTGCACAGACCGACAAATGTCAGCACCATCGATGCGTCTATGTCAAGAACTCGTAGAATGGACATTTTGAAACGGTTGTTATCCAGATGTGTCAATATCTCTTCCAATTTGTTTTTCTGTTCTTCATCTATAAAAAGAGAACTATTATAAAACTAGTATATTCTTAATTTAAACTAAACATAAGTTGCTTAAATACTCTAAAATGTTTTAGCCCATTTTTAGGTAAATATAAATGTAAGACTATATTCACGCTTAACATCGTTATGCTGACGTCCTTTGATCGTGACTCATACACCAATGAACGAATCAGCAAAAAGCATATATTCGTAATATAAAACGTTGTAAATGTAAACATAATTAAAATAGTAGAAGATACACAGCATGTTCAACCACCTAAGCTGAAACATTAATACATTCAACATTAACACCTAAGCCTAATATATTTAGGCTGAAAGGCTTTAACTATTTCAATCCGTAGAAGTTATTGATAATATTGAAGTAAGAAATTATTTTCTAATGCCTCGGCCGCACGCATATTTGCAATATCACTGTGTATGTAGTTAAGCCTACGCGTACAATTCGGCATTTTCAGCTTATTTGGCTCCGCTGTCGGTAAACTCTCGCAGTTCAAAGGATTCTATCTTGATTCTTTGCTTGCGCGGTCACACTTCACACCTTAGGAGTTTTTCATGGAGTTTTGGTCTGTCGTATGGTGCTTTTTTTAGCACTCGACAACCACAGAGGGATTTTAGTATTATAAGTTTAACACGTGTCTGTCTGTAGTGTCGTAGCTTCCAAACGGCTGAAAATATTTTTTTTCGTTTGAAAGGATACTTGATCGAGAATATTCTTAGCTATAATTGAAGGAAATCTGTTCAGCTGTTTGAATATCATCCGCTCTTTTCTAGTTGATGAATTGATGTGAGCATCTTCCACAAATCTGATCGAGTCGAAATTTGATATTCTGTAACTTCAACTATATTAGAAGAACATGATAACCTTGAACTGATGCGGCAGCATTATCTGAAACCTAACTCGTCACCAACTTACAGCAGAGATATAGTGTTTGGGCTCATTGGAATGGTCTCAATTAATAGGTTACTTGTGTTGGGGGTCGGGAGTTTATTAAGTATTAAATGTACCTTGTACGTGATGTACTTTGGTTATTGTTCACAAGTGAATTGGATTATAAATAATAACTAGGAATACGCATTTTAGCAACAGATGTCTAGCATTGCGGACGTGTCGGCGTAAATTAACTTATTCGAACGTATAATTTCGATGTTCATATTTGCATAACATGAAATTTGTTAAATTTATTGTCAATTACGAAATTTCGCCGATATTATAGAAATCGAAGACGAATGTAACAAATAAATATTTGCCGCCATAAAATATAGAGCGATCGCGTCATGTATCTTGTTATGAGCGTGATAAAAAAGCGCGTAGCTAAAAATGAGCTTTTGCCGTACAATTGTCTTCGCGATAACTACGGCCGCGGGCCGAGGCGTAATATTGATGTTACAATGTTCAGCATCAAAGCAAATGCTATTTTTATTAAAATATTATGAAGTCCTATTGTGGTATTAGCGCTTACCTAACTAAAGATTTAAAACTTGAGAGTAGTATATAGATTGATGGGCTCGAACTCATTGTTAAAACCCACCATAGCGACATTAACTACAGTTAGATCCTCATCTCCAATTGGTTACTCAAAGACGGTAATTACTAGTACAATCTTTTCACTAAGCTAACATAAATAAGGTGGTTTGAAACTTTCTATGGGATCACTTCAAACTGAAGTCACTATGTCTGATGATGTACAGTACAATTCAGAAACAAAGCCGACAACCGAAATATCGCCAATACATCGACGGTCATAACTGTAACACCGGCCTGCAATCAAGCACTGGCTGATCCCGAAACATGACAAACTAATAGGCAATCATTGTTATTAGGTTTAACACCATGTGCATGTTCCTTGCAACATAGTTGAATATAGATATCCACTACTCCGCTCGATTATTGCATATACACTGCCTGCTCCAGGAAAACGACACCACCGAACATATAACCAGAAACTGAATGAGAAAATAATGAACTCACTTTTGCATAGTAAAAGCTGATTCGTTATCAACAGTTTGATTGCGTTTACTTCACTCCCCACACATTCATTCAGCACACACGGTACAAAGTTCACCAAACAGTAAATGATCACCGTAGAAAATCCGATTATTGAATACTGCGAAATTTAAAAAGTGACTTTTCGTTTTCTCATATTATATCGTTATTCGTATATCTATTGCGCATAAGGTATTCTAAGTAAAGAATGCCACTGTGTATTTTTTTTAGATCTGTCTACACTGCTAGCCTTAAGGGCTCTGAAGCCGGTTCGGCTTTTACAGCTTCACCGAACTTGGTGCGAGTGTTTATTTTTAATTTCAGCTTTTAACCAAATCACAGCCAGGTAAAACCCTTTGTTTGAAATCCGATATTATAAAGGTTATCATACTTATAGAGATTTTAATACAGTTCTAGATAGAAGATTTGAATTTTTTTTTTTTTGAGAACGATTCAAATGCCACTAATTCTTTGATTAATTTCTATCACAACGCGTAAGGCGTCTGGCATTAATACATTTAATATAGTTTTTTAGTTAAAACGCTTAAACAGTATCGAAATACATATGAATAAAAAACTGTGTATACACAACATTAAATAAGACTTAAGTCCGGCTGGGGTATATGTGGTAGTGTGTGATGACAAGCAGACATTTTTGAGGAAGAGACAGGCGTGAAGATGCTACTTCTATAATCGAAACTTGCACATATTCTATAACCCTTAACTTATATTACTCAACTGTAATAATTACCATTGATGTAGGTGTGGATAAAACTCGGTAAATGTTTACGCAGACTGTGAATAAGCTGTCTATGAAGAGCAAAGCCACCTGCGAAATTAAATAATACAGCAACCTAATATAAAATATTCAATATTAACTTACGTTCAGTCACGAAGGGACATTGCTTACTAAGTGTGCTTTATACTCTGTATTATGGTAAGTATTCCGAAGAGATGTTTGACCTAATCACATTAAATCCCTTCCATTACAGAACCACTCAGTAATCAAAGCCACAGCTACACAATAGCATTTGTCTCAGCAAGAACAATAAAGTTTACAAATTCTTATGTCTTCCGTACTGTGGAGACGTTGAATCGCTTCTCGGGCACCATAATCTCTTCCTTTTAAAATATCGGGTCCTTCAAGCAAGGCGAGTAAAGAAATATTGGAAAACCGGCATGACAAAGACGAATACCGACCAATTGGTACCGTACTTTCCATCAGGTACTGAACAAACATTTTGCCAAGCTACTATATTTAAAATAAAACTAGAATACAATGTATGAATATTAATGTACAATACATTTTTCACACTGAGATCGTTTTTCAATTTTGTGTTTGATATTATCTGATTATGTCTTAGTAGATAGATATCTATGTCTAATACCGAATAGCCATCCATTCTACAGTGCAAATGAATTTTGGATATTGTTTCCCTTCTTTTTATAATAGAAAGATGGACTAATAGACCAAAATGATGACTAAACAAACTTACCGACAATTTCACGTAATTTTCGACGCATTGCAATATATCCAACAGCTTTGTATACGATGTCAAACATTGCTTCATAGCATCGTAATTCTCAGTAAAATCTCGAGTTCTCATATTAATTTGGAAAAAATTTCTCAGGTGCCACATTTGGTGCCATAACAATTCAAAAATCATAATGTTCACGGTGTTCACTATTTGGAATGCCAGCGTGAGCGAATAGATAGTAAAAAAACTTAGGAAAGACAAGAAACTTAAGTTTGATTCTCCGGTAAAATATATTACAAACATTACAGCTCTCCATGATATTATAAACGGTATTATTACATCATATATAAAATTTGCTTCATTTTCAACACTGTCATCAAATGATTGTAATTGCTCGTAATAATTGATTAAGTTATCATCGTAGTATAAAGCGAGAAGTGAATTCCCAAAATAAATTAAAACTCTTACATAGATCATAATTATAGCCAAATATTGTAGATTGTTATTATGTAAAAGTAATAATGACAAAACTATAATGCATAGTAACAAAGCACAATAAAGCTTGGCTAATAACGTTATCGTTTTGTTATTTGAAACCCTATAGTACATTCCACAGGCGAGTCTTAAGTTCATAATCTGCTTTACCGTCAACTTCAACATCTTTAGTTTGTGAATCTGTAAAAATTAAATACTTTTAATTATTAAACAGTCCACATAATATAATAAGGTTTTAAATCTTCCGGAACACTGAATAGCAGGCATGTGTGTATAGCCTCCAGGTGTAGGAAAAATAAAATTAGAAAGTATTATTACCCTTTCATGTATAATCGTTACTTTATGACAATGGAATATTGAATTGTAAAAAATCGTTAGCATTTAAATCATGAACGTTCAAAAATAAGTTACGAAGCGTAGTGCTGCCATCTTAGCTGTTTCGCGCGTGAACACGTTGAATCAATAAATTAAAGATAAAAAAACCGGCCAAGTGCGAGTCGAACTCTCCCACCGAGAGTTCCGTAATTGTACAGCCACATTCACCAAAACAATTAGGTAACATTATTGAAGAAAGCACCGAACGACTATTACAAAAATATAAACTATATTTATTTCGATCTACTTTGGCGTGGTATTTTCGGTTTCGGTTCAGTTGGACGGCGTCACTGCGAAGCTTGTTGACTAGTTTGCATGTCAAACTGTCAAATTTTGGATCGTAATTGACTCGTTCTAGCATGTTCTCAACGACTCTTATGCGATTGAGTTTTTGAAGAAAATTCAGGTCTTTTCGGACTAGCCAAGCGGCAACATGTTTCATACCCAAGTGATTGTTTAAAATGATACGGATCGATTCGTGAGACAGAAAGTTCAGAGGCTATCTCTCTCAAACTGAATGAGTATTTTCAGTCAGTATTTCTTTCACTTTTGCGATGTTTTAAGTACTAAAAAAAGATTAAAATCATTTTAATTTGAATGGAGGATATTATTTTTATTTTTTTGCAAATATGATAATGCTACGCAGATGCAATTCCCTCTTCCTGAGTCTCGATTCCAGATTCCCCGATATCGATAATAATATGTTATTTTTTTATAATTTCAAATTGCCTAAAATACCGTCTTCAAATTCATCATTAGTTACTCGACTGTTTATTATATTTAATTATTAAAAAAACACCTACTGCGTGCATATTACACTTGACCCATTTTTACAAATTCTAAATTCAATACATATGTGCAAACCTATTATAGACACCTACTACATTAACAAAATAAAAAATCGCAAATGTAATTTTAAAAAATAATAATATTAAGTTAAGTACAAGTAAGTTATTACATTGTATGAAACACTGTACTAATAATATAAAATAATAATTTAAATTAGTACTACTATAAATAGGAGAAAACGAAAGTAATTAACATTGTGACATTAAAATAATGCATTGAATGGACCAGTATATTTCATTTAATAATGGGAAAAAGATAAACAGTAGAGAGACCAGTGTTTCTGAATATCAAGTTTATTATTGTATATATTAAACTAAATGTCTGAAATTACATAATTTTTAGTCTTGGTATAAATGTTTGGTAGTGTCTGGTAGGCCGCAGTAGATTCTCTATTAGATGCAATTTATACTATTAACCGGGATCTAAATGCCTTAAGGGATTGGTCTGAGAGATTTGGCTTATCAGTTAATCCTTCCAAATGTCAAGCAATTGTAATAGGGAGCTCTCGTATGATTACCAGAATAGACTTCAGCTTGCTGCCTCAGATTATTTTCAGTGATCTTGTCATACCGTTTAGTACGGAAGTAAAGGACCTTGGTTTACACATTGATGCCAAATTGGATTGGAGAACTCATATTTCCAAGGTTAGTCAGAAAGTGATCGGTACTCTAAAGTCTTTTTATCGCCTGAAAATTTTTCTCCCAGTTAAAACGAAAACCATGCTAGTGCAACCTATAATATTTCCTATAATTGACTATGGTGATGTGTGCTTTTACGATCTGAACGCTGACCTTCTTAACAAACTTGACAGATTACTCAACAATTGCATTCGATTTGTTTTTAATCTTCGTAAGTATGACCATGTATCGAGTCATCGTTCAGAGCTTAATTGGTTGCCCATACGCCAGCGTCGGAGTTTGCAGGCTCTGACAACTCTGTATTCTATTCTATTTTCTCCCAACACTCCCTCTTACTTAACTACACATTTTCAGTTTTTATACTCTAATCATGACCTTAACCTTCGCTCTTCTAATAATCTTATTCTTTGCTGTCCTGTCCATACTTCCGGTCTAGTACATTCATCTTTCTATATCCAATCTATTCTCCTATGGAATGCGCTTCCTTATGAAATCAGGATGTCATCTAATCGTTTCAGTTTTAAAGTCAAGGTACGTCGGCTTTACCAGTGTCATTTAGCAGAATTATCTGGTTAATGTTGTATTTAGTACTTAATGTTGACTAATTATATTTTTATTTATTGTATTGATATTTATGTATGATGTTGTTATGTGTATGTATTGTATATGTGTAGTATATATCTATTATATGTCTTATATATATTATGTTTTGGTGTTGATATTTTATTTATATATTGTGATATTAAATTGGTTAAACATAATTTCAAAAAACCCCCTTACCTTTTACACCTACCAACATTTATCTCTGCATCACCTAATGGTTGACTGGCAGAGAATGCCTTAGGCATTAAGTCCGCCATTGCGTATTTAACGCATAGTGTGTAAATAAATAAATAAATAAAACATTGGTCTTAGTAATTCTAAAAGATGGAATGACTGTTTTAGATTTATTTCAAGTTGTTATAGAAATTATGTTCAAACTTAATATCTAAGTTTTTTTCCTAACATACTGTAATTGAACACGCGAGTATTAGTAAGGTTTACTAGCACTGAGCCACAAGGCCTGTATTATCCATTATCGGACCCAAGGTACCCCATTTACTGTTTTTCTACTATGTATCACAAAACAAACCTCACAACCTAACTTACTTTTTATCTAAATATAAATAGAAATCTATCAATTTTATCTTTAAAGTCAAGGTAAATTGTGAAGGACTTTTACACGCGACATAGTCAACGATGAAAAAGCTATTCTTTATAATAGATTTAATATATGTATATAGATCAACAATTCGAATGAGAAGGAGCATAGTACATGCTTGTGTTAGAACGAGTTAGCGATATAGCAAAGAAAACCAAGAATAGAATAATGCGCAGACTACTGCATTCCATTTTTAGTATCGACTTATTTATTCTATTGCCGATGTATACTAAATTACTAAATCTGTGATAACAGCGTAGATTGACATGAGTTCGAATCCCTGCAGTGAGACTTAGCTTTCGGTGAAGGAAAATATCATGATAAGCCCATAGCGTAGTGGTAGGGTATTTTCCAATGCAAAATTTTCCAACTTGATGGTCAAATTGAAAATCTAGTGTATTACGGCTTCTGCACTTGAGAGCAAGTTTCTTCACTAGGCTTTACGTGTTACCATCTTGGACCATATCGTCACTTAACATCACGTGAGATTGTGACCGTAAAGCTAAAACTATTACGATAAAAAAATTAAAGCGTTTTGTAATAAATTAAATATGGGAACACAATTTCACACACGGTCATTTAATTCCAATTATAATCATAACTTGTATTATGGTAATTAAACAGAAGATATACATATATATGCCTATATTCTATGTACATGTTCTATTCCATGCATATGTTCCTATAAGCTTATCTTCTTTTGGAGCAATTACGTTAGCCTGATATTTATTTCTTTATTATTTTATGTTATATCAGATAGAATTATTATTATTTTAACTTTAAATATTTATTATTATTAACTTATATGTTATGTGTGTAACAAATAAATGTCTTTTCATTCTTTCTTTCTTTCCTAAATAGATATTTAACACACAGACACACAACTAACAATTATTCCCATCACAGAAATATCAGTCATATGCGGGAATCGAACCCGCGACCTCTCAATAGTAGAGTAGTAATACTATCACTGCGCAAAGAATCTAACGTTTCCGACAACATTACTCGAATATCTTTATTTTTGCGATATTTACTTTCATCTTCAGACGCTAAACTGCCGGAAGGAGTCGAAACGAATTCAAACTGTGGTCGTTATCAGAAATAATGTTCTTTCATACAATGCGATGAACACAACTCTCAATAATAATAATACCAGCCTGTAAGTGGGAAGGCGAGGGTTTAATCACCACGCTAGCCCACGACGTATTGGCCATTTCAAATGCCGAGAAATCAACAGTTCTATATGTTTACCACATACAGAGGTACTACGACATTTTTCATGGGTTTAGGTTTCCTCACGATGCTTTTCTTCACCGGCAGCTGATACTGTTACCAGTTTTAATTAGTAAATCTTTGTTCGTAGTAGGACATAGAATTGATATTCCGTCGGTTTAAGCCACAGAGCAGCACAACTCTTGGACAATCGCTGATGAATGCTGAGCCACAAACTAATGGATATTATGTACTTATTATTGAAGAGGAAATTAGGTAAGACCATTATAAAAATGCCTGGTCTCATGATGACAAGCGCTTTATGAAGCTCACAAATTAATAAAACTTCGAAATAGTCAAACTACTCGGTTAACAGAATTCTTAAATATTGATAATATTATACTTACAGTCGATTAAATTTGTGTTTCCAATAAATTGTTTAATTCGTAACACGTCCTTTTTCACTTGTACCTGAACTGCGTATGGATTTTTTACGATAGTTGTCTTTGTCACACAACGAAGTTATTTCAAGAGGCTCATACATTGTATTATTGTTTATTGTAAAGTAGAAAAAGAACATTCTGGTAGATTCAAGTGTCAACTAAGTAAATATTCCTAATTTTAGCGAAACAAAATATATAGTAACTTCTTCCCGCGACTTCAGCTGCGTTGAATCGAATTGAATTACTATTTCATTTTATTTTATTTTATTGAGTAGGACAATTACAGATAACAGATTGATAATTACATAAATAATTAAACAATATTATAACAAGACAAATCTGATATCCAATAACAAATTGTACACAATATTTACATATAGACGTAAAACACAGTTACCTTATCACAAATATATCGATAAATATATTTTAACAAATTAATACGCACATACCTACTAGAAGTTATAGTTGGACTATTTAGTGATTTCTTAAATTTATATACATAAATTATAATTAATTAATTTATTTATATATATATATTTATATATATATCAGCATGAAATATGTCTTGATGAACACAACGTTCATTATAATATCTGCTTATTCGAAATAGGCAATCTGCATGCCAAACATCCTAAATCTTTTCACTCGGTTTTGCGTGATTGAAGTAATTTAATTTAATTTAAAAAATTAAAGCTAATTTAGAATATTAGTAAGGTATCTTTATAATTATAATAATTGAAGTGTGTATTAAAAATAATTATTTTTATAAATCGTCTGTTTCAGTATAACTTATTATGAACAATAACGGTACTTTCACGAAGTATCTTAAGACTCTGCTCTCAGATTGCCAAAATCCGCAAAATATTAATGAGGTTTAATAATTTCCTAGCTATGAATAACCACCATTTGCATCCTATTACATCTAGGTTTACAGCCAAACCTAATAAAAGAGTGTGCGTCTCCATTAACATGAACAAAGTGTCAGAGAGTTCAAAGAGAGGTAGAGGCACAGATAAATTACTTTGGAGATTTCTTTCTACTTGGGGAACCCAACTGGTGCAAAGCCTTCACCTTAATAAGTTCATGGCTAAATAACATTGTGTTGTTTTCATGCTGAGAGTAGGGTTTCCAAAGCTCCTTGGGCAAGCGAGTTCAAGGTCGACAACGCGATAGATACCTACGGTATTACAAGCGTACATAGGCTACGGTAGCCGCTTACCATCAGGCGGGTAGTATGCTTGTTCGCCACATCTTTAGTATTAAAAAAAATGGTAAAGACTTACTCCTGTAAGGAAACTTTGTAAAATATCAACACTTGTATATAAAGATTCCTCATTACATTCAGTATTAAATTTTTTTTATTGTATTCATATAATTCTTAAATCTTTGGCTCCCTTGGGTCACAAAAATGTACGTAAAAGGCGAAGTTTTTGACAGGTTACCAGCAACTTAGCCGGCAAGCCCAGAGGCAATATAATAAATAAATAAAATAAATAAGACGACAGGGAAATTAAACAAATTGATTTACTTTAAGAGTATGAGATGTATAGAAAAGAAAGACTCTAAGGTGAGTGAAGGTACGTGTCTTAATTAAGACTCGAATGGTCTGGTCGGCACCTTGGCATACAAAAGTGACCCTTTCCACTTAGCTGGAGATGAATGGCCCATGGTGCTGAGGTGTAAATCGGGATCTCCTGTGAAGGTTAAATACCCCGAGGTCTCAAACATCGCAGGTTAGCAGCTGGTGGTGGCTCGGATTTGTAAAGTTGGTCCTGGATAGCTCAGGATAGTTGATGGGGTCTCAGCACCAAACTCTCAGGCTTGGTTTTCAATACAAAATGTCTGCCCCTATCCTTGAATCCTGGAATTACCATTTGATGGGGGGTATTTGTGTGGCGAGTACCATCTCTGCTGCCAGTGGAAACGGGTCCCGGTTCATGACGGTGAAATATGAGTTTAACCAGGTGCTTCCAACTGACTTTAGCAGAGATATAAACACAACACAATACACATAGGGTAAGTCTGGGGGAGATGGCCTTACGGGAGAGATGGCCACTACAAAATAGTGCTAGTTTTAATATACAGATGCCGTTATTTGTAACTGATATCGTTCAGTTACGTGGTTGACAATAATCGCCCAAGAGATTTATATGTGTAAAATTCATAAAAAGTAAGTAAAAAAAATGTTGATGATAAGTTACGTTGTTGACATATTTTATTATTTCATGAAAGTTTCACAAAATCTTGCTTGATTTTCAACATAAAGTCATCATCATCATCATCATTTCAGCCGCAGGACGTCCACTGCTGAACATAGGCCTCCCCCATAGATCTCCAGAGCGACCGATCTTGTGTGGCCTGCACCCAAAGGCTCCCAGCGACCTTTATTATGTCGTCTTTCCATCTAGTGGGGGGCCGTCCTACGCTGCGCTTTCCGGTGCGTGGTCTCCACTCGAGAACCTTTCTGCCCCAACGGCCGTCAGTTCTCCGAACTATGTGCCCCGCCCACTGCCACTTCAACTTGCTAATCCTTTGGCTATGTCGGTTAACTTAGTTTGTCTACGGATCTCCTCATTTCTGATTCGATCTCGTAGAGAAACTACCAAGCATAGCCCTCTCCATAGCTCGCTGAGCGACCTTGAGCTTTCTTATGAGGCCCACAGTGAGCGACCACGTCTCTGTGCCGTATGTCATCACTGGCAACACACACTGGTCAAAGACTTTCGTCTTGAGGCACTGAGGTATTTTGGACGAGAAGACGTCGCGCAGTTTCATGAACGCTGCCCAGCCGAGTTGGATTCGTCGACTGACCTCATTTTCAAAGTTGGACCTACCTAACTGGACTGTTTGTCCCAGGTAGACATATTCTTCAACAACTTCTAGACAAGAGTTCCCAACTGATACTGGAGTGGGCACCACATGGACATTCGACATGATTTTCGTCTCGTCCATGTTCATTTTAAGGCCCACCTGTTGAGAAACTTTGTCGAGGCCATCGAGCATTGTGCCAAGATCTTCCAGCGATTCTGCCATGACTACGATGTCGTCAGCAAATCGAAGGTGAGTGATGTACTCGCCTTTACATTGATGCCGAGTCCTTACCATTCCAGGAGCTTGAAAGTGTCCTCTAGAGCGGCGGTAAACAGTTTCGGAGATATTACGTCTCCCTGTCTAACGCCTCTTCTCAAAGGAATTGCCTTCGTGCACTGCTCCTGTACTCGGACCGACATGGTGACGTTGGTGTACAAGCACTTCAACACTTTGATATATCGATAGTCAATACGGCACCACTGGAGAGACTGCAACACTGCCCAGGTTTCGACCGAATCAAAGGCTTTTTCGTAGTCCACGAACGCTAAACATAAAGGCAAATTATACTCCTTAGTCTTCTGTATAATCTGCCGCAGCGTATAGATGTGGTCTACGGTGCTAAAGCCTTTTCGGAAACCGGCTTGTTCGGGAGGCTGGAAGTCATCAAACTTGTGCTCGAGACGATTTGTGATGACCCTCGAAAACAGCTTATATACATGGCTCAGCAACGAGATGGGCTGATAGTTCTTCAATAAGGTTTTATCACCTTTCTTGAAGAACAGGACCACCACGCTGCCACCCCACGTTTCCGGCGTTTTACCCTCGAGTATAACGGAATTAAAGAGCTTCTGCAGGACCTTAAGTACCGGTGTTCCACCCGCTTTAAGAAGCTCTGATGTAATTCCGTCATCACCCGGTGCCTTGTTGTTCTTAAGCTGCTTAAGGGCCATCCTAATCTCGTACAGGGTGATGTCGGGGATATCTTCGGTATGATGTCGGGTCAGCCCGGCTCTCGGATCTTTAGCCGGGCTGGTAACAGGCTTAGTTGAAGAGGTATATAACTGCCCATAGAACCTTTCGATCTCCCTTAATACCTCTGGCTTGGTGGACGCTACGCTGTCATCATCCATTTTCAGCTTCGTCAACTGGCTCTGCCCAATAGATGCATTCCTTTCGAACACTTTGAAGCCTTTATTCCGCTCTATCGTCTCTTTAATACTTTTAGTATTGTAAGACCGGAGATCGTGTCGCAAGGATTTATGAATAGATCTATTGAGCTGCCTATAGGACTTAGCGTCATCGGAAGACTGCAGCGCCATACCACGCCGATCCTCCATGAGTTTTCGGGTTTGATCAGATATCTTTTGAGTCCTATTGCTACGGTGAGTTTTAAAGAACTTGGATCCAACCGCATGGACAGTTTCTACCAGCCTATTACTAATATAATTTACGGAGACGCAACTATTTAGGCAATCGAATTGGTTTTTCAATTCGAGTTGAAAGCTCTCGGGGTTTTGGAGTTGAGCATTAGAGGGTCGGAGCGTAGACCTCATCAGGCGAGACCTTTCCATTTTTAGAATGATATTCAATGTGCCTCTAACCATTCGGTGATCACTGCCGGTTTTCACTCTGTGGATCACAGTAACATCATTGAATATTTGTCTCTTCGTGGTCATGATGAAGTCTATCTCATTTTTCGTGGAACCATCAGGGCTCAACCAGGCCCATTTCCTATGAGGTGGCTTCTGGAAGAAAGAGTTCATCATAAAGAGTCCCTCTTTCTCCATAAAATAGGCCAACCTCTGGCCCCTAGGGTTCCGTTGCCCATAACCAAATTGCCCCACTCCCAACTCTTCACCATCTCTTTTGCCCAGCTTTGCGTTAAAGTCTCCCATTACAACAGTGAAGTGGGTTTTCGCGGTATGTATGGCCCTACTAATGTCCTCATACAAAACCTCCACTTCATCATCAGGGTGTGCCGAGGTCGGTGCGTAAACCTGTATGACCTTCAACGAATATCTTTTGGATTATCTGAGTATCAGGTACGCTACCCTGCTCGACACACTGTCGATGGTCACGATGTTGTTAATAAATAAATCGAGGAGGTTCTCAATTAGAATGTATTATTTTAGTGGAAGTTCAGCCTTAATTTTTTTATTTATTTGATTACAGTCTCACCTGATGTTAAGTGACAATGTAGAGCAAGGTGGTAATACGCTGAGCCTAGTCAGTGAACTGGCTCCCAAGTGCAGCTGCCGGAACACACATCTATAGGTGCCTGGTGACAGATTTTAACTTAAGGATGGTAGCTAGCCTGGTGGGTGTTACAAATACCCTACCACCATGCTATGGTTTCATCACAATGTTTTCCTTCACCCAAAAGCTCAGGATTATTGAGCTCGTCGCGATTTCTGTAGGTACTTGCTACGCGTGAGTCATTATTATATCTGTTGGAACGTCTGCCTCAAGTATGTCAATATGGTTGTTTCGATATTTTGATGACTGACCTTTGCTTACTTCTTCGTTGCTTCGAAATGAAACGACTAATAGTATCCACATACAATCTAAACAACGGCGATGATCATAAGAACGACATATGAAAATAGATATTTATCAAGACTTTATCGTAACCATAAAAAAACGTAGATTGTATTATATTTTGGCAATCAAAACAGTTATATATGTGTATAGTAAAGGTAACAAACCAAAATATTATTAGTATAGAACAATATTAGATACGCGCTCGGTTCTACTTCGTGAAAAGTGTTAGAACATCAACAGGTAATTCCAGTTTCTGAGGTTCCTAGCTGACTAGATGGACCTATGAAACTCGTAGTAAATTTATATATTCTGGTTTTACTACTGAAGTCAAATAATTCGTACGTAATCTGTTGGAACGTCTGCCTCAAAGTTTAGAAGTCAAATAAATTATGGTTAAACGTACTAATCAAGATAATTTGATGACTGAAACCTTTGCCCTCTAACTTCGTATACCGATATGAAACCTTCGAAATGAAACGACTCAATTGGTTAGTTAATTTGAATCAATTTTCACTGAAGTTTATCGTATGATGTCTTCAAAAACGCAATTGACGATGATCATTGAACCGATACGACTATATGAACAAATAAGACTACATTTATCAAGTACCTTATCGGTATACTCATAAAACATTTCTTTGAAAAGCGTAGAATTCGTATTTTGCAGAATATGTGTGTATAAATGTGCAATACAATAACGTCCAGAATGTGATTTATAATAGTACGCAGTGTTATCAGTTATACAGGTTAACAATAATATAATTACTACATAATCTGACTTACATAATTGGTATAAAGGTAGACAATGATTAGTTATACAGCGGTCGGTCTCATATTCTCGATAAAAGTGTATAGTCAAGCATCAACAGGCTAATTCCAGTTTCGTGAAAGTAACCTAGCTTGACACTAGATGACTCTTCTAATGAAACTACGAATAGTAAATTTATATATTCTACAGACACAAGTTTTACATTTCTGAAGTGATAAATCAGATTCTGTATTTATATACCCTGATTATTACGACATGTGCATTAAATTGTACGATGTAACAATATGTAAATATCCATGTAAACGTACTCCAAATAGAAGAAGTTTTAGAGGCATCGGCATGTGCTGCCAGGGTCCTCGAAACTCGGCCGAACCCGGACACGTGTTTAAGGTGAGAGGTAAAGCGTAATCAGAAGATTATCAAAAATGGTGCAGCCACACTCCAAACCATTGAATCAGAATTTCCAGTCTCCGTGGATGCGGCCGAAAGGAACTGCCATTTCAAAGTGGCTACAGCCTGCCAGGAAAGATTACCGCCAGGGAACTCTATCATCAAGGTGCACATACTTGGAAACTACGATAACAACGAGGTGGTTTCGCCAGCCCGACATTATGACCTGCAGGGTGTCTCCTACTCTTTGCCGGCTACACTGCTACGCGGCCGTCAAGGTTACCTGAAGGTTGTGAATACGGGTAGCGAGGACGTCAATTGGGAAGCGGGCACAGTCTTATCAAGAGCCGAAAGCTGCGAGCAAGTGCCGATTTTCGAGGTGAGTGTTAATGTAAAGTCTGGTCTAAAGTCTAGCCTAAGCCCTTGCCTATGCCACGCTTCAGAATCCATTTTCAGTTAACTAAGAAAAATGTCCCGTGGGTTTGGGGTGACGAACAAATGCAAAGCTTCAATGAACTTAAAAATAAATTTGTATGTAAGCCGGTTTTAGCCATTTTTGACCCTTTGTTATCGTTAGAAATTCATGTATCGCCGCGATTTTGATGCAAAAACAAACTGAGGGTATTTTGCGCCCTGTAATGATGGTGGCTTTTGATTCAGGATTATGATTTTGAGATTGATTATAGACCCGGGGAGCGAATGAGACATGTAGACGCATTAAGTCTAAATCCGGTTGAGGGGGGTCGAATTTCAGACTTGCATCTGAAGGTTCAGAACAGGTTATAGATAATGTCGAAATCAATCGTTTGGAGGTAGCAGATTGGTTTTATACGTTAGTGCCAAGACGAAAAATTGAATAGTATTATAGGATTAATAAACAGTGAGTGTACCGACCTCTATATAGTTAACAACTACGCTCTTATCGTAAAACACTAAATGGTAATCGCCTAATAGTTCCGCGTTTCGCTCGTTGGAAAATTTTACAAATGCACCATGATGATATCGGTCATGTAGGTCTAAAGCGTTGTACAGAGATAATTAAGACGAATATGTACAATTGCTTGCCCGCCTGCGAATGGTCAGGTAGAAAGAACAAACCGTACTGTGAGGCGGGAAGCAATTGGGATAGCAGCTTGCCTAATATCGTATGGGGTATCAACAATACTATAAATGTATCGACAGGGTATAAACCTTATGATTTGATGTTCGCTCAATCAGGAAGATCTGTATGCGATGTATCTATCCCTGGCCAGGAATGCGAGCCTGTACATGCTAGACGGACTAAGGCCACAGACCGCAATAAACTAGCCAGTGCTAGGATGAAGAGACAGTATGACAAGAAACGAAAGAGTAGTATAATCTATAAGCTAGGAGACTTTGTGCTCTGGAAGCAGGCTCCAGTCAGTAGTGCTGGCAAAATCGATACTAAATTAGATGATATTTATTCAGGGCCTTATGTAGTTATTAGGGTTATGGGGGAATGACAGGTATAAAATTAGAAGCTTAAAGGGGGATAAGGGGATACAAGAAATTCACAGGGCTAGTTTCAGCAGTGTTGCCTCTATGTCCGATAGTGGTAGTAGTACAGACGAACAAGTTGAAACTGAAGACCTTATAGATCTCTTGGAAAGTCAGTTTTTCAATATTAGCAGTAACCTAAACTTTCTTGTTTCGATTGCGGGAGCAATCTTTGCAGGACGGCCGAGTGTAACAACCAACCGGAAGCACATTGTTCGCCACGGTACTGCCCACCGGAAGCACTACCGTACGTAATGCCTAGTGCTGCCACCGGAAGTGTCGCCATAAGCCAAGCCAAGCCAAGCCATGTAACTACCCCACCCGCCGATAGCGCCATATCGCCACGCCTTGCAAGCCACGCCATACGAGTGGGGTAGGGATAGCCAGCCATAAATATGAGGACATACACGTTGTCAGGATGGTCGAATGTAAGGTTACTCAAAAACATTTCTTTGAAAAAGCGTGACTACCTTCCGTTTTGCAGAATGAATGTGGGTGGTATACAAATGTTAGCAAGTAACACATAAGCGTCCAGAGATTGTGATTTATAATAATTACTCGCAGTGTTATCCTAGTTATTTACCATTATACATATAATTAATAATATTACTACATAATCTGACTTACGATTAATTTGGTATAAAGCGGGTAGGACAATGATTAAATTTATATAAAGCGGGTAGGACTGCGATTATTCTGATATAAAAGCGGATAGGTCAAGCCTTGAAGGATTCATTCGTGAAAGTAACCTCTTTGACAACGATACTCTGTCTGAATAAACCACGAATATTAAACTTTTGGACTATTATTCCACAAGACCCACAAGTTTTAACATACCTCAAAACCGGGCATAAGAAATAATTGAGTAATTAATTATTTTAAAACTAGCTGACCTGTGTGAATATTTCTCATTTATTAGCACGTAAACGATCTAACAGCAGGCTTGTTGGATAAAGAGATTGTTAATAGATGGCGGTTTACAACGTTCATTTTAAACTAATTCATTAGATTTACATTTTTTTAATTTCAATTACATACAAAATCTATTGATTTACTGATCGACTTATTGAAACTATAAAAACAATATTTACAAGGAAATAAAGAATACTATTACAACACAAAAAAAAACCCTTGACTAAATTAAATATTTTTCTATTGTTGAGTTTTATTTAATTGCCGGACGTCGTACTTAAATATTATATAGCCCATATCACTCCCATAATCAAGATAAATCTAACAACACAGTCTCGTATGATAAAATCTATCAAGCCTTTATGCTACAGAGCATACCAAATAAATATACATAGAAACATGAAACATAACTTTTAACGCAGTCAGGTAATAATTAATTATTTATATAAACATAGGAAACAAGCGATATTAAAATGATATAGGGTACATGATTGGCAGAGATCTAAGAAGATTTTGATTGGGCCGCTATGCATACCGTGCCACGCCCGCCACGCCAGCTAGTGATGGAGCGACATCAAGTAATTTCTATTGAAACAATCGAAAAATAGCGCGCTAGTTTAATTTAACAACGACAAAATTCGAGAAAATAAAGATATTAATTATTATTTAGATTGCTTTATTATGTTTTTCATAATAACATTTTGAACTCTAAAATCCTAAGTAACTTTCCGCATACAATAATTTTTGAGATTTTTTATTCCTTTTACTGGCAGTGTTAAACTCTATGGTCGTTAAAATAAAGAGAAGGCTACAAAAAAAATATCGATAAACTGAATTAATCGAACGCCGTTACACATTAAATTTATTAATATGCAGTTTTTTTAATTTAGAATAAAAATATATGTACCTATTCTTAATTCCTGCTTTATTACTGTAGCTACACGAAACGGAGTTAATTGACTGGACTAGGAAACTACCGCCATCTTTTGTTTAGTGTCATGCAGTCAGTACGAGTGCAAAAGCCATATAAAACATGTCATGTGTTCCGGATTGCAATCTCAGTTTTATATATTTGCATGTATGCAAGCATGTACTCTACATTTTTGGTGTTTTATATCTAAATTATTATAATACTTCTTAGTTCTTTTTAATAACTTGGTAAATTATTTTTATTTTAATAAAATTTATTATTAGTATTTTGTGCTTTTTAGTCTACTTTATTTATTTTTTCAATCGTTTTTAAACATCTTGATGAGATTATGACGGAGACATAATTCTAATATTTTAAATCGACTGCCAAGAAAGCATTGTAGGGATTGGAATACACGTCGATCGACGCGATGTCCGTACAAGCTACTACTGAGCCATCAGTATTTCAAAATTTTCTGAACTAGGTATGTTTACAATTCTTAGTTAAGTTTAATTGCAAATTTTGTAGTGAACGGAGAACCATACAGACAAGAAAGTGACTTAATAAAAATGTGTTATAAAAAATTATTTATATTAAGGTGCATTTTATAAAGCTTAAAACTTGCAGTGTAATTATTATTTCAACAATTGTAAAATCGAACGATAAATCTCGTTAGTAAATATGACTGAATTGTATTATAGCTATGGTATAGGTCGTGCACAGACCGGCAAATGTCAGCACCATCGATGCGTCTATGTCAAGAACTCGTAGAATGGACATTTTGAAACGGTTGTTATCCAGATGTGTCAAAAACTCTTCCAATTTGTTTTTCTGTTCTTCATCTATAAAAAGATAAATATTATAAAACTTGTATATTTTTAATTTAAACTGAACATAAGTTGCTTAATTCTCTAAATTTTTTTAGCCCATTTTCAGGTAAATATAAATCTAAGACTATGTTCTCGCTTAACATCGTTATATTGAAGTCCTTGTATCGTGACCCATACACCAATGGACGAATCAGCAAAAAGAAAATATTAGTTATAAAAAATTTAAACACTATTAAAACAGTAGAAGACACATGAACTACTGGAGTCCGTAGAAGTTATAAATAATAATGAAGAAAGAAATTATTTTCTAATGCCTCGGCCGCACGTATATTCACATTAACGTGGTGTATGTCATTATGCCTACGCGAACACTTCAGCAATTCCAGCTCATTTGGCTCCGCTGTCGGTAAGCTCTCGCAGATCAAAGGATTATGTCATGATTCTTCGCTTGTTCGGCCACACTTCACTCCGAGGGAGTTTTTGACGGAGTTTTGGTCTGTCGTGTGGTGCTTTTTATTAACCCTCGACAAACACAAAAAGGTGTGTTAGTGATATAAGCTTAACATGTGTCTGTCTGTGGTGACGTAGATTCCAAACGGCTGAAACAATTTTGACTTAGTTTTTTTTTGTTTGAATGGTGGCTTCGTGAAGAAAGTGATAGATATCTGTTCAGCTGATGGAATACTATAAGCTCTATTGGGTGGAGTTAATAAACAGGCAGGATTATACAGTTAACCGTTTATTCTAGAGAGCTCAACACAACGCACAATACAACACATGATACTTCGGAAGACATCGAAAAGACAGTGTTGCTACACGTACAAAATAAATATAACTAATATTATATTGCCTTCTCAACAAGCTCTTTGCTAATTAATGAATGGATGTGAGCATCTTCCACAAATCTGATCAAATCGAAATATGATATTCTGTTACTTCAATTATATTAGAAGAACATGATAACCTTGAAGTGATGCGGAAGCAAAAACTGGAATCTTTAGGGTAGCTAACTCTTCACCAACTTACAGCAGAGACATCGTGATATGGCTCATTGGAATGCTCTCAACGAATAGGTTACTTTTGGCGGTGGTCGAGTATTTATTACATTTTAAATTTGCCTTGTACTTGATGTGGTTTGATTATTGTTCACAAGTGAATTAGATTATAAATAATAACTAGGATTATGCATTTTCAGTTGCAACAAAACTCCTTTCACACTTTTATCAATGATCAGTCGCCACTCATTGGCACAAATGTCTAACATTGCGGACGTGTCGGCGTAAATTAACTTATACAATCTTATAAGTTCGATGTCCACATTTGCAGTAACGAGAAAATTGTTAAGTTTATTGTCAATTACGAAGGTTAGCCGATATTATGGAAATCGAAGACGAATGTAACAATAATTATTTGACACCATAAAATATAGAGCGAACGCGTCATCCATCCATCTTGTTATATTAGCGTGATAAATAAAAATCTCCACATACGCGTAGTAGCACAAAAGCGAACTTTTGTCGCATGAATGTCATCGCGATGATTGCGGTCGAGGCATATTAATGATGTTACAATTCTCAACATTAAAATCAAATGCTAATTCTATTAAAATATTATGAATACCTAAGTTGTGTTAGAGCTTACCTAACAAAAGATTTTCAACTTGAGAGTAGTAGTTAGATTGATGGACTCAGGATCATTGTGTGATTTAAACTCTTTGATCGAAACCGACTGAGCTATCATCGCTTAAAACTAATAAAGTTGAAACCTACCATAACGACAGTGACTACAGTTCGATCCTCGCCTCTAATCGGACATTACTCAAAAACGTTAATTGCCAGTACAGTCCTGTCACCAAGCTAACATAAAAAAGGTGGTAAGAAACTTTTTATGGGATCACAGCAAAGCGACGTTATTATGTCTCATAATGTACAGTACAATTCAGAACCAACGCCGACCACCTAATTATCGGCAATGCATCGACGGTAATCACTGTAATACCGGCCTGTAAGCAAGCACTGGCTGATCCCGAAACATGATATACTAAAAGAAAATCATTGTTATTTGGTTTAACACTTCGTGCAAGTTTCTTGCATCAAAGTCGAATATAGATCCCCACCACTCCGCTTTATGATTGCATATACACTGGCTGATCCAGGAAAACAACCCCACTAAGCATAGAACCAGAAACTGAATGAGAAAATAATGAACTCACCTTTGCATAGTAAAAGCTGATTCGTTATCAACAGTTTGATTACGTTTAGTTCACTCGCCACACATTCTGTCAGCACACACGGTACAAAGAACATCAAACAGTACACGGGCAGCGTAGAAATTCTGATTATTATTGCCTGTGAAATTTAAAAAGTAACTTTTGGTTTTCTCATTGCATGTCGTTAGTTGTATACCTGTTTCGCACAAGGTATACTAAGTAAAGAATTCCACTGTGTATTTAAAATTCAGCTCGGAACCAAATCACCGCCAGTCCAAACAGTTTGCTTTAAATGCGATATTAAAAAGTTATCATATCTTTATTAGAGATTTTAATACAATTTAAGTTATAAGATAATAAATTAAGAATTTTCTTGTGAACGGTTCAAATACCCTTATTCTTTGATTAATTTCTATCACAACGCGTAATGCGTCATGCGTAGTGCGTAATGGGTCTTAATGCGTCATTTCATATAAGTTTCCTAGTTAAAACGCTTTCTTAGTATCAAACTATGTATAAAAAAGTTTGTAGTTGATGGAAAATACTCCAAACAGCAAATGAAAACCATAAAAATTCGACTGTTTCTCATCTCTTCTAATCATTTAAAATTACTATACATCTCTATCAGCAGCTATGGATTGATTGTCTTCTATAGATTAATATGCAAATAATTCGAAATTAAATAAACAGGTGCGTTAAGACATTGTGTTTGTAATTTTATGGTACAAAGTCACCTTTTATTAATTTATACCCAACATTAAATAAGACCTAAGTCCGGCTGGGGTCTATGTGGTAGTGTGTGATGACAATCAGACATTTTTGAGGAAGAGACAGGCGTGAAGATGCTACTTCTATAGTCGAAACTTGCATATTACATTCTATAACCCTTAACTTATATTATTCAACTATAATATTTACCATTGATGTAGGTGTGGATAAAAGTCGGTAAATGTTTACGCAGACTGCGCATAGGCCGTCTATGAAAAGCAGAGCCACCTGCGAAATTTAATAATACAGCAACTTGATATAAAATATTCAATATTAACTTACGTTCAGTTACGGAGGGACATTGCTTACTAAGTGTGCTTTATACTCTGTATTATGGTAAGTATTCCGAAGAGATGTTTGACCTAATCACATTAAGTCCCTTCCATTACAGAACCACTCAGTAATCAAAGCCATAGCTACACAATAGCATTTGTCTAGGCAAGAGCATAAAAGTTTACAAATTCTTATGTCTTCCGTACTGTGGGGACGTTGAATGGCTTTCAGCCACAGTATTCCCTCCTTTCTAAGATATGGGGTTTTTCCATAAAGTAATAAAGTCCGCTCACTGTACCTACACGCCGAGTTCATAATTCTATGGGTTTTTCAAGCCGGCATGACAGAGAAGAATACTGACAAATTGGTCACCAGCAGAACAGTTGCACTTGATTCTGGATTGTGCCGTACATTCCATCAGGTACTGCGCAAATATTTTGCCAACCTAATATTTAAAGAAAACTTGAATACAATGTATGATTATTAATGTACAATACATTTTATCACGCTGAGATAATTTTTCAATTTTGTCTTTGATATTATCTGATTATGTATTAGTAGAGAGATATCTGTTTATGTCTAATACCGAATAGTCATCCATTCTACAGTGCATCTGAATGTTGGGCAAAATTTCCCTTTTCTTTATAACAGAAAGATGGACCAATAGAATAATATACGATTAAACAGACTTACCGACGATTTCACGTAATTTTCGACGCATTGCAATATGTCCAACAGCTTTGTATACGATGTCAAACATCGCTTCATAGCATCGCAATTCTCAGTAAAATCTCGGGTTCTCATATTAATCTCAAAACATTTTCTCAGGTGCCGAATTCGGTGCCATAACAATTCAAAAATCATAATGTTCAAAGTGTTGACCATTTGATTTGCCATTGTAAGTGAATGGATAGTAAAAAAATATAAGAAAGACAAACCCCTTAAGTTAGATTCTCTAATAAGAGATATTACAAGCATTACAGTTCTCCATAATATTATAAACGGTATTACATTATATATAAAAATTGCTTCATTTTCAACACTGTCATCAAATGATTGTAATTGCTCGTAATAATTGATTAAGTTATCATCGTAGTATAAAGCGAGAAGTGAATTCCCAAAATAAATTAAAACTCTTACATAGATCATAATTATAGCCAAATATTGTAGATTGTTATTATGTAAAAGTAATAATGACAAAACTATAATGCATAGTAACAAAGCACAATAAAGCTTGGCTAATAACGTTATCGTTTTGTTATTTGAGACCCTATAGTACATTCCACAAGCGAGTCTTAAGTTCATAATCTGCTTTACCGTCAACTTCAACATCTTTACTTTGTGAATCTGTAAAAATTAATTACTTTTAATTATTAAAAAATCTATATATGTATCTAATAATATCGAAAATTATACACATGTAGGTAGCAAGGCTTTAATAAGTCTCGTAGAACAACTTCATAGAAGGTACCTACATTTTTATAGCTGATATAAATAAAACGTTGTATTAATAAATGAAAGATAAAAGAGTGAAAACAAAAAGGACAAATCCTCTTTAAAAAGAAAACAAAAATTAAATATTCAAAGAGTACACTTTGTTAGAGAGTGAAGGATGTTACGCACGTATTTATATCCAGCGAAATTATTTTAGATGTCTATCTCGTTACTTTTTGATATGACATTATACTGTAAAATAATTATATCGCTTTTAGAAAAAACCCTGTAAGTAAATCACCAAAAAATCCTTTAACTAATTTATATTATGTGGTTTTCACATGGTTTTCAAATTAAAATATATTAACTCTCTCATACGTGTACGTAAGCCTAAGCCGTTTTGTCGCACCTATACAAAATATTTATTCGTCTTAGGAAATTATTAAAAACCAACGTTCGTGCATTTAATTTTTTTAATACTATTTAATGTTATGTTGTGTGCAAAGAATATAAATATATATTTATAAAAACAAATTTGGTGCAGTCGGGTCAAAACTGTCAAAATTATCTGGGATTTTTATTTCTAGTCTCTTTTTATACTAAATTAAAATATTCAAATGATTTAAATTTGCATGGAGGATATTTTATTGATTTTTTTTTTTGCAAACGTGTTATGTTGCCCAGTCCCAAAATAACCGAAAACCCTCTTCCTGGCTCTCGATTCTAAATTCGTCAACATCAATAAATAAAATGCTGTTTATAAATAAATTACCTAAAATACATTCTCCAAATTTATCTTATGCTGCTCGACTGTTTATTTATATATCAAAGAAGCGCCTACAACGTGCATTATATACTTAAACCATTTTTACAAATGTTTTATCCAATACATATGTGCAAACCTATTATAGGCGGCCACAACATAAACAAAATACAAAATCGGAAATCTTATAAAAATAATAATTCAATGAAGAGAAATACAAGTAAGTACGCTTTGTATTGTATGAAAAATTACTAATAATAAAAATGAAAAACAAAAGTAATTAACAGTGTAACACAATAATATAATGCGTTGAATGCACCAGTAATTAACATTTATTATTGGAAAAAAGAAAATAAAAAGAGACACCAGTGATTCTGTATATCAATTATTACTGTAAATTAAACGAAGTGTCTGAAGTGAAATTATTTTTAATCTTGGTAATAATGTTCGGTAATGTCTGTGCAAATATGTGTGTGTATACGACTGTTAGAAAGTTTAGGACACACTGTTAAAATGTAATACAATTACCTCAAAACATTTGTCTTGTAAGTACTAAAATGTGAAGTAACTATTTTAGATATATTTCTAGTTTGTATTGAAATTATTCTTGTCGTTCATAAGTTCAAACGTAATATCTAAGTGATTCCGAACATACAGTAATCGAACCCGCGACCTATCGGCTGAGTAGGCTTACGGTACTGCGCCACGAGGCTGTCATATTATGTTGATTCTGTAATTGAAGCTCACACTTTCTATCGACACCATTATCTGTTACTCCAAAATGTTTCACAAAATAACCCTCGAAGGCTAACTTACTTTGTATCTAAATATAATTACAAACCAATCAATTTTATCTATAAAGTCAAGGTAAATTGTGAAGGACTTTTACAAACATCACAGCTAACAATGAAAAAGCTATTTTTGTATCATTAAACTATTCATTATAATAGATTTAATTTAAATAGATTAGCAATTCGAAAGAGAAAGAGCATAGTATACGCTTGTGTTAGAACGAGTTAGGGATACGACACCATTTTAGTATGTGCTATCGACCTGCTTAAATCGTGATCAAAACTAATCTCGTCTATTTATGAAAAATTTAGTATCTTACAGTGTAATATTAATGTTTAGTAGATATGTTTAATTGTGATTACGTGTACTGTAGCTGGATGTAAACTCGTATAGCAAATAAAACTAAGAAAATATTAAGCAGACTGGTGTATGTCGTTTTTGGTTTTGACTTATTCAACATATTGCCGATGTTAGACTAAATCTGTGATAATACTAAACTGTAGAACCTGTAAAGTTTTCATAATTGGAAACCTAGTGAAGGCACAGGTTTACTCACCACGCCCGAAGCAATAATAGCTTAGTGTTAGCGTGTACGGACTCCAAGTAGATTGACGTGAGTAAGCACTAGGCTAA
This sequence comes from Saturnia japonica, assembly GCA_033032175.1. Taxonomy (NCBI): domain Eukaryota; kingdom Metazoa; phylum Arthropoda; class Insecta; order Lepidoptera; family Saturniidae; genus Saturnia; species Saturnia japonica. The sequence goes on from CM065330.1 coordinate 2,560,185, forward strand.
AGCGTGTTACCATCTTGAGCCGTATTGTCACTTAACATCAAGTGAGATTGTGACCATAAAGCTAAATATATTAAAGATAAAAAAATGCAAGCGTTTTGAAACAAATTAAATATGGGGATACAATTTCACACACGGCCATTTAATTCCAATTATAATCATAACTTGTATTATGGTAATTAAACCGCGGATATACATACATATGTGCCTATATAGATATCTAACACCCAGACACATAACTGACAATTATGTTCATCATAGAACTGTCAGTCATATGCGAGAATCGAACCCGCGACCTCTCAATAGTAGAGTAGTAATACTACCACTGTGCCACGAGTTTAACGTTTCCGAAAACATTACTCGAATGTTTTTGTTTTTTGCGATATTTACTCTCATCTTCAGACGCTAAACTGCGGGAAGAGGTCGAAACGACCTCCAACTCTGGTCGTTAACAGAAATAATGTTCTTTTATACAGTGCGATGAACACAACTCTCAATAATAATAATACCAGCCTGTAAGTGGGAAGGTGAGGGTTTAATCACCACGCTAGCCCACGACGTATTGGCCATTTCAAATGCCGAGAAATCAACAGTTCTATATGTTTACCACATACAGAGGTACTACGACATTTTTCATGGGTTTAGGTTTCCTCACGATGCTTTTCTTCACCGGCAGCTGATACTGTTACCAGTTTTAATTAGTAAATCTTTGTTCGTAGTAGGACATAGAATTGATATTCCGTCGGTTTAAGCCACAGAGCAGCACAACTCTTGGACAATCGCTGATGAATGCTGAGCCACAAACTAATGGATATTATGTACTTATTATTGAAGAGGAAATTAGGTAAGACCATTATAAAAATGCCTGGTCTCATGATGACAAGCGCTTTATGAAGCTCGCATATTAATAAAACTTCGAAATAGTCAAACTACTCGGATAACAGAATTCTTAAATATTGATAATATTATACTTACAGTCGATTAAATTTGTGTTTCCAATAAATTGTTTCATTCGTAACACGTCCTTTTTCACTTGTACCTGAACTACGAATAGATTTTTTTACGATAGTTGTCTTTGTCACACAACGAAGTTATTTCAAGAGGCTCATACATTGTATTATTGTTTATTGTAAAGTAGAAAAAGAACATTCTGGTAGATTCAAGTGTCAACTAAGTAAATATTCCTAATTTTAGCGCAACAAAATATATAGTAACTTCTTCCCGCGACTTCGGCTGCGTTGAATCGAATTGAGTTGAATGGAGTTTTTAATGGGATAAAAGTTTCTATTTCATTTTATTGAGTAGATACAATTATAGATAACAGATTGATAATTACATAAATAATTAAACAATATTATAACAAGACAAATCTGATATCCAATAACAAATTGTACACAATATTTACATATAGACGTAAAACACAGTTACCTTATCACAAATATATTGATAAATATATTTTAACAAATTAATACGCACATACCTACTAGAAGTTATAGTTGGACTATTTAGTGATTTGTTAAATTTATATATATTAGCATGAAATATGTCTTGGTGAACATAACATTCATTATAATATCTGCTTATTCGAAATAGACAATCTGCATACCAAACATCTAAATCTTTTTTTCACTCGGTTTTGAGTGATAGAAGTAATTTAATTTAATTTAAAAAATTAAAGTTAATTTAGAATATTAGTAAGGTATCTTTATAATTATAATAATTGAAGTGTGTATTAAAAATAATTATTTTTATAAATCGTCTGTTTCAGTATAACTTATTATGAACAATAACGGTACTTTCACGAAGTATCTTAAGACTCTGCTCTCGGATTGTCAAAATCCGCAAAATTTTAATGAAGCTTTCATAGTTTCCTAGCTATGAATAGACACCATTTGCATCCTATTACATCCAGGTTTACAGCCAAACCTAATAAAAGAGTATGCGTCTCCATTAACATGAAGAAAGTATCAGAGAGTTCAAAGAGAGGTAGAGGCACAGATAAATTACTTTGGAGATTTCTTTCTACTTGGGACAGCTCGACTGGTGGAATTCCTTCACCTTACAGAAGTTCACGGCTAAATAACGTTGTGTTGTTTTCATGCGGAGAGTAGGGTTACAAAGCTCCTTGGGCAAGGGAGTTCAAGGTCGACAACGCGGTAGATACCTATGGTATTACAAGCGTCTATAGGTTACGGTAGCCGCTTACCATCAGGCGGGTAGTATGCTTGTTCGCCACATCTTTAGTATAAAAAAACATGGTAAAGGCTTACTCCTGTAAGGAAACTTTGTAAAATATCAACACTTAGATATAAAGATTCTTCATTACATTCAGTATTTTTTTTTTTGTATTCATATAATTCTCAAATCTTTGGCTCTGTTGGGTCACAAAAATGTACGTAAAAGGCGAAGTTTTTGACAGGTTACCAGCAACTTAGCCGGCAAGCCCAGAGGCAATATAATAAATAAATAAGACGACAGGGAAATTAAACAAATTGATTTACTTAAAGGGTATGGGATGAATAGAAAAGAAAGACTCTAAGGTGAGTGAAGGTACGTGTCTTAATTAAGACTCGAATGGTCTGATCGGCACCTTGGCATACAAAAGTGACCCTTTCCACTTAGCTGTAGATGAATGGCCCATGGTGCTGAGGTGTAAATCGAGATCTCCTGTGAAGGTTAAATACCCCGAGGTTTCAAACATCACAGGTAAGCAGCTGGTGGTGGCTCGGATTTGTTAAGTTGGTCCTGGATAGCTCAGGATAGTTGATGGGGGGGTGCGATGTCAGAAACCTCCTCGTGGAAACGGGTCCCGGTTCATGACGGTGAGACATGAGTTTGACCAGGTGCTTCCAACTGACTTTAGCAGAGATATAAACACAACACAATACACATAGGGTAAGTCTGGGGGAGATGGCCTTACGAGAGAGATGGCCGCTACAAAATAGTGCTAGTTTTAATATACAGATGCCGTTATTTGTAACTGATATCGTTCAGTTACGCGGTTGACAATAATCGCCCAAGAGATTTTTATGTGTAAAATTCCTAAAAAGTAAGTAAAAAAAATGTTGATTATAAGTTACGGTGTTGACATATTTTATTATTTCATAAAAGTTTTACAAAATCTTGCTTGATTTTCAACATAAAGTGATAATTTTATTTATTCTTACCTAAAAATTACTACCATTAGCATGTCACTTTTGATTTATTAGTAGGTCCATCTCTCCCGGACATTCCGGGTGAGATAGCCAAACGTTTTTTTATTTCAATGATATGATTTTTTTTTGTTTTTGTTTTGTCTTAATAATAAAATTAATTTATTACGATAATTAAAGTTTTTTTTTAATTGTGCAGTAGTTGTTCTATTCCATATGGTTTGCATACATCGCAGTAGAAGGGCCATCTATGATCACAATAACACAACTTCCGCTTAATGACATTATTTAAAGTCATAACGTCTTTGTAACATGTCGACACTCGCAGGCAGACCAAAAACTAATATATCTACCGCTACTTACAACGTGTCGCTCTCGCTATACAAACGGAGGAACGGCGTGATGCCAAAATTTCTCACAGATACATAGGTTCTGTAAGGAACCTTTTTTTTTCTTTTTTGCGCTAGATAGTCCTTCCTTCTCCTTAGGAGGGGAAGATGCATATGAGTATATGTTAGTTAGCTCAAATTTGTAGGAGTAGGGAAATTAGCCAGATCGCGACCTATTCGCATGCGCGACGACCGCTCCAGCCGAGGTTCGGCCACTCTGGCACCCTCGTGCGAGTCGTCAAAAACTTATGCGGCTGAGTGCCCTCTGCGCTCGCCCCCAAGTTCGGTGAAGACATAAAATCCGCAGCGGCTTCAGGGCCCCTAAGGCCAACAGTGTTGTCAGTTCTAAAAAAGAAGTGACGCCAAAAGCTTAGAGGCGATCTTTTTAACTGAATTCAATAAATCGAGGAGGTTCTCAATTCGAATGTATTATTTTAGTGGAAGTTCAGCCCTAATTTTTTTCATTATTTGATTACAATCTCACCTGATGTTAAGTGGCAATGTAGAGCAAGGTGGTAATACGCTGAGCCTAGTCGGAGAACTGGCTCCCAAGTGCAACTGCCGGAACACATCTATAGGTGCTTGGTGACAGATTTTAACTTAAGGATGGTAGCTAGCCTGGCGGGTGTTAAAAATACCCTACCACCATGCTATGATTTCATCACAATGTTTTCCTTCACCCAAAAGCTCAGGATTATTGAGCTCGACGCGATTTCTCTAAGTACTCGCTACGACTGAGCCATTATTGTTTCTGTTGGAACGTCTGCCTCAAGTATGTCATATTATAGTTGTTCGATATTTTTATGACTGACCTTTGCCCTCTACTTCGTTCCCGTTGCCTTCAAAATGAAACGACTAATAGTATCCACAGTACAATCTAAAAACAATGGCGATGATCATAAGAACGAAAATATGAAAAAAAATAGATATTTATAAAGACTTTATCAGTAACCATAAAAATAAAACGTAGAATTGCATTTTATTATTTATTGGCAATCAAAACAGTATTTATAATAATGGTGCTTATAGTAAAGGTAACAAACCACAAGTGACTTAATAGGTATAGAACAATATTAGATACCGCGCTCGGTTCTACTATCGTGAAAAGTGTTAGAACATCAAAAAGCTAATTCCAGTTTCTGAAGTTCCTAGCTGACTTTACTAGATGGGACCTTTACGAAACTCATAGTAAATTTATTTATTCTGGTTTTACTACTGAATAAAATAATTCGTACGTAATTGTTTACTTATAAAATTTAGAAGTAAAATAAAATTATTAAACGTACTAAAGAAATTTAACTGAAACCTTGTATTAAATTATACAGAAATAAAAACTTCGAAATAAACGCTCAATTTTGGTTAGTTAAGTTGATTCAAGTTTTACTGAAGTTTATCGTATGATGTCTTCAGAAACGCAATTTGACGAGATATTGAACCGATACGCTATTGAACAGATAAACTACATTTAAAAGTATTTCAAAACCGGGCATAAGAAATAATTGAGTAATTAATTATATTAAAACTAGCTGACCTGTGTGAATATTTCTCATTTATTAGCACGTAAACGATCTAACAGCAGGCTTGTTGGATAAAGAGATTGTTAATAGATGGCGGTTTACAACATTCATTTTAAACTACATATTTCATTAGATTTACATTTTTTTATTTCAATTTCATACAAAATCTATTGATTTACTCACTGACTTATTGAAACTATAAAAACAATATTTACAAGGAAATAAAGAATACTATTACAACACAAAAAAAAAACCCTTGACTAAATTAATTTTTTTTCTATTGTTGATTTTTATGTAATTGCCGGACGTCGTACTTAAATAATATTATATAGCCCATATCACTCCCATAATCAAGATAAATCTAACAACACAGTCTCGTATGATAAAATCCATCAAGCTATTTATGCTACAGAGCGTACCAAAGAAATAGACATAGAAACATAAAACATAACTTTTAACGCAGTCAGGTAATAATGAATCATTTACATAAACATAGGAACCAAGCGATATTAAAATGATTTTGATCGGACCGCTATGCATGCCGTGCCACGCCCGCCACTCCAGCTAGTGATGGAGCGACATCAAGTAATTTATATTGAAACAATTGAAAAATAGCGCGCTACTTTAATTTAACAACGACAAAATTCTATAAAATTTAGATAAATTAATTATTATTTTGATTACTTTATTATGTTTATCATATAATGAAAGGTTAAAACATAACCATAACCTAAAAACACGCATTCCCACTATCAAGTATAATTATAAAAATATAATGATACTGATAATCTTTATAAAAATATTTTGAACTCTAAACTCCTTAATAACTTCCTCCATACAATAATTTTTGAGATTTTTTTTATTTTTACTGGCAGTGTTAAATTCTATGGTCGTTAAAATATAGAGCAGACTACCAAAAAAAATCGATAAACTGAATTAATCCAACGCCGTTGTACATTTAATTTATTAATAAGCAGTTTTTTAATTTCGAATACAAATATATGTACCTATTCTTAATTCCTGCTTTATTAATGCAGCTACAGTAAACGGAGTTAATTGACTGGACGAGGAAACTACCGCCATCTTTTTGTTTAGCGTCACGCAGTCACTACGTGTGCAAAAGCCATATAAAACATGTCATGTGTTCCGGATTGCAATCTCAGTTTTATATATTTCTATTATTTCATTTACACAACTTATACACCTCTCAATTGATTTAAGCACCGTATTATCGATAATATTTTAAATTAAAAAAATACTCGATAAACGGAACCCAAATTCCAATTTAAGTTTTGTCACATTTCAAAAATTAACATTTGACAATAGTAATCATGCAATCATTCATATTTTAATAAAATTATACTATGTTCATCATACCAAGGATTGCATGATACGTCATAAGAACGTAAATTGTTAGGTCGTGCAAATTTCGACATTTATGTAAAAAAATGGTTTCCGACTATCAATTTTAATTATTAAAAAAAAAACTGATAAACGGTACACAAATATTTTTCACGAGAAATTCCTCAGAAAATTCATTTACATATAAAATGGTTTTTAATACTTTCGTATTTTTTTCCTTAAAACACATGCAGCGTTATTTTCTATGGTTCTTAACACCCGAGGAGACCAAAACAATATAATCAATTAATAATATATCTAATCGAACGCCGTTGTACATTTAATTTGTTAGTTTCTTTTTCAATTTTGAATAATAATATTTACGTAATATCTCTACTGTTACTGCAGCTACACGAACCAACGGCAACGGCATCAAGCATTCAAGTGTTCCGGATTACGATTTCAATTGATGGTTAAGTTTTTTTTAATATAATTTATACAGCTTACACTTTCTTAAAGTGAATTAAAGCATAATCGTGCTATAGATTATATTTAGCTCTAAAAAAGAATCGATAATCGTATAATCAACTCCCAATTTAAATTATGCTATATCTCCAAAATTAATGAACATTAATTTATCACTCAATCCATCTTATGATGAACAAAGTATAATAAAATAATTATGTTATGCTATTATTCCACAATCATCCATCGTTAGACTAAATTATATCTAACTAGCTGGGTCGACAGACTTTGTTCTCTGCCCTTTACGGTAGCTCATGCCTTGATCACAATGTCACTTATCGAGTCATAAAATATCTATAAAACAATCGTCTCGATAAAACAAATTTAAGTATTATGTGAATTTGAGCTCAATCGTTTAAGTCGTCCAGAAGTTATAGAATCACTAACAGAGACACGTAAGATTTCTATATATAAGATAAGTAAGCAAGTTGTTATATTATTTATTTGGAAGATAATCTTATTTATCTTATTTAATATCTACTTTATTATTATTCATCATAAGTTCATTTGATTTACCTTATTATTGTTTTGGTGTACCTATTCTTTTATTTCCAGGATACCAATTAATGATAGGTTTATGTATTGATGCGTTTAGATAATTTATAACTTGATAATTTTGGTTTGACAACAGCTTTGTTAATATTTTAGGTTCGTATTGTTTACATTGCAATATTATGACAATCTCTGTCATTGATAATTCTTTGATAGTAATAGAGCATGCGCAGTTAGGAGTTTCTCAGGTATAGACAAATATTCTATCCAGGTTCTAGTTTAGCAAAATAAATCTATGATTAGATTTATTTTGAATTTTTAAAATGAGAAAAGTCTAGTAAGATGAAATTTTGAATTCAAACAAAAGGGAAAATTAGAACAGAGAGGATGACAGATTTTTCAGGAGGGATCTGATCATGGGATTGATTGTACAACAGACCTGGGAGTCGAAAAGATAGTTTATTTTATAACATATTTATATAGAAAAGTTATTTTAATTGTTATAATTTATAATTTTAATATCAATATGGGTGAAATACCCTTTATCAAAACGACAAATACCTACTGAACATTGAAAGAACACTACCGGGAAAGTATCACCTGGATTTTGTATTTATAATACAAATAATAACTTTTCCTTTTACATATGAGGAAATCTCAATAGATAAGATATTTGGTGCTGCGTCGTCTGCTTGAGCAGTGTATCCTGATACGG